>OY728138.1:1367453432-1369953432 GCA_963277665.1 Viscum album | reverse complement strand
GGAATAGTGATTTTTCGCTTAGGATTAATAATGTGACCAAATGGATTAGTAATATCACTTAAATAAAGTATTAATATAATATAAGCACCTTGATTAAGTAATGCGATTCAATAAAATAGGTAAATAACTCTTTCAAAAATTATTAGTCAAGTATTAGTTTTTTTAGGTGAATAATGTTTTTTTAATTAAAAATTTAATTAAAAATATTTAGAAAATTAATTTTATAAAATGGAATTTATTTTTAAATTCAGAACATCGATATTATGTTAAGGTAATTTTTGGGGTTTTTTTCTAAAAAAAATGAATTTTCGGTGAATAGTGTTTTTATTTAAAAATTAAATTAAAAATATTTAGAAAATTATTTTTATAAAATGGAGTTTATTTTTGAATTCAGAGCATTGATACTATGTTAAGGTATATTTTTGGGAGTTTTCTAAAAATGTTGAATTTTCAGTGAATAGTAAAAATAAAGTGTTAGGGTTTCAATATGTTTAATGACATCATAACAATTTTAAACATATTATTAACTTATAATAGAATAATATTAATATTTATGATATCATATATTATCCACTTATATCATTTTACCACAACGTTATTAAAAATATTTATTCATTTTTCTATTTTGGGCATTAATTGTATTGTTTCTTTTACTTGTTTTGTCATAAAAGTCCCAGTTATATTGAATGGGGTATAAATACAACACTTTATTAATGTAATTAATTTCATAAAAATAATATTTAGTTATTAAATATATTTTTAGTACCATTTTATAATGTTTAACATATAAAATGAATTACACCGCAACGTGGTAACGATGAGCTGTACGTACGCACATGCAGTGATTTCATTTTTTGTAGGATAGATAAAAGGAAGAATATAATTGATTAATAATCATAATAATATCTAAGTATATATATTATAATGTATTTAATATTTTATAAGGGAAAAAAACATGAAGAGGAAGTAAAAGAATAAGTTAATCTGAATAAGTTGGTAAAAATGATTACCTCTTCTTCGACAGACTTATTTTAGATCTATTCTAAAAGGATCAAGAGTTGGCCTTTTTGAAGTACTAGGACATCCATAACTTGGATAAGGATTTTAAAAGGATAAATTTATAGAGTTTTATCAAGATATAAGGCTCAAGGTGGTTAAATTAAATGAAAAAATAGTAACCTTTTAAAATTGAGGTGAAGGGCGCCCTTTTAAATCCTCAAAATATTAAATTATAATAAATTCATTTTCTGTGAAAATATAACAAAATTTCCAAGTATTCTAATTTAAGATAATATAAGGTTTTAATATCATTATAAAATATTTTTTTACATCTTTTGGTTGTACTTTAAACCCTATTATTGTGATTGACTTTAGTTAACATAATTTAATTTGAATTATGGTAACAATTTATTTAATATTAAAATGTGGTAATTTATAATTATAAAATTTCAATTGTACCATAAATGAATAATTTATGTAATTTAGAAAAAATAATAATAAGTTTATATTTTTAATGAGTGTGTTATGACTTTTAAATAATTTTATAATATATTATTTTGATAAAATATCATTAGTGTCAATATTAACACTATTCATTACTTTGGCCACAAGAAAAAAAAATCATATGATAAATTAGAACCAAAATATTTAATACACTCATAATATTTCATAATAATAGAAAAAATTAAGTTATGAAATTAATTAATTAAAATTATATTTATTTTAATATTTTTAATATCATTTATTTGATTGTTTCATTAATAATTTAATTATTGCATCATCATTGTAAAATAATTTAATGAAACCATTTCTTTACAATAAATTAAAAATGAAATACCATGATTTATATAATTCTTTTATATTTCAAAATAATATCTATAGTTTAAGATATATTCTAAGTAACATCATAGTAAAAATAATATATTTATTAAAATATGAATGTTACATCTTTGTATTTTCTTTAAATAAAAAATCATAAATATCATAACCTAATCCAAATGGTTCCCAAAAACCATAAATAAATTTATATCATTAAAATAGGGGTTCTTATGTTTAAAATGGATACATATATTCTTTCAAAACCTTCCTTTATTCCTATGTGGACACAAAAGAGATATATAAGACAAAGAAAGTGACACTTGTGATTTCCTTTAATTTAAGTAATATAATTCATTCTCATAGAAACTTTTCCCTTAAATAAATTAAATTATAACCTCATGTGTTAAGGGTTGAATATAAATTATCAAATAAAATTTGGTAAAGTTTTAGGGTAATTTGATAATCCTTATCATTTTATTTTTAGCATAAGTTACCTAGTTTACCCTTTACCGTGGTAATAAAATTACTAATGTCACTATTAATATTGGTAAAAAAAATAAAAGAGACATATTTAATAAATTTTTAAATTATGAATCTAAATATTACAAACATATAAGTGATAGAATTTAATTTAAAATTAAACCGAAAAAAGAAACTAAAAACAATTTATTTGAAAATGAATTATTTGGCCCAAAAATGTGCTTATACCAAATTAAGGTATAATAGTGAAACAAATTAGATTATTTATAGATAAAAATTATTTAATTTACATTTATATCAAATTAAAACCATAAATAAAATTTTAATATAATCAAATCAACTATTTAATAAAAAATGGTATCTTTCATTATTAACTCAAAAATAAATATTTTCAAGAAAATTACAAACATTTAACCCTAAGATAGTTTTCACTTTATTAATTTTAAAATGGAGTTTATTTCTTTAAATATAATCTTTAAAATTTTCGAAATTAAGTTTTAAAATAAGCACGCTATTAAAATTTGGTAAAACATCCTTTAAAAAAATATAGCCTTTTATGCATAAAATTGGATTTGTTCTTATCTTATGCCTAAAAAAATAATTTTGAGGAATGTAAAAATATTTTATTAAATATATAATTTAAAAATTTCATAATGTGGCTAATACTATTCATTCCTTCCAATTTAACATCTATGTCATAATGATCACATTTAAAATAATATATCATATTTTTTAAACTAGGTGTTTTGTACAACATAAGTTATCAAAGAAATTAAATTTATTTAAGAAGAGACACACCATAATAGCTTGGGTGTTATATATATTGAGGGAAATGCCTCCCATTTGAGTCTTTTACACCCATGTTGCAAGTCATCAACCTGGGGACTACTTTGCGAACCCAGAAGGGGTACTGGTGGAGGGGTGGGGGTGGTTATGAAAGAGTGGTATCAAAGGTGATAGTTAAAATATAGTGTAGAGTTTGGAGTTATACATTGGTGAGGACAACATGGGTTGGTAAAGAAATAGAGTTAGCTGAACTTTTTATGTGACAAAAACAAGGAATATTGGCTATGACACATGATTTTTGGCCCCACTTGTGATCCAATTCATGGACCTCAAGCTCTCTAAATGTTATAGGTTATGTGAAAATTCTTGTGGTTTAGAGACCTAGTGGAGGTACACGAATTGTGACAACCCGAAATTTTGACTAAATCTTGTTTCCTAATTTTGTGTGTTATTTTATTTTATACTCAACAAAACTGTTTCATTTGATAACATGAGTATAATTAAAATCAGACTGTTGGGTTTCGACTATTATATGACCATTGGTCAATATGACAGTTGGAAACTAAATGTTGTGATTAATGTCTCTAAATACAAGTGATCTTGGTTAATTAATATAGAAAGAAGATTCGATGGCCTCATCCAGTAGTCTCGGACCAATCGAAGCCTATCCAACAAAACTTGGGATGGAGGTAGCACCATTGGGCTTTGCTCTGGACCAAACCCAAGCCGAAATTCATCGTGTGAAGCTAGAACAGAATCGCCATCGTGAGAAGTTCAAACTGATAGAAATTACTACTCGTGCAATGTTGGCCGAGCCGCCCTCCGATTCCCTCACCTTAGCACACGTTAAACTTAGGTCCTATGTTAGGGTTATAAGGGGCTATGTAAGGAGACCGTAACTGCTTTGTGTAATCCTTTGAGATAAATAAAATTGTGTTTCCTTCTTATGGTGAAGTTTGTATATTTTCAAATTTCCGGATAAATGTAGGATGTATATTATTGATGAATTTTAAAAAAAATGATATTTTAAAATATTTTTGTAAACCTTAAATAATTAATGATGTATAATGATTTTTAAAAAATGGTCTTCTACAAATGTGTTCAGTAGGAAATTTGGAGTGTAATAAGATCAACTTAATTTTTGGTGAATAGTAATTTATGAATAGCAATTTTTCACTTAGGATTAGTAATGTGCCCAAATTGATTAGTAATCTCACTTAAAGAAAGTATTCATATATTATAGGCACCTTGATTAAGTAATGTGATTCAATATAATAGGTAAATAACTGTTTCAAAAATTATTAGTCAAGTATTAGTTTTTTCAGGTGAATAGTGTTTTTTAATTAAAAATTAAATTAAAAATATTTTTATAAAATGGACTTTATTTTTGAATTTAGAACATCGATATTATGTTAAGATAATTTTTGGGGTTTTTTCTGAAAAAAATGAATTTTCGGTGAATAGTGTTTTTATTTAAAAATTAAATTAAAAATATTTAGATAATTATTTTTAAAAAATGGAGTTTATTTTTGAATTCATAGAATTGATATTATGTTAAGGTAAATTTTTGGGAGTTTTCTAAAAAAGTTGAATTTTCAGTGAATAGTAAAAATACAATTTTAGGGTTTCAGTATGTTTAATGACATCATCAACGCGTCATGATGATGTCATGAGATATTTTTAGGGATGACCGACTTATGAATAGTAATATAAGGTATGAGGTGTCCTAAGTGACCAATACCATGAGGAAATACCACTTGTTTTTCCAATACCACCAATGAGGTGTCCCTTGGCCATTAATGCCATGTCCCATCACTTCCCCTATAAATACAAATCCATTCTCTCATACTTTCCATTCTAAAATCCTCCTCAATGAAGTTCTTGTCTCCTTACCTCCCAAAGAGTCCTACCAAGGTGACCTCAAGCCTCCCAAAGTCCCAAACTTGAAGATTTCAAAGTTACTCTTTAAGGTAAGGGATCCTACCTCTCTCTTTCTTTCCAAGTACTCTCTTTTATGTCATTTCTTTTATGCTCCATGTTCTTATGTTGGGGGTGTTCTTTTATATTCATCCTATTGTACTTTTAATGTTCATATGATCAGAGACACCCTATTTCTCTCATCAATTCATTTTATGAATGTTTAAGTGGCGCTGTTAGGCTGTCGAATTTTTAAGGGATTCTTTGACCCTTCTCATTTTCAAGTTCTATTTTCATGTAAAGTCTTTCAAGTTACTTTTATTATGATGGGGTATGATCTATATATCTATAATACTGATCTTTTATGTTCATATGATGAGATAACCTATTTTATCTCATCAATTCATTTTTTTGAAGTTTTAATTGATGCTGTTAAGCTGCTGAATTTTCATAAGAGAAATCTTATTTTTGTCTCCCTTCCATGTTTTTCATTTCATATGGTATGTCTTTTAAATTTCATTACCATGTTCTTATATCCTTTATATCACGTACCTCTACTGTTTTATGGATCATTTATGAGTGGGTGACCCATGTCCCCTCTCTTTTCAGTATTTTCTAAAACCCTATAACATAGCCGTTATGCTGCAGAATTTTCGTCTCAAACTTTCTCTCTCTTTATCTCAAATTATTTTATTTTATTAAGTGAATACTCAAAGCTCTTTATTCTATAAGGGTATTCAAATATATATCAAAATTTTCTATTTTAATTCTGGTAGTTACATACATGAAATCCACTTTCCTTTTTCTGTGGGTTTAAAGTGACATAAAGATCACGTCTTTAAAGCAGTTTTAAAATGTGATGACTATGAAATGAAACCCATTTCTTTTATTCTATATGGGTTTTTTTATGAAATTATTGATGATGATATATGTGGATCACATGATAATAAATGAAAATTTAAGGGTGCGCCCTGATAGCTCTCCAATTCATTGGGTAAAGACTTAATCTCTAGAGATGACCATTTTTAACGATACCTTGGTGAATAACCTTGGTAATTTTTAATGACACCTTGGGGATGGACCTTGGTGAAACGGAAATGATTGTCT
Organism: Viscum album; assembly: GCA_963277665.1. Lineage (NCBI taxonomy): Eukaryota > Viridiplantae > Streptophyta > Magnoliopsida > Santalales > Viscaceae > Viscum > Viscum album. The sequence continues at coordinate 1,369,947,324 of OY728138.1, read as the reverse complement.
ATGTTAAATTTTTTAGCCACATATTCAAGTTATGAAACACGTTATTTTTATTATGATATGCCTCATTATCTGTTTCTCATGCCTTAAAGTTATTTTTCATGACTTTTGATGTATCTCAAGTTCACATGTAAAATGTTTACCTTGTTTCCCTTACTGGGAATTATGATCACCCTTTCCTTTAATGTATTCTCCCAGGTTATGAGATGCTTCAATGATCTTAGTATGAACAAATGAAGAAGCCTTTCATGTTTTTGAGAAGAATTTTTTATGTTTTCATGTATTAAGTTCCTGGTTTCCAAGACACTAAACCGTAAAGATCCTCAGTTTTGAATAATTTAATGAAAGTTTATGTGATAAAAAGGCGGGATTCTATAGTTGGTATCAAAGGGAGGATTAGTTATTTGTGGAAATTAGGATATGAAAACTTTAGGAATAACCCTATAGAAAAGTTTAAATATTGGAAATCTTCCTGGTATTTTCGTGAGTATTGAGTAAGTGGGTTCCAAAAAAATAAATCCCTGTCTAGATATGAACAAGTAGAGGTGGATCTGGAATAGATGTTCCTAGGAGTGAAAACTCTGACAAGGTGTTTCAGGCTTGACCTGGGGTATCCTGGTGCACAACAACGGGCATTGCTGCACTCTTGGTTTGACACTCCCGGGGGATATGCTTTGGTAAATTCATAAGCTTTGTATGAACCATTATTAAAGGGACAAAGATAAAATAAAATAAAGATTCACATAAGAATATATGATCATGGATAACCTAGATTGGAACCTATGGGATCACAAGTTAGGGTATACTTTTCTTCTACAAGTTTATCCTTCTATGATTTAAGTTTCCATTTCATGATTATTGGATAAGTATTTAAGACCCCTAATTATAATTTATTTTCTTAGTTAATGGTGGGAAATGGAAGAACATGTCCCAACAACCAATGTGATAGGAAATGTGAAGATTGTCCTATTAATATGACAGGGAAGACAAGAGATCAAGTTGAACATATTGTGATTATTCCAAACCAGCAATCAAAAATCACAATTAATAATTGGTACCTAGTTGAATGCCCAAATTCATCAAGAAAGAAGAAGATGAAGTCTCAAGGATGTTCATCTGATAAAGTTGATAAGGGAAAGAAGACCCAACTTTCTTTTGTGCAAAAAGTGTGGAAGGAGGCACCAAGGATAATGTCACAACGGAACCAGGAGATGTTTTAAGTGTGGGGTGATAGGACATAAAGTATCCAATTGCTTTAAAAAAAATGGATAACGTGATGAATAAAGATAAGGTTCGATCTAATGTACCTTATAATTTTCAATGTCGTAAATATTGAGAATTTGGACATTATCCAAGGAAATGCTCTCTTGGAAGGGATGAGAAGCATTATTATCATCAACAATCTTTAAGGACAAGGGAACAATGCAAGTCCTATGATGAGATAGATCATGATGACTAAAGTACATGTAACTTCTTCGCAATAATTGTCTATGTCATGTGGTATTTTAGTTTGTGACCTATGAGCATATATTTAATGTTTTCTAAGAAAATCAAGTCACTACCTAAGATGGTTTTATATCATTAAGAAAAACATCTTTTGTTATGTACCATATATTGATGTTGTGAAGTTGTTTTTCTTGAAAAAATGATTAGGGTATTAGAAGATGATTATTATTTTGGAAGACATTCACTATTTTGGTAACCCTATATGATCGAGGTAAATAGATTACTATGGTATTTTCTTTGAGGAGTAAAGGTTGACTTATATTTTGAAGTATCGATCAATTTAAGGTGAACTTATAGTAATGTAGGTTACTTATCGAAATGATTAACCTATCTTGGGGAAAATATGATTTGGTTAGTTACTTTTTTTATAAGATGTTAGGAGTGGTTGATGTTGTTTGGAGATGAATGATAATGTTTATATTGGAATATTATGCTATCAAATCCTTCTTGTATTTGGGTTTCAATCTTAGTTTGGTTTATTTTGAGGAATTTTAAGGATAGTTATTTATGGAATGGTCTATGATGAACTTTGTGTTGTACCGTAGAATTTTGAAGATTTAAAAGTAGTTTTCCTTCTTATGGGGTTCTTTATTTTTGAAAAGTTGTTTTATCTTACCCTTTCCGTGTTTGGGATAATGTTTAAAGATAGAAGAAATATATAGTTAATCTTATGTGGATTATGTGATTCTCTAGAAGATGATTATTGTGATTTTGATGAGACCAAGTGTTTTTGAATGCTCATTGTTTGGAAAAAAGATTAGTTTTGGTAGAAACTTATAAAAGGATGAAACTATACTTGATGGTAGGTATATTTCCATATGTTTTTATTCTATGTAGTAAATGAATTCATCAAAATTATGAAAAGGAATGTAAAACAAAAACGTTTTCTATTAACGTTTCCTACTAGGAAATCAAATACCGTTTAACCCAATACAAGTTTGTGATTTTCTGGTGGTTAACTTTCTACTAATCATGTTTTCTATCACTCTCCATTAGAACTTGACCATTTATTTTCTCTTCCATATCCATGTTTTCCTACATGGAATCCTAGTATGGGTTAACTCAGGTGACCTTTGTACTCCCCTTTATTTCTTTTGAAGTAATAGTTTTACTGACTCCTTTTCTGATGTGGGACTTTCAATGAAATTTCCAAGCCCAATTATAAAAACTATGAGGACACAATTTCTTAAGGGGGAAGAATGTAACAACCCGGAATTTTGAATAAATCTTGTTTCCTAATTTCGTGTATTATTTTATTTTAAACTCAACAAAACTATTTCATTTGATAACATGAGTATAATTAAAATGAGACCGTTGGGTTTCGACTATTATATGACCATTGGTCAATATGACCATTAGAAACTAAATGTTGCGATTATTGTCTCTAAATAGAAGTGATCTTGGTTCATTAATATAGAAAGAAGATTCGATGGCCTCATCTAGTAGTCTCAGGCCAATTGAAGTCCATATAACAGAACTTGGGAAGGAGGTAGCACCACTAGGCTTTGCTCTGGACCAAACCCAAGCTGAACTTCATCGTGTCAAGATAGAACGGAATCACTTTCGCGAGAAGTTAAAACTGATAGAAATTACTACTTGTGCAATGTTGGCCGAGCCGCCCTCAGATTCTCACACCTTAGCACACCTTACACTTAGGTCCTATGCTGGGGTTATAAGGGGCTATGTAAGGAGACCGTAACTGCTTTGTGTAATCCTTTGAGATTAATAAAATTGTGTTTTCTTCTTATGGTGAATTTTGTAAATTTTCAAATGTTTGGATAAATGTAGGATGTATATTATTGATGAATTTTAAAAAAAAGGATATTTTAAAATATTTTTGTAAACCTTAAATAATTAACGATGTGTAATGATTTTCAAAAAATGGCCTTCTGTAAATGTGTTCAGTAAGAAATTTGGAGTCTAATAAGGTCAACTTATTTTTTGGTGAATAGTAATTTAGGAATAGTGATTTTCGCTTAGGATTAGCAATGTGACAAAATGGATTAGTAATCTCACTTAAATAAAGTATTAATATAATATAGTCACATTGATTAAGTAATGTGATTCAATAAAATGGACTTTATTTTTAAATTCAGAACATCGATATTATGTTAAAGTAATTCTTGGGGTTTTTTTTGAAAAAAATAAATTTTCAGTGAATAGTGTTTTTATTTAAAAATTAAATTAAAAATATTTAGAAAATTATTTTTATAAAATGGAGTTTATTTTTGAATTTATAGCATTGATACTATGTTAAGATAATTTTTTGGGAGTTTTCTGAAAATATTGAATTTTCAGTGAATAATAAAAATACAGTTTTAGGGTTTCAGTATGTTTAATGACATCATAACTACGTCATGATGATGTCATGAGATATTTTTAGGGATTCTCGACTTATGAATAGTAATATAAGGTATGAGGTGTCCCAAGTGGACAATAACATGAGGAAATACCACTTGTTTTGCCAATACCACCAATGAGGTGTCCCTTGGCCATTAATGCCTTGTCCCCTCACTTCCCCTATAAATACCAAGACATTCTCTCATCCTTTCCATTCCAAAATCCTCCTCAACGAAGTTCTGGTCTCCTTACCTCCCAAGGGGTCCCCCCAAGGTTCCCTCAAGCCTCCAAAGGTCCCAAACTTCAAGATTTCGAAGTTACTCTTCAAGGTAAGGGATCCTACCTCTCTTTATTTCCAAGTACTCTCTTTTATGTCATTTCTTTTATGCTCCATGTTATTATGTTGGGGATGTTATTTTATATTCATCCTAATATCCTTTTCATATTCATATTATTAGATATCCTCTCTTTCTCTCATCAATTCATTTTAAGAATGTTTAATTGGCGCCGTTAGGCTGCCAAATATTTAAGGGATTCTTTCACCCTTCTCATTTTCAAGTTCTATTTTCATATCAAGTCGTTCAAGTTCCTTTTATTATGTTGGGTTATAATATCTATATCTATCATACTGATCTTTTATTTTCAAATGATGAGATAACCTATTTGATCTAGTCAATTCATTTTTTTTGAAGTTTTAAGTGACGTTATTAGACTGCCGAATTTTCATAAGAGAAATATTATTTTTGTCTTCCTTCCTTATTTTTTATTTCATATGGAATGTATTTAAAATTTCATTACCATGTTATCATATCATTTATATCCTATCCATCAACTTTTTTATGGATCATTTATGAGTGGGTGACCCATGTCCCCTCTCTTTTCATTATTTTCTAAAACCCCATAACATAGCCGTTATGCTGTAGAATTTTCGTCTCAAAATGTCTCTCTCTTTATCTCAAATTATTTTATTTTATTAAGTGAATACTCAAAGATATTTATTCTATAGGGGTATTCACATATATATCAAAATGTTCTATTTTAATTCTGGGACTTACATACATGAAACCCTCTTTCCTTTTTCCATGGGTTTAAAGTGACATAAAGATCACGTCTTTAAAGCAGTTTTTAAAATGTGATGACTATGAAATGAAACCCATTTATTTTTATTCTATATGGGTTGTGTATGAAATTATTGATGATGATATATGTGGCTCACATGATAATAAAGTCAAATTTAAGGGTGCGCTCTGATATCACTCCAATGCATTGGGTAAAGACTTAATCTCTAGAGATGACCATTTTTAACGATACCTTGGTGAATAACCTTGGTAATTTTTAATGACACCTTGGGGATGGACCTTGGTGAAACGGAAATGATTGTCTATGTTAAATGTTGTAGCCACATCTTCAAGTTATGAAACACATTATTTTTGTTATGATATGCCTCATGATCTCTTTCTCATGCCTTAAAGTTATTTTTCATGACTTTTGATGTATCTCAAGTTTAATGTAAAATGTGTCCCTTGTTTCCCTTACTGGGCCTTCTGCTCACCCTTTCCTTTGATGTATGCTCCCAGGTTATGAGATGCTGTAATGAACTTAGTATGAACAAATGAATAATCCTTTCAAGTGTTTAATAAGAATGTTTTATGTTATCATGTATTAAGTTCCTGGTTTCCAAGACACTAATCCTTAAAGATCCTCAGTTTTGTATAATGTAATGAAAGTTTATGTGATAAAAAAAGAGGGATGCTATACGAATCATACTTGCTTGAGTTCTAATTTGAATAGAGTGAATCTGAATAAAATAAACAAATTAATTAAAAGAGTTAAATAAATTCAATGCTACCAAACATAGATGCTTCTATTTTTATTATAGAGAAGCCTCTTGGTTGCCACCCGTGTGTGGGTTGAGTTTGGGTGGTTCAACAAGCTAATCCCTTTGACCATCAGAGGGTTGATCCTATTCAAAAGTATTAGTAGTAGAAGTGGGCATTATATGACTTTAAATTTTAGAGACTGGAAAAGTATAAGGGAAGCATATCTAATATAGATATGGAGAGTTTTCTATAGGAGTTATAGGTTGCTTTCATCTTGACTCAAGCCTAATATGAGTACTGGGTTCCCATAATAGTTATCTAGTTGAGTGGAGAAATACATTACTGGGGGATATTGTATCTTGGAAAGTGAAACATTACTGATGTTTTCCATACCAATTTCCAGTAGGAGTTCAAGGATTAGTTTTTGTTGAAAATGTAATAAGAAAAGAAGAGCTAAGAGTTTCTCTCCCTATAGTAGGGGATCAAGAAAGTTTAGGAGCTAGAGATTAAGTTCAAGAAATTTCTATGATTTTCACCTAACATCTTTACAAATGAGGATTCCTGAGTAGGATACTTGGATGATGAATTTCACCCCACCCTATATTATGCAGTCACCCCATTTATGTTACCTTTGAATTTGGAGGTGTATAATGAGGATGTGATGGAGTGGTTGCATGAGTGGGTTGGAGCACCCCCCAGTCGAGAGTCATCATGGAAATATAAGTAGAAGGATTTCATATGGAGAGTAATGGATGACAGGTCAGTTAAGGTTTTGATTGATAGGGAAATTGTCCCATTAGTCGGTATCAAATTTCTTGGGGGATGAAAATTAACATGTGTATACCGGGAGCTCTCCAGTATAGTGGTTTTACTGTGAACGCTATGGTTATTAACATTGAAAGTTACCTTTTATTATTGGAGAGTTAGTATGGATTGGGAAGTCAGGACCCCTTCTAGTAGTAATAGAAAATTACCCCAAGTTAGCTTCAATATCAAATCCTTCAAACTTATATTCAACAGTATGTTCATCAAGCTTATACTCAACCGGGAAGTGGTGGATTTGGAAGAGGGAATCCCCTTAATTAATCTCACTATTAGGGATCAAGACCTAATCATGGATATTAAGACTATCCATAGTGAGGAAGAGGATTTAGCCAAGGGCTAATTCATATGATAGAGGTGTCAGTGCTAGAGGGTAAAGTGGTTGTTTGATGCATTATCAGTTTATATTATACCTTGGTTTCAACATTGTTTGATTCTGGAACTCCTCACTCATTTGTTTCACCCACCTTGATCTATATCTTGAGACTAGATGTAGGGAGGGTTACCTTACCCTTGGTGTTATCCATTTTTGTTAGAGGTTATGATATTATGTTTTGTGTGTTTTGGGGATGAAAAATGATGGTGGGGAAACATTAGTCATTGATATATTTATTTTTATTATAGATATAACCACACAATATCATTCATAGCATGGATTTCTTATATCCTGTTCATGCAATGGTTGAATGTTCTTAGAAGAGATTTGAGTTATATGATGAGGAAGGGTGATGTGATGTGTTATCTAGTGAGTAAGGTTTCTGAATGGTTAGTACATTTTTAGAAACCCTGCTTTATTTAATATATGATTCATTGATAAATTTGGTGAGGGGTTAGGTTGGGGAGACCCCTAGAGTTGTTACCGAGTTTATGGATGTTTTTCCAACAAACCCATTTATGATATTTTGAGTTTGGAATAAATTTATAGTCAGGTAATACACTAATTTTGATGGATATTTATTAGATGAAAACTTCATAGTTATGGGATTTGAGAATCTATATTGGTGATTTGATTGAAAAATTCATTATCAGGCATAGTGTGTTAGCACGAGGAGCTCTAGTTTTATTTTAAAATAAGGAAGACATTATTAGAGGTTTCGAATGAGTATTGATGGTTGAATTAGGAATTGATAAATAATTACTACCCACTCCCAATAATTGGTAATCTCTTTGACCAGTTGAGAAGATCTCACTAGTTTTTTAAGATCGAATTTCCATTTGTATATCATCAGCTAAGGGTGAAACAAGTAGATATCTCGAAGGCTATATTCTGGTGCCAATATCTGCACTATGAGTTTTTTTCCATTCGGTTTCATGAAAACACTATCTATTTTCATGGGACTCATGAAATCTATATTTATGAGTTCTTGGACTAGTCTGTAGTCATGCTAACAGAATATATGGACATATACTTGAGATTAGAGGAGAATCATGCTGAGAAATTAAGGATCATTTTGAAAACTCTTTGATTCCATGAGTTATATGGAAAACTTTCCATGTTTATTTTTTGAATGCTATAGGTGCATTTTTTTGGACATGTGGTGTACCAGAAGAGAGTAGTGGTTAGTTATGAATTGCTAAGGTGGTTGTTTCTTTAGAAACACCCAGGAATTTGGTAGATCTTTATATCATTCTTGGTCTCATGGGTTATTATCAAGAGTTTGTGTCTAATTTATCCAAGGTTACAACACAATTGAACACATTGATAATGTAGTACGATGATTAAATTTAGACTGATCAGTTTATGGTATCATTCAACTACTTGAAGGGGAAATTAGTTAGGGCCCCAATCCTTTAGTTTCCGGAGGAGGGTGTGATTTTTATATGTTTTGTGATGATTACTGATTGGGTTTGGGGTGTTTCTTGATGCTTCAATAGGAATAAATATCCTATTAGTCCATGTAGTTATTCCCCCATGAGTGTAACTATTCCACCCATGATATAGCGATAGTAATGATAGTGTTTTCTCTGAATATTTGTTGATATTTCATCATCATTTAATGCTTTGTGATCTTCATGAATCACAAAATCTCGAGGTGCATATTTTCTCAATGTGACTTGAATCTATGATTGAAAATGTGGATAAAGTTTCTATAGGACTATGATTTTAAGATATAATATACATTGGGAAATGGAAACCGCATAGATGATAAACTGAGCATAAATGCATGGGGATCCGTTCAAAATTATGAGGATTCCTGGAGGGTGATAATGGATTTATCAGCCTTGTATAATGAATCAGAGTAAGTTAATGGTAGAAAATAATTATTCTAAATGACGGTAGAGCCTAATTTGTTATAGTTAGTGGAGGAGTCTCAATGGGGAGACTCAAAATTATAGGTTATTCATGACCAAATCATTCATGGTGATGCCCATGTGGGATGGTCAAATGATGGTGAACACTGAGTTATTTTCCAAGGAAGTACATTTATCATGATATCAATGCACAAATAATTCCTTATTTATTTTCATAGATAACCTCTTACGGTGCACCCCAGTGTATCTAATATGTATTTTTACTTGAGGAGGTATTTCTAGTGGTCATGGATAAAGTGGTTAGTGGTGGAGTTTATGTCCTGATATCTGGTATGTCAGTAGGTAAAGGTATAGATTTGTGTCCTGAGTGGTTTTCTAAAACTCTTGGATGTCCCTAAGAGGAAGTGGTAGGATATATTGTTGGGTTTCACCTCTATTTTACCATGGTATTAGAGAGGATATGATGATATCTGGGTGATCATGGATCAAAATACAATTTCATCTAACTTTCTGGTGATTTAGGAATTGAGTAACCATGTACATGCTAGCAAAATGGTAAATGGATGATGTGGCGAGGATTAATAAATCATAAAGGACCATCATTTCTGACTGATACCATCAATTTACTTCTTGAGTCACGAGGGGATTTTAGAACACCTTTATATCTTATGCCTTACAAATACTTTCCACCTCATATGTAGGGGCATATGGAGCATACCATCCAAACACTAGAGGATATGATACAAGTGGGCGTCATGGATATTAGTGGATCCTAGGTACAAAACCTACATTTGGTGAAATTTAATTACAATAATAGATACCACTCATCCATTGGTATGACCCCATTTTAGGTGTTTTATGATAGACCATGTTGATCCCCATTGAGTTGGACCGATATTGGAGAGGCAACAATTATTATTCTCGATGTTTTTTAGTGCTCGATAGTGAGGATCCAAGTGGTTTTGGAAAGGTTTAAGGAAAAAGAAGAATTATATAAGGCTTATGTCGATTTATGGAGGTGAAATTAAATATTTTAGGTTAGAGACCATGTTTTAAAAAGGGTTACACATTGGAACATACAATGGAGGTTTGGTCCAGGAAGAAAGTTCTCACCTAAGTTTTTTGGACCCTTCGAGGTGTTGGAGCATGTTGGAAAGGTGGATTATTGGCTGGAACTACCCCGCTACTCTAAAGAGTTCATAATGTCTTCCATGTGTCCTAGATGTACTGGAACATTCAAAATGATTCTTACATCATCAACTGGGGGGAGTTGGATATTGATGATGATGTGATGTTTGTATAATGACCAATTAAGATTCTGGAGCATCTAGATTAGGTATTTTAAGGTCATATTGTCCAACTAGTTTGGGTTCTAAATAGGCATGATGGTATGTGGGATAGTACTTGTGAGAAGGTTTCATAGATGAATGTATAGTACAAATATTTATTTGTTCCCTAATGTTTTGGTTGTTTTGGTGTAAGAATTTTGTGTTTTTTTGTTTTATTTTGATTGATATGTTTTGAGATATATCACCATCCTTATTTTAGAGGTATCCATTAGGGAGTGTTTGGTGGTTTCTTTCCTTTTCTGGATGGTTTATACTCTCGAGGAATAAAATCATTTGAGAGGTCTCTAATGTAATGGCCTAGAACCTATCGACATGTTACTTTGTGAGTTTTTGGTGTCGGGAGACTTGGGATGAGTTTTAGGAAGACATTGGATGATATAGAGTAAAATCAATAACTAAAATTGGTGATTTACACCATGAATTACTAGTCACACCGTGTAATGTTTCACAGGGTGTTTTTATTTATTATTATAATATTTTTGATCAGTCTAATTCATGATGTGATTTTTTTTTTCATGTCATGATTTATCGTGTTAGAGTTTTTTGATGTTCTTCCTTCAAATATTTTATGATGTGAAGGGATATACTCAAAAAATTAAATTACTTCAGGATTTTATTATGGAGTGACTTGAATTTTGGAAGATATTAATCACACGAGGTTTATGGAATGAACCAAACATTCAAACCATGAATGGGGTGATATCTAGGATGTCTAAAATATCCCTCTCCCTTTGATTTACATCATGTTTTCTTTGATTCCCTTGAAATTCAGGAAATTCCAAATTTATTTTTGGATCCTTAATAGACTCAAAATTTAGTGTTCATCCCTAGATTTCAGGGATTCAATATCAATGATCATAGTGAGTTATTCAACTCTTTCTCTCTAAATTATTCCTTTTTTTCTTCATATATCTCAAAATGGATATGTTTTAAAGAGTTTTTGGGTTTTTTGGGAAGTGATTCTGATGATATATCACTACATTTTAGATTTATATGAGGATTCCTTGTGTTTTTATAAACTCATGGTTTATCCTATATTTATTTTTTATTTATAGAGAATCAAAAAGATTATTTTGAAGAAGGAGATCCTTTTTTCTATCCATTTATTTTCATTTTTGGGATCATCATAATTTTACTTTTTTTGGGTGATTAGTATGAATTGGAATAATATAGACAATGAACTAAAATAATTAAATTGAAAGGGTATGATGTGATGTATAATTGGTTACTTACTTTATTTGATATTGATAGATCAATTTATTTTTGTTATTGTTGTAATTATTCATGATACATGCTTGATATAGTGTTATAACTTGTATATATGGATTGATATGAGGATACCCATTAAATGGTTAAATACATAATGATTATAAATGATAATATTATGTTGAATATGCTACTTTTATGACAAACTTGATGCGTATAGCTTGGTGACCTTGGTTGTTTATGGATTGAAGACCTTAGTTGTATGTAGTGGCTCAATGTAGCACTTGATTGATAGTAGTTTAGTAGCAATGGAATAATTTTTACATAAATAGATGTGGTTTTGGAAAAATAATTTTTTGGAGTGAATTTAAACTAATAATTAAATGAATAAATATTGGTGGCTAATATGGTAAATTAATTAATGGGAAATATAAACCAGGTAATGTCCCTTTGTGTAATTTTTGTTGCTAGTTTTTTGAAATTAGAGGTAGTTCTTGGTGGGATTATAGGATTAGTGACATGATGGTGGCTGTAGAATTGTTTCTTATGTTAAGAGATAGATGAGGACTTGAGACTAATATATACCTGTATTTATTTTATGTTTATCCTAGGCACTCACCCAAGTTATAAAATTTGACTGACCCCAAGAGACCCTAGGGGTGTTTTACCTAAAATATATAATGGGGAGGATAAGGATGAATGACTATCCCCTCTCATATACTTACCATTAAAAAGAAGCTTCTGGTGATACCAGTGATAGATGTTGACAATTTTGGTGGGGGGAGGACATGATGTTGTTGTATTACACAATAATGACACCCTACTACCCTTATTACATGATGTGAAAGGTGATATACTATTAATTCCAGAAGATATGATATATGGATGGTGTCGTAGGACATATATATGTAAAATCCCGACCTCAGAAGCCCAGAGCTAGTGCATTACTTATTACATTGGCATGATTAAAAGGAATGAAATCAATAAGTAACGATCAGTTTAATAGTTTTTGAAGAAACTAGATATATACATGTAATTCATATTACATCGGAAATGTTACAAAATAAAATACATAACAAAAAACTAATAAACTGCATCCACAAGAACTCAATAAATGGTCTCCTATTCATAACCTGTTGAAGGTAAATAAATGAAAGGGCTGATATTAAATTATTATTAAGGGTTACAAATAGCGGAATATTGAATAAAAAATGATTGAATCATAATCAAATTAGCATAGTCAATATGGCTTGGTGAACAAATGAAAAAACACGCCATTAATAAACTGTGAATGAAACTACATCCATGGATTTTTTCATAGTGAAAACCTCATGTATAGTAATAATTAAAAATGAATAAATATAATGATTATTATTTGGAAGTCATGTATTTGGAACATGATACAACTATATCATTGAAACAGTTTAATTCTTTGGGTAGGTACCCGTCTGATTCTGTTTTGGAAACAAAGTCAAAGGGTTTGTCGCCAATTGACTTGTCTCATGAGACCCGTCGATGCATTGAGGGGATATAGTGGGCCCTAACCATAATTTAATTTTAAAATAATTATTTATAAATATATTTAATACAAGTAAAATATTCCTTCTCAATAACTGTATAGAGTAGAGTATACAAATTCATTAATATTTCCATAGTTAAAACAACATTCCAAATAAATAGAATATGTAGAAGGGTATATAGCTTAAGAAAATAATAATATCCCTGAAAAAATAATATAGATATATAATATATTTATAATTTCAAATGAAAAATTATCTTGAAGGGGAATTAGGTACACCACATAAGAATGATTAGGTTCACAATACCAAGTAAATCACAATGAAATGGAAGCAGAAACAAAGTCCCTTACAACATTGTAATCAATCGAGTTTATAATCATTAAGTGAAACACTGAATAACATGAATTTAAAGAAAATAATTATATTATATATAAAATTTCAGTAATCATACACCACATACAATAAATAAGTGGCGAACAATGAAAATCTCAGGGAAATAAAAGTGAGATGAGAAACCCCTAACCTTATGACCGAAGATGTTCTCGATTGATATTAATGAGCTAAATAATCAAATTTAGCTTCATTAATTAATAATTCTAGGACCTAATATACATTTAATTTATTTATTATAACCTTATTATGTTCATTCATGGCCTTTATGATGGGTTTAAGAGGTTCAATTTTATTGTTTTGGAAGCATTTTCTTCCATGATTTTCATGATCGGTTTAATTGTATTCATGAATGGAAGTTCATTTGAAATGTGGTTAAACTTAAAAATTTGATAATATATATTATTATTGAAATTGAATATATATATAAATAATATTATAATGATTTTGGTTATATACCATGAGGATGAATCATTAGTTAAAAGTTAATGATAACCACTTAGATTAACTTGGCAGTTTTGTGGATAATGAACTTGTTTTGTATTATTATTTTATATTATGAGTGTGTAAGGATTACATAACATTATATAAGATAATATATATATATATATATATATATATAATTATCTGGTTCAACCATTAAAATAGTTTCATAACCATTATTGAAAATATTAATATAAATTGAAAACCCATCGTCCTCGAATGTGATAAATTAACACATCTTGGACGACGTTTTCATTTTTAGTATAAGAGGAGGGGGGAAAAGAGAAATGATTATTAAATATTCCATTAGCATAACAAAATTTTATTTCATTTAAGTTAATGGAATTATAATATAATTTGGAAGAGGGTAGGCGAGGAGAGATCAACAAAATAATGGAACTTGTAAAAGAAGTTGAAAGAAAAAGGAAGAGAGGTTCACCTCTTGAGTAGTCCTCCCTGAGAATATCCTTAAGGAATTTTTTGGACTTTTGGTGAGACTATAAGGTCTTGGATGTGGGTGAGTGATTGGGAAGTGTATTTTACAGAACTTATGAGAGCCTCAAAGCTTGAGTGGTGTGAGAGGAAGAGGGGGTGAGGGGTGGTTTATATAGTGGAGGAGAGGAGAGTCTTTGCCTTATTTTAACCATTAGTTTATTATTTTTCCCAAGACAAGGAATAATATTTACTAATGTGACCAAAAATAGTAATAAATGATTCTGAGTTCGAACCAATATCCATTTACATCATCCATGAATCAAGCATGACGCAAAAATTCATTTATTTAGCATATTTCATAACTTATCAAATTTTACTATTCAGTAAAAAATTCAAGGATTTCAGAAAAATCCAAAAAATTTACCATAACCATTTTTTGATATGTAGAATCAAAAAATGAATTCCATTTTTTAAAAATAATTTTATAAATAATGTATATTTAATTTTTAAATAAAATAATCATTTAATCAAAAAATACTAACACATAAAATATTCATCTTCATTTTTAAGGTACCTAAATCGTATTTACACTTTCATGGGTATGATTACCATTTATAAGAGTCATATTAATATTTATAAGGGTAAGTTACTATTCATTAGGGTAAGTTACTATTCATAAGGGTAGGTTACTATTCATCAAAAATTAAGTTGATTCTATCAGACTCCAAATATCACCCTAATCACAATTGTGTATGTCTATTTTTTGAAATTGAAAATACAAAAGTGGAAAATTTAAGTTTAATGGCTAGGTTATGACGATCTCCTATAAATAAGAAAGTGTTGTTTCATAGAGAATTAGGGATTTATGCAACACAGGATATCTAATGAATTGGAGTATTTAAGAGACACATACCATTAAATGTTTGGGGTGTTATATTATTCCCACCTTCAGAAATATCATCCTTAAAATTTTCATGTATAAATCCCTTTAAAAAATGTGGGTGGTTCTTAATCATAACATCCTCAGGTTCCCACGTTTCTTCCTCCATTTTATGGTTTCTCCAAAGAACCTTTACTAGTCAAGTGGTCCAATTTCTCAATACCTGCTCCCTTGTGTTAAAAATATCAATAGGCTCTTAAAAACATGATAAATTAGGTTCCAGATCTATTTCTTCATAGGTGAGTACATGAATTGGGGTTGGAATGTATTTCTTTAAAAATGAAACATGGAACACATTATCAACTTTAGAGAGATTTGGTGGCATTGCTAAATGGTAAGCTACAACTCCAATTCTTTCTAGAATTTCGAATAGTTTGATGTACCTGGGGATCAGTTTCCATTTCTTATAGAACATTAAGAAACCCTTCCATGAAGATACATTTATAAAGACATGATATCATACTTTAAATTCCAAATCCTTTCTCCAATTTTAAGCATAAATCCTTTTCATACTTTGGGATGCTTTAATATGGGCCAGAATTTTCTTTACCTTTTCACTTGTCACTTTAATAAGTTCTAGTCCTATAAGTTTCCTCTCACCAACTTCATCCCAACATGTTGGTGTTTGAAACCTCTTACCATATAATGATTCATATGGTTCCATTTGAATTAAAGAATGGAAACTCTTATTGTAGGAAAATTCAACCAAAGAAATCTAATGATTCTATATACCTTGAAAGTCAAGAGGGCATGATATCAACATGTCTTCTAGTGTTTGAATAGTCCTTTCAGACTATCCATCAGTTTGGGGGTGATAAATAGTACTCATATGAAGATCGATATCCAAATTCTTCTGGAGACTTTGCATAATTTTGATGTAAATCAGGGATCTCAATCATACACAATTGACAGAGGTTCACCATGAAGTCTTACAACTTCATTAATATAGAGTCTTTCTAGGCACTCAAGTTGTAAATATTCTCTAATATAAATGAAATGTGATGATTTTTTAAGACAATAAACAATTAACCATATTTTATCATTCCTTATATGTGTCCTCGGTATTCCTATGACAAAGTCCATCGTAATGTCATCCCACTTCCATAGAGAAATAGGCAGAGGTTGCATGACCCATCTAGGATGTTGTCTCTCAACCTTTACTTATTAACAAACTAGAAACCTTGACACATAGTCAACAATTTCTCACTCCATGTTATCCCACCAAAAATGTTCCTTCATAACCCTATACATCTTAGTTCTACCAGGGTGTATAGAGAAATTTGAGCTATGATCATCATCTAATATTTCCCTTTTTAGCTCAGGTACTGATAGAATTTATAACCTCTTCCTGAATTTTAGAACTCCATCCTCATACATGAAGTCTAGCAATATTTCATTCTTAATAGCTTTAATTTTTTTTGTATATTCTCATCATCAGATTGATAGATTTTTATCTTCTCTAGTAAATATATTTTATAAATCATTTGAAAGATGAAAGATGTTTCCCATTCTTAAACAATTCCCAAATCCATCTTTAGTAAATTCATGAATATATGATCTCTCTCAGACCTCATTTGGGTTATAATTCCATGATCCTTCCTACTTAATGCATCTACCACCTTATTTTCCTTTCCTGGGTGGTAGTGTATTGAAAAATCATAATATTTGAGTAACTCGAACCATATCCTTTTCATAATATTGAGTTCTTTCTGTGTAAAAATGTATTTCAAACTATTGTGATTCGTATATATCTCACATATTCCACTATAGAGATAATGTCTCCATATTTTCAGAGAAAATATTATGAATTCTAACTAAAGATCATGAGTTGGATAATTTTTCCCATGAGTCTTCAACTAAATTGATGTATAAGTAATAAATTTATCATTTTTCATAAGGATGCAAACTAGTCTATTCTTTGATGCATCACTGTATATAACAGATCCCTCATTTATAGATGGGAGAGTCAAAATTGGAGCATTGAACAATATTCTTTTCAATTATTAAAAGCATTCTATACATTTTTTCATCCATTCAAACTTAAACCCTTTATGTGTGAGCTTAGTTATTGGGTTAGCCAATCGGAAACAATTATGAACAAAATGCCGATAGTAACCTGCTAAGCCAATAAAACTACGTACCTTGGTTATGTTCTTTGGTGTGGGCCATTCCTGGATTATATTTGTATTTGTAGGATCAACTGAGATTCCATCCTTAGAGACAATATGGACAAGAAAAGAATCTGATTGATGCCAAAATTCACTCTTTCAAAACTTCCCATATAATTCATTTCTTGTAAGAGTTTTTAAAATAACATGCAAGGGATTCTCATGGTCTTCATAGATTTTGGAGTATACTAGGATATCATTGATAAATACCACAACAAATTCATCAAGATATTACTTAAAAAATATATTCATTAGATCCATGAAAATAGAGGGTGCATTAGTCTGTCTAAAAGGAATTACTATAAACTCATAATGCCCATAACTAGTTAGAAATGTTGTCTTTGGAATTTCTTCCTTTCTCACACACAGCTGATGATATCCATATCGAAGGTCAATATTTGAAAAAATATTGGGCTCCATGAAGTTGATTAATTAAATCATCAATGCATGGTAGATGATACTTTTTCTTTATTGTAATAACATTGATTTCCCTATAATCAAAGAATATCCTTAGATATCCATCATTCATCTTGAAAAAGAGGACAGGGGCTCCCCATGGAGAAACACTAGGTTGAATAAATCCTTTGTCACTCAGTTCATCTAGTTTTTTTAGATCCACTAATTCCACAATGGCCATTCTATAGGGAGTCTTTGATATAGGTCTTAAACCAAGTATTAAATCAATAGAGAACTCAACTTCCCACTCTGAAGGATGTCCAAGTAAATACTCTGGAAATATATCAATGTATTCTTTCTTAATAGCTATGTATTAATTTTGAATACTTCTTTCCACACCTATAGATATTGTGTTCTATTACCCCCCGACAATTTCTTTTAGTAGAGCTACTGGGGGTGGAACTAGATAAGAATTAGATGGAGAGGTTTCTTCTTTAAAGATAAGGGATTCTACACCATTATCAAAAAATTAAACTTCATTCTTCTTGTAATAGATATTCACATCCTAATTCTTCACCCAATTCATATCAATAATTATATCAAAGTTGATCATCGGTATGAAAATAATGTTAGAAAATAAATCACATTTATGTATCATGAGGGGGACTGATGTGTAAAGGCCCAAAGACTGACGTACATGGAAATTACATTACTTTTTCGGAATACTTAATACATAACAAGAACCAACACTCAAGGACTGTAATAGTTTAGTGTCTTTGGAAACTCAGAACACAATCTTCTAATCGTGGTGAAAGATCTTCAACATCTCCCATAAAGATCTTCCCATTTTTGTTTTCTTACCCAAAACCTTTCTTTAAATCATGGGGAAACGAAAACATATAAAAGGGTGATCTCAAATGCACAGTAAGGGTAAACATATAGAAAATAAAACAAATCATATACATTTTAACTTAAATACATGAACACAATGTTTAAACATCAAGATCTTGAGCAATGACATAAAACATGGTAGTACGTAAGGCATAAATCATAACGAAACATTAATCCTGATAAAATAGCATGAGAATAAAACATGTAATTGTGGAAACCACTAATAACAAGTTATGATTTCCATAGTAGCCAAGGCATTACTGCCAAGACCATCTTAGTGGACAAAGTCCCTTTCTGAATCGAGTTCACTCCTCATTTCAATCCTGTAACACTGAACCGGATTAACTTACCATTCCATCCATGTCTATATCATGAGATATAAATCTTTACCAAATGAATTGGAGGGAGATATAGGTCCCAAAAATCTCATAATGAAATCATTCTTGCTTATTCCACAAAATAAAATTAAAACATTCATCATAACCCAAAGAATAAAATGGGTTTCATAAACATCATCCCATAATAACATAATCCATATAAAACAAATGGATATAATTTCATCATAAGAGAGGTTAAAACATGTAATTCATAGATACATTATACTTGACACATACACATATGAAATAATGTCATCTTATATGGAAAATGGTTTTGATAAAACACTTGAAACGAATTCTTGAAGAAAATATCATTTCTTCTTCAAAATCATTTTCTTTTCACAAAATGACATGAAATTTTAAAAGAAAAGCAGTTTGTTGAAAATAGTCATAAAAGTTTGTAGAGTAAACTTCATTGAAATAAGTCGTTTTGAAAACGAAAAAATCCATTCACGCCGTATAAGTTAAAAATAACATTCTTCTCGTACTTTTGTCAAAAAAGTAAAAAAATACCTCGTATTGTAATCAAAAGGAAGATTCCTTACATACCATATAGTAAAATTAAAAAATGGGTAAAAAGTAATTTAAAAATACATGAAACCATTTTTATAAATAAGGTACATGGATAATAAATATAACCCCAGTACATACTTACGAATAAACAATCTCGGATAAAAACGAGATTGGAAAAGTTATCCCTTACCTTAGGTCTGATATGCTTCATACGTATCCAAACCTCCTGTATAATGATTTAGAAAATGTCATTGACTTATTAAATAATCATATTAATTGTTATGATATCATATATGGTTCACTTATGACTTTATATTACCCGTTCGTTTTTAAGTTCCATGTTAAAGCAACGTTTTGGGTAAAATCGTTTTATTTATCGTACGTGTTTGGACTTGTTATTCTTGATATTATTATTAATTATATCTTGATTTAATTACTTCCAGAATGTAAATCATGATTTATATATCATATATATATTCATTATATATATATATATAATATATATAAATGAAATGAAATACACTGTTCATTGAGACGGTAGGCCGTACGTACGCATGAACGCTGTTTTCGTTTCCTTATTGAATTAAATGGAATTAAGTAAGTGAAACATATATGTACATAAATACAGTATCATTATTATGTAATATAGTTCATTATTATTTATTATATATACTTTATAATCATACTTGAATGGTTAATCATGGAAAATGAATCTCATCGCGTTCGTGGAGACGGTAGTCCGTACGTACGCACGAGCGATGATATCATTCTCATGATCGTGGAATTGTATTGAAGTGTATGTATAATATTTCAGAATAAATATCACTTTAATATAATCATATATAGTTATTTATTTACACCATTATACCCATCCAAGTAAGGTGGTGGTGGAAAACAAATTACACCACGGCGTGGAGACAGTATTCCGTACGTACACACGCACAGTGATTTCGTTTCCGTAGGATGGATAAAAGATGAAATTGGGTTGTTTCATATTTATAATAAAATATAAGTATATTAGTGATACTGATATTATTAATTTATTATGAAACAAATAAAGCATAAGAAGTAGAAGAAGAAATAAATTGGAAAGAATTGGTAAAGGATATTACCTCTTCTTTGACGCGCCTCTTCTTAACCTCCTCTTAAGGCACTAGGGTTGGTCTTTTGAGGAGACTATAACCTCTATAATTTTTATAGGGAATATGATAAGGGAAATGGGTGGTGTTTGGCCGATCTTCATGGCACAAAAGGGCATGAAGGGAAGAGGGAAGGGGTGCCCTTTTTATATGGGAGGAGAGGGGCACCTTTGGAAAAAATTAAAATATTATTTTATAATAAAGTCATATTCGGTTTAAAAAAGCTCCAAATTGATTTATTTCGAACCTAAAGTGGGGATGGGTCTAAATACTATCATGTGATAGGTTTTAGACAAGTTTAGTTTACTATTTTAACCTTATAATTTAGATTTAACTCTAAGTTAAATAATTTAACTTTTACCGTGTCGTCTTGTTTTCTTACACTATATGGTTAATAAACTTACTATAAAAAGCCAAACGAACCCCAAGTGGTTCATTATTAATATATATATCCTTATATAAGTCATTTGGCCGAACCTTATATTTTTAGAAATATAATAAAAATTAATAATATAATATTCGTTTTAAAAACTATTTTAAGTCAATTTTGACACTATTTGGTAATTGATTTTTTTGAAAATAATAAAAGAATTATTAGTTCCAAAAAAGTTAATTTAATCAATACTAACATGTCATATTAACCTATAAAATTAGTGGAATTCATAAAAAGTCTCAAATTACATTTATTTGGGTATTTATAATATCAATTATGTTAATATTTCATTAATAAGGTAATTACTGCATCATCATTGTGTCATAAATAAATTAAATTATATAATGTCTAAAAATTATAAATAAAATACCATTATTTAGGAAATATTTTTATATTTTGGATGAATATTTATAGTCTAATTTATCTTGTGTATAATCCTATATTAAAAATGTTTTAGTTATTAAACTTTGATTTTAACTATTTTAACTATTTTTTAAATAAAATAATAATAAATGTCCTAATCTAATACAACTGGACCTAAATGGTCATATTTTATTCCTAAGGTTGTTTTTTGTCGAATTAAACTTATCCAATAGAATTAGGACATGTGTTAGGGTAATAATAATATCATTTTTACCATTAATTACCATATTTACTTTTAACCGTGGTAAAAAAAAGTAAAAAGTTACTATTCCCCAATAATTATTTTTATCTTATTAAACCACATTTTACTCTTTTTTATTAACCGTGTCTATCAGATTTTCGAAATTCTACTCACAGAAGCTGTAAAATTAATTTTTATGTAAATTTTCAAATTCTTCTAGGAGGTGGGTAAAATACGGTGAAAAGTTCAATAAAATTTTTATATATCTAAAATTATTATAAAATGACTCTAATGAATTACATTGAATTTATTTAAGTATTATGTATCAATTTTTAACTAAAATAAATTTAAATAAAATAAATAATTATTTAAATAAAAAGTCGGTTTTTAAATAGTAACCCAGTGTTTTCACTATTCATCAAAAATTGAAAGTTTTCAGAAAAATACAAAAAATTCACCCTAGCCTAATTTTGATATTCTGAATTCAAAAATGAAGTCCATTTTTAAAGATAAAATTTATATAATTTAAAAATGTGGGTATTACTATTCATAACGGCTAGTTCATAATAATATTATAATAATATCTCGTTTAGTGAAACTTGGTATTGCATACTACACACGCTATCGAAGAAGGTCTTGATTGTATGTAATTCAAGACAAGTCAGGGCTGCATGTATTGAAAGCTCCGTTTGGTTTTTCATATAACACAATCAAAACTTATTTCATTTATACAATAAACAAAATCTATACTTAATGTTGCGTAGAATAATTTCCACAAAACGAACTTGAAATTGTGTGTAACACGAGCCAAGAATAGTGTTGCGTATACTGCAAGATAATACGGTGTTGCATATAGTATAAGGTAATCCTGGTGTAGTGTATAATAGAATACATAAAAGAAATTAAAAATAATATATCTCATAAAATCTTGGGGTGTTACATTCTACCCCCCTTAAAATGAATTTTGCCTTCGAAATTCTTCGGGGTTATAAATGGTTTACTACTCGAAAGTTTCTTTAATAGAAACACACATCATAAAAAGGAATATCAAAACTTATCTTTAAAAACTAAAGTATGAAATGTAATGGTTACCCAAATTAACTAATCACTGGGTTTCCACATAGAAGAACATAGTTTAAAATATGGATATGGAAGATAAATCTAACCATCATGTTCCAATGGAGAGTTATAGAGAACATGGCTATGAAAAATCCAACAATCACAAAGCCATAAATTTTGATGATCTAAGGTACCATCTGATTCATCGGATATAAGGGAACTAGGACAACATTTTTGGTTTTCAAGATCATTTCCCTAAAGTTGAAGAATTTGAATTGGAAGAAATACTTACTTTATTTTGGTATAATCTCACTATTGTTCATGCCTTGAACAATTTCCACTTCATATATTAAAGAAATGAAGTTGAATTTTTCATTCGTGAGGTGTTAGCAAATCATGTGATAGAATGATGGGTCATTCCATATGTCTCAAACAAAAGGTTAGAAAAAGTTATCAAATATACATAAGTCCATCTATGGTGAGGTTAATCGTATATGATTCCAAAAAATGGACTTACACTTCATCTATCATACTACTTAATAAAACTAGTTTCTACTAACCAGGGACTTCATGTAGGCCAGAGGTAGGTGATAAAGCCTGTCACACTTTGGTTGTGGGTTCGATTCCCGCAAACTTGTCCGACGCGACAGGTTGTCGCCCATCCTACAGGTTGTCCCATTTTCTAAAACTACCTTATAATAACATTCCTACAATAATATAGAAAAAAGTTATAGCCTTAAACAATACTATCTTATGTCTAACTTAATTCATTCCAATCTTTAGGCTTATCCAAAATACTTCTATCCAAGATCATAGTATAAGGAAAACAATTACTAGAAATGTCATCTACCGAGCATGTGAATACCATCATTTATCCCCCATATATCATAAGATATATCTTGTTGATCGCATTCCAAACATGTGAATACCTTAATCATGTTTTATCTTGAAACATAAATTATCATAGTACCATAGTGAAAACATTAATATTTTTAAAAGGTAACTCTTTCCACATACCAAAATCCCATAAATTCTATATACTCAAACCATGATATCACTTTGTCCTTATATCATTCATGAGCTCATTAATACTATCAAACATTTCATTATCTCCTTATCCCTTCTTTATGCGCATAGGTGATTTCCAAAAATATCTGAATAACCTTTCATGGTTACCGGTACCATTCAGAATATACGTTAAAAAACATAAGGAAAAACAATAGCGTAACAATCCTTAGATGTCTCATTATTCCATAGTGCCATGATATTACTTATACAACATTACTCTTGATAAACATGTAATCATTCTACTACCTTCTTAAACCATTGACTGACCTTGAACAATTCTTTCATCTCACATATCATTTATAGTCTCTTCATCATCATCAACATAAAT
The DNA here is from genome assembly GCA_963277665.1 of Viscum album. Taxonomy (NCBI): domain Eukaryota; kingdom Viridiplantae; phylum Streptophyta; class Magnoliopsida; order Santalales; family Viscaceae; genus Viscum; species Viscum album. The sequence continues at coordinate 1,369,923,287 of OY728138.1, read as the reverse complement.
ACTACCCATAAGACCATGCTGATTCTCTTTATGAGACTTTCCCTTAGGGAATTTGTTTGCATAATGCCCATACATTCCACATTTAAAACATTTAATCATTGTTAATGTCGTAGCAATACCATTATCCTTGTCCATGGTGTTAACTGAACCTTTTACTTTACACTTACTAGATTTGTGTCCTTCATTTATACAGCCAAAGAATCTTTCGGTTCCTTTGAAACATTCTCTTTGATGCCTCTTCCCACATGATTTACATGAGGGTAATTGAACTTTCTTTCCTCTATGATCATCATGAAACTCCATATTTCTCTTATTAGCTGAGTCGAGAAACTTACCAAAGTTGAGATTATTGATCATATTATGAGATTTATGATTAGGCATAATAACGATGTTTGGACTTCCAAATACTGTGTCATTTGGTTTCTCATGAATAATACCATTCCATTGTCCATCATATCCTCCATTATCGTGAATCTTCCTATTTCCATCCATTTTTTAAAATCCAAAAAGAATAGTGTGAGAGGCAAAAATCATGCTAGGGAAAACAACATAATAAAGGAGGAGTACCGTCAATATCTAACATCTTACTTTAAATTCTATGATCGTTACCGTGATTCTAGGACTATAAACTATACGTATACTTATCCTTAGGGACATCCCTAGACATACCTTAGAAATATCTCCAGGGATTTCACTAAAGATTTCGCATCCTAGTTTCCAAAGGTTAACTAAACCTTTCCCCTGATACCAACTATAACGGTCTAGAATTACTTCCAGCGGACTATAATTGATACCTATCAGGGCACTCCATGGGAGGGTATACCCCCTGGCCAGGAAACACCACCATCCCCAGTGGCAGCCATTTCCTCATGAAGCCCTTGGGCGGAGAGCCGTGATTTGTCCAACGCTCACATGTGAGAGTTCTCAAGGATCAGATTCATTCTTACCTCCTTTTCCTCTGATACCAAATGTAGAGGCCCAAATCTTGACGTACATGGACATTACATTACTTTTTTGGAATACTTAATACATAACAAGAAACAACACTCAAGCACTGTAATAGTTTAGTGTCTTTGTAAACTCGGAACACAATCTTCTCATCGTGGTGAAAGATCTAAAAAATCTCCCATAAAGATCTCCCCATTTTTGTTTTCTTACCTAAAACCTTTCTTTAAATACTGGGTAAAAGAAAACATATAAAAGGGCGAGCTCAAATGCTCAGTAAGGGTATGCATGGAGAAAATAAAACAAATCATATATATTTGAACTTAAATACATGAACATAATGTTTAAACATCAAGATCTTGAGCAATGACATAAAACATGACAGTACGTAAGAAATAGATCATAACAAAACATTAATCCTGATAAAATAGCATGATAATAAAACATGTAATTGTGGAAAAAATTAAGCACATGTTATTATTTACATAGTAGCCGAGACATTACGGCCAAGATCATCTTAGTGGAAAAAGTCCCTTTCTAAATCGAGTTCACTCCTCGTTTCTGTCCTGTAACACTGAACCGGATTAACTTACCATTCCATCCATGTCTATCTCATGAGATATAAATCTTTACCCAATGCATTGGAGGAAGATATAGGTCCCACCCATCTCATAATGAAATTATTCTTACTTTTGCCACAAAATAAACATAAAACATTCATCATAACCCAAAGAATAAAATGGGTTTCATAAACATCATCCCATCATAACATAATCCATATAAAACAAATGGATATAATTTCATCATAAGAGAAGTGAAACCATTTTAAAAATAGAGACATTATACTTGTGACATACACATATGAAATAATGTCATCTTATATGGAAAATGGTTTTGATAAAACACTTGAAATGAATTCTTGAGGAAAATATCCTTTCTTCTTCAAAATCATTTTCTTTTCACAAAATGCCATGAAATTTTAAAAGAAAAGTATTTTTTTTGAAAATACTCATAAACTTTTGTAGAGTAAACTTCATTGAACTAAGTCATTATGAAAACATAAAAATCCATTCACGTCGTATAAGTTAAAAATAGCATTCTTATCGTACTTTTGTCAGAAAAGTCAAAAAGTACGTCGTATGGAAATCAAAAGGAAGATTCCTTACATACCATGTAGTAAAAGTCAAAAATGGGTAAAAAGGAATTTAAAAATACATGAAACCATTTTTATAAATCAGGTACATGTATAATAAATATAACCCTAGTAAATACTTATGAATAAACAATCTCGGATAAAAATGAGATTGGAAAAGTTATCCCTTACCTTAGGTCCGATATGATTTGTACATATCCGAACCTCCTGTATAATGATTTAAATAATGTCATTGACTTATTACAGAATCATATTCACTGTTATGATATCATATATGGTTCACTTATGACTTTATATTACCCATTCTTTTGTAAGTTCCATGTTAAAGCAGTGTTTTGGGTAAAATCGTTTTATTTATCGTACGTGTTTGGACTTGTTGTTCTTGATATTATTATTACTCATATCTTGAATTACTTACTTCCAGAATGTAAATAATGATTTATATATCATATATATATTCAGTATATATATATATATAATAGATATATAAATTAAATGAAATACACCGTTCATGGAGACGGTAGGCCTTAGGTATGCATGAACGCTGTTTTCGTTTCCTTCTTGAATTAAATGTAATTAAGTAAAAGAAACATATATGTACATAAATCCAGTATCATTAATATGTAATATATTTCATTATTAATTATTATATATACTTTATAATCATACTTGAATGGTTAATCATGGAAAATGAATCTCATCGTGTTCGTGGAGATGGTAGTCCGTACGTACGCACGAGCGATGATATAATTACCATGATCATGGAATTGTATTGAAGTGTATGTATAATATTTCAGAATCAATATCACTTTACAATAATCATATATAGTTATTTATTTACACCATTATACCCATCCAAGAAAGGTGGTGGTGGAAAACAGATTACACCACGACGTGGAGACGGTATTCTGTACGTACGCACACGTAGTGATTTCGTTTCCGTAGGATGGATAGAAGATGAAATTGGGTTTTTTAATATTTATAATAAAATATTAGTATATTATTGATACTTATGTTATTAATTTATGATGAAACAAATAAATCATAAGAAGTAGAAGAAGAAATAAATTGGAAAGAATTGGTAAAGGATATTACCTCTTCTTTGACGCGCCTCTTCTTAACCTCCTCTTAAGGCACTAGGGTTGGTCTTTTGAGGAGACCATAACCTATATAATGTTTCTAGGGAGTATGAGAAGGGAAATGGGCATGTGTTGGCCGAGATTCAAGTCTCAAAAGGGTGTGAAGAGAAGAGGGAAGGGGTGCCCTTTTTATAAGGGAGGAGAGGGGCACCTTTGAAAAAACTTAAAATATTATTTTATAATAAAGTCATATTCGATTTATAATATATCAAAATTTATTTATTTAGAAGATAAAATGGGGAGGGGTCTAAATAATATCAACAAATAGGTTTTATACAAGTTTATGTTACTATTTTAACCTTGTCATTTAGATTTAACTCTAAGATAAATAATTTAACTCTTACCATGTCTTCTTGTTTTCTTACACAATATGGTTAATAAACATACTATAACAAGCCAAAATAACCCCAAATGGTTCATTATTAATATATATATATCCTTATCTAAGTAAAGTTTCCAAACCATAGATTTTTAGGAATATAATTACAATTAATAATATAATATTTTTTTAAAACTATTTTATGTCAATTTTGACACTATTTGGTAATTGATTTTTGTGAAAATCATAACAACATTATTAGTTCTAAAAAAGTAAATTTAATCAATACTAACATGTCATATTAACCTATAAAATTATTTTAATTCATTAAAAGTCTTAAATTACATTTATTTGGGTATTTATAATATCAATTATGTTAATATTTCATTAATAAGGTAATTACTGCATCATCATTGTATCATAAATAAATTAAATTATTTAATGTATAAAAATTATAAATAAAATACCATTATGTAGGAAATAGTTTTATCTTTATAATTAATATTTATAGTCGAATTTATCTTTTGTATAACCCTATATTAAAAATGTTTTATTTATTAAACTTTGATTTTACCTATTTTAACTATTCTTTAAATAAAATAATAATAAATGTCCTAATCTAATCCAAGTGGACCTAAATGGTCATATTTTATTAATAAGGTAGTTTTTGGTCGAATTAAACTTATATAATAGAATTATGACATGTCTTAGGGTAATAATAATATCATTTTTACCCTTAATTACCCTATTTTCTTTTAACCGTGGTAAAAAAAGTAAAAAGTTACGATTGACCAAAAATTATTTTTATCTTATTGAACAAAATTTTACTCATTGATATTAACCGTGTCTCTTGTATTTTAGAAATTCCACTAACAGAAGTGGTAAAATTATGTTTTATGTAAATTTTCAAATTCTCCTAGGAGGTGGGTAAAAGACAGTGAAAAGTTCAATAAAATTTTTATATGTCTAAAATTATTATAAAATTACTATAATTAATTACATTGAATTTATATAAGTATTATGTATCAATTTTTACCTAATATAAATTTAAATAAAATAAATAATTATTTAAATAAAAATTCGGTTTTTAAATAGTAACCGAGTGTTTTCACTATTCATCAAAAATTGAAAGTTTTCAGAAAAATACAGAAAATTCACCCTAGGCTAATTTCGATATTCCGAATTCAAAAATGAAGTCCATTTTTAAATATAAAATTTATAAAATTTCAAAAAGTGGGTATTAATATTCATAACGGCTAAATCATAATAATATTATAATAATATCTCGTTTAGTGAAACTTGGTATTGCGTACTACACATGCTGTCGAAGAAGGTCTTGATTGCGTGTAATGCAAGACAAGTCATGGATGCGTGTAGTGAAAGCTCTGTTTGGTGTTGCATATAACATAATCAAAACTTATTTCATTTATACAATAAACAAAATCTATACTTAATGTTGCGTAGAATAATCTCCACAAAATGAATTTGAAATTTTGTGTAATACGAGCCAAGAATAGTGTTGCGTATATTTCATGATAATACAGTGTTGTGTATAGTACAAGCTTATCCTGGTGTAGTGTATAATAGAATACATCAAAGAAATTAAAAATAATATATCTCATAAAATCTCAGGGTGTTACACGATCGACACATCTTTGTTTCAATAACACATCCCTAATAGTTTTGACTGACAACTGCTTTTTTAAATCAAATCATACATATCTAATTTTCTTGGATAATTGGGAAGATATAAATGAATGAAATGATCCAAAATCAAATAAATAATTTAATAAGTTTGAGTAAATAATTAAAGTACCTTACACCACATCATTTATAACTTCAACTTCCACAGTTGTAATTGAAAAATAGTTCCCTTGCTCTCGTTTCCTTTTCTAAGGAAAGTTTCCTTAGCACTTAGGACACTAATTTGCAAAGTGTCCCATCTCTCTTCAATTGTAGTATTGAACATCATTGACTTGTTTCATCCCATTGCATTCATTAGATCGATAAAACTTTTCTCTACACTTATAGAAGACTCCCGTCCCTTTCAAGCATTTCCCACGATGATTCTTTCCACATTTCTCACATAATGTGAATTTCTTCATTACCTTATTCTTATTTTATGATTCACCTTTTACATGGTTATTAGAGTACCAATTGTTATATTTTTTCCCTTGAAAAAATTTTAACTAGAAAATTCCTTCTTTGTTTTGATGTCACTTAATACAATTTCATCACATGATGAAAATGTTTGAGAAGCCAGTTCCCTTCGAAGACTTGGCTTAAGAACATTAAAGAAATGATCAATCTTGTCTTCCAAATCATGTATTTAATCAATAAAAAACCTGGATAATCTTGTGAATGTATCCTCATACTCCTCAACACTCTATTATTCCCTTCGCTTTAGGCTGAGGAATTTCCTCTTCATTTCAGTTCGTTGTTCACAAGGGAAGTATTTGTCAAAGAATATTTCCTTAAAAGTTCTTCATTCCATATCTTTAATTTCTTCTTATACCATGGTATTATGGATCAAGGACCACCATTGATCAGCATCACCCTTGAAGAAATATACTACCAGTAATAAATTTTCATTTTCATTGCATCTTAATGCCAGAAATATCTTTTCAAGGGGCTTGATCCACTGCTCAGCTACCACTGGATTAGTAGTCCCAATAAAAGATGGAGGATTCTTCTATATGAAACGATTCAATACTGGTGTAGCATGGTTATTCATTATATCTTGAGTAAGTTGTCTCAATATTTTCATGATCTGATCCACTCCAACAATGACTACGTTAACTTGATTAGTGGGGAAATCCCTATATTTTCCACGGGTATTGATTCCCCTTATTCCATTAATCTCCATAACTAAACAATGGCATGCGCTAAATTAGGTCATAGTTCATATTTTCTAACTATCAAACACTAAATATATTCTAAAAATTTATGCACAACTAATCTCATAATCATAAACATTGTTTACATTTACTTTTAAATCCTTTATAATGGTTTGTAAATAAAATGTGAATTATATTAAGAATATCCCCCAGGAGTGTCAAACTAGGTGCACATTAAGGCCCATTATCGTGTACCAAGATACCCCGATCCAAGACCTAAATTCCTTTTCATATTTGTTACTCCTAGGTACATATGTGATAGAACCATGCCCAATTTTAGTATCTCGACAAATATGTATTTTCTAGGAAGACCCACATAATACCTAATTTACCAAAATTCTAGGATGTTCTTCTATGATTATCTTTAAATTCTATCTTTGGGTTATGTCCTCTAAACTATGTTTCCAAAATCTAGTTTACAAGGTTGCTACTAAAATTCCTTTGATACCAACTGTAACACCCCGACCCCAGAAGTCCGGAGATGGTGAATTACTTATTACATTGGAATGATTAAAAGGAATGAAATCATGAAGGAACAATCAATTTAGTAGTCTTTAAGAAACTAGATAAATACATGTAACTCATATTATATTGTTAAAGTTAACAAAATACAAAACATAACAAAAACTAATAAACTGCATCCATGAGAACTCAATAAATGGTCTCCACTTCATAATCTGTTGAAGGTAAAAAATGAAAGGGGCGATCTCAAATTCTCAGTAAGGGTTAAAAATATAGGAATCTTAAATCCACAATAATTGAATCATAGTAAAATTAGTATAGTCAATATGGAATGGTCAACAAATGAAAAACACAGGACATTAATAAACTATCAATGAAACTACATCCATAGATTTTGTCATAGTGAAAAACTCATGGATAATAATAACTAAAAATGAATAAAGATAATTATTATTAATTTGAAACCATGTATCTAGAACATGATACCACTATATCATCGAAATGGTTTAGTTCTGTGGCTAGGTACCCACCTGATTCTATTTTGGAAACTAACACGAAGGGTTTGTCGCCAATTGACTTGTCTAATGAGAACTGTCAATGCATCGAGGGGCTATATGTAACACCCCAGGTAAATAAATAATATGACATCTTTATATTTATCCATACTTGTGAATCAAATATTAATATTACTTTAAAGTGGATGCAATGCTTGATGGCGTACCCAATATGCAACAACGAGTTTCTTGGGAATCTTACGTTGCACTCTAATAATAAAATAATATTAATTAAAATGGCAGTTAACATGTAGCCGTTGTATTGGAGGGAATGGATAGAAATAACTAAAATATGATTATATATGTTTTTTAAATGATTTTACATTTATCCAAAGGCTTAAAATACGGAAAGAATTCAATTTTAGGCTTTTATACCCAAATTTTCACTAAAGGTTCACTAATCGCCTTCTGATGGAGAACTGTCATTAAATATAGTTTTAATCACCCTTATACATTCTTTTGAACCAAATAAAACTCTTCTTTAGAATCGGGACATCAAATTTTACTTTGTGTAAATTTTTGGTATATTCCGATAAAGTTCATTTTTTTAATGAATAATGTAAAATGTTGTATTTTAATTCAAAACCTCTTTTTAATCTAAGTTATTTATATGATTAGATTATCATTTGAATTGTTTTTAAAGTTAAATTAGAAAATAGTTTTACCATTAAATCCAATAGTGGTCGTTGGAATTAATTTCACTTTGAAATCGGACTTAAACTAGTGTCAATCTTTTGATACTTATTGTTTCATAAAAACATGCTATTTGCTCTAACAGCGGGAATTAATTATTAAATTAATTAATGTGACTTATATGTTTTTAATTTTGTAAAATAGAATTAATTTTTGAATTTATAATATCAAATATATCTTAGGGTGAATTTTTGGTAATTTTCTGAAAAACATCAATTTTTGATGAATAGTGAAACCACTAAGTGGTACTTATAAAAACTGATTTTCCGTTTAAATGAAATTTTGCCATCATTGTGTTTTGATTTTCAAAAATCCGACATACATGCTTGTCATTAAGAAGTAAAATGTGGTTCAATGGGATAAAAGTAATTTTTTGGTGAATAGTAGCTTATTAAGTTTTTAATCGTGATTAGTGGTAATTAGTGTAGTTTAAGGTAAAAATAATGCTTTAATAAAATGAGATGAGCTTTACACATGTCCTAACCCTATTATTTGTGTCATGGCCGACCAATAAAACCCATGGGTCGATTTAGGGGACCCCATGGAGCCACTTGGGTGAGATAATGACTTTAATGCATTTTTTTAAATAAAGGTGAAAATGACACTAACATAAATTGTTTTACTAAAACAATTTTTAGAAGGGGATATACTAATAATATTTTTGATTATAAATATTAATTAGAAATCTAAAAAGATTTTATACATCATATTATTTTTTTATAATTTTTAGACTTTAAATAAATTAAATTATTTATGACATCATGATGATGCAGCGATGACTTCATTATTTAACGATTTAAATAAAATGGAAAGATAATGTAATATCTAAAACCTACACATGTCCAAAACCTATTGGATGGAAATATTTCTAAGCCTTATCATCTTATATTCGAAATAGATCAATGTGGGACCTTAGAAATTCGAAACACTTTTGAAAATAAAATAATAGTTTCATGATTTCCAAAAGTGCCCCTCCTCTCCTCTTATAAAAGGCCCCCACCTCTACCTCATTTCACACACTACTCAAGCCTTTGTCTCGGCCATCCCATGCCCATTTACTCTCTCCACATCCCTCTCCTCATCCAAGAGGATTCTGTTTGAGCAGAATCCTTTCAAAGGAAGCCTTTAGGCTCAAATCAAAAGGAGTTACACTTTTAAAGGTAATTCATTCTCTCTTGTTCATTTGTTTTATTTTGCTTCTCCAACCCCCTAAACTCTTTTTATTCATTTTTTTTGTAACAACTCCAGTATCTTCAATATACTAGGATGTTTTTATAATAAGGATTCGAGCTACACTTACACACACCTACATCTAATGGTTAAAGAACATACGATTTCCGTGGATGGCGAATTTCTGCCTCATGAAACGATGATTGTTCAACACTCATATAACACCTTCAAAGGTGGCCATTAAGATGTCACTATATTTATATATGATATATAATATGTTTATGTTTTACTTAAGCTTCTGTATTTTTCATTTGTGTCTTACCTTTATGGCTTCCATTATGGGTATACGCGATATCTTCATTTAAGGAAGTGCGGACTACCGCCCCCTCAAAGTGATGTGATTCGTTAATGCCATATGTGGGATGTATAAAGGATGGATTTAAAGTTATTATATATGATGTTATACTGGAATTATAATATACCTCTATATAATTATTATTTATTTCCATTAAAGTATGAGATAGAAATGAAAGTAGCGTTCATGCGTACGTATGGCTTACCGTCTCCATGAACGGTGCATTTCATTTCTTATCCCCAAATGTAATGTACTATTAAAAGTATATGTATATAATATATATATATAATGAATGATACATCTAAATGATGAATATAATTCTGGAATTAAAATATACATACCTCTCATTTAATTTTAATTCCATTAATATGAGAAAGAAATGAAAGTAGCGTTCATGCGTACGTACGGCTTACCGTCTCCATGAACGGTGCATTTCATTTCTTACCTCTAAATGATTATGTAATATTATAAATACATGTATATGATGGATATATATGATATATATTCTATCCAAATCAGGAATGTCATTCTAGATATAAAGAACCTTTGACCACACGAACAACATGTAATTGTAAGAAGTCCATTTTCGACTTAAGAACCAAATATCGACAAAACAAACATTATTAACTTAAATGGTTACATAATGTTTATAACATGGAAATAAGTGATATAGAAGGAATAATGAACTTTAAAAAGGTTCTTAATCAAGTATAAATTAACTCAAGTTTATTATTCAGGACGTTAAAGAACGGTCGAGTCAAGTCGGACCCGAGGTAAGGGATCTTACTCCCCTCTTTTTTTAAGTACACTCTTTTATGTCATTCATTATAATGCTCATATTTCTTGTTATTGGGATGTTATTTTATATTAATCTTTCTATAAACTCTATGTTTATGTGATGAGAGACCCTATTTCCTCTCATCAATCCATTTTGGAAGTTTTAAGTGGTGCCATTAGGCTGCCGAGTTTTCGTAAGAGATTTTTCATCCCACTTTTGTGAGATTTATGCTACATTTGCCACAATTTCCTTTGAGTGGTTTATGTAATTCCCACTATTACACTCCTTTTGTAATATAATTCCATTTATGGGTATTTACATATTCATTGTATGACACTTCTTCAATGGGGTTTGTTATGTCTTTTAATTCACATACTATTATGTTGGGATATGTTCTTATATATCCTGATTAATGTAAATTTTATTTCCAAGTGATGAGATCCCCTTTTTATCTCTCATCAACTCATTTTCTGAATTTTTGAAGTGACGCCGTTAGGCTGTCAAATTTTTGCAAGGGAACTTCTTAGCCCAAATTTGATTCTTTGGGATAAACTTGTACTCCTTGAATATGTTGTTATATGAATATGTGTGAATAACCTATGATTGTTTTACACTTAATATCCACTTATATTTGGTGTATTCGTTTTTCACACATAATTATATAATTGATTTATCCTTAAACCAAGGATACCGTCTTTGTAAGGGACTTCGTCTCAATCTCCTTTCATTGAGGCATATTTCGTTTTATACACAACTTTATTTTATACAGTGTATAAACCCCTTTGACTTTTACTTTTATACAAAAGGAATATTTTTCTACGAAGCGTTTTACAAAACGACAAAAAGGAATGTTTCTTTTAACGTACGCGGCTACAACGACCTTTTCCGCCGCCGCGAGTATTATTTGAATTTGGCTTCCTCAACAAGCCAAAATGTTTTTAAAATAAAATAAATACCATATACTTTTTTTTGTATTTCGGTATTGAAATTGTTTTTGATAAAGGATTATATTATGTCAATATATTTAAATGATATATTGTGATTGAAATGTGGAAATGTTATCATTCCTTTATGTTGGTTTTATGTGTTATGATTTTATAATGGTACATGGACATTATAACGGGTGGTGCCGTGAATACCAGGATGGGTGGTTACGTTATAACCTCCAATGCATTGGGTATGGAAGTCGGCCATATGGCTATTCCATTAAGTATGTATGGAAATTGGCCGTATGGCTATTCCATTAAGTGATATGTGTGGGAGTCGACCGTATGGTTATTCCACTTAAGTATGTTTATGTCCCAAGTTACCTTTATATATGTTATGTGTTCTTTATATGGGTTTTATGGTAATCCTTTGGTTACAAAAAGGTAAGTAATGATATTTTATTCAGTGAAGAGTTTTTACTACTTCATAAAGGTGAAAAGTATTACATTGATAAAGTATACATGGTTTACTTTTTGTTTTGATAAACTAACAGTTTTTATTCTTTGTGTATCCCTTACTGAGTTTTTATGATCATCCCAAGTTTTTGAAATGTTTTTCACAGGACTTAGCGTGGAATAGGGTCAAGGATGGGATCAAGGGAAAGTCATGCTACCTAAAACATGAAACAAGACATGTTTCTTTTTAAGAGTTTTTATTTTATGGAAATTTAGTAGAAGAGAATACTTTGTAATCTTTTGAGATGTAATAGTTATGTCCTAATTCTCTAAAACTCTAAACCTGAAAAGATCCTCAATGTGAATTATTCATTTAATTCAATTTTTAAGTAAGGTTTAAGGCTGGGGCCTTATAGTTGGTATCAAAGGTCGGTTTAGATAACTTTAGAGGTTAGGGTATTCTTTAAGCATAAGTGACATTACCATAATGGTTAGGATTTTAGAAAGAGTCCTAGTTTTAGATAAAGTGAATGAGTAAGTATATCTTAGTTTTTATCTTCCTCATTAGTACATGATGGTTATGTTGATATACTCACACTGACCTTTTTGGTTTTAGTAAATGGATGGATCTAGCAGGCACCAAAGTGACAATGGGTTTGAAGGAAACTGTGGTGGTTCTCTGATTAAGATACTAGATGAGATGGGGGATTCAATGAGGAATCTCATAGTTGTTATAAACCAACTATCAAGGAGTCATTATCAACCACTTGAACCTTGGTATGTTCTGTAATGCATCACGTACGAGGTGACCAATCAATGTGGAAGTTCAGGTAATAATTATAAAGGTAACCATTAGAGTTTATATGATCCTTACTTTTGAGGTAATTATGGGTTATTATATGATATGCTGGAAAATGAAAGGCATGAGATAAACTTGAGGTTAAAATATGTTATGATCATCTTTGAATATTTTATCTCATTTTGGGTAATGTTTTAAGAATTATATAGTTTTGGAAAAAGGACAACACGCAGACCGTGTGACAACCCGTCGCGTCGGACAAAGCCGCGGGAATCGAACCCACAACCAAAGTGCGATTGGTATTTATCGCCTACCATTGGACTACGTGAAGTCCCTGGTTAGTTTGACTGATTATTTTTTTAGTTATATGATTTTATGAATTAAGAGTAAGTTGATTTTGGGTTATTTATGAAAATGATTAATCTATCATGGAGGATATGTGATTAGGTTAATTACTTTTCAATACGAGACTTTAGGAGCAACTGATGTTGTTTGGAGATAAATGTTACAATTTAACTTGGAAGACTATGTGACTAAATCCTTCAAATGTTTGGGTTTCAATCTTATATTGGTTTAATTTGAGGAATTTTATGGACAAATTGTTTATCGGATGGTCCTCGTTGAACTTTGGGTTTTGTTGGACAAATTTTGGAGATTAAGAATAGATTTTCTTTCTAATGGGTTATCCTTTTCTGGGTTATCTGATCTTGTACTAATATTTTGGGTTTTGGTTTTGGTTAAAGTCTAAAGACATGGGAAGTATATAGTTCTCTTTTTTGGGTTAGGTAATTCTCTAGAATTTGATTATAGTACTCTTAATGTGAACAAGTCTCCCTAAATACTCGTCTTTTGGAAAAAAATATGAGTTTGTGTAAGGAATCTAATAAAAGTTGAAAGTCAACATGATAAGTGATTATGTTTCCTTATGAATAAATTCCTCAATAAAAAGTAACTTAACACGAAAATGTTGTCTATTAGCTTTTCCTACTGGGGAATCGAATACCGTTTAACCCATCACAAGTTTGTGATTTTCTCATTGTTAACTTTCTCCTAGACATGTTTACTATCACTCTCCCTCAAGAACATGACCATTTGATTTTTCTTCCATGTCCATGTTTTTCTACATGGAATCCTAGTATGGGTTAACTCGGGTGACCTCTGTACTTATCTTCATTTATTTTAAAGTGATTGTTTTACCGACTCTTGTTCCGATGTGGGACGTTCAAGGATGTTTCCAAGCTCAATTTTAAAAATTGCGAGGACGCAATTCCCAAAAGGGGGGAAGGATGTAACACCCCAGGTAAATAAATAATATGACATCTTTATATTTATCCATACTTGTGAATCAAATATTAATATTACTTTAAAGGGGATGCAATGCTCGATGGCCTACCCAATACGCAACAACGAGTTTCTTGGGAATCTTACGTTGCACTCTAATAATAAAATAATATTAATTAAAATGGCAGTTAACATGTAGCCGTTGTATTGGCGGGAATGGATAGAAATAACTAAAATATTATTATATATGTTTTTTAAATGTTTTTACATTTATCCAAAGGCTTAAAATACGGAAAGAATTCAATTTTAGGCTTTTATACCCTAATTTTCACTAAAGGTTCACTTATCGCCTTCTGATGGCGAACTGTCATTAAATATAGTTTTAATCACTCTTATAAATTCTTTTGAACCAAATAAAACTCTTCTTTAGAATCGGGACATCAAATTTTACTTTGTGTAAATTTTTGGTATTTTTCCGATAAAGTTCATTTTTTTTAATGAATAGTGTAAAATGTTGTATTTTAATTCAAAACCTCTTTTTAATCTAATTTATTTATATGATTAGATTATCATTTGAATTGTTTTTAAAGTGAAATTAGAAAATATTTTTACCATTAAATCCAATAGTGGTCGTTTTAATTAATTTCACTTTGAAATCGGACTTAAACTAGTGTCAATCTTTTGATACTTATTGTTTCATAAAAATACGCTATTTGCTCTGACAGCGGGAATTAATTATTAAATTAATTAATGTGACTTATATGTTTTGAATTTTGTAAAATAGACTTCATTTTTTAATTCGTAATATCAAATATAGCTTAGGGTGAATTTTTGGTAATTTTCTAAAAAACTTCAATTTTTGATGAATAGTGAAACCACTAAGTGGTACTTATAAAAACTGATTTTCCGTTTAAATGAAATTTTGCCATCATTGTGTTTTGATTTTCAAAAATCCGACATACATGGTTTTCAAAAAGAAGTAAAATGTGGTTCAATGGGATAAAAGTAATTTTTTTTGGTGAATTGTAACTTATTAAGTTTTTAATCGCGATTAGTGGTAATTAGTGTAGTTTAAGGTAAAAATAATACTTTAATAAAATGACATGAGCTTGACACATGTCCTAACCCTATTGTTTGTGTCATGGCCGACCAAGACAACCCATGGGTCGATTTAGGGGACCCCATGGAGCCACTTGGGTGAGATAATGACTTTAATGCCTTTTTTTAAATAAAGGTGAAAATGACACTAACATAAATTGTTTTACTAAAAAAATTTTTATAAGGGATTATACTAATAATATTTTTGATTATAAATATTCATTAGAAATCTCAAAAGCTTATCTACATCATAGTAGTTTTTTTATAATTTTTAGACTTTAAATAAATTAAATTATTTATGACATCATGATGATGCAGCGATGACTTCATTATTTAACGATTTAAATAAAATGGAAAGATAATGTAATATCTAAAACCTACACATGTCCAAAACCTATTGGATGGAACTATTTCGAAGCCTTATCATCTTATCTTCGAAATATATCAATGTTGGACCTTAGAAATTCGAAACACTTTTGAAAATAATATAATAGTTTCATGATTTCCAAAAGTGCCCCTCCTCTCCTCTTATAAAAGGCCCCCCACCTCTACCTCATTTCACACACTACTCAAGCCTTTGGGTCGGACATACCCTGCCCATTTACTCTCTCCACATCCCTCTCCTCATCCTAGAGGATTACCTTTGGGAAGAATCCTTTAAAAGGAAGCCTTTAGGCTCAAATCAAAAGAAGTTACACTTTTAAAGGTAATTCATTCTCTCTTGTTCATTTGTTTTATTTTGCTTCTCCAACCCCCTAAACTCTTTTTATTCATTTTTTTTGTAACAACTCCAGTATCTTAAATATAATAGGATGTTGTTATAAGAAGGATTCAAGCAACACTTACACACACCTACATCTAATGGTTAAAGAACATACGGTTTCCGTGGATGGCGAATTTCTGCCTCACGAAACGATGATTGTTCGACACTCATATAACACCTTTAAAGGTGGACATTAAGATGTCACTATATTTATATATGATATATAATATGTTTATGTTTTACTTAAGCTTCTGTATTTTTCATTTGTGTCTTACCTTTATGGATTCCATTCTGTGTATACGCGATATCTTCATTTAAGGAAGTGCGGACTACCGCCCCCTCAAAGTGATGTGATTCCTTAATGCCATATGTGGGACGTATAAAGGATGGATTTAAAGTTATTATATATGATTTTATACTGGAATTATAATATACCTCTATATCATTATTATTTATTTCCATTAAAGTATGAGATAGAAATGAAAGTAGCGTTCATGCGTACGTATGGTTTACCGTCTCCATGAACGGTGCATTTCATTTCTTATCCCCAAATGTAATGTACTATTAAAAGTATATGTATATAATGGATATATATAATTAATGATACATCTAAATTATGAATATAATTCTGGAATTAAAATATACATACCTCTCATTTAATTTTAATTCCATTAATATGAGAAAGAAATGAAAGTAGCGTTCATACGTACGTACGGCTTTCCGTCTCCATGAACGGTGCATTTCATTTCTTACCTCTAAATGATTATGTAATATTATAAATACATGTATATGCTGTATATATATGATATATATTCTATCCAAATCAGTAATTTCATTCTGGATATAAAGAAACTTTGACCACACAAACAACATGTAATTGTAAGAAGTCCATTTTCGACTTAAGAACCAAATATCGACAAAACAAAAATTATTAACTTAAATGGTTACATAATGTTTATAACATGGAAATAAGTGATATAGAAGGAATAATGAACTTTAAAAAGGTTCTTAATCAAGTATAAATTAACTCAAGTTTATTATTCAGGACGTTAAAGAACGGTCGAGTCAAGTCGGACCCGAGGTAAGGGATCATACTCCCCTCTTTTTTTAAGTACACTCTTTTATGTCATTCCTTATAATGCTCATCTTTCTTGTTATTTGGATGTTATTTTATATTCCTATTTCTGTAAACTTTATGTTGATGTGATGAGAGACCCTATTTCCTCTCATCAATCCATTTTGGAAGTTTTAAGTGGCGCCGTTAGGCTGCCGAGTTTTCGTAAGAGATTTTTCATCCCACTTTTGTGAGATTTATGCTACATTTGCCACAATTTTTTTTGAGTGGTTTATGTACATCCCACAATTAAAATCATTTTTTAATATAATTCCATTTATGGGTATTTACATATTCATTGTATGACACTTCTTCAATGGGGTGTACTTTTCGAAAGTTACCCAAGTCGGTAAGGGAACCTTTCACCCTCCTCTTTTTAAAAGACTTCGTTTGTTATGTCTTTTAATTCACATACTATTATGTTGGGATATGTTCTTATATATCCTGATTAATGTAAATTTTATGTCCAAGTGATGAGATCCCCTTTTTATCTCTCATCATCTCATTTTCTGAATTTTTGAAGTGACGCCGTTAGGATGTCAAATTTTTGCAAGGGAACTTCGTAGCCCAAATTTGATTCTTTGGGATAAACTTATACTCCTTGAATATGTTGTTCTATGAATATGTGTGAATAACCTCTGATTGTTTTACACTTAATATCCACTTATATTTGGTGTATTCGTTTGTCACACATAATTATATAATTGATTTATCCTTAAACCAAAGATACCGTCTTTGTAAGGGACTTCGTCTCAATCTCCTTTCATTGAGGCATATTTCGTTTTATACACAACTTTCTTTTATACAGTGTATAAACCCCTTTGACTTTTACTTTTATACAAAAGGAATATTTTTCTACGAAGCGTTTTACAAAACGACAAAAAGGAATGTTTCTTTTAACGTACGCGGCGACAATGACCTTTTCCGCCGCCGCGAGTATTATTTGACTTTGGCTTCCTCAACAAGCCAAAATGTTTTTAAAATAAAATAAATATCATATACTTTTTTTTTGTATTTCGGTATTGAAAATGTTTTTGATAAAGGATTATATTATGTCAATATATTTAAATGATATATTGTGATTGAAATGTGGAAATGTTATCATTCCTTTATGTTGGTTTTATGTGTTATGATTTTATAATGGTACTTGGACATTATGACGGGTGGTGCCGTGAATACCAGGACCGGTGGTTACGTTATAACCTCCAATGCATTGGGTATGGAAGTCGGCCGTATGGCTATTCCATTAAGTATGTATGGAAATTGGCCGTATGGATATTCCATTAAGTGATATGTGTGGGAGTCGACCGTATGGTTATTCCACTTAAGTATGTTTATGTCCCAAGTTACCTTTATATATGTTATGTGTTCTTTATATGGGTTTTATGGTAATCCTTTGGTTACAAAAAGGTAAGTAATGATATTTTATTCAGTGAAGCGTTTTTACTACTTCATAAAGGTGAAAAGTATTACATTGATAAAGTATACATGGTTTACTTTTTGTTTTGATAAACTAACAGTTTTTATTCTTTGTGTATCCCTTACTGAGTTTTTATGCTCATCCCAAGTTTTTGAAATGTTTTTCACAGGACTTAGCGTGGAATAGGGTAAAGGATGGGATCAATGGAAAGTCATGCTACCTAAAACATGAAACAATACATGTTTCTTTTTAAGAGTTTTTATTTTATGGAAATTTAGTAGAAGAGACTACTTTGTAATCTTTTGAGATGTAATAGTTATGTCCTAATTCTCTAAAACTCTAAACCTGAAAAGATCCTCAATGTGAATTATTCATTTAATTCAATTTTTAAGTAAGGTTTAAGGCTGGGGCCTTATACTATAGCAGGCCCTGGCTATCACGGGAAGTCCAAATAATTCTTTATAAATATATTTAATACAATTACAATATGCATTCTCAATATCTTTATATCGTATAGGATACAGATTCATTAGTATTTATATAGTTAAAAGGGTATACGACTTAAGAAAATAAACATATCAATGAAACCAGAATATGGATATATAATATATTTTAATGTTTCATATATAAAATTATCTCAAAGGGGTAGTAGGTACACCACATAATAATGATTAGGTGCACAATACCAAGTAAAACACAATGAAATGGAAACCAAAACAAATTCCCTTACAACATTGTAATCAACTGAGTTAACAATAATCAAGTGAATCATTGAATAACATTAATGTAAATAGAATCTTTATATTATATATCAAATGGTATTAAAAATACACCACATACAAGAAATAAGTGGTGAATAATGGAAATATTTCAGAAATAATAGTGAGATAAGAAACCCCTTACCTTATGCCCGAATGTGTTCTAGATTGATCTTAATGACATGAATAATCAAATTGAGAGTAATTAATTAATAATTCCAGGACCTCATCTACGTGTAATTTATTTATTACAATATTATTAGGTTCTTTAATGGCCTTTTTTATGGGTTTAAGTGGTTCAATTTTATTTTTTGGAAGCATTTTCTTCCTTAGTTTTCATGATCGGTATACTTATATTCATGAATGGAAGGTCATTTGAAATGTGGTAAAACATCCAAAATGGATAATATATATTATTAGTGACATTACATAAATATAAATGATCTTATAATGATAATGGTTATATACCATTAGGATGACTAATTAGTTAAAATTTAATGATAAATGCTTGGATTAACAAGGCAGTTTTGTGCATAATGAACTTGTTTTGTATTATTATTTTATATTATGAGTGTGTAAGGATTATAGAAAATTGAATAATGTAAAATAATTATATAATTATTTTTTTAAACCATTATAAATGTTTCATAACCAGTCTTGAAAATAGTAATAGAAATTGAAAACCTGTCATCCTTGAATGTGATAAATTAACACATCTCGGACTGTGTTTTCATTTTTAGTATAAGAGGAGGGGGAAAAGAGAGATGATGATGAAATATTACATTATAATAATGAAATTACAGTTCATATATGGTAATTTAATTATAATATAATTTGGATGAGGGGATTTTAGGAGAGATAAAAAAATAATATAACTAGTAAAAGAAGTTGAAAGAAAAAGGAAGAGAGGTTCACCTCTTGAGTACTCCTCCTTGAGAATCTTTTTAAGGCCTTTGTTTTTGGCCTTTTGGTGAGACCAGTAGGTATTGGACATGGGGGGGGGGGTCTTGGGAAGTGTATTTGGTATAACTTAAGCAAGGCTCAAATATTTAGTGGTGTGAGAGGAAGAGGGGTGAGGTGCAGTTTATATTGTGGAGGAGAGGAGGGTTTTTGCATTAATTTAATCATTTGTTAATTTTTTCCCAAGATAAGAAATATCATTGATTATTGTGAAAATAAATAGTAATTAATGAATGTGAGTTCAAAGAAATTTCCATTTACATCATCTATGACTCAATCATGATGCAAAAATTAATTTATTCAGCATATTTCATAAATTATCAAATTTTACTATTCACCAAAAATTCAAGTTTTTCAGAATAGTCCTAAAAATTAAACCTAACCATTTTTTGATGCTTAGAATCCAAAAATGGACTCCATTTTAATTTTTTTTCTAAATAATATAAATTTAATTTCTAATTAAAATCATCATTTAATCGAAAAATACTAACACTTAAAATAGTCATCTTCATTTTTAAGGTGCCTAAATCTTATTTTCACTTTCATTGGTATGTTTACCTTTCATAAGAGTCATATTACTATTCATAAGGGTAAATTAGTGTTCATAAGGGTAAATTTCTTTTCATAAGGGTAGGTTACTATTCATCAAAAATTAATTTGATTCTATGAAACTCCAAATATCACCCTGATCAAAACCGTGTATGTCCATTTTTCAAAATTCAAAACAAAAAAGTAGAAAATTTATGTTTAATGGCTAGGTTATGACTATATACTATAAACAACTAAGTGTCATTTCACAGAGACGCAGTACTTCAGGAAATATAAGATATCTAATGAATTGAAAGTATTTAAGAGACACATACCATAAAATGTTTGGGGTGTTATAATATATGGTTGGTGTAATTATGTAATGAATTTGGTTTTATGGATTTAGACCTTTGAATATGTCTATTTATATCTCAATATTTTTCTCCATAGCCATTGATGTGTTTGGGAGTAACAGGTCAAAAAAATTAATATATGAAAAATATTAAAATATATTAAAGCATGAACATGAACCATTTTTAAATAAATTTTTTTCCCATTGACAAAAATATCAGATGGAAAATCCAAGACCATGGTTGATTCCAAAACATGAGGTTTACCCTAGGTGAGATATAAAGTTGGTCAGCGTTGGAAGTTCTGTTAAGGGCATCCATTGGAAGGTGCATTAAGAGAATAAATTAATTTATTTAATCAAAAACAAAAAACTATACCCTATTCATAAATAACTTATTATGTAAAATATATGGG
Source organism: Viscum album (assembly GCA_963277665.1). NCBI lineage: Eukaryota > Viridiplantae > Streptophyta > Magnoliopsida > Santalales > Viscaceae > Viscum > Viscum album. The sequence continues at coordinate 1,369,901,954 of OY728138.1, read as the reverse complement.
GTTTATGAATAACCCAAGGAGGACCTAAGAGTAGGAGAAGGTAATCATCATTGGGTAAGAAAACTGAAAGTGTGGACAAATGGATGGTTTGAGGTGAACCATGAGATAGAAAGAGAACACATGGGATATTCTTATGCATCACTAGTAGAAAATTTGTTCAAAAATTATTGATCCATAATAAAGGCCGAGCACATTATATATGGTTTCCTCGCTTGATTAATTTGTTAAGAATTGATTTTTATTATCTTCTTAATTGATCTATGATTATCTGTTGTTCAGATGAGATTGAATGGGAACTGAGTGTTGTACCCAGTCTATATTTTTTATTATTTGATTCCACCCATCATTAAATACATTAAAATCATTGTCTAGATTGAATCAGCCAATGATCCTTAAAATTTTTGTCCTTGTGCTCCCCCCACTATTATTTTCATTCTTCATCGTTGGTCAATGGGGTCAGAAATTCCATGTTACCAGGTCATATTTTAGCATGATCAAGCCCCAAAATTTGTGGTTAATGAATGTGAAATAAAATTATCAATATTTTTTAGATGGATCATTAAATATTTGTGTTTTTTAGGTGATGAATATGGGGTTTTGGGACCTTGAACGGTGGAATACGCCCGATGAAAATTTCCAGCCACTAGAGGCTAGGAATAAAAAAATGAAGATATTACCTTCAATTTTAGTTGATTATAGTTGTAAAACAAGTTCAAACAGTAGATAAATCAGTAGATCTAGAGTCCATGTAAATACCAAGCTTCAGTTCCTCTGAAAAACCTAACTACACGCCAAGTAGTATGGATGAAAAAACACTGTATAGTCCCTTAGCTATTGTGGCTAGTGTTTTGGGTGAAGATAAATATCACAAAACATGTATAATTAATACATGGAATGTTCCATATTGATTACATATTAGTATGTACTCCAGGAGTACATGGGAAAAAACATGTCTAGGCACACAAGCATGGATAGAATGAAAGGGCATGGGAATGTACTTGGACATGAGATGGGTATCTGAACACTACTAGTGTACACGGGCATGACCCATGTACACGATCACAGTTTGGGAGAACATGGGCATGCCTCTATTGTGAAAGACACACTAGTTACCAACTTTACACATCATGTAGTCCCACATGTCTAGAAAATCAATGTGTAAGAGAGGACACAACCAAGTTTATTGATGATGTTTCACATAGTGAGACCCTAGGTAAACACCATATACCATTATGATGGACTTCCACCTTCCGTATGTTATTTTCATAACTCATTTTTTGGCCCATGAGTAGCCTGTCCGGATTTTTTTCCACATATAATGTGATGGTGGTCTTTGTTTTAGAATTATATATATGACATGCGGCGATGCAAGAATGATTATTATTTCAGTATTTATTGGTCGATATTAGTGATCTGGATGGTTTATCAAAGAGATTATGGTGTTGGGAACCCCCATGTTGCGTTAGGGAATAGTCCCCCATAATCTTTTCATAGGTAGATTTAGAACCACCACTTTCCACACATGCTGCATTTCCTCTATCCATGGGGCGGAACCCCTATATCCAAGCTCCAAAGGGAGCATGTCCTCTATTAAAGATCCCCCCTCAACTATGGAGTGCAATTTTGAGATGCAGATCCTCTACATGGTTTTCTGTGTGGTTGTGTGTGATGTTGGGCATCAGAGATGGATCTTTAGAGCTGTAGGAAGGCACTTTGTTCTTAGATGAGTTATGGAGATAGATATACCATTTCCCTCTCATATATATTTTTTTATGATCACATATATTGGGTTTCAGTTTCCCTCTTACTATGGGTTGAGTTGAAATATGTTATATATTTTTATTTCTCCCTATATGATTTTATAGTTGTCCTACTGGGTATGTATATACATAGTCTTTCATGGGATTTCCCCACACACTTCGTGTCATATCCAGATGACAAAAAGATCAATTGTGACTTTAGTTCAGTATATTTGTAATTGTATTAATTAACTATGTTTGGTGGTCAGACATAGAGATCAAGAGACACATTCTCTCCAACATTCCCTTTTTCATGTTGTTGTTAGGTATTGAATTCATTTATGGTTAGTCTGGTATTTTTCCCTTTTATGATTTGTTTTTATTTTTTCATACATTTATGTATTCCCTTGAGATTATTTCATGCATGATTATACTCTCTATGTTTTTGTATTTTACTATTATTATGTACCTTTTAATGAATATAGTTTGGTGTGTGCATAAAATTACTTTATTATATGGCTTCCCACTTCATCTTATACCTTCTTGGTGATTTTCACTAGCCCCTATCCTAGTTAATATAGGATTTGGGTGTCACACTCAGTTTTACACACCCTAGGCTAGGCCTGGTAGGTGGGGTCGTGATATAGTTTTATCAAAGTATTTTGTCCTTGGTTCAGTTTTTAAAGTTATAACATTGATGAGGATTGGTTTGGTAACTTAGGGAAATGATATAGAAGTGTGTCGAGTGTGGATTTCAATCTAGTGAACCTATTATTAGTGAGATGGCTAACATATCCATTCAAAAGGACTATGGTTACCTTCTTGTTGACTTGGAACACCAATACATTGGTTGTATGCAACAAATTGTACATGAATCATATAAGATTGGTTATTTTTATATTCATATTCTTATTGAGTCATCTTCTCATAAATGATCATCTAATGGTGGTATGTATTGATAACTTTTAGGTTTCCTCCACGAAGACAACCAGCTGGGATGATGACATGAGACTGTGATGATGATTAGTTGAGTGATGAGGCATTAGTTTAGGGAACATCTCTTGAGGTGTTTCCTACATGCGTGTAAATATTAATTCCCATTCATGTTGAGAAGTGGGTAGTTCCATCATGTAAGGATTATGATACACTCATGGTGAGCATGTTTCATGAGTTATAATGATAGAGAATGGTAAGGTTTCATGGTGAGACCGAATCTTATGAAGTAGATGATTGGATCAAGTCAATGATCTAATTCATCAGGATCATTCAGATCCCAACTAATCAGATAGTTGTTCTTGAAACTTGTCTTTTTCATGGAGTATCAAGGTGCTACTGACGTCTTGTCATGAAAACCTATGATCTGACGAATCTGTTATAGAAAGACTTCCAAAAACTATTTTATGATGATTATTAACCTTTTATCTTTCTCTCCTTGAAGAACCCAAATCTTCTAGAGATACAATTTGGTGATATGATAGTTGGGATGTACATTGCGAGGTTCACTAAACTCATGCGGTACTCCCTATATATGCTGAGGGAGGGATTCTTCTGGGCGTGGAAGGCTGAGAAGGGCCTCTGTAGATACATCCATGATTGTGTAGTCTCATTATGCATTCTTACTAATGATAGAGGTGTTGTATTAGGATATAGTTATAGAGATATTCAAAGAAGAGTAATGATGGGTGGATAGATCTAGTAATAGACATTAGGGGCCTGAGTCATCTGCAACATCTAGAAGGTATCGACCAGTAGGGTCTTAGTGTAGGATACCTCCCAATGGTCAGACTAAGCTGCATCGATCAATTATGAAAGTTCAACATAGAGGATCTAGTCAGACTAGAGAGGGATGATGCTATGATTGTGAAGGGAGAGGTCACATGGATCATGATTACATGACCCATTATACTAATTAAGATAAGAATACAATGTATGGAACACTACGTAGGAGGTAGAACAATGATCAGGGATCTCCTAGGTGTGGTCAGGGTGGACCTCAAGGAGGCAGTGCTGATAGAGGAGCAGGTGGATCTCTAGATGGAGGAGATTCTGGTGGAGGGTGACACTATGAGATATTTACACTACCACCACCCGATATCCCATGTAAGGCACATAGAATTGGTGTTTGAGGCTGATGGTAGCTGAATTCCATGGAGGGTTATGGTCAAACTGCACATGAGATGATTCGAGGTATGATCTATATCTTTTATACTCTTTCCAAATTACTTTTAGACATGGTCTCAATTAATTACTTTATCTCTATATTCCTCATGTGAGATATAGAGATTCCCATTGATACTTTAGCTTAGTATATATGGATAGTGGTTTCTATAAGGTGTGACTCTTCTATATCACACATCTTCTAGCAGTGTGAGTTGGAGTTCAGTGGGGAGAGTTTCTCATGGGAACTATTGGTCATCATGATGAAACCTTATGATGTAATATTAAGGATGGATTGGTTGTATATGGTGTGTTCCCAGATATACTATCATCACAAGAGTGTTATATTCCTTCATACTAATGGGAAGGTATTTTCCTCTATAAGAGAGGGAGATATATTTTGGCTGAGAATATAGGCATCATAGGCTTGAAACTACAACATATCACCTTATTAGTTCCAAATTTTAGCATTTTTTATAGTGGTATATTTATAAATATGACGTCCAGTGGTTGGGAAGGATTATATGTTTTTCATTCCAAAAATGTATTAGGATTACCTTAAAGGTATAAGATTTAATTATTCATTGAGTACCACCTCATGAATACACCTATATCATATTTGGCATATCAGATGGACCATACAAAGCTTAGGGAGAAAAGGTTGTAGTTTGAGGGACTTTGAGAGAAAGGTTTTATCAAAACAAATTTTCCCCTGGGTGGCCCTGTTTATTCCATCAAAAAGGAATACAAGATCTTGAAGCTTTTATTGATTATCATCACTTGAATTTGGTAAAGATATTGAACAAATACCCCTTGCTTATTGTTGATGATCTCTTCGACCAATTGAGTGGTGAGAGATAGTTCTAAAAAATCATTCTATGTTTTTTCTACCCTAGTTGAGAGTTTGTGAGTAATATGTTCTGAAGATGGAAATATTATGTCACTAAACAAACTATGAGTTCTTGGTTATGCCTTTTGGTGTGGTGAATTCCCTTGATGTGTAATGGTTCCCATGAACTAGATCTTCCATCCATAATTTGATTGATTCAGATTTGTCTTCATCAATGACATACTCATTTACTCTGCATTAGAGGAGGATCATGTAGAGTATTTGAGGTTGTTCATAGACTTAATTCAGTAGCACCATCTTTATCATAACCCCTTGAAGTATTATTTTTTGGATCCCTGAAATTCACTACTAGAGAATGTCATATTTTTGAATGGTTTAGACCTGTATCAATTTAAGATCGATGAATTGATTTCTTAGGATCCACCCAAGAGTGTGACTGATGTGATGAGTTTTATTGGATTGGCAGTGTACTATAATAGGTTCATGATATAATTCCCTATGTTGGAATATACTTTAACTACAATGATGTGGAGAGTGAAATCATTTACTTGGATTGATAAATGTTAGAGAGACTTTTATGAGATGAGTCAAAGGTTGACCAATGCTCCTATATTGAGACTTCTGGAGGAGGACATTGAGTAAATATTGTCTTGTGATGTCTCAATATATGGATTTAGTTTCATGTTGACGCATAAGCATAAATTGACCACTTATGGGTCAAGGTAATTGAGACCTCACAAGAAGAAGAACATCACTCAAGAACTAGAGTTAGAAACAATTTTATTTGATTTGACTATTTTGAGGTTCTATCTTTTGGGTAAGCGTTTTTTGGTTTAATTAGACCATCATTGTCTCAGGTATATCACTACTCTGAGAGATATTAACCTAGTAAAGATGTACTATTTGAATTTCTTTTGTAACTAAGATTTAGAGATATTCTATAGTCTTGGGAAGGGAAACATGGTGGTATATTCCATGAGAATTAATTCTAATTCTCTCCTGCTAGATAAGGCATCAAATTATTCCCTTTTGTTAGAATTGACCATGGTGGAGGATAGGGGTGTAGATTTTCTTCAGTGGATGGTGGTGAAACCTATACTTCTTCAGCGCGTGATAGAGGCTCAGTTGGGAGACATCGACTATGAGGTCCTACATGACCAAATATCATCAAGAGATATAGCGGATGGATTTTATGAATCAATGGATAAATTCATCCTTCTAAGGGAAAAAATTATGGTTTTGGTCACATTTTGAGTGGAGGTCATGAGGGAGTTTCACACTTCCCTATATCCTATACATCTGGGTGTGGAAAATATGTACAATGATCTTCAATGTTAGTTTAGGTGGGTTGGCATTAGTTGGAGTTTCACTGAGTTAATATATCAATGTCTCACATGTCAGTAGGTAAAGGATGAGAATGATATCCTAGTAGGTTTGGAACTACAAATTGAGATCTTAGTGTGAAAGTGGTATTGATTATATATGGAATTTGTGTTAGGGATTTTAAATATAGTGAAATACCATGACACCATCTTGGTGATTTTTGAAGGATTTACCAATTCATCACACTTTCTTTACATAATATATTAGGATTAAATTGAGAGTTGGGGAAGTTGTATGTGTGGGAGATCATTTGGATTCATGGGATAATATATATGATTGTCTATGAATGTGAAGCTCAGTTCATGTCATTTTTTTTGAGAGGCTTACAAGTGGGACTTTGGAACCTAATTGAGGATGACTAATATGTTTCACCCCCATACAGAATGGCAGACCAAACAAATTATCCAGGTGTAAGAGAATATACTAACATACTATGTGTTGGATTTCAAATGGATCTAGGAGGATCACTTTCCATTTGTAGGGTTTTCATATAATAACATCTATCTATAAAATATCATCATGAAGCCTTTTAAGTCATATATGGGAGACCCTATCAGTCACCCTTTATTGAATTGATATTGGAAGGACATATATTGTTGGGTAAGAGATGGTGCTAGTGATGACTAAGAAAGTATATGTGATCCATGATAATTTGAGGAAATCCCATAGTATACATAAATATTAAATTGATTGAAATCACCAGTCTTCGATTTTCAAGTAGGGAGACCATGTTTTCTTGGGAGTCTCTACATGATGGGGATTATGAGGGTTTGGATAGGGAATAAATCTATCCTCGAGGATTATCGGTCCATTAAATATTTTACTAAGGGTTGGTGAATTTTCATACCATTTGGATTTTACCCCCATGGTTGTATTGAGTGCATAATATCTTCCACGTGTCGCAATTGAGGAGATATGTGCATGACCCTATGAACATTGTTCACTGGGGAAAGATGGATATCAAGGATAGAGACACCTTTATGGAGTACTCAATGGATATCAAGGATCAGTAGGAGAGGATCATGCATAGATGGATTATGTAACGCCCCGACCCCAGCTACCCAAAGTCGGTGCATTACTTCGTAACATTGGCATGATCACAAAAGATCAAGTCTCGAAAGACCAATTAGTTTAGTAGCCTTGGAAAAACTAGATACTTTCATAAATGTTACATTACATCATAAAGTGAAAAACTATAATAACAAAGTCTCCATAGTCCACACTCATATCCTCTTCTGACTATCCTTGCAGGTCATTCATACAATACTTCTTCATATCCTGGAAAATATTAAAACATTGAAAGGGGTGAGCTCAGATGCTCAGTAAGGATAACAATATTGTAGAAGCTTTCATAAATAAACATTACCATTTAAGGAAATGTATAACTAAAACAAAAGACTTTTTAAACTTGAACTTCAACATAATATGGAAAAAAATAAAATTAAATAATGCCATTTACTTACTCATATGGATATTCTACTAGTGGAATAATCACATGCAATATCAATAACCACTTTCATAATGATGGAATGCATAATGCCAGACTATCATAACCACGTAGCCAAGGCCTCATTCTAAGACCACAAATAAGATTTTGTCAAGGCCTCGTTCCAAGACACTAGTTTGTCTCATGAGACCTGCCGATGCATCGAGTAGCTATAGCGGGCTCCACCCGTCACTTATTAACTCCAATTCATTCCTCATACGAATAGGTTTAAACATATCATAAACCATAACATAATCGTATCACATAAAACATGCATAAAGGAAACATAAAATTTCTACATTTCATCCCCAAGATATCAATAAAACACATTGATATAATAAAAAATCTTTCAAAACCATTTTCAATTCCAAAATAAAAGAAAGTTTAAACTTTGTATTTATTTTTCATTAAAATAAAGTGATGGCTTGTAGAGGAATCCGAATCTCAAATAATGGTCACGGCGACAGAGAAGTCATTGTCGCCGCATATGTACGGAAAGAAAAACATTCCCTTTTTGTCGTTTAGTAAAACGCTTCGTATATAAAAAAAATTCCTTTTGAATAAACGTAAAGGTCAAAGGGGTTTATACACCGTATAAAAGAAAGTTGTGTATAAAACCAAATATGCCTCAATGAAAGGAGATTGAGACGAAGTACTTAAAAAGATTATTTTTAAAATAAAATAGATCTATTATGTGTATTCAATATAAGTACACATAAATAAATTACAAATACAAGATAGGACATAATAATATCATGACATAATTTGAATGTATGAGATTAACCCAAAGAATGGAAATTGGGTTAAGAAATTCCCTTACTTTGTGTCTGAATTCACTCGACCGTTCTTTGATCTCCTGAATAATAAACTAGAGTTAATCTCTACCTTCTTAAGAACCTTTTTCAAGTTCATTATTCCTTTTATATCACTTATTACCATATCATGAACATTATGTAATTATTTAAGTTTATAACGGTCGTTTTGTCGATCTTAGGTACTTGAGTCAAAAATAAACTTCTTATAATTACATGTTGTTCATGTGGTGAAATATCCATTATATCCAGAATTATATTCATGATGTAGATATCATATATATCATATATATCCAGTATATACATTCATTTATAATATTACATAACATTTAGAGGTAAGAAATGAAATGCACCGTTCATGGAGACGGTAAGCCGTACGTACACATGAACGCTACTTTCATTTCTATTTCGTATTTAATGGAATGAAATAATAATAGTATAAAGGTGTATTATAATTCCAGTATAATATCATATACAATATCATTTACTCCATCCTTTATACATCCCACATATGGCATTAACGATTCAAATCACTTTGAGGGGGCGGTAGTCCGCACTTCCTAAAATGAAACTATCACGTTTACCCATAATGGAAATCATAAAGTATGCCATACATGAGAAATAAAGAAGAATAAGGAAAACATAAACATAATATATATATCATATATGAAAATAGTTTCATCAAAATGGCCACCATTAGAGGTGTTAAAAGAATATTGAACAATCATCGTTTCGTGAGGCAGTATTTCGCCACCCACAGAAACAGTATTTTCTTTAACCGTTAGACGAAGGTGTGTGTAAGTGTAAACAAAATACTTATCATAACAACATACTATTATATTATAGATACTGGTGTTGTTACAAAAGAAAGGAATAAAAAGAGTTTAATGGGTTGGAGAAGCAAAATAAAACAAAACAACATTAGAGAAATCATTACCTTAAAATCGGGTAACTCTTTTTGATTTGAGCCAAAGGCTTCCTTGGGAAGAATTATGCCCAAATTGAGGCTTCTAGGAGTAATGGAGGGAAGTTGGGAGAGTATTTTGGCAGAGGTTGGCTGAGACAAAATGCTTTGAAAGTGTGAGTAAGGTGGTAGTGGTGGGGTCCTTTTATAAGTGGAGAAGAGGGGCACTCTTGGAAAGTAATAAAATGTTACTTTATTATACAATGTTTTTCGGATTCTAAAGGTCCCACACTTATATAATTCGAGGCTAAGGTGATAAGAGTTCTAAATATGCTCATACAATAGGCTTTTTACAAGTTTAATGCTTAGATTTTACATTATCCTTCCATTTTATTAAAATCGTTAATTAATGATGTAATCGCTGCATCATCATGGTGTCATAAATAATTTAATTTATTTAATGTATAAAAATTATAAAAAAAATATAATTATGTAAGAAATCTTTTTAGATTTCTAATGAATATTTTTAGTTAAAAATATGACTTGTATATCTCCATTTAAAAATTGTTTTAGTAAAACAACTCTTGTTTGTGACCTTTTTATTTTAACTTTTAATAAAAGTTATTTATGTCATTTTCCTACCAAAGTGGCTCCATGGGGTCCCCAAGTTGACCCATGGATTGTCTTGGTCGGAAACAACATATCCAATAGGGGTAGGACAAGTGTAAAGGTATTTTCATATTTTTATAATATCATTTTTACCTTAAATTTCACTAATTACCTTTAATCGCGATTAATTAAACTTAAATGTTACTATTCACCAAAAAATTATTTTAATCACATTGAACCACATTTTACTTCCTAATGAAAAACATGTATGTCTGATTTTTGAAAATAAAAACACAGAAGTGGTAATGTTTCATTTAAACGAAAAAAATCAGTTTTTTAATTACCACTTAGTGGTTTCACTATTCATCAAAAATTGATGTTTTTCAGAACAATGCCAAAATTTTACCCTAAGATATAATTGATATTCTGAATTCAAAAATGATGTCTATTTTACAAAATTACAAAAATATAAGTTTCATTAATTAATTTTATAATTAATTCCCACTGTCACAACAAATAGCGTGTTTCTATAAAACAATATATATCAAAATATTGACAGTTGTTTATGTCCAATTTCAAAGTGAAATTAATTATAATGACCACCATTGGATAAAATGGTAAAAATATATTCTAATTATACTTTAAGACCAATCAATAGTATAATTTATCACTATAAATTATTTTTATTAAAAAAGTTGTTTTAAGTATTTTTCACTATTCATAAAAAATTGAAAGTTCTCAGAAAATTACAAAAAATTCAACTTAGGATAATTTAGATATTACGAATACAAAAATGAAGTCCATTTTGAAATATAAAATTTCTATAATTTTAAAAAGTGGTTATTACTATTCATAATGGCTACTTTGATTAGTCACGGTGTTTTAGAACTCGAACTTGCGTACAATGCAAGCTATTGCATTATTGAAAGAGAGGCGTATCATGAAAGCTTAGGGTGTTACATTCTACCCTCCTTCAATTAATTGCGTCCTCGCAATTTGAAATTTTTCTTTGAAAGTAAAAGGTTGAAAATAGAAAATACCTTTGTGGTAAACCCACATCAGAAATAGGGTTAATAAGAATATAACATTAAAAGAAATAAAGATAAGTACAAAGGTCACCCGAGATAGCCCATATTAGAATTATATGAAAATATAGATATGGAAGAAAAAAAAACCATCAAGGTCTGATGGAGAGTTGTAGAAAACTAGATTAGGAGAAAGTTAACCATAAGAAAATCACAAACTTGTGATTGGTTAAACAGTCATTGAATCCCCAGTTGGAAAAGTTAACCAGCAACGTTTTTGTTTTAAGTTAACTTTTATAAATTTGAGGAATTTATTTAGGAGATTTAATAAGAACGTAATGGAATATACATACTTGTCATATAGACTTTCATTCTTTAATAAATTTTTACCACAAACCCATATTTCACTCTAAAAGGTAATAGAACTCAAAAATACTCTATTTATCCTAATTGTATATGGTTACAAATATTAACACATACCATTTAGATTAGTAAAACAATTTTTTAATAACCAGAGACTTCTTGTAGGCTAGTGGTAGGTAATAAAGGCCTGTCGCACTATGGTTGTGGGTTCGATTCCTACAGCTTTGTCCGACGCGACGGGTTATGCCCCACCCTGCAAGTTGTCCTTTTCCTAAAAATATAGTATTATAATATTCAAAAAATAATATTCAGAAATGTTTTAACCTTAAACAATACTATTCAAAGTTCAACTTAATAAATCCCAACCTTTATAGTTATCCAAAATACCTCTGTCCATACTTTCTTTAAAAGGTCTCTTAATTCCAAAATCAATTTATCAGATTCCCCAAACAAAGTAAAGTTTCTCTTATTGTCACATACTAAAAATATGATTACCTTCATCATATTAAAACCTTAATGAAAAGAACAAGTACTGCAGTACAATCCTTATATATATCACATTATCCTTATAACCAGAATATAATCCTTGAGTCCAAAAGCACCAATACATTAATTATTCCACTTAAACTGTAGTAATAGCATAAGATTGTTCTTGATCCCTTGGCCTTTTCTGAGGTAAGTTTCCCTGACGCTTAGTACATTCATTTGAATAATGCCCCATTTCCCTACAATTGTAGCATTCAACATTGATAGCCTCTTTCTTTCCCTTGCAATCACGCGCCTGGTGACCTTTTTCTCCACATTTATAACAAACTCCCATTCCTTTTAGGCAAGTACCAGGGAGATTCTTCCCACAATTATCACATAATGGAAAATCCTTCTTTCCCTTTTTCCCTTTATCTGTCTCTTGTTCCACCATTCTCCTCTTCTCTTGATTTACTTTATTGTCATAAGATTTAGAGAATTCCTTTTCTGTCTTGATATTACATGAGAAAATTTCTTCGTACGACGAGAAGGTTTGTGAGACTAATGCTCGGCGGAGAAATGGTTTTATCCCATCAAAGAAATGATCAATCTTAATTCTTGGGTTACATATATAATATGAAGCATGCCTCGCTAACCTTGTAAAGTTAGCCTCATACTTTGTGACATTATCATCCTCCTTCTGCCTCAGACTCAGAAATTGCCTTTCCATATCTGCTTGATGGTCGCGAGGATAGTATTTTTCTAGGAAAAGATCTTTGAACTCCCACCATTCCATATTTGATACTTCATCATCTTCCTTTGTGTTTTGAATCAACGACCACCATTGATCAGCATCTCCAGTGAGGTGGTAAACTACCATGATAACCTTCTACCTTTCGCTACTCCCCAAGGAGTGGAATATTTTCTCTAAGGAGTTTATCCATTGCTCAGATACTAATGGATTTGTACCTCCATTAAATGTTGGAGGTTGTTTCCTCATAAAGCAGTCTAACATTGATCCTCCATGTTGGGGATCAGGGTGCTCCATACGAGTAAGGTTATTATTCATAACCTGAGTGAGTTGTCCCAGTATGGTAATAAGTTGATTAGCACCAGTTGTATCTCCAGATCCACAATAATTATCTTGAACAAGAGGAAAATCCCTACACGGAGTGCGTGTATTGATACGGTTTCCATTCCTTCCACTAGGCACCATTTCTAAACAATGGCATACACTAGATTAGTTTATGAATCAAAATACATAATTCCATACTTGTAAAATACTTAACATAAATTGAACTATTTATGGATATAATCCATAATCATAAAAAAAATATTTTCTTTGAGGAAGTATATACTCATAAACCCTTCATAATGGTCTGTAAAGAAAATGAGAATTATCCTAAGCATATCCCCCGGGAGTGTCGTAACCAAGAGTGTAGCAAGGCCCATTGTCGTGCACCAGTTCCCATTTGAGTCTAGCTCAAAGCGGTGTTTTCGGGTTTTACCCCTAGGTACATCTGTGCCAGAGCCGCCTCTACCTGCTCATATCCAGACAGGGATGTATTACTCGGAAAAATCACAAAATCTCTACAACAACAAAATTCTAGGAAGTTCTTCTATACTAATCCTCAAAGTCTATCTTTGGGCTATGTTCTCTAATCAGAGTTTATCTAAATCTAGCTTCCAAGGTTAGTAATAAACTGCCTCTGATACCAACTGTAACGCCCCGACCCCAGCTACCCAGAGTCGGTGCATTACTTTGTAACATTGGCATGATCACAAAAGATAAAGTCTCGAAAGACCGATTAGTTTAGTAGCCTTGGAAACACTAGATACTTTCATAAATGTTACATTACATCATAAAGTGAAAAAATATAATAACAAAGTCTCCATAGTCCACACTCATATCCTCTTCTGACTATCCCTGCAGGTCATTCATACAATACTTCTTCACATCCAAGAAAATATTAAAACATTTAAAGGGGTGAGCTCAGATGCTCAGTAAGGATAACAATATTGTGGAAGATTTCATAAATAAACATTCACATTTAAGGAAATGTATAACTAAAACAAAAGCCTTTTTAAACTTGAACTTCAGCATAATATGACAAAAAATAAAATTAAATAATGCCATTTACTTACTCACATGGATATTCTACTAGTTAATAATCACATGCAATATCAATAACCACTTTCATAATGATGGAATGCATAATGCCAGACTATCATAACCACGTAGCCAAGGCCTCGTGCCAAGACCACAAATAAGATTTTGTCAAGTCCTCGTGCCAAGACACTAGTTTGTCTCATGAGACCTGCCGATGCATCAAGGAGCTGTAGCGGGCTCCACCCGTCACTTATTAAGTCTAATACATTCCTGATACGAATAGGTTTAAACATATCATAAACCATAACATAATCGTATCACATAAAACATGCATAAAGGAAAAATAAAATTTCCACATTTCATCCCCAAGATATCAATACAACATATTGATATAATAAAAAAACTTTCAAAACCATTTTCAATACCAAAATAAAAGAAAGTTAAAACTTTGTATTTATTTTTCATTAAAAAAAGTGATGGCTTGTAGAGGAAGCCGAATCTCAAATAATGGTCACGGCGGCAGAGAAGTCATTGTCGCCGCATATGTACGAAAAGAAAAACAGTCACTTTTTTCGTTTAGTAAAACACTTCGTATATAAAAAAAATTCCTTTTGAATAAACCTAAAAGTCAAAGGGGTTTATACACCATATAAAAGAAAGTTGTGTATAAAACCAAATATGCCTCAATGAAAGGAGATTGAGACGAAGTCCTTAAAAAGATCATTTTTAAAATAAAATAGATCTATTATGTGTATTCACTATAAGTACACATAAATAAAGTACAAATACAAGATAGGACATAATAATATCATGACATAATTTGAATGTAGGAGATTAACCCAAATAATGGAAATTGGGTTAAGAAATTCCCTTACGTCGTGTCCGAATTCACTCGACCGTTCTTTGATCTCCAGAATAATAAACTAGAGTTAATCTATACCTTCTTAAGAACCTTTTTCAAGTTCATTATTCCCTTTATATCACTTATTACCATGTCATGAACATTATGTAATTATTTAAGTTTATAACGGTCGTTTTGTCGATCTTAGGTACTTGAGTCAAAAATAAACTTCTTATAATTACAAGTTGTTCATGTGGTGAAATATCCATTATATCCAGAATTATATTTATGATTTAGATATAATATATATCATATATATCCAGTATATACATTCATTTATAATATTACATAACATTTAGAGGTAAGAAATGAAATGCACCGTTCATGGAGACGGTAAGCCGTACGTACGCATGAACGCTACTTTCATTTCTATTTAGTATTTAATGGAATGAAATCATAATAGTATAAAGTTGTATTATAATTCCAGTATAATATCATATAAAATATCATTTACTCCATCCTTTATACATCCCACATATGGCATTAACGATTCAAATCACTTTGAGGGGGCGGTAGTCCGCACTTCCTAAAATGAAATTATCGTGTTTACCCATAATGGAAATCAAAAATTATTCCATAAATGAGAAATAAATAAGAATAAAGAAAACATAAACATAATATATATATCATATATGAAAATAGTGTCATCAAAATGGCCACCATTAGAGGTGTTAAAAGAATATTGAACAATCATCGTTTCGTGAGACAGTATTTCGCCACCCACAGAAACAGTATGTTATTTAACCATTAGACGAAGGTGTGTGTAAGTGTAAACCAAATACTTATCATAAAAACATCCTAGTATATTGTAGATACTGGTGTTGTTTCAAAAGAAAGGAATAAAAATAGTTTAAGTGGTTGGAGAAGCAAAATAAAACAAAACAACATCAGAGAAGACATTACCTTAAAATCAGGTAACTCTTTTTGATTTGAGCCAAAGGCTTCCTTGGGAAGAATTCTGCCCAAAGTGAGGCTTCTAGGAGTACTGGAGGGAAGTTGGGAGAGTATTTGGGCAGAGGTTGGCCGAGCCAAAAGGCTTTTAAAGTATGAGTAAGGTGGTAGTGGTCGGGGCCTTTTATAAGTGGAGAGGAGGGGCACTCTTGGAAAGTAATAAAATGTTACTTTATTATACAATGCTTTTCAGATTTTAAAGGTCCCACACTTATATAATTCGAGGATAAGGTGATAAGGGTTCGAAATATGCTCATCCAATAGGCTTTTGACATGTTTAATGCTTATATTTTACATTATCCTTCCATTTTATTAAAATCGTTAATTAATGAGGTAATCGATGCATCATCATGGTGTCATAAATAATTTAATTTATTTAATGTCTAAAAATTATAAAAAAATATCATTATGTAGGAAATATTTTTATCTTTCTAATGAATATTTATAGTAAAAAATATGACTTTTATAACCCCATTTAAAAATTGTTTTAGTAAAAAAACTCTTGTTTGCGACCTTTTTATTTTAACTTTAAATAAAAGTTATTTATGTAATTTTCCTACCAAAGTGGCTCCATGGGGTCCTCAAGTTGACCAATGGATTGTATTGGTCGGCCATGACACATCCAATAGGGGTAGGACAAGTGTAAAGGTATTTTCATATTTTTATAAGATCATTTTTACCTTAAATTTCACTAATTACCTTTAATCGCGATTAATTAAACTTAAAAGTTACTATTCACCAAAAAAATATTTTAATCCCATTGAAGCACATTTTACTTCCTAATGACAACCATTTATGTCAGATTTTTGATAATAAAAACACATAAGTGTTAATGTTTCATTTAAACGAAAAAAATCAGTTTTTTTAATATCCACTTAGTGGTTTCACTATTCATCAAAAATTGAAGTTTTTCAGAACAATGCCAAAATTTTACCCTAAGCTATAATTGATATTCCGAATTCAAAAATGATTTCTATTTTAAAAAATTACAAACATATAAGTTTCATTAATTAATTTTATAATTAATTCCCGTTGTCACAACAAATAGCGTGTTTCTAAGAAACAATATATATCAAAAGATTGACAATTGTTTATGTCCAATTTCAAAGTGAAATTAATTCTAATGACCAGCATTGGATAAAATGGTAAAAATATATTTTAATTATATTTTAAAACCACTCAATAGTATAATTTATCACTATAAATTATTTTGATTAAAAAAGTTGTTTTTAAGTATTTTTCACTATTCATAAAAAATTGAAAGTTCTCAGAAAATTACAAAAAATTCAACTTAGGATAATTTAGATATTACGAATACAAAAATGAAGTCAATTTTGAAATATAAAATTTATATAATTTTAAAAAGTGGTTATTACTATTCATAATGGCTACTTTGATTAGTCGCAGTGTTTTAGAACTCGAAATTGCGTACAATGCAAGCTATTGCATTATTGAAAGAGAGGTGTATCATGAAAGCTTGGGGTGTTACAGATTACCCCTTACTTCATGTGATTTTGTATCATATGATCATGAATAAGAGCTCTTGAGATCATGAGATCCATATGAATCTCATCGCACACACCTTTTTGTGTAGCTTGTAATTTTTGGTGAGAAAATTCTTGAACGAGGGGAGAATTCAATGAATATATTTTTTTTCAATACCTTTGAATTTGGGGTTTGAATCATCATAGAAACACATATTTCTTTCCCCACATTCCCGCTTTTCAAAGGTGGGTGACTTCCACCACCATGGATGGTGATGTTAGATCCTTGATTAAAATGGGATGATAGGATGCTGGTTCTTCCTTCCATGGATTCATACTTGGTAATCATCACCTAGTTTGGGTCTTTCTAATATATTTGAGTCATGGTTGTAAAAATCATTATTGGTTCCATCTTGAGGTGGATGATATTTAATTATGATGCTTCTATCTCAACAGGGTAGTAACCTTTGTTTGCAGTAGATGGAAATATCAGGCATGTCTGGGCATTTATGTACCTTGGGTAGGTTGGGAAACTATAATGTCGTACTCTTTTTAGGGAATCTCATGTGTGAGAAATATTAGGCGTGGAATCCAAGTGATCCTATTTTAGTGATGAGGTAGTTTATTCCTGGGACATAAGTCTTCTGAGGGTCGTACCTCAACTATCATATGTTTATTGAATGGGGTAGAGATTATAGATTAGGTCATAAGTTTGATGTATTATGTTGAAAAAATATGTCACATGTTTAACATATTGTGGGTACTGATGGCCCATAGGTTTAACATTATGTAGGGAAAGATGGGTCACTTGTTTAATGTCATACGAGGAAAAATAGTTTGGTTAAGTGTGTCCCTTGGGGGAAGGTAATCACACTTGGGATTTGGTTGAGTGTGTCCCTTGTGAGGTGACTTCACACTTGGGGTTTTTGTGATTGAAACTTAGGGAGGTTTTCTACATCCCCTATTTAAGATATAGGGATCAAATTTCCACATAGTTTAATGGCACTATATAAGGTCGTGTGACATGATTAGTCTGTTCAGGATAGCATCATGTACTAAAAATTCTCATGTTATGGAAGGAGTGTTGATAAGGGATGGTGTGGGGCTTATGCGAAGAATCTTAAAATGATCCACAAGGAGAATCAATGATGTGGTTGGGGGATTACATGTGAAAGTTTTCTATATTCCTCTATGGAGAAGTAATGATATGTGTGGGGTATACATGTGGGAACTGCCTCAGGTGCTGTTAGTAATAATAATAGTGTGATTGGGGATTAAGCATGGAATATGTCTAGATGATGGGATATCATCTCATTTATATCACATGAGGCATCTCATGATCATAAAAAAAATCATCCTACCCTTATCACATAGGTCATCCTATGTTTGTTCCATTGGGTAAGGTTACAATTTTACATTATGTGAAAGGAAATGGTATTCATTGAGATTACTGTCCTTTATCCCTCATGTATAGTAAAAAAGACATCTCGACCCATGGGTGTGTTGAAGAATATTATTGGGGAATAAAACTGATGAGGTGGCCCATGTGGAATGTTTAGGAGAAGTAGGGATACATGGGGGGTCTTTCAAATCAGGGAATCCCATTCTTCTTCCTCATCCCAGGTTATAAGGTCATCTCGAACTGCTAGTGGGTTGAGGAATATTATTGGGGGATTACACCTGATGAGGAGGCCCATGGTGGATTTTTGGTGTCCTTATCCTGAAAATAACATGAGGCATATTATGCTTAACACATAATTCATATAATTATTTTCATAGGATGCATCCTATTCTCATCATATAGGGTATACTATAGTTTAAATTCATGTAGTGAGGACTAAGGGGGTCGTCTCATGATCATGGTATGAGGCATATTACACTTTATTCTTAAGTAATATCAGGTGAAACACTGAAGGCATCCTATTCTCATAATATAGGGTATACTATAGTTTAATGTTATATAGTGTGGAAAAGTATGCGAAAGATTCCTAAAAATGGTTGGTGTAGGAATTCACAAGTGTGGCCCTTTCTGGTTCAACTGGGCATGGGATTTAGGTGATGGGGTTTCCAGAGTTTCTTGGAGAGTGTTCAAACTCATGGTATTTGGGGAATCCAATAAGAGATTCTCAACTCATTACACAAGATAAGGATAAAGAGAATCTTGTTGATGCACAATAATTTAGGGAGTGTAGATTATTATCTTAACTTATGGTATCATATTGGTCAAATATTGGTAATGTATATGATACAAATGAAAACAACATCGACCTGGATTGAAAACATCCTGGTGTAACTCTGCATATTTCTTAGGGTCAGTGAAGAGAGTGAAGGAACTAGGGTGGAGGCCTGGTAATACAGCTTGATAATGATGTCGAGCAGGGGTGCGTGGGTGCACCACCCATAGTATGGACCATTGGGAATGTGTTCGAACACTGTTTATTGAAACTATAAACTTTTTCATGCAACTTCTCACTATGTTTCATAACTATGATATTGCACACAAAAAAGGAGTTTGTGTGAGGGAAGGGATACAAACAAATTTTTTTTGAAAAAAACTATGGCAGGAAACATTATATTTTAACACAACTAGAGTTTCATAAAATATTTTAATTTTTGTAAAAATATGTTCCCAAAAAATAAAGTTGGGTGAAAATGTCTTAGAATAAGCTCGTGATTTCATGGACTTCAAAGAGGTAATTAAGTGTATGTTATGGACTTGGGGGTTGCATGAAGAAAACAACCCCATGTTTCATGAGCGGGTGCTATGGTACTCGAATCCTAGAAGTCTTCTATAAGTGAGGGATTGATGGAATATTTATAGGAATTTTGGCTATGTCGCAAAAACTGAGTCCATATTGTGAAACTTTATAGAGTTGTGAGAAAATGCCAATGTTTTTTGAGGTTGGACCCCATATGCACGATGCTTCTACATTTTACATTTCCTTTATCGTACAACTCATTTATGTGACCATGAAGGATTTGAAAATACCTTTTTAAAGTTGTGCGTAATTCCATAATTTTCTCTAGAATTTACCCGAATGGCCTTTTTGCTGAATTCCAACTTCCAAATTCCATAAATTTTGATCCATAAGATCATTTAGGCTCAAATAATAATCAAATTAAATACTACGAAAATATTTATGCTCTTAGATCTTGTTTTTAGCATCAATCAATAATTTGATTCATTTTCTTCAATTCCAACATCCAGTTTTGTGGATTTATTCCTTTTAATATTTCTATTAATATCCCCATATTTCTTATCAATTTTATCACTGTGATTGGGTATTTCAAGACCCCATATTTAATATATTAAAAATATTGAAAAATATTAAATCACGTATGTGAACTGTTTTGAAATAAACAGTTTTACCATTGATTGAGTCCTTATATGGGAAATATATAGACCATGGTTTTTTCCAAAATGTGGTGTTCACCATAAAAATTCCCTAATATTGGTCTGCATCAGATGTTATTTAAGGGTATCCATTGACGGGTTCATTAAGTGAATTAATTAGTTAATTTAATTAAATTATTTTGTCACCAAAAAACCTAAACCCTAATTATAATAAATCTTTTTAGAAAATCTCTAGGGTTAGCCATGTATCCTTTGAAGGACATGAGAGGAGTAGGAGGTATTAATCATTGGTATTGAAAAACAAGGAATGGGGATCAATGAACAAATCAAGATAAATTGTGAGAGATATGGTGGACACAACAGATCTTCTTCACCAATGATTGATCAAAAATCATGACATGGATCATTATTTTGGGTTTCCACCCACGATTAATTTGATAAAAATGGATTTTTATTATATGCTTAATTGATATATGATTACCTATTCTTCTTTTATTAAAATAATTTTTTTACACTTTAATAACATATACTAGATCTCATTGGCCAACAATTACTACCAAATTTGTTCTTATGTTTTCCCCATCTATTATTTGTGTTCTTTGTCATTTCCCTATGAGGTCTTATTAAACATTGCTGGGTCATATTCAAGTGTGATTTAACCCCCAAATTTATGGAATATGTGCATGTGATTTAAGGATAAATGTTTGGTGGATAGATCATGATGGATTTATGGGTTTTTTGTGATGGCTATGGGGTTTCAGTAATCTGAATGGAATTATACGCACAAAATATTCCCACCCAAGTGACCGAATTTCTTATTTCTAACCATAAAAGGCTGGGAATAAACAATTGGAGAATTTTATTTTGGTTTCAGAGGAATCTAGGGGTCAAAAAAGCTTAAATGATAACATATGCGGTAGATCTGGAGTCCACATGAGGACTAGGATTAATATCTAATGAAAAAACCCAACTAAAGTCCATCTATTCTAGAAGAACACATGTCATATAGTCCCCTAGAAGCATCATCCAGGATTTTAGGTGAAGATAAATATCACACACCATGTATGTCTCATACATGCCTTATGATGTAGTGATAGAATATTAGAGGTTACTCTAGGAATATATAGTAATGGACACATCTCAGCCCACAGGCATGACTAGAGTACATGGGCACTACTGTGTGCTAGGACACAACCGGGGTACTTGGAAAATTCTAGTGTATATGGATATGACCAATGTACATGAGAATGGTATGAGAGGACACATGAACGACTTTTTCTTCCATGACATCTAATATACCACCTACACATTTCATGTTTTCCCACATGAACTTACAATTAATATACATGAAAGGACAAGACTATGTATCTAGGTGAGTTCACACACTCTATGACCCTTGGTACATGCTGTGTACCTTTTTCTGGGACTTTCTCCATGCATATATACTTCTTTTGGACTAGGATTTGGGCCCACAATTATCCTATCTTGAGTAGTTTTTATCATATAACATGAAGGTATACTTAATTTTGGAATTAAAGATATTCTAAGAGGTTATAGGAGAATTATTATTCTTTTAGTGACACTTGGATGATAGTAATGATTGGTCTGGTTTATCAGAGAGACACTAGGGCCAGAACCCCCCCCCCCCATTGCACTAGGGCATGGGTCCCCATACTCTTTTTCCAAGTAGAATTGGAAATCCCCATTTATATACATGGAATAAGTCTTATATCAATGGGGTTACATTCCACTATCATCATGCTTCTATGGGGAGTAGGTCCCACACTAGAGATTGTTCACCCTAAAATGTGGAGCGCATTGGTGAGGTAAAGGTCTACAACACAGTTTATTATATATTTTTCATGATGATGAGAATAGGAGATGGAACTTTAGAGATAGAGGTAGAATCCTTATTTTTATCTAGGATATAGTGATAGATATCCCCTTTATCTATCATATGGGTTTCTTTATGATCATATATATTGGATTTTGTTTCCCTCTTACTATGGGTTGAGCTAACTTCTATTGTAACATTATATTTATCCATATATGGTTTCTAAGGTGTACTAATGAGTATGTATATACTAATAACTTCATGGTATTTTCCCACACATCTCATGTCTTATGAAGATGAAATACTGATCAATAGTGACTTCAGTGGAGCATAGTTGTACTTGGGCGCATTGGCTACATTTTTTGGTTGAATTTGGAGATCAGGAGCTCATATCTCTCCAACTTTCCCTTTTTCCAACAATTTTTAGGTTGGGAATTCTTTTTTGGTTGATCATGAATTTACCCCTATATTTTTGTGTGTTATATTTTCACAATTTGATATATGACCTACAGGTTATTGAATACATGATTAAAATATACATGTTGCAAAATTTTGTTATTCATCTACTATTTTTCATGGAGATGGTTGGGCGTGTGTCTATAGACACATTAGGATAAATCCTCAAATTAGATTTCATTCCCTCTCGATTCTTGTCACCAACCATAACATATTGGAGGTGGGATTGGGATATCATACTCAGCTATCCACTATCTAAATAGGATCTATTAGGTTGGTTCATGGCACGTTATGTGTGAATATTGATGGGATATGTCAAAATGATGTCCTCTCATTTGGAGGGAGTGGAAAAATAGTTTGTAAGTGGATTGTGTGTATTTATACATATTCTCATTATATTACTTTACTAATCTTGTATAATTTATTTATTGAGGGAACCATGGTGAGGATGGGGGACTAGTTGACCTATGCAGGTGCTGGTTAGTTCTATTATTTATTCAATGGATCACTTGTATGATATTTTAAAATATACATGAGAGACCTTAGATATGATCATACCATGTATACATGTTATTCTCACTCAAAATATACATAAAATATATTCTAGGTCTCTATGGGGACTTTGGTGTTAATATGTATAATACCAGCTCAGAGCAGGGTTGTTGCAGTTTATACCACAATATTTCATTTTGGTATTATTATATCTTTTGAGTCATTTGTATATGTTTTATATTCACGAATAAAGGATATTTCTTATATTTTATTTATGTTTATTTCATTATGGAATGGTGTATTTATTTGTGGTTTTGGGTTATGATCCAAATATATTGAGGTTAATGCCTCCCATTTGAGTATTTACACAATAGGTGATTGTTTCCAACCTATATCCTATCGGAGGCGGGACTAAGGGGGACAATCCTTCAATTCAACTCCATCCCAAGAGGGGTACTAGTGGGGGGGGGGGGGGGGGTCATTATAGAGTGTTATCAAAGTTATTGGTTTAGATATGGGGTGGATTTTTTAGTTATTCACTAGTGAGGACTATATGGGTTAGCAAGGAAATAGTGTTATAAGAACTAATTATGTGATGAAATAAGGGATATTGGCTAGAACACTAAATTTTATCCCCCCTATGACTTGATGAAATGAAATAATATCTCTAAATTTACTAGTTAATGTGATACTTATTGTAATTTAGAGACCCCAAATAGATACATGTATCATACTTGATTGATTCCTATTGTGAATAGGGGTTTTCTAGTAAATAATATATCAATTAGTTTAATTAATTAAAAAATACAATTTTACTAGAATTATTTATTTCTCATTCTTTTTCAAAGATCTCTATTGCTATCTTCCCCTGTGTGATTTAAGTTATGGAGGTCTAGTAGGCTAACCCTATTGATCGTCAAAGGGTAGATCCCATTCAAGAGGATGAGTAGCGATATCAGACATTACACCCTTTTTAGCATTAGATCCTATAAAATTATGTAGAAAATATCTCTGATCTATACATGGTACATTGGATGAAGAAATTATAGATTAATTTATATTTGATTCAACCTTGATCTGAGTACTGGGTTCCCCAAAAAGTTCACCAGTTGAGGTGTTAAGAGTGTTAGCAGTGGATGTTGTATCTTGGGGAGCTGATGGAAACTGAAGTATTTTTGGACAATTCTTAGTAGGAGTTCTAGGTTGAGTTCTTATCAATGAAGAAAATTTGATGACAATGTTATAGTTTCTCCCCCATAAGCATGGGATAATTGATAATTTTAGTGTTTTAGATTAAGTTTAAGGGAATCCTTTGATTTTCCCTTGATCTCATCTTAGATGAGGAGTCCTGAGCATAACACTTGGAAGAGGCATCTTTCCTCACCATTTATTTTTTAGTATCCCTATTTACATTTCCTATGTATTTTTAGGTACATAAGACTTTGGAGGTGATGAATAGGGTGCATGAAAATCCTATAGCACCCCTAGTTGAGAGTCAGCAAGTACCTCTGAGCATGATGTCAAATGAAGGGTGGAAGATGATGGGTCAGTTTAGGTTTCAATCAATAGGGAAATGACCCCAGTAACCCGAATCATATTTATCAAGGGCTAAAAGTTCCCAAGAATCTTCTTAGATCTCTTCTATTTTTTCTTTGGCTATGGGGGTTAGGGTCATTACTAGTGTTTATTACATTTATCCCCAAATAGTCAATATATATTGGTATATTAGGACCCTTCATGCTGCAGAAGTAGTTTAATCAAAGGTATTTTCATTACTTGGGACTTCCAACTTATGTTCAGTAGTTTATTTAGTAGTATCATTATCATCTATTAGGATATGGAGTTGGTAAAGGGAATCCCCATGATATCCCTTTCCATTAGGGACCCATACAAATGCGTAGACATGGAGGCCATATGTAGTAAGGAAAATGATTCAATTGAGTCCAGATGCATCTGATAGAGGTGAAAATGCTAGGGGGAATATGGTGATTGAGGTACGATCAATTTATCATCTACAATGTTTTCTACTTTGTTTAATTCTATATTTTCACACTTTTTTTCACCCACCTTAGTCCATTTTCTTGGACTGGGCATGGATAGGTTTTTCAGGACCCTAATGTTATACAATATAGTACGAGGCTAGGATATCTTGTTTGATATATGTCAATACCCCCTCAATGAGATGTCAAGTTTGAATTATGGTTACATTCAAGTGTAAAATATATTTCAATGGACTATTATTGGATTAAATCTTCACATTTTTAGGAGTTTAGAATCCATATTGATGATCAAATTTAGAAAATTTTTATCAGGCATAGTGTGTCATCATGGGGAGCTCTAATTTCGTTCTCGAAAAAGTTGGATAGTTTTATGATATTGTGTACATATGGAAAATGGTTGGATTAGAAAATGATCAAGAATCATTACCCATTTCTAATAATTGATGATCTCATTGTCTAGTTGAGAGGATATAAATGGTTTTTTATGATTGATATATTTTCTTGATATCATCAACTGATGGTGTAGGAGGTATATATTTTGACGAACACCTTGAAATGATGGTATATTCAATTAAAGTTTCTAGTTATTTAATTAGATGTCAAAAATGAACTACTGTTGTACATGGGATTTGTGATTTTTGTATTTCATGAATAACTAGACCAGTCTATAGTCATGTCCATTGAAGGAATTTTCATATACTCGAGATCGAAGGAGGAGTATCCCAACCAACTGAGGATTGTTTTTTAGAATATTTTACACCAATAGTTATATGGGAAACTATCCAAGTGTATATTTTGGATGTGATAGCCTCACTTTATTGAGAATGTGGTGTCTTATTAGAGATTAGCGATGGATCTAGTAAAGGTTGAGCTTGTTGTTTCTTGGGAAACACCCAAGAATATGGAAGAGGTCCATAACTAACTTGGTCTCAAGGGTTATTATTGGAGGTTTCTATCTAATTTCTCCAATGTTGCAACAAAATTTATCCCATTGACTAGGAGAGACTAGATTTTTTTGAACTGATCATTGCTCGATAGCATTAGACTACTTGTCAGAGAAGCTAGTCAACATCTCATTTCATTGGTTTCCTGAGGAGGGAATGATGTTCAAAGAATTCTATATTTCTTCCCAATTGGGTTTAGGATACATCTTGATGTAGAAGTAGTCAATGATATCCAATGGGTCTGGGAAGTTACACCTCCATGAGAATAATAATACAGCCAATGATCTATAGATAGCATAGGTGGTGTTTCCCTTGAAGTTATGGTGAAATTACATCATTAGAGAATTCTTTATAATCTTTGTGGATCACAAAATATCAAGGTACATATTTTCTCATTGTGACTTGAATATATAAAATTAGTATCCGATGAAGTTTCTCTTGGAATATGATTTAAAGATATTATATACTCTAGGAAAGGTAAATGTTATATTAGAATCATTGAGTATAAATTCATGGGGATTCATTAAAGAATATGAGGATTCCTAGAGGGTGATGGAGGAGTTAGCGTCCTTGCATATTGGTGTAGAAAAGGTTACTATAAGAGGTTTCTTATTCTATATGATGGTTGATCTTTCTTTGTTGTAATAGGTTGAGGAGTCTTAGTTGGGAGACTCAGGGGAATAGGTGATGTGTGACTAGATAATTCATAGTGATTCCCCAGTGGGATGGTCAGAAATTTATCGACATTGGGTTATGTTTTAGGGATATATTCTCATCCCTATAGAGATGTATGAAGAATTCTTCCGTGAATTTCATAGATCGTATGTGGAGGTTCACCACAATGTATCTAAGATATACCATGGCTTGATTAGGTAGTTATTGTGGACAATAATGAAGTGGTTTTTGGAATAGTTTTTGGTGAAACGTCTAGTATGTCAGTAGGTAAATATATAACATTGTGTCCACATTAGTTTATTTGATCCCTTAGATGTCACTGAGTGGATGTGGTTGGACATAACGATGAATTTTTTTAACTAGTTTACCCTGTTCTCAGAGTGGATATATTTCTATTTGGGTGATCATAGATTAAATATTGAATTCATATCACTTTATGATAATCTGGGAGTAAAGTACCAAAGACATACTAGCAAGAAACAAATGTGGATGATGTGGTGAGGATTCATGGAGCTCTAAGGACCATCATTTCTGATTGATACACTTAGTTTACTATGTGATTATAGAGGTTATTTTAGCACACATTTAGATCACATTTATGAATTAGCACTTGTAATGCCTCATGTCATCACAAGTTTTAAAAATCATGATAAATTCAAACCTTTTTATTCCTAAGAGTGTTTAGAGGAAAATTGGAAAAGTTTCTTATAAGATGATATCATATTTTTTTAACCACTCTCTTGATCCCAGAATAGGGTGTTTAACCCAGGAGAATAGTTTTTTGGAAATATTATTTGTTTAAAATTTTAAAGAATATTTAATAATTAATTGATTAAAAATTAATTTATTCATCCATGTTTTTTCATTGATATAATTTAAATGGAGCATTAAATTGAGATTCTATCTCTGTGGTTTAGTTACGAATCAACAGGTTTTCCTTGGTAAGGAATAATCTTGTGTTGGGCACTAGGGTTGGGCCGAAAACCCTTTCCTTTTGCTTTTATTTTTTGTTTTTATCTTCCT
Organism: Viscum album; assembly: GCA_963277665.1. Classification (NCBI taxonomy): domain Eukaryota; kingdom Viridiplantae; phylum Streptophyta; class Magnoliopsida; order Santalales; family Viscaceae; genus Viscum; species Viscum album. Next base: position 1,369,873,936 of record OY728138.1, on the reverse strand, counting down.
TTTTCTTTTCCCTTTTTATTTTATCTCCTTTACTATTGGAATCCCATGCACACCCCTTGGGAACTATGTAGTTACATTGGAAAGAGAGGGAGAGGGGTATAAGAGGGAAAGGGAGGTGAGGAGTTGCCTAGGGAGCTGCTATAGAGTTATATCAGGTATCATAAGGTGTGTGGCATAGAACTAGGACTGAATAATTGGTGTTTTATTATTTGTATTAGGCTCGTTTTATGTTTTATGCAACAAATCCTCATAGAGTATTTATTTTAAAATTTTAAATTATTTTTTGGGTTACTGCGAACCTCTTGGGAGTCAATCTAGGATTAATGGAAGAGAAATAGGGGTGTCAATACTTTTTAGGGTTTTTCTATTTGGGAAAACCCAAGAACTTGATTTGTGGTTCATAAAACACATGTTGTGTGTTATTTATATTAGGGAAATATGAGCCTTTTTGAGACTACACACTGTATACTTGAGAGTACTTCCATGTTGTGGGAATGAGGGTGTGGCTGAGTACTTTCCCATATGCCTCGTGTGGGAGTACTTTTCTATGTAGAGTATATGAGTAGTGCTTATTTGGGAAAGATATTGTGTAGTGTTTCATAACTAGGAGGATTAAACAAACATTCCATGTGTGGTACACGGCCAGAAACCCCATGTAGAAGTACACACTATGTACCGGGGGAAGATGATGAGTACTCGAGAGGGGTACACATCGAGTGGGGGTTGAGGTACATGGGTAAGAACCCATGTAGGGTACACACACCATGTATGGGGCTAAAAAACTATATACTTTCGGAAATTGCGCACCAAATGGCATGAGGCATATGGTCAGGGAGGAAATGGTGGTTACATGTTGTGTACATGAAGTATAGTCTGTGTATTTTTCTAGCCTTGACATGTTTTGTTGTTTTCCACCATGCAGTCAGAATTGAAATTGTGAGCAGTCTATTTTGAGTTTTTTTACACATATATCAATATCGTGGAATTATATTGGAATACAAAGGTTTTCTAGATGGTTTTTTGGTTGAGGGAGTGTTGCTAGTAGGATTTCTTTGAGGCTTGTTTTTATAATATTGTAGTGGTTTATGTTGTGGGATGTCAGGCCTGGGTGAGGGTTAAGAGCTTTTTATTGGTAAAGTATTATGGATTCCATCCTGGTTTGGTTTGAAGTTCTTTTAAATGGATCTCGAATGGTGGGATTGAGTAATATTTTTGAGGAGTTATTGGGTTCCCCTAACATGTTTGGTCTAGTTTATCAAGATTAGACTAGTTGAGGTTTAGATCTCATTCTTTTGTATTAGAGTTGTTGGATAATTCATGTTGGGATAAAACTATGAGATCGTGGTTATGATTAGGTGCTATTGAGCTATTGAGATGAGTATGAGGGACTCTTGGGGATTACCTAGTGGGATGGTTACTAATCGAGTGATCATTGGTTACCATATTCAATAGTTGAGAACTCCTGTGGGGGTATGGTTTTGTTTATGCTGAGGATCCCTTGTAAGGGCCTAATGTTTTTGTTTTTATTAAGATCATAGAGTTGAATTTGTAGTTGTGCATATACATTTGGATTCCCCTTTGGGCGTGTTATTGATCTAGGATCATTTGGAGGCCATTGAGGGCTATATGGGATGTTTCAGCACTAGGCATGGCTTGTGCTATTGGTCATCCCAATGAAACCCTTATAGAGTTTCTTCTCTTTCTATAGACTTTGGTCCTTTTAAGAATTTTTGATGGGTGTGGCCTAAGTGATTGGGTTCCATATTTGAGTCCCTAGTAGAATGTTGTTTTATGTTGTGACCTAGGGGACCGTGGGAGCACAATGTTTTTTAACATGAAAAGGGTTGCTGAGATCCTATGGTGGATATTTGTTGGATGCTGAGATCTAGGGGACTAAGAGAGGCCCCATGCTTTGTTGGATGATAGTTTATGGGAACTTCTTGTTTATCTATTTGGATGTTTAGTTTGAGGTTGGATCATCCCACATTTGGTTGGCCTTTATCCATGAGGTTTGAGTACATTTCTGATCAAGACTTTGGTTTGGGGAGGATACCCTTGGTTTATGTTGGATCAAGTGTCGGCACTAAGATTTGATATTGTTATCTCTTACCTTGGATGGATATGGTTAGAGGGTATGTAAATACCCATAATTTCCATGTAATTTTTTTAAATAAATGGGAATTTTACGAGTCTGAAAACATTGACAATGTGTGATTCTGAGGCCTGGTGTGCCTGGAATCAATTTCTGAAGTTTTGTTCTGGTACGTTTAGTAAACATATGAGTGGGTTTTTATAACTTTTGAACTGGTGCTTAGAATTGAAATCTGAGGGCACCATTGAACTTGCCGCGCCGATTTTCTCTTAAGAAGAATTTTACCTCAATGAAAGTTGGTCGAGGGTGGAAGTTAGTTTTTGGGTTTTCATGGAAATATTAAAATAAAATAAACAGATTTTTTACTTTATTTTATCAGTTGTAACAACCCATGTGGAAGTTAGAGGTGGGGTCTATTGGAACTAATCCTCCATGTGGGAGTTGAAGTGTGGAGAACACCCAAACTTAACCTCCCATGAGAGGTTATGGTGGTGGGGCCCACCCAAACCTAACCTCCCATGGAAGGTTATGGTGGTGGGGACCACCAGGGACTAAACCCCCCATTTAATTGAGGAAAACATCTCAACTCCCTTATAATTGAGGGAGAGGCTCTTGACCTCCTCCACCTTAATTGTGCCAACGTACATGCCATCAATTATGCCAACTATTCCTTAATAAATTTTAAACCATTTTGAATATTATGCAAACGACTTAATAGATTTTATAATCTATTATCTTGGGCTACTTATTATTTTGTTGGCAATGGAGGAAGGATATTTTGAGAGAAAATCTCTCGCCAATGAAAGAACCTATCCTTCGAACGAAGAACATGTTCCTCCCACGAAGAACGCCAGTAAGGAGCGTCTTCGACTTCTTCCTCGGAAGCACCTTGCAGAGGGAACCGACCTGGGACGTCTTCGACGACCAACCTTCCATCCTCATTGTCATCAACGAATCAATGCACGAGCTCAGAATTGGAGGTGTGTGGCAGATGCGACGAATGACGAAAACTCCGTCTTCTTCCCAGTGACTCTGTCTATGAACAAAAAACAAGGTAGGGGATTTTTTTGATTGATTTTATATTCTCGTGATTCTTTCCTTCTAAAAAAAAGAACGTGAATTATCTTCTAACAAGTTGATCTGTTTATGTTTTCCTTTTGCGGGTTTTGGGATTATTCATTATGGGAGGGTTTGTTGTGCTTCGTTCTTATGAGCCAAATGCTACCACCCTAAACACAGAGGGTGCGGACCAAACCATCATGGACTCACCCCTCCATCATTCTCTTTTACAGTGTTCTTTGAAATGGAGGAAGGTGACAATGGTGACAAAGGTGGTGAATGAAACAACCACGCCACCCGCAGACATTGTGACCCGTGCCGCCCCCTCATGGCGGCCTGACTGAACCACCCCCGCAATCTTCGCCCATCTAGCCGCGCCGCCTCTGGCCAGGCCGCGTCGCCCTGGCCGCGCCGTCTACTGGCCGGGCCGGCCCCGACCACCCCGGCCTTCCGGCCGAACCGGCTCCCGACCCCACTGACTTCCCGAGCCACCTCGGCTGTGTCAACCCATCAGCCCCATGCCACCACTAGCCGAACCGGCCCCATCCACGCCACGCCGCCCCGACCTGTTGCCTTCTCGAGCCACCCTGGCTGGGTTGGCTCACCGGCCTCCCGAGCCGCTGGCCGAACCTGCGCCCTAGTGGCGCCCTTACCAAACTAGCCCCTTATGACCCCCTCTGGGCTAAACCACCCTCACAGTGCCCTCCGGGACAAGCCATCCTCGTGGCGCCCTCCGAGCCGAGCTTCCCTCTCACCGACCCGCGACCTGTCTATGCTCTCGCGACCGGTCAGCACCCTCACGGCCTGCTGGGTTGGGCCTAGTAGGTCGGGCTGAACATAACAGACTAGCCCGCCTAATGGGCTGATCCATACCCAACGGGTCAGGCCGGGTCGACTCGAGCGGGGTCGGTCCGACCGGGTCGGACTGGACCCGGGCCAACTACGACCCCTTACTTTATTTTGGACATATCATTCACACCAGATGTCTGTTTGAAGAACTGTCAGAGACCCTAGTAATCTTGGAGCATGAAGGTCCCTTTGAGTATACCCCACTAGAGTTTGGGGTATATTTGGGATACAGTCAGGTTGGATCGTGCACGAATCCAACCGGGCCCTCAGGACTAAAAGGCTTATAACTCACAGACCGGGTGTCCGATTGATGCGCCGTCTATTGCGTTGAGACCCCTATGACGTGGCGGACCTTTGAGATGCTTCTACGTGGGAATTAGTGATATTTGGGGTGTCAACCAGTAGCTCGTGGAGCGGATCCTTCTAGTGACGAGCGAGCAGAGTGCATAGACCTAATAACTGGATGAGACCTGATGACTACTGATTGTTTGACTCAGAGTGATTCTACTAGCCCAGTGGGGAGTACCTGGTTGTGGAGGTAGACCCATGTTGGAGGAGCGCGCTTGGTGACACGGCAGACCGACGATACTCGACAGGAGGAGTACCTCAGCAGGCTACAAGGGGGAGCGCATGGGTGTGGCGGCAGACCGGCGGTGCGGAGCACCTCTGTGTGACGCAGCAAACCCATGATACTCGACAAGAGAAGTACCTCAAAAATCTGAGGTTAGTGGGAAGCAACTCTGTGTGACGTGACATGCCCACTGTACTCGATAGAGGAGGAGTTCTCCAGCAACTGAGGTTTCGATAATGTGAATAAAATCCTGGTTGAGTAGATTCAGTACTCTTGTATTTTCATCATGATTGAGATGGATCACTTGATAACTTAGGTATATGTATGGGAATATACCTAAGTAAGGTTATATAATGATTTCATAATTTGTGGTTTAACTTTGTTAAATTTGTGAGGCCTTGAGGGCCTCAGGGTCCCTACTGAGTATCGTTATACTCACCCATTAACGGGCTATGACCTCACCTTGTTGTGTTGGATGCACACGATGGGTAGTGCTGACTGAGGCTAAGAGTACAAGGACTGGACGGTACCTGGAGGTGGACCTTATGACGAGTTGGTACATGGAGGAGACTGACAGACGTGGAGTGCTGAGGAGGCTATCTGTACCTACCCTTCAGGTAGGAATCCCAGAGGATGACCTTGTACCTGCTTTTCTTTCTTTTTCTTCAGTTGTATTGTTTTCAGTTTTACTTGGACCTTTACTTTTGGGCTTGTATTCTGGCCCGTTATTACTTTCAGCACTGTTTTGGTTATACTGTTTACTCGTGTTCATTTATTTTTATGTGTGTTTATAGGTTATAAGGCAATTCCTTCCTAGTTTTTTGGAATTATACCTTTGGTGCTAGTCACCAGCCCCTGGCCAATGGAAGGAGGGCTTATGGTAGTCACGGCATGGGCCCCGGGGGACGGGTTGTGACAAATTGGTATCAATGGAGTCGGTTCTACTGCAGAACTCAAGACTCTGATCTTTTTTGTAAAAAAATAGTTTTAAGTGTAGTGAAAGTGGTTTTCAGGTCAGGGAGTCCAGTGTTGGTACGGTGGCCGACGTATCCATACACCAGGACTCTGAATTCTAATTCCCGACTCAGTGCACGAAAACACTGATTGTGTGTGTGTTTTAAAAAGTTTTATTTAAGTCATCTCAACCAGGTCAGCTCACCAGGTATTAAATTTTTAGCCGTAGTGCACCTGTTTCTTTTTAGGATGCCTCTATGTAGACAGCCAGCTAGAGTTCCAAGATTTTTACACACAGATAGTCCATCGAATGACGAGGCCTCGATGTAGGACCCTTTTCTAGTGGAGGCACTAGCAGTACCACTCCCCATTGGGCCATCGATTCCACCGGCCCCAACAGAAGATGGTGCACGCCGCTTGAGTGAATTGCAAGAGTTCCAATGATAGAGGCCACCCAAGTTCAGGGCAGAGACAGACCCACAGGCAGCTGGGGATTGGCTGGAGGCTATGGTGGGAGTTTTTTGACTGTTAGGGACACCAGCCGACCTCAAGGTGATACTTGCTTCTAGCCTTATATAGGAAGTAGTGGGAAGATGGTGGAGCGTGATGCTCCAGGTCCATGATGAGGTGACGCTTCTCTGGGCAGACTTTGAGAGCTTATTTTAGGAAGAGTTTGTCCCATCGACTCTTCGTGCAGTGCAGATACATGATCTACTTCATCTGTAGTAGGGCGGCATGACTGTATCTTAGTACTCAGTGAGGTTAAAAGACCTCTCACACTACTCCACCGATATGGTGTGGGACCCTTTTTTTAGGGCCCAAATCTTTGATCAGGGACTCAAGTGGGAGATCTGGGATTTAGTAATCTCACTCAGCATCCCAACGCAGGCATGGGTGTTATAGAGAGCCCTCATAGTGGAGAGTTTCCTTGCTGAGAAGTCTTTAGTAGAGAGATACACCACTAGTCGACACGTAGCAGAGTCTTCTGCAGCTAGCAGCAGACATATGTCGCAGAGGTCCAAGAGGAACAAACCTACAGGTGGACGACCGCATGACCCAGAATCGGTTGTGCTGGGCAACCAAAGTGGAGACAGGCATGCCGGGAGTTGGAAATGTTAAGCATGTGGTGGGTAGGGTCACATGGCTTGTGACTGCCTGACCTGTCGTTCGGATGATCATCAGATGGTCGAAGGACTGCCCAGGCAAAGACATATATTCGATCGAGGTAGTCCGTAGGGAGCAGGCGGACGTGACAAGGTGATGGCCATGCAGCTGGTGGTGGATGATGATTCGAGGTGTTACTGACACCACCACCAGGAGGTCTACCCCGACCACATGGAGCAAGTGGACAGGGGAGAGCTCAGCTCCAGGCAGTTGAGGCATTTGATCATGGCACTCTGATGATGATTCAGGGTACGATCTGTGTCTACTCCACCATACCTGTAGTACTTATAGACACATGTGCCAGTCACTCTTTCATTGCCACTACCCTTGTTCGGAGCTTAGAGATTCTGACAGATCTGTTGGCTCGATCCTTACAGCTAGAGACTCCCACAGGAGAGGATTCGACGGTTACGCACTAGTTTTGGCAGTGTGAGCTTACTCTAGGATGAAAGAGCTTCGGTTGAGATCTCCTAGTAGTGATGTCGTGGCCTTAAGACGTCATCTTGGGTATGGACTTGTTATCTACAGTCCATGCTCAGATTTACTATATTAGACGCAATGTGTGGTGTGTCCACACGGATGAGACCAAGTTTACCTTCACCGGTTAGAAGGGAGCCTTTGCAGCACATGATGGACTTAATAGGAGGAGAGTGTAGCTAATCACTCATCAGTTGGCTAGCCTTACCCTCAGAGCAGTTGATGTGGAGAGTCTGAGAAATCCTATAGTGGTGGAACAGTATGAAGATGTCTTCCCTTATGATGTTCCAGGTCTACCCCCTCGCTAAAAGGTAGACTTTTACATTGAATTATACCCCGGGATGACATCGATATCTACACCAGCGTATTAGATGGCTCCCACGGAGCTTCACGTGTTACGGGTATAACTATAGGACTTGCAGGGGAAGGGATTCATCTGGCCCAATGTTTATCCTTGGGCATCCCAGATTCTATTTTCCTAGAAGGCGTATGGGAGCTTGAGGCTTTGTGCTGACTATCAGCTCCTAAACTAGGTGACCATGAAGAACAAGTACCCACTTCTGAGGATTGATGACCTCTTTGATCAGTTGAAGGGAGCATGATGGTTCTCAAAGATAGACCTCAGATCAGGCTATCACCAGCTCAGAGTTCGAGATGAGGATGTGTGGAAGACGACCTTCAGATGTCGGTACAACCACTACGAGTTCTTGGTTATGCCATTCAGCGTAACCAATGCTCCAAAAGTGTTCATGGGACTCATAAACATGATATTCCAACCATACCTGGATTTCTTTGTCGTAGTCTTCATCGAAGACATTCTGATCTACTCGACTACTGAGGAGGAGCATGCCTATCATTTACAAGTAGTACTAGACACACTCCGAGAGCACCAGATTTATGGTAAGCTCTCTAAGTGTCAGTTATGGATCTGATAGGTTCACTTTATAGGACATGTCATCTCAGAGGCTAGATTTTTAGTGGATCTAGTGAAGATTTAGGCAGTACTTGCTTTGGGAGCCACCCAGGAGTGTGACGGAGGTACAAAGTTTCCTGGGTTTGGCTGGTTATTACCGGAGGTTTGTACAAGATTTCTCTAGAGTTGCATCACCACTATCAGCCTTGACGAAGAAGGGGAAACCATTTGTGTGGTTGGAGAGATTCCAGAAGAGCTTTCAAGAGTTGAGGAAGAGTCTAACTAGTGCCCCCATCTTGAGGCTTCCAAAGGAGGGTGTATGTTACGTAGTTTACTACGATGCATCAGGGACCGAGCTCAGATGTGTCCTGATGTAGGAGTGAGCAGTGATCGCATATGGTTCATGATAACTGAAATATCATGAGAAGAACTAAAATACCCATGACCTGGAGTTAGCAGCGGTGGTATTCGCCTTGAATATGTGGTGACACTATCTGATGGGCAAGCGTTTGACTAGGTACTGTGATAATAAGAGTCTCAGGTATATCTTATCTCAGAAGGACCTGAACCTGAGATAACAACGTTGGATTGAGTTCTCCAAGACAATGAATTTGAGATAGTCTATACTCCTGGGAAGGTGAACATTGTGGAAGATGCACTCAACAGGAGATCTGGTATAAAACTTCTAGGTGAAGTGACGAAGCAATTAGCCTCTTTTCAGATATCCTTTGTGGATAGAGATGAAGCAGATTTTCTTCAGTCTCTTATAGTCACTCCCCCACTTCTTCAGCAAGTTAGGGAATCATAGCATGGGGACGCTGAATGCAAGACACGACGTGCTCAGATATTCACAGGACATGCACCTGATAGATTTTCTGAAGGTGGGGAGCACGTCATCCTCTTTAGAGGATGTACTATGGTATCAATGTCACTTTAGGAGGAAGTGTTGAGGGAGTTCCACACATCCCCTGTAGCGGTACCTACAGAAGAGGAAAAGATGTACCAAGATCTCCAACGACAGGATATAGAGACCTCTAGAGTTCGAGGATGGTGACCACATCTTTCTACGGGTCTCACCTCGACGAGGTTTGCAGAGATTTGTCCAAGGCGGCAAGTTATCTCTGAGATTCATCGGACCTTTCCAGGTCCTCAGTAGAGTTGGTGAGGTGGAATACTTATTAGCTCTTCCACCTCAGTTGCACCAGGTGCATGACGTCTTCCACGTATCCTAGCTGAGGAGATACGTGCACGAACCTTCTCACATCATCGACCATGGTGAGCTGGACTTCGATGATGTGGCGCCTTTTACGGAGGTTCCAGTAGAGATTGAGGATCGACAAGAGCGAGTCCTTCGTGGACGGTCGATACCTTTGGTGCGTGTAGAGACCCGAAGCTTGACGTACATGGAAATTACATTAATTTTTCGGAATACTTAATACATAATGAAAACAGACACACAAGGACCATAATAGTTTAGTGTCTTTGGAAACTCGGAAAAATAATCTTCTAATCATGGTGAAAGATCTTCAACACCTCCCATAAAGATCTTCCCCTTATTGTTTCTTTACCTAAATTATTTCTTTTAATCCTATGGAAAAGAAAACATATAAAGGGTGAGATCAAATGCTCAGTAAGGGTAATCATGGAGAAAATAAAACAAACCATATACATTTGAACATAAAAACATGAACATAATGTTTAAACATCGAAATCTTGAGCAATGACATAAAACATGGCAGTACGTAAGGCATAGATCATAATAGAACATCAATCATGATAAAATAGCTTGGGAATAAAACTTTTAATTGTGGAAAAACATTAATAACATGATATTATTTCCATGGAAGCTAAGGAATTGCTGCCAAGACCATCTTCGTGGACAAAGTCCCTTTCTGAATCGAGTTCACTCCCCGTTTCAGTCCTGTAACACTGAACCGGATTAACTTACCATTCCAGCCATGTCTATCTCATGAGATATAAATCTTTACCCAATGCATTGGAGGGAGATATAGGTCCCACCCATCTCATAATGAAATCATTCTTACTTGTGTCACAAAATAAACATACATCATTCATAAAAACCCAATAAATAAAATGGGTTTCATAAACATCATCCCATCATCACAAAATCCATATAAAAGAAATGGATATCATTTCATAATAATAAAAGTGAAACCATGTAAATCATGGAGACATTATTATTGAAAAATACACATATGAAATAATGTCATCTTAGATGAAAAATGGTTTTGATAAAACACTTGAAATGAATTATTGAGGAAAATATCCTTTCTTTTTCAAAATCATTTTCATTTCACAAAATGGCATGAAATTTTAAAAGAAAAGGATTTTGTTGAAAATAGTCATGAAATATTTTGGAGGAAGCTTCAAGAAAATATGCCTTTATAAAACTGTAAAAATCCTTTCATGCCGTATAAGTTAAAAATAACATTCTTCTCGTACTTTTGTCGGAAAAGTCAAAAAGTACCTCGTATGGTTAAAAAAAGAAAGATTGCTTACATACCATGTATTAAAAGAAAAAAATGGTTAAAAATGACTTTAAACATACATGAAACCATTTTTAGGAAACATGGACATGGATGATAACAATAACCCCAGTAAATACTTACGAATAAACAATCTCGGATAAGAATGAGATTTGAATAGTTATCCCTTACCTTAGGTCCGATATGCTTCATATGTATCCGAACCTCCTGTATAATGATTTAAATAATGTAATTTACTTATTACAGAATCATACCCATTGTTATGATATCATATATGGTTCACTTATGACTTTATATTACACGTTCTTTTGTAAGTTCCATGTTAAAGCATCGTTTTGGGTAAAATTGTTTTATTTATCGTACATGTTTGGAGTTGTTGTTCTTGATATTATTAATTATATCTGGATTTACTTAATTACAAAGTTTAAAACATGATTTATATGTATTATATATTCATAATATACATATATGTATGATAGATCGGTAAATGGAATGAAATACATCGTTCATGGAGCCGGTAGGTCGTACGTATGCATGAACGTTGTTTTCGTTTCCTTATTGAATTGAATGGAATTAATTAGATGACATACATATATATATATATATATATACATAAATAAAGTATCATTATTATGTCATATATTTCATGATTACTTATTATATATACTTTATAATCATTCATGAATGGTTAACATGGAGAATGAATCTCATCGCGTCGTGGAGACGGTAGTCCTTACGTACGCACGAGCGATGATATCATTCCAATGATCGTGGAATTGTATTGAAGTGTATGTATAATATTTTATAATCAATATCAATATACAACAATAATATATAGTTATTTATTTTCACTATTATACCCATCCAAGTACGGTGGTGGTGGAAAATAGATTACACCACGGCGTGGAGACGGTATTCCGTACATACACACGCACGGTGATTTTGTTTTCCGTAGGATGGATAGATGGTGAAATAGGGTTGTTTCATACTTATAATAACATATCAGTATATTATTGATACTTATGTTGTTACTTAATAATGAAACAACTAAAGAAGAAGAAGTGGAAGAAGAAATAAAGTCGAAAGAATCGGTAACAGACATTAACTCTTCTTTGAAGCGCCTCTTCTTAACCAACTCTTAGGGCACTAAAGATGGTCTTTGAAGAAGACCAGGACCTCTAGGATGTTTCTATGGAAGTGGATAAGATAAATTTTCAGGTGTTGGCCGAGCATCAAGTCTCAAAATGGTGTGAAGAGAAGAGGGAAGGGGTGCCCTTTATAAGGGAGGAGAGGGGCACCTTTGGAAAAACTAAAAATATTATTTTATCATATAGTCATATTCGGTTTTTAATAGCTCAAAATTAATTTATTTCAAAGATAAGTTGGGGATGGGTCTAAATACTCTCATAAAATATAATTTAGACAAGTTTAGATTTCTATTTTAACCTTATCATTTAGATTTAACTTTAAGTTAAATAATTTTACTTTTACCGTGTCTTATTGTTTTCTTACACTATATGGTTAATAAACATACTATAAAAAGACAAAAGAACCCCAAGTTGTTTATTATTTATATATATAACCTTATATAAGTCATTTGGACGAACCTTAGATTTTTAGGAATAAAAAAACAATTAATAATATAATATTTGTTTTAAAAACTATTTTATGTCAATTTTGACACTATTTGGTAATTGATTTTTGTGAAAATCATAACAGAATGATTAGTTCAAAAAACGTTAATTAAATCAATACTAACATGTCATATTAACCTATAAAATTAGTGAAATTTATAAAAAGTCTCAAATTACATTTATTTGGGTATTTATAAAATCAATTATTTTAATATTTCATTATTTAGGTAATTACTGCATCACCATTGTGTCATAAATAATTAAATTATTTAATGTGTAAAAATTATAAATAAAATTACATTAGGTAGGAAATATTTTTTTTATTTCTAATTAATATTTGTAGTTGAATTTATCTTATGTATAACCCTATATTAAAAATTATTTATTTATTAAACATTGATTTTAACTATTTTAAACTCTTCTTTAAATAAATTAATAATAAATCTCCTAATCTAACCCAAGTGGACCTAAATGGTCATATTTTATTCCTAAGGTTGTTTTTGGTCTAATTACATATATCCAATAGAATTAGGACATGTGTGAGGGTAATAATAATATCATTTTTACCCTTAATTATCCTATTTACTTTTAACTGTGGTAAATAAAAGTAAAAAGTTTCTATTCACCAAAAAATATTTTCATCTCCTTGAACCAAATTTCAGTCCTTGATATTAACCATGTCTCTTGGATTTTCGAAATTTAATTCATAGAAGTGGTAAAATTTCATTTAAATGAAAAAGTCAGTTTTTTATCTACCACTAAGTGGTTTCACTATTCATCAAAAATTGAAGTTTTTCAGAAAAATACCAAAAATTCAGCCAAAGCATTATTTGATATTATAAATTCAAAATTTATGTCTATTTTTCCAAATTCAAAACATAGAAGTGGCATTAATTAATTTTAAATTAATTCCCGTTATCAAAACAAATAGCGTGTTTTTAAGAAATAATAACTATCAAAAGATTGATACTTGTTTACATCCAATTTCAAAGTGAAATTAATTCCAATGACCAACATTGGATTAAATGGTAAAAATATATTCTAATTAAACTTTAAAACCAATTAAAAAGATAATCTACCCATATAAATTATTGCGATGAAAAAAGTTGTTTTTAATTAAAATATAGTGTGTTTTTACTATTCATTAAAATATGAAAGTTATCAGAATAATATGAAAAATTTATCCAAAGTAAATTTTTATATCCTGATTCCAAATAAGAATTTTATTTTTTCAAATTGAACTTATAGACATGTCAAAACAAGATTTAAAGTGGGTGTGCCATCAAAAGGCGACAAAACTGCATTTTTTAAAAAATACTTATTTTATCCGAAAAATTTATTTTGTTCTCATAACATGTTCTAGAAAATATATAAGATGAATAATAATGTTATAAAATTCAAAATGTAGTTAATAATACTCATAACGTCTTGTCCATAATATTATAACAATATATCGTTGTTTAGTGAAACCTGATATTGCGTACAACACACACTATCGAGGAAGGTCGTGATTGCGTGTAATGCAAGCCAATTCAGGGTTGTGTGTTGTGGAAGACTCCTTTGTTGTTTCGTATAACAGAATCCAACCGTATTCCATTTATATGTTGAATGTATATATATATACTCTCAATGTTGCGTAGAATGACTACTATCAAACGAACTTGAAATTGTGTGTAACACAATCCAAGAATAGTGTTGTGTATACTGGAAGCTAATACGTTGTTGCGTATAGGACAAGATAATCTTGGTGTAGCATAAAAATCATGACATCAAATAAATTAAAAAGAATACTTATCATAAAATCTTGGGTTATTACATTTTACCCCCCTTAAAATGAATTTCTCCCTTGAAATTTGTCGGGGGTCATACATGGTTTTATACTTGAAAGTTTCTTTAGTTGATACCCACATCGTAAAATGAAATACCAAAACTTAACTTTAAAAACAAAAGTATGAAACGTAATGGTTACCCAAATTAACTAATCACTTGGTTTCCACATAGGAGATCATAGGTGAAAATATGGATATGGAAGAGAAACCTAACCATCATGTTCTGATGGAGAGTGGTAGAGAACATGGCTATGAAAAATCCAACAATCACAAAGCCATAAATTTGTGATGATCTAAAGTACCATAAGATTCATCAGATATAAGGGAACTAGGACAACATTTTTGGTTTTCAGGATCATTTTCCGAATGTTGAATAATTTTCGAATCAAAATAAATACTTACTTGATTTTGGTTCAATATCACCATTTTTCGCGACTTGAACAATTTCCAATTCATCCCTTAAAGATATGATGTTGAATTTTTCATTCATGAAGTGTTAGCAGATCATGTGATAGAATGATGAGTCATTCCATCTGTTTCAAACAAAAGGTTATAAAATGTTATCAAATATACATAAGTCCATCTACGGTGTGGTTAATCATATATGATTCCAAAAAAGGACTTATAATTCATCTATCATACTGCTTAATAAAATAAAACTAGTTTCTACTAACCATAGACTTACTGTAGGCTAGTGGTATGAGATAAAGGCCAGTCGCACTTCAGTTGTGGGTTCGATTCCCACAACTTTTTCCGACGCGACGGGTTGTTGCCTGTCCTTCAAGATGTACTTTTTCTAAAATTACATCCTTATAAAATTCCATAAATAATATTGAAAAATGTTCTAGCCTTAAACAATACTAAATTGTGTCCAACATAATCCATTCCAATCTTTAGGCTTATCCAAAATACATATGTCCAATCTCATAGTATAAAGAAAACAATTACTAGAAATTTCATCTACCGAGCATGTGAATAACATCATTTATCCTAGATATATCTTGTTGATCACATTCCAATCATGTGAATACCTTAATCATGCATTATCTTGAAAAATAAATACACATTGATCCTTAGTGAAAACATGAATGCTATCAAAAGTTAACTCTTTCCACATACTAAAATCCCAAAAATTCTATATACTCAAACCATGATATCACTTTGTCCTTATATAATTCATGAGATCATTAATACTATCAAACATTTCATTATCTCGTTAGCACTTCTTTATGCGCATAATATGTGCTTTCCCAAAATATCTGAATAACCTTTCATGGTTACCAGTACCATTCATCACACACTTTCAAAACTTAAGGAAAGACAATAGTGTAACAATCCTTAGATGTATCCTTATTCCATAGTACCATGAGATTACTTATACAACATTACTCTTGATAAACATGTAATCATTCCACTACCTTCTTAAACCATTGACCGAGCTTCAACAATTCTTTCATCTCACATATCATTTGTAGTCTCTTCATCATCATCCACATAAATACTACCCATATGACCATGCTGATTCTCTTTATGAGATTTTCCCTTAGGGAATTGGTTTTCATAATTCCCGTACATTCCATATTTAAAACACTTAACCATTGTTGATGTCTTAGCAATACCATTATCCTTTTCCATGGTGTTAACTGAAACTTTTCCTTTGCACTTACTAGATTTATGTCCTTATTTTCTGCACCCAAAGCATCTTCCAGTTCCTTTGAAACATTCCCCTTGATGCCTCTTACCACATGACTTACATGAGGGAAATTGAACTTTCTTTCCTCTATGGTCATCATGAAACTCCATCTTTCTCTTATTAGCTGAGTCAGGAAACTTACCAAAGCTGAGATTATTGATCATATTATGAGACTGCTGATTAGGCATAATAATGACTTTTTGCCTTCCAAATCCCATTTCATTTTCTTGATCATAAAGAATATCCTTCCATTGTCCATCATATTCTCCATTATCACGAATCTTCCTGTTTCCATCCATTTTCTAAAACCCAAAAAGAATAGCGTGAGAGGAAAAAATCATGATAGGTAAAACAACATAATAAAGGGGAAGTAACTTAAATATCTAACATCTTAGGTTTAATTATAAGATCGTTACCATAATTCTAGTACTATAACCTATACTTATACTTAACCTTAGGGAAATCCCAAGACATACCTTAGAAATATCTCTAGGGATATCACTAAAGTTTTCGCATCCTAGTTTCCAAAGGTTAACTAAACCTTTGCTCTGATACTAAATGTAGAGACCCGAAGCTTGACGTACATGGACATTACATTACTTTTGTGGAATACTTAATACATAACGAAAACAGACACACAAGGACCATAATAGTTTTGTGTCTTTGGAAACTCGGAAAAATAATCTTCTTATCATGGTGAAAGATCTTCAACATCTCCCATAATGATCTTTCCTTTTTGTTTCATTACCTAAGTTATTTATTTTAATCCTGGGGAAAAGAAAACATATAAAGGGTGAGCTCAAATTCTTAGTAAGGGTAATCATGGAGAAGGTAAAACAAACCATATACATTTGAACATAAAAACATGAACATAATGTTTAAACATTGAAATCTTGAGCAATGACATAAAACATGGCAGTACGTAAGGCATAGATCATAATAGAACATCAATCATGATAAAATAGCATGGGAATAAAACTTTTAATTTTGGAAAAAAATTAAGCACCTGATATGATTTCCATGGTAGCCAAGGCATTGCTTCCAAGACCATCTTAGTGGACAAAGTACCTTTCTGAATCGAGTTCACTCCTCGTTTCAATCCTGTAACACTGAACCTGATTAACTTACCGTTCCATCCATGTCTATATCATGAGATATAAATCTTTACCCAATGCATTGGAGGGATATATAGGTCCCACCCATCTCATAATGAAATCACTCATACTTGTTCCATAAAATAAACATACATCATTCCTAAAAACCCAATAAATAAAATGGGTTTCATAAAAATCATCCCATCATCACATAATCAATATAAAAGAAATGGATATCATTTCATAATAATAAAAGTGAAACCATTTAAATCATAGAGACATTATATTTGAAACATACACATATGAAATAATGTCATCTTAGATGAAAAATGGTTTTGATAAAACACTCGAAATGAATTCTTGAAGAAAATATCCTTTCTTCTTCAAAATCATTTTCTTTTCACAAAATGTCATGCAATTTTAAAAGAAAAGGATTTTTTTGAAAATAGTCATGAAATATTTTTGAGGAAGCTTCATGAAAATAAGGCTTTATAAAACCATAAAAATCCTTTCATTCTGTATAAGTTAAAAATAACATTATTCTCATACTTTTGTCGGAAAAGTCAAAAAGTACCTCGTATGGTTAAAAAAAATAAAGATTGCTTAAATACCACGTATTAAAATTCAAAAATGGTTAAAAATGACTTTAAACATACATGAAACCATTTTTAGGAAACATGGACATGGATGATAACAATAACCCCAGTAAATACTTACAAATAAACAATCTTGGATAAGAACGAGATTGGAATAGTTATCTCTTACCTTAGGTCTGACATGCTTCGTATGTATCCGAACCTCCTGTATAATGATTTAAATAATTTCATTGAATTATTAAAGAATCATATTCATTGTTATGATATCATATATGGTTCACTTATGACTTTATATTACTCGTTCTTTTGTAAGTTCCATGTTAAAGCAGCATTTTGGGTAAAATCGTTTTATTTATCATACATGTTTGGACTTGTTGTTCTTGATATTATTACTTATATCCTGATTTAATTAATTACAAAGTGTAAATCATGATTTATTTGTAATATATATTCATCATATACATATATGTATGATAGATCGATAAATGGAATGAAATACACCGTTCATGGAGACGGTAGGCCGTACGTACGCATGAACGTTGTTTTCGTTTCCTTATTGAATTGAATGGAATTAAGTAGATGACATACATATATATATATAAATAAATACAATATCATTATTATGTCATATATTTCATGATTACTTATTATATATACTTTATAATCATTCATGAATGGTTAACATGGAGAATGAATCTCATCGCGTCGTGGAGACGGTAGTCCGTACCTACGCACGAGCGATGATATCATTCCCATGATCGTGGAATTGTATTTAAGTGTAAGTATAATATTTTATAATAAATATCACTATACAATAATCATATATAGTTATTTATTTACACCATTATACCCATCCAAGTAAGGTGGTGGTGGAAAATAGATTACACCACGGCGTGGAGACGATATTCTGTATGTACACACGCGCGATGATTTTGTTTTCCGTAGGATGGATAGATGGTGAAATAGGGTTGTTTAATACTTATAATGACATATAATTATATTATTGATACTTATGTTATTACTTAATAATGAAACAACTAAAGAAGAAGAAGTAGAAGAAGAAATAAAGTTGAAAGAATCGGTAATGGACATTACCTCTTCTTTGAAGCGCCTCTTCTTAACCTCCTCTTAGGGCACTAAAGATGGTCTTTGAAGAAGACCAAGACCTCTAGGATGTTTCTAGGGAAGTGGAGAAGATAAATTGGCAGGGGTTGGCCGAGAATCAAGGCTCAAAATGGTGTGAAGAGAAGAGGGAAGGGGTGCCCTTTTATAAGGGAGGAGAGGGGAACCTTTGGAAAAACTAAAAATATTATTTTATTATAAAGTCATATTCGGTTTTTAATAGCTCGAAATTAATTTATTTCGAAGATGAGGTGGGGATGGGTCGAAATCCTCTCATCCAATAGAATTTATATAAGTTTAGGTTTCTATTTTAACTTTATCATTTAGATTTAACTTTAAGTTAAATAATTTTACTTTTACCGTGTCTTCTTGTTTTCTTACACTATATGGTTAATAAACATACTATAACAAGAAAAAGAACCCCAAGTTGTTTATTATTAATATATATAACCTTATATAAGTCATTTGGCCGAACCTTATATTTTTAGGAATAAAATAACAATTAATAATATATTATTTGTTTTAAAAACTAATTTATGTCAATTTCGACACTATTTGGTAATTGATTTTTGTGAAAATCATAACAGAATGATTAGTTTGAAAAAAGTTAATTAAATCAATAATAATATGTCATATTAACCTATAAAATTAGTGGAATTCATAAAAAGTCTCAAATTAAATTTATTTGGGTATTTATAATATCAATTATTTTAATATTTCATTATTTAGGTAATTACTGCATCACCATTGTGTCATAAATAAATTAAATTATTTAATGTGTAAAAATTATAAATAAAATACCATTAGGTAGGAAATATTTTAACTTTATAATTAATATTTATAGTTTAATTTATCTTATGTATCACCCTATATTAAAAAAGATTTAATTATTAAACATTGATTTTAACTACTTTAACTCTTCTTTAAATAAATTAATAATAAATGTCCTAATCTATCCCAAGTGGACCTAAATGGTCATATGTTATTCCTAAGGTTGTTTTTGGTCGAATTACACTTATCCAATAGAATTAGGACATGTTTTAGGGTAATAATAATATCATTTTTACCCTTAATTATCCTATTTACTTTTAACCGTGGTAAATAAAAGAAAAAAGTTACTATTCACCAAAAAATATTTTCGTCTCATTGAACCACATTTCAGTCCTTGATATTAACCGTGGCTCTCAGATTTTTGAAATTCAATTCACAGAAGTGGTAAAATTTCATTTAAATGAAAAAGTCAGTTTTTTATCTACCACTAAGTGGTTTCACTATTCATCGAAAATTGAAGTTTTTCAGAAAAATACAAAAATTCAGCCTAAGCATTATTTGATATTCTGAATTCAAAATTGATGTCTATTTTTCCAAATTAAAAACATAGAAGTGGCATTAATTAATTTTAAAATTAATTCCCGTTATCAAAACAAATAGCGTGTTTTTAAGAAACAATAAATATCAAAAGATTGATACTTGTTTATATTAAATTTCAGTGTGAAATTAATTCCAATGACCAACATTGGATTAAATGGTAAAAATATATTCTAATTACACTTTAAAACCAATTAAAAATATAATCTAACCATATAAATCATTGTGATGAAAAAAGTTGTTTTTAATTAAAATATAACATGTTTTTACTATTTATTAAAATATGAAAGTTATCAGAATAATATGAAAAATTTATCCAAAGTAAATTTTTATATCCTGATTCCAAAGAAGAATTTTATTTTGTCAAATTGAACTTATATACATGTAAAAACAAGATTTAAAGTGGGTGCGCCATTAAAAGGCGACAAAACTGCATTTTTTGAAAAATACTTATTTTATCCGAAAAATTTATTTTGTTCTCATACCATGTTCTAGAAAATATGTAAGATGAATAATAATTTTATAAAATTCAAAATGTAGTTAATAATATTCATAACGACTTTTCCATAATATTATAACAATATATCGTTGTTTAGTGAAACCTGATATTGCGTACAACACACGCTATCGAGGAAGGCCGCGATTGCATGGAATGCAAGCCAATTCAGGGTTGAGTGTTGTGAAAGACTTATTTGTTGTTTTGTATAACAAAATCCAACCATATTTCATTTATACATTGAATATATATATATATATATATATACACTCAAGGTTGCGTAGAATGACTTCTATCAAACGAACTTGAAATTGTGTGTAACACATTCCAAGAATAGTGTTGTGTATACTGGAAGCTAATACAGTGTTTTATATAGAACAAGATAATATTGGTGTAGCATAAAAAACATGACATAAAATAAATTAATAATAATACTTATCATAAAATCTCGGGTTGTTACAGTGCACGTTCACTGGCAGAATGAGAACCGCTAGGAGAGAAAATGGGAGCAGGAGGCTCAGATGCGTGCTCAGTACCCCCACTTGTTCCCTTAGTTTGAGTTGTAGCTTACGGGGACGTAAAGCCCTGAGGTGGGGAGAATGTAAAGAACCAGAATTTCAATGTATTTTTTTTAAATAAATAGGAATTTTACTTTTCTGTGAAAATTGATAGTTCGTGATTCCGAGGCCCGGAAATAATTTCTGAAGTTTTGTTCGGGTACGTTCAGTAAACATAGGAGTGAATTTTTTTAACTTTTGAACCAGTGCTCAAAATTGAAATATGAGGGAACTGTTAAATTCACAACGACAGTTTTTTCTTAAGAAGACTTTCACCTCAACGATAGTTGGTCGAGGGTGGAAGTTAGTTTTTGGGTTTTTCATCGAAATAATAAAATAAAATAAACACATGTTTTATTTTATTTTATCTCTTGTGACCACCCATGTGTAAGTTAGAGGTGGGGTCCACCAGAATTAATCCTCCACATGGGAGTTAAAGTGTGGGGACCACCCGACCATAACCTCCTATGAGAGGTTATGGTGGTGGGGCCCACCCGAACCTAGCCTCCCACGAGATGTTATGGTGGTGGGGACCACCCGAGACTAAACCCCCCATTTAATTGAGAAAAACCTCTCAACTCCCTCATAAATGAGAGAGAGCCTCTTGACCTCCTCCACCTTAATTGTGCCAACCATTACTCAATCAATTTTAAACCATTTTGAATATTATGCCAATGACTTAATAGACATTATAACATATTATCTTAGGATACCTATTCTTTTTTTGGAAAAGGAGGAAGGAGCTTTTGAGAGAAAAGATCTCTCCAACGAAAGAACCTCTCCTTTGAATGAAGAACGTGTTCCTCCTATGAAGAATGCCGGCAAAGAGCGTCTTCGACTTCTTCCTCGGAAGAACCTTGCAGAGGCAAACAACATGGGACATCTTCGAGGACCGACCTTCCCTCCCCATCATCTTCAACAAACTGATGCACTAGCTCAGGATTGGAGGTGTGTGGAAAACGTGACGAACGATGAAAACTCCATCTTCTTCCCCGCGACTCCGTCGACGAATGACGAACAAGGTAGGGGATTTTTGTGATTGATTTTATATTCCATTGATTCTTTCCATCTAAAACAAAGAACACAGATCAACTTCTAACTAGTTAATCTACATATATTTTCCTTTTGAAGGTTCTAGGATAATTCATTGCGGGAGGGTTTGTTGTGCTTCGTTATTGTTTGCCAAATGCTACCACCCTAAACGCGGAGGGTGCGAACCAAACCAACATCGCCCGACCCCTCCATCATTCTCTTTTTCGGCGATCTTTGAAACAGAGGAAGTCGACAACGATGATGAAGGTGGAGAATGCAAAGAACACACCACCCTCAGCCTCCATGACCTGTTCCGCCCCTGCGGCGTTCCATGTCGTCGCTGGCCGAACTGGCCCTGCCCCCTTATGGCGCCCCAGCCGAACCGCCCTTGCAGTCTCCGCCCTTCCGACCGAGCCGCCCCGGGCCTGGATGAGCTACCCCGGCCACGCTGTCTGCCGGTCGAGCCGGCCCCGAACAATCCAACCTCCCAGGTGAGCCAGCTCCCGGCCACGCCGGATTCCCGAGCTGCCCTGGCCGTGCCAGCCCGCCGGCCCCGCGCCGCCACCGGCCGAACCGGCCCCAGCCGCACCGTGCCCTGGGCACGCCACCCCGACCCACCAGCTTATCGAGCCTCCCCGCCCGCGCTAGATCACCAGACTCCCCAAGACCCCGGCCGAACCCACGCCCTGGTGGTGCCTCAGCCGAACTGACCCCTCACGACGCCCTCTGGGTCGATCCTCCCTCGCACTGACCCATGGTCGGTCTGTGCTCTCGCAACCGGTTCGCGCCCTCGCGACCTGCTGGGTTGGGCCCATCAGGCTGGGCCGAACCTAACATGCTGGCCCACCCAACGGTCCAGGCTAGATCCAATAAGTTAGGCCGAGTCGACTCGATCTAGGTCAGCCCAGTCTGGGTAGGGCCGGGTTGGTCCGACTGGGTCAGACCAGACCTAGGCGCACTACGAACCTTTAATTTATTTTGGCCTTATCATTGGCACCGAATGTCCATTTGAAGAACTGTCATCAGCCCTAGTAATCTTGGAACATGATGGTACCTTTAAGTATACCCCACTAGAGTTTTGGGTATAGTTGAGATATGGTGAGGTTGGATTGTGCATGAATCCAACTGGGACCCCGAGACTAAATGACTAATAACTCACAGACCGAGCATCCGATTGACACGCCGTCTATTGCGTTGAGACCCCTAGGACGTGTATGAACTTTTAGATACTTCTTCATGGGACTTCTTGATAGTTGGAGTATTGACCAGTAACTCGTGGAGTGGATCCTTCCAGTGACGAGCGAGCAGAA
Source organism: Viscum album (assembly GCA_963277665.1). Classification (NCBI taxonomy): domain Eukaryota; kingdom Viridiplantae; phylum Streptophyta; class Magnoliopsida; order Santalales; family Viscaceae; genus Viscum; species Viscum album. The sequence goes on along the minus strand of OY728138.1, from coordinate 1,369,850,619 downwards.
TGTGGAGACCTAGTAGCTGGCTGAGACCTGACGTCTACTGACCGTTTGACTCGGAGTGATTCTACTATCCCATTGGGGAGCACCTAGTTGTGGCGAAAGACCCATGGTGGAGGAGAGAGCTTTCTGATGCGAAAGATCCACGGTACTCAATAGGTGGAGTACCTCAGCAGGATACGAGGGGGAGCACCTGGGTGTGGCGGCAGACTCGCGGTGGGGAGCACCTCTGTGTGACGCAACAGACCCACAGTACTCCACAGGAGGAGTAACTCAGCAGACCAAGGTTAGTGGGAAGCACCTATGTGAGATGCGGCAGGCCCACTATACTCAATATAGGAGGAGTTCTCCAGCAGCTGAGGTTTCAATAATGTGAATAAAATCCTAGTTGAGCTGAGTCAGTACTTTTGTGTTTTCCTCATGATTGAGATGGATCACTTGATAACTTAGGTATATGTATGGGCATATACCTAAGTAAGGTTATCTATTGATTTCATACTTTGTGGTTTAAACTTGTTGGATTTTGTGAGACCTTGAGGGTCTCGGGGTCCCTACTGAGTATCGTTATACTCACCCTTGCACGGGCTATGCCTACACCTTGTTGTGTTGGATGCAGACGACAGACATCGCTGACTGAGGTTGAGAGTACCAGGACTGGACGGTACCTGGAGGTAGACCTTATGACAAGTTGGTACATAGTGGAGACTGTCAGACGTGGAGTGCTGAGGAGGAAATCTGTACCTACCGTTCAGGTAGAAATATTGGAGGACGACCCAATAGCTTCTTTTATTTCTTTTTCTTCAGTTGTATTGTTTTCTATTATACTTGTACCTTTACTGTTGGGCTTGTATTCCGACCTCTTTTTACTTTCATCACACTTTTGGTTATACAGTTTACTCATATTTGTATCTTTATGTGTGTGTTTAAAGGTTATAAAGGCAATGCCTTCACAGTTTTTGGGAATTACACCTTTGGTGCTAGTCGCCAGCCCCTGGCCTATGGAAGGTGGGCTTGCTGTAGTCATGGAATGGGCCCCGGGGGATGGGTTATAACAAGGTATTAGGAAGATAATGAGAGATTTGGATGACTAAAACCAACCATCTAGTTGTGTTTTCACCCTTACTAGAGTTTTTTCGGGATCATGAGGTGTTCAGGTAATCACATTATAGGTTTTGTGTACCATGGATGTTGAGTAATCCCCAGGCATGAATTTTTTTGTGATCCTATGTTTATATATGGATTCCTCATATTTTTATCTCCAAAGCGGGTTTCGAATTTTATTTTTAGGACTTTAGGGATTGAAAGGTTCTCTAGTTGTGCCGACCTAGATTTTCTCCTTGCTAGTTTGTATTGAGTTCTTAGAGTCTTTAAGACCAGTAGATTTGCTTTGTTGGGTGGATGACTATGGTTTCATCCTAGGGTTTGAAATATGTTCCTCTTCTATTTATAATTATTGGAGCCTATGTATATCTATATAACGTGCCATATTTCATGTTTTTGGGTGTTCCACATGTCGTAAACCATCTTTCATAGGCTAGAGTGGGGGTCAATTTACCTTAGGTTTGAGACAAGAACCTATGGTTGGCTGTTTTCATTGTTACTATTTCCCCCCTGTGTTTTTATGCTATCACTATTTTATGCCAGCTATTTCAAGTTTCTAGCTAGTCTATGCATATCATATGTTAATGCAGTTATTATGACAGAAGATTATATGTTCACCATTGGGGAGGCCTACTAGGATTTGTTCTTCACCCCTATATATTCACATCACAATGTGTTCATACCCAATGTTTTATTTATAGTTGGAGCATAGGTTGCATGATGGATGAGGATGAGGCCCGATATTGCTTTATTGATTGAAGTAGCTCATGTGGATTCTCATGATTAGGCTGGTTTAACTCGAGCATCATGGTGATTGTGAATGTGGTTTTTCTTAGAGTTGGAATTAGTTCTCATTGTATTTATTTTCAATGGATAATTTTTTATATGTGGTCTGCCTAGTGGGAGAAAGACAATTGTATGTTTTTCATGCTTTGAGTCTATATGACTGCATGCTAAATTTCATTTATTATAGCATGCTTATTTTTTAGTTATTTATTATGAATTATCCAATGTTTATTTATTACATGAGTTTCATTATATTTATATGTTATTACACTACAACTAGAGGGTATAGCACCCCATATAATCTTTTATACCTTTGCCTCTAGTCAGTATCTGTTGGAATTTGGGGAGGCACACTTGATTCCTTGGGGTGATCTAGATTGGGTGATATGTTAGGATGGACTAGGATGGGTTAATAGAAAATGGTATTAAAGATGTTTGGTTTTTCTATTTGAGGATTTAGTTGATAGGTGTTCTCGGAATTTTTCAGAACACGTGATGGATATTAGAATGGTGTGTCATGAACACACCTGCCAATAGGAATTTCAAGTGTCTAGGGAATGTGATTTCTGTTCCTGGTTTCCATTTTTACAGTTTCATTATTTCACCTAGTGTGATTCACTTGGGTTTGAGGATTTATGTATTATTATTATTTTTGGATCTTGACCCGTGTAAAAGAGGCCAGTGGTCATGTATCATGTTAGACATGTAGTATTCACATAAAATATGAATATCTATGGTGTATTTACTAATTATGGAGGATTGTTTTTTTTTTAAATTTTTCATAAAATTATCATACAATATTTTCTTTTATAAGTACGTATTGGAATTCTACTCAGCTGAACCACATGTGCACATTTTATTTAGATGAAAATACATGAGTATCTTGTAGTGATAAGTTCATGGGTGATGAATATGTATTCCCTTCATAAAGGGACATATAGAAACCCTTGTGGATCGGTAATGGTCTCTAAGTTTCTTTTTGGTGGCTTAATGTGGGAAAGGATTCTTGAGGGATCTTTGGATTAGGGTCGAGTTTCTTTATGGTGGTGGTTCCCCTAAATACCCAAGTTTATGTTTTTTGGAGGGATATTTTATTTCCATGTGTTTTCCTCAAGGTTATGTGGTGGGGACTGTTTTTTTACTTTCACCAATGACTTGGTTGGTAATGATTATTTTTCCTTGATGGGGTTGTTGAGGTCTTTTATGACCATGGTTAGGTTAAGAAAGATGATTCATGGTGTTTGAGAAGTGAATCAGTAGAAGTTTCTTGGTCTCATGGCATCCTTGAGAGGGAAGGTTTGGTTAGTTTCCTGGCCTTACTCGTTTAGGTTATGCATTGGGTATCATAGAAGAATCATAGTTAGTTGCTCATTGTTTTGGATTAATGCTCGAGTTGAGGGTTTCCCTTGGTTGATCACATCATGAGGAATGATGCACGTCTATTGTGGGGTGTGGATAAATAATTTTTTTTATTGTTTCATAGTGCAACACAATGATTGACTATAATCATCTCACTTGAGGACCTTCACAATTATCTACTTACTATTCCCAAATTACCTAAAAAGTATATTTTTTATTATTCTATGAAAGTAATTATAAATTTGAGTTTCTATTATTTTATAAATAATAAAATAAAATATAATAATAAATCACCATGAAATGATAAACAGAATAAAATTAGAAATAAAGAACTGGGTCCTAGGTTCAATATTGTTTTCAATCATTATTCTTATTTATTTTTTAACTTTAGTCTGATAACTCAGTTATGAAATATCAGACTTGAATTACTATTACTTTGTTTATAATTTTTGAAATATCAAATGAATAAGTAATCTAAATTCTACCTACTTATGTTCAATTGAAGTGAGGAAAAAGATAAAAATAAAATAATAGAAATTGAATTGAGCTCCACTTCATGGTGGAAAATGGCCACACCAGCGCACTCCAATCACATCTACCATAACACCAAATAAACATTATGAAAGAATTCAATAACACCTAACCTATCCTAGGAGAAGCATCAGTACATCCCCTTATAACCGAGGGAAATATGTCACAATGTTTAGAAGAGAAATACGATAAGTAATAAAAATATAATAAAATAAAATAAAAATAGAATGATAAAATATTAAGAAGAATGAAACACATAAATCAAAAAATAAAAATGGAAGAGTAAGATTGAGAGAGAGAAAGATATGGAGAGAAGAAGAATAAATTAAAAATAAAAATAATTGGGAAGAATTTATAATAAAAGAATAAGATAAATAAATATAATAATATGAAAAATAATAGGAAGAAGAATAAGAACAATGTGGGTAACACAAAATAAGATAAAAAAATGCACATGCTATATTAACTAAGGAATAAAAACTTAAAAAAAATATGGTAAAAATAAAAAGAAAAAACATAAGAAAATAGTAGCATCTAATCCTCTCATCCATTGGATATCTAGAGCATGTCGAACCCCCTTCAGAAGTGGTCGATGCATCCTTTTACATGCATGAGGGAGAATTGAAGTCTCCTATAGTGGTCAAGGGTTTGGTTTTATTATTTTAAAAATTGGATCTTGGTTTGAATATTTTTTAATATCTAAAGATTGAATCAACCAAATATATTGGGTGTTCAAGGTTTGTGTAGCATAAAGGAAATCTACATGGGGAATAATTTTCATTTTATATGGTTCATGGATCGTTCTTGGATCAGCATGAAAATCATGGTATGGTGGCCTCATAGGCGTCATGGACACATATATTAGTGGCGTGGTAATGGAGGATATTCTAGTCATATGGCCTTCACAGTGGCTAGATAAAGCCTTAAAATGGACTTAATAGATTTCATATAGGTTTCTAGAGATGATCCATGGTGATCAGGGGTGTTAGTAGTGGAAAAGAAGCTCCCGTTGGACCTCCCATAGTGGCCACCCTGGTGATTTTCAGAGATTATAGTGGTGGCCAATAATGTCAAGTTGTGGATCTACAATAGAGATTATAACTCAGTAATGTCCAAGTGTGGTGAGAGAAACGGGTGAGTGGGATAACATCGTATCATTAAATGATGAAAATTACCCATAATAATCCATCCCACATCGAAAAGGATAGTGGATGCCATAAGTGTTTATAATAAAGTGCACCACATCCTCAGCTCAGAATCGTACTCTAGAGATGGGATTCTGGTATACATGAAAAAACACATGTCCAGGACACACCATATCGTACAACCTGTGTGGGAGTAGGCCCAATCTATGAACCACTCATGGGTTCCTCCCCATGGGCCTCTCCATGGGATCCTCCCCATGTGGTAACTCACACCAACCACTTTAGAAAGGATATCCCAATTATCTGCTTCTATAGATGGACTATTCGTGAGGTTAGCTATGTGGCAGTGGGTTTCCTGGTTGAGGGATGGCTCTGGGATATCCTAATATTTTATCTCCAGAAATAGTAATCAAAAAATACTTAAGAAAAACACTTATGACATCACTCAAAATTTTCAAAAAATAATCTTGAATAAAACAAATAATTAAAAATTATATTTTAATCCATTTTATTTATTTAATTATAAATCCATATATATTCATAAAAAAATTCTATTATAAGGGAATATTCAACAAATTATTTCAAAAATATCATTATAAATCACATAAAATTAGTCATAAAAAATGGGTGTGTCAAATACCCCCATAAATCATATATGATTTTCCTCAAAAATTATAAATCAATATTTAATTAAATAGGTCACCAATACTACAAATATGAAGATTTTAATGTAGTAAAATAAATAAATTTATCACTAGAAAACCAAATTTTCATGTTCCACAGAAAATATCAAATTAATTTCTAATTTTATAAAGAAGCAATAAATTCAATAATTTTACTTTCTCCTATTGATAATAAAGGGAATTCTACTTTTACACTTTTAATCCTATAAATTTATTATTATTAAACATTCCAAATCATGATTTATCTCACTTTTGAATCTTTTCTCTCATCACCCATGATAAAAAATTAAGTAGATTTACACTCATATCCTAAGAATATTCTCCTTAACCATAAGCTTTCAAAGGAACTACTTTATCTAATTTGTAAAGAAAAAAAGGGAAATAAAATAATGAGGCTATCCAATTAATTTTTTAATGACTCTAAGGCATAATGTTCATAGGAATTGATTTTTAAAAAGTAAATCTGAAAGAGAAGGTTAATCTTTAAAGTATTAAGCATGATTTCAAAAATTAAAATATCAATGAAATTATCATATTCAAAATAAATAATCTCACTTCCCATGATCAAATTATGGTGATTAATAATTAAATCACAATAAATGATGTGAACCTTCTTTAATTTGGTATAATTTTTCATTTTTATTTTTTCAAATATTTTTTTTTCAATTTTTTAATTTTTTGAAACTTATGCTTAGAATGAATCTCACACCTGCAACCTAAACACATGATAAAAATAATCCATCTAGTAATGGTGATTTTTGATTCTTAAAAGTCTCAACCCATTCATATATATATATATATATATATTATTTTTTTAATTTTTTTCTCAATAAGGGAAAAAGTGAATGTATAATGTATGAATAAAAAATCCTTTCTCAATACCCAAATTATCACCCCCATACTTTTCATTAAAATTCATTTCATACCTTTTACCATGAATTTCCCAGTCCCCACACTTGAACATTAAAATATCATGAAAAATACTAAGATTAGGGTAGGAATGGAGAAAATGGATTTCAATATGACTCATCAATAAAAAGGTCATTAATGGTCTCTATGGGATAAACAATGATTGATGTAGTGGTCTTATAAAGTATATGGGATTACAAAAAAAATTATCAATGACTTTAAATGTGTGTTTTTACAGTCATAACTATTAAAAGATTCAATTAAAGTTTTAGTAGGTTACATACCCCAAGATCACTGAAGAAATATGCTCAAAATAAAATTTGAAATATTTGGTTTTGAAGTCTTCTCAGCAATGATAAATTTGATTTGGTAAAATCACTCATGGTATGAATAATAATAAAAAATCAATTCAACTGATTTTTTGAAATTGAAAGCTAATAAAATGATAGGGAAATTCCATTTACATGATTCAACTAACACCCTCAAATTTTGAGTCCACATTTTAATATCTATGATTCACTCTCATAATTCAATTATCCAACATATTCATTCAATCTCATTATCATTGAAATCTAAAACATGGAATCATAAATTTCTTAAGAAACTCATGTATTCTATATAAGTTATGTAAAGAATAAATTCAAAGAATGGGAATTCAATTTTCCAATTTAAAGACCAAATAATTTTTTATTAAAAAAATGTAGAGAGTTTAAAATATAAGAATTAAAATTGAAATCCCTTTTCTCATGATGATATAGTGCACTTCCGGCACTATTTTGGGGTTACATTGTTCTAGCATGGAACAATAAAACAAAGTTACTTAATTAATACTAAGGATCATATCATTAAACTTAAAAATATATTGGTATTGGGGTTGTGGGCTTAACAAGTCCTAAAAATGAAATTAAATGTCCTAAAAATAAAGTAGAATGATAAATATTGGTAGGATCCCCCATGTGGGATGTTGATTTTTACCACCCATGAGTGAAGTAAAATCTTTGATCCAAAAAATGATTGTGGGTGGATCTTCTTAGATTTTAACCACCACATGTGTATTTTCCTAGCTTTCACTTATTCTTTGTTTGATGTGACTGATCCATGGATATATTATTCTAAATCCATCCCTTTCACAATTAGGTATATCTTGTATAGTGGGGGAAGGATGACGTATGTATTATCCTCATTCTTGGTTTTTACTTGTTCAACCCTCTCTCTTAGTCTATTTCTATCTCAAAATGGGTTGTATGAATTAAATTTTCAAAGGGAAAGTGAGTAGGTAATTTTACATAAAAAAATTTAAACATGAATAATCATAAATATCCTCACTTCCAAAATGAGAAGACTCTATGTCGATTTTCTCAATCTCATTCACTAATATTTCTTCAAGGGATTCCTAAAATTCATGTTCATTAAAATCAGTGAGTTCCATATGTTCCTCAAATAGTGAAAGTGATGTTTCTTCATCTTTATATAAGTAATTAAAAGGATTATCTTAATCTCAAAATTCAAATAATTTAGGAATGATAATTTAGTTATATTTAATATAATCAAATGAGATATAATTTAAAATGAGATCACCTACCTATGTTTTTTATGGTTCAATCTCTTTCTTAGCGAGAGAACCTCTTGAAGTAGCATCTTAGTGGATAGATGTAGGTAGTCCGGATCCTCTATGTTTTCTTCAAATCCCACTACTTGGGTGAATTCCTCATCTTCCATGGATTGAGAGATAATAAATGGTTTTGGATCTTCTACTTTTTATGGATTGGGGATATCGTATTGTAGCTCACACTCATTATAAAAATTATCCAAATCTTGTTGACCTACAACACAAAGATCTACAGACAAATCTTTCTCATCATGAATCCACTTTAAATCATCATGGTCATCTTGGATATGAATCTTAAAATGGTTGGTCTATTGGTATTCCTTTAGTTTGGATTCAGAATCATTTATGCCTTCAGAAAAATTGGGAAGCTCTAGTGGGACTTCTTCATTGTTATTCAGGATTTGATAATCATCTTTGACTTCATCAATCATATCTTCCATATCTATAAAAAAATTACTATGTCATTCTTATTCGAAATATGATTTACTAGGTTAATAAGTTCATCAATCCTTTGTAGGAGGGACTCCTTAGTATTTTTTAGTAATTTTTTTTGATACATCACCCCTGAGTAATTTTTCCATGAATTGAAGATATAATTATTTGAAGACATCCTAGAAATTTTTTATTGTTTTTTATTTAATGAAAGCAATAAAAAAATATATAGACTTACTTATGACGCTTTCTCCATGGCACACGCATCCGTCTGTTGAGGACGCGCTAATTGTTGTCCCGCATTCCCGCTTTCTAAAGGCAGGCAACATCAGTCGCTTATTCAACGATGTTTTCTCCTTGATCGAAACAAGATGATGTGATGTCATTTCCTCATTCTATGGATTCCTCATCTAAACTTGTTACCTAGTCCAGGTCTCCCTTATATAATTAAGACGTTGTTCATGAAACTCATACCAGTTCCATGTCTTTATGGATGTTAGTTAATTACACTGCTTCTATAAGGACATTCCAAGGGGTCCGGTCATGGCAGCAACCTTTGGTCAGTGGATTTGTCACGCTGGACATCACTTGCGTGTTTGGATGATGGAACACTAGCGTTTATGGATTTATTCCCCTTATGATAGGGATTCTCGAGGGCACGCAATCCCGAGTCATCCCATGTTGAATGCGGGGAATTATATTCCATAGGCATGACTATGAGTTTTTCCTCGGCTTCCCATGTTTAACACAGGGTATGCCATGAGTTTAACATCTAGCAGAGACGGATCATACTAATTAGAACATTGATAACAGTGGATCAGATGGGTGCATCCTTAGGAGGGAGCACTGATACTGGGACTAATGTGTGGTTAGTTACCCTGTTGCTACTAGGTGTAGTGGGGAAAGGAGATGGAAGGATCCCACCGGGATGTGGAAACCCAGGTGAGAATCTCGATGGATGATGGAGGGTTGAGAGTTGATGAATAATGAAATGGAACTTATGTGAGGATGATGGGGATGTTGGACTTGAACCTCAGGGAGTTGTCCTATGTACCTTGCCTTGGAAAGGATCAAAGTCCATGTAGTTCGGAATGGGTGTTAGAAAACTGGTGTGAAGGGGTTGGGACCAATGGTTTTTGGGATTGAACCTTAGGGATTTATCCTACGTACCCTACCTTGGCAAGGATCAAAGTCCACGTAGTTTGGAATGGGTGTTGGTGAACTGGCATGAAGGGGTTGGGACCAATGGTTGTTGGGCTTGAACCTCAGGGAGCTGTCCTACATACCCTGCCTTGGTGAGGATCAAAGTCCACATAGTTCATAATGGATGTTGGTGAACATCAGGGGTCAGGGACAATGGTTGTTGGGATTGAACCTCGAGGAGGATTCCTACGTACCCTACCATGGCAAGGATCAGGGGTTGGGACCAGTGGTTGTTGGGCTTAAACCTTAGGGTGGCTTCCTACGTACCCAACCTTGGCAAGGATCAAAGTCCACATAGTTCGGGATGGATGTTGGTGAACCGACGTGAAGTGGTCAGGACCAATAGGTGTTGGAATTGAACCTCAGGGAGGTGTCCTACATACTCTGCCTTGGCAAGGATCAAAGTCCACAAAGTTCGGAATGGATTTTGGTGAACCAACATGATGGGGTCGGGACCAATGGTTGTTGGGCTTGAACCTCGGGGAGGCTTCCTACGTACCTTACCTTGGCATGGATCAAAGTCCACATAGTTCGAGATGGATTTTGGTGAACCGGCATGAAATGGTCAGGACCAATAGGTGTTAGGCTTGAACCTCAGGGAGGTTTCCTACATACCCTGCCTTGGAATGGATCAATGTCCACGTAGTTTTGAATGGATGTTGGCAAACCTACGTGAAGGGGTCAGGACCATTGATTGTTGGGCTTGAACCTCGAAGAGGATTCCTACGTACCCTACCTTGGTAAGGATCAAAGTCCATGTAGTTTGGGATGGATGTTGGAAAACTGACGTGAAGGGGTCGGGACCAATGGTTGTTGGGACTGAACCTTGGGGAGGCTTCCTACGTGTCCTTCCATAGCAAGGATCAAAGTCCATATAGTTCAAGATGGATGTTGGTGAACCTACGTGAAGGGGTCGGGACCAATGGCTGTTGGGCTTGAACCTCGGGGAGGCTTCCTACATACCTTTCCTTGGAAAGGATCAAAGTCCACGTAGTTTAGGATGGATAATGGCGATTATGCTCTAAGGGGGCCTAGATAGGATTTCATGGTTGATGATTACTCTAATCCCACGTGAGTCATGCTCGGTGTGAGAAACAAGAGGCAGAAAAGACCTGATGATCACATCTCAAAAGGTGCTTCCGTGGGAAGTGGAGTGGGGTTTACACGTGGATAGTAGCCCAAAGAGGAAACAGGGGCTTATGCGTGGTTAGAATCCTAGGGATATGGAGATTGGGACTTACTCCAAGATGGAGGCCCAGATGGTGACAAAGCCCAATGGGAGGGGGATTTGGCATGGAAGAGAGGATAGTTCCAGTGCCCATCCCCCCTCTGGTCTTTGTCCAGGAAGAATATAGGAGGAGTAAGGATGATGCCTCCTGCAAGAAAGGCTAGGGGCTTATACCAAGGTGGTTTCCCTTTCCCCACAGACAAACAATGCTCCAGAAAAGAGGTTATCATTCCATGTGAGGAAGAATTCAGTCCCGTGGAGACGAACGAGCATAGAGAATGTCTGAGGTGGGGTAACCTGCGTGTGATGCATGAGGAGAGGCCACAGTTTAATGTCATGGGCTAAGGATGATGGTTCTTGGTAGTTTAACGTCCTGCAACTCAGACAAATGAGGATTCAATCCTCACCCCTAGGACATACACAACTGGTTCTCTTCAACCCTTGGTGAAGGGAAATCATCCACAATGCCATGGTGGGGGGGGGGGTGTTGTGGAGTGATCCATTGAGGGTCCCATGTTTGCGTGTCTATGCGAAGAAGAAAGATCCGCCGACGTGCCTATTCGAAGAAGCATAAGGCTATGTAATGCAACATGAAGCAATTCCCAAGGGACCATGAAATCACTTCGTATATGCCTGGAAGGCCGTATAGGAGAAGGATGTGTAACATAGGCGTTTTTTGTGTAATAAGCACCTGAATATGGTGTACGGGGAAGTGACATAGAACACATGCTAAAAGGTCCACATAAGAGGAAGGTATTGTGCGCAAAAGGAATGGTTTGCGTTAAATAGGCGCACAAAGGGGGGACTGTTGTGCATAAAAGGCTGGGTTGAGTAGAAAACAAGGCATTCAGGTAAATGGAAAATGTTTGTGCACAAGTGGAAGGGTTTCATGCAAGTCCAAGGGTTTGAAAACAAGTGGAAGGGTTGTGCACAAGTCCGAGGGTTTGTGCACAAGTGTCCCAACACTTAAGGACCGACGTGAGGGTCAAGCCCTAGTGATCCCGTGTAAAGGAAAACCCTTGGGAGATTTGTCGCAGAAAATACCATACCTGAATGGAATCTTTTATGCGTGGAAGAGGTGAATTCCGACCAGGGGAGAGGGTTTGTATTCTTCATCCCAGAAGCAGAGGGGGGGTGAACTTCTATTTATAGGCGAGCGGGTGCCGCAAAAGGCACACAAAACTTAACTGGCATGGAAAACCCTTTCTTCAGTGAGTGGCATTCTACATTCCATGTGGCATGTAACTTTTCATGCAACAAAAAAAAGGCCTTATTAGCGTGACATTTTTCACATTGCGGGACGATTTTACACACACTTCTTGGCTATTTCACATGGATTTTCAGGAAATCCTAGACTAGTACCTTTGGTCAAAATTATCCTTTGGTTTTCCATGAATTTTCTTCCGAGTCATTCAGCGGACTCCAGTGTATACAAATTCCCCCCCTCGGAATTGGAGCTACGAGGGGGCGTGAAGGTCAGATTCGGAGGGAAACGTCGAGACCAATGCCCTTTTTAGCGGTGGTGTGTGTAAAACCCTTCAGGTGAACGTAAAGTTTTTTGCACACTTGGAAAACCCGCCTCGTGCCTATAAATGCCCTCATGGGGTCCCGTTGTCTGTACAGATTCTTTTCACGCGATATGCTCTGGTTCTCTCATGCGTGAAAAATCTCACTCACCTTTGCGCACAATCTGTCTTCCTTTGCATATCACCCCCTGATTTTTTTCATTATTTTTCACACAACATCAGTTTCCCTCCCCATTTTCTTTCTTTTTCACACTATCTTCTGATTTTTCGTGTGCTGTTCTAGCTTTTTCACACAATACCTTTTCTAACTTTACCAGAAGAAGATGGCTGCTGATCAAAGTGATGCAGAAACAGAAGCTATGTATGCTGCTCGGAGGGCTGAGATGGTGGAAAACCCTAAAGTCTATGGTACCTGGAAAGTTTTATCTAGCAATAAAACTCTCTTCAACATGCTGACCCAATCCCTGAAAGATTATGTACTATATGACAATCTGCTAGTATGAGATTTTGGTATTTTGGAGGAGGTCCCGGTGTGGAGATTCGAAGTTGAAACACCACGATCATGGGTGAATTTCAAGGATGATCTTCCCCTATTCAACGTCACAAATAATGGACATCCTACCAGAGAAACCAGAAATATGGGCATCTATGTTCTGAATCCAAGGACCAGAACCATTTCGGTAGGCGAACTGGTCTCTTAGGACTCTCTGGACCATTTCACAAGTACCTTTTGACAGATTATCACTGATGAGACTAAGAGCTGGCTGTAGGACTCGGACCTGAGGTCTAGAGGCAATTTCAAAAGTGAGTGGGTCTAGGCATATTGGTTAAGACAATCATGTGATCAATTTGGGGCAGAACTGTGGCACATTGGGTTGTTCGAGGTGATGTGGACATCGTAGTTCCATTTCCACCACCAGGAAGAACTTGGACAGAAGATGTTTATCGAGTGGTCTCCTAATACCAATACCTCTCATGTACACCATGGGAAGTTTGGTATTAGTCTTTGGGACGTTCATTTAATTGGGGTCATCCCTTTGGTTGGGAACTAATACGATGAATTTCTTCTGACATGGAACATCTGGGGAGACAGGTCGCAGACTCCCATCCTAACAAGAAACCTACTGGAGGTAGCCAAGGGGAGGCTGGGGTTCAAGAAAATTCTAAAGGACATTACCTACTAAAAGTGGTTCATCCTATTTCTAAATAAATACCCAAATATCAAGATGTTGGGTCGATGAAGATGGTGTCCTACCATGGAATAGAGGAGAAAATGAAGATTATACTAGAAGATCCTAGAGGCAGGGGAATATCATTCCTGGGGATTTAGTGTGGATGATATCTGGGAATTGAATGTCCAATACACCATATTTCTTGTAACCTTCTTAAGCGGGTGGCTATTTATAGCAAGGGAAACAAGGATGGGAGTCCGTCCCACAACATTGGTGATGGATGACATTATGGAATCCAACCAGAGGTTCAATTTGGAGGTCACTATACTAGCCCGACTGTACGTCATCTTGAGGCATATTTCAAGAGGGGGATCACTGAAGAGGATCTATGGACCTTTCCAAATCTTTCATGGTTGGATTTCGGCCCATAGTGGCGGGTACACCTTCCCAAACACCATTCGCCCCCCCAGGTAATGACTTGAAACCTTCTTTGTTGAAAATAGATGGGGTGATGCCGTTGATGCTTGAAGAAGAGGGGATAAGGACTAGGATTGGAAATCACACCAATTTTACCTTTAGTATGTTCCCCACCCCATCTGGCTAGATGATAGATGATGGGAAAGGCTCATTGAAGCAAAGATAATACTTAAAAAGCCTTAGAGGTGGGGTGCTTGTGGCCCGGGTCGATGGGAAGATTTTTTGAAAGCCTTATATACCATCACGATTTTCTAGGCTGTTCAGATGCCTCCATCGGATTCTGAACAAGGTGTATACAAATGTCAGAGAGGAGAATCATCCTTTTTTTCTCCATCAAATGTGGATGATGTTCCCAACCTATGTCTCTAGTGAAATAATTACCTTTCCCCTACTAGGGTCGATGCTGACCTCTCAACAAAATATGCCGAACATTGGGTGGTGACATAACTAGAAGGGCTCCTACAGATGTGAGTTAGATAGCCAAGGTGTCCATTGTGGATCCTAGGTAGTGAGATTGTAGAAAAATCACCGTTGGGGAGGAAAGGCCAGGGAAAAGTCAGGTAGTTAGGTTGGTACAGACGATGACTTCAGCAGCGGGAACATCACTTGCTGCGGTTGTGCCCTCATTATCCGGAGGGAGAGGGGATCCTGAGAAACTTCATGGAGAGGCCAGGGATCTTCCTAGTAAGTAGATAAGGTATCTACTTCAACCTTCTGAGGATCCCATCTTCCCTACACTGTGGTCAGCCTGGTTGACCCTACGGTAGTCAATGGGCACCAGATCCCATTGGTAAAAGATAGTATGAGATGGAATCTAGTTTCCATAATTTGGAATCATATGTATTGACGACAGGGTGAACTTACCTCGTCAGCATGAATATTTTATGGGCATAGAAAAATATGCACACCAGCGGGGTCGGTGTGAGGAACCAACTCTCCTGGTGAAGGTAATGCTTGGCCATGATCATGATCCAAAAAGAATGTCATCCGAAGATGACGAAGACGATGAAGAGTCTGATGGAAATGAGTCAGAAGAAGAGGATAGAGAAAGAGAGGGTGAAGGAGAGGGAGAAGGAGAGGGAGAAGAAATATGGGAAGTAGAATAGGATCTTAGAGGTGGAGGGTCCCAGGGGGCAACTCACCAAGGGAGTCTTTGGGAGAGCGGTGAGATTGTTGGCTCTGAAATCGAAATAACTAAGCTACTCGAGGTATGCCTCAATTATTATCCAAGATTTTTCTCTTTTCATAACTCATAATCTTCAATCATATTTTTTATCCTATTTAGACACATATCGTTGCCAGTCAAGAACCTCTACCCGAAGGGCAGGAGGATGCACCGATGGAAAAAGTTGGGGAACCAACACCCATTATTGAACTGACAAGCACTGAAGGATCTCCAATAGTGATAGATCCTACAGTAATAGAACCACCATAGGATGATACACTGAGCTCTCATAAGTTTTATCACTCAGACACTTGTATCAGTCATTAGAGAGATTAGCTGATTTGGGTGTTCATTGTTTTTGCAGTAATCATGGAGTCGGAGGATCGACATGCCACTAAATCTTGGCCTTTTGCAGATGTTACAATTGCGAATGCAAGGACCCGCTCAAGACATATTTCTCAATCCGAGCCGGCCCCAACATCAGGTGAGAAATTGGTTGTGGAAGTCGATGATATTAACGACAAGGTGGGGTCTGAAATCAGTTGGGGTGAATTTTCTAAGACTGAGGTGAGAGAGGAAGGCCTACCACATGTTTAAGAGCCTAATCCCTTAGTAGGATTACTAGAAGAAGACCCAACCGCTGATATCTTGGCTGCTTATCAGCCTACAGACCCTGAAGAGAAAGATGGCTCTAATTTGGAAGCAGCCGATGAGAGCCGCATGACACGACACAAGGGATAGAAGTGTATCAAGCACTTTCGTAGCTTTCCATAGGCAGAATGGCTAAGCCGGATGGGATCAATCTGCACTTGGATACTCTTTCTCTATGCTAGAGGGGTAGATTCCCAACGTATTCATGTAATGATCCGTGATTAAATGGCGAAAAAGATATGGGAGAATAGCCAATGTTACGATATAACCTGGTGCCAGAAAGAGTCATAGAATAATCAGGAATTCTTGAAGATGGAACAAGAGGTCTGATTTCTTGAAGAGAAACTGAAAGAGAGGGAGGAATTAATTGAAAACCACTCCGATCTCATCAATTAATTGAGGGACTAACTGGCGGATCCTCAAGAGATAATAATGCAATAGAATCGCCAAATGATTTTACTCTAGACTGAACGATCGTAGGCACATGCCAGGGATAATGAGATGCGCTTCATAGCTGATGATGAAGAGAAGGATCTCAAGGGGTGGGAAGCAATGATGGAGACCACAAGTTGAAAGGTGGAAACACTGGAACAACCCATCTAGAAAGTCAATCCTTAAGGGCCCTATTTTGGCCAAACTCATAAACTTATTCTTCTTTGCTGCTGCTGTTTATGAACTGCGTGCATGAACAGATTATTCAATTATTTATTTAGTTTGATGCATTCTAACCACAGTCATGAATCAACTAGAAATCCATCACTAAGATCACATGGGTCATGCCCGGTGTAAGAAACAAGGGATGGTCACATCATCACTTCATTTGATTGTGGGAATGCCAACTAAATATCAGGAATCAAGGGTATAAATGACCCATCCGTGCTTCCGAGAAGAAAGCGGGAGGCCTGAACGGAGAATGAAGCTCTCAGAACAGTCGAATTATCACCTTCCCAATGTACCCTATTCCATGAGCAGGGTAACTCCAGGGGTGTTAGAAACAATATGAATAGAGGGGAATGGAAAATGTGAATCATAATACCCAAAATTCGGGAGACCATAGGGGTGGTGTGACAATTAAATATATTTGTTGACTGTGTTTGAAACACAGTACCCCTATTACATTAGCCTGTTATGGGGATAACAAACAGGGGCCGACCGCTGACCATGTTTGAAACATGAGGCCTGACTCAAAATGTCATCCGTTAGTCTTGCAGAACGCTGGCTCAGGATATTAGGTGAGCTATAGTTAGAGCATCTGTACTGTAAGGGGGTTCCTTTAGAAATGAAAGAGGAAGAGGGTTTGAAAAAAGGGTATACAGAGCATGTAGGGTGGAGTGATGGGTTGTTCAAATAGAGTCCAAAACTCCTAAAATTACATCACTATGGTAGAAACACATTTGGTGGGTGTATCAGTTTGATCATGGATCAAGCTTACTTTCAGATAGGACCTCTCTAGTGAGGACCAAGGGTTCCTTGTGGTTTTATTTCATGCCAAGGAAGATGATAGACATGTAGTTTAACATCGTATTGTAAGGACAGAACACATAGTTTTAAAGGTCTTACTGACTGGACCATGATCTAGGAGGAGGGACCAGAAGGGTTAATGACCCTAAGGTTGGGCCCAAGGAAAAATGACTAGGCATCGCTACATATCCCAAAATGATGAGAATCAATCCAAACGTAGTTCTTGAGAACAACATGGTTAGAGACCAATACTGGTAGGGGGAATCCTCTCTAGCGAGGAAGTTGACGTGTCCTATAATTATCATGGGGAATCCTAAATTTGTTCAAGGTAGGGGCCACTATTTAAAGTCATGTGTTGATGACATGGATACCCAGAAAGGGAATGTGTGGTGTGGTATATACCATGATTTGAATGAGGACCATAAGGGTCCACACCACACCATACGCTCTCAGGAGAATCCTTAGGTCAAGGGACTGATGGTTAAAACCAGGATGGGCACAAGATAGGTTGTACGGGTGTTCCTACGTACCCCATGAGAATGGGAATCAAGCCACATTTAGTTATGGGAGTGCTATTTAATGTCATGTGCGACGGAAGGCATGTGCAGAACGACTGCACCAGTACACGTCCCACCAAAACTACTAAGCCCATGTGAGTCATGCTCGATGTGGGAAACAAGGAGTAGTGATGAGAATTTCATATTACTAGGAGGCACACATTATGGGTTATGGGATGCTAGGTGAATGACGTAACAATAACACCGACCTACCTACTTGATGCACCTAGATGCGTGAAGGGGTAAAGAAGATTATGTTGGAATTCCACTTGAACATAAGGATGTGGAAATATGTGAATCATGAAGCTAAAGATCTGGACCACAATGATAGTGACACGACGATAAAGTATAATTGCTGACCCTTTTTGAAACATAGTATCTGTTTCGCGTTAGCCTAGAATGGGGAAAACAAATGAGGATCGACCACTGATCATATTCTAAATATGAGACCTGTCACGAATGTTTTCCAAGGTCTTCATGGGTGTTGGCCCAAGATGGTAGGTGAGACAATGTGGCGTGGGACCAAGCCATAAAGGGGGTCCCGTCATACATGGGAGAGGATGAGGATCCAGATAACAGGAACATGAATCTTGGATGTAGAATGAGGGAAAGTCCCTACAAAAATTCCACACTTTGGGCTCTTTGTCACAACACATCTGAGTATGACAATAAGACGTATCAAATAGAGGGAGTCGAGTACCTTTCCAAGGTAAAGGGTCTTGGGGTCACATGCTTCCAGCTTAAGGTCACATGGTGGAATATTAATGAGGTACTTTATTTAATAGAATGTGCACAGGGCAACAAAGTAGCCACACCTGATGCATAGTTCTCATAGGTAGATCTTAGTTTAGGGTCATAGAACTCAGAAAAGATTTGGAAAAGTCATGGGAGTCACATGTTGCAGCTGTTGAAAAACTCGACGTGAATGAGAACCCAAGAGGTAATCTCCACACCACATGTTCCCAAAAGAGTTTGGGCCAAGGGGATGAATATAAAGGGGTAGGATTTACGATTCTTAGGGCTAGACCCACAGACGAAATGTCCGGGCATTCCTACGTATCCCATTAAAATGGGAATCAATCCATACATAGATCTAGAAGGTTCCATGTGGTTTAATGTCATATGGAAAGGATGTGGAGAGATCTTAGTTTTAGGGTCTTAGATCTCGGACCATAGATAGAAATGAGATAGGGAGACACATGGGGCAGTAATTTTTAAACCTGACTTGAATGAGAACCCAATAGGTACTCGCCACACTAGATGTTCCATGGGAATATTTTTGGTCGAGGGACCGAAAATGAAAGTCAGTATGGGCCCAAGGAAAAGTGCATGGCCATTCCTACGTACCCCATAAGAATTGGAATCAAGCCACATGTAGTTATGAGGAAGGATTCTATGTGGTTTAACATCATGCAGCAAGGATGCAAATAGGGGAAAGGTACCCCAATGAGGGATTTGTATGGCACAACGAGTAGCCTAAGGTGAATTAAGGAATAAGATCATACCACAACATACAATCCCTAATTAACACTAGAGCCAAGGTGCCTACAAGGTTGAGGGACCTGAAACTGGAAGACCTAACCAATTCACAGTTTAATGTCTTGCAATGGGGATGATGGTGCTCTTAGTTTAAGGTCATAGGGCGCGGACTATAGATACCTAGTTTAATTTCATATGCATGCGACAACTGAGTGGAGAGAGAGAATCATACCGCCTATAGAAAACCATGAAACAACAACAATGATAGAGGATACCTATTGACCATGTTCGCAACACAATATCCATATTTATGTAACCGGAGTTTGGGGGAAAAATTGAGTGTTGACTATTTACCGCATTCAAAACATGGGACTTGTATCAATTTGTCGCTCTAAATCCTTGAAGACATTGGCCCGAAATGGTAGGAGAGACCTTGGGCAGAGAATCCATGCCATTCGGGGGTCCTTTTGGATATGAAAGATTATGGAAACCCAAATGATGGGGCGCACGAAACATGGAAAGGAATGTTCTCTCAGAAAGGATGATAGATGAAGGAGGGATGTCTCAAGGGGATATGTGTGGCATGGAAAAATAACCCGATGTGAATAATAAGTACATGAGTCTATACCACACCACACAATCCTAGATGAGAACTTGGGCTAGGGGGCTGAAAGGGTCAAGGGACCTAAGGCTGGGAGTCCTGGCCCATTGTATCCACATGGACCCTCCTACGGGTATTGGCTTACGACAACTCCTAAGTAGGATCGGGTTCTCCCCAGCATATAGGGGTATGAGAAATTGATGCACACTCTTTCCCGAGGCAGACTAACACTTGAAGTGATAGTGGGAAAAAATGAACCACTACACCAAATATTTGGGACAAATGTGGCTAGTGACAATGAAAAAGGATAGCTGTTGACCAGGTTTGAAACCCAGCATCCATATCGGGTGACCCGAGATAGGAATCAACAAACGAGCATCAAACACTGACCATATTCATAGCATGAGACTTGTATCAATTTGTCGTTCAAGGTCTTCAAGGATGTTGTCCTGAAATTATAGGACAGACCTTAGGCTAAGTATCTCTACCTTTAGAGGGCCATTTTGGATGTGAAAGATGACGGAGTCCCAAGTATAGGGAGTGTGTGAAGAATAAATGTGCGAGTGAAATTTAAAGTCAAGTAGGACTATGAAAGAGGTGGAGATATATGAGGAAAGGGATATATGGTGCAGTCATGATGAATCTGACATAAAGGAGGAAAAAATCCAGCACCACCCCATGTTTTTTGACCCGAGGGGAGATTTTGATGGTGGGGTTGGCTGACGGACTAAATGTCTGGGAGTTCCTACGTATCCCATGAGAATGGGAATCAAGCCATACAAAGTTATTGAAGGCCATGCAGATTAGCGTCATGTAGTGAGGATGTGGGAGAGTAGAAGAACAACGAGGGGAGAACATGGTGATATCATCATCATCTTGACATGAGTGGGGCCAAAGAAGCCTACATGACAGCATGATGGATCCTCAAAGAGAACTATACCTCTGTGGGATAGTCAAAGAGGAAACTGGGGCTGGACTAAGGATGAGGTGTCTGAGCGTTCCTACGTATCCCATAAGAATGGGAATCAAGACATATGTAGTTCTTGCAGTTTAACATCTTGCAGGTTGACATACAGTTTAATGTCATGCGGGACATAATAGTTTAAGGTTGTGTTGGACTCGATGGTTTAAGGTCATGTAGGAATGTATATGCTCAGGAAAAGTATTTCATGAGGAACTTGGCATTGATGGGAGGAGTTATACGCTCACCACCCTTGGTAACCAGGGAGTATGCGCCATTGGGATAAACCTTGTGAATAATGTAAGTTCCTTCCCACTTGGGCTCCAACTTGGGTGGTTTTCGTCCAGGTATCAATGGTGTTCTCAAGGAAAAAACCAATTCATATTGAA
The DNA here is from genome assembly GCA_963277665.1 of Viscum album. Lineage (NCBI taxonomy): Eukaryota > Viridiplantae > Streptophyta > Magnoliopsida > Santalales > Viscaceae > Viscum > Viscum album. Next base: position 1,369,829,200 of record OY728138.1, on the reverse strand, counting down.
AGAAATGGAGGAGGTGAAATTTATTGTCGAAATCTCTGGCTATATTGTTCTAATGCCTCTTCAGATTGTGCAGGGAACAAAGCCTATTCTCATTGAGGGCTTCCAATTCATCCATAAAAACCTTAGCTACTATATCTGGTGCTTTCTGATCAAAGATAGTTGTGTGTAATGAAGGAAAATGAATCTTGATGGGTAGTATGACCTCGGTTCCATACACCAAGGAGTATGGGGTCACATGTGTGGAATTATGAGTTATCATCCAATAAGCCTAGAGAGAATTGGGGAGCTTGTTTGGCCAACTATTCTTGTTCTGACAAACCATTTTAGCAGAATGTTATAGAGGGTTTTATTGAAAGCCTCGATCTTCCCATTTTCTTGCGCGTGGTAGTGGGAGGTATGATTAGAAGGGATGTTGTACTTGGCATACAACATCTTCAAATCTACTGCCTAGAAGTTGGTACCGTTATTAGTAAGGAAATTGTGAGAGACTAAAAACCAATAGATGATATTGGATCTCACAAAGTCAATGATAGAACGTGCCTTGAACTCCTTGAGTGGAACCACTTCTTCCCACTTGGAAAATAATTGTGTAGTGGTTAGGATGAACCTGCATTAGTGAGCTATCACTGGTGGATATGATCCCATGACATCGAGTCCCTATACTGCAAAGGTCCAAGAGTACATGGTTGTGTGGAGAGGCTTTGGTGACTAATGCCCAAAGTTGGCATGAATTTGGCATGCATGAAACCTCTTGGAAAACCTGATACAGTCATGGATCATGAAGGGCCAAAAATATCCTAGTTTTCAGATCTGGTGAGATATTTTCGGCCTGGTCAGATGAGCCCCACAAGAACCGGCATGAACTTCCTACACGACCTGAGAAATCTAGATTCCTTGAATGAAATAGAGGAGAACCCCATCAAACCCATTCCTATAGAGGATCTGCTCAAGACCAGGACCACTATGGAAGGTAAACTACAACATGCAGCGTCAGATTTGATCGCGCTCGTCTCGATCTACTGGGAGATTACCATTTTGGAGGTACTCGACAAAGGAGGTTCTCTAGTTGGGAGTCACCTTAATCAATGCATCCGGGGGACTGGGAGGTCCTGACATAGAGGTTATGATGGTAAGGTGGATTACCTATGGGATGTCATTATCATTTGGAGTGATGGGAGCGATGAATCTCTAGTGTGCCATGTGGATAATCAAATCATCCTCTCCAGGCTCTGCAAGTGATGCATCTTTGCTGACCAAGGCGTCAGCTCGACCATTCTGGGATCGAGGGAAATGAGTGACTTCTGGCTGAGATGGGAGCTGTGCAATTTATTGAAGGGTGCGTTCCAACAGTGGTACGAGCTATGGATTTCTAATGACATAGTTACCATTTATCTTCTTGATTACTTTTTCGGAGTCCCCTTTCACATGAAAGTGGGGAACTTTAATCTCGAGGGCCAGCTCGAGGACAGTAATGAGAGTATGGTATTCCACCTCATTATTGGTGCAGCCTTATGATGGAAGGATTGAATACAACAGGTCAACTTACATTGGAGTGATAAAGACAACACCCAGACCTACTCTGTTGAGCCTGGGGTCATTGATCCTTCTACTGTTATGGCTCCGGGAGGCACCATCAAAGTGCATTTTCTAACACGGGATGGCTTGGTCTACATAGAGAATTGCCTCATCGGGAAAATTAAGGTCCAGGGAGTGGTCCTCAAGAGCTGGATGGGCAGAAGGAAGTATGCCAATGCTTTACCCTTAATATCCTTATAAGGGACAAACCTGATGTCTAACTGCCAGATAATCACTACCCACCAAGCTAGACATCCTATTAGCATGGGGTAGTTCAATATGTACTTCAAGAGATCCACCCAGGACCCCAACTATACCTCATGGTGCTACAAGTAATGTTGCAATTTATTTACTATGAATACCAGCGCAAGGTAGATCTTCTCTATAGGGGAGTATCTGGTCTCCATATCAAGGAGCATGCGACTGAGATAGTAATGACTATTCTTTGTTTCCTCATTGTTCTTGTGGGAAAGAAGGGTGCCGAGGGATCTTTCTAGGGCAGTTACATAAAGGATCAATGGATTTATGGAGACATGTGGCATTAAGAGGTGAGGATAGAGAAGATACTTCTTGATTTCCTCAAAAGTATTATTATATTCTTTGTCCCACTAATAAAAAATTCCTTTATTCATGAGCTGAGAAAAGGGATTACACTTTATTGACAAATTCATGATGAATCGGCATATGTAGGAAAAGCATCCTTGGAAACCTCAAATCTCCCAGAGGTTGATCGGGGGAGACATTTGGCTAATGGATTTGATATTCTCTAGGTCGATCTCAATTACCCTGTATCTTACTATGAAATTGAGAAACTTTCCAGAGGTGACCCCGAAGGCACACTTCAATGTGATCATCTTGAGGTGGCGAGAATGAAGAAAGATGAACACTTTATCGAGATCTTTGAGATATTCATGAAGTTGGCAGGATTTGACCACCAGGTCATCCATGTAGTATTCCACTAGTGTCCCGATGATTGGGTCAAATATGCGATGTATGGCCCGTTGATAGGTGGGACCTATATTTTTTAAACTGAAGGGCATGAATTGGAAATAGAAAGTACCTGGTAGGGCCTTGAAGGCTAAGGAATCCTCATCCTCAAGAGACATTCAGATCTGATTATACCTAGAATAACCATCCATGAAGGAGAGGGCCTGTAACCTTGCTTTAGCATCGATCAACAATTCCATCATAGGAAGGGGGAAATCATCCTTCAGACATTGATGATTGAGATCTCAGAAGTCGATGCAGACTCTGATTTTTCCATTCTTCTTCCTGACTAAAACAATGTTGGCTAGCCACTTGGGGTATGGGGATTCCTTAAAAAATTGGATTTTATGATCTTATTGACTTCGGCCTTGACCATGGCACCATGAGAAGTGTGCATCTTTTTGGGAGGATACTTAAACCCACGCTGGTTTTATGGGAGACCGAGGTGGTGAATGACTACCTGAGGATCTAGTCATGGAATCTCATTGTAACTCCAGAAGAATACATCACGGTGCTACTTGAGGAAGTACACATATTTTTATCACTCCTCAAGAGGCATAGAGGCACTGATCAATGCGGGTTTCAGGTTTACCTCGCTACCGAGGTTCACCTATACCAATTCATCGATCATGGTAGAGACACCATATTCAAAGGTGGGGGGATCATCTTCTAAATCCTATTCTTCAATTATGATGGAGGGATCCTTGATGGGAGGAGTTTCCTCTGTGTGAACAGATCCTGATGGGAGACTGGTTTCATTCTAAATAGTGGTAGACACTACATTGGGGGACTCCTCTGCTATCGAAACTATAACGATGAAAGTTGTCAATCCGATCCCATCTGGTCTTCGGCCCAAGGGGCCATGCTTGATGAAATAGAAGAAATGGTGATGCATTGGCTTGATCCAGTTTATACTATCCTAGCGAAACAAGAGAGTATGGTGCATTGCTATTTCCATGGGGCGGACATCCCGATATATTATGGGTGTAGGGGGCTCTGGGATCACCAAATCCTGATTCGTGTAGGAGTATGAGGTGATCTTCGGGCACTACTAAGAACTTGGGAATGTGCACCCCCCTCATTCTAGAAATAACGAAGCATTGTCCCATGTCCGGGGGTTTATCCTCTAATTGGTGGATTGGAAAGATGTAGGCATCATCTAGATCTGTCCATAGGTCGTTCGTAGCTGTAGCATGCTCAACCTCATTATCCTGAATCTGCTTGTCCTTGCTCTTATAATAATCGACATCTAGGTAGCGGGCTTCACATGAAGAAAAGGGATACGTGTCACCTCAGAGTACACCCACTCGACCATTAAGGGAGTACATAAGGCACTGGTGATATGATGAAGGGACCACCACATGCATGTGGAGCCATGGTCTACCCATCAATGCATTGTAGGCGGTATCCTGGGAGACAACCATGAACTTTTTGCTATCTACCAGACCACCGAACTGAGTTTTGAAGAGGATCTTGTTGACCGATGTCTATTATATCCTGTCATAACATTGGATTATCAGGTCAGAGGAAATAAAATCATCCTCAGTCAACCCTATTTTTTGTTGTGTCTGAGTCGGGATTAGTTTGATCCAAGAGCTTCTGTCGACAAGATTGAGACAGACCTCCACTCCATTAAACTTTTCGGTGATGTATAGTGAGAGAATGTGCCCCTGTATGGGAGAACCTTCATCTTCTCCTGATAATGAGATAACGTCCTGAAATTCAGCGTTCTCGACTTCCTTAGCATGGAAGGCTTCTACAACTGCTACCTCCATCTCAAACTTGAGGGGGCTTCTTAAAGCCTCGACATGGGCTTCGTGCATATCTACTTATAGGTGAAGGGCCTCAAGGATGAATAGACTTTCTAGAATGATATAAAGATATTTGAGGACATCATACTTTCGTGCCAGGAATGAGCTTTTTCTTACATGAGGTTGCTCTGTAATATGAGGTATGACAGGCCCTACCAGCTGGACTGATGACTGAATGGTGCTGGGAATATCTTATTTCTCACTAGTTGAAGCCTGTGGCGTGACCACCAGATGAGGGCCAGATGAATGAGACTGATCTGGAGCAAATCATGGTTGATCATGACGTGGTTGAGGTGGCTCTTCTTAATCAAGCAAAACAAATGGGGGTGAAGGCGGATCTGATGACACCAGAGGAGAAAGCAGCGTGTGCTGAGCTCGGCACTGGGGATGCTGCCTGGTTTCAGTATCATGCATATCCTGGCTGAAAATAACGATCGAGGCACTCCGATGACCCATATTACCACAAAGATTTCGATGCTGATGATGACTGGGAACATTGGGAGGATTCACCTGGCGCTTTTTGCCATCGAAAATCAAGTAGGGATTTACCATCTCTACAGTGTTAACCGAGGAATACCCATGACTGTCACTTGAAGAATCATCCAATACTGGATAGATCTTGGGGGGAATCTCTATCTCTGGGGGATTGAACTCGTTTAGAGTACGAGATGATGATGGTATTGGTGGGGGAATTTGTTTTCCCTTGCGCCGCTGATGCTTGATCTTTTTGGAGGAGGATGACTAGGCTGTTGACGTAGAGGTACTGTCTGTAGGTGACGCGGTGTCTTCTGATGGTTCAGGGTGATTCAGGCATGCATGGATAATACCATGGGCATGGGTGACTATCTTACAATCCATTTAGTCATCATACTTCTGGGAACTACAGTTAGAAACATGATTCCCCTCGCCTACGCTATCATTGCTGCTATCGGGATTCATGAACACACATGCTACATGTTCCAGAGCTGGGCCCAACCTAACTACATTGTTTTCGACCTAGTCTGGAAGCCATTCCTTAAACAAATATCATTTTTTAAGTGTGTTCCCTAGGATCCAATGACAGGGGAAGTAATTGGGGAGATCAATGAGATTTGCCTCTTCTGGTCTCCTGCCTTTAGAAAAATGTATAATCCCCTATTCAAAGGAAATTTGAAAATAAACAGGGACCTGAGCCTCATTGAATGAGTAGGTTCATTCTCTCTTGTCCGAGAATGGTGCCCTAGGTGACTGGCATTGACAAGGGGATGGAGGAGCCTGTCGTGGAGGTGGGACCTGGTTATCTCGCCTGGGTGGTGACAACACGTTTCGTGGGGGTGCCTTCTGATTCTGAGGTGGACGATGCTGGGCCGGAGGATTGGCCTATGGTGGCGGGCCTCTGCGACGCTGCAGAGGCAACTGTACCGGTAATAATTCAAGTTGTCTAGGGGCCTCTATTTGGGCCACCGTGTTGACCTCGGCCTTAGCGGATCTTCTTGCGGGAATTGTAGGAGGCAACGATCGTACTTGTTTGGCCTACTGTAGGGAATCCTCTAGGAACTTAGCCTTATCAGAGAAGTATTAAAATCCCATGGGGTTATTATGGGTGATCATAAAGGGGGAAAAGTTCTATCTTGACATTCCCTACACACATCGTCATTAGTGTATTCTGAGTCAGTGACATGTTAAGATATTATGTGATCCCTTTACAATGGGCGAAAAAGTCTGCGACATGCTTGTCAGGCCTATATTTTCACTTGAAGAGGTCTGCAATAATCATCTTCTGAGTGGTGGAACTAAACTGGTAAAGGAACTGTCTATGCTGGTCCTCCCATCCGGCAACTGACCTGATGGGTAGTTGACTGTACCAGACAAACATGAGCCCTTCCAATGTCTATATGAAACATTAGATCCTAGCGGCCTCTTGATACGCTGAAGTCCCATGCATGGATCCACACCTTGAGAGGAAGTGGTCCAGATGCTGCAATGGATCACCTGTCCTGTTAAATGTGGGAAAGGTGGGATTTCTGAAACATGGGGGTGACGACATATCATCCACGCATGCTGGATATGGATTTCCATCAGGCGGGATTGAAACCTGTCTAGTTTCTATATATTTGAGGTACGCGATGAGTGCCACCATGGATTAATCTGGGTGGGGGTTTCTATATTTATGGGGATCCCTGACCACCAACGTGTTGGCAGGTTCTTCAACACGATAAGCAGGCCTAAAGGCTCATGAAGTGGCTAGTGGAACAACATGTGAAGCAGCTGGGGGAACCTACGATGGGTCTTGAGGATTTTCACACTGCTCAGGTGGATTCAATGACACATATCATGCCTTATTTCTGTATGTTCTAGCCTCAATCTTATATACATGGGTAGGGTGGTTAGGTTCACCTAGAGGTACTTCACCGGAGGGAAATTGTGCCTGCCCCTGCTGCCCCGGATGAGGATCACCGTAGTCTGGTCATCACTCCACGACATGCTCAACAAAGAGGTTATCAACCATTTTTTATGCTACATGAGCTGTTCACACAACACAGATTTATCAGGACCCTCCTTCATATTTTCTACTGAGCCAGATGGGTTGGAGGATTTGACGGCTCCGAGGTGCTCATTACCCTTGTTGAGATTTCGGCTGAGGACCAATGGCTCGGTGGGTACCGGAAGAAACAATAGATTTATCTGTTAGTGAGTAACCCTTCCTGATGGGTCCAAAAGTTATGGAACTCCCCCCCCGGGGGGGGGGGGGGGGGGGGTAAGTTTACACCATGGAGTTCTACTTCTGTCTCTTCCTCCAATAAATCGGCCATATTAACCACGACTCTTCCAGGAGGCATATCCTCGATATCTCCTGGAAAGTCGGGCTAGAACCAGGTGGAAATAAAGTGGAGGGCATCATACTGCCCCCATCCATAGATCTAAATGTGGGAGAAGCCTCTTTTATAATCCTATGGATCACTTTAATGCTTTGGACACATCATTATTGGAGGGTCCTATGGAGGCTGAGTGACTCAGGGCGCTGGGCCACGAGGAGTGAGGCCAGATCAACCCGACTGAATTGTTGACCAATGTCTTCAAAGTGTGCCTAGATATTGGGGTAGGCCACATGTTGATGAATAAGATGGAAATGATTCACCCAGAGGGTATGGTGAAAGCATCCAACCTACTCCTAGGTGAGTGATTCTGGCGCACGAAAGTTTGGTGCAGCAACTGGACAAAACAACTCTGGGAAATGGTCTTCCTAATGAATGTCCCACAAGATCCTTGGTCCAGACATAGGGTCTCGTACTTCATTTCCCCACTCTTCAACTGGAGGCGACTAGAGAACTATTAGAAATACTAATGAAGACTGTCGAGACGGTAGGCTGGTCGGTGTAGAATACGGCAAGCGGGCTGACAAATTGTCGCATCTCGGGCTATCCTCTGAAGAGTGCAATGACTTGGCCACCACATCGTGATAAGATGGGCTGGTGAATGCAGTTTCTAGCATAGGGAATACGTCTGTTTGTGGTGGACCATGCTACTACTCATTCTCCATCGGTCCCCAGAATAACTCTCCGTGATCTCTTATCGGGGTATAGAATGATCCCAGTGATAATGGTGGCGATTGCACAATTGGACCCTGGGGAGACTCCAAAACATCATCCTCCTGGATGTATCAGTGCAGGGAGGTAGGGATCCGATGGACCTCACATTCTGGATGTATGAGGATGGTGCGCCTCATTCCTACCTCGTCCCTTGATGCGAAGGATCGAGGTGAGGGTTCCATTTCTGAGTCATATTCTGCCTCAGAATCTGAGAAGTAGACTAGTTTAATCTCAGTCTGAATCTTCCATGCATTCTTTTTTATGGTGGCGACAACCCACCCTCTCACCCCAGGATGGATCTTCTAGACATTTTAAATTTTTGGGGTAAGGAGGACCTTTGGATGAACTGGTGCTGGGGTGGAGAGGTCTTCTGCCTAAGTGATCCGGGGTGCGAGGATCACCTAGACCGATGTCGAAGGGAACAAAGGGAGGACCTCTATTTCCACTAGATGATATGTGGAGGTAATCTCCACAGTAAGTGTTGGAGCGGGTATGAACTCCTCCAGAGATGGTAGGAGCATGGGTAGGACCTCCATGATTATTTCCCCTAGTAGCGTCAGTGCAAGGAGGGTCCTCGTATTGGTCAAGTCGAACATGGGTAGGACCTCTGTGCTGGGTGTCGATGAAGCGAGGCTAACCTTCACTCCTATGATTTTTGGGGTGAGGAGGACATTCTCTAACCACTTTAAGGATATGGGGGTGGCCCCACACTGGAGATTGATGGGATGTATAACATGTCCACACCAGCAGCCTGTGCTAGGAGGAATGACCCCATACCCTATGTCATGAGCACAGAAGAGGCATTCATACTGAGTGTCACTGCAATGGGGAGAACCCTCAATCATATTTAAGGTAGCATGGGGTGGATATCCATGCCGATCTTGGAAGTGGGGAGGACTAATGTTCTCCATGGTGGTGGTACAGGGAGGACCTTCGTACTAGGTGTCGTTGTCACGGGTGGGTCCACGACGGCCACTACTTGCGTCGGAAAATAGGAGAGTCAACCCATTCTACCCATGGGGAAGTTGGGACCTCGATTTGGGTTGGGTATATGAGTTACTATATTAAACATAGACAGGGGACTGGTGGTATAAGTCGGTGGTGGCACGAGCCATGGTAGACGTTGACTTTGACACCACTTAGTGGGCGTCCTCCTCGTCTTGCGCCTGACACTGGCATTGGGTTAGTCGGACTGGGGTCAGTGGTGTAGGTGCATTGTTTACCTACATCTAGACCTGTGGGGATAGGTGGAAGTGCTGGCGTGGCCTTGTGGGGGCCCTCCTTAGGAACCCCTAGAATGGGATCCCAGTGGGGCTGGCCCAGACATCCCCCAACTCATCGACCTAGGGGAGGGAGTCATCAAAGTGTTACAGGGAAAGGCTTCCAAAACAGTTGTGTGTCGGAGTGGGGAGCAGTGGCTCCCTATGTAGCCCTTGGGGGAAGCGGTGGCGATGAGGCGCATATGCCTCTATATCTTGATGGGCCATATCCCGAGTTGGGATGAGCCCCTACTCCTTGTATTTTTGGATGGGGTCATTTATCACCCTACTTTGAATGATTTTAGAATGGGAGATGGGTAGTGGGTGGCTAGCAGCTGTGGGTGTGGAAGATGTCACAGAAGCAGTGGAGCTACATGGGGTTTCCACGTTTATGTTGCACCTACCGCTGCGTCGGTGGGTGGGTGGTGATCGGTTTCCTATTACAGGAACATGGGTACTGAAAGGCAGAGAGATTAAACCATTAGTGTTGTAGAGAGGAAATTGACGTCCAGTGCCCCAGCGCCATTCCATCTTTCATGGATGGTAAGAAGGATCCATGCTGACAACGTCGCAAACCAGGATGTCCAACGTTCAACTGTACCAAATTCTGGTAAGTTTCACACCAGGCCCACTATTTTCTTGGAATGACCTGGCACTAGATACATGGATCCGATGACATGCTAGTTCATTGATATCTCTAATGCTACTAATATACACATTGAGGAGAAGAAATTCATGTCGGGTTCACTATTTTTGTTTCTGATGATCTCACCAGAGCACGCACATCTGTCTGTCGATGAAACACTGATTGTGGCCCCACAATCTTGCTTTCCAAAGGAAAGAAGCATCTATCGCTTATTCAGGGACATTTTCTCCTTGATCGAAATGGGATGATGGAATTTCAGTTCCTCATTCTATGGATTCCTCCTCTAAACTCATTACCTAGTCTGGGTATCCCTTCTAGACTTAAGATATTGTTTGTGAAACTCTTTCCAGCGCCATGTGTTCATGGATGTCAGTTAATTACACTGCTTCTGTCAGGACATTCCAAGGGGTCTGGTTAGGGAAGAAACTTTTAGTCAAGGGATTAGTCATGTTGGACATCACTGGTCTGTTTGGACACTAGAACACTGGTGCGTCTGGGTTTTCCCCTTATGATAGGGCTTCTCGAGGGTGCGGAAGCCCGAGGCATCCCATGTCGAATGCGGGGAATTATATTCTATCGGGATGTCTTTAAGGTTTTCTTTAGTTTCCCATGTTTTACAAATGGTATTCCATGAGTTTAATGTTTAGTGGGGACAGATCAGACTGATCATAACACTGATAAGAGTGGATCATATGTGCGCAACCTCAGGAGGGAGCACTGATACTAGGACTAACGCATTGTTAGTTACCCAGTTTCTACTAAGATAAGCGAGGAAAGGAGATAGCATGATCCCATAGGGATGTGGCAGACCAGGTGAGAATCAGGATAGATGATAGAGGGTTTAGTGTGGATAAAGAATGAAATGGAACTAAACTAAGTACGATGGTGATGTTGGGGTTGATCCTTAGGGAGTTGTGCTACATACCCTACCTTGGCAAGGATCAAAGTCCACATAGTTCGGAATGGGTGTTGGAGAACTGACGTGAAGGGGTCGGGACCAATGTTTTTTGGGATTGAACCTCAAGAAGGTGTCCTACATACCTGGCCTTGGAAAGGATAAAAGTCCACGTAGTTCAGAATGGGTGTTGACAAACCGACATGAAGGGGTCGAGACCAATGGTTGTTGCAATTGAACCTTAGGGAGGTGTCCTACGTACCCTGGATTGGAAAGTATCAAACTCCATGAAGTTTGTAATGGATGTTGGTGAACCGACGTGAAGGGTTTGGGACCAATGGTTTTTGTTCTTGAACATTGGGGAGGCTTCTTACGTACCCTTCCTTGGAAAGGATCAGGTTTCAGGACCAATGGTTGTTGGGATTGAACCTCAGGGAGGCTTCATACGTACCCTACCTTGGCAAGGATCAAAGTCCACGTTGTTCAGGATGGATGTTGGTGAACCGACGTGAACTGGACGGGACCAATATGTGTTGGGATTGAACCTCAGGGAGGTGTCCTATATACCCTACCTTGGCAAGGATAAAATTCCATGTATTTGGGAATGGATGTTGGAGAACTGGCGTGAAGGGGTCGGGACCAATGATTATTGGGCTTGATCCTCAGAAAGGCTTCTTACGTACCCTTCCATGGTAAGGATCAAAGTCCACATAGTTCAAGATGGATGTTGGTGAACCGATGTGATGAGGTTGAGACCAATAGGTGTTGGGATTGAACCTCAGGGATGTTTCCTACGTACCCTACCTTGGCAAGGATCAAAGTCCGTATATTTCAGAATAGATGTTTGAAAACCGAAGTGAAGGGGTCCTGAACAATGGTTGTTGGGCTTGAACCTTAGAGAGGATTCTTACATACCCTGCCTTGGCAAGGATCAAAGTCCACCTAGTTCAAAATGGATGTTGGAGAACCGACGTGAAGGGGTTGGGACCAATGGTTGTTGGGATTGAACCTCGGGGAGGATTCCTAAATACCCTACCTTGGCAAGGATGAAAGTACACATAGTTCAGGATGGTTATTGGTGAACAAAAGTGAAGGGGTTGGGACCAATGGTTGTTGGGGATGATCCGTGAGGAGGCTGCCTACATACCTTGCCTTTGCAAGGATCAAATTCCACATAGTTCAAGATATATGTTGGGGCTTATGCTCTATGTTGGCCTATAGAGGATGTCATGGTTGATTCTTACTCTAAGCCCACATGAGTCATTATTGGTTTGAGAAATAAGAGGAAACAAAGGACTAATAATCACATCGTGAAAGGTGCTTCCTTGGGAAGTGGAGTGGGGATTACACATGGTTATAAGCCCAAAAAGGAAACAGGGGCTTACCCGTGGTTAGTAGCCCGGGGAGATGGAGATTGGGACTTACTCCAGGATGGAGGCCCGAGTGGAGACAAATCCCAATGGGAGAGGGATTTAGTATGGAAGAGAGGAGGGTTCTGGTACCCATCCCCTCTAGTCTTTGGTTAGGAAGAAGATATGAGGATCATGGATGCGGCCTCCCACAAGAAAGGCTAGGGGCTTACACCAAGGTGGTTTCCCTTTCCCCACAGACAGACTCCACTCCAACAAATAGGATCTCATTCCATGTGAAGAAGATTTCACTCCCACGGAGACGAGCGGGCATCAAGAATGTCTGAGGTGGGGTACCACACATGTGATGCATGTGGAGAGGTCATTGTTTAACATCATGTGATAAGGATGATGGTTCTTGGTAGTTTAACATCCTGCAGCTCAGACGAATGAGGATTCACTCCTCATTCCTAGGACTTACATAACTTGTTCTCTTCCACCCTTAGTGAAGGGAAAGCATCAGAAATTCCATGGTGAGGGGTGTTGTGGAGTGATCCATTGAGGGGCCCACATTTTTGTGGCTATGCGAAGAAGTAAGAGTCATTACCATGCCTATGCTAAGAATCATAAGGCTAATTAACACAACTTGAATCACTAACCAATGGACCATGAAATCACTTTGTACAATCCTGGAGGTCCGTACAGGAGAAGGATGTGTAACATATGTGTTTTTTGTGTAAGAAGAACCTGAAGATGGTTTCTGGGGAAATGAAATCGAAAACATTCTAAAAGAAACACACAAGTGGAATGGATTTCATGAAAAAAGGAAAGGTTTTTGTGCAATAGGCGCACAAAGGGGGGGGGGTTGTTTCATGCAAAAAGATAGGTTGAATGGAAAACAAGGCGTTCTGGAAAATAGAAGAGGTTTTTACTCAAGTGGAAGGTCTTGTGTGCAAGTGGAAGGTTTGCACACAAGTCCAAGGGTTTGCGCTCAAGTCTAAGTGTTTGTGTGCAAGTGGCCCAACACTTAAGGACTCAGGCAAGGGTCAAGCCCTAGTGATCCCGCGCAAATGCATACCCTTGGGAGAACTTTTACAAAAAATAATGTACCTAAAAGGCATATTTTTTGCCAGAAAGAGGTGAATTCTGCACAGGGGAGATGGTTCGTATTCTTCATCCCGGAAGGAGAGGGTGGTGCCCTCTTATTTATAGGTGAGGGGGAGCTGAAAAGGGTGTGTGGAACTCGACCAGTGTCGAAAACCATTTTCTTCAGTCGTCAGCACGCAACTTTCCACGCGGCGTGAAACTTTCCACATGGTGTGAAAAAGGCCTCATTTTTGTGGAATTTTTGGCACCGTGAGATGGTTTTACACACATTCGTTGGCTATTTTGTGCGACCTTTTAGGCAGTCCCAGACCAGTGCCTTCGGTTAAAATTCACCTTCGGTTTTCCTCGAATTTCAGTCTGAGGACTTTTTCGGATTACAACGTCTACAAAAATATGAAAATAGGAAAAAAACTACTAATAATCTCCCTAGAAATGGTTCCATTACTTACACATGTCTGTCATGGGGCATGGCAAAATAAAATTTATAATTGTTTTTTAATGTAGTAAAGTGGATGATCAAATTTGTCTCACTCAAGGATCTTCACACTTGTTTGTATACTAATTCTAATTATAATAAACTCTTTATTTGTTTTTATAATTCTATGAAAGTAATGATAAATTCTAGATTTTATTGTTTTACAAATAATTAAATAACATGAAATTATAAATTTAAATTCAATGAAAAATAAAATGAAATAAGAAATAATGAACTTGGTCCTCAGTTTGGTTTTGTTTTTTATCATTCTTCTTCTTAATTTGTTTAAATTTAGCATGATAATTTAGATATAAAATCTCACACATGAATTATTATTCCTTTATTTAGATGTTTTTAAATATTGAAATATTAATAAATATAAATTCTACCACCTCCTGTAATCATGGTTGATGGAACACCTCGATTAAAAGTGTGACATCTTCCTAAACTCGAGTCCATCGTATGCTGTTTCATTCATTTATCAGATCAACTCTACCATGTAAGATATTATGATCAATGGAAGGGAGGAAAATTCTAAAAATAAAATAATTGAAATAGAATTGAGAATCATGTCTTAGTGGATAATGACCACACTCATACATTCCACTCGCATATACCACAAACAAAAAATGAACATTAATAAAGAATTAAAGAACACATAAACTTCTTTAGGCCATGCCTTGGGTCATTCCCACATAATTGATGGTAAGAGGTCATCGTGGATAGAATAGAAAGAGGATAATTATAAATAAAATAATAAAATAAAATACAAATTGAATGATAAAATACGAAGAATTAAAAAACACATGAATAAAAAAATAAAAAAAGAAGAGGAAGAGAGATATAGAAAGAGAGAGTTAGAGAAGAAGAATAGAAGAATAAAAATAAAAAGAAGTTGGATGAATAAATAATAAAATAATAAGAAGAATAAATAAAAGAAGAAGAAAAATAATAGTACAATAAGAAGAATAATGTGGAAAAACCAAAATAAGGGAAAAAAATACACATGTTGTATTAACTAAGGATTAAAAAATTACAAAATCATATGGTTAAAATAAAAATAAAATAAAAACGAAGAAAATAGAAGCATGTAATCCTATACACCGGTGGATATCTAATGGATTCTGAACCCCCTTTGATAGTAAATGAGTCATCATTTTATAGGTAATATGATCCTTGATGCCTCCTTTGGTGGTCAAGGGTTTCATTTTATTTGTTTAAAAATAGGCTATTACTTTGAATATTTTTGAGCATTAGAATATTGAATCATCTGAAGATATTGGTGTTCGTGGTTTTTGTAGTGTAGAATAAATCCACAAGTGAAATCCTCTTACCTTTACGTGGTGCATGGATCATGCATCTCTCAACATGGAATGAATGGTATGGTGTTCTGGTAAGATGAGGTGACACGTGACTCAATGACATGGTATTGGAGGCTACTTTGGGCATCCAACCAACATAGTGACTAGATGAAGCCTTAAAATGTAATAAATGGAGGTTAGATGATGTCTTAGATATAATCCATGGTGATCATAGGTTTTAGAAGTGGAAGATAAGCTCATGTTCAAGCTCTCATGGGGGACTCCATGGTGATTCCATGATATTGTAGTGGTGACCAACAATGTTAAGTAGCAGAGCTATGAAACATTTAACAGATCCGAAATATCTAAGTGTGGAAAGAGTAATGGGTGAGATGGATTGAATCATATCATTAAATGATGATAATTATCCATAACATGCTATCTCACATAAGAAAAGAGTGTCAAGTCCGTGTGGTTTAATAATACAAAGCACCACATCCTCGTCTCAGAAGATTACATTAGAGATGGGATCCTAGTACACATGAACAAACATATGATCAGGACACACCACACCATGTGAACCATTTTGGCTTAGGCCCAAGCTATGAACCACCCACAGGTTCCTCCTCGTGGGACTGTTCATGGGATCCTCCCAGTGGGATCACTCACACCTCCCATTTTAGGGAGGCTATCCCAATTTTCAAATTCTCCAGCTGAACTCTTTTAGAGGCTGGCTATGTGGCTATGGATTACCTGGTTGATAGTTGTCTTGGGGCTAGACTAATTTTTATCTTTTAAAAAGTATTCCAAAACACATAAGGAAAACAATTGTAACATCCCTCAATATTTCCAAAGGAAAATATTTAATAAACTAAATCATTAAAAACAAATTCTAAGTACATTTTATTTATTTAATTATAAATCCCAATATATTTATAAAACATTATATAATAAGGTAATATTTATCAAAAAATTCCAAAAAAATCATTTTAAATCACTTAAAACTATGCATGAAAAATTAGTGGGTCAAATACCCCCATAATTAATCTGTTCTTATCCTCAATAATAAAATAAAAACATTGAATTAGATATGTAACCAATACTTCCAATATTTATATCTAACTGTAGTAAGATATAAAAATTATCATTGGTAATTTTTTTTTTCAATTTCTACAAAAATATCAAATTATTTTCTCATTTTTCAAGGAAATAATCAATTCAATAATTTTACTTTCTCCCATTGAGAACGATGGAATATATCCTTTCACACATCAAGTCCCCTAAAATTATTACTATTAAATATTCCAAATCATGATTTAGCTCACTTTTGAATCTTATCTCTAATCACTCATGATACAAATTTTAGATTTATGCCCATATCATGAGAGTATGCTTCTTATCCATAAGCTTTGAAAGGAAATAATTTCTTCAATTTTTAAATAAAAAAGGCACATAAAATATTTAGGACTTTTAAATTAAATTTATAATGGATCTAAGGATTAAAGTTGGTAGGAATTGATATTAAAAAATTAAATCTAAAAAAGAATGTTTATCTCTAAAGTGTTAAGCATGATATAAAAAGTAAAATCTAAATGAAATTATCAAATTCTGAAAATTAAAAAATACCACTTACCAAGAAAAAATAACGTCATGATTAATGAAAGATGAAAAATTATGTGCACCTTCATTAATTTGATCTACTTCTATAGTTTCATTTTTTTTTCATTTTTTTTTACTTTTTTTTACTTGTTTGAAAGTTATTATTAGAATGAATCTCACACAAACCACATAAACACATATAATAAAATTCACATGTATTGGAATGATGATTTTTTATTCTTCAAAGTTACAAACCATTCATATATATATTTTTTCATTTAATTTTTATTTTTTCTCAGGAAGGGAAAAATTGAATGTACAATTTATGAATAATTTTTTTTTCTCATTACCCAAATTAGATACCCACACATTTTAATTAAAATAAATTTCATCCATTTTACCATGAAATCCCCATATACAACACTTGAACATTAAAATATCCTAAAACTTAATTAGATTAGGGTAAGAATAGATAAAAATGACTTGAAATATGGATCATCGTAAACATGGCCAATCATGGTATCTATAGGATAAAAAATTATTGATGTAAATGTGGTCTGAAGGGTAATTTATTATCAATAAAAACACATTGAAGAATTTAAATGTGGTTTTGTATGGTGATAAATTTGACAATTTGCAATGCATCTTTTAGTACATGGAATGCCCCAAGGTCACTCAAGAAATATGATCAAGATGAAATAGAAACTATTTTGTCTATAAATACTCTCAATAATGGGTAATTTTATTTGGGAAAATAACTCATGAGATGACTAATAATAAAAAATAATTTTACATTGTTTTCATAAATAAAAAAAAATTGATAGGTAAGTTCCATTTACATGAATCAACTAATATCCTCAAATCCTGAATCCCCATATTAATATTCATGATTAACTCTAATATTTTAATTCTCCACCTTAATAATTCAATATCATTATAATTGTAATCTAAAACATATCATCACATGGTTCCTAAGAAACTCATGTCTCCTAGATAAATTAAATAAACCATAAATTCAAAGAATGGACATGAAATTTTACAATTTAAAGATCAAATATATTTTTTGAGAAAAATATAGGGAGTTTAAAAGATAAAAATTAAAAGTAAAATAACCTTTCTCATGAAGATATAGTTCTATTACTCTACTCTTTGGGGGAAAAATTGTGACATTAGGGACAGATAAAAGATAGTTATTCAGTTAAGCTTAATGATCATATCATTAAAGCATAAAAATATAGTGGAATCGGAAATGCATACTAAACTTGTCTATCGAATAAAATTTAAAGTCCTAGAAATCAAGTTAAAAGATAAATCTTATTTTGATACCTTATGTGGGCCTTAGGTTTTTAATACCTCTAGAGGGTTGTACAAGTTGTTATCCATAGTCTGATGATGGGTGGATCTTCTCAGATTTTAATCACCACACATGGATTTTCCTAGATTTCCCTTATTCTTTTTTATTAATGAATTATATATGGAAAGAGTATACCAAAGCCATCACCTTCAAAATTAGGTGTATATTGAATTGCAGGGGAATGATGAAGTTGGTGCTATCCTCTTTCTTGGTTTCTACTTTCTCAACCTCCTTCTTCTAGTCCAGTTTTTCCTCAATATGGGTTTCAGGAATTGAATTTTTAGAGGGAATGTGATTAGGTAATTTTATATGAACAAAATTTAAACATGAATTGTTAGAAATATAATCCCTTTAAAATTGAAAAGACTCTATCTCAGTTTACTTAGGCTCAACTACTTTTATTTGTTCATGGGATTCCTCAAATTGACATTCCTTAAAACTAGTGAGCTCCATGTGTTCCTCAGCAAGTGCATGTGATTTTTCATCATCTTCCTATAAAGAATAACATGGATCAACCAAATAGCACAATTAAAAGAAGTTAGGAATGATACAATATTTATATTGAATACAATCAAATGAGATATATTTTAAAATCAGATCATCTCCATAAATTTTTTCCAGTTCAATATCTTTCTTTATGATGAGTGCCTCTTGAAGTTAGATCTCAGTGGATGGAAGTAGGCAGTCAGGATCCTCTATATTTTATTCAAATTACACTACTTGGTTGGATTCTTCATATTCCATGGATAAAGCTATATTTAATGGTGTTCTATCTTCTACTTTTTAAGGGATGGGAAGATCATATTGTACCTCAAATTAATTATAATTATTGTTGAGATCTTGTTTATTTCCCAAACATAGATCAACACGCTAGACTTCCTCATCATGAATACACTCTAGCTCATCTTGGTCTTTCTGGATATGGTATTTAAAATATTTGGGTTATTGATATTCCTTGTGTTTGTCCTCAACTTCTTGGATGGTTTTAGTAAAATTGGGAATCTCTAATGAAAGTTCCTCTTTGGCCTTTAGGTTTTGATAATCAGCTATGACTTCATCAATCATATATTACTGGTCTTAAAAATAATGTCGCATGTCATTCCCATTAAAAATATACTTTACTAGGTTAATGAGTTCATTGATCCTTTGTAAGTAGTCCTTCTTATAATTTTGTGGTAATTTATTTTGTTCGTGAACTCATGAGTAATTATTCCATGAATTGAAGATATAATCATTAGAAAACATTAGGTAAAAAGAGTTATTAATGATTTTTTATTTAAAGAGAAAAATAAAAACTATCTACACTATAAAAATAGAAAAAGAAAGAAAACTACTGATCAGATCCCCGGTAATAGTTCATGTTTGGACACACGCCTATCGCCTAGTGTTGATTTTTTTTCTAATTGTTTCCTAGAATAGAATAGTGGATGACAAGGGTTGTCTGACTTTAGGTGCTTCTAATTTGTCTACTTACTAATTATAAATCACCTATAAACTATTTATTTTTCTTTTGTTATTATTTTATGAAAGTAATGATAAATTTGGGATTTTTATTACATTCTAAACTATAAAATAAAATAAAATTGTAAATTACAAAACCATGAAAATTGAATGAAATTAGAAATAAAGAACTTGGTCCTATATTTAGTTTTGTTTTCTATCTTTATTATTAGTTATTTATTTATATTTAGTATGATAATTTAGTTATAAAATATCACACTTGAATTAATAATCCATTATTTCTAAGTTTTGAAATATTTAATTCCCATGAAATCTAAATTTCACCTCCAAATGTAATCAAGGTTGATGTCACACCTCAATCGAGAATGTGGCATCTTCCATGAACTGACTCGATCACACGTTTTTTCATCTATTTATCAGCTCAACTCCACCATGTGAGTAGATTATGATCAATGGAAGGGTGAAAAATATAAAAAATAAAAGAATTGAAATTGAATTGTGGTTCATGTCCTTGCATACAATGTCCACACTCATGCATTCCAATTTCATCTACCAAAAAAATAAAATAAAATTTAAGAAATAATTCAAGAACACATAATCTCCCCCAGGCCCAACCTTGGGTCAGCCCCTCAAAATTGAGGGTAATAGGTCATGGTGGATAGAATAGAAAGAGGATAATAGAATGAGAATAAAAAAAATAAAATAAAAGGATAATGAAAAATTATGAATAATAAGAAAACACATGAATCTAAAAATAAAAATAGAAGATAAAGAGAGAGATTGAAAGAGAGAGAGGGAGAGAATAATGAAAACATTAAAAAAAGAATTGGGTAGAAGGGAGAATAAAATAATAATAAGAAGAATTAAAATAATAAGGAAAATAATTTAAAGAATAATGAGAACAAGGAGAACATGGGTAACAAAAAGTAAGAAAAAAATGCATTTATTGTATTAACTAAGGAATTAAAAATTACAAAATCATATGGTAAAAATAAAAAGAAAATAAAAATAGAAGAAAATTGAAGTAACTAAGCCCTTCCAATAGTGTATCTCTAGTACATTTAAAACCACCTTTAGTAGTGGATGAGGCCTCCATTTATAGGCATGGAGGATCATTGAAGCCTCCTCTGATAGTCAAGGGTTTCCTTTTCTGAATTTAAAAATCAGACCTCAGTTTGAATATTTTTGAATATATTATGATTGAATCTCTAGATAATATTATATGTTCATAGTTTTTAAATTATAGATTATATCCACTTGAAGAATCGTCCACCCTTTTTTTGGTGCATGGATCGATGTAGAAATCACAGCATGATGGCCCTATAGGTGACAGGGACACGTGGCTTAGTGGTGAAGCAGTAGAGGCTCCGTTCGTCATCCAGCCTTCATAGTGTCTAGATAAAGCCTTGAAATGGACATTATGTAGGTTGGATGGGGTGCCCGAGATGATCCAAATCAATTAGGGGTTTCATGAACGGAATATAATTTCATGTTCGAGATATCATTGTTGCTACCATTGTGATTCCCAGTTATTGTAGTGGTGGAAGACAATGTCAAGAGGTGGAGCTATGTTGGATGTGGTGGCTTGAAAATGTCCCAGTGTGGTGATAGGAATGGGTGAGAGGGATGAAGTTGTCTCATTAGATGAAGAATAGTGCCCATAATGAGCCTCCCCTCATCGAAAATAAAAGTGGATTCCATGAGTGATTATAATACAAAGTGTAGCATCCCAAACATAGAAGCCTATTATAGGGATGGTATCCTAGTACAAATGCACCCACACATGATCAGGATACACTGTACTATGTGTCCCACAATTTATTAGGACCATGCTATGAACCACCCATGGGTTCCTCCCTAAAGGACTCTCTATGGGATCCTCCCTATGGGATCACGTACACTTTCCATCCTGGATAGGATCTCCCGATTTCCTACTTTTCTGGCTAGTTTCTTCAAGAGGCTGACTATATACCTATGGGTTTCTTAGTTCAGGGCCAGCTCAGGGTTGGACTAATTTTTTATCTCCTAAAAAATTAATCGAAAACACATAAGAAAAACACATATAACATCACTCAAAATTTTCACAAAATAGTATCTAATTAAATAAATCATTAAAAACACCTTTTAATACATTTTAATTATTTTATTATAAATCCACCTATATCTATAAAGAATTCAATTATAATTGAATATTCATTATAATATTTCATAAAATCATTATATATCACTTAATATTATTAATGAAAAATGAACATGTCAAGGAATATTCCTTGTTTTTGATGATTACTATCGAGAGTTCTCTGTTTTGTTGGAACTGACTTGAATGTGGTGTATATTTAGTGGTTTTAGGCATGTTAGCTTATTTTCATTAGACATTTTGCTTGTGTAAATGAACCATATCTCTCTTTTGGGAATAGTTCTAAGAAAGGCTTTTGATGGAGAGTTCACCATAGGATATTGTAGGTTGAGATCCTCATTTAAGTGTATTTTTGAGTGTAGAGGTTGATGTTTCTAGTGAGCTGAGAGTGATTGGTTTTGGTTTTTGAGATGACACATAGGTGTGACTAGTTTGGACATGTTTATCCATTACCTTCGATGATGGATGTAGTGTGGGATGTGTGGTTTTCTGTTTTTTTAATAGGGTGGCGATAAGGATACTCTTATGGTTGGGAGTATCATATTAGTCACTAATGAATGTATCCCGTGTTGGTAGAGGGTTGAGGATGCTGTAAGATGAATCATTGGATAGTTGAGACTATGCTGACTATGCTAGTCCTTGGTGGAAGAATGGTGTCTAGTTTTCCATGGGGGATTCTCAGGGACAAATATCCTTTTTAGTGGGGAGTTTGTGATGCCTTGTTTTATCACTAGTTGTGAAAAACATTGGAAAATTGAACCCTATTATTCCTATCGGTGTTTAGGAAAAAAATGGTAAATTCAACTATAATATGATCTCAGATAATTTTTCCAACCACTTTGTTGGTCCTGGAAGTGGGTGTATACCATCAGACATAATATTGTTGAAAATCTGAGCCATTTTAATTTTCATGGAATATTTAATATTTAATTAATTAAATATTAATTTATTCATTCAGGTTTATTTAGTGATATATTTTAAATAGACCCTTATATTGATATTTTGTCTCCTATGTAGAGTCTAAAATTATGTGTTTTTCCTAGGTGAGTCACAACATTGAATCGAGCAGTAAGACTGTGCCTGACCCATTTTCAGATATTTTTTTCTTCCTTTATCTTTTATCTCATTTCCCTTTGAATTTATGTGAATTACCCTTGGGGGATCTCATATCACATGGATAAGATAGGGAGTGTAAAATAAGAGGGATATAAAGGTGGAAGCGCCACCAAGGGAGCTGCTGCAGAGTTATATCAGGGCTCAGTGGGTGTGTAACATGGATCTGGGACCAAAGCGTCGAAATTTAATGACCAAAGGTTGGATCATTTAATTATTTATACCAAAAATAACCACAAAGTAGTTTTTATGTTTTAAATAATTTTTATGTTGATGTAAACCCCATGAAGATCGATCTAGGCTTAATCATGAAGAAATAGGGGTTTCATGCTATTTTGGGGGTTTTATGTTAAGAAAAACCCTTGTACATGATGTGTAGTTTTGGGAAAACATGTTGTCTGTTATTATTATTAAAAAACTATGAGGTTTTTGTGACTAAACACCATGTTATTGGGAGTACACACTATGTAGTGGGCCTGAGGGTGTGTCTGAGTACTTGACCAGACACCCCGTGTGGAGTACTTGGCCTTGTAGAGTACATGGATAGTCTAAATTTGGGATACACAACATGTATGATTACAATAATAAGTGTAATACATGTCTATCCCATGTATTATATTGGGCTATACACCCCATGTGGGAGAACATGTGGTGTACCAAGGGAACATGCTGCGTACTTGGGAGGGGTACAAATTAAGTTTTGTATAAGGTACATGAGAAAACAACCATTTGTGTGTGTGTGTGGGGGGGGGGGGGGGTACTATTTATGGGGACGGAAAATTGTGTACTTTGAAAAATTAAATAATGAGTATCCAAAGTCACACAACTAGAGAGGAATTTTGGGTTACACAACATCTACCTGAAGTACATACTATGTAATTCTTACTACCTTGGCTTGTTTTTCCAGTTTTTAACTAGGAGTTTGAATTTGACTCGTGAGTAGTCCATTATGAGAATTTTTATATATATATTATGGTGGTGTAATGATTTAATTATTTAGAGGATGTATGGATTTTGTTTTGGATTAATGATCATTGGTTGGATGATTTATTCAAAGATTGGTTTTAGAATCCTCCATCTGGTTGGGTTGTGATCCAAGAGACCTGAGTGATGGTTCTATTCTCATTAGTGGGATTGTCTTATGGATTCCAACATGGATTTTTTTGTGTGGTTATTTCAAAAGGATCTCATATGGTGGGATTGAGTTTCATCTATTAAGAGATCTTGTTTTCTCCTTATGTGTAAGTACCGTTTCCTCAGGGTTAGTGCAATTGAGGTTTTAATCTTGTGTTTGAGGATAAAATATATTGGAGCCTTTGGATAGGTATTATGTAATGGATTGATAGATAAGTATGGGTGACATTGAGCTATTATGATGAGTCTAAGTGAATCTTTATGATTCATTACTGGGAAATTTACTGATTGAGTTATCAGTTTCTTCCATATTCAGTGGTTTAGAATGATCATGTGGCCTTGTTTGGATTATACTGAGGAGACCTTGTAGGGTCATACTTTTGAGGTGGTTATGAGGAATTTTGAGATGCCCTTGGTGGAATTCTTATTATTTGGATACCCCTTTTGGAATTATATTAATCAAGGATCATTTTGAGGACACATAGGACTATTTAGAATGTTTTTTAATAGGATGTGACCCATTATTATGGATGAACTTGAAGAAACCTCATACAGTGTCATGCTATTTATGTGGCCTTTGGTTCATTATAAAATATTTTTATGGGGAAGGATTGATAGATTATGTGTAGCTAGGGATTTCCTAGTATTCTTTCACTCAATAATCTGACCTGGTGGACTCTGGGGGTCTTGAGTTTTAGTTTTTCCTTGAGGTTGGTCATTGAGAACCCGTGGTGACTATTTGTTGGATGACAAGATCTGAGGGATCAAGAGAGTCATTGTGATTTATTATCTAATAGTTGATCAACACTACTAGTTAAACATTTTTTATGGTGTTTTTGAGGTTGGATCATCCCACATCTGTTTTCCCATTGTCCCTGAGGTTTGATGCAATTTATGCTCATGGGTGTTTTTGGGGAGGAGACACTTGGTGTATCTTGGATCAATAATTTTCCATGAGTTTTGATATTTTTCTCTCCTCTATTATTTGAATATGGTTAGATAAAATTATGTAGAAAATGGGCCATCTTGATGAGTTCAAAACCCCTATATTTGAGCATGCACCTTGGCCAGGGTGTCTTCAAGCTCATGAGGTGATGTCACACTCATGGAGTGGGTTTTATGTACCATTGATGATGAGCATGTAATGAACTGACACTACTAGAATGGTGACCTATACCAACACCCATATCCCAACTGTTTCATAAAACCATTGGGATATGGTCCCTTTACCAACAGTTTTCTTAAAACTATTCGTAAATGGAAATTTATACGGTGTTTTCCCCATAATTATTGAAAATCGTTGGGAAAGGGATATCAAAATTTGGCTTTTTCCAATGGTTTTTGAAAACCATTGGGACACACTGGTCTATGCCAATGTTTTTTAACAACCGTTAGTATAGAACATCTATCCCAATGATTTTTTAATTTTTTTGGGATAGGTTCCCCCCAAATATAGTAGTGAGCCCCTCCAAATCATAGATCAAATTGAGTCTCCCCCTAAAGTAGAGCTGCTCTCTTCCCATATGGCGACTCCTCCTCCTCACAGGTGATCCATCCTATTTTAAATTAGTTGGTTTATTTCAAATTAAATTGGTGAGTTCAATTTATATCTTTAGGATACATTTATTTGGGATTTTATATATACCATGTTTAATTTATTTCCCCCATCGGGCCACAATCTCTATCATTTAGGTTTTTCATTTTATTATTCTTGAATGTAAAATTGGCACGTTCAAAACACTTCAACTTATACATTCAAAATGAATGTACCTTCCAGAACCACTACCACCATCTCTAATTTTCCACACATGTTAAACAATATTAGTGTTTTAAGGGATCTATATTTTCTCCCATTGTTCATGTTCAAATTCCTATTTTGAGGTATTTTACGTTGGAAACTAATTAATTTCTTTGAAAATGGAGTTACAAAAATTACTTATTGAAAATTTTATATAATGGTTTTGTTTTTAAAATATAAATGGAAAATATATTTTTTTACTAATACCATTATCTTTATTCCTATATAATGAGGCATCTATGAAATAAAAACGTGTAAAATGTTCTTAAAGGAAAATAATTATTAATTTATTAATACCACTAGACCTTTTGGGACTATATTGACACATATTTCTCATTTTTTATTTTCACTGGTCTCCACACATTCTCAAATATCATTATGGCCCTTGATTTGGTTTCATATTACCAATATTACCTCTCTCGTATGTCTTTTTCACTTTTTTAATTTAATGTTTATCCATGTATGTTTGACACATGGGTCACTAGAATGTTTATAAATTGTGATGTCTACCCGATGCTCCCCACCTATAGTTGCACTATTTTGGGTGAAGTAAATCCACCTTTCTCATAACTCTTCAATGAATCCTTTATATATGAATTCAAATGATTTATTACATAATGGGAAGTGAGTTCAAAATGAAATTTGGGTGAAGTGATATGTTTGAGTCACATGGGCTAAGTGACCTATGTGAGGCCTGTTGGTGAAGTGACCTATGAGATGCACTTGGGAGAAGTGACCTATGCGAGGCACTGGGTAATAATTCATGACTTTTATAAATTCATGTCCAAGGATACATGACCCACCTGAGATGGAATTAACTGAACTTTGACCCATGATATCATTTACTCAATTATACATTAAAATAATTACATTCTTACTAATAAATTATTGTATTCCTACTTACATACTTCCAAGGGATTAGAAAACTGTATATATTTTTGATGAAGAATTTGATGTATGAATCTATGAGATATTGGATATTTTTTACCATGAAATTGATTATTATTTGACCCCACACATCTAAACCTTTTGAATCTAATGAATAAGTACCATTTTTTTATCCTAAGGGAGAACAATTACTATTATATGGCCAAAGAGTAAGAATGAAGTTCTCATCCTAAAGTGGGGAGTCCATTGAAAATATTACCGTGTATTGGTGTTAGGTAAATATAACACATTGGGGTACACCATTGTAGAGACCAAAATCTTGGCATACATGGAAATTACAATACTTTTTCGGAATACTTAATACATAAGAAAAATAGACACCAAAGGACCGTAATAGTTTAGTGTCTTTGGAAACTTGGAACATAATCTTCAAATCATGGTGAAGGATCTTCAACATCTCCCATACAGATATTCCCTTTTTTTCTTACCTAAAAACTTTCTATATTTCCTGGGGAAAAGAAAACATATAAAGGGTGAGCTCAAATGCTCAGTATGGTTAAGCATGGAAAAAATAAAACAAACCATATACATTTGAACTTCAAAACATGAACATAATGTTTAAACATCAAAATCTTGATCTGTGAAATAAATATTGGAAGTACATAAGGAATAGATCATAAAGGAACATAAATTATGATAAAATAGCATAGGAATAAAACATTTAATTGTGTAAAACCATTAATCATATGATATGATTTCCATAGTGGCCAAGGCATTACTTCCAAGACCATCTTAGTGGACAAAGTCCCTTTTTGAATCGAGTTCACTCCTCGTTCCAGTACAGTATCACTGAACCAGAATAACTTTCCATTCGAGCCATGTCTATCTCATTAGATATAAATATTTACCCAATTCATTGGAGGGAGATATAGGTCCCACCCATATCATAATGAAATCATTCTTACTTGTGCCACAAAATAAACATAAATCATTCATCATAACCCAAAGAATAAAATGGGGTTCATAAACATCATCCCATCATAACATAATCCATATAAAACAAATGGATATCATTTCATCATAAGAAAAGTGAAACCGTGTAAATCATAGATACATTATACTTGAAACATACACATATGAAATAATGTCATCTTAGATGGAAAATGGTTTTGATAAAACACTTGAAATGATTTCTTGAGGAAAATATCCTTTCTTCTTCAAAATCAGTTTCATTTCAAAAAATGCCATGAAATTTTAAAAGAAAAGGATTTTGTTGTAAATAATCATGAAATCTTGTAGAATAAGCTTCATGAAAACAAGGCTTTATGAAACCGTAAAAATCCGTTCATTCCGTATATGTTAAAAAAAACATTCTCCTCGTACTTTTTCCAGAAATGTCAAAAAGTTCCTTGTATGGTAAAAAAAAGTAATATTCCTTTCATAACATGTGGTAAAAGTCAAAAATGGGTAAAAAGACTTTAAACATACATAAAAACATTTTGAGAAGACATGGACATGGATGATAACAATAACCCCAGTAAATACTTACGAATAAACAATCTCGGATAAGAATGAGATTGGAATAATTATCCTTTACCTTATGTCTGATATGCTTCGTATGTATCCGAACCTCCTGTATAATGATTTAAATAATGTCATTTAATTATTAAAAAATCATATTCATTGTTATTATATCATATACGGTTCACTTATGACTTTATATTACCTGTTCTTTTGTAAATTCCAGGTTAAAACAACGTTTTGGGTAAAATCATTTCATTTATCGTACGCGTTTCGACTTGTTTTTATTGATATTATTACTTATATAATGAGTTACTTAAATACATAATGTAAAACATGATTTATATATAATATATATTCTGTATATAAATATATATGATAGATCGATAAATGGAATGAAATACACCGTTCATGGAGACGGTAGGCCGTACGTACCCATGAATGCTGTTTTCATTTCCTTATTGAATTTAAATGGAATTAAGTAAATGAAATATATATGTACATAAATCCAGTAACATTATTATTTAATATATTTCATGATTATTTATTATATATACTTTATAATCATACTTTAATGGTTAATCATGGAAAATGAATCTCATCGCGTTCGTGGAGACAGTAGTCCTTACGTACGCACGAGCGATGATATCATTCCCATAATTATTTAGTAGAATTGGAGTGGATGATATAATATCTAAGAATCAGTATGATTTTATAATAACTATATATATTTATTCTTTACACCATTATACCCATCCAAGTAAGGTGGTGGCGGAGAAACAAATTACACCACAACGTGGAGACGATATTCCATACGTACGCACCAGTGATGATTTCATTTTCCGTAGGATGGATAGAAGGTGAAATGAAGTTGTTTCATATTTATAATAACATATAAGTATATTATTGATACTTATGTTATTAATTTATAATGAAACAACTTAAGAAGAAGAAGTTTAAGAAGAAAGAAAACTTAAAAGAATCGGTAGAAGAGATTACCTCTTCTTCGATGCACCTCTTTTAAGCTTCCTCTTAAGGCACTAGAGTTGGTCTTTTGAGGAGACCAGAAACTCTATAATGTTTATAGGGAAGTTGAGAAGGGAAATGGGTAGGGTTTGGCCGAGATTGAAAGATCAAAATTATGTAAATAGAAGAGGGAGGAGGTGCCCTTTTATAAGGGAGGAGAGGGTTACTTTAAAAAAAAACTTAAAATATTATTTTATAATAAAGTCATATTTGGTTTATAATAGATCCAAATGGATTTATTTCAAAGCTAAAGTGGGGATGGGTCGAAATACGCTCAAACAATAGGTTTTAGACAAGTTTAGGTTACTATTTCAACCATATCATTTAGATTTAACTCTAAGTTAAATAATTTAACTTTTACCGTGTCTTCTTGTTTTCTTACACTATATGGTTAATAAACTTACTATAAAAAGCCAAAAAAAACCCAAGTGGTTAATTATTAATATATATAACCTTATCTAAGTAATTTGGACGAGTCTTAGATTTTTAGGAATATAATAACAATTGATAATATAATATTTGTTTTAAAAACTATTTTATGTCCATTTTGACACTATTTGGTAATTGATTTTTGTGAAAATCATAAGAGCATGATTAGTTCGAAAAAAGTTAATTAAATAAATGATAAAATGTCATATTAACCTATTAAATTAGTGAAATTCATAATAAGTCTCAAATTACATTTATTTGGGTATTTATAGCATCAGTTATGTTAATATTTCATTAATAAGGTAATTACTGCATCATTATTATGTCATAAATAAATTAAAATATTTAATGTCTTAAAATTATAAATAAAAAACCATTATGTATGAAATACTTTTATCTTTATACTGAATATTTATATTCCAATTTATCATGTATAACTCTATATTAAAAATGTTTTAGTTATTAGACATTGATTTTAACTCTTTTAACTCTTCTTTAAATAAAATAATAATAAATATCCTCATCTAATCCAAGTGGACCTAAAGGGTAATAATTTATTCCTAAGATTTTATTTGGTCTAATTAAACTTATCCAATATAATTAGGACATGTTTTAGGGTAATAATAATATCACTTTTACCCTTAATTACCCTATTTACTTTTAACCGTGGTAAATAAAAGAAAAATGTTACTATTTACCAAAAAATATTTTTATCTTATTGAACCAAATTTTACTCCTTGATATTAACCGTGTCTCTACAATTTTCGAAATTCCACTCACAGAAGTGGTAAAATTATGTTTTATGTAAATTTTCAAATTCTCCTAGGAGGTGGGTAAAAGACGGTGAAAAGTTCAATAAAATTTTTTATATATCTTATATTATTATAAAATGACTCCAATGAATTACATTGAACTTATATAGGTAATATGTATCAATTTTGACCTAAAATAAATTTAAATAAAATAAATAATTATTTTAATAAAAAGTCGGTTTTTAAATAGTAACCTAGTGTTTTCACTATTCATCAAAAATTGAAATTTTTAGAAAAATACCAAAAATTCACCCTAGGTTAATTAGGTATTCCAAATCCAAAAATGAAGTCCATTTTGAAAGTTAAAATTTATTAAATTTCAAAAAGTGGGTATTATGATTCATAACGGCTAGTTCATAATAATATTATAATAATATATTGTTTAGCGAAACTCGGTATTGCGTACTACACACGCTATCGAGGAAGGTCTTGATTACGTGTAATGCAAGCCAAGTCAGGGATGCGTGTATTGAAAGATCTGTTTGGTGTTGCGTATAACATAATCAAAACTTATTTAATTTTTACATAAAACAAAATCTATACTTAATGTTGCGTAGAATAATTTCCACAAAATGAACTTGAAATTGTGTGTAACACGAGCCAAGAATAGTGTTGTGTATACTGCAAGCTAATATGGTGTTACGTATAGTACATGATAATCTTGGTGTAGTGTATAATAGAAGACATCAAATAATTTAAAAATAATATATCTCATAAAATCTCAGGGTGTTACACTCTACCCCTCTTAAAATGAATTTCACCCTCGAAATTCATCGGGGTTATAAATCATTTACTACATGAAAGTTTCAATTGTAGAAACCAACATTGTAAAAGGAATACTAAAACATAATTTTAAAAAGTAAAGTAAGAAATGTAACAGTTACCCAGATTAACTCGTCACTAGGTTTCCACATAGGATAACATAGGTGGAAATATAAATATGGAAGAAAAATCTAACCATCAAGTTCTGATGGAGAGTGGTAGAGAACATGGATATTAAAAATCCAACAATCACAAAGCCATAAATTTGTGATGATCTAAGGTACCATCTGATTCATCAGATATAAGAGCACTAGGACAACATTTTTGTTTTCAATATCATTTCCCTAAAGTTGAAAATTTTCAATTAGAATAAATACTTATTTGATTTTGGTACAATCTCACCATTGTTCGTGCCTTGAACAATTTCCACTTAATCTCTTAAAGAAATGATGTTGAATTTTTCATTCGTGAAGTGTTAGCAGATCATGTGATAGAATGATAGGTCATTCCATCTATCTCAAACAAAAGGTTAGAAAAAGTTATTAAATATACTTAAGTCCATCTATAGTGAGATTAATCGTATATGGTTCCTAAAATGGACTTATACATCATATATCATACCACTTAATAAATTAAAACTAATTTCTACTAACCAGGGACTTCCTGTTGGCCAGTGGTAGGTGATAAAGGCCTGTCGCACTTCGGTTGTGGGTTCGATTCCCACAACCTTGTCCGACACAATGAGTTTTCACCCTTCTTACGAGTTGTCACCCATCCTAAGGGTTATCCTTTTTCTAAAACTATAATATTATAACATTCCAAAAATAATAACGAAAAAAAAGTTCTATCCTTAAACAATAATATCTGATGTCCAACATAATCCATTCCAATCATTAGGCTTATCCAAAATACTGTTGTCCAATATCATATTATAGTGAAAAATATTACTAGAGAGGTCATATAAAAAGCATGTGAATACCATCATTTATCCCCATATATCAAAAGATATGTCTTGTTGGTCACACTCCAAACATTCGAAGGCCTTAATCATGTATTCTCTAGAAAAATGAATACCCATTGAACCTTAGTGAAAACATTAATGCAGTTAAAAGTTAACACTTTCCACATACCAAAATCCCAAAAATTCTATATACTCAAACCATGATATCACTTATTCCTTATATCAATCATGAGCTCATGAATACTATCAAACATATTATTTTCTCCTTATCCATTCATTATGCGCATATCATATACTTTCCAAAATATTTGAATCACTTTTCATGGTTACCGGTACCATAAAATTATTGAAACCCACAATAGACTGATACAAAAAATATTCCAATATACCATAAAATTACCTCAACAACATTATTCATGAATACCAATACATAAACACTTCAATCCATCCTCTTCAATGATTGCCATGGAACAAGTACTTCCATGATTTAGAAGTAACCTCTTAGGTTAGGGCATTGAGTTGGGTAATGCCCATGTTCTCTATAAATAAGACATTGAACTCCATAACAATCTGTCACTCTATGTCCCTTTTCTCTACACATAGAACATCTTCCCCTCTATTTGAGGTATTCCTCAAGGTTCTTCTTCCCTTCTTCTTGACATGTAGAAAGCTTAATATTCCTTCCTCTATGATCCTCTCCATGAGAACATGTATAAAAGTTCATCTTCCTCATATTTGATGACTTAGGAATACCACAAAAGTTTACCTTGTTAATCATATATCGTGATGAATGATTCTGCATAATCACAATATCTTTCTTTCTAGGCATTACATGATTTTTTTGATCACAATCACCAATTTGTCCATTGGAATCAACATTAACTAAATTCCTTCTCGTTTCCTCCATTGACTAATACCAGAAACCGTAGTGTAAGAAGCATTTAAAATAACGAGAAACCACATAATCATTAAAAGTCACTTATGGGATGTATAACTTATCACACATTCTTTAATCCATGATACATTAGGTTCACCCTAGGTTATTCATGATCGTCAACATAACTCTAGGAATATAACCTATAGTTATACTAAACCTTAGGGACATCCCTAGACATACCTTAGAAATATCTCTAGGGATCTCACTAAAGTTTTCGCATCCTAGTTTCCAAATGTTAACTAAACCTTTCCTCTGATACCAACTATAGAGACCCAAATCTTGGCATACATGGAAATTACATTAATTTTGTGGAATACTTAATACATAACAAAAACAGACACCAAAGGACCGTAATAGTTTAGTGTCTTTGGAAACATAGAACATAATCTTCAAATCTTAGTGAAAGATCTTCAACATCTCCCATAAAGATCTTCCCTTTTTTTCTTACCTAAAAACTTTGTATATATCCTATGGGAAATAAAACATATAAAGGGCGAGCTCAAATAATCAGTAAGGGTAAGCATGGATAAAATAAAACAAACCATATACATTTGAACTTCAAAACATGAACATAAAGTTTAAACATCAAAATCTTGAGTTGTGAAATAAATCTTGGAAGTACGTAAGGAATAGATCATAAAGGAACATCAATCATGGTAAAATAGCATGGGAATAAAACATTTAATTGTGGAAAACCGTTAATCACCTGATATGCTTTCTATAGTAGCCAAGGCATTACTTCCAAGACCACCTTAGTGGACAAAGTCCCTTTCTGAATCGAGTTCACTCCTCATTCTAGTCCGGTATCACTGAACCAGATTAACATACCATTATAGCCATGTATATCTCATGATATATAAATCTTTACCCAATTCATTGGAGGGAGATATAGGTCCCACCCATCTCATAATGAAATCATTCTTACTTGCACCATAAAATAAACATAAAACATTCATCATAACCCAAAGAATAAAATGGGTTTCAAAAACATCATCCCATCATAACATAATCCATATAAAACAAATGCATATCATTTCATCATAAGAAAATTGAAACCATGTAAATAATAGAGACATTATACTTGAAACATACACATATGAAATAATGTCATCTTAGATGGAAAATGGTTTTGATAAAACACTTGAAATGATTTTTGAGGAAAATATCCTTTCTTCTTCAAAATCATTTTCTTTTCAAAAAATGCCATGAAATTTTAAAAGAAAAGGATTTTTTT
This sequence comes from Viscum album, assembly GCA_963277665.1. Taxonomy (NCBI): domain Eukaryota; kingdom Viridiplantae; phylum Streptophyta; class Magnoliopsida; order Santalales; family Viscaceae; genus Viscum; species Viscum album. The sequence continues at coordinate 1,369,795,060 of OY728138.1, read as the reverse complement.
TGAAAATAATCATGAAATCTTGTAGAATAATATTCATGAAATCAAGGATTTATGAAACTGTAAAAATCCTTTCATGCCGTATAAGTTAAAAAAACATTCTCCTCATACTTTTGTCGGAAAAGTCAAAAAGTTACTCGTATGGTAAAAAAAATAAATATTCCTTTCATAACATGTGGTAAAATTCAAAAATGGGTAAAAAGGGCTTTAAACATACATAAAAAAAACTTTGAGAAAACATGGACATGGATGATAACAATAACCCCAGTAAATACTTACGAATAAACAATCTCGGATAAGAACGAGATTGGAATAATTATCCCTTACCTTATGTCCAATATTCTTCTTATGTATCTGAAACTCATGTATAATGATTTAAATAATGTCATTGACTTATTACAGAATCATATTCATTGTTATGATATCATATACAGTTCACTTATGACTTTATATTACCCATTCTTTTGTAAATTCCATGTTAAAGCAACGTTTTGGGTAAAATCGTTTCATTTATCGTACGCGTTTCGACTTGTTATTCTTGATATTATTACTTATATCCTGATTTAATTAATTACATAATGTAAAAAATAATTTATATATAATATATATTCATCATATAAATATATATGATAGATCGATTAATGGAATGAAATACACCGTTCCTGGAGACGGTATGCCGTACGTACGCATGAACGTTGTTTTCATTTCCTTATTGAATTTAAATGGAATTAAGTAAATGAAACTTATATTTACATAAATCCAGTATCATTATTATGTAATATCTTTCATGATTATTTATTATATATACTTTATAATCAAACTTGAATGGTTAATCATGGAAAATGAATCTCATCGCGTTTGTGGAGACAGAAGTCCATACGCACGCACGAGCAATGATATTGTTCCCATAATTATTTAATAGAATTAGAGTGGATGATATAATATCTCAGAATCAGTATGATGTTATAATAACTATATATATTTATTCTTTACACCATTATACCCATCCAAGTAAGGTGGTGGCGGAGAAACAAATTACACCACAACGTGGAGACGGTATTCCGTACGTACGCACCAACGATGATTTCATTTTCCGTAGGATGGATAGAAGGTAAAATGTGGTTGTTTCATACACTACTAGAAAACGAGACTATACCCACGGTTTTGCAAAAAACCGTGGGTATGGGGTACCCCAATACCCACGGTTTTTGAAAACCGTGGGTATAGGGATAATATGGGGACCTATACCCACGGTTTTGCCCAAAACCGTGGGTATAGATTATTTTTAAAGACCTATACCCACAATTTGGGCCAAACCATGGGTATAATGTTTTTTGAGAATACCTATACCCATGGTTTTTTAAAACCATGGGTATTGGGGTATTTTTTTGAAGACCTATACCCAAGGTTTTTCAAAACTGTGGGTATAGCTGGTGGCAGGAAAAAACATTACGCGGGACAACAAAAAAAATTGGCGGGAACACAGTTTGGGTTAATATAATTAAAAATATAAGTAAACAGATATATGATACTGTTAACAAAATATTTCCATCTCAGTTGGTCAGGTCATGAATCATCTTCACAGCGGTAGCGAGTTCAAATCTCGATGTTCTCTTTTTTTGGTAAGCGCCTTTATTAATATATTTTTATTGATAGCAATTTATAAACACATTAATGCTATGGCTTGGTTGGTTAAGCACCAAAAGATCTCTTTGAAAGATGCGGGTTTGAATTCCGCGTGTTTCCTTTTTTCGATAATAGGTAATATTAATATATTTATATAAGTTTATATATAAAAATAGAGAATAACTCGATAGCTTGGTTTGTCAGAGAAGTATTTCCGCCTGTGCAGCTTCCCGGGTTCGAGTCCCGCCTGCCTCAATAATTTTGGCATGTTTGATTTTTCAAAAACTGGTAATATTTATATACTTATATAAATATATATGTATATAATATCTAATTTGATAGCTCGGTTGGTCAGAGACATTGTCCGCTAGTTCCGCGTCCCAGGTTCGAGTCCCACCTACAACTGTTTTTGGAGATATAAATTCCCACGGTTTTCAAACCATGGGGGATGTCCTACACCACCTTTACAATGGTGTGGTACACGGTGACCCCTATATATACCCACGGTTTGGAATAACCGTGGGGATAGCCTAAGACCCCTATTCCGAGACCACTCAGCCCCACGGTTTTGAATCATGGGTATAGGTAGTTTTTCCAGTAGTGATATTTATAATAACATATCAGTATATTAGTGATACTGATGTTATTACTTTATAATGAAACAACTGAATAAGAAGAGTTTGAAGAAGAAAGAAAACTTGAACGAATCGGTAGAAGAGATTACCTCTTCTTCGACACACCTCTTTCAAGCTTCTTTTTAAGGCACTAGAGTTGGTAATTTGAGGAGACCAAAATCTTATATAATGTTTCTAGGGAAGTTTATAAGGGAAATGGTCAGGGGTTGTTCGAGCTTGAAAGCTCAAAATTGTGTTAAAAGAAGAGGGAGGAGGTGCCCTTTGATAATGGAGGAGATGGGCACTTTAGGAAAAAACATAAAATATTATTTTATAATAAAGTCATATTCGGTTTATAATAGCTCAAAATTTATTTATTTTGAATATAAAGTGGGGATGGGTCGAAGTAATCTCAACCAATAGGTTTTAGAAAAGTTTAGGTTACTATTTCAACCTTATCATTTAGATTTAACTCTAAGTTAAATAATTTAACTTTTACCGTGTCTTCTTGTTTTCTTACACTATATGGTTAATAAACTGACTATAAAAAGACAAACGAACCCCGAGTGGTTAATTATTAATATATATGACCTTATATAATTCATTTTACCGAACCTTAGATTTTTTGTAATAGAAAAACAATTAATAATATAATATCTTTAAAAAAACTATTTTATGTCAATTTTGACACTATTTGGTAATTGATTTTTTAAAAAATTACAACAACATTATTAGTTCGAAAAAATCTAATTAAATCAATACTAACATGTGATATTAACCTATAAAATTAGTGGAAATTATAAAAAGTCTCAAATTACATTTATTTAGGTATTTATAACATTAATTATGTTAATATTTCATTAATAAGGTAATTACTTCATCATCATTGTGTCATAAATAAATTAAATTATTTAATGTCTAAAAATTATATATAAAATACCATTATGTATGAAATATTTTTATATTTCTAATGAATATTTATAGTCTAATTTATCTTATGTATAACCCTATATTAAAAATGTTTCAGTTATTAAACTTTGATTAACTCTTTTAACTCTTCTTTAAATAAAATAATAATAAACGTCCTAATCTAATCCAAGTGGACCTAAAGGGTAATAATTTATTCCTAAGATTGTTTTTGGTCTAATTACACTTATTCAATAGAATTAGGACATGTGTTAGGGTAATAATAATATCATTTTTACCCTTAATTACCCTATTTACATTTAACCGTGGTAAATAAAAGTAAAAAATTACTATTCACAAAAAAAATTATTTCCATCTTATTAAACCACATTTTACTCCTTGATGTTAACCATGTCTTTTGGATTTTCTAAATTCCTCTCACAGAAGCGGTAAAATTAAGTTTTATATAAATTTTCAAATTCTCCTATGAGGTGGGTATAAGACGGTGAAAAGTGCAATAATTTTTTTTATATATCTAAAATTATTATAAAATGACTCCAATGAATTACATTAAACTTATATAGGTATTTTGTATCAATTTCTTCCTAAAATAAATTTAAATAAAATAAATAATTATTTAAATAAAAATTCGGTTTTTAAATAGTAACCTTGTGTTTTCACTATTCATCAAAAATTGAAAGTTTTCAGAAAAATACTAAAAATTCACCCTAGGCTAATTTCGATATTCTGAATCCAAAAATGAAGTACATTTTGAAAGATAAAATTTATTAAATTTCAAAAAGTGGATATTACTATTCATAATGGCTAGTTCATAATAATATTATAATAATATCTCGTTTAGTGAAACTCAATATTGCGTACTACACATGCTATCGAGGAAGGTCTTGATTACGTGTAATACAAGCCAAGTCAGGGTTGGGTGTACTGAAATCTCCGTTTGGTGTTGCGTATAAAATAATCAAAACTTATTTCATTTTTACATTAAACAAAATCTATACTTAATGTTGCGTAGAATAATTTCCACAAAATGAACTTGAAATTGTGTGTAACACGATCCAAGAATAGTGTTTCATATACTACAAGCTAATATGGTGTTGCGTATAGTACAAGCTAATCTTGGTGTAGTGTATAATAGAAGAAATCAAAGAAATTAAAAATAATATATCTCATAAAATCTCTGGGTGTTACAACCATGATGTTTTTCAACACTTAAATAACTCATCTTGCTAGATTTATATCATTTTCATTGAGTAATTACATGTTTCTAGTTCATGACACCAAGATGGATACCTTTTAAATAACACACCCTATAAAAAACCTCATTGATCACCAATACTACAATGACACCATTTATTATAAATAGGTCATTAATTATGAAATACAAAAACTTCTATAAATTTAGACTTAATGACAACTATTTTCTCATAATTATCCTAGAGAGATCATTCCTTATACAATGATTTACACTACAACACTGCCTCTCTTCCAAGCCAGTGACCACTCTTCCAACAGAAGATCCATCGATATGCAATCTCCTCTACTCATCTACTACGCTTTGAGACTTCTCTTACCAGAGGTTAGTGAACAACTGATTAGGATGGTTTGATCATAAAGATAGTATATGGTACTAGGTCTCCCTAACCTTAATTTATTACAATTTTTCATTTTAATTTTATTGATTTATTGTTACCACTATTTGTATTCAATAATTCATTTTATTTTTCCAAATATGTAGCTGTTACTTGTTATTTTCATTATATGTCGTGGTTATTTTAATATGGTGTGGTAGTGTATTTATTAGCTATGGGATTCTAATATGTTTTTATTTTATGTGTTTAGTTTTATTATTTTTCTAAAAATTTACAACCAAATTTTATAAATTTATATGAATATAAAATAATAAACAATGGATTTAAATTAAGTGGTTTCATTATTTCAGGTTTTAGGGGAATTTTTTTGTTTTTTAATAAAATGTGTTTAATGTGAATTTCTAAAAGTAGTGATTTTATTTAAATAATGAGGTGTGATTTTTAAAAATGGTATTTGAAATTTATTTATGTGTGTTGATTTTATCAAAATGAAATAGTTATTAATTTAATAAAATGTATTTCAAAGTAACATTATTAGAATGTGTTATGAAAGGAATTTCATAAAATATTTTTTTGGTGGAAACATACTAGGCACATATAGCTCACTCCCTAAAATTAATCCAAGGTGTCTATATAGTTATTATGTCATCTAAATATTTAAAAGTATGTTTTAATGTGGATAGTGTGTACTATTTCACTAGTTGATTAATATCTCGGGATATATGAATTGATTTTATATCAATATATAGTGAAGTTATATGGGTTATTTTAACGTATTTTAAGTTTTTGGGTGAAAGTAGAGGAGGAATTAGAGCCACACAATTAGATCTTATAGTCTGGAAAAAAATGTGAAGCCCATGTGTAAGGCACTGTAACTTTTCATAGAAGGCGTTGCATGTTTGATGCATAGTTATTGAAACCATTTTATCAAACCATGCACAATTCTTCATTTCCCATATCTTTATTGTTTTTACAACTTTTTTTCCAACATTGTTACAATGGTGTTTACCATTGGTGTGGAGATAATAAATGGAGTTTTATTATAAATTAATGTTATTGTCATGATTCTCATGTAGAGTATTGTGTTAGTTATTATTTTATATAATGTGAAAAAATTCTCGTTTACTTAAATATATTTTTTGTTACACTTCAATATTAATGAACTATTTTCATGAAATTAATTTTAATAGTTTTTTATAGAATGAATAGAGGTTAGTTGTGTGAAACTGATCATGTATCAAGTGATTTTCAAAACAATTTGGAGTTATTTTTAGATTGTTCATTTGAAAATGCTTTAGATAGTGGTCACATACACTGCCCATGTTATAATTGTGTTGGAAGACCATGGCCGAGCCATAATGAATTTAGAAACCATATAAGAAAATATGGGTTTCAAACAAACTACTATGTGTGGTATCACAATGGGGAGAAAACAGAATCTCAAAATGATGATGATCCAAATAAGAGGATTGTAATGAAGAATTTTATATATGACCGCTTTCTATTTATTCTTCATCATGAGAGGGAAAGGATATAGACCCAAAAAGACTTTGATACGAGTACACATGATATTTCCAATAAAAATGATGAAGTTGACAGGGTGAAAAATTTGAATGATGCTGCGAAAACTCTAGTATATCGGCAATGGGGTGAAATAAAAAAGATGGAATTTTTAATTTGATTATTTCATGTGAAACCATGTATGATATTTATAATATTTTCGTTGATTACATTATTACCTTTTTGAAGGACTTAATTTCAGATGATATAGATATTCTTTCAAACCACTATATGGCATGGAAGTTAGTTGATTAAATTAGATTTTCAAAAAACAAAATTTATGCTTGCCCGAAATATTTAAGCTTATTCTGGTAGGAAACTACTGAAAGAAATGATTTTATTAAATGTTGAACATCCCAATAGAAGGAAAAAAGCTGATGGAATACCATCCTGTGTGCCACAGAACGTAACATGGGACTTTCAATTGATCCTCAGACTCTAGAATCTTTTCATGTATGATGAAATATCAATAAAAATGTGATTAAATGATACTGAAAGAAAGAATAATAATAAAGAGTTCGTTCTCCCTGCAGATGGATTTTCAAGGTAGAGATTTGATGCTCTATATCCTGATTTTGTAGATGACATACACAATGTGAGGATGGGTATTTCATGTGACTATTTTAATCCATTTGGGTATATTCTTACTTCAAAAAACACATGGCATATTTTCATACACATTTATAACCTTCCCCCATGGTTGTGTATGAAAAAACCTTACACTTTCATGAGTATACTCATATTTGTACCTTCTGATCCTGATAATGATATAGACATATACATGCAACATTTAATAAATTAGTTGAAACTTTATTGGGATGTGGGTGTCCACACATGTAATGCATGTTTGAAAAATATATTTCAACTATGTGCTACACTTATGCATATGAACAATGATTTTTCTTATTATTCAATGATTTCTGGATGGAGAACGAAGGGAAAATAGTCATGTTCTATTTTTCTAAAGAACACTCGATCTAGAAGACTGAAATATTGTCATAGTTTTAGTTTTATGGTAAATCAATGATTCCTTATAATGGAAAATCCATATATAAATAATTGTCAAAGATTTGAAAATACCATTGAGACTAATGGTCCACCTCAGCATATGTCTGGAATTGATGTGCTCAATGAATTGGAAGATTTCAATTTTTCATTCAGGAAGGGTAAAATAAAATCTTGAAATAGGAATAATTTTTCCAATGATACACATTACAATTGGAAGAATATGAGTATCTTCTTTGAGTTTCCTTATTGGTAAACCAATTTTTTAGGTCATTGCTTAGACTTAATGTATATTGAAAATAATATTATTGAAATTTTTATTTTGATTCTCCTAAATGTCAAGGGAAGGAAGAAATATGATTTACGATCTCAGCACGACTCAGTGGATTGGGGGATCAGACCAGAATTTCATCCTCTGTGTATTAGTGAAAATAAATTGAAAGTTCCATGTGCTTCTTATATGATGACACCTATAAAGATTTCAATTTCTGGATGTACTATAGACTATTAAAGTTTTTGATGTCTATTCACGAAATATATCAGAATGGGTCAACAGAAGAGAGTTGAAGTTGAAATCTTTGAAGACTCATGATTATCACAACCTTCTAAATGAGTTGATTCCAATATAAATTTGTTATCTTTTTTTCCAATAATATAAAGGTTTCAGTTATTCAGTTGTTCCATTTTTTAGAGATATTTGTGCTAAGAATTTTTTCAAGTATTTTTTACAAACAATGTTGGAAGAGACACCATTAATTTTGTGCGAGTTAAAGAAAATATTTCCTACTTCATTGTTCACATGCATGTTTCATATGACTATCCATATTCCAACTGAAATAATTCTTTGAGGACCTATTTATTTTAATTGTATGTATCCAAATGAAATAAATATGTACACAATAAAATCTTATGTCTAGAACAGGAATCATCCTGAAGGATCTATTGTGGATGATTACTTGTCTCAAGAAGGTATGGATTTATACTCAATATATTTGTTTGGTCTTATTATGAAAATGAACATACCAATGAGAAATGAAGAAGAACAATATGATAAAATTGAACCCTATTTTCCATCACTTCCTCGAACATGAGGAATTCCCGGATCATATACATTGACAACATTAAGCCTTGAAGAGTGGGATATGGCACATCACATAGTTTTGTTCAACTGTGATTTTTTGATGACTACATCAAGTACATAAATTAAACACGTATATATTATCTCATCCCCTAAAATTTTACATATCTATTTAATTATTTCTATTTTTAACTATAGGTACTATAAAGATACGATAAATAGAAAGCATCATTATTTATCTTTGAGGAGAGAGACTTTTCATAGCAAATAGTTTTTTTCTTGGTTGAAATTGAAGGTAGAAATATTACTATAATAAATAAATAAATAAAATCAATATTTAAATATGTTTAATATTAATTTATATTTCAGGTATCAAGTTTTCCTATTGACTTTATTTTTTGGAAATAAGAGCTTTGGATTTTGGTCATAACACCGTGGTTCGTGAATGTAAATCAATTGTGATCAATGGGTGTAGATTTATTATCACCGAATGAGCAAAGATCATGATGACAGAACATGATGGTGTTATGATAACTTCCACAATAGACTATTTTTCCAGTGCATCAGATAATAGACCTCATTTTGAAAATATATCTTATTATGGACTCATTGATAAAATAATAATATGGGATTATTATTCTAATAGTCAAGTCACAATGATGAAATTCTAGTGGTTTGATTCTATGATGAGGCAAGGCAACTTTATTGATGATTGTGGATTTCATGTTATTGACACTACTAACACTCTTTCTACTAATGAACCATATATATATTGGCAGCATTGAAGAAATAGATTTTTTTGTCAAAGATCCTCTTCGACATAAATTTCGTGTCATTGTTGAAGTAATTCCAAGACATATTTTTAATGATGGTGATGATGGAAATAAAAAAATCCCTACATTCATTGGAACCAATACATTTATTACTTACGATGACTCAAATTACTCATTTTTTAAAGTTGATTGTGAACCTGAAGTTGTAGTGGAAAATATATTGAATCATCCATCCGTGTTCTCAGTTTTTTTGGTTTAGCTCAAGTTGGGTTGTTAAGGTCGGTACTATTCAAAATTATTTAATATTTATTAAAAATATGTTGTATCCCACTAGAACATAATGTTAATTTTAAATTTTTATTGGTAGCAGATCTATTTGATTTTAATTTTCTAATATTGAATTGAACTATATTCAAACTTACAAAACCAAAAAAAACTGAAACAATTTAATTATAATAAAGAACAATAATAATTGAATTGGACATATTAAACTTATTGATATGAAAATAAAAAAATGAAAATAATAACCTAACCAAAAAAATAGCTAAATTATATAATAGAAAATATGAACTAAATGACCTAAGAAAAACAGGTCATGGAACATAGTTTTTGTTTTTTGGGTTACAAATTTGTTATCCTTTTCTAATTACTTTCGTGTTTGTTCTCAAATGAAGGAAATGAAACTTATTGAGAAGTGGTGAAGATAAAATATGATGGATAACAATCACCAAATGAATGAGATGTAAATTCCTTCATTAATGCCTTTTGTGAGTATTTCATTATATATATATATATATATCAATAACATATAGTGTCATTTTATTAATTTTGTTTGAAAATTTTATCCATGATCCACTACTTAGAAACCATTTATTCGACGAGAAGCCTAGTAGTCATCCTATTACTCAGGCTGGTTGTATGGGGGGGGGGGTATAAGAGTTAGGCACTCTAGTCAGCATACCTTATTAGAACCTTACCCTCCCACTAATGTACCATATTTCACACATTTGGATCCCGCTGTGTTGTTAGGGACACACAAGATATTTAGGCATCCCGTGTTTTTGCTAGACTTTATATCTAAGCCTCATCACCCATATTTACAATATCTGATGTTGATTTCCACTCATCCATATTATACGTCTGGAAAGCCATCCATTCCATCTTCTTTAGCATCTATTTCTTTCTCTATGAGATTCTACATGACTTATTTGACTCCTACTCTAACACATTCTGTGCCTACAAGGCATACACTATGACCCACTCCACCTATACAAGGTTGTGTTCTTCAGCTCTTGTGGATCCAGTGGGGCCCATTGATTAGAATTCCGCATGTATATTTTAGAACCCTAACAAATTTTTATACCATAATTTATTTTCATTATAATATGTATTGATAAAATATATATTTTATTTCATAATAGATACATCCACTAATAGACGGTGGGGGAGTACACACATTCACATGGTGTGGAATAGCCACACATAGTTAATGGGGGGCTACAATGAAGACAACCAAATGATCGAAAAAATAGGGCAGTAATATCAGAATTTTTCGGCGATGGTTTACAAATACCCTGACATCATTCTTGTCAGCCCACTCTCATGGTAAAAGTTTCCAAATGAAGTTAAGGACAATTATTGGGCATATATATTGGTAAAAAATTCTGTTGGATTTAATGTAATATTTTTTTCGTATTTATATGAATTAATATTTTTGTGTCAGCTTTGGTCTAATTTTCTTGATGGTGAGGATGCACGAGCATCACACATAAGAAATTAGGTGAGATTTGCAGAGACTATAAACCTGAGTTATATATTGGATGACATTATAGAGTTATCACAGAGTTAGAGGTCTTACTTGTCAATAATGAGTTTTTGATAGAACAATATAGACAAATTATTACTCATTAGATGACTACCAAGTTTAAGGAATTAATCAAATTTGAGGGTTTTAAATTAAAATTTTCCTGTTTTTAATTAATACTATCTTCTGTATTATTGAATTTAATTTATGAATCATTTGAAAAAAATAAAAAAAAACATTGATGCTAAAAAATACCACCACACTTTGGGGTATACTATGATGTCAGATCATGAGAGGAAGCAGGTATGATAGTGGTTTATAATTTTTCTTTAGGACTTTTTACTTTTTATTGTTTCCTCTATAATTTGTTTGATTTCTAAAGTTTTGATAAAATTTCATTTATGAAATTCATTATTGTTAACCTATTTTCAATTATGTTTTCCCATACTCAATGTCATTATAGAGGTAGATATTGAATATTGAAGGACATTTGCCTTGAGAAAAATTGTTTTTCTTTAGTAGAAATAAAAAATATTGAAGTGAGGTTAACGAACTAACACAACAGTAGCTTGTAAGTTTTACTTTGTTGATTTAAAATTTTAATATATATTTTGCTACTTAATATTGTCTTTATATTTGTAACAGTCTCCTTTGGAGTCCCTTGATACTTAGGAACTTGAAAATTTTTGGCCGACTAATCACTTAAATTAGGTGTTGGGAGATGAGAACCCTGTTATTGTATAGTGCTGACTTGGGAAGAGTATAGTCCCGAAGAGGTATTGTACCTCTCCAGGTACCAGTTGTTGTACCACCAAGTTATAAATGGTTAAGTCATAGGAAACATGGTTTAAAAAAATGGTCACACAAGTGGAATAATGAGTTGATAGGGAAAACAATGAATTTATGAAATAGATGAAAATTTTATTTCTATCACTTCCAATAGAGTCTAAAACATCTTGCAATGAATATATGCTATCAATGCATTCATTATATTGTGTAATTGGAGGAATTCCTAGTGGTGTTCAAGATGATTTTATTCCTAGCAATGATGATGGTGAGGAAGAGGCCACGGATAAGGATGATGCTGAGACCAAGGCTGAAGATGAGGACGAGGTGGAAGATGAGGCCAAGGCAGAGATTGAGGCAGAGGAAGAGGGTGAGGATTAGGATGAGGATGATCATGCAGATGAGGATGAGGAAAACTATGGGGAAAAGGATAAGGATGAGGATGCATCTGATGATGACAGTGATGATAGCGATGGTGATGAGGGGTAGATTGATTTGTTACATTTTTGACTGATATTTCTGAAATTTGATGTTTAATGATTTGGTGTGCCTGAATATATATGTGATTAAGTAGGTAAAAATATGCTTGAATCAAGTATCCTAAATAATATATTATTTTAATCACATCACCTTTTACCAAGGCATTGTCATTTTTTAATCACTACCTATTTGGTGCGTGATTTGTGGTTTTAACTGACCAACCAATCCTCAAGTATGTATTGTCACAATAATTTTTAAATATGAGGCAGCAATTTTGGATCAAATTTATTCAATTGTTTGATTCTTTTATCCAGCTTAAACCTGAAAATTTAAATTATATTGTCAATTCTATTAGACATAAAAATCACCCTCAATAGTTATAGGAAGAAAATTTGGAATGTATATTGATTTATAATATGGTTTAACTCCACATAAATGTGATTAATGATCACATTGGTGTATATTTATATCATGCTGACCTCACATCATCCAAGTTTTATAATTTTAAGGACACCCAAATATCATAGTTTGATTTTATAAATAATCAAAAAAGTCTTGATGGTGAGGAGATTCTTGATGGATGATTTCGAATGGATATATAAAGCTTTGTATTGAAGGCCTCATCATTATCCTCTATGTTGAACTAAAATTTTTGAATCCTATTTGACCAGATCTAGTATTGTCTAAGTGATGAATAAATAGGTTATGTTGATATAGAACTATATCATTATTATTCAGAGGCACAAAAATAATATGATAATCAGTGAAGGTGACCTTTGGAATTCAAGGTTGGTGAGGATTTATTTCTTTGGGATTCACCAAAATTGGCTCACCGACATATGGGTAGGCAAGAAAAGTTGACTATAACATTTTTATGGACTTTTTAGATATTGGAAAAATTTTGTGAAAATTCATATCATCTTGATTTACCCCCAAGGACCAATGTCATGATTAAAACCATCCATGTTTCTATACTAAGGAGGTGTGTTCTTCACCAATCACATGTGATCCAATATGATGATATTAATCACGATGATGATGAATTATATATAAAGATTCCAATATATATCATCAAATGAAATCATAAACAATCACGGGTTAATATGATAGATCTAGTTTGGGTTAGGTAGAATTATGGAAATATCCAAGACAAAAATTAAGGGGTATCAAATTGAAATGAAGAGTGAATGATCAAATATGTTTTTTATATTATGTCAAAAAAAATAATTTTATTTGTTTACCCTTTCCATATTTTTTATACTTGTTATGTATATTCTTACATGATTGGTTTTTTTGTGTTCCATATATTAGAATAGATATATTGTTATGTATTACTATAATAAAGTAACCACATTTCAATGAATAATTGGAATGCCAAGGATGTGCTTGAATCATCCCAACTAATTATTATGATTTTCTAGAAGTGATTGTACTTGGTATTCTACTATCACCTCTCTTAAAAGGATGGGTAATAAGATTTCCAAACTATGTATTCATGTATACCATTCTTGGGATTGGTAGAACACTATGACTTGGTATTTTGTATTTTATTCATATTGGTCATCTCAGACTATAGGGTAAGGCTAAAAGTATGTGCACATGGTATGGATTCTCCCCTTGTAGAGATTTTTTTTTCTATATCTTAAGTCGTTATTGATGTCCATTTTATACATGTTGACTACACATATACCACTTCTCTAGCTTTTCATTGTTGTCATATAAACTCTATCTTATGATAGGTTATAAGGGAGGGTTTGTGGCTTCCTACTGGGTATATTATAATCACACTCTATATGTTCCTTTTTAATATGTGTGTAGATTATAATTCATTTGATCTCTCCAAGGGTAAGGCACTAGAATAGGATCCAAGATAGAAATAGAGTATGGAACTCAAGAGAACTCATTTTTAGTTTTTAGTGGATTGTTCAGGCATAGACAAGGGGTTGTCCCATGGAATTTTTAAGGGTTATCCAAAGATACTCATTATTAATTTCATGAACCGAGACCCTCAAGGTTTTTTTCATAACAATTATTTGTTACTCCCCTTGGAAATGTAGTATTTAAAACCTTTAAGTCCCAAAAAAACTCAAAGTTTCCACCCCACTCATAAAAGGTTCTACCCTATCTTCTTATAAATTTTAAACTCATATGGTTCCAATAAATTCATCCTAAAAAAGAAACCCTAATAATGTTTATGCAACAAAAATAATATATAAAATATGGTTATTTATTAAAGGGTCTAAAAAACATGATATCAAATTTACCACTCATTTAACCATTCTAATCCTAGACCTGTCCCACATTGTACTAAAAATCCTAATGTTATCAAGCCTTAATATCATACAATATGATGTGATTAATTAATTATTAACATTTATAATTAAATTATCAATTAAATTCAATGTTGTCTAAACTTAAATAACTCATTTATCCTCATAGTGACACCTAAACGATGGGGAGCAGTGTTAAAAAGGTCTAAGTTGTGCCTACTATAACCATGCTAGAAAAATCACCCTGAATCAACACCCAATCGATCACTAATTTTAAAACCAAATTTTCTAAATACCTAAAAACTCACTAGGAGATTTACCTTTATAAAAAAGTGAGAAATAAGTTATGTTCTTCCTACTAGGACATAATAAAACTATTTCAGAAGTAAGTCATCATGTATTGATCTGATTTCACAATTTCTTTTAATATCTTACACAAAACCCAATATAAAACCGGGAATACTATGTTTTAGTACATTCTATTGTGGGAATACTATGTTGTGGTACATTCCATAGTGGGAATGAATAATCCCTATCTAAAATGATGAAGGTGGATTATACCATTACATAAGGTGTAGTGATCTAGTGTTCAAACTAAAACAACATTTATACATTTCCGGATTGATTGGGTAATTTTAGAATAGTTTTACAATATCTTAAATAGGATGAACTATAAAATATTAATACATTCCATACTTAGGAAAATTTACTATTTTTATATGGTATTGCAGTGTTGTTTTTTGTACTGTTTTAAGTGCTGTATGAAGGTGTATGCTTTGTGCAGTTTTAAGTGTTGTATGAAGGTGTATGAATAGGAGGAGAGTCTGCAGGATGTTGTTTTAAATTCTAGAAATTCCATGTACCAATATTTTTAAACTTTGGGTATAGTGTTGAATACCATATTTTTACCAACGGTTTCAATAAACAATTAGTAAATTGTGAAATCATGATATATATCAATGGTTATTAAACTATTGGTTTAAATATATACCAATTGTTGTATTGAAATAGTTGGTATAATGAACTCTACCCAACCCTATACCAACGGTTTAAGAAGAACCATTGGGATAAGCCTATCCCAACTCCAAACTAGCCAATGGTTTGGATAACCATTGGTATAGGGTATACCCACGGTTTTCTTGCATATTCAAATAGTTTGAAACCATTGGTATAGACTTCCTTTCCCGTAGCATAACCCACCAGGGCCTACCTATCCCATGGAAGGTCAATCCTTCATGACCCCAAGGATTCCTCTAATAGGCAATGGGCTAGTGACCAATGCCAATAAGGCATATCTAAAACGAGAGACATTTTCATAATGTTCCAGTACACATGAACAAAACCATATCCCTGGAAAAGTAAAGAGAAATATAATATGAACTATAAAATATGGAGTAAAACCATATATTCAATAACCTATATGGAATAAAACAGAGTACCATATTATTAACCAAAGAGAAAAAGGTCCAGAACACATGCCCAACCCAAAAATGTAATCCCAATCTAACAACAAATGGAATAAAGGGATGCTAATAGAAACCATATATTGATCTCCAAGTCTAACCACTGTACACTATCAATGATCCCAAACATCTCTATGATCCACCAATTAAACCTATGAACTTTATATCATCTTCATAATACATGACATATGTGAGTAAAACCCATACAGGGGTGATTATATACATATCCAGTAATATTCCCTAAAATAAAAAAAGGTAGAAATAAAGAGATAAAACAATTGTTAGATCAACCCATAATGTTATATCAATAAAAATATTAGAAAAACCATAATAGTACAGATATATTCAATAAGAATCCAAAAAAAGAGAGGCAAGGGATCACTATCTCGACAACACAACTAAGAATGATGAGTCAGCCTGCAAAACCAATAGTCCATCACTAATACCCAACATCATGTAAAACTACATATGAATTCATATGGAGGGGTACACACCTCATCATTATACTCTATAGTTGAGGTATCAACAACACTAGTTAAGCATCCTGCTCAACCTCACCCAAATCTATGTGGAGGGGACCAACCAGTGCCGCTGCACTCTGAAGCGAGGGGAGCCACAACACCCATGGAGGACCTGATCATCATCAGAGATCGAAGAAGGTGGAGTACCGCTCTGTATATAGATGAACTACATCTAGTGTAGGGGATTAAAATATCTACCTGCATAATAAGTATGGGGGACCAACGCCATAGTGAATTAGGGGAATACCGACCCTAACATCTCTCCATGGATCATTCCCTGACCACTGCCATCATCAAGCATCACCAAAAGAAGCTTAAACCTTAGAAAACCTCACATAATATTTTATATTCCATAACCAAGGTCACCATCATGTTCTACTTGAAAAAAGTCTAGGAAAATCTACTTGTGTGTGAAAATAAAATTTCCAAATATAGATATTTCATTAGAAGATATTCTATAGGGAATACAAGATGTGTGTGTAGGTCAACATGGAATGTGAAATTACCTCACTAGCTATCCATGTTATTCCATGGAAATGGCTTGGAAGGCCATTTCATACCACATGGTGTGTACTAGGGTTACAAAAAAATGTATATCAACATGGAGTACTAGGTTTGTAGACCTGGCACATGGCTCTGCTGAGCAAGTACGTCCAAAGTCTATGTTCTTTTGGTACATAGTGGGCATAAACACCCAGGGTATTGGGCATGTATAATTAGCATAGGTCCATCTACCCAGGTATGGTTAGATGGTTTATGGTACTGAATACATGGAATATGATCCTTAACTCTACTAAAATCCCTAGTCACATTAGAAAAGGAAGTACACACCATGTGTTCTTCTGCACTACACAACACATAGTCTCATTTGTAAGATCCCAAAATTGATGAAGTTACGACCTTGATTAATTTGTTTTTAAATCTATTAATTTTGGTTAATGGATTTTTTTATGGATGTATGAGGAGTTTTGAAAGTGTTTTGGGTGTTCGATACATGAAAGAAAAAGGGATTTTGGCCATCCAATGCATGTTGCACGGTTGACACACGATTAGAGATAACCATGCATCCCAACCATGCTAGCCAAGAAAAGGGGTGTACGATTAATAAAATCCTGCAATGGGGAGATCCAAAAAATTAATACATGGATAGAGGCATTCTGCAAGGTTGATTCATAGTCTTCCAAACCATTCCAAGATCCTGAGGAAACCATGAAACCTCAACCCTCTTGGATAATTTCTGGTAGATGGTTTACACATGGTTTGGAAAACTGTGATGCCAAACCATGCGTGCCATTAAAAAGTGTGAATTTATCACATATCCCCCTTAATATTTTGATAATTCCACCTGATTTTATCCTCCTCATTCTTCTTATATCCCTAGTGACAAAACTAATACCCCTAAATCTTCCCAAGGGTGGTTCTTCTTTGATTCTAGTCCATTTGAAGTGCCTTTGGTTGCTGTTCGAAGCTCTAGGTGAGTCTAATCTTCATATTTCTTCTCATTTCTAGATCAAGGCTTATAGATTTGTTCATTTTATTCAAAATCCATAAGAACCTCTTTTTCTAGTGAATCATAGTTTGGGTATTCAATGGGTGATTAAATACATATCTAAGGCTAAGGTTAAGGGTGAATTCGACATTATATTCATGGTAGGTGGTTTTCAAGTTATATCCCTTGGCCTTGAAGTTGATTTGTGCATATTTGGTTGTGTTCTTGGTTTTCTATCATTGTGAATTTGATATATATGTTAGGTTTAGGTAAAATGGTTAACTAAATGACCAAACGAACCCCTCATGATCCCAATGGTATGAGTTGTTGTTTACTAGGTCAATTAAGGGAACCCATGGGGTGTGCCAATGATTCTGAACATAGAAAACGGTAATGTAAAACCCAAAGTTGATTTATGATAAGGTAGTTCCCACTAAAAAAATGTTGGTACATTTTATTTAATTAAAAATAGAATATGAATTAGTGTTTCTATAATTTGTTAATGGTATACATTATTGTTAGTCCTAATGAGAAAATGAATTAAATGTGTTAACATGAATGTGTAAAATGACTTGTGAATTTGTAATGAAAATGTGTTAATGATTATAATTTGTAATGAAAATGTGTTAATGATCATGGAATATGAAGTGAAAAATGTGTTAAATGGGTAAGGTATGAGAATTGTTAAATATTACAAATGTGTTAAGTTATGGGAATTGATAAATATTTCAAATGGGTTAATAGATGGAAATTGTTAAGTATTCCAAATGGTTTAATATATGGAAATTGTGGAATATTTAAAATGAGTTAACATGTGGATAATGCAAAATATTCTAAATAGGTTAAGGGATGGGAATGAAAATGGGTTAAATGGTTATGAAAAGCAAATGGTAAATGTGTTAGTGGGTTAAGGAATAAGGGTAATTTATGTGTTAAATGAAATGTGAAATGTGATTGTTATGTGTTTTGATTATGTATGGTTTGAGACATGGTTTATATGGTAAATGGATAGATAATAATGTGAAAATGTATTGGTTATTGTGGGTTATTGGACTTGAGGTTATATGGCCAAAGGTCAGGCTAGACCGAGGCTCTAAACCCCACCCCATAATGCATGAGTTAGGTAAGGGACCAAGGCTGTACACCTCTAACAGATGCATTTGATGAAACTATCTAGACCGAGGCTCCAAGGTAACTGTGATGTAAATGTTTATGAAATTATTATACATACAAGGAAAGGGAACATTATTTATACCCTTACTCTTAGTAATTACTTGGATTATACCGTTGTGTGAATTTTTTAAATACCTAACCCATGGAACATATAATGTAAATGAATTAAGTGATAAACATAGAACTAATGTTGTTAATGGGTGAAGTAATCATTGTTACCTAATGGAACCTAAGTCATATTGTTTAATTTTATTTTTATTTAGTTCTTTCATGAACTATCTATTTATACTAGATATTTTATGAACACCATTGGTGGTGGCCTATTGAGTTGTACTCACACCCTGCTCGGGCCACCATTAGGAACCAGAGCAGATTTCATGGTTACAGTCCAGGATAAGGGAAAGGGCCCTATTCTTGGGAGTTGATTTGGGATTAGGGGTTCATGGATGAGGATATAAACGTAGAGTCAATACCAATTTGAGGATTTAGTTAATGGTATTTCTTTTGGATTTTATTTCACTTTTGGCACTATTATAATGACATGACATAATTATTTCTTGGTTGTAGATTATACCCTATTTGGGATATGGTTAGTAATGGATATTTCGAGTTTATTTCTTATTGTTCACCATTATTTCAAATGTTATCTACTATGGATTACAATGGTAAATAGGGTATAGTCTCCCCATTAGATTTATCAAACCCTCACTGCTAGTCAGCAACCACTGACATACTAGGAGGCTCTCTTGAGGTCATATGATGACCTGACTTGGAGCACTGTTTTAGTATATTCTAGGTTATGGACGTTAAAAATTGGTATTAGGGTAAGTTTCTTTTCTATGGTCTTACATTTTGGGATGTTAGATATGTGGTTTTGATGTTTCAGTACTTGGAAATGTGCTCTTGCATGGGAGTAGAAAACCCAGGTATGAGGGAAAACCCAAGTGTCCAGGGTGGTAATTGTTGTTCTTGATGTGTTTCACTACATTAGAATGATATTTCATCATTGGGTGATGCACTTGTTGTGGGATGCATCAGTTTTATGATATTTTACTCATGGTCAGAATGAAATGAGGTTGTGAATTCATGCATCATGGTAGGCATCTAGTGTTATAGGTGGCAATAATGAACATATTAACACATGGGATAGGTGGGTGTGACATGAAGGGTAGGTTTCATTTTTATTTATTAAAAATTTGAATAAAATTAATGTCTAATAAAGATGAAAAAAATGAGAAAAAGGAATAATTTTAATGAATGGTTAGGGAATTATGCTTGATAAAGGGTTAGAAATGAGTTAAAATGTTGGTTCTAATGAGTTGTGAATATGTAAAAAACATTAGTTGTAACGAACAGTAAAGAGAGAATTGTGTTTGAAGAAAAATGTTTTTCATTGTAAGTGAGGGAATGGTTTTAAATAGGTTTCTAGTTAGAGGGTTATGTCTATGTATTTTGGTACAACTGTGTTCTTCATGACCCATTGTAGATATAGTAAAGGTTAGTGTTCTTGGTGTGATAAGGTTTGTTGGAATAGTGCATGTGGGATGAGTTTTTATGGATAGTGTAGAGCCTTCTTCTGTGTAAATTGTAAAATCATAGTGTTTTATGTTTTAAGACCCATGATTGTAATTATATGATGATTCCAACACATTTATGTGTGCTAGTTGGGTGATAAGAGGAAATCACTGAGCATGATCCTTTATAAGTGGGTCATGAAATTCTAGTGATTTAGGGTAATCGAGGAGAAGAGAAGTTTCGTGAGTAATTCACTCATTTTATACAGATGATGGACAAGACCTAGGGCGGGAAATGTCGAGTATGTTTGATCTGACCAGTGAGTTTCGGTTGCATCATAGTCCAATGTTTTCTAAAGAGGGTGGACCCGAGGCTACAGAGTTCTGGATAGAGTCCATCCAAATGATTTTGGATCACTTTGAGACTCATTTAGAGAAGAGATTCAAGTTAGCAGTGTATATGTTGTGAGGACCGGGGATGTGATGGTGTAATATTTTGGTTCAAACCTAGCAGGTAGAGGGTATGTTAGGGAATGAATTCCATGAAATGTTTCTAGAACACTTTTTTTCAGATACCTTGAGGGAGGAGTGGGATGTACAGTTCATGAAGTGTATCTATGGAATGATGTTAGTGATAAATTATGTAGGTCGTTTCATGGACTTATAAAACTTTATTCCGGCATTGGAAGGAGATGAGACCGTGATGATAAGGCACTTCTATGATGGGATTAGACATGATATTAAGTATTAGGCAAGTTCCTTCTATTTAAAATGGTTTATAGAAGAAGTGGATCCAAACCTTATTTCAGAACCGATCTTTAAAGAGGCTTCAGGTATTGGGTTTGTGGCTCCAGTTGCACGGACCAATGGTCCAACTTTTGGGGGAAGGAATCATCATTTCATAAATCTTCATCAGAGTGGAAGTGTGCAAAGTGTTTTGAAGAGAGGACTGGCCCCTCAAAGTGGTGATCAAGTGTTTTTATACCATTGTGGTAGGCTATGATGCATGCATGGTTAGTGACCCTAACCTCCAATTGGGTGCCGATCATATGGAATGATGGGACACATGTAGTAGTTTTGTAGGAACACTCGATAGTTGGGAAAATGTGAAGGATCTAGGCCAACTCCAAGTGCAAGTATAGGATCAATTACCCCATATTAGGCTTGTAGCTGGAGTTTGAATGACTGAACTAGTAGAGGTGGCATACATGGTACTCCAGAGCGAGATCGTCCATACCAATATAGAATTGAGACACAAGGGACTAAGACTAGGGCCTAGGGTAGAGGGGTACGTCAGATCCATGCTGTTCAGTCTACACCTAGAGGTGTGAAGGTGATTCCATTGATAGTTTATGGTATGATCCTTGTATCTTTCATTATTTCGAGTGCTTTTTTTGAAAAACATGCCTCACATTCTTTTATTTCTGCTTAGTATTTTATTGTGTTGGGTCTAGAGGTGAAAAATATGTGTGGGGTAGTACAAATTGATACACCATTAGGGGAATGAGAAAAAAATATTAGACATTATAAGGGGTGTGCACTCGAGGTTTGTGGGTACCGTTTCCTATGGGACTTATTTATTCTTGAGATGTCGGGTTTTGATATGATTTTGGGAATGGACTAGGTACTATTATACCAAGACCATATTAACAGTTTCCATCATAGTGTAACATTCATGTCTCGTGAGGGAGACACCTATACCCATCATAGTGAATGAGATGTTCAGGAAGGCCAGGCAAGGCCAATTTTTCAGTAATTGGGTGAACTTATAGCTCATGTGACTTTTCTCATGCTTGATGGTGGGGATGTCGAGAAGCTTCTCTTTCCTCTTATGGTGGATTAATTACAGGATGTTTTTCGCAAGGATTTATCAAGGATTCAACCAGAGTGGGATGTTGAGTTCATGATAGAGTTACTGCTGAGAGAAGAACTAGTTTCCATTCCACCAGAAGAATGTCACAGACAGAACCCCAAGAGCCTAAAGCTCAATTGGAGGAACTAGATAATAAGGGGTTCATTATCCCTAGTACTTCAACTTGGAGATATTCAGTTCTATTTTCTAACAAAGTTTATGGGTCATTATGGTTGTGTGTTAATATAGGAACTTGAATCATATGATAGTTAAGAACTGATACCCTCTTCTTCAAATCGATGATATTTTTTACCACCAAAGAGGTTCTTCAATATTTTCAAAAATTGATTTTAGGTAGCGATATCATCATCTAAGGTTGGGAACTTATGATATACCATGGAAAGCCTCCAGAGTAGTTATGGGTTGTATGAGTTTATTGTGATTCCATTGGTTTGAACAATGCACTATCAGTGTTTATTTCTATGATGAATCAAACATTTCACCCATATCTAGACCAGTTTTTTGTCATCTTTATTAATGGCATCTTGGTGTACTCTAAAACTCATGTTGATCGTTCCAAACATCTTGACATCATCATGAGTACACTAAGAGAGAATATAATACATCCCAAGATATCCTAGAACAATATCTGGATCGACAAGGTTCATTTATTAGGAAACATCATCTCAGAGGAAGGTGTATCTGTGAATCTAGAGAAGGTGTAGGAAATTGTGTCTTGGAAGTAGGCTAGGAATGTTTCTGAGGTCCAAATTTTTCCTGAAATTATCGATGTTTCATTAATGAATTTCTCATTTATAAGAACAACTTCCATGTTTGACCAAGAGAGGTATCAAGATTTAGTTGTCTGTGTCTTGTGAGAATTCCTTTCATAAATTGAATAAGCAGTTGACAACTACCCCAATTCTAATCTTACCTAATACTTATAAGAAATTACCTTGTTTTGTGAAGTGTATGGTGTTGGACTTGGAGTAGTGTTGATGAAGGATGATTTAATTGTAGTGTATGGGTTACAGAAGATGAGGCTTCATGAAATTAATTACCACATGCATGATATTGAGTTGGACATACTAGTTCATACCTTAAAAAGCTGGTGGAATTACTTGATGTGAGAATTTTTTATGGTGTTTACCAATCATAAAATCCTAAAGTACATTTTCTCTCTGTATGATATGAATCTTCATTAGCAGAGATGGTTTTAATACATGCAATCCTTTGACTTTGAGTTGATTTATATACCAGGAAGGAGAAGAAAATGTTGTAGATTCATTGAGTCAGAAGAGTCAGAATTTTGGGGATCTGGAATCAAGTTCATACTAGAATATGATGGAAATATTTGATGAGATGCATTTGGAGGTACACGATGGGCATGGGAAGATGACCCTATAATCCTTTTCTATTGATTCCACACTTATGATCCGGATTATGGAATGGTAGTTTGAGGATCCTAAATGTGTGTCTTTGAAAGGAATTCTTAAAGGTAGGGAGTCAACTTCAATTTGGATCAATAGATAGGATGAGATCATTTATGTCGGTGTCCATATGGTTGTGCCAACAAGTATTTGAGAAGAATTGATTCACAAGTTTCATGCGTCAAAGTGGGTTGTGAATCGTAGTTTGAAAAATATGTATTGGGAACTTTGAAGGCATTATTGGTTTCCAGAGATAAATAAATAGCTTGAAGGTTTCGTATCATGATTCCTTATCTGCATGCAAGTGATGGATGTGATCTAGTGACAGGGTGGTTTGTTGAATCCATTTCACATTCTAGAATTTAAATGGGATGATATGATGATGGATTTCGTGGTAGATCATCTAAGGATTCTTCAAAAGAATGATGTAAACTATGTGGTTTTGGATTAGTTAACTAAGGTGGTTCATTTATTTCCAATTCAAGAGACTTTCCCTATGTATCAGTTGGGTGAGTTATATGTTTGGGAGATAGGGAAGTTTCATGGGGTGCTGTGAATGATAGTTTCAGATCAGGATATGCTATTTAATTCATGATTTTGGTAAGGATTATAGAGAGTTCTTTGTACTTAGTTATTTTTGAGTACGACCTTTCACCAGAAAAAGAACGGGAATTCAGAGCATATCATTCAGGTACTTGAGGATTTTTCGGGGGTTTATACCCTAGATTTTGGTGGATCCTGGAAAAAATATCTAGTGCTGGTGGAATTTTCTTATAATAATAGTTACGTGGATATGATTTAGATGAAACCATATGAGGAACTATATAGTATAACATGTAGATATCTATTTTTTTAGATGGAATAAGGATAATCATATTTTTTTGGGACCGAGTCTCATGAATGAGATATCAGATCAGGTTCAGATGATTCAGAAACATACAGAAACAACTTAGAGTAGGCTGAATTCATATGAGGATTGGAATCATAGACCTTATGATTTTGTGGTGGATGAACATGTATTTATTCTAGTTTTACCAAGGTTGGGTCACCATCAGATTTTGAAATAGTGTAAGATGGTCCCCATGTACATGGGGCTATCAGATATTGTGGAGAGGATCAGATTGATGGCGTAATGTTTGGATATTCTCCAGTGGTATAGTAGTATGCCTAATTTTTTCATGTATCTCAACTTTGAAAATATCACCCTTGTCTATCTCATGTGATTGATGTTGAATATTCTTATCTTGAGGCTGATGTATCCTTTTAGGAGAAGTTCAGATCATGGATTATAACAAGGAGGTATTATGGGGAAAGACCATACCGTTGGCTTGAGTTTTGTGGAATCATGGTAATGTTTATGAAGAAACATGGGGGAGAGAGTCTGGTATGTAACCCTAGTGGACCAATATATTTGTTTAAAAAGCTCCATGATCCTTGGGAAGAGCTTATAGAAGGAGATTTTTTATAAGGTGGAAAGGTTATAAGGACCCAGACTTCATGATGGTAAATCCTTTTTTAAATTTTGGTTTAAATTTCTTAATTTTGGTTAATGAAATGTTTTATGGATGTATAAGGAGGTTTGGGGGTGTTCCAGTGGTTTTTTACTTGAACAAAAAAGGTATTTTTTACCATCTAGTGCATATCTAATTGTTGGAACATGGTTAGAGATAATGGTGTTCCCAAACCATGATTTCCAATAATAGGAGTTCACAATTAAGTAAACCATGAAAGGGGGAGATCCAAACCACATGGGATTGGACAAAGGCATTCTAAACTATTAGAACATTGTTTTCCAAACAATTTAGATATACCCATGAGATCATGTGACCTCAACCCTCTTGGATAGTGGCTGGTTTATGTCTTGCTTACGGTTTGGTAAACCGTTCAACCAAACCATGTTCCCCATTAAAAAGTATGAATTTACCAAAATTCCCCTCAGTATTTTAAGTATCCCACCCTATTTTACACATAATTATTCTTCCTATAGCCTTAGTGATTAACCTAATGCCCAAATCTTCTCATGGGTGGTTATCCTTTGATTCTAGGATGTTTGGAGCATCATCTTTTTGCAGATCAAAGCACCCGGTGAGTCCAATCTTCCACTTAATTCTCTTTTCTAGATTATTTCTTGTAGATTTTTTCATCTTATTCCAATGTCCTAAAACCATCTTTTTCCAGTGAATATCTTATTGGAGATTCAATGGATACTTAAATACATATCTAAGTCTACTTATAAGTGTTTGTTCATCATCATATTTGAGTTAGGTGGTCTACATTTATATCCCTTGGTCTTGAAGTTTACTTGTTCATTTTTTGGTTGTGTTCTTGGTTTTCTCTTGTCATGCATCTGATAAATTTGTTAAGGTTTGGTAAAATGGTTACCTAAATGAAAAAAATGAACCCCTAATTATCCCCATGGGATGCATTGAGGTTTATTATACCAATTTAGTGACACCCATGGGGTGCAAGAATTATTCATACTATAGAAAATGATAATGTCGAACCCGAAGTTGATGATCAAAAAGGTAGATCTAATTAAGAACTTGTTGGTACATTAGATTTAATTAAAATGGAAATATTAATAGCAGTTTCTAGACTTTGGAAAAGGCATAAGATATTGTGTGGCATAATGAGAAAATTAGTTAAAGAGGCTAAGATGAATGTGTTAAATGACTTATGAATTTGTAATGAAAATATGTTAATGATTATGGAATATGAAGTGATAAATGTATTAAATGGGTTAAGGTATGATAATTGTTTAATATCGAGAATGGTATAAGGTATGGGAATTGTTAAATATTCTAAATGGGTTAATATATGTAAATTATTAAATATTAAAAATGGGTTAATGTATGGAAATTGTGAAATATTTGAAACAGGTTAACATATGGAAAGTGTTGAAGATGATAAATAGGTTAAGGCTTGGGAAGGGAAATGGGTTAGATGGTTACTCTATGTAAATGGTAAATGTGTTAATGGGTTAAGTTGTAAGGGTTATTTATGTGTTAAATAAATGTGAAATGTGACTGTTATGTGTTTTGATTATGTATGGTTTGTGACATTTTATATATGGTAAATTGATAAATAAGTATATGAACATGGCTTGGTTTTTGTGGTTTATTGGACATGAGGTTATGTTCCCATATATTGGGTTAGACTGATGCTCTAAACCACACCCCATAATGTGTGGGTTAGGGAAGGGAACCAAGTCTCTATACCTCTAACAGATGCATTTGATTAATCTACATAGACTAAGGCTCCAAGGTAAGTGTGATATATATTTTTATGAAATGTCTATCCCAATAGAGATAGGAAAATTTATTTATAACCTTATTCTTAGTAAATTCTTATCTTATGGAATTGTGTAAATAATTCAAATTCCTAACCCATGGAATATGTAGTGGAAATGAATTAAGTGATAAACATGGAAATAATGTTTTAAATGGGTAAAGTAAACATTGTTACCTAATGGCACTCGATTCAGCTTGTCTACTTTGTTGTTTATTTAGTTATTTCATGCACCATCTATTTAGACTGAATATTTTTTAGACACCATTGGTGGTGGCCTACTAAGTTATCCTCACACCCTACTCAGGCCACTATTCAGCACCCGAGTAGATTTCATGGTTGCATATAAGGAAACTGGAAAGGGCCATATAATAAAGAGTTGAGTTTGTATTAGGAGGTGTATGGTTGAGGATCTTGACATAGAGTCTGGAACCATTTTAAGGATTTATATTTTGGTCTTTATTTGGGGTTTTCTTTCACTTTTGGCACTGTTAGAACGACATGACATATCTATTTCTTGGTTTTTTCTTATATCCTGATTAGGATATGGTTAGTAATGGATGTTTTTGGTTTATTTCTTATTTTTCATTTTATTTCACATGTTATTTGCTGTTGATTATCCTGTTAAAGAGGGTATAGTCTCCCCATGTGATTTATCAGACCCTCACTACTAGTTAGAAACCTATGGCATATGTGGAGGAGCGCTTGAGGTTATGTGGTGATTTGACTCAGAGCACCAATTTAGTGTATTATGGGTCGGGGATGTTACAACATTTTTCATAGAATCCTAATATTCATCAGTTTCCCAATCCATCAATTCCACTAAAAATCATTCTGTTTGACCAATGAAAATTGAAGGGGATTTCCTCCGACTATTGATTTCATGCCTTCAGTGACCAGGAATTAAATTCTGATCAACTACTCGAATCATGCAATATATCCCAAAGAACATTACATCATTGTTTCCTTTCAAGATCATATATTTTTTAATAGTACTCCAAAATCACCCCAATCTATCTGAAAATCACCAATATATTCATCATGCACAAAACCACCTTGAATTTGGGGGGTTAGATCGTGCTCAAACCCACCCCGGAAATGTCAAATCATGACTATATTGTCAAAGGATGACATAAAATAAGGACTTGTGGATGAAAATAACAATATCAAAGGTGAAAACACCATTGGACTAGAGTTCTTACCCAATGATGACATACTCGAGAAAACCATGGGTTTCAGCAAGGTATAACCATTGTAAATATATTTAAATTTTAATTTATCTTGGTGAGTTCATGTGAAGGGTTTGAACTTGTAGATAAATAAATGAAAATAATAACTCATGATCAATATTTAATCAAAAGGGTGGAAACCACAATTGATGAATATTACCTTTATTAGGATTGATTATTGGTGAAGAACACATTCACCATTGATGTAGAAGAACCATTGCATTTTCTACCTCTCATTACACCTCTATCTAGTCACGCGTCGTCCTATGATCTTAACCATCCAATGAATAACGTCCAAGGATCCTCTAAAATATACTAGGGTTATACAAATAACACTAGAGAATTTCTGTAAAGGTGTTTTCATATATAAATTTAGGTTGTGGTAGTTTAAAATAAAATAAATAAATTTGATTATTTATTTTTCTTAAATCACCACCAATAGTCAACTACATGAAACTTTAGATGCCAACCACCATTAGGTCATGACCAGGGTAAACCCCACTTTCTAGAATCAACTATGGTATTAGATTTATCATATGAGGTACTGACCAATAGGAAAACCAAAAATATTGAAATTATTCAGGGGTATAATTTATTGTATATTAATATTTTAATATTTAAATTCTAGGGTCCTGAGACATCCAAACCCTATGCTGACATTGAGGATAAATACAGATATATACATATAAATATTCAAAGGAAATATATACTATAGCCAGGGTTGTGACATCCCCCCCTCAAGGATTTTCTCAGTTAAAATTGTAATCTACATAAAGAAGTGGGTGGTATTGATTCATCATTTGAGACTCTCACTCTTAGGAACTCCCTTTAACACTCTAATGATGCCGCAACACACTAACCAAGTGATTGGTCTATCTATATAGGATCCTTTAATATTGATCTTTTGTCATAATTAGGTACTCTGCTGAGTTTGATCTATCCTCGATGTCTATATCACCTAGTAAATAACATGTGTAGGGTCATGCACATATCTTTTCAGTTGAAACACATGGAATATTTTATGCAACAAGTCCAATTGTGTGGGTAGGGATAAAAGGTAAAAAACCTCACCAACCATTTGTTGTATCTCAAATGACCCGATAAACCTTAGGTATAACTTTCCTCCCAAGTTAATTCTCCACAATTCATGACATGGAGAGAATTTGAGGAACACATGGCCTCCCCACCAAAATTAAAAGGGTCTATGATGTTGATCTTCATAATATTTATGTCCACATTGATCTTTCATCATACAATTATAGATTTGATAAACTTTCTTTTTCATCTCCTACACCATATTTGGCTTATCTAGAGATTTCTCATTAATTTTAGTCCAACATAAGGGTGACCTACAAGGTCTATCATATAGGGCCTTTAATGGTATTATGTTTATAACAGAGTGATATATTTTATTATAAGAAAACTAAACTAATGGAAAATGATTCTTCTAGTTCTTACTGAAGTCCCACACATAAGCCCTTATCATATCCTCTAACACCTGGATAGTCCACATGGTCTGGACATCCATATGGGGGTGGAATGACATACTCATCCTGAACTAGATCCAGAATTCCTCATAATGTTCTCTCTATAACCATGAAATGAATCAAGAATCACAGTCATAGATAATCACCAAGGTGACCCCATTAATCCAGGTGATCTCTAACACAAACATCTCCTTAAACTCTCAACCCAACACTACTACCTGATGGAAAAGAAGTGTTTTAACTTCGTAATCCATTCAAATATCACCTATATGGAATCATTTAATTTTGTTATATTTGGAAACCCTATAAAAAATACATATATATGCTATCTCATTTTCACTTTGGGATTTCAAGAGCGCATGTCTATCCTTATGGAACTTGGTGCCTAGCCTTCTCCTGCTGACATGTGTGACATTGAGAGATGAACATGGATATTCTACACCTCATGAAATCCCACCAAAACTACTATAGAAGGTACTTGTATATATTTATCACACTAGTGTGTACATCCTTGGGGGATGTGTGAATCTTCCCCATCACATCCTCTCATAGCATGACCGATTCCACCATCTATTCATAAAAAATGATGATGTGCTACCCACCTTTGGAAAATCCATCAAGATAACATCCATTGAATATATGGTCATGTAAGATATCCTGGTCAATATATCCAAGATAATACTCCATAACACACTCTATAATAAATGGGTTGAAAACCATCAACTAGGGGTAAACCACACCATCCACATCCTAAAAGGCCAAATGCAAATAGGTCAATTACTCCATCACCTCGACAAACAATAGTAGATGTAAAATCTCGTTTTGAGTATCCACTTACATGTAAAATCCTTTGTTAGGACCTCAATCTAGCATAGAATCAACTGTTGTTGGGTCCACTATCATCCCCATGTATGGGAATACATATCCAAGGTAATTTGACATCCAAAATCAATAATTGAATCTATGAGAGCTCCCCATATATTTCGTACTCTTGGAGCATTTCCAAAACCATCCTCAAGTGTCTCATGTGATATTCCATGGATTTTGAGTACACGAGGGAATCAACATACAAGAACAACATAGATAAATCCAACAAGGGTTAAGGAGATGGTTAATTAACCCCACAAAATCTTCTAGGTTGTTCAACACATGGAAGGGAATCAAAAAGATCTCAAATCTATAGTAGTGGATATAGGAAGCCTTGATCGATTCATCCTCCTATAGAACCAAGATTTAGTGACAACTTTTTTAGGTCAAACTGAAAAATAAACTTCCCCCAAACTATAAGTTAAAATATTTCATTGACTTTCTGGGTGGATACTACCCCCTAACAGTCACCTAATTTAGGTGACATAAATCCACACATAAACTCAAGCTCTCATCCACCTCCTATGAAAACAACACTGGGATTACTTGGGGGAAAAAACTAGGACTAACAGTCACTTGATTTATTGACTTCTCCAATAACACCTCTATCCCACTCATCTACACGAGGTCATCTGATGTTCTAGAATAGATATAGGTCCATCCTAGGTGAAATTCCCTACAGAAAAACACCAGATGAGAAATTAAACCAGGAATATCGTCAGGGAAGATTTACTAATACCTGTCAATCACCATAGAAACTAACATTTCATAACATCCACTTCTCCAAGGGTCACAATATCCAACTGATATAGAATCATCTATATCCTCTTACACATGTGCTCATTTAAATCTTCCAGGGAATCTTCCTCACCCAATAAGGGAGATCATGTAACCGTAGCTATGGAATAATGTTACCATCACTGGGGAATTTCATATGGTTATGGATAGTAAACATCTAGTCCATGCTGAGTTAAACATTGTAGGACCATACCATTGACTATGAAAATAATCCATGTGAGGATATCTCCCTTCCTAGAGTCTGGTTAAACTATCATTAAAAGTGTTTGATCACCGATACTCATCTATAAAATCCTCAAAGAATAAGGGTTAAGATAAATATTGATCCACTACTATTAATAGGTATTGAATAGGGGATACGTTTAAGAAAATTTGGTATAATAAAATGTTCTAAACCTACAACTGGAGTAGTGAAGACACATGTTGTACCTCGAATCCATACTTGAAGACTACCATCACAATATCCTACTATCTAGAGATGTTTTTTTGGTTGCATACCCATTCACTATAACTAGGGATCTCTCTAAAACCTCAATACACCAAAATGACCCTAAACACACAAGTTGACGGTATCAATCTTCCAACACTCTAAACTATTCTCTTTGGGAATAACTCACTTGACCACATGGTCTTAAATCACATCAAAATAATGAGTATCATTGGGGGAAGTGCCTACTTTACTTGGATATATAAAGTCATGTTAAAAATCACTAATAAAGGGATCTATAGATGCCCCAAATCATTGTGGAGATGTCTCACTGCTATGAACACCATCAAGAGGGGTCCTATACATGTAGGACTTTCACACCACATGATCATACAAGTCCTCTAACACCTGAGAAGTGGGTTCTAGACCCCCCCCCCCCCCCTAAAAAAAACTAGATGATCTCTATATTTGTAACTCATGAAGAACACAAAACACAAGTGTTATATATTCTAGTATCATAAAAACCAAAATATTCTCCATGATGAAGATTGGTCTCTAGTGATACCATCTAGTCGATTGGTCTCTTCCCAAAACAAAAAACTGTGACATCCCCCTCAAGCCAATCCTCCACTGCATGAGGGTCGATCTCACTATGAAACCACAAATGTCCTTATTTTTGGAACTTGGGTAACACACTAATACTACATGTTTCTACATCCAATCAATTTAGATCCATCCATTACTCATGATGAAGATGATCATCTATCTAGACTACTAGAGGAGGCTCCATGATCTTCTCAACAAGTTTTAGCATTGCTTGTTTCCCACCTAGATGAAAACACCTCATGAAAGGGACATTAAATTATATCCTCACCACTCAAATGGTCATCATCATGAAAATATCTTTAAATACTATTCATCTATCATCACAGAATAATATGGAAAATTATAAAGACATACCATGATCAAATAGAATATCTGAGGATTAACTCAAGAAGGATAGTCAAAGGACCCAATCTTATCTGTACATGTACCATTTGTTCCATGAAACCAATGTATCAGAATTCTAATTTAAAAACAGGATGTCATTTTTTGAGTGGGTACCCTAGACTTAACCTATTTATGTAATTTTTCACTATTACATGTATACTATTTGATATATCCATGTTTTTATCGCTATCATAATATTTTTTTATATTTCTACTTCCACTATTTACATGGTAATTTCCTTAGACTATGTGTCATATAAAAAGGTTATAGTAGTTCCTAGATATAATAAAAACCTTAAGATATTATGATATTAATCTTAAAGAAATTTTATATGGTCTAGAGACATTATAACAATGGGAAACATATTATGCCTGAATATCATGTGTTGGGGAATCATAATAATTGATACCACTTTTCAAGAAGTTTTCTCTTAGTGATCTAAAGTAGTTGAGATCCTGAGGACAAAATGCCAATAGAAATACCATATGTTAGGGGTTTCATTTGTTATTCCTTTATATAGAAATGTCTATTATTATTCATACATGATATTTTTATAAATTTATACCATTTGATCATGAACTTTGATGCAATTAAAAATAATGATATTGAAGTTTTGGTGAGGTAGCTTATATAGGGTGCATCGTCGGTGGTTTGAAATTGGTTGTATGATCAAGATATAATTTTCCAATTTCATGTGGAGGAAGATATATCTCATGGTACCAGGTTCACAAGTATGATAGTACCATCATTAAATCTATGTCCATGGTAGAAGAAGGTATGTATTTCTAGTAAGGCCACTAAATATATAAAGCAACAAAAGGATGATGACATAAATTTGTGTCATGCTTTATAAGACATCGTGAGATAATGAGTCTATATTACATAGATTGTGTTCATTGGAGATAGTCATAGATATGAAATTATTTATATCCTTGGGGTAAATGAGTGGTTTATAAAATATAGTTTTTGACTATGGGTTGGACACACTACTATCAGAATGAGGACCTGGAGGGTTACAGACTAAGTGTATCCAAAAGTTCCACATATTCGAATGAACTTGAGTTTAGAATGAAGTGACTCCCATGTTTAGGGGTCAGAGAACATCCAAATATGATTGATCACAAGAAAAACTAATTTTTTTTATATTATTCAATTTTAGAATAAGTTTATTGAAAATCATTTCTAAAGGAATTCACAAGTTTTTGATCTTAACAGTGAATATAAGAAAATATATATTTTTTCACATAAATATTGGATTTTAATGGATTATTTAATTATTTGGGGGATATTATGGGATGATTTAATGGTTCTAATTTTATCAGGTAACATTTTATAGTGTTACAGGATAGTGATGAAGGATTTTTTACCTTTATGAATAGTTTTTTAAGTCACATGTGTAAAAAAGGTATAAAATGAAGGTTGTTACATTCCAGGGACCAAAGTGGAATTTGGGAATGTATAACATAAGAATAAAATCCCATTTTATCCTCTTTAATAGTAAGATCCACTATTTTTAAGAATTAAGTGATATAATTTCTCCTCTCATATCCTTCTATGTTCTTATAGATGGAATTTGGAGACAGAACAAGGTCCGATCAATCTCGTCTTCTCAATTGAGTCTGTGTTATTTATGTGATTTAAGAAACATTGTAAATATATTTTATTTCATGTTATAGAAAATATTAAATGTAGATCAATGATCCAAGAGTTTTATTTCATTTTTGGATGATCTATATGATTCCAATATTGGTGAATTTGAGCCATGAAACATCGACGATAAGAGAATCAAACTGAAAACATAAAATGAGAATATTAATAGTGTTTTTTATATGTTTGAACTTTAAAATGTTATTTTGAAAACCAATGAGAAAACTAGTGAGAATGAATCTTATATTTCACACATATATAACTTGATGTTAGGTTATGTAAATGAGAAGAATTTATGTAAAATACATCTAGGATGGTATTTAGATTCCTCAGAGTTAAAACTCTTGGATGTATTTTACACTTTTTTATAAGGTAAAATGATCAAAGCACCTTTCTGTGGGAAAGGATAAAGTACTAAAAACCATTGGAATTGGTTCATACTGATGTATGTAGTCCATTTCATTTAAAGAAAAGGGGTTCGTTTTCTTACATCATCACTTTAACTAATGATTATAGAAGATCTTTATATATCTACTTAATGATGTATATGTAGAATTACTTTATCATGTTTAAGGATACCATGATTATTTAGAGAATCAAATTGGTAATAAGATTAAGAAACTACACTCAGATCCTAGTATGAAATATCTTAACCAATATTTCATTGATCATTTAAATGAGTTTGTGATAATTTCACAAATAAATCCTTCTTATACACCTTAGTGGGATAGTATTAGTGAAAGCATGAATCATATATTTCTTAACATGGTCATATCAATTATGATTCATGAACCTCTACTACTATCCTTTTAGGATATTCACTACAGACTACAGAATATATAATAAACTGAGAACTAACTAAATTAGAAGATGTGATTTTATATGAGTTGTGTTATGGAAATAAATCTAGTCTATCATAAATGTGTGTATATAGATGTGAGGATTTTTTTATACCATACCTAGTGAAAAATTAGCATCTCTGAGTACATAATGCCTCTTTATAGGTTATCATAAAGAGGATAATGTATATTACCTATATAAACCCTTCAAACAAGAAAGTGGTTTTAGCATGACATGCTAAATTTCTAGAGAGGGAATACATTTCCACTTGAAATATTTAGTGAAAGGTTGAATTTGATGATGTTGATGCTCTAGATGCACAAGAATTGTTTTGGGAATAATATTTATATGGGAAATTGGGATAGGGAGATATTCTCAAGACAAAAGTACTGCATAGGTATACTAGAGAGGTTATAGGACCCAAGAGATATGGTTTTCTTGTCACCGAGTCACTTGAAACATTAATCATAGAAGATATTCAACCTATGATCTACAAGGATGTTGTAGAGAGAAAGTATGATAATAATTAAAAATAATACATGCATTTTGAAATAGATTATATGTACGTAAATCTTGTTTGGATTTTGGTAGACCAACTATTAAATGTAAATACTATTGGGTTTAAATGGGTATTAATGAAAAATTTGGACATGGATGGTCATGTGAGAAATTATAAGGCATGACTAGAGGAGAATAGTTTTAGGAAACATCGAGGGATCGACTATGATGAAACCTTATCACTAGTATATATGATAAAATAAATCAAAAATTAAAATGAAATAACATCATTCTATGATTATGAAATCTGGAAAATGTTTGTACAAACTTTTTTTCTAAATGGGATTTTAGTTAAAGATATCTATATTTCAAAACTTGAAGGGATCATTATATCAAAGAGTTCCAAGAAATTTTACAAGCTACAATGATCCATTTATGTATTAAAGTAGGCATAATGATCATGGAATGTTATATTTGATAAGTCCATAAGAGAATTTAGTTTCATTATAAATGAAATCAAGCCATGTGTCTCTAAGAAGTTAAGTGGAAGTTCCATTATTTTACTAGTATTATATGCTGATGGCATATTAATAATGGGAAACACAGTAAAATTCTTATAGTCGTCAAAGCCTTGGTTAAATGAATAATTCTCCCTGAAAGAAAAAGGTGAAAAAACCTATATTCTAGAGATCAAGATATATATCAATGGATTATTTGGATAAGTGAAAGTAAATATAATGAAAAGGTACTCAAAATGTATAATGTGAAACAATCCAAGAAATCATTATTTACATCATCACATGGAATTAATCTCTCTAATAATATGTGTCCACAAAAAGGAAGATATTTAAATAATGATTAGAATCCATTATAATTTAGTAGTGGGATCTATCATGTCTGACATGATTTGTACTAGGTTTGATGCTTCCTTTGATTTAAGCATTGTGGGAAGATATCAGACCAATCCAGGCTAGCTACACTAGTAATCTATAAAAACTATCACAATTAATTGCAACATAAAAGGTTATATTCCTGGAGTATGGAGGAGATGAGAATATAGTAATGAGGAGATACACTAATGATAACTTTCAGATAGATTATAATGATCTGAAATTATAGTAATGCTATGTAGTTTTTCTTGAATGGTGGTCTAGTGAACTAGATGAGCTATAATTAGTCTGTGATTTTTGATTAAATAGTATATTTCAAGTACATAGTGGCTTCCAAAGTTTCTAAGGAAGAAATTTGGATATGAAACAAATTTTCTAAGATTGGTGTTGTACTTATTATTACAAACCTTGTTATAGTATAATATGATAATACTATGGTGGTAGTTCTTTCCTAGGAGCCCAAGTCACACCAGATGAAAAATCATTTACTGTATAAGTTTCATCACCTGAGATATTTTAGTTAGAGTCATGAACTCAAAGTTAGTAAAGTATCCATAGAGGATAATGTAGAAGGCCCCTTGGCTAAATGCATACCTCGTAAGAATAATGATAATCATGTGAGAGTTAGCGGGTTATGAATTGTTAGCAGTTAGCTCTAGTGAAAGTGAGAGTGTTGTGAGTGGGTGACCTTGACCCGATATATTTTTGTACATTGATCACAGTTAGACACATATATCTTGATATAAACATGTATTTATTCATAAAATAATCATTTTGATACTTCTACATCTACTATTTACATTGAAATTTCCTTAGATTACAAGTTGTTTTGAAAGGTTATAGCAGTGTCCATCTATAATGATAACCTCAAGATACTATAAAATAAATCTTTAAAATATGTCATATAGTCTAGATACATCGTAATAAAGAGGCACATATGATGTATGACCATCACGTGTTGGGGGATTATATACATTGAGACATTTTCTCCTAAATTTCACACTTAGTGATCTAAAGTAGATAAGATCATGAGGATAAGCTCACCAATAGAAACAATACATTTGTCAAGTGCCATAGGTTATTCATATCTACGAACATGTGTATTAATTTCTAGAATTGAGACTGTAATCAATTTGTTCTATTTTATTATGTACTTTGATGAAAGGAAAAAACCATGAATTTGAAGTCTTGGCAAGGTAACTTATATTGGGTTCATCATTGGTGGTATGAAATTGGTTGAATGACAAAGATAGATTTTTTCACAACCAAGTCAAGGAAGATATATATTTTTTTTTCAAAGTTGACCAGGATAGTAGTAAATTCATTAGATCCTTTGAAATGGTACAATAAGGCAGGTTCTTCTATTAAGGTCATGAAATATATAAATAAATAGAAGGATGATGACATGAGTGTATATCCTTTTTTATGAGATATAAAAATAAAAAGAGATTATATTACACATAACATGTTAATAAGAGGTAGTTGTAGAAGTAAAATTCCTCATCTTAATAAAATCTATGATAGGTTTTTAGACTCCACTATTTGTATATGTGTTGGAATCACTGTTATCACAATGAGTACATAGAGGTTCACACACTAAGTGTATCTACAAATTCCACCTATTCCAATGAATGATATTTAATGAAAATGTGGGCCCCAAATGTGGGGCTGATGAATGTCTGAGTATGATTGATCACAATTAAATCTAATTAAATTATATTATTCATGTTTATAATAATGACGTTTGAATTTATTTATCATGGAATTGACAAGTTATTTTATACTAAAAGTGAATACGAGACAATATAATTTTTTAAACGAACATAAGATGTCCAAGGTTCATTAAATTATTTAAGGAGATTTAAGGAAAAGTTAATGATTTTTTATTTTATCATGTTATATTCTTTGTGTTAGAAGTGATTGATAAATATTTTTAACATTTATGAAAAGTGTATTATGTCATATGTTTGAGAAAAGGTCCAAAATGCAAGTATTACATTCAAGGGACCAAAGTAAAATTTTGGAAAGTATAACCTAGGTATAAATGATCATTTTAGCCTCTTTAATAGTATAATACACCACTAAAACGAATTTATTAAGAGAATATATCCTCTCAAATCAAATTCTTAGAGAGATAATCTGAATAAGAACAAGTCTAGATCAATCCCATACTCTCGATCTAATCCATGTTCTTCACAAGATCGAAGGGATTTCATAAATCTCTTCGATTTCCTACACTAAAACTTTGTAAATATAGATATTTGATCCATAAGATGTGGAGAATTTTGGGAAAATATATAGGAAACATATCTTAGATCCTTTTAACCATGACACATCGACAGTGAGTGAATCAAATTAACAACTTAAAATGAACTAGGTACCATTTAAGATTTCATTATATTTTATTTTTCATACATAAATTGAATTATACATGATCCATTAAGAAATACATGGAATGCGTTATATAGATTCAGCATTTTTAACATGAATCCTATCCCAAAATTTTAAATTGAGCTTTCTTCATGCTTCCACTGTACCATAGGTTCCTTTAGTTAGAGTCCATGTGTGTGGATACACCATCCTATCCACTAGTACTCGGTTCCCTAGTCTGAAATCCACAATCAAGAAACTCAACACCATTTCCACACGTCCTAACCAATTCATCATAAGGTAAAATCTTCGAACAACATCCCAAGGAATGCCCTATACTGACACCACTCTATAATGACCTGACCCATCGGGCCCTTCCTAGTTGAAAACAAGCTAAGCCATCAAAAACCTAATCCCACCTCCAATTGGAAAGGGTCTAGTGACCAGTGCCAAGAAGAAATATCTAAAATAGGTGATATTTTCCTAATATACCAGTACACATGCACATGAATAAATCCATTAAGATATTCATAGGAATATAATAAAGACCACAATATCTAGAGTAAAACAATTAAAGTAATAACCTATATAGAATACATCAAAGTACCCAAGTATAATCCAAAATGAAAAGGGGAAGAATAAATGCGTAAAAAAATGGAATCCCATCCTGAAAAAAAACTTGAATAAAGGTAAATTGAGAGATATTGACTCTTGAACTCCATGTTTGACCACTGTACATGATTAATGTGCCCATGCATCACTATGCTCCACCAAATTCACTATCGATTTTTATATCATCTACCTAAGAAATGAAATTTTTAGGGAAAGACTATATAGGGGTGAGTATATATGTACCTATTAAGATTCCTAAAAATAAAAAAGGGACCAATAAAGAGATACAATAGTATTCAGATCAACCCATAATTTTTTTTTATTTGAACATGTTATAAACTATAATAATCTAGATATACTCAACAAAATCTCATATGAGAGATAAAGGGGATCACAATCTCTACAACATAACTAAGAATGATGAGTCAACATGAAGATTTAAAGATCCATCACTGATGCCCTACATCATGTGAAACCACGCAAGAAATCATGTGTAGGGTCCCACACCTATTTAATCCTTTCCATTATGATACATCCAAAACTATAGTCATGAATTATGTGCAACCTCACCATAATATGTGTGCATGGGATATCCTCTCTCCACTGTGCTCCATAGTCAAGGGAGCCACAACTCTCATGGAGGACCTGATCATTATTGGAGATCAAATATGTGGGAGTACCACTTCATAGATAGAGAACTCGCACCCAGTGAAGGGTAGTATCATCTCTTAATATATAAAGAGTATAGGGAATCATCTCCCTATTGTGATGGGGGAGTACCTATCCCAGTATCTCTCTGAGGATCTTCCACGTTCACTATGATTTTCAAGAATCATTTAAATAAGAGTCACCATATAAAAACCTCACATCAGATATTGTATTTCATAGTAATGGACTCCATCACATTATACTAGTAATAATACTCTGTTTAGGTTCTTCATTAACCAAAATCAAAGTCCCAAAGAATTAGATATGAGTGGAAGAAGTTATGGAGAGAGTACATGGTGTGTATGGGGGTCTACACAGAGTATGAACACATATCACTCTATGGACATGTTCTTACATGAAAATGTATTAAAAATCCATGAAATACCACATGATATGTATAGGGGTTACATGGTGTGTATGTCAACACAAGGTCAAGGGAATGTACACCTATCACATAGCTCGCCTAGCCAAGTATAACTACCTGACATATGCTTGTTGTACATGATTTGTATGACCGCCCAGGGAATTGGGCGTGTATATTTGGCACAAAACTAGGTACCCTAGTAGGGTTACCTGTCATGTGGTCTTAGACACATGATTTTTAATCTTTTAATAATCTGAAAACCTAGCTTCCATTGAAAAATAAGTACACATGGTGCGTTATTAAACATTACATGGTGTGTAGTCATGTTTTTCAAAGAATCCTCATCTTCTTCCTATGGTTTCCTGATGTAATGGTTTATCCCAAGGTAATACTATTTACCACTCAAAATAAAAGGGGGTCTCATATTTCCATTAATTACCATCCACTGGTGGCTGAAAATTTGATTCTGATCAATCGATCGAATCCTATAGTGTGTCCTCAAGTTCCTCCCATTTTAATTGCCACTCTGGATCGAAAATCTATTTAGTATCAAACTCAAATCTTACTGATCCATCCAAAAATCACCAATTAGTTCATCATGCATAAAACGATTAGGAATCAGGGGGTTCAATCATCCTTGGATCCACCCATAAAATGTTGAATCATGACCCTATGTTCTAAATATGAAGTATGAAAAGAACATGTGGGGGAAAATCACAAGAAAAAAAATGTGAAACCACAATTGGAAAATATTTCTTGGCCAAAGATCATGTAATCAGGGAAACCCGGGATTTTA
The DNA here is from genome assembly GCA_963277665.1 of Viscum album. Taxonomy (NCBI): domain Eukaryota; kingdom Viridiplantae; phylum Streptophyta; class Magnoliopsida; order Santalales; family Viscaceae; genus Viscum; species Viscum album. Next base: position 1,369,753,298 of record OY728138.1, on the reverse strand, counting down.
GTAAGGAATAACCATTATAAATTGATTTACCAATTTAATCTATCCAGACAGGCTCATGCAATGGGTGCGAAATCACATATCAATAAAAGAATACAAAAATCCATCTCAATATTTTAATCAGAAGGGTGGAAAACAAAATTGATGAGCCATACCTTGATTTGGATAGATTTTTTGTGAGGAAAATGTTTTCCAGTGATGTATAAAACCATATATGTTTACTACCTCTCAATACACCTCGATTTGATCACCCTTTATCCTACGATCTTGATTTTACAATGATCAACATCTAATGATTCTCTCAATTATCCCTGGGTTATGTGGAACACCTAGTGAATTTTTATAGACAGATTATTTATAGAATAATTTAGGTCATGGGAATTTAAAATAAAATAAATAAATTCAATTATATATTTTTTTCTAATGTATCACCAATATCCAAATTCATAAAAAGTTGACACCGACTCGTCTTATGTCTGGTATAGGGTAAACCGTGCATTCCAGAATCAATCATGGTTATAAATTTTCTATCAGAGGCCTTGAAAAAGGTTTAAACCAGAGACACTGAAATGATGTGTCCATTTGAATTAATATATATTAATTTTTGAGTCTCAAGACAAAAAAACTATACATAATATAAGAATAAATCAAAACATATAAATATTAATATTCTAAGGAAAAATACAATAAAACTATATTTGTTATAGAGATATCCTAGGGATGGGTATTTTGTGCACTCCTAGGTTTATTTATGGATCCAACCTATATGTGGGTCTATAGATGATGCCTGATTTATTTTGTTAGACCTTTTTGGACTAGAAGGTTCTCTAGTTTTGTTGACCTTAATGTTTCTATCTCCAGTTTAGGTTATGATATTAGAGTCCTAGATCCTGATATATTTACATTGTTGAGTGGATGCCTATGGTTATGTACCAAGGTCAAAAATCCATGCCTTATATATTTAGATGTCGTGGATATCTTATGTAGATATGGTGGATTCACCAGATGTTTTGTGTTTTGGAGATCCATTTTATATAAAATCTTTGGTGAATTCTAGAGTGGGAGTATATTTATCTCGGGTGTCAGGATAGAACCCATAATTTATTGTATTCTTTGTGTCTACTTTCCCAATATTTCTTATGAATATATTATTTTGTTTTAGTTTTCTATAGTTTCTAGATAGGCTAGTCATATCATGTATACATTCACTTTTTAGGATATTATATTATAGGTTTAGTGTTGGGGATAGAATGTTGACATTTATTTATCACCCTCTATACATTCACCATGGTGTGTGCGCATACATGATGTATTATTTTGGGTTTGAGAATAAGTTACATGATAGATTGGGAGAATTCTCTGTGTTTCTTGACTGAGTAGAGCCACTTGGGGTTTCTTAGGATTGGGCTAGTCTAGCTCAAGCACTTAGGAGGCTGGGTATGTAGTTCAGATTAAATTTGGAATTGGATCCCATTATATTTATTTTTAGTTATTTATTTTTTATATGTGTTCATCCCAATGGGGATCGATTATTGCGTGTTTTTAAATCTTTGAGACAATATGAATATATGTTGCATTTCATTAATTATATCATTATTATGTTTTAGTTTTTTATTATGTGTACTTTGATGTTTATCCCTTATTATGAGTTTGGTTATTTTCCTCCATTATTGTACTCTGACTAGAGGGTATTTACCCCCATGTTATCTTTTGAACCATCCCTACCAGTACACAGGATATGGATTTTAGAAAGGTGCACTTAAATCCATATGGTGAGGCCTATCGGGTGACAGGTTATGTGGACTTGGGAAAGTTTGTTACAACACTACATTCCACCCTAGATGAATGAGAAGGTTGAGTGGACCATAAATGCAATAGAATATATGTTGTAGGTGTGTGTCTTGGATTATAGAAGGTCTTGGGTATGAAAACCAACTTTATTTGTCTTTATATAAAATAATAGATACCACTAATGCATCATAATCAACCCATTTTAGGTTTTTTAGGAGAGACCTTGTTGATCCCCATTGAGATGGATGATATTTGGAGTGGAAATAGTTTTAAGTTTTTATGTGGAGAAGAAAAGACAGAGAGGGTCTCATTGGTTAGTGAAAGGTTAAAGGTGGAACATTACTACTATAAGGATTATTCCAATTGAAGAATGATACCTTTATAGTTTTAGGTTATAGATCACACATTCCAGAATGTTCTACCTTAATGTGGATATGAGTGGTTTATTCTTGGAAGAATGCATTCACCTGGTTTTTTTAGACCCTTTGAGGTGTTGGAGAACATCGACAAGGTGGAAAATCATATGGTTCTACCATGTATATTGATAGAGTTCATGATGCCATCTTTATATTCCATCACTTATGGTATCTTCAGGATGATTCCCATTTCATTGATTATGGGGAGTTTGATTTTAAGGATGATGTGAAATTTGTGGAATGACTAATTGAGATTCCAGAACATCAGAAGAAGGTACAGTGAGGGTGTGTTATCCCCTTAGTTTATGTTATATGTATACACGATTCTCTTGGGGATAGTTAATGGCAGTAGGCATCACAATTATATTCCCAATACACATAGTTTTTTCCCTTATATTATGGGTTTTATTGGTTTTAGAGTTTTGGGTTCTTTGTTTGAATATTATTTCTATTTTTTGAGATATAGTTTCATCCTTTTATTAGAGGTATCCCAAAGGGAGTGTTTGATGGTTTAAGGTAGTTTGTGCTTCAATTTCCTTATTATTTTTTATTCATGAGGAAGAGAATGACTTGAGTGGTATCTAACATAATTGAATTTACCCTTCCATCATATTTCATTGTGGGTTTTGGGTGTTAGGATAATTTTTATGGGTTTTATCAAGTTAAAGGAGGAGCTGGAGTATACTCCAGATCTATGTGTTGTTATTCATTCCATGAATTACAGTTTCATATGTGAAATATTCTAGATGGTTGTTTCATGACATGTTATGATATTTTTTCTTGGTCTGATTCCAGGAATGAATTTATGTTCACATCATGAATGTTCATGGTATAGTTTTTGGAGGATATATATATGATTTTTTCACAGCATGAAATCATATTCCCACAATGTGGAATCCATTTGGGATTATTATACTGAGTAACGTTTTTATTGAGGATGTGAACTACTTGTGGTTTATGATACAAACCAACCATTCACTCCATAAATGGGGTGATATATATGATGTTTATAATTCCTATCCTACCTTTGATATCATTTTTCCCTTTTATTCTCTTGTACTTTTCCCTAGTGATTTTTAGATCCCTATCAGCCTATGAGATTTAATGTTCATCATTGGATTCTACGTATTTTATATTGATGATCATGGGTGAAAATATTTCCTCTTTACATCTTATTTTTTCTATATTTATTTAGAGATATCATAATAGTTTTTTTGTTAGGATTTGGGTTATTTTTTGGTGTGATTTTTATTGGATATCACTATATTTCAGATTGATATGAGGATTCCTTGCATGATTTTGGCCTTGTGGTTCATCGTCACTAACTTTGGATTTTCATAGAGAATTGAGAAGAATTTTTGAGGCATGTGATGTTTTTTCACCACTTTAATATGAATTTATGTGAGAATCATACATTTTATTTCCATTTGGTGATTATTATGAATTGTCATAATAAAGAAAACAAAATAGACTAATGATATTAAAATGTGATCATGTAATGTGCATGTGGTTACTAAATTTACAAGATATTGATTGATTGATAGATTTATTACTTTTTAATACTATTCATGATATATACTTGATATAGTAATATTTATTTTAGTGATGTATTTTTTAGAATACCCTTTAAATTGTTAAATAGTTGAATTCAATAAATTAAGAGAGCTATCTTGAGTGTTCTTATTTTATACCTTACTTGATGCATAAAAATTGGTTTCCTTTGTTTTTTGTGGTGTGGTGGCATTGGTAATTTATAGTGGTTGGAAATTTTGGTTTCTTGATTGAGGTTTAGTAGCAATGAAATAATTTTCACATACATAGCTGTGTTTAGGGATAAAGAAATAATTGGTGTTAAATTAAAATAATAATGAAAAGAGTAAGGATTTGTAACTGATTTGTAAAATTAATTAATGGGAAAAGGAACCCAGGTCATGGACCATTGTGTAATGATTGTGGTTTCTTGTTCTACATTATATGAAATTATTTATGGCACAATATTAGTAGTGATATGAATGTTGTTGTTGAGGCATTTCTTTGATAGACCCATAAATGTGGAATTTTGTGAGATAACTATATAATTTTATTTATTTTTTGTCTATAATACACACCCCACCCGAGATAGATAATCTATCCAACACATAGAGAGTCCGGGGGTGTTTTCCTTAATATATAGGATAAAAAGGATATAGATGGATAATTAACCCCTCTCCCCACCCTGCCTTTAACACTAGCTTTTGTTGATGCCATTGACGGATGATGAGATATTTTTTAGGGGTCATGAATGGTAGTGGGAGGACATGAGGTTGATATCATATGAATTCATGATACCCTAATACCCAAGTTATGTGATGTGATATTTTATATTTAGTTGTTCCACATGATGTTTTATGGGTTTCATGTCTCAGTACATGATATAAAATTGGTTCCTTTTTGTGTTGATATGTATGGGATAGAAGGAAATGATGTCTTCTCATCGGGAAGGCAAAGAAAATTAGTGGGGAAGTGGCTACGAGGTGACTTTATATACATTATTATGATATTAATTTAACACTCTTATATATGTTATTTTGTGAGTGAGCCATAGTGAGGCTGGGGGTCTAGTTGACCCATGTAGGTGTTAGTTATTTATGTTGTTTTTTCAATAAGGAATTCATATACTCTTTTCAAATTTTCACAAGAGACCTTGGGTATAATACTACTGAGTATACATGTCATGCTCACCCCATGCTTACATAATCTATTTTTAGGTTTCCAGGGGGACATTAATGATCGAAAAAGATAGTACTAGATTAGAGCATCTGTTGTCGTGGTTGTTTCAACATGATTTCCTTTCAGCATCATTTATATACGGAGATGTTTGTATCTTTTTTATATTCATTCATAAGGGGTATTTCTTACATTAGATTTTAGATTATTTCTTTGTATTGTGGTGGATTGGTTGGTGGTCTTATGTTATGAATAATGGCTATTGATGGTAATATCTCCCATTTGGTTTTACACCCTTGGAACTAGTGACCAACTATAGTCCAACTTGTGGATGGGCTCAATGATCACTCCTTATATTCATTACCAGTGTAGGGTGGGTAGTAGTGTAGAGGGGAGGGGGTTGTGAAAAGAGTTATATTTTATCCAGTAATTGACAATAATATGATTCAATGTCTTATCATATAACTATGGTAATAGAGACTACATATCAAAATATTTTGAGGTGTTCAATATAAAATGATTTCATTTATGAACATGGATATGAGAATGTGAAGAAAAAATTAAGAGACATCCCTATCTGTAATATTGAATTAATGAATGAAAATTTATATGATGAGGAAGTATCTGATGATGTGATAGTAGTTGAGTTATCACTTCTATATATATTACCATTTTAGTGATAAAATGGGCATTTTCAGAAATATAAATATATTGGCATTCCCTATGATGATAAATATGGTTTCTTTTATCAAATCTAATGAAAGAAATAATAAAGGTACATTTTGGAAGCTTAAAAAAACACTAATTATGGGCCCATTTATCAACATTTATTTATCATTAATAAAGGATAGTTTTGTCAATGTCGATAAAGGGAGCCTTTATCAGCACTTTTTTTAGCACTAATAAAGGATGACATTATCATCTCTAAAAAAATGGGAAATAAGGCTTTTTTACAAATTATTCATGCACTCCGCACATGACACATCCCCATTATCACTACTTGATCCCCCCATTTATTATAACTCTCCACCCACACTCACCCCCAACACCCCTCCTTCTCATTCCTCCACCCATATTAGTGCTGACCCTCTTCCCTACTCAGTTACTTGTACTTGGATTAGAACATGAGATCTCCGTATATAATGCGAATCCCATTAAAAATTCTCTATATTGGTTTAATATATAGTTTAATAGATATATATTTATTTACATAAATTTATACACTTATTTTTATCCATATATTTATATAAATTTTTTTAATTACATATATAAAATATATGTTTCTGTGTGCATATTTATGTGTGTTTGTGTTCAAACACACACCCAAACATGTGTGTGAGTCTATACATAAACAATATTTAAATTTATAGTAATTTAAATATATTATAATATATTATAATATATATATTCTTATTAATACACAAAAAAATTTATTTATACATAAAAATTATACATAAATTTTTATATATAGGTATATTTATATTCACAAATTTTTATAAGGTTAATAAAATAGATAAATTATTATTTTAAATAAAATTAATAATAAATATTTATTTTCATATGGTTCATATATTTGAATATATATTATTCATATAAAATGTTTTAAATAATTATTTTTTAAATTTAGTTTTTATGTAAATATATGAATATATATATATATATTAATTTAAAAATACCACTACAATATGAAAAACATTAAAATTTAATCACCATAATATCCAAATCAATGTTATATCAAACAATAAATTTAGTATCCACCAGAAATAGAAAATAAGAGCCTTTAAAACATAGATGACATACTGTTGAATGTTTAAAAATTAGACAATCCAGACTAAAAACTAAGTTTTGGAGGACATCAATGCCTTTTGTGAAAGAGAAAAAATTGGGAGTCCATGTGGACACTTGAATCAAATGATATGGTCATTTTGAAGTCGAATAACGTTTTTAAACTATTATTAAGATAATAATTAATTTATAAATTTTTCTATCATGAAAGTTTTGTTAAATTTCTATTACTTTATACTAGTAGGAAAATTATTTTTTAATATTAAATTTTAGTTGTTTTATAAAAAATTTCTACTAAATATATTATATATTAACTATAAATACATATATAATATTATAAAAAATGTATTCAATAATATATTTTATATATATATCTATATCAGTAGAATTATTTTTTTACATCAATATATGTTTTTTAATAATATATATGCATATTTATTTTATCTGCCCTAAGAAAAGCACCCATAAAGGCCACCATTTGTCAACACTTAAAAAATCACTCATAAAGGAAGTCTTTTATCAGTGCTAAAAAAAATAAGTGATAAAGGGTGACCTCTATCATTGCTAAAAAAACATTGATAATCATTTACCTTTACAAACACTAAAAAATCACTAATAAGCTATGGATTTTATTAGTGCATTTAACTAGAGTTGATAAAAGTGTAGAATTGAATAAGTGTAGTTATATAGTAGTGTAGGTGCATATAATGTGATAAATATATCATCAATATGATGAAAATACCATTATTGTTATCCATCTATGCATGTCTTTGGTAGAAGTGAACTCCACCCATCTAGCCGGCGATGTTAACAAAATCACTATCTTGATATTTTTAGGTTCATACATTTTATGAATTATTTATGCCATGATCTTTGTTGATCATTTTATGAAATTAATATATTTTATTAATTTTACATTACTCAAGGATCTTTAATATATAGTGAGATACAATAGGATGTCGACATGTATTTCATATATAAAGAGAGAACTATATAGTGTCTGTTGTATCAATAAGGTACAAATTATAGGATTCCTTATTCTTTCTCAGATGTGGGTATCAGAGTTATCTTCACTCCACATATTCACACGCCACTAGATATGTATATCATATAGGAATTCCTACATGGATGGTGATATGTTTATCCATCCTAATTAGGTGAAAGTCAAATTTTTAAATTCAAATTATGAAATTATAACTCCTATAAGGTTATCTATAAGTAGATCAATGCCTATAGACATTCAGATACTTTAGAATATGATGTCCACACATATAGACTTATGTTTTATAGTCTTTAACTATTTTATGTAAATGATTAATAATTTTTTAAATAAATTATTATAATTTATTAAAAATGATTTAATTTATTAATTTTGTTCTAATTTTTTGTTATTTTGAGTTCTATAGATGCTATATGTTGGTCATATTCTCTAGAGACTCTTGATTCACTAGATGGTGATGAATTTTGTTAGAACATGCTTGGGTTCCACTTATACATTTTAAAATGGTTGGGTGGCATCGTGTCAATCGAGCTATGTGACATTTTAGGATCCTTCTTCTGATTCCTCTACCACCCATCCTACTGACTTCAATTAATTCCTTGATCATTTCAGGGAAGAATGGTTTTAATTAGAGGTAATTTCATCCATGTTATATTGAGATGTGGGGGCATGAGTAATGAGTCTTGATTATATAGGGAAGATCCTATGTGCACACATTTATCACATTAGTAGTATTAGAATACATGGTACTACATTAGCTCATTATTGTATCTTATGTGACACGAGTGAGGACATCATGACTTGGTAATAAATATTCTCTATTTGAATTTTTCTTTTATTAAATATAATTAACATAATAATTTTTTTTGTCGGATGATCATTTTACACACCATATTCATATCTCCAATCCTGTAGAGGGATTAACATTTGAACATGGATATTTACACAGATCAGTTGTAGAGTAATGTCATCCCATGGATGAAATTTTTCAAGATATTTTCTTTTATATTCCTCATGATGCTGAGTTTTAGGGAGATGTGAAAGAGGGTGAATAACCTATTCTTGATGTTTTACATGACGATGTTTCACATGATAAGGACTTCGAGCATGACCATCTAGACGCTCCTCCACTACTTATTGAAGATGATCTATAACCACATTATGGTCCTCCTGATATAATTTTTGTGTAGAAAATATAGATTTCAATTTCTTCAGATATGACCCAAGCTATAGTAATAGTGGTTCATTAGGATTATTCTAGTTATTTAGCTACACAGTCCCATACTTTATCAGATTATTCTACAGAGTAAACTGGGGACTGTAACATACTTTACTGTACATTTTTCCTAATGGTGAGATTCCCCTTACCTAGAAACCAACTTCTTACCACATGGGAGAATGTTTTAGCAAAAAACCCGCTTCGTCATATTTGAGAGAGAGTTTAATCTTGGAGTCACCTTCCTCCCAAGTAGGAAATATTTCCGGCAATTAGACTTTTGATCCACCACCTTTTCCAAATTTTTTTATTGAGGTAGCTGTAATAAATTCAATATAAGAGGATCATATTCTATATCACAAACATTGATAGACCCAACATGGATAAAATATCAATACACACGGTTATGATAAGAAGGATCATACAAGATGATGACATTGATAATTATGATACTATTTACTATATTTATAAATTTTGAATTGAAATCTATGTTATATGTTTAATTCATTTTTAATTTTAAGTTACCAAAAATACTCTATTTTATAATTAATTAATATAATTAATAATTCCCAAAATTAATAAAAATAATTAAATAAATAATAAATCAACTAATTCAAAATATAGTCAATAATTGATTATATAATTATTCAATATAATTAATAAATAATAATATATTACATATTATAAAAATTAATAAATTAAATTCTACAATTATTAAATATAAAAAATAACCAATACTTCATAATAATTATTATTAATATAATTAATAGTGCATAACTATAGGTTATCATGAAATTTATAATTTAATTAATAATACAATTAATTTATTATTAGAAGTAATATAATTAATAATTTAATTAATTATATAATTATTAATTATATTTTCTAATATTAATTATTTAAATCATGTAATTAAGTTTTTTTCATATATTATAAATTATAATTTTTATATTTTGTAATTATTTTAATATTTATTATTAATAATTATATTATAAATTAATTATTTTATTAATTTATTAATTAATTAATATAAATATATACATATATTAAAACAGAAAAAATAAAAAAACATTTAAACATGGATGAGTGAACCACATTTTTGCCTCATATGCAAGCTCTACATATGAGGTGTAAATGTGGTTAATTTATCATACCAAGTAGGAGTGGAAGAGTAAACCCATTTCATGTCCTTGGCCCATAATAAAAGCCCAAATCAGGTTCATGCTTCATGAGATTCATTTTTTCCAAATACTTTTAACCGTAACTCATTTACAATTTATTTAGAACCCCAAAATCTATATGTCTTTGGGATAAATACTTTCATTTATTGATTCAAAAATTAAAAATATGTGTATATATATAATCAATAAAGTGTAGTTAACATTAGATAGAGATTTAAAAAATATTAACAATAATGTTTAGAAATAATTTTTGAAAAATTATGAATGCAGTCTAAAATTTATGTTCATTATTTTATTCCCATAATTGATCATGGTGGGATAATAATTTTTTTGATGAAATTGAGTTTTTTAAAATGATTTACTAGATATAAAAACACATTGATATCATTTACTAGAATCATGTATTTGATTTTATACAAATTTTTACAACATTTCATGTTCATAATTTACATTCATATATATATTTAAATTATGTAATTTTCTAATATAAATGTAATTTATGAATCTATAATATTTTTTACTTTTCAAAAATCAATATTTCAATTATGATACATATTCATAGTACTATATAAAATGTATAGATCAATCTTCTAGACATAATTTCTATTAAAATATAATAGATATAATGTATGACATAGTCTACTGGGAAATCTTTTTACATGATTTCCAAACATGTGCATAATAATCGATGCAATATTTCAGAATGTATAATTGACACTATTTATATTTTCTACTTAACCTGGATCTTAATTGTGTAACAACATAACTTGGATACTCAATTTGTGCCCATCATATGTTCTTAGGAAATGTCCCACAATCATCATTGGTTGACAACTAGTGTCGAATATTCAAAAAAAAATAGTGGAAGATGAGTTTCCGTTGATACCAAACCCAACTCACAATTTATAGGATTTAACAAAAATCCAAAATGAGATATTCTTATATTAGATAATAGTACACTTACTTGAAAAATAATACAACATTCCCATAACTATTTTTAAAAGGCGCATAATCCTCAATATAGAAATAAAATATAAGACATGCATACCACATACTATGTAATAAAATTCCTAAATTAAATTTTAAAAAACTCCCATAAGAAATATTTACATAATACAACTTGAAAATATTAAAAACCATTTCACTGACTTCTTGACATGACCCGACCCATCGGTGCTCGGGCCTCGACTCTCCATGCCCGACTCCATAGGTCAGGGGATGGCATCCAACACTGAGTAAGATCTCCTACACATGGGTGGCCTTTGGATAAGGTACCTATATGTATGAACCCACATACACCTCCATGCAGAAATGTATAGATATATATTAAACTGAATGGAAAATTCATGCGTACATCTATCCCAAACAAGAGTACAATAAAAGTACAAAAAGGGAACAAAACATGAAAAAAAAAGAAATATATAATAGCATCCAACCTACTCATATGGAAGGGATCACTATGAAATTAAGCCACCGGTATGATCCTTAGCTAAGATATGATAAACACCTTAGTTGGTCTAGCTCATTAAGCATCGCCTTCTCTGAATCCTCCTGGGACTCCATCAAAAGGCTGGTGGTCTACAAGAGATGAAATAGGTGTGGAAAAAGTTCATGCTGGTGTGAGTATAAATATACTAAGTAGGTTCCACAAATAACCAAAATAAAAAGGATCAACTAAAAGGAAACAATTCACTGAACCCAAATAGAGGGAACCCAAACAAGATAGGAAATCCATCTTAAAACCATCCTCAACTATACACAACTAGTCATCTCATACCACATGATGAGTCTCAAATATGTAAAAAACCACAAAGAAACCAATAATATACCCAAATATACGCATATTAGATTCCAAGTCTCATTAGGTCCCAACCTCATAGCCAAAGATAGGTTCCTACCTAAGGCTCAAAGGTGACACTCGTTTGAGATCCCACACTCCATGGGCCCTTTCAACTCATATTAAACTCATTCAAGAGATAAACTTCATTGGTAACAACCCATATATCCCTGATGGAACATCTAAGAGATACCACTCAGTCATGTATTACAATGTTGATGGAACAATGCCACCACCCCAAAGGGGCATAAATCTGAGAGTTACGATGGACAGATCTCACCATTAAGAATGCATTTCTTGAACTCATCGGATCTTAGTACTTAGATAAGGGATCTCACCCATCCCAAATGGGGGATTATACTAACCCTATGGGAATATTGAAATGTATCTTTCCTCATAAAGGGGATCCCTCCCATGATCTACTGGGGTACACTATGAACCTAATCTAGAAAAATGTAAACCACATCTCCTAAGTAAGGGGATCACTCCCAAGATATGCTAGGGGACACCAAAACCCTAGTTGGTAACCCATGCTCTCTTAGAGAGGAGATCACACTGAGTATCCTCTGGGAGATACCAAAAGCCAATATGACATCCCGATGATCATATCACTCAGATAGAGGATTATCTCCCATTTAGTGTTGGTAACTAGGATTCCACAAACCCCATATAGTGTAACTCATGAAGTAGGAGATCATACTACTGATGATACCAAAAACCTTAAATAAACTATCTACTAAGTAGGGGATCATAAATTTGATGATTCAACAACACTATTGAAACCAACTAATTAGTAGGTAATCATATAACTGATGATGCCAAAACCCTACATTCCATCAAACGCTATGTAGAGAATCATATACCCAAAGATACCTCAATTCCTAAAAGGGTTTCAAGCTAGATTGGGGATATCCATCCATTTAGTGTTGGTCAAGGTTATACAAAGAACCTTATCAATGGAAATGATATGCTAGAGGATCCCACCCTGGTCTCTCTGGGGAGATAAAAAAATACTTAAAATATGATGGAGGATCCCACCCTGGCCTCTATAGATGGATACTATAACTATATCCACACTCATCCTATTAACGGGATTACAATACCTTATCGAGGATGTAATTCCACACAAACACTCATAGGGATGAACCAAGGGAGATCACTCAACCAATACTGGTCTAAACATTTATATATCAAGAAAACCACAACTTCACCTCACCCCACACCTCTAGGCCGAAACTATGGCCACCATCATGTTCCATACAGAACTTTTCTCAAAATAGGCTACTCAACAGCTTGTATTAGAGCCTAGAAGGAGGATATATACTGGTTGAAAACTCCTCTAATAGAAGACTACACCACATTTAAGGGGGTATACATGGCGTGTGACCTCGCTTGAACACCCAAATGTGTCCTCTGTCTGCACAAATTAGCTAGGAATGTCAAAATACATGAAGTATAATAGTTGTACACGGTGTATCTTACCTCACCCAGGCCTAGACCGGGAATTCCATTCACACAACCCCGCCTACCGTCTCATCCACACAATGTGTACCCCCTAGCACTTGGCATGTCACAGATACACGGTCGCTTGGCCATGTATTTTTACTATGTCTATTCCCAACAACCCATACATATGTACTCTGTCCATGTACCGTTACATCACCATGTATGTTCAGACAGTTTCCTAGGTCATGTCATCAAGACACATGACTTGTTGTCACTACATGGCGTGTAACTCACGGTATATGAAGTGTTGGACTCAAAACTAATCTTCCCATGGTGGAAAAAATACAAATAATGTTTCGATGGTCTATAAACCATATAGATAGGAAAAAATTGGAAATTACCTATGATTAGCCTAAATATGCCTTGTTCACCCCAAATTACACTGATCAACCACAATGGGGCCCCTAACAATATTCTACAGAATTTAAAACCTTAAAAAAATGCATAAAAAATGGGACCAGGAATTAAAACTCAAACATCAAACCTCATGTTAAAAAACTGAAGCTTCGAGGTTAGATCTGTGCTTCGAAGCCTCGAGACCACAATCCGGGAGAGATCGCCTTCAATATTAGAGATTGAAGGTGCCTCATTTACTTGATTTGGTATTCAGGTCATCTATTATTCAATAGAAGGATAGAGTATTCAACTACTCCTGCATGTTCTCCAGGGAGTGGGGGAGGTGGAATATTCATTTAATTTTATTGAACCAATATCCTCAATTTAACACCCCACTCTCAATTCACCTCTATCCTGACACCTGACACTGATAAGTTTTATGGCATGTTGAGGGTAAAAAAATGTTATGAACTCAAGAACATTCATATGAATCTTATCTAAGATTTCATTTGAGATTTATTAAATGTTTCCAAAGATACATCACACACTTGAGAAAATATAATTAATATTTTTTTAATATCACCGTGCTAAGGCTCTATGGGACCTGAAACTCTGCATCGACTCAACAAATGGATTCATAAATATTGTTAGGAATATTCCAAAGTATTATATGTAAAACTTGAGTCACTACATCTTCCCCACCTTAAGTATTTTTATCCTTCAATAGAGGAATCCTAAGAACGTGGGAGATAAATTGGGATATCAAATGGGTCTCCCACATGAGCGAGCTCACTAGAACCACCACAAAGGCCACCAGGGGTTCCTGTTTTTCCAATAAGAACACACTTAGGAGAACCCAAAGTCTCATCACACCCAAGTCTATATCAACTAGGTTGAAATCATGCAACAATGTGGGAACATGTCTCCTCAGTTGTGACAGGTGGATAAAACCAAGCACTTGATCTATCTGCATTCATAGGGTCTAGTTGTACACCACCTCATTAACCTGATGTCGATACCAAAAAAACCCTTCTCCAAACACAAAAGTCAAAGGAAATCATAAACCACACCTCATTAATATCCACTTTTAGTGGAACTAACTCATGCACATAGTTTTGGATCACGTCTCAAGAATGCATCTTAGTGGGGAAAGAATCCATCATACCTATGAGTCTGAAGCCAAATCCAACCAAAACATGACCTATTCACGTGTCTCTTGTACAAAGATAATACTTAAAACAAAAGTGTACCAATGAAAAAATAGGATTCCCAAGAAAACCCATTGGGTGTTACTGGGCCCTCCTGATAATAAATCAAACACACAAGTCAGAGGAACTCGTCCGCCACACCTTAAAAGTATTCACCTTGGGAAGCTCTGACTCACTATTACAAATTTTCTCACATCATAAAAATGCATCTCAGTGGGATAAGGATCCCTATTTCTTGTGCATTCGAAGCTATGTCAAACAACACCAACACAAGGTCTTACCAATGCCCCATGTCACCCTGAAAAAAACTTGTTCAAGAAGAAGAAAGAAAAGAGTACCTCACAACAGTGTCTATAAATAATACTAATGAAATTAGAAAGGAAATGAAGAATAAATATTTCGCTTAGATACTCTAGGTAAAAAGCATCTATGAAATGAAACTATCCTCACCCTATCCTATTGATCCCTAAGCCAGGAATGGAACACTTGGGGGTAGTGGTGGAAACTCATACCATCTGCCACCTCCTGCTGCACCACCTGCTCCTCCTCCACATCCGCCACTCTATGAACCTCTGTGCTCAAAACACTTCCTATTACAAGGAGGTCCATAGAATGAAAAAATATCAACATCATGTAAGTTTGGAATATATAAAGAAATATATCCACTACCATTAAAACCATAAAAACACCTCTCCTATGGTTGAAAAAAACTATAATGGATTCCCTAAGCCTCAGACTCTGCATCTTGGGATTGAATCCTAAAGTGTCATAAATGTTCAAATCCATGATCTTTCCATCAAGAACCTAATACCAAGGTATCAAATCCTCTATTCCCAACACTCACTATTAGAGTCTTCTCAACGAGAATGATCTCCACCACTAGGGCCCACTCCAACACTCCAGCATAGGTGGAAAGGCCCAACGACACCACTAACACACTAATCTGCCAGCACAAGACCTTCTCAAAGGTCTGTAATTTGAAGAAAAGATCCCAAAAAAATTATAAGGAGTAATTAAATAGGTCTATGAACCTTGTAGAGTAATCTTCAATGGTCATGCTATCCTGAATAAGCTTCAAAAGCTTCAGGATATTAACTTATCTCAATGTTGGATGAATATAACTCCTCCCTAAAGAGATAATCAAACTCATCCCAAGTGAGCATTACCTCATCATAGGTTAGAATCATAGGACTCCACTACCACTTATCTAAGCCATGAAAATGGATTGTTTCTAGGACCACCATATGATTAGGAGGTATCCTCACAAGACAAAAAACATGTGTGACTGCCTTAGGCCAGTCATTAGCTAACTAGGGGTCTTGATAAACTCATTACCTCGGTGGTTGATATCTCTAGAACTAATGAATCATGGTTATCCCATGGGATTCCCTAGCCTATATTGTAGGAATGAACTTCTACTCGACGAGTGTAGGATGAACTAGTGGACCACCAAGAGGTCCAACCTCATAACTAGTTCCTTACACTGAAGCCTCAAATCAGGGTAGATCATCACCAAAATCCTACCATGTAACCGTATCTAGCTATCATCATGGAGGAATCCTGAAATAAAACCAATATTCACCATGTTCAAAGTATATATATGTGGATATGACTTAATGAGGAAAAGGAAAAACCCAAAAACCAATATTATATGATGCATGTACCATTTATTTTCTTGTGACCAGTTTCTTAATGTACATAGTCAAAACATAGGTTATCAAAGACATGGTGAATGGATACATTAGTTACCACACCAACACTAGAGTCCCCAGATTGAAATATTGAAACAACCAAAAAATGTATCTATGAAACCCAAACCAAACTCATGACACTATATTTCCAAAGTGGAAACCACTATGATACAACTCTAACATGAAATAACCCATCGAGGATCGATCTATGACTCCCCAATCCTGCCTCCATAGGCCAGGGGTGGTGTCCAATGCTAAGTAGGCTATCACACACATGGAAGCCCTTATCCTAAGGTACTTGTATGCATGCACCCAAATACACCTCCATAAAATAGTGCAAAGATATATATAAAATTTTAAGGAAAATTCAGGCATAAATCTATCCCAAATAAGAGTACATCAAAAGTATGAAAAAGAAAAAATAGACAACCAACAAAAAAAATCTATAAAAGAATCCAACCTACTTTGATAGATGGGACCACAATCAAATGAACCTTCTAATAATCTCCTCATCCAAGCTCTAGTAAACACCCTGGTTAGTCCAGTTCACTAAGCTCTACCTGCATCAAGTCCTACTAGGAAATCATTGAAAGGTCTATGGTCTGCATAAGATAAAAAATGTTTTGGAAACTCCCATGAAGGTGTGAATATAATGATACTTAGTAGGAAACCCAAATACCTAAAATAAAAAGATCAACTGAAAGCAGATGTTCTACTTGACCCAACCAGAGGGAACTCAAATGAGAGTGAAACTCCATCTCGAAACCATCCTCAACAATACATGAATAGTCATCGTATACCACATGGCTAGTCATCCATGATATGATAACACTACAAGGAAACCCAAAATACATCCATATATACTTGTCTCAGACTCCAAGTCTCATGAGGTTCTTACCTCATAGCGAGTAATAGGTTCCTACCTGAGGCTTGAAGGTGAAACTCATTTGAGAGAACACACTCCATGAGCCCCATGATCTCAAATGAAACTCATCTGATGGATACAATCTGTCGTGAATAAACCATCCATCCCTGATGGCACATCTAAGTGATACCACTTATTTGGTTATCAAAAATCCTATGGCACAACACCACCATCCCGAAGGGGTATACATCTAATAGATACACTCTTCGGATCTCTCCACTGAGAATGTCACACAAGAACACAACATATCATGATACCCAAATAGGAGATCTCACCCATCCCAGATAGGGGATGCTACCAATACTACTAAAACCACAAAAGGTCCAATTCCTTAGAAAGGGGATGCCTCCCATGATCCATCAGAGGACACTATGAACCTAGTATGGAAAACCATAAACCAAATATCCTTGATGAGGTTTCACTCCTAGGATCCTCTAAGGGAAAACAAAACCCTAACCATTAACCCATGATCTCTAAGAGAGGGGATCACACCCAGGATCCACTAGGGTATACCACAACCCAATCTATCATGTAACTAATGATGCACAACCCTACCATCCATCATTCTCTATACAGGGGATCATATTAACAAAGATACCTCAAAACCTGTAGAGATGTTCCGATAGACAGGGGATTTCCTCCCATGTAGTGTTGGTCACAATGATACCAAGAACCCGATCTAGGGAAACGATATGCATGAGGATCCCATACTAACCTCTCTAGAGGGATAAAAAACTCTAACGATATGATAGATGATCCCACCCTAGCCTCTAACGAGGGATACTAAAACTGTATAAATGATCATCTTATCAAGGGGATTATAATCCTTCAAAAAGGATGTAATTCTATAAAATCCCTCATAAGGATGAACCAAGGGAGCTCACTCAACCGCTGCTGGTGAAGACATCCCTAAACCAAGCGACCCACAATATCACCACACCTCATTTATCATAGTCCCAAACTATGTACACCATCATGTTACATGTAAAAATCTACATAAGATAGGTTACTCAAATTCTGGAATTCGAGGTCCGATGGAGGATATACACTTTGTGGAAACTACTCTAAGTGGAGACTACACGACATGTAAAGGTGTCTACATGGCATGTGACCCCACCTGAACACCCAACTGTGACCTCTATCCACATGGATTGGCTGGGAATGTGGGACCACATGGAATGTACCAGACATATGTGGTGTGTCTTACCTTACCCAGGTCCTCACTGTGTATTCCCTTCACACAACCCCACTAGCCGTGTCATCCACATGGCTTGTACCCCCCAACACATGGTGTGTTCTATCAACAAGACATCTTGGTCATGTATTTTTTCAATGTCCCAATCAGAAACACTATTCCTATTTACTCTTCCCATGTACCTTTACTCGTCCATGTATGTTCACATGGATTCGCTGACCATGTTATCAGGACACACAACTTGGGTCCACTACATGACATATACCTCACAATACAAGGAGTTTATACCCCAAATCTCATCTTCCCCAAATGGGAAGAACACACATTGTATTCCACTAGTCTATATGCTGTGTATATGGGAAAACCCTTTGTAAATTCCCTGCGAACATCCTGGATCACCACCATTTGAGCATGAATCACAAAGATCAACCCTCAAGGTGTCCCTAGAAGGTGTCAAAGGGCTCTAAAATCTGAAAAAAACATATAAACAATAATACCACGACTTAAGAATAAATCCACATACATAATGGTGATATTACTAAGCTTAAAGGTTAGATCCACATTCCAAAGCCACTACAGCTTTATCTAGGAGTGGTTCCTATCAAGATCGGAGATCTACGACACCTTGTTTCCTCAATTTTATCCTCAGGTCATCTGTCAGTCGAGAGGGGGATAAGAGATTTAGATCCTATAGTGTGCACAATTTGGGGTGTGGGAAGAAGAATATTGGTTTTATTTTATTAAACCAATATCCTAAATTTATTACCCCACTCATGATTCACCTCCAACTTGACAACTGGTGCCGATACGATTATCTCACACCTAGTGTAAACACAACCTTTTAAACTCAACGACGGTCTCAGAAATCAGATCTAAGACTCCAAATGAAATTTATTCCATGTTTCCAAAGAAAACTTGAATTTGTGATAAAATATAATTAATATTTTTTTTAATATAACTGAATCAAGGGCTCTCTAGGCCCCTGAAGTCTATTCTGACTTAGTGCCTCGATTATGAAATATTATTAGGAATATTCCAAAGACATACAAGTCAAACCCGAGTCATTGAAATTATCCTCTAATCTCTATTTGGAATGGAAATACATCTATCTATGATATCATGCTGACAACTTTATGTTCTTGAAAACTAATATCAATGACACTTCAGGTGTGTCAATGTGTGTACAAATTGTGTTTTCATAAGACCGATAATTATTAACTCAATTGACTTAAGTGGTTTTATATTGTAGTGAAATATCTATGATCCTATGAAATTTATATGAAAATTTATTCTCTTGACCCATGATAGTTTATAAAAATACATTACAATAAATTTTAATACAATTAACAATCAATATACAATTGAAACCAATTTTCATTAATAAAATATATGAAACCTTCTAAATTATATTTAATACTCAACATACCTATACACAAAAACCCAATTTTGTTTATTTAACACTAAAACTAGAACATGACCGATGAGGAATTCATATATTAGCCAACTATTTTTTTAACCAAGGTCAATACTCATGATTGATAATAATATGACCGAACAATATATTTCATTTATCATCCAATGGGAAAATCTAAAATGAACTATCTATATCACATAAATCCTCTTCACTTAGGATTCTAGTTTGTATCTAGAACCCATTTTGGAGGAGTTTTTTCAGTGATATTCAATCCTAACATATCATTATTTAGCTAATAATAACTCAAATTTTTGTTAGTAATGATTTCTTCTAAAATGTGATATGATGAATTATTTAAATATTTTTTTAATAAGTTTATCATATATGATTTTATTAATGTTTTAAAATTTATTTAATAGAATGGTATCATATTAGATATAAGATCTATATTTTAAAAATTATATGAAATTATATTTCACTTATAAATTTGGTGATTTTTTTATCATAGCTCCACACGTTTTATTTACACTTACAAAAACTTTGGATTTTCAACATTAATATTATAAAATTTATAGAATTCTAGAGTTACTATTATGAAAATGGAAATAAATAAAATTTAATATTTTGGGGAAAATTAATGTAAGGTTTTAATATTATAAATTATTAAAAAATTCTTACATTTTAGGCTCAGCCATGAAAACCATATTCCAACCAAAGACTTAGTCTATGAGAATAATAAAATTTAGGATACTAATTTATAATGGTTTGGATGATAGTGGTATATTAATATCATCATGAGTCTATGATTCTAGATCAGTGGGAAACATAAATTTATTTTAGACTAGAATGATATACAACAATGGTCAAACAACAACGCTAAACAGTGCTGATTAGACGATATTGTCAGACATTATAATATGATGAAAGAACTGGAAGCTATAGTCATAATTTTCTTTTGATCACTCGTCATAGAGGGAGTGTGATTTTTTGGAAAATGAAAAAATTATTATAGTTATATTCCCAAAATTATAGAAGGATAAAACTATTTACCTTGTGAAGGAGTTTTGGTAGTAGAAGGACTGGACTGAACAGAGGACTGTCCATGGAGATAAAAGTTGATTAACTTCATCCCATGAAAATCGGGTGGAGATGACTAATGAATGCATCAACTAGATCCTACTATAAATAGTAGGATAAATCATTTTTCATTGAAACTTATTAAAATTTAAAATATCATCTATTTAATTTTAAAAAATAGTTTATGTATTCCCCTCATGTAATTGTATGCATGTTTGAACCATGTAAAGTTGTGTTTCACTTTTCCTTTTTTTGTTTCTTTTCTTACATATGATAGTTCTTTTCTGAGTGAATTTAGGAGGTTATGCAATGTAGTGTGTTGATTTGGGTGAATTTTCATCCATGTTTTATATTTCATAGTGTGGGATTATTTCTCGTAAATTGATTATTCTTTCATAATCTTTGGTAGATTTCATCTTATGGTTTTGAAAAAATATAGTAGTGATCCCAACAAGTTGTATTCAAGCTTCAGTTAAAGTGTAACCAACAATAAAAAAAAAGTGAAGATGATTTAGATCTCATATCAGTGGAATCATACTTTCTTTTTTCCTTTTAGGATAACATCAGAAAACTACCCTATATAACTTATTTACATTAACTAGAAGTTTCTAAGAGTTTAAAATTTTTGGAGGAGTGGTGTCAAAATAATGTATGTTCTAGGTATATAAGTTCAATTTTTTTGGAAGATTCAAATAATGGAATTTATATAGTAAAAGGACCTATATCTTTTATTTATGGGTTCCATGCTAGAATAAATTAAGTATGAATAATTGGATAGCTTGGGTAATAAATAATTGTGGTTAATATGCCATTATCTTAGAATGTGTCTTCTTAATATACATGAATTGATGAATGATACAGAAATTATGAAGACCCTTATCTACATGTATGTGGTGCCTCCAATGATGAACAATGTGTTCCTAATATGGATACTATTTGACATGGGTATGTATAAAGGGTAATCTATTTTCGATCATATAAACCAATTAAATAAAATAGGCATTCATTTAAATTTAGTAAATGTAAACTTCAAATATTAAAACTGGGAACCTCTGTTACTCTCTATGCTCCCAGAATCATGTGATGTGATGGAAACCTCTATGAGTAACTCAATTGGGAAGAATGATACCATGTTAGTGGATGTCAGGGAGCTGATCTTTAATTAAAAACTTAATTATAAGGAGATCTTGAAAACTTTTGTAACATACAAGAGTGAATAAGGTTGAAATATATAGCTTATAAGTTTATTATGAAAGGTAATAGATAGAGAATATAGATATAGACTATCTTAATGGAAGGCGGTCCCAAGTTTTAGAATTATCGAAAGATAGGACTTCTGAATAAGGATTGGAATTAGTGGAGTGTTAACTCCAAAATACACACATCCATAAGAGGATCTATGAATCCCATGTTAGAAGATAAGCGTGGCTTAATATTATGTAATATTTCTTCACTTAAATCTTTGGATAAAGTATTTAGAGAATAATTTATCTTAAAATCTAAGATAGGAATAATGTTGAACTATATTTACATAATATCTATTAGGGTGCATCTAGAAGATGATAATTCTCCTTAGATAGTTGGTATGAGAGTTGTTTCCATTCGAAAAGATATAGTAGAATCATGCTTAGTTTTTATAGAGTACGAAGCATCCTTTGACTAACAAACAACATAACTTGTAATGTATATTTAGAAGATATGGGATTATGTAAAACATTTTTAGATGGATTATTGAAGATTTTTAATGGATCCATGGTTTCATCAAAAGGAGTGAAGGAAAAAAATCTCTATAAAAAAGAGTATCAAATGATTTGATTCATGTTAGAAAAGTAACATCCAAGAAGTTATTACATGACTATTTGGGTCACCTTTATTAGAAAGGTATGACATTATTAGCTACACATGTGATGATAAAGTCTAGAAGAATAAATAACATAAAATTAAAGTAATGCATTCTAGGGAAGTATTGGAAAGTGACCTTCAAAATTGAAGAAAAAATTCTAAATAAACAGAAATGAAATTTGGTGCCTATTAACAAATGTAATAAATTCAACATATTTTTTTAATATTCAATTCATTTTATTCCCCCATATTGGTAAATTCAATGGGTTTTCTAAACCTTTTGAATCAGTGTTCCATTTAATTAAGATTGTAAAATATTGGTTAGATATCCAAAATTATAAACTTAATTTTTGTATTTTTTTGAAATAAAACAGATTTATTGAATTTAATTTATTCATTTTAGATGTTTTAGAAGGAATTGAGAAGATTTGGAGATGTTTAAAGTGATTTGGAGAATTTTGGATCTTCTATGTTGAATATAGAGAAATGGAAAATGGAATGAACCCTATGTAGTCAGTATAGACTTCCCACGTAGAGTTCCCATTATAGTTTTTGTAGACGGGGTAATGGTATAGAGTTCCTATATTGATTTATCAACATAATATATAAGGTAACTACCTTTAAAAAATTTGAAGACCTGGTGCTGATGTAGAGTATAATAAATTCACATAGAGTTACAAGAAGAGATTAATTTGTAAAAGGTAATAATGTAATATTAAAATGAGAGTTCCTATCTGTATATATAGAGTCCAAACCATTGTGAAATACCAAATTCCTTCCCCATGAAGAGTTCCCATGAAATCTACATTAATCCACATAGAGTTGTTGGGAGTCCATGTAAGTTTTATTCATTAAACAAATGAGTACATTCCAACCTAAATGCCAAGTAAGTTGAATCAACATCCATTCAATCCAAACACTATATTTAATTTATAATATATAAAAAAAATTCAATTGATTCCCATGATTGATATTTTTTTGACTAAAATAAAGAAACTCTAATTAGAATATATGTATTTCCTATAGATTTGAAGACCATGATGAAATAGAAGAATAATATATATTTTAATGTGAAATAATATTGGATGTTTGACCACAACAAATAATATGGAAACTGAATCTCTTGAAAAGAAACACAATGTTGTATTTCAAGGGGTTCTACTGGGGGCTTAGGGAATGAATTACTCAAGAATGTACTTCTGTTTAATTTATTTATCTTATTTATTCTTTCATTTGATTTTTTATTTCTTCTGGTCCCTCCTTCATCTCTATTACCCTTCAAATAGAGGGGTTAATTATAAGTGATTTGGGAAGGGGATGAGATCCATTGTAATTATTGAGTCCTGTACATATCGAATAAAACTCTATTCAGTTAAATTATTTTAGTATGAAATATATTTTGGATACTTTTAATATAATTACCTTTAATTTTTTTAGAATTTTACATTGTTTAATACTTATCTTGATAATTTATCATCTCCCTCCAACTTATGCAGCTTATCATGAAGGAATACGATATATTGGGTGGTGAGTGTCTTGTAATTTTGAGCACATGTTTGGAGATAGTAAGTTACTTCTTTGTTTTAAGGAGAACAAAAACACTATTAGATATTTCCTTGGTATATCCTAAATTTTATATAACTTTTTACACCCATAGGAAAGAAGGCTTACCTAAAAGTAATCACTATTAGATCAGTATCCACAACAACCTTTAACCAACAGAGATTGATGAATAAATTGGGGAATCATTAAGTTATCAATTCATAAGAAGAGAAGTAAAAATGTTTTAAATATAGTGATAACATTAAAACTGCAAATAAAACCCTAAAACCCTCAATTTTTTCATTATCATTCCTTTGATCTATTTTTATCATTATTTTTTATTCTTTTTAAAACCATTTTTTTAAAACTCTTGATTTTTTTACTTTAATGAAAATCTATATTGAGCACTCCTCTCTTGATAAAAGTGGATAAAAAATCATACTATATTTATCCTAGGGAAAATAATTTCTCTAACCACAACCCACAATAGTATAAGTGTCAGAACCTTGTAATTTTTTTGTGGAGGATGTGCCCAAATTATACCATTAGTTTCTAGAACCAGATACTCAATTGACCAACTTTACCCATTTGAACAAGATATATAAATAAAATTTCCAAAAAATTATTTTTCACATGAAAACTGATTATATTTCATTATCATACCCTAGTGAAACACCATGTACTCATTGGGATCCAAAAAATATAATGGTATATCAAAATAAATATTTGAGAGATATGCATGTAGATCAGTTTATTAATCAACACAACCAAGTTACTATGCCAAATTTTCAAAATTATTTTTAATTTAGAACATGTTTTATTCAATTACTTCCTATATTTAGTGTATTTTAGAGTGAATATACAAACAAGTATATCAAATAATTCACACTATTCAATTTAAAATTGAAATATTGGGAAGTGAATGAATAATTAGTGAAGTGGACAGAATTCCCTATACATTATGAAGGAGAAACCAAGGAGTGGATTTACAAATTAACACTAGGAGAGGTTCATGACTTATATGATTTTAAAAGGCCTTTACTATAATTTTTTACCTACCTCCATGATCACATCCACTAGGATAGAGATTTATTCATTTAAAAAATCTTATACAGAAACTCACTATGATTATTGATAAAGATTTGAGAATCATGCACCAGTTTACCACATCAATATATAGATTATAATTTAATTTTTATTTTATTTTACTATTAAATTATAGAAAATGGTGGGAACTTATTAGATCCATCATTTAGAGGATCCTTGATAAATAAATCACTATCAGAATCCTGATAAATGATTGAGAAAATTTCTAAAAACTCATAATAGTTTTGAATAAGAGGTATAAGTACCTGGAGAATTCATGAGGTTAGAATTTCTAATTCATCACATTTGTTAGAATATATATATGAATAGAGAACTAGTTTTTTTTAGGAAAATGGTATTTAATTACACTACTAAATAATAAACATTAATTATAGAATGTGGTTTATGCTTATATCCTACAATTTTTATAGAGAAATGTGCTAAAGTATATGGTATGTAGAGGTGTGATGCATAATATTATAAAAAGAAATTACAAAATCATGACCAAGGAAGGAGTGATAAATTCCAATTCTAATATGGATTTGGAAGTAGTTATTATTGAGAAATACAAACTTTTTAAAACTAGTTTCACAAACAACCCATTTAGTGATAATAATTATAAGAATACACACTATTCCATAACCAATCACCTTTCCAACTTGTTTCCAAAAAATACTATAATAAATCATTCTATTAAAAAACTCCTTTACCAAAAAATATTAATTTAGAATACCCCCACTAATGCACACCCTATTTTACAATAGAAATAAGAGGATAAATTTTAGGCGTTTACGAATGAAGTGGATGTTGTACAGAAATAGATTAGTAGTTTAATATAAATTATTTCCATGAACCCAATAAAAATTACTACAAAACCAGTATTTATTCCTAATATAAATCTATTTATAATGACCATTAGAGGTGTAAAATAACTACATCCATAATCAATATTGAAACATAAACTAAAATTTCATGATATTTAGGAAAGTGTACCTGGACTTTTTGGGTATATTATTAAAAATAGTCTATAGAAGATGAAAATAATGAAGAGGAATAGAAGGTTATACCAAGAAGGAAAAGGAAAGAAATATTCATGTAGAGGCAGCAAAGGGATAAGAAATACCTTCCACTGAATTTCCCATAAATAATTATTTAGTATAAAAAAATTCAAGTAGAATAACTCCAAATATTAATCTTGTATACCTTCCATAGTGGCAAGATCAATATACATGTTCTTGAATATCTAAAAAAATTTACAACTATCATGATTTTCATAAAGACCTTTTCAGCAAAAGTAGTAGTATTCAGGGGGAAAGAATGTGACAACCTGGGAGGAAGTGTCTTATCTCTTATCACACCACAACTTATAAAAACATGTTAATATCTAGAAAAGTTATCTATTACATGAATTAGGAGATATATATATATATATATATATATATTTCAATTTATTTGCTTGAAATAGGATATTTTACTAATATAATGGCTCAAACTAATTTTACCACTTTATAGAAGGGATAAATAAATCCTTTAGTAGTACTATGTTCAAATAAGTCAACTAAAATTCCAACATGTGTTTTGAATGAAGTTTTAGTTGTATTTCATGACCTTATTTTCCAAGTGGAATTTTATTTTCTCAATATGGAGGAAGAAATAAAACCATGAAATTCAACCATATTCTTGGGGAAAACATTATTAATGACATCTAAGATAATTATCAATGTTCATGAAGGAACTCTCACCATGAAATTTAAAGACCCCATTATCCACATAATTTTTTTACTCAATGTGGAATCCATCATATGACCATTAAATTCTTATTAATTATTAAATTTACATGATTTAATGAAAAAAATATCCAGGAATGACACATGATTTTTTAGCTTTAAGAAAAAATTTTAATTTTTAAAATCCCATGGATATTAAAGCTATCAAGAAATATAAAGAACATTTTTACAGTTTTGAAGGAGTTATGACCCCTAAATTATTTTATGGATTTGATTGTTAATATAAAAATGATGTATATTATATATCATTATATTTGTAGGAAATCCAATATATTTAAGTGAGGAACTCCATTTAAATTTCATCTTCAGAATAACCACTCAATCTAGAATTCAAAACACTACCCAATGTTTTGATGTACATGTACATGGATGTAGATAAACATTAAATGTCCATTGAAAATAACTTATCCATAACCCAAGAACAATAATTGAGTTAAATTTTAATGGAATGTCAGGAAGAAATATGTTAGCATTTAGGAGATATCCTAGGGATAATTTCCAAAACACAAAAGATCAAAATCATTCTTGAGGAGTATTCTTTCCCAGATAGGATTCCATGAAGAAGGATATACAAAACCATGTTCGAGGTAGTGAAAATGGATATATAAAGGTTTCTATAATCTTACATAATCAACCCAATTTAGGAATCACAATGGGTCATCCTCATGCACATTGTTCTTAAGAAAACAAGCCTGTTCATAGTTAGAAATAAGGAGGATGAGTTGATATTTGTGAAAATAAAGAATAGATGGAGAGTATGTATTTACCATAGGAAGATGAATCAATAAAATAAGAAGTTTTATTTCCCCATATCATTCATTGAAAATATTCAAGAGATATGGGGATGACTAATACACTATTGTTTTAGACATGTTTTAAGGTTATTTTCAGGTACCCATTACTCCATAGGTCTAAGAGAAGATCTCTTTTACATATCCCATTGGGATATTTACTCACAAAAATAATGCCTTAGGATTATTTAATTGTAACAGTCCAAAATTTTATAATATTTATGTATTTTAATTAAATAATATAAATAAATAATATTGATATAAATAAAAAACTAAAAATAAATTTTAAAAATATATGTTTAGATATTCACTCAATATTTTTAAAAAATATGATTCGTTATATTACTTATATATAATTATATATTTATAAGTAAATAATACGTTCTTTTTTAAGTTACTTCACAAATTATATATTAATGGCTTTTTTTGTAAAGATATATTTTAAAATACTGTTGTAAAAAAATTAATATTAATTTATAACCAAAATGTTAAAATTTTAAAATCATGATATATGATAGTTAATTGATAATATATGGTAAAATTAAGCATTTAATAAGAATTAAATAATATTTATTGAATTAAAAAAAATATAGTTATTAATCAATTTGATTTTAATATATTAAAATTTTAATAGTAATATAACATATGTTATGTAAAGTAAACATTAGTTTAAATAAAATAATAAGTGAATATAATTATGAGATAATTGAAGTAAATACATATCTAAAATGAAAAATTTTATGTGTACATATCTGTATAAAATAATTCTTTAAATACTATTTTAATTATATGTATCAAGTATTTTCGACATATTAAGTGTTCTTATATTTAAATACAGTAATTTAAAATAAATTACAAAGTATTAAAAAATAACTAATCGTACAATCCATGTGCTAGATCATCTACCATTTTATAGTTTAAAGCTGAAACAAAAGTGTAAAGACGCGCAAATTTCAAGGAAATTTTTTTCTTAATTTTCTTTGGAATTTTACAAGAGCGCAGCTTCAAACGGCACCTGATTCCGAGGCCCGGTGTGCCCGGAATCAATTTCCGAAGTTTGGCTCGGGTACGTTCAGTGAACGGACGAGCGGGTTTTTCTATATTTTAAACCGGTGCCCGGAATCGAATTCTGAGGGCACCGATGAAATCGCAGCGCCGGTATTTGCTTAGAAATGCCTCTTCAGGAGTTGCGTTTGCTCAGACGTGGTTTTTAAATTTTGGGGCTTTAAGACAGAAATAAAATAAAATTTGTGCGACAACTTTATTTTATTTCACTTAAGCTGCTTGGAAGTCACTTGGAAGCCACTTGAACTGAGTTAAAGCGGATAGGGTGCTATCCGGAAATATCCTACCCTCTTGGTAGGATATTTGTGAGGTAGGGCCCGCACGAGCCCCGCCGTTTCTTTCGCTAAGTAACGCACCCGCGAAAACCCGTCAAAGTAACTGAAAAGTCAACCGACGCGTTTTCTTTATTTCTTAACAGACCATTTAATTGGGCGGTTTATTTCGTGAATTAAATGGGCTGTTTCATTTGTTGAATTAATTCAACGAATTTAATGGGTCGTTACTTACGCATTTTGCGTTTGTTGGAAAAATAATAAAATAGACAAACTTGTCTATTTTGGAGGATCCTCCTGTTGTGCGAGATCCTCTAAACCTCCACCCTCCCCGCGAAGAACGCGAAGAACGCGAAGAACGCGAAGAACGCCGGAACCGGAATTCGACGACGCACGATCCGCGACGTCAACAAACTTTTCCGCGACCTTCTCCTTCTTCTTCTACGGCGCCTCTTCTTCCGCGGCGGACCTTCGATCAGCGGTTAAAGGTGAGAATCGAATCTTCTAATTCTCCCCTTTTTATAATTCGATATCAACGGATTTAAATTAATTAAATCCGTTTGATCTTGATCTGGAGATCGTCGGCGCGACGTTTTTCCCGCGGTGCGATGAACGTCTCTTCCGCAACGACGCGACGATCCCCTCCTTCCGCGACGAGCGATTCCGCGACGACCTCACGTCCGACGACGACAAGGTAAGGGATGTTGGAATATTTTATTTCCCCGTGTTTATTCTTTTAAAATAAAGAACCTGATCTCCGAACAATTTTAATTTAATTAAAATTGTTAATGATTATTTTCTTTTCCTCCCGTTGTTTATGACTAACGCGGAGGGTGCGGATCTAACGAACAAGACCCGGCAACCCTCCGCCGATCTTTTGTTGTGCGGATTTGGCGGACGATGACGAACCATGCGGCAAGGGCGATCCGTTGATCCCGCAGTGAAGATCGGCCCCCGGGAGGAGCAATGGCGCAGACGGGAGGCAAAACGGGCCACCGGAACAACTTCGGCGGCCCGCGGAAGGCGGCGGCGGCGAACCGCCGGACCACGTCCGCGGTCCGGCCACCCAGCACGCGGCCCGCGCGGGCCGCGTTCCTCCAAGCCGCGGGTCAAACCCGCGGCGGTTTCTTCGGCCGCTCGCCGAAGCCGAGCCGGCCGGTCCGGTCGGCCGGGCCGACCCGGTTCGGGTCGACCCGGTTCGGCCGACCCAGGGGTGGTTCGGGCCGGGTCGCCCCGGGCCCAGAACCCCCGTTTTCGGGCCTTCTTCGGTTTTTTGCCCATATCTTGGGCCTGAGACCTCCGATTGACGAACCGTCAGCGGCTACGCGATCCTTGGATCGATACGGTCGTTTCGGTATATTATACTCAAGCTTTCGGAAGACTTTGGGTTCGGCCGGGTTGGTTCGTACACGAAACCAACCGGGCCCTCGGAGCGGAAACGCTCATAACTTGAGCTACGGACGTCCGATCGACGTACCGTCAGCTGTGGTAGTTTCCTCTAAGTGAGACGGAACTTTTGGCATACTCCGCCCGAGGATCGGATACAGGCGGAGTACGGTCGGGTTGGTTTTGCCCTAAAAACCAACCGGGCCCCTGGGGCGAAAATGCCAATAACTCTCAGACCGGGCGTCCGATTGACGCGCCGTCTGTTGCGTTGAGATCCTGTTGTCGATACGGAACTTTTGGATACATCAACTTCGGACTACGTGTCAGTTGATGTATCAGCCTCTCGGCTCGTGGAGCGGACCCTCCTAAACGAGCTCGCTGTGTGCGGGAACCCTAGCACTGGCTGTGACTTCGACGACAGAGCAGAGATCCTCCGTGGACTGCAACGACGGCAGAGCAGAGATCCTCAGTGGACTGCGACGACGGCAGATCAGAGATCCTTCGTGGACTGCGGCGACGACTGTGCAGAGATCCTCAGTGGACTGCGTCGACTACTGCACTCAGCGATCCTACGTGGATCAGTGCTACAGGTTCTGTGTGAGCCCGATCCTATGTGGGTCCTTACTACCGGTTCTGTGTGAGCCACTGCCTACAGGTTCTATGTGAGCCCGATCCTGTGTGGGTCTTTTGCGGGGGTTAGTACCTATCAATCCTTCGTGGGTCCGACGACTTAGATGGATCAGTGATCATCTTTGACGTCATCTGAAAAAGTATACCTGGTTGAGATGAATCTTATGTTACTCTCCTTTGTGGTTTGTGTTGAACTATCCTTTGTGGATTTACTGTTTACTCTCCTTGTGGATTTGAGTCTTGCTTTCCTGCGTGGATTGAGTTGTTCTTGAGCTCGTGAGCAGAGCTAGAATTGGGGACTTAGGTATATGTATGGGCATATACCTAAGTCGAGTCAGATATTACTTCGTGATTGCATCTTTCTTTTGTGCTATATCCTTTGTGGATTTCGGGAGACCTTCGGGGGTCTCGGGGTCCTTACTGAGTAGTTTATACTCACCCCTGCACGGGCTATGCCCGCACCTTGTTGTGTTGGATGCAGACGACGGACAGCGCTGATCTCGGTTGGGGCGTGGAGCAGGACGGTACCTGGAGGCGGACCACTGGGCGGGACGTGCTCGGAGCGGACGTGGGACCCGAGGAGCCTGGAGGCTATCTGTACCCACCCTTCAGGTGGGATTTCCAGTGGACGACACGAGGCCGCCGTCTTCTCTTCAGTTGCTGTTCTTTTCCTTTTTCAGTTGTACTTTCAGTTGGGCTTGTATTCCGGCCCCCTTTACTTTTCTGCACTTGTAGTTACTTTCCGCTTGCTGACTCTGTGGTGGTTGTTACTTATAAAGGCAATGCCTTCCCTGTTTACCGGGATTTTACGCCTTGGTGCTAGTCGCCAGCCCCTGGCCTATGGAAGGCGGGCTTGGGGTAGTCACGGCACGGGCCCCGAGGTCGGGTCGTGACAAAAAGGGAGAATGTTTTTGAGAAGCATTCATAGAGGCATGTGTAAGAAACTACATAGGCAGAAATATGTACATTTTTAGGTACACATGCATGAAAAGGTGTGTGATTGGAGGGTTTCAGAATCACCGTATGTATAAGGCCCCAACCTTAAACCTTACTTAATCTTGAGTTATTACAAGATTACACATTGAGGATCTTTTCGGGTTTAGAGTTTTAGAGAATTAGATCATAAAACTTTCATTACATTCCACATATAAACAAAGTTGTTACATAAAGATATTATTCTTCTTTCCCATAAATGGAAACAAATTTAAAATAAAACATGGATTCTTTGTTGACACTTCCTTGACACTATCATCATATCATGTACCTTTCCTTTGACCTGTGAAAAACATTTCAAAAAAACTTGGGATGAGCATAAAAAGCTCAGTAAGGGATATAAAAATATATGGAAAGGAAACATGGGTACATATATACATAAGAATGAAATCATACTTTACCCATAAAACATAAGCACTTTAACATACCTCATAAAATCATGAATAAATCATAGAAATCATAAGACATAAAGGTAACTTGAGGCATTCATAACATTCTTACGTAGGGAGTAACCCTCTTGGTTACGTATAGAATACCCATCACAGTATATTCCCTAAATCTCTTCAGAGAAACCTTAACGTTTCACTCCTTCGCATTACCCAATGCATTGGAGATCTATATCAGGCTCACCCGCCCCTAGTTTATCACGGAACCATCCGTCTTTATAATAATGCCGAAGAACCTCAACATAATCGTATCACATAAAACATTCATAAAGGAAACATAACACTTCCACCTTTCAATCACAAGATATCAATACAACACATTGATATAAAAACATTATGAAAACCATTTTCAATACCAAAATAAAAGAAAAGTAAAACATGGTATTTATTTTTCTTTTAAAAAAAGGTATGGCTTGTAGAGGAAGCCAAAACTCAAATAAAGGTCATGGCGGCGGAGAAGTCGTTGTCACCGCATACGTATGACAAAAACATTCCCTTTTGTTTTTTAGTAAAAATCTTCGTATAAAAAAGATTCCTTTTGGATAAACATAAAAGACAAAGGGGTTTATACACCATATAGAAGAAGATTTTGTATAAAACCAAATATGCCTCAATGAAAGGAGATTGAGACGAAGTCCCATACCTCAGGTCCGACTTGACTCGGTCGTTCTTTAATCTCCTGAATAATAAACTTTAGTTAATTTCTACTTGTTTAAGAACCTTTTTCAAGTTCATTATTCCTTTTATATCACTTATTTTCATTTCATGAACACTATGTAATTATTTAAGTTAATAACGGTCATTTTAACGATCATTGGTACTTGAGTCAAAAATAAACCCTTTATAATTACAAGCTGTTCATGTATCCATTATATCCAGAATGGTATTCATGATTTAGATATCATATATATCATATATATCCAGTACATGCATTCATTTATAATATTATATAACATTTAGAGGTAAGAAATGAAATGCACCGTTCATGGAGACGGTAAGCCGTACGTACGCATGAACGCTACTTTCATTTCTATTTCGTATTTTTATAGAATGGAATCATAATGATATAAAGGTATATTATAATTCCAGTGTAATATCATATATAATATCATAACTCCATCCTTTATACATCCCACATATGGTATTAACGAATCAAATCACTTTGAGGGGGCGGTAGTCCGCACTTCCTTAAATGAAGATATCGTGTTTACCCATAATGGAAAAAATAAAGGTATGCCCAAAATGAAAAATACAGAAGCTTAAGAAAAACATAAACATATTATATATCATATATAAATATAGTTTCATCTTAATGGCCACCTTTGAAGGTGTTAAAATAATGTTGAACAATCATCGTTTCGGGAGGCATAAATTCACCATCCACAGAAACAGTATGTTCTTTAACCATTAAGATGTAGGTGTGTGTAAGTGTAGCTCAAATACTTATTATAACAACATCCTAGTATATTTAAGATACTGGATTTGTTACAAAAGAAATGAATAAAATGAGTTTAGGGGGTTGGAGAAGCAAAATAAAACAAAAGAACTCAAGTGAAGACATTACCTTAAAATCGGGTAACTCCCTTTGGTTTGAGCTCAAAGGCTTCCTTGGGAAGACTTATGCCCAAAGTGAGGCTTCAAGAAGAAAGATAGGGATGTGGAGAGACAAAATGGGCAGGGTTTGGCCGAGCCAAAGGCTTTGGGAGTGTGGTTAAGGAGATATAGGTGGGGACCTTTTATAAGAGGAGAGGAGGGGCACTCTTGGAAAGTAAAGAAATGTTACTTTATTTGAAAATTATTTTCGGATTAAAAAAGTACCAAATTGATATAATTAGAGGTTAAGGTGATAAGGGTTCTAAATATACCCATACAATAGGTTTTGTACATGTGTAGGTCATTGATTTAACATTATCCTTTCATTTAATTTAAATCCTTTATTAATGAGGTAATCGCTGCATCATCATGATGTCATAAATAATTTAATTTATTTAAAGTCTAAAAATTATAAAAAAAATACTATGATGCATGAAATCGTTTTATATTTCCAATTCATATTTATAATAAAAAATCTTAATTGTATAACCCCATGTAAAAATTGTTTTAGTAAAATAACTTATGTTTGTGTCATTTTTACTTTAACATTAAATAAAAAGGTATTTATGTTATTTTCCAACCAAAGTGGCTCCATGGGGACCCCAAGTTGACCCATGGATTTTCTTGGTCGGCCATGACCCATAAAATGAGGGTAGGACATGTGTATAGGTCATTTCATTTTATTAAAACATTATTCTTACCTTAAACTACACTAATTAGCTCTAATCGCGATTAAAAACTTAATAAGTTACTATTCACAAAAAAATTATTCTAATCCCATTGAACCAAATTTTACTTCTTAATGAAAACCATGTATGTCTGATATTTGAAATTAAAAACACAAAGATGGAAAAAGTTCATTTAAACAGAAAATCAGTTTTTATAAGTACCACTTAGTGGTTTCACTATTCATCAAAAATTGAAGTTTTTCAGAAAATTACAAAAAATTCACCCTAAGATATATTTGATATTCCGAATTCAAAAATGATGTCTATTTTACAAAATTCAAAACATATAAGTTGCATTAATTAATTTATTAATTAATTCCCGCTATCAAAACAAATAGCGTGTTTTTATGAAACAAAATGTATCAAAAGATTAACACTAGTTTAAGTCCGATTTCAAAGTGAAATTAATTCCAATGACCACCATTGGATTAAATGGTAAAAATATATTCTAATTTAACTTTAAAAACAATTCAAAAGATAATCTAATCATATAAATAAATTATATTAAAAAGAAGTTTTAATGTAAAATGCAGTATTTTTCACTATTCATTAAAAAAATGAGCATTGTCAGAAAAATACCAAAAATCCACAAAAAGTAAATTTTGATGTCCCAATCATAAAGAATAAGTTTATTTTGACAAACATAGCTTATAAAATTTTCAAAATATAGATTTAAAAATGGTTTTCCATCAAAAGGCAATAAAATAATCTTTTAAAAAATATTAGTGTATTCCATGCTTAAGATTGGATTTATTTTAATTTTAAGCCTCTAAAACACTATCTAATTCATTATTAGACATAGATAAAAATATCTATTATTCATTACTTATGTTGGATGTTACATCCTTCCCCCCTTTAGAAAATTGCGTCCCCATAATTTATTTACTTATCGAATAAATGGGGGTACTTATCCCTCATTTCATTTTCAGATTCCCATGTTGCCTCTTCCATCATGTGGGTTTTCCACAAAACCTTTACCAGATTAATCACCTTATTTCGTAACACTTTCTCCCTGTGGTCAAGAATCTGGACCGATTGTTCCTCATAAGATAGGTTCTCTTCCAGCTGAACTACCTCTGGACTCAAAACATGAGATGGATCTGGCATATACTTTCTCAACATCGAAACGTGAAAAACATTGTGTACCTGAGATGAACTCGGAGGTAAAGCCACCCGGTATGCAACTGCTCCAACTCTCTCCAGAATTTCATATGGTCCAATGAACCTTGGACTCAGCTTTACTTTCTTACCAAATCTCATCACACTTTTCCATGGTGAGACTTTGAGAAAAACATGATCACCTACCTCAAAAGTTAGATCCTTCCTCCTATTGTCTGCATAACTCTTTTGCCTACTCTGAGCTGTTCTCATGTGTTTCTGAATCAGATGAACTTTTCCTTCCATCTCTTCTACCAATTCTGGTCCCATCAATTTCCTTTCACCCACTTCATCCCAGAAAGCTGGAGTTCGACACCGCTTCCCATATAACACCTCAAATGGTGCCATCTGTATACTAGAATGAAAACTGTTATTATATGAAAATTCAACCAAAGAAAGATGTTGGTCCCAACTTCCCTGATAATCCATCAAACAAGCTCGTAGCATATCCTCCAAGGTCTGAATTGTTCGTTCTGACTGCCCATCTGATTGAGGATGAAATGCTGTACTAAAATTTAATTCAGTACCCAACGACTTCTGAAGGCCTTTCCAAAAGTTAGAAGTGAACCTGAGATCACGATCAGATACAATGGAGAGGGGAACTCCATGT
The DNA here is from genome assembly GCA_963277665.1 of Viscum album. NCBI lineage: Eukaryota > Viridiplantae > Streptophyta > Magnoliopsida > Santalales > Viscaceae > Viscum > Viscum album. Next base: position 1,369,716,088 of record OY728138.1, on the reverse strand, counting down.
AACCTGACTATATATTTAAGATACAAACGGGAAAGTTGATCTAGGGAAAAAGTATCTCGTATAGCTAGGAAATGAACAGATTTAGTCAAGTGATCAACAATAACCCAGATTGCATTATTACCTCGAGATTTCTTCGGTAATCCCAAAACAAAGTCCATGGATATATTCTCCCATTTCCACTCTGGCACTGGTAAAGGTTGAAGCATCCCTTTTGATAACTGCCGCTCTTCTTTAACCTGTTGACATGTCAAACACTTCACAGTAAAATCAGCAATATCTCTTTTCATTCCATCCCACCAGTAATACTCCCACAGATCTTTGTACATCTTAGTACTTCCAGGATGAACTGAAAACGAAGAACTATGAGCTTCACACAACAACTCTCTCTTCAAATGTGAATCACAAGGCACACACAATCTCTTCCCAAATCTCAAAATGCAATCATTATCAATGTTGAATTCAGGCAACTTACCTTCCTGAACGAGCTCTACCTTTTTCTGCAACTCACTGTCTTGCTTATGTGCTTTCTTGATTCTATCTGATAGAGATGATCTCACTGATACCTGAAACAAAACAGAAGAACTTCCTGCACCAACAACTTATATTACAAATTTCATCAAATCTTTAACCAAAGGATCATGTTCCAAATGCAACATTGCTAATGAAGCATTACTTTTTCAACTCAAAGCATCAACCACTTTATTTTCTTTTCCCAGATGGTAATGAATTGTACAATCATAATCCTTGATTAATTACACCCATCTCCTCTATCTCATGTTTAACTCTTTCTGAGTGAATATATACTTTAAACTTTTGTGATCAGTATATATTTCACAATTTACTCCATACAAATGATGCCTCCAAATTTTTAAAGAGAAAACAACAGCAGCTAATTCCAAATCATGTGCAGGGTAATTTACCTCATGAGTTTTCAAATTTCGTGAAGCATAAGCAATTACCTGTTCATTCTGCATTAGGACGCAACCAAGTCCTTTAAATGAAGCATCACTGTATATAACAAACTCACCATTCCTGGAAGGTAGTGCCAAAACTGGAGCATTCACCAATCTTCTTTTCAATTCCTGAAAAAAATCATCACATTCTTTTGTCCAGATAAAATTAACACCCTTCTGAGTTAGCTTAGTCATTGGACTAGATAACCGTGAAAAATTTCTAACAAACCTTCGGTAATAGCCTTCCAAACCAAGGAAGCTACGAATCTCAGTTACATTTGTGGGTCTTGGCCAGTCTTCCACAACTTTTTTTTGCAGGATCAACAGTTATCCCATCTTTAGAAACAATGTGACCAAGGAAAGAAATTTGTTGCTACCAAAACTCACACTTGCTGAATTTTCCATACAGTTTATTTTCTTTTAAGGTTTTCAAGATAACCCTTAAATGTCTTTCATGCTCCTCTTTACTTTTAGAAAACACCAAAATATCATCAATTAAAACCACCAAAAACTTATACAAGAACTCATGGAAAATTCTATTCATTAAGTCCATGAATATAGAAGGTGCATTGGTTAGCCCAAAAGGCATTACTAAAAATTCATAATGGCCATATCTTGTACGGAACACGGTCTTTGGAACATCTGCTTCCTTTACCTTCAGCTGATGGTACCCCGATCTCAAGTAAATCTTTCAAAAATACTGAGCTCCCTGGAGCTGATCAAACAAATCATCGATATGAGGCAAAGGATATTTGTTCTTAACAGTGATGTTATTCAAGGCTCTATAATCAATGCAAAGTCTCATTGAACCATCTTTCTTTTTAACAAATAAAACAGGAGCACCCCATGGTGATATGCTAGGTCGAATGAAACCTTTCTCTAATAAATCTTGCAATTGTTCCTTCAACTCTAAAAGTTCAATTTGAGCCATTCGATAAGGGGGTTTTGAAATTGGATTAGCATCAGGAACTAAGTCAACAGTAAATTCAACTTCCCGATCTGGTATTATTCCAGGAAACTCATCAGGAAAAACATTAGGATACTCATTTACCACTGACACATCACTAATATGAACAGTTCCTTTATTTTCAACGATGTGTGCAAGGTAACATTCATTTTTATCTTTTACAAGTATCTTGGACACTTGATAAGTTATCAATAGTAAGGGTTCATTCTTGTACACAAACTGAAAATCTTTATGAAAAGAAACTACTTTATCTCTACAGTCAATCTTAGAATGGTAAATAGAGAGCCAATCCATACCCAGGATAACATCAAACTCTACTAGAGGTAGAACAATAAGGTTTGCAAGTAGGTTCTTTCCACAGATAAGGATAGGAATATTCTTATAAATTCTTTTTGCCTCAACATTTCCCCCAGGTGTTTTTACCAAAAGTTTAAGAGTCATTTCTTGAGATGATATTCCCATTTTACTAGAAAAGGTTTCAGAGATGAAAGAATGTGTAGACCCTGAATCAAATAACACACTGGCATAATCTGAAAAAACAAACAAAGTACCTGATACAACTTCATTTGATGGCCTGACATCTGCTGAAGTAGTTGCAAAGGATTTCACCACCCCTTTCTTCTTGTAGTCTAACTGCTTCCCATCACTCAAGCTCTTTGTCGGACACTTATTTTCATAGTGACCCATCTCATTGCACTTAAACCATTTCACTAACTTTAAATCAAATTTTGTCTTACCTTCACCTTGATCTTTTTCAGTGAAAACACGAGCCTTATATCCCATCTTACCACATCGGTAGCACTTTCCAGAATTCTGAAGACATTCCCCAGCATGCCTTTTGCCACATTTATCACAAACTGGAAGCTTATATTTCTTACCATCAGAATTTTTTGAAGAATTCTTCCCTTTCTCGTGCCACCTTGGTCTCTTCTTTTGTTGGTTGTTATAGAACACTTGATCATCGACAAACTCTATTTCCACCTTCTTAGCACATCGAATAAGCTTTTCATAACTTTTAAACTCATGAGAAGCTAATGCCCTTCGATATTTTGGCTTTAATTCTGAGTAAAAACGATTGATTTTAATATCAAGGTCTCAGAAAAAATTTGGAGCATACCTTGCCAATCGAGTGAAATATTCTTCATAGGTAGCCACTGAGTATTCCTCTTGCCTCAATTCCAAGAATTGTTTTTCCATCCTAAGTCTAACAGCCTTAGGAAAATACTTCTCAAGAAACATTACTTTGAATTCATCCCAGTCGAGAGCATCAATCTCATCAGCGTACTTGATATTTTTAACCATCGACCACCACTGATCTGCTTCACCCACCGAACGGTAAATAGAAAGAATAACCTTTTTATTGTCTGAACATCCCATGACATCAAAAATCTTCTCCAGTGCATTAATCCACCCTTCAGCTAGCACAGGGTCAGATGATCCTCTAAATGATGGGGGATGTTGCCTCATGAAATGTTCCACCACTGACATGTTCCTCTGCGGTTGATCTGGTTGATCTCGTGTATGGATACCACCGCCATTTATCGCTTGAGTCAACTGCGCCATTACTGCAACAAACTATTCAGTTCCAATTTCTACCATCTCAGGATGCTGATTCGGAAGGTCATTTACTTCTACATGCCTTCCTAGAATTGCTTCCCTGTTTCCTCTGCGGAAAACCTTTCTGAACAAACATGTCTTAGATGAAGCAACATGCTAATCTTCAAATACTATATCACTTTAATTTGACCATACAAAAAAATATTTTTGGATAATCATTTAATATAATTATAACTCTTAAAGTTATCTAAACCGACCTTTGATACCAACTATAAGGCCCCAACCTTAAACCTTAATTAATCTTGAGTTATTACAAGATTACACATTGAGGATCTTTTCGAGTTTAGATTTTTAGAGAAATTGATCATAAAACTTTCATTACATTCCACATATAAACAAAGTGGTTACATAAAGATAGTATTCTTATTTCCCATCAATGGAAACATCTTTAAAATAAAACATGGATTCTTTCTTGACACTTCCTTGACACTATCATCATATCGTGTACCTTTCCCTTGACCTATGAAAAACATTTCAAAAAAAAAGTTGGGATGAGCATAAAAAGATCAGTAAGGGATATAAAAATATATGTAAAGGAAACATGGGTACATATATACATAATAATGAAATCATACTTTACCCATAAAACATAAGCACTTTAACATACCTCATAAAATCATGAATAAATCATAGAAATCATAAGACATAAAGGTAACTTGAGGCATTCATAACATTATTACGTAGGGAGTAACCCTCTTGGTTACGTTTGGAATACCCATCACAATATATTCCCTAAATCTCTTTGGAGAAACCTTAACGTTTCACTCCCTCATGTTACCCAATTCATTGGAGAGATATATCGGGCTCACCTGCCCTTATTTTATCACGGAACCACCCGTCTTCATAATAATTCCCAAGAACCTCAACATAATCGTATCACTTAAAACATGCATAAGGGAAACATAACATTTCCACCTTTAAATCACAAGATATAAATACAAAACATAGATATAAAAACATTATGAAAACCATTTTCAATACCAAAATAAAAGAAAAGTAAAACATGGTATTTATTTTTCTTTTAAAAAAAGGTATGGCTTGTAGAGGAAGCTGAAACTCAATTAAAGGTCACGGCGGCGAAGAAGTTGTTGTCGCCGCATACGTACGACAAAAACATTCCCTTTTGTTGTTTAGTAAAACGCTTCGTATAAAAAATATTCATTTTGGATAAACGTAAATGACAAAGGGGTTTATACACCGTATAAAATATGGTTGTGTATAAAACAAAATATTCCTCAATGAAAGGAGATCGAGACGAAGTCCCATACCTCGGGTCCGACTTGACTCGGTCATTCTTTAATCTACTGAATAATAAAATTGAGTTAATTTTTACTTGTTTAAGAACCTTTTTCAAGTTCATTATTCCTTTTATATCACTTTTTGCCATGTCATGAACACTATGTAATTATTTAAGTTAATAACGGTCATTTTAACGATCACTGGTACTTGAGTCAAAAATAAACCCTTTATAATTACAACTTGTTCATGTATCCATTATATCCAGAATGGTATTCATGATGTAGATATCATATATATCATATATATTCAGTACATGCATGCATTTATAATATTATATAACATTTAGAGGTAAGAAATGAAATGCACCGTTCATGGAGACGGTAAGCCGTACGTACGTATGAACGCTACTTTCATTTCTATTTCGTATTTCTATAGAATGGAATCATAATGATATAAAGGTATATTATAATTTCAGTGTAATATCATATAAAATATCATAACTCCATCCTCTATACATCCCACATATGGTATTAACGAATCAAATCACTTTGAGGGGGCGATAGTCCACACTTCCATAAATGAAGATATCGTGTTTACCCATAATGGAAACCATAATGGTATGACCAAAATGAAAAATACATAAGCTTAAGGAAAACATAAACATATTATATATCATATATAAATATAGTGTCATCTTAATGGCCACCTTTGAAGGTGTTAAAAGAATGTTCAACAATCATCGTTTCGGGAGGCATAAATTCACCATCCACAGAAACAGTATGTTATTTAACCATTAGATGTAGGTGTGTGTAAGTGTAGCTCGAATAATTCTTATAAAAACATCCAAGTATATTGAAGATACTGGATTTGTTACAAAATAAATGAATAAAATGAGTTTAGGGGGTTGGATAAGCAAAATAAAACAAAAGGACTCAAGTGAAGACATTACCTTGAAATCGGGTAACTCCCTTTGGTTTGAGCTCAAAGGCTTCCTTTGGAAGACTTCTGCCCAAAGTGAGGCTTCAAGGAGTAAGAGAGGGATGTGGAGAGACAAAATGGGCAGGGTTTGGCTGAGCCAAAGGCTTTGGGAGTGTGGGTAAGGAGGTAGAGGTGGGGTCCTTTTATAAGAGGAGAGGAGGGGCACTCTTGGAAAGTAAATAAATGTTACTTTATTTGAAAATGATTTTCAGATTAAAAAGGTCCCACATTAATATATTTCGACGGTAATGTGATAAGAGTTCTAAATATACCCATCCAATAGGTTTTGGACATGTGTAGGTCATTGATTTTATATTATCCTTTCATTTAATTTAAATCCTTTATTAATGAGGTAATCGCTGCATCATCATGATGTCATAAATAATTTAATTTATTTAAAGTCTAAAAATTATAAAAAAATACTCTGATGTAGGAAATCTGTTTAGCTTTCCAATGACTATTTATAATCAAAAATCTGAATTGTATAACCCCGTGTAAAAATAGTTTTAGTAAAATAACTTATGTTTGTGTCATTTTTACTTTAACATTAAATAAAAAGGTATTTATGTCATTTTCCAAACAAAGTGGATCCATGGGGTCCTCAAGTTGACCCATGGATTTTCTTGGTCGGCCATGACACATCCAATGAGGGTAGGACATTTTTCTAGGTCATTTCATTTTATTAAAACATTATTCTTACCTTAAACTACACTAATTACCTATAATCGCGATTAAAAACTTAATAAGTTACTATTCACCAAAAATTATTATAATCCCATTGAACCACATTTTACTTATTAATTACAACCATGTATGTCAGATTTTTGAAATTCAAAACACAAATATGTAAAAAATTTCATTTAAACGGAAAATAAGTTTTTATAAGTACCACATAGTGGTTTGACTATTCATCAAAAATTGAAGTTTTTCAGAAAATTACCAAAAATTCACCCTAAGATATATTTGATATTAATAATTCAAAAATTATGTCTATTTTAAAAAATTCAAAAAATATAAGTTGCATTAATTAATTTAATAATTAATTCCCACTGTCAAAACAAATAGCATGTTTTTATGAAACAAAATGTATCAAAAGATTGACACTAGTTTATGTCCGATTTCAAAGTGAAAATAATTCAAATGACCACCATTGGATTAAATGGTAAAAATATATTCTAATTTAACTTTAAAACCAATTCAAAAGATAATCTAATCATATAAATAAATTAGATTAAAAAGCAGTTTTGATGTAAAATGCAGTATTTTTCACTATTCATTAAAAAAATGAACATTGTTAGAAAAATACCAAAAATTGAAACAAAGTAAATTTTGATGTCCCAATCATAAAGAATAAGTTTATTTTGACAAACATAGATTATAAAATTTTCAAAAGATAGATTTAAAAATGGTTTTCCATCAAAAGGCAGTAAAACAATCTTTTAAAGAATATTAGTGTATTCCATGCTTAAGATTGGATTTATTTTCATTTTAAGCCTCTAAAACACTATCTAATTCATTAATAGGCATAGATAAAAATATCTATTATTCATTAATTACTTGGGATGTTACAGTACATGTCGATACGATGGTGCGTATGGCAATGTGCATAGTGTGGTTCAATGAGTGGACCCCAAGATACAAACATCGAGTAGATATTGGAAAATATAATTATTTTAGGTAGAAATAAATCAAAAGAAGGATCAATGTGTAATTTTAATATATGGGATACTATTCACCAACTTCCAAACATCCACAAATTATATGGTCCATTTGATCCAATCGATGCTATATATTCGATCACTTCGATGAATCATTTAATTCCTCGTGCTTAAAGTCTATGGTTTTTAATATTTTTCTCCTTTTTAATGATAATATTAACATATATAATTACGCATACATAAAAAAACTATAGTTTTGATCACTATAAGTCCAATGGTGCTCTAAGAACCATAAAAATTGTTTGATGAGTGTCTTCTTCCTTTTCCCACTCTATGTGTAATTTTTTCATTTCAATTATATATATATATATATATATGAACAGATCTGTATATGTATATAGTAATGCATCTTAGAATTTTTGGGTCCTTCAGAAGGAACATAAAGTGTAATGATGAATGAGATACAAGGAATCAACAAAAAACTACACATATAAAAGTGAAATTGACTATTAATCATCTTCAAAAATCAATTATCAATGGTTAAAATAATAAGATATATATATATATATATATTATCCATTGATATATCCACAAAAAATTAATATATCTATATGGAATCATTATTGACTCATTCAATAAAACCCTATTCATCGTCTTCCTCAATAAAAAATAATGGTGCCTTGTTTGATGTAGTGTTGTACCAGTTTTAAGGACGATGTGGATATAAATATAAATATATATAAATATATATTATTTGTCTTCTATCCATACATATATACATACATATTAAATGAACTTATCATATTGGATCATATATCATTTTTTGACATAGAAAACCAAATTTAGTGAAATGTAACACTACAATGAATATTTATGTAAACCCTCATGTTATGGGTTAGCTTGGGTTTATTATTTCTGATAGAAGTCTTATTTGAATAAAGGTTGATACCAAAGATAACTATGTATATGTTTTAGAAAATCATAGAAGTGAAATAAAAACTAAATGAAAAATTATATTTTAATAAACCATTATTTAATGTGATGACTTACAATTTATATATGTATATATATATTAATAAAATAAAATTTTAAATTCCATAGCCTATTTATTTAAGGAGCGTATAATTTGGTTGATGGGTGAGACCCATTGGGTATAAATATAAGCTCACATTTTCTTCTTCCTCATTGTATTAGAATGGATAATCCTAAAAGTCATATTCAACGAAGGATTTCCACAGAAAGTTGCATTTGATTCATCAATTCAATACATGGTAAGTGAAATGGGGTTTTAAAAAAAAACTTTGATTTAATGTTTATTAAACAATTATTTTAAGGTAAAATGGTTTTTGTTAAGATTTAATATTTAATTTTATAAAAATCCATTTCTAAGGGATATGATTTATGCTTCTATATTAATATTTCAAGTCATACCCTTAATAAGGGAAAATCATTTTAATAGTTTTAACAACCTTTTAAATTAAGAAAAATGTTTTAAAAATTTATTTAATTATAAACTCTTATTTTAAAAGGAATATGTTTTATGAATCTTATTTTAATTTTTTCTATTTCTATTCAATGAATTTTAATTAATGGAAATTATTTTTTCATGTGTGTAATGTTATTTCATATTTATAAAATTCATTAATAATTGTATGTACTGTATGTACATGCACTATATCTATCATTTTCATTACACACGTGTTTATAAAATAATTTGTTTGAGTCTAACTTCAATGATATATTTATATTTTTTACATATATATGTTTAGATTAGTTATAATCAGTATGAAATTATAATTCCACTTTAAGGAAACTTCTATTGATGTTTATTAAATATTTAATTATTTTTCCATTAAAAATAAAAGGAAAGTATGTGATGTTTGGAAACGTTGTTATTAATGGAATTATAATGATAAAGGAATGCTTTATAGAAATGTTTTATTTAAAATATGGAACTGGTGTATAGATTTTGATGTTTATATTTTTAATATTATAAGTGGCCTCATGGTTTTCTAAACAGTTTGTTGGGTATCATTAATATTTTATTGGAAAAAAATTTAACATTTCCAATGTAACATTTCGATGTTTGGAAGGATAAATGTTTAATTATTTTAAAAGATATTATTATTTCAAAGGATATTATGTTTTTAAGATAATAATTCTATTAATAATTTGAAAAAAATTACTTTTATTGATTTTGAAAACACTAAATTATTTTTTAGGGAATATATTTATTATGTCAAGGGTTTTATTTTTCTTATAAATGGAAATGTTTTCAAAATTATTATTTTTAGTATTTTAGAATATAAATGATTTTAAATGTTATTTTAAATCCCCTTATTGAGTAATTTTGTACTAACACCATGTTTTTAAAAAATTCTTATAGTTATAGGTATATGTAATTGATTATTGAGGAATAGATTAAACTAGGATTATATCATGAGTAATGCTGGATAAGTGTTTTTCAAATTCAGTATAAACACTAATATTTATTAACATTTCCAAATTATTTTAATGTCTATTCAAAAAATATCCTTAGAAAATATTTTGTTTCAGTTAAATATGTTATAAAAACATAAAACATGTTTTTAGCACCGCGTCTAGGAGTGATGGTTTGGTTTGTTTCATTTATTATCAGAGGAAAGGTTGATAAAACTTTAGATATTTATAATTCGAGGATAAATTAATTCTAATTGGAATTATTTTTAGTTTTTAGGTGACTAGATCTTAGTTGACACTTTATATTATGGATCATTTGATCCTTGTTTTCCAAATTCTCAGAATTGAGATTAAGGATTTCTTATGTTGGAAAAAATAATTACGACGACACAATTAATTTAAGGGTGGTAGAATATAACATTCCATAATTTTAACATATCTATTTACTTCAAATAAATAGTATAATTAAATGTTTTTATACAAAAAAACTGATTTTTTTAAGAAAATATGTTTTGATATTCACTGAATAATATAAATATATATGAAAAATTATACTATTTCAATATAATTATATATCTTGGTAAATAATAATCAATATTTTGTCTTATTTAATATATTATAAGTTAATGTTTTTTAAATATATATTTAAAAATATTTTTGTAACAAAATTTATAAAAATTTCTAACCAAAATGATATAATTATGATATCATGATGTTTGATAATTAATATACATGATAAGATGAAGGTAAAAATTTATTAACAATGATTTTTTTTAATTTAAAAAAAATTATGGATAGTAAAATATTGATTTGATTATAGTATATCAATTTTAAAATACTAGTATAACCTATATTAAGTAAAGTATAAATTATGTTAAATAAAATGGTTAGAGAATATAATTATAGGATGATTGATATAAATATATATCTAAAATGAAAATATTTTATGTGTATATATATATATAAACTAATTTCTAAAATATTATATAAATTAAATATAGTATATATTATAGATATGTTATGTGATTATCTTTTTAAGTCAATATTTAAAACAAATTGAATAGTGTAAAAAATGTTCAATTATATGAGATAAGGGATAACTAATCTACCATTTTATATGAGCTGGATCAACCTCAAGATGAGATATCCTATGTGAATCACATCACGGTATGGGTTATTACTAGCATAAGTATGCAGGTGTGAACATGGAGGTGCCCATGCACAAATTAGTGTGCACATAGAGGGTGTCTGAGCCTTGGAGGCAGTGTGTGTAATTTAGTTTTGGGATAGGAGCCTGGGCTACTAGAATTGAGCAGCTATTGGAACCCAGAATTATTTAATGCAACAATAAACCATAAGGGGGATAGATGAGTGATAAGTTTATATAGGGTGCTGTTCACCCTCTTAAAAACATCCAAAAATAACATTGGTTATTCGATCCGATATATTTCATCCCTTCGATCTCCTTAATGCGCCGTCATATTTCTCATTCCTAAAAGCAAAAGATTTCAAATTATTTGAAATTTTTCATGAAAATTTGTATATTTATATATAATTATGTATACATAAAAATAATTGTATTTTTGATCACTATATGACCCAAAAATTATCTAAGAACCATAAAATTGGTTTGATCAGTGTCATATTATTTATCACACAATATGTGTCAGTTTTTCATTCAAAATATATATACATATATACATATATATATATATTTATTTATGAAAATTTGAATATATTTATATAGTTTTCCTCGTTAACATTTTGGGTCATTCTCATGTAACGTGAGGTACAAGGATAAAAGACACACAATACATTCAAAAAACATACATATAAAATCAACGATGACTATTCATCATCTATAACACTCAATTTTCACTAGTAAAAGGAATATGATATATATATATATATATTACATTGACATTTCATGTTAAAATAACTTTATGTTCATGGAATCTTCGTTGAATCATCTAATAGAACCCTATTCATCCTCTTCCTCAAACGAAAATGATGATGTCTTATTGGTTATCGGGTTGCACCAGTTACAAGGTTAAAGTGTGTGTATATATGTATATATTATTTTTATTCGATTGATATATATATATATCACAGTTATTGTATTATAAAATATAATTAATTTTAAATAATTTAACAAATTGGGCGAAATGCGGAACTAATATGAATATTTATGCAATCCCTCAAGGTTATGTGTCACCTTCAGTTTATTCCTTCTGAAGGTAGTCTTATCCAAACCCCGACTGAATTAAAAAAAATTTAAAACCTTTATAAAATATTAACTATTTAATTATAAACAAAAGAAAAATTATATTATAATAATCCCATATTTTATATGATGAGACACCATGTATATATATATATATATTAATAAAAAAATATTTTACGTACAAGGGTCGATTTATTTAATGATAGTAGCATTTGGTTGATGGGAGAGACACCTTTGGTATAGCTAGAACCTCAATTTTTCTTATTCCTCTAACTTTTAGATGGGATTATACTAATATTACTCCTAAAATAAGGATTTATACCAGAATTAGTATTCATTCAGGTTGTTCAATACATTTTAAGGGAATATTTTTTTAAAAAACACATTTTTCTTGTTTGAAAAACCCTTATTATAAGGTGATTTTTTTAAACTTCTATATTTAATTTCAAAAATCCAATTTTTTTGGGTTATGATTTAATATTTTTGTGTTAATATTTCTGGAAAAACCCATATTAATGGAAGATCATTTTTATAATTTTCAAAACCCTTTCTTGTAAAGGAAACATTTCTTAAAAAATTATTTATTTTTGAACTCAAAATTATAAAGTAAATTTTTTATCAATCCTATTTTAAATGTGTTATTTCTTATAAGAATAGATTTTTTAAGTATATAAATTATTATTTCACATGTAAAATTTTATTTTCAATTTGTGGAAGTCATTATTGATCTTATGTATTGTATGTCTATGCACAATATCAATCACTAACTTTTCATATGTGTTTGGAAAATAATTTGTTTAATACCAAATTCCATGAAATTTTTATTAGAGTTTTATTTGAATGTTTATATTATATATAATATTTAAGAGAGTATTAATTATACTTTAAGGAAACATTTTTTATAGTTGATTAAAATTTTAATTATTTTCCTCTTTGAAAATAGAATACATATATGTGATGTTTTGAAATTTTGTTTTTAATAGAATTATAATGAGAAAGTAAAGCCTTACAAAAATGTTTTATTTAAAATTTGGCATATGGGTACTAATTTAGAATACAAGGAATTGTAAGTGAGACCATGACCTATAGGGTACTTTTTTGGGAAGTGATGAAAATTTTTCAATATTCCCTACGACGTCACTATTTTCTTAAAAAGGTTTTCTAAGTATCCTTATTTTTTTTCAAAAGAGATATATTATTTTCCAGAAGTAATGTTGTGATGTTTAAAAGGATAAATAATTATTTTAATCAATGGAAATTATTATTTCAAAGCATATTATTTTTTTAGGATAATAATCCTTTTACTTTAATGAAAAGAAAATATTTTATTAATTTTTAGAACCATTAATTATTGTTTAGGGAATATTTTTTTATACCTAATATTTTATATTTTACATAAATGGAAAGTCTTTGAAAAGTATTTTAAATAGTATATAAAAACTAAATGATTTTAACTTTTCTTTAAAACCAATTAATGTGAATTTCTTTCATATCATATTTTAAAATGATATTTACATGTATAAAGATGAGTAAAATATCATTGGTCAATGGCCTCAATTAGGAGTCTAGATTGAGTGAAGTCTAGTAAGAGTTTTCATAATTTTGTAGAAGTCTTATATGTACTAAGGCTTCTTAATGATCTAAATATCTAGAACAAAAATATCCTTGGGCTACATATTTTTTTGTTAAATATGTTACAAAAAATATACAATATGTTTTTAGCACTAGTTATGGGAGCACGTGTTCGTGGTATTTCAGTAATTATCTTGGTACATTTCATAGGTATGTGGTATATTTCTATTTTGAAACATTGAGGTCTTATTGAAGGATGTTTAAGACAATTTTACTATTTTTAGATATTCATTTGATATGTTCCTGAAATAATCAAAAAATGTTTTGAAATATTTTATAAAAAAGAATTTTTTAAATTTTTTTTAAAAATAGATTTCTAAAGTGGAAAGATGAATATTTTTTAGGAATTTTATTTCACAACAAGGAATTTATGTGGATAAAAATAAGTAAAGTGATAAATGTTTTATATTTCCCCAATTTTTTTGAAATATATTATATATTTTATAGGATATACAAGTTTTTATAGAAGGTTTGTTAAGGATTTATATAAGATTGTTCTTTCCATGTAAAGGTTATACTTGAATGATGTGGAATTTAATTTTAATGATGAGTATAATGATGATTTTTATATGTTGATGATTATATTAATCAATACACTAGTGATACGACCACTAGACTGGGAGAACACTTTTGATCTACCTTATGAGTATTCAAACCAAGCTATGAGAGCAGTTCTATCACAAATAATTTGGGGAAAATATTATTCCATTGAATATAATTATAAAACATTTGATTTTTCCCAGATCAACTACACCACCACTAAAAAGATTATTTTATAGTTTTCTTGACATTATATAAATTCAAAACCATTGTTTTGGGAAATAATGTAATGTTTTTTTGACCATGCATATCTCAAATTATTGATGAAGAATAATATAAACCCAGTATATTTAGATCAATTATTTTAAATTAGGAGTAAATTTGTAGAAAAAAAATGTAGGTGTTGAGAACCAAGCGGTCAATCACCTAATTAGAATGATAAACAATTTTTAAGTTTAAATTCCAATCCATGAACTAGTGAATGAACATATTATAGAGGAGAAGTTATACATTATCGAAGGATAAGTGCCCTAACATGATAAAATGGTATATTTTATAGTGACATATCATGTATCATCCCACTTGAATCCAAAATAAATTAAAAGACTAAAATATGAATCAAAATTTTACTATTTTGAAGATCGGTAAATGTTGAAAATATATGATGACAAATATGTAATAATATATTTACATGCAAGTGAAATAAAATCACTTTTGACATTTATCACACTCTATTTTATATAGGAAACATTGTATTACAATATATTTTTATAATTTTTTTAGAATCCTATATTTATTGTCCTAATATTTCTAAATATTCATATGACCTCATTAAATAAATATAAAAAATGTCAATTTTAGGGAAAAAACTCAATGATATTAGTAGTTCCACTAAATCCACTTAGCTTTTGGGAAATATTTAATGTATGGGGAATATATTATATGATACCTTTTATTAGGAATTTTAGAAACTCTTACATTCTTTTATCTATTGATTATGTTGCAAAATTAGTGTAATACAACACCACATCACCAATTATGCTAAATTTGTAAGTTATTTTATCAAGAATAATGACTTTGGTAGATATGGAATCCTAAGTGTTATCATTAGTGATCAAGAAACACATGTTTTCAATATTACCATTTATGATTTGATGAGGATGTTTTAAGTTCCTTACAATATAACAACACCTTACCACCCAAGAACACATGGGTAATATGAAGTTTCAAATGATGGAATAAAATGTATTTTGGAAAGATCTATTAAATAAGACATAACATAGTAAAGAAAGAGGTAGGAGGTAAAATTATGGGATTATTGAATATCCTACAAAACCCTCCATTATACTGAGTACATATAGGTAGGTTTTTGTAAAGAGCTTCTATCTTCTTGTGGAATTAGAGCACAAATCATACATTGTAGTGAAAGAGATAAATTTAGACTTAGATAATGCTAGAAAGGAGAGAAATCGCCATCAGTAGGATTTTTTAAAAATTAAAATAGAGTATTTTTAGAATTCAATTACTTTTAAATAAGGAACTAAAGTGGCTCATGACAAGATCATTCTAAAAAAAGACTCCCATACAAGGGACCAAGTGCCGTTATACATAATTAGACTCAAGATAATTCTAGGTGAAATTATTTATGGATGAGATAATCCATTTATAGTAACCAATTTATATCATTATAAATATTAATAGGTTTGAAAGTTAGGATGAAGAATCCATTCACTATCAATGGGAATATTTTGAAACTATTATATATAAAATTCTCCACAAACCAGTGGATGATCCCATAATCTTCCCGCTTGGTTATCAATAAAAACCATATGGTTTACATAAAATTAAAACTTACTTGTTTACATAATTAAATTCGACTTATAAATTTCTGTTCAATATTCTTGAATACATTGAGGAAAATGAAATATATATATGTGGGGGGGAAACCATGTTAGTTTAGAATTTTTTTATTTAATTTTATTTAATTTTTAAAAATAATTATGTGTTACATTTTTTATTTTTAATATGTTAGTGAAACCCATTGAGATTAATTTGAATTCACTTAAAGTTTTTTAATTTATTATAAGGTTGATGATCTGATTTGGCACATAAAATCACCTTAGATGAATAAATAAATGGTATTTTTTCAAATTCTAGGTGATGGAAATTCATGAAAGGACCAACGAATCTTGAATCACATTCAATAAAATAATTTCCAAAATTTTAATCACAAACATGAGAGTCTTATAAATCAATATTTTTCTATTCTTATAATATAAATATTCTTAAGAGAACTATGTCATGTTTAAATATCTAGAACATTATGAGTAATATAGTAAAAAACTAAGATCATTCAATAATTTTGTGCTATATATAATTGGGGAATATTTTGACATTAAAACCAATTTTTCAATGACCATTAATTTTTGTCCTCCATTGATAGTTTATAATTTTATCCCTAAAAATCCTTGAAAACCATTATTTGGTATCTATAATGCATTCAAACATCTCTATCTACCATAATCTAGAATATGATGCATGACATTGGTTAAATTCAAGTGTGGGGTATGGAAGAATGTGTGTTGTAAGATTATATTATGAAATATTCTATTAGGATGATGAATGGAAGTGATTTAACTTTTGTGATAGTATTTTTTGAGAAAAATAAATATAAGAGGCATGATAATGGCCTATATATAATTAAGGGTTTGATATATATGTCTAAAACTATTTTGATTAAAAATAAAATCTTTCCCTAGAACTATATATGAATTAAAGCTGAAATAAGGACCTAATGGGGGGATATAGGGAATAAGTATATCATTGGTGCCAAAGTAGTAAAGGAGGAATTCCGATGATATTTAACTGGAGTTTTAGGGTTAACCAAATTTAAATGGGATCTATAATTTAAAGTATAAATGATGATTACTATTTAGGTTCTAAAAGGAAACAATGGAGGTATTGTAATAAAGTACATAGAAAACATCATAATAAAAGGATTGTAATTATTAGTTTGGGGAAATTTAGATCTAACACCTACTAAATAAATTCTAAAGACACTCTACGCCTTCAAGATAAACTACATAGTTAAAAACGGAGAACTAGTTTACAACTCGTAAAGAAAACATAGAAGGGTAATGTTTACTAAAAATGAAACACCAAGATTATGATCTTTACATTTAAAATACCACAGTAGTAGTTCTAGATTAGTAAAAAGTATAGAAATAAGAATTAATTCTTGAATGAAACTAAGAACAATGCCTTATTAAAAAACAAGGATCCAATCCTTTTAAATATACCACATAATTCTCCCATTATAACCTAAAAACCCTTAATACACATAACAACCCGAAAAATACCTCATGATATACACAAATACATAACTCATTGAGTGGAGATGTAGATGTTCATCAATTTTATAGTGAAAGTTACATGTTCTCATAATGAGAAGGACTTTTATGGAAATTCATACTCAAGAGTAGTGCGTGGTATTCTAGGGATGGTATGAGAAATTGTTTATTTGAGGATAAAATTAGTAGAAATTAAATGAAATTTGTTAATAAATAAAATAAAACTAAGATATTTATGGAATCATGGTAATTTGAGAACCATGGTGTTGAAAAAAGGAACTCACATTGGCTAGTGTTTGAATTTTGTGTGGGTAATAATTGTGAATTTCACTTATCATAGAGTCAAAGAATTAAGTGTGGGGGTAATTAGTATATGAATTAAATTAATAATTTTTTTTAAATTTTGAGTTCATTTTATTCCATCATATTTTAAATTTCATTGAGTTTTTTTGAAGTTTTTGAAGTAATTTTGCCATTAAATAAGTTTTATAAATATTATTTAAATATCCAAAATTTGATAAATAATTATTTCCTTTATCTTTTTGAATAAAATTAAAGATTTTACTATTATTTATTATGTTATTATGATTTTAAGATTTATTATAAATATTTTAATAGGTTTTAGGTTCTTTGGATAAATATCGATCCTTTATGCTATAAGTAGAAAAATTGAAAAGGGAATGAACTCTACATGGTCAAATTAGGGTTCCCAGATAGATTTTCCATATAAATAACCTATATACATGGTATCAATAGAGAGTTAAAATGTATAGTTTTATAACAATGATGCATGAATAATACCTTTGAGATATTTTATTATTCAATGTCAAAGTAGTGTAAAATCGATCCACATAGAGTTATTTGAAGAGCTAAATTTATCTAAGGGACTGATGTATAGTTATAAAGTAGAGTTCTTGAATACACTTGTAAAGTTACTAATTTTGTGAAATATCTTGTTCTTGAACTACATTTAGTTCCCATAAACTGAATGTTTTTCCATGTAGAGTATTTGGGGGTCCATGTTGAGTTCATTCCTTAGTAAAGTTTGGCATCCAGTAGTGAAACTAGGAATCAAAACCTATAATCTAACCTAAATATCCATACCACTACATAACCATCAATGAAATCCACTCTCCTTATATGATGTGGAATATATAAAATAAAATTAAGAGGATACCATTATTGATATTTCCCTCCAAAATAATGAAACCCTTACTAGAAACATTGGATTCCTTAGAGATTCAAATTCCATGATGAAAGGGAAATATATTCAAGATTCAAAAGTTAGAAAATGTTGTATATTTTACCACAAAAAATGAATATTGAATATAAATTTGTTTAAAAGGAACACAAGACCATTGTTCTGAGGGTTTACAAGGGGGCTCAGGGGATGATTTATTATAGATTATTCTGTATTTTATTTTATCATTTAATTTTCCACATACATTAGTACTAAATGTATTCTACTAAAACCTTTATCAATGTTAAACTTTGAATAGAGGGGTAAATTATGAGTTATATAAGAATTAAATAATATCCAATGTAATTATTCATTTCTGTACTTAATGAATAAAACCTTATTATATTGATTGATTTAGTTTTTTAGTTGGTGTTTAATAATTTTAAATCAATTTTGTTTAACTTTTTTGACATGTACATCATTTAATTCATAGGTTAATGGAATATAATATCCCTATACCTAGTGAAACTTTCATTGAAGGAATATATTGTATCAAGTAGTTAATGTCTAGAAATTGGTGATATATGTGTGGATTTTGTATGATTCCTATGAGTTTCAAATGAGGGTTAAAAACTGATTTGGTGTTGACTTGTTATATTTAAAGCGATTTTCTAACTTTTCACACTCACATGAAGGGGGGATGACCCATAAGTAATTACTATTATATTATTCATCATAATAACCTTCAACCAAGGGATATTGATGAATCAATTGTGGAATATTTCATTTATAAATTAATAAGAAGATAAAAATATAAATATTTCAAGTACTATGATAGAATTTCAACATGAAATCTGACCCAACCCATTAATTTATTATTCATCATTACTTTATTATCATTTCTTTGTTATTTCTTCATATATCTAAAACCAAATAATTTCAATAAAACCCATTTTTACTTATATGGATACTAATTTTTAGAACTCCTATCTAGATAAAACCTATGGTTACCAATCATACTACATTTATTCTCAGAAGAATAATTTCTTTTTCTACACACCATGACTAGATTTTTCTCACATATATACATATATTGTTATCTAATATTTGTTCTCATAGATTATTTATCTACTATGTATCTTTCATCAATAAGGAAACATAGAAAGTGATGTCACTATTTTACAAAAATATGATCAAGGTATTAAAAATATTCATTTAAATGAGGTTAAAGTTAGAAAAAAAGACTAGTTGAAGGGTGAAATTATTTTGGAATCATAATTGGAGGGAGGGGGGAGTATGGAAGTAGTGAGTTTCTAATTATATAATAATAGAGAAGCATATATTTTGAGAATACCATACAAAGGAGTCCATAATATAACTGAGTCTTAGAGAGTATTAATTAAGAATTTATTGCAAAATTGAGGAGTTTGATAATTCATTTGGGATTACTGAATGTGTATTTTGTAGAATTAGAGAATTGTTCCACATACTTAATCAATAGGATTCCATATTCTGTATTGGGGTATGATCAACTAGAAGTATATTAGTCCAAAAGGAAGGTTGGCTCAACCCATTTCAAATTATTATTTTTTGTAATAAAATATGACCATATTGATGATATGTAAAGAGAAAATATAGAACTCAAATATTGAGAATGTTACATTTTTTTCTCATGATTATGAAGAGTTTGGTTTTAATCCCTTGGAAAATAAAATTTTGAAGGTTTTTAGAAATATAAATGTCATATTTAACAACGATATCCTATGGAAGGATGAGAACATAGTAGAGAATTTAGATGATACAAAAGTATAATTATAACCACTTGGATTTTCCATAAATTATTTTTAAATATTTCATAGATTATTTTTGAGATCAAGAGCCAATAGAGGATGTGATTATGAGGCTAGGTGTTTCTGAAATAAATTTCCTAGATATATTAAAATATTAAGTATCCCGTGCACATGATTTTCCCTAAAAATTGGAATAAATATTAAACATGTGCTCGAATCAGAAGTCCTAGGGCACCATTGAGTTCATAATAATGGTTTTAAACTAGTGGCGACATAACCTTAGTCAGCATTGGTCTTTTGTGAAAACTTTTATGTGGGTGTGAAATTAATAAAATAAATTATCCTAAGTATTTATTTAATTTTTTTAGCATCATGACCTGCATCTTATTTAAATATAAATATATGGTAATTTTCTTAAGATTTTATGCTAAAACCTTGAGACCTAGACACCATTGTAAGAGATAATTCTCAGGATTTTTTTTCTAAAACCTAGAGTCCTCGAGGTAGGATGTTTGATTTGTGAAATTTATTCCCTATTATTGATTCCTACAATGAATGCGGATCAATTGACCAACAGATAGATCTGTGGATCATGTTTATTTGCATGATGACTTTATTTAAAGGTTTATTTGAGAGGATTGTATATGGTTATCAATCTATTCATTTTTTATATTATAGAAATGAATCGATATCAATAGGGAAATTGACCAAGGTTCATTCCTCTTGTTTTATCATGTGCTCTTCTCCCTCAATTAACTGTTCTTCATGTACATAATCCACTTGGACCAAGACTCAACTTTTCCTGGTAAATTGATTATTTCACACACATTTATTGGCACAAAAACATGATATCGTTGATCTTGGATTATCTGGACATGAATGAGGTGAGATGATGAAGATAGATTGATTCAAACGATGGATTATACCCGAATTCTTATTCTTTGGTGCACAACAAACAACAAAGATTTAGTCCATATTGTTACAATATATGAAAGTGGGACACATTGTTCAAAAACATAGTGGTTTTTTTGATATGGAATATTCATTTTCATGGAAAATAGATTGGGATCAGAGTTCGGTGGTGCTGGATCGAATGTGGAGGAAGAATCTGGATTCTAGAAAATATCATAGAACACAACATGTAATTTAGGATTACATAGTATATGGGGACTCCTAGTTACATTTCTAGGGTTTGGATAGATTAGAGGACCACAAAACATGTGACCCCTGACACACAAATGTGAACCTTCCCAGTTGACTCAGTTTTTACTTTAAAAGTACATAGAAACAGGTTAGATTACATGGTCACCAACACGACATATACTACCATAGGGGCATGAATTAACATACATAGAACAATATACAGACACAACTTCGGTACATGGACTCATCCAGGTGACATGGGAAGGATACTGTGTGTCTTTACATGCCATGTATATCCTTCTACATGTTGTTTATATGGATACTATATGCCGTGTGAGGCTCCTCCACATGGATATGACATGGGATAGTTGGACACACCTTTTACCCCTTGGGTGAAATCATGTAATCCCTTCAATAGTGTTTGAGGATCTTCAATTTTTATTTTGGGCCAGTATAGGTATATTATGTTCCCCTGGTCCTTTTCATTGAGGGTACTATGTGACATTACATCCAGATCACTAGATTGTGATCCCCTCTAGAGGCTGAGTCTCATATAGAGTTGTGGTGTCCCCATGCGAGACTAGATTGAGATCCTCTATAATCACTAGTTAGATTTTGTGGAATCAGAGTGAAATCCCTAATAAGAGAGTTTATCCTAAATATATTAATCCATATCTGTAGGGTTTATGGAATCATTGACATACAATCCCCTATGCCGTGGGTTGATCAAGATTGGGTTTGTGGTTTCTACAAATAGTTTTTGGAATAACCCCCGGTCTGTGTATCATAGTACCCATTGAACAGTGAGATTCCTTATGTAGGGAAAATGACACAAACCTCTTCATTTAGTGGTAACTTTGGTAGTATGGCTTATAGAGTGAGTTCTCCCAAAACAATATTTTCTTTGGGTAGAATCCTATAGCAATTAGTTGGCTATGACAACCTGGTAGTGTGGTGTATTTCCTGAGTATATCTAATTTTTTTCTATTATACATTGATTGTTATATCTTGTATTGATCTGAATATACTTGGTGATCCATGTTTAGTGTTTTCAGGGTGTCTTACTAAGTGTTGTTTTAGTCACCCTTGTATGGGATTTTCTCACATGTGTTGTGTCTTTTTCATGTGATGACCATTTTGATGGTGTCCTAAGAGGATAGGGAGAAGGTGGATCATAGAAACAGCTTGACAGACTAAATTTTTTACTAGTAGAATACATTTGACTAATTTCTAACCCTTGGAGTAGGTTGGACTCTATAGTTTTGGTTAGGCTTGTTTTAGACCCCTTTCTATTTTCAGTACTTTACTATTGTACTCTATTGTGGGATCTCAGATGTATGATTGAATGTTTTCAGTCCTTTTACATTTCTTCATTGTGTGGAGTTAGAGATGTGTGCATGTGTACATTTACTTTATGAAAATTCATCTAATATGTGGGATATGCCTACTCGACAATTGTTTCCATCCCTTGGCCTATTAAAGGCAGGCTTGGGGTAGTCATGGGGCAAAGCTCAGTGGGTCGGGTGGTGAATGAGTGGTATCATAGGTAGGTCAGTTTTGCGGTGTAAAATGAGTTTGTAAGATTGGTTTGGGGAAATAATGTTATGTTTTATATTTTTTATTTTAGGTCTGGGACTATAGTGTTGGTGAAGAGGCTAACATATCTATACACCACGACTCTGATCACCTACTTTTCAACTTAGTACATGATAAAACTGGTTGCAGGGAAAATAATGGTACATGTATCATATAAGAAGGGTTGTTTTTTCTATTTCCTTCTTGAGTCATCCCCCCAGATATACTTTTTTGACCATGGTACATGTTGTTTTATTTTAGGATGCCTCTACATAGAAAGCCATCCCGAATTCCACCGCATGATCATGGGGCTTGATCCACCAAGTGAAGAGGAAACTGTACATGGGATTTTACTAAAGATAACACCTCTGGGTGGTTTACCAGCTATACAAACACCAGTTTAGAAACAACTAGAATAAAAAATACCAGCTAAGGATGCACATAGACTGTGTACATATCATGAGTTTTAGAGGTGGATACATCTTATCTTTTGTGGTGAACTAGATCCCTAGGTGGACGTGGACTATATAGAGGCAGTCAATCCCATTTTCAGGCTTATAAGGACGCCTCTAGGGAAGATGGAATTCCTCAAGGTGAGTCTTCTTCAATTATCTTCGGGGTGATGGTGGAGCTTCGTGACTTAGTTAAATGACAAGACAACTAACTCCTAATCAAACTTTAAGCATCTCTTTTGAAATGAGTTATATAAGGCCACGTTGCGATTGGTATTTATATAGGAGCTTCTATATCTACAGTAGGGCAACATGATCATAAAAGAGTATTTTGTGAGGTTTACTAATCTCTCGCATTACTCCTTATATATGGTACAAGGCTAGTTCTTCAGGGATCAGAACATTGAGAAGAAACATCATGGCGTCAGTTGTATCTATTCACATTTACACATTTTTTGGGTACTTAAGCGAGCCCTATTGGTAGAACGTTTTTTGGAAGAGAAAACACTAGTAGGGGTATCTATTAGTAGTCACTCAGTAGCTGAGGATTCAATGGCAGGTATCTGACGATAGTCATAGGGATCCAAGTGGGTCAGATGCTTTAGTATGTGATCCCCGGACTCAAGGTTAGCGGTTCAGGGCTCTCAGGGTGTCCTGAATCATCCAATGGATAAGATGTGTTTCACTTGCGACAATTGGGGAAATATAGAATGAGATTTCTTGACCCATTTTACATATTATTGGGAGAATGATGAGGGACTAACGAGACCAAGACAAAGGCATGAGTAGTGTGGTCCTTAGGGTAGAAGATGTGGTGGAGGATCTGATAGAGCAACAAGATGTGGTTTTAGGTTTAACCTATTATTTCCACCACCCTTAGGTGGTCCATGCAAGGTTTAGGGAGTTGGTGGGTAGGGACGAGGCCGAATGTAGCCTATGGAGGCCTATGACCTCGAGGCTCCTGGGATGATACAAGGTATGATCTGTGTATTTTTTACCTTAGATGTAGTATTTATAGACAAAGGTGATACTCATTCTTTTCATTCCGTGAATATTGTTCAAGAATCAGAGATTCCAGTTGAACTATTAACTCGACCCTTACGCTTAGAGACTCCTACTAGTGGAGGCTCAATGATCACGTACTGGTGCTGATAGTGAGACCTGACATTTCGAGTCAATAGTTTTTATTGGGATCTCTTGGTAGTGGGGTATATGCCTTACAAAGTCATTCTAAGTATGGGAAATTTATCCATAGTTCATACTCAGATTGACTATTTTAGGAGAAGGGTGTGGTGTTTCCATAGTGAAAAACCCAGGTTTTCCTTCTTTGGTGAAAATGAATCCCAAGAAGCACAGTATGAAATCACACATTGGATAGTGCAGCCGATTACTCATTAGTTGGCTAGCCTGACCATTGGTGTAGTGGATGTTATGAGTCCTCTATTTCCTACAACGGTGACAGAGTATGAGGACGTATTTCTTGAATATGTTCCAAGTTTACCTCACCAGAGAGAGATATAATTCTACACTAATCTACACAATGGGATGGAATAGATATCTACACCTGTATATCAGATGGATTATTCAGAGCTTCATGAGTTGAGGGTGCAATTGTAGGACTTATAGAGGAAGGGCCTCGTGAGGCCCAATGTTTCATCTTGGGAAGCCCTAGTTTTGTGTTCCAAGAAGGAAGATGGGAGCATGAGGTTATTTTTGGATTACTAATTCCTAAAATAAGTGATCCTGAAGAACAAGTATCCACTATCAAGGATTGATTAAATATTTTGTCAATTTAAAGGGGCGTGATGGTTCTTAAAGATTGACGTCAGATCATGATATCAATAGCTACGAGTAAGAGATGAAGATATATTAATACAAATTAAGATATAATTATGGTCATTGTGAGTACTTAGTGATTCTATTTGGCATGAAAAATCTCCAAAAAAGTTTTCTTGTGTCTCATGAACCAGATCTTTTATCCTTTCTTAGAACGGTTCATGTAGTCTTCAACGATGACATCCTAGTGTACGTAGACTCTGAAGAGGAGCATGGAAGACAATTTAGGATGGTCCTAGAAACACTCTGAGGGCACCAACATTTCAGGAATCTCTCAAAGTGTCAGTTTTGGATTCGGGAGGTCCTTTAATGGGACACATCATCTCAGAGGCCAAAGTTGTAGTGGATCCAGCGAAATATGGGGAAATGTTTTCTTGGGATCTACCCAATAATGTTACCGAGGCATGTAGTTTTCTTGGAATATATTGGTACAATTGGAGGTTTGTACCTGACTTCTTCAGTGTGGCATCACCCTTGACAACCTTGACTACGAAAGGGAAACCTTTTGTGTGGACATAAAAGTTCCAGAAGTGCTTTTAGGAGGTAAGGAAGAGGATGAAGAGCACTCCCATATTGAGGTTACCAGAGGATGGTGTAGAGTATATAGTGTTTTATGATTCATCGAGGACCAGAATTGGTTATGTTATGATGTAAAGGAAATCAATTACTTTATATGGTTCACAACAATTGAGACCACATGAGTAGAACTACATGTCCAACGACCTTGAGTTAGAAGTTGTATCTTTCACATTGAAGATGTAGTGAGAATACTTGATGGGCGAGTGATTGATCACATAATCTGAATAGAAGAGTCTAAAGTATATCTTCTCTCAAAGGGATATTAACTTCAAGTAGATGTGTTGGCTAGATTTCTTCTAGTATAATGACTTTTTGATTTTCTATACTCCTAATAAGGGTAATGTGGTAGTGGATGATATCGGTAAGAGATCTTGTTTGCAGTTCCTGAACAAGGATTCATAACATCTAGCCTCATTGTAGTTCTCTTTTATGGATGGAGATGGAGATACTTACCTGTAGTCTATGGTTGTCATCACTCCAATCTTACTGCAAGTTAGGAAGAACAAATTGGGGATACCGACTGTGAGACCTTACATTATCGAATATCCATAGGGTAGGTTCCTGATGGATTTTCTAAAGGTGGGTATTATATCCTTATTTTCAAAGGACACATGATGATACTGGTAAAATTGTGGGAGGATGTTGTGAGAGAGTTTAACAAATATTATTAGTAGTATATCCATTGAGGAAAATATGTACCAGGACCTCCGAAATTAGTTTTGGTGGCAAGGGATGAAGAAAGAAGATGTATATTTTTTATCTTGAGGCCTTACTTGTCAGTAAGTGAATGCTGAGCACTAAGTTCCAATGGGTTTAGCACAACCCCTTAAGGTGTGAAATAGAAGCAGGATGAGATATCTATGGACATCATGACAATATTATCGCATACATCTAGGGGAAATGATGCCATATGTGTAATTTTTGATTGACTCACCAATGAAGATCACTTCATAGTTATCTAAGAATAGAGTTAAGTAGAGAGAATAAGGTGCATGTACCTTCAAGATATAGTTCAACTCTACAGAGTTCCATTGATGATTGTTTCTGATCATGATTCTCACTTAACATCCCAGTTGTGGAAGGGATTACATGGGGAGTTTGGGACTCATTTATGCTTAATCTTAATGTATCATCCACAAACTAAAGTCTATATTGAGTGGACTATTTAGGTTTTGGATTACATTCTATGAGATTGCATGTTATACTTTGGTCTTAGTTGGGAGGATCACATACTACTATTGGAGTTTGAGTAAAAAAACATATACCATTCCACCATTTATATGGAATTATTCAAGGATTTTTATGATAAAAAATATAGTTAATCACTTTGTGGGACTGATCTAGGTGAGTCAACACTCACGGGCCCAGAGTTGGTGTGAGTTACATCATAAAATGTTCAAATAATCCAGGAGCGGATGAAGACTACATAGAACCATTAGATGTCATAAAATGACAGGCTATGGAGGCATTTGGATTTCTAGGAGGGATACCACATGTTCTTACTAGTTTCATGTCGATATGGATTATGGTGATTTGGTCAAGGAAACAAGCTATATCTATGGTACATTTTTCTTTTCTAGATACTACATAGAGTTGCAGAGGTGGCGTACCGCTTAGATCTACCTCCAAAGTTATACCGAGTACATGAAGTATTCTACTTGTCACAACTGAGGAGGTATGTTCACAAACCATAGCACATTATCGATTAGGGAGAGCTAGACATCGGGGATAGAGAATTTTTTGATGAGTGCCCAAGGGATATTGGGGACTGGTATGTGATGATCCATTGTGGGAGATCGATTCCTTTAGTGCATGTCCTTTGGCGTCACGAGAATCTTCAGAAGTGAACATGGGAGCGTGAGGGTCAAATTCATTCCCTGTACCAACATCTATTTTTTTAGACCTTGTTCTGTATTTTTAGGGAAATAAATCCCTGAGGTGGGGATAATGTAACTTCTCATATTTTCAGTATAATATTTTTAAATATTATATGGATTATTTTTGAGACCAAGCACTAAGAAAACTTACAATTCCGAGTCCCGGTGTGCCCAAAATAAATGTTTGAGATATATTAAAATATTAAATAGCACGTGCATGTAACTTTATTGAAAAAAGTGAAATTAATCTCAAATAGTTTCAAAGATCATAAATCTAAGGGTAATGTTGAGTTCATAATGGTGTTTTTACCATAGGAGTGACTTAACATTAGTTGGAGTGGGTCATTCGTGAAAAATATGTCGCGAGCAAGAAATTAGGAAAATAACTAAAGAATTTATTTTATTTTGTTCAACACAACGACCCACATATTATTTAAATATTAGTCCATGGAAATTGTCTCAGGATTCAACACTAAACCCGTAGACCTAAACTCCCTCTAAGAGAGAATTCATTGTGGATGACGACAAATTAGAATCAAATCATGGATCATGACTCCTGGGGAGATGAAGGATCTCATCAACGACAACATTGAAAACATTCATCATCAATGATTGAACCAAAATCTATGTAGGATATTTGTTTTTTTTGATTTATTCTTTGTACTTAATTCTTACGATGAACACAGATCAATCGACCAATGGATTGTTCTGTGGATCATGTGTATTTATGGGATGGGTTTATTTTAGGGTTTATTTGGGATAATTGCATATGGTCATCAATATATTCATTATTTATCTTATAGAATTGTTCATGTTATTTTCCCCCTATTCAATCTTCATCATGGGTGTTCTTCACTTGGCCTACGACTCGACTATTCCCGATCAATCAATCGTTGTGCCCCCATTTCTTGGTCTAATGATCCAATATCATATATATAGGATTATAATGTCATGAAAGAGGTTCAATTATGGAGATGAAGTGATTCAAATGATGGATTATTCTTGAATTCATGTTCTTTGGCACATAACAAAGAATGAAAATTTAATGAATTTTGCAAGCATATATGACGACGAGACAGATTATTTGATGACGATGAGGATTTGAAACACTTGGATCTTTATTTTCATGTTTAATTGATCACTATATCAATGTTTTGATGTTATGGATTGAACATAGAGAAAGAATCTAGAATTCCTAAAAATCCCATTGAATACGGCATGTAATCTAGGATTTCACGGCATGTGGGGCCTCCTGGCTGTAGCGCTAGGGGTTTTCTAGAGTTAAAGACCAAATGATGTGTGACCCCTGTCACATGGAATTTGACCCTCCCTGGTTGATTAAGGATGTACTTCGGAAGTACACAAACACAGATTAGAGTACAGGGTCACAGACACGCTATGTACTCCCACACAGACATGGTAGGGTATACACCAACTGATAGAAAAATACGGATTTGTTACACGGAGATGGTTATGTGACATGGAAATGATACCATATGTCTATATTGATCATTTATATCCTTATACATGCCATTTATAGCAGACTACATGTCTTTTGAGGCTCTTCCACATAGTCATGACATGGGATAGCTAGACACGTTGTGTACCCCTTGGGACATGTCATATACTCCCTCCAAGAGTGCTTGAGGCTCTTTGATTTCTTATTTTGGGCCAATATAGGTTGAGTGTGTTATATTGGTCCTTTTCCTCAAGGGTACAGTTAGACATTACATCCACATCACTAGATTGTGATCCCCCTATGAGTCTCAGATAGAGTTGTGGTGTCCCCCCTTTAGATTAGAGGGTGATCCTCTATCATCCCTAGTTAGATTTTTTTGGAATTAGTGTGAACTCCCTGAGAATGGCATTGATCTTACATCTAGATGTCTGTATCAGTAGGTTTTTCAAAATCATTGAAAAACGATCCCCTACATTGCGGGTTGATCCAGATTGGGTCGTGGTGTCCACCATTGGTTCTAGGAATGATTTCTTATCTTTTTTATCATGGTCCCCTTAGACCAATGAGATTACTTGGGTAGGAACTGATGACCTAGACCACTTCGTTGAGTGTCTCCTATGGTAGCATAGATCTTGAAGTGAGTTCTCTTAGAACAGGGATTGTTTCAAGAAGAATCTTATGGCTGGGAGTTGGTTATGACTGCCTGGTGGCGTAGTATCTTTCTTGAGTATATCAAGGTTTTGTTTCTATTATAAATTGATTGTTATATATTGTATTGAGATTACTATACTTGTTGGTTCATGTTTAGGGTTTTTGGGGTGTCCTACCAAGTGTTATTATAATAACCCCAGCATGGGATTTCCCAGCATGTGTCATGTATTATGCAGATGATGACCCTTTTGATGGTGTCATAAGAGGACTAGGAGTTGTAGAGTGTATCCAGATCATGAAATACCGAGGTGTTTATTGTGTGTGTGTACAATTACTTTTGTAAAATTCCTCCCATTTGGGTGATATTCCTAATTGAAACTCGTCACCATCCCCTGGCCTATTAAAGGTGGTCTTGGGGTAGTCACAGGTTAAACCTCAGTGGGTCTGGTTGTGAAAATCATTAGATGATAAAGAACATATAAATGGATTTCGATGTGTTGCAAATATTGTAGAAAATTCTTAACTCACATCAGTTCTAGAAACAATATACTTCTACAAGTTTGTTCTAAGAGGTAGTCATATTCTGATTATATTTTTGAGGCTGGAAGTACTAGAGAGATTAAGGACTATGAAAAATCAAGAAAAATTTCATCACTATAATGATCCAAAATATATAATAGTAGATAGAGTATAGTTGTAGAGGTAACTATATAGATTTATTAGAGTGAGGAACCAAGTGAACAGTCATTGGAGTGATCTACACTAATATCTTCTACCAAAGACAAAGATCCTAGGATCATAAAAGATTCATGAATTTTTTAAGTCTCAAATTAGTTGGATTTAGATATGTGAGGTGAGATTGATTCCATTTGTAAGTTTCTAGTATTGGTGATAATGGGGAGAGTTGTTGGGATGAATGCACTTTAAAATAATTAGGTGTATTTACTAAACGAATATGATGATGGTTAGAAGAACAACAATCTCAGTATGCTCATAAATGTGTTCTAATAAATGAATGGTGTGTATATATCATATATATTATCATTTGTAGTTAAACATGAAACATTTTGATGGTATTGAGCAGGGTTAAAAGTAAAATTTTTATTAGAATCATTTAAACATAAAGACAATATTTCTTTATGGGTACATAGATGTTGAAATTTACATGTAGAAAAAATAGTTTTCAAATAGAATTAGAACTAGGGCCGTGTGTAGAAGCTCAGCCAATGCCTTTATGGTTTGATATAGGCACTAATCAATTGGAATGGAAACTTAATGACTTATTTATGAAGTCTAATTTCATACTGATAACTGTTGAAAATTGATGTTACTAGATGGTATTTAATAAGTTTAGTTTCATCATCTTATATATCTTCAATGATGATATGCATATTGTATGTCATATAATAGAAAAGAATAATTAAATAAAGGATAACTTGTATGAATGCATTGAGATGAAGGACATCTGTCTGGTGAAATGGAATTTTTGGATATGGATTACAAGGGACATATGTTTTTGTACTTTTTACCTAATCTAATTGGATTACATACAGAAGGTGGTGGGGTGATTTGGCATGGATAGGTTGAATGAGTCACCAATACTCTGGTAAGAATGTTTAATACAATAATGTATAAGGAATAAGAAACTAAATTTGAGGTAGAGTACACGACGAATATTCCCTATGCATTAGTAGTAGGAACCTAGATATATTCCATGGTTTGTATAGAGAAATACATTGCACAAGAAATGGGTGTTCTAAAAAAAATTAATGTTTAATCCTAGAAGATAAAATTATGAGGATTTGAAGCAGATGATCTGTTATATAATGTGTTTCAGAATATTGAAACTTATTTGTATAATAGATGATATATTAAAATTGTTTTCAGCCTCTTATGCCAGAGGATATAAAAACACTCAGAAAAGAACCACTAGGTATGTGTTTAATTTTGATGTAATAACAATCACATAAATGATAAAACATAAATTAGTAGGATGAATCTCAATAATATATGTCGAGTATGTTGCATTTATAGATGTTAGGAAGGAGGTTATCTGGATAAAGGGGTGATGAAATTATCTCATAAGGAGAAAATATGACCGGAATATTTTTTTCTACTCACAAAAAAAGATTTATTTAGCAAAAAACATGATGCTTTATTCTAAGAAGAAGCATATTTAACTGAATCATCACTTCATACAAATGTTTTTGGAGGACATAGTTGTGAATCTATGAAATATATAAGAGACTCTAAATCTAGAAGATATGATTACATAGTTCATATTTTTTGATATACTATGGTATTGATTTACCTCTATTTGGATGGTATGACTATAATTCATGATAGGAGTTCAAAAAATATATAATAAAAGATTCAAGAGACCAAGGATATACTTGGAAGCTAAAAGGGTACATGGTAGTGATGATGGGGAAATGATTTTGAAGTGGAAAATTGTTAGACTAATCTATGAAAACCATTTTATTGAAAAAGTATTATTCTACACAAAGGAGAAATTTTAACTCACTAATTTCTTATATTTTAGAATATGGTGGTCGAGTAGTACTGACTGGAGAACAAATTTCCCCGATGGTGGAAAACTAGAACTTATTGTTGAGATTATAGATCAAAAATTATAATCGAATGATATAACTAGACAATTATGATAAGATAATACAACTATATGATGTAATAAGTTTACACAAATAGAATTTGTAATCAAATGTTCTCATTGATTACTCAACATGGAAGTAGTATATTTTTTTGGAAATGGAAAAAACAATAAGATTCATATTCATGAAATTATCCATAGAAAACACTAATTATAGGGTGTTACATTTGATATGGTGGATGTATTCGAATAAATAGAAGATTTTATATAGATATTAAAGCTAGTGGAATTAATTATGTGAATACTATATAGTGAGGATTACTAATTTCTCTCATTGGATCCCACTAAAAATTGTAATATATATCAGCTATGATCAACACTTGAGAATTTTAATATTATTATATTTACTTGAATAAAAGTTTTTAGTGTTTTATTATGGGTTAGGACACATATCTAAACCACATAAATTTTTTTTTCTCTTTTAACCATTTTCCTCTATGTAATTTTCTTCCGATATTTCGTTTTTGAGTTCATATGTGATGGTGAATGTTATTCTATGGTGATTTGGGTATATTATATTTCATTCTTCAAATGCCATAGCTTGTTCTCATTTCTAGTGATTTTATTTTTTTCTATCATAAGTTCCAATGGATATCTTCTAGTGATTTTACTCAAATATAGTCATGATCCCAATAGAGTTACACTTATGTAGTTTTATAAAACAAATGTTTACTCAAACATAAGTTAAAATTTTAAAAGATATGTTTTACATACTATCATAATTTTTTTTAATATTAAGAAGGATTATTTTAGTAATTTTACTATTATACAAATGTAATTTCTATCATTGAATATATTTTTATTTAATTTCAATAAGTAAATCGAAGTACTATCTTGAATATAACTTTTTTTTATGAGACCCCATAACTAAGGTCTCAAACTTATTTTTGGGAAATAGTTCCAAGATACATTCATGATTCAGAAACATATAGTTGTGAATATTGAAATGAATGATCAGGGTAGTTATTTGAGTAAACAAAAATTCTTTTTAAAAAAATTTAAAAATTCCTATAAAACTATATAATTATTTTTATAATGAATTACTAGAGGTGTAAATATGAATATATAGATATTTTTTTTGATATTATTGTATTTTTATAGTTGTTTTATTCTACATTAAGTTTCTAATTTTATCATTAAAATATCTATTAATAGCCATGAAAATATTTCGACCCTTATGATCTAATTTTATCTATATTATAAAAAATCTGTTATTGATATAATTTAATTTTTTTTAAATCTTGTATTATATTTTCATAAAATTTTACACTACTAGTACTTAGTTTGGGGATAAAACATTAGGAAAGATGAGTTATAATGAGCCCAAAAAATGATATTGAATATTTTAATCATGATTTTGAATAACTTCTACTCAATTATGATGTTATATTTTTGAATGTATCTTATAATAAAAATCACCAAACCTATGTTTGGTATTTGCTAATAAGAGTAATAAATTGTAATTAGTGACCCCATACCTCTATACTTATACTATTTTCATGTTCTCGATTAATTCAATATGATTTGTGATATGAATAAATCAAAATTTTCATAATATTACAAGAAGATGAAATTTTGAGCAATAATGGAATTAAATATTTAAGTGATCAATTCATCCCTCTCTTGGGCCATTTAATTATTTACTAGGAAGTTTTTTTTATAAGTTCCCAAAGACGAGTTATCTACCTTTATAAGTTGAAATATAATTTACATATCAATATAAAATGACATAACCAAAGTTTAGAATTTATATGGTTATATTACCATAATTTGAAAGATAAAATAATGGGTGTTAAAAAAAGAATGACTATTTAGATAATGAATTTGGGTTGAATTTTTTTTATAATTATCGAGCCTTAAAATATTTCTATTGCTGATATTGAATTGTGTAACATTATATATGAGCATTAATATATTTTCAATTAAATATATTTTAATACTATTATATGTGAATTTAATATGGATGAATTTAAAAAATTCCTTCAATTATCTACAGATTATAAAATATAAGAAACTGTTATTGTTTCTTATAAAGAACCTCAAAATTTATCAAAATTAGGATAAAATACTATATATATATGGTAACTTCAAGATTATTTGTAATAAAAACATAACCCACATTAATTTAGTACTTGGTGATATTGTAAGTAATTTTTATTCTCTAAGAGCTATAATTATAAATCCAAATCATGATTTGATAGGAGAAAGTGTTTTACCTATAATATATACTATAATATGTGTTGTTATTAGGAAAAAAAGTCATGTTATTGAGGTAAAAAAAATAATTTTTACCTTGAGGATATATATTTATAAAATAAAATTTGAAGAAAATAGTCATAAAATGGTCTATAATGAAGGCGTTTCCATTAATGTTTCATTTGCAAACCAAGAAAAGAAGTAAAATGAGATGTCTTATTATTTTTAATTAGAATGAAATTATGTTGTTATTTTTGAGAAAATCATACATAGATGGTTTGAATGTTCCAAAATATATACAAATTTAGAAAATATTTCAAAAAAACATCAAGTGTGTTTTGTAAATAATTATGAGATTTATATATATATTAAATAGTATCAATAGAATAAACTTGGTCATATCCTATTTGGGTTTCCTTTGATGAATGATAAGAAACATTTTTAAATGAACTTTCAAAACTATTCTAATTATAAGAGAAACAAAAAATAGACTTGGATTCTACTTGAGTGTTTCAAAAAATTTATCTATTAATTAAAATTCGAAATATTAAAATGATTAATCCAGCTAGCAAACTCATTTACATTTATGGATAAAACTAAAAAGGTACATTCGTTTTTCTCATCTATTATTAATAATGACGAGTTTTCTTATGTGAAGTAGAATAATTATTGATTTATGATTCCATATATATTTGATTACCTGATGAAGGAACAAAAATTTCTTATTAAATAATATGATTTTGATTTTATAAAAGATAAATCTCTATTATTGTATCTTTATAATCTTATATTTAAATTTTCTTTTTTACTCTATATAATGATGATACAATTAATTTTCTTATGTCAAAGATTATATGATTGAAATTGGTTATTAGTTTATTTAATCATAGAGGGGAAACATGAAAAATTATTTTGTTAGGAAAAAATATTCTAGAAACATATAATGAATTGAATCATTTAGCCATGATCCAAAAATCTATAAATTTTAAATTATTTTTGATCTAAATGAAAAATAAATTCTATTATTTTCTATTATCACTAGGGTTTATATGGTTATTTATAAGAACAATTAAAATATGGGGTTGAATCAATATAGTGTTGTGAAGCATGAATATTTTTCATAAAGATATTATTTTATAAATAATGTTAAATTTTTTTATTGTTTCATATAATATTTTTATTTCCAAATGTAT
The DNA here is from genome assembly GCA_963277665.1 of Viscum album. Taxonomy (NCBI): domain Eukaryota; kingdom Viridiplantae; phylum Streptophyta; class Magnoliopsida; order Santalales; family Viscaceae; genus Viscum; species Viscum album. Next base: position 1,369,679,892 of record OY728138.1, on the reverse strand, counting down.
TAAATTCTACACTATTATAACTAATAGTATATGGGTTCCAAAAAATATTATTGTTTAAATTTTTTCAATTAAATTTATATAAAAACAAAATTGAAAAATGGTATATTGAATTTTTTTAATTCAGTCATATGTGTAAATATTTTCAAATATTCATTCTATTTTATAAATTTATATAGGTACTTTGAGTTTTATAGATGAGTCAATTTGAAAACAATTTGTATTGATTTTATTTAAAATCCTTAAATTTTCCATAAAATCAAATTCTTTTATGTTAATAGATTAAATCATAGCCTAGTAAGTGTCACACATCTTTATAACAATTTTTATATTATTTATAATTTTAATAAATCATGTTTTTTTAAATAAAATATTCTTATATATAATTTATTTCTAACTAATAATTTATCCACTTTTGATTTTAATTATTTATATAATGTTTTTTGGATATTTGAATACTAGATTAATGAATATTTGATATAGAACACAATAAATGGAAATAATATAATTTATTATTTAAAGAAGTAGTTTTTTAGTTTTACTATGATTATAATTAATGAAAAAAACATTAAGATTCTTGTTAAATTGACTTGAAAATAGATCTTGTAATGACTTTATTATAGATATTGATACTTCTAGGATTTTGGAACTTATTCATATTTATTTTTTGGCACTTTATGAGTAAAATATGATGGGTTAAATTTAGTTTTTATTATTCATGTTGATGATTTCTCAAAATAAATTTTTATTTCTTTATGATATTTATATATGAATCATGTTATTTATTTAATATTTATTTGTAAACATGTTCATAGTTAAAAAGAAGTTGAAATTGTTTAATTTATTAGTGATAATGGAAGAGTTTCAAAATCATGAATTCAATTATTTTAGCCCAATTCATGATATTATTTATTAATTTTATCTACCTATAACACCTCAATATAATGGAGTTTTTGAAAGTATAAATATTAATTTTCATGAAATATATAAAAAATTTATATAAATATATATTTCCAATTAATTTTTAATCTGAAGCTACCAATAAAATATGGTATGACCTAAAATATGTTCTAAAAATACCAATATTTAAATAAAATCTTCTACGTTATATAATGGATGTAAAATGAAATTTTGGTAGTTTAAAAATTTTATATGAAAATTTTATATTCTTAATGAAATTTATAATCATAGAATATTTGATCCAAAATGAGATGAAAGAGTCTTCCTTTCTTATTCAATTAAATATTAATCTTATAGATTCTCGGATAAAAGTTAAATGGTATTTGAAGAATACATTCCTATAAGGTTTGATGAAAGAAATACTTTTGATCACCTGAATTTTTTTATTAATGATATTGATGATTATGTTAATAAAATGAGACTTCATTATCCCATTAATAATAATAATGGATCATTTGAGGCATATCCAAGTGGTATCATATCTTGAAGAGCATAAAAATAGAGATCCTAAGATTGTACTCCCCAGAAAACCAAAAAATTTAAGTGAAAATAAATTATATTATGTTATAGGTCATTTAGTAGATGATTTTTGTATGATATATAGTGTTAGAAATATATTTATATTAATAAAATTAATACTTAATTAAAATATAAAACATCCTGAAATACATTGTAGATGTTTTTTGTGTTTTATTAATGAAGTAAGAGATAAATTATTTTGAAATGAATATGGTGTGAGATGACATGACCCAACCCCCTTGGCCATAATTGGGCCTTAATTAAGCCGAGTGTTCCACCCCAAGCCTTAATATAATATATTAGTGAGTACAGACATAAATTAAGTATAAATATTTGACATCATGAAATTTATTAGCATAGTACACATATACAAAAATACACTTCACTACTTATTATATAATAATGTAGGCTAAGAAATAAAAATAATTACAATATATAATTAATATGAAAAATTCTATAATCCACATATGAGAACAAGTGTGTAATCCATAAAGTCAAAATTGGGAAAATAAATACACATTAATCCCAATGGAAGTCCAACCTAAAGAAACATAGGTGAAGAGATATTCATAATTAATTAGCACCAAATATGAATTTTTTTATGATTTCCACCTTCGTACACCAATAATATCTAACTCTATTGTCAATGAGTCCACCACGACCACCAATAAATTGTTTTTTCTTTATAAGACATGACATCAGTGGCTGAATCACTCATGCATGAGTGAGAATATATATATATAAGAAAACCCCAAAAGGAATGAATAAAGTCCTATATCATCTCAAAACCATAAAGTTAATTGATAACACACTCTGAGAGGAAAAATTCACTAAGATAAACATAGATATAATTTATAATAGGGAACTCATGACAAAAATTCCAATTTTTAAAGAACCACATCATTCACCAAACCCATCACTTTAAGAATCCAAATAATCAAAGCTACCCATGTCATCCCATTGACTATAGTGGAATCCACACCATGCCAAGATACATGTTTCCCAATGAAGTATCAAACACCTGATGGAGGATCGACTCTGCATCAAACAAGGTCATCAAATAAGGGAGTACCTAAATCTATATATAGAGGACCCACACCTGGATGATTCGTAAAACACTGATAGAGGGAATACCAAACTCTATTAATCCTGTGGAGGACATGTGGATTTTTGGGTGGAAGTATATACCAACTCCATGCCCGAATCATAGAGCACATCTAACCCATGAATACAGGGAAATATCAACCTATAAGAACATATAGGAAACCCATTCCCTATAATCATCATGTTACTAGGGGAGTAACGAACAATGAGGCATTATGTTCTAATTACACTTGATCTCAATTATCAACCCTACAGATCTAAGGCCTATACCTACCCAAAACCTGATATAAATAACTTTAGGTTGTCTAAAAGATTATACCATCATGATATGAATTGAAAAATCATAGCATTGGTTATCTCCTCACCATAACCTGTCACATGGGAGAGATGATACATATTCACCCACAAAGGGATAATTTGGTGTCATTCTCTCCTGGTTAAAAATAGTGATGGTGTTATCTATACTAGAATTACACAATGCATGTAACACTAGTTTCTCAGCATAATGAAACTACCCACAACACTATCAAAAACTAATATCATCCTCTCTATGATAAAATACTAGTGTTAATGCTATAAAAATAAGTTATACTTTTCATCTAGAACATCCAAATTATGATACACATATGAATGATTAATTTGGAACATATGAAAAACTCCCTTATAGTGTTACTTACCACTATGCAATGAGTGGTCACTATACCAAAAGTAGTGTTATGGTGAAATCCTACGTTGGAGGATAGGAAAACTTCACAATATCCTATGTCATAGTGTGATAGTTTTTGTAGCAATTAAACACAACCCCATGCAATATAGAATTAATTACATAATTATTCTTATCCCACACCATCACTTTTGTTTCATGACTCAACATTTGATACACTGGTTATATAATCCACCATCAGAAAAGTGATTCTATATGATTTAATCTTGATAAATAGTGAGGTATTCGAGTAAATTATTTGAATAATTTATATCAAACATGGGAAAATATTCAATAATGTTATATTTCTAGAAAAGTTAATTATAATACAAATTTATTAGGATTCACATATGTAATATCGTCAATATATTAATAAACAATACTAGATAGATTCATAGTTATATCATAGAATAATAGAGCATGAAATGACCAATGAAACCTATATTAGAAGTTGTTCATCGATGCTATAGAATTCACACTATGTGTCCTTTAAGGAATCTCAACATGATAATTATTAGTAAAATAATCATTCATGTAGAAAAATAATTAGATGAAACACTACTAAAGGGTGAGAGGTTGAGGGAGGAAACTAAAATTATTGGAGGAAGGAGTTTCACCAATATTAATAATGAATACTCCAGATAATATAATCATAATGAAATTTATATAAATATGTTATAATTATTAATATATTGAAGAAAACCACATCAAAATAAGTTCCATCAAAACACAATGACCTTTGGTCAATTCAAAATTTTAAAACCATGATTTGATGTGTAGAAATCACTAGATCTCATATGTTATTTAATTTACTATTGTATTTTTTACAATTGTTCAAGAGTTTTTAGGGGAACGAGGGTCAAAAATGGAGATTTTTTAGGGAGAAAAACAATGAACATGGTTATTTTATGGTCGGTACTAACCATATATAAACCAAAATAAATGTACATATGTTTTAATAGTTGGGATTTTATAGTATTATCATGGTTAGAGAAACTATAAATATCACCATTTAAAACCATGCAAGGTTTGGGTATTTTTCTAAGGGAATTTTATAGTTTGACCAAATCACATGGATTATCCTAAGAGGTTGTGTGACTTTTATTTCTAAATATGTAGTATCAATTCATGAATGGTGAATTATATGTCTAAAAAATAAATTTAATGATGCATAGAACTATGAACCTTTAGATAGTCGGTTTTTACCCTATTTTCCTTGGTCATTTTTAGGCCCAATCATCCCACTTCTTTTCATAGATACTTACTAGATCTATCCTCGCCTTACCCCATTTGAAATTTAATTGGATTTGGATGTCATATATATAGGGTTTTATGGAGTTTTTTATGTTTTTCTAATGTATATGGGATCATGAGAACCCGATATAATCTTCCCTAGACTCCGTTTATGAATGAGTTTAGTTTTACCAATTGTTGAGGTAGCTGTCTCTATAAAACAATTAATTATATGAATTTATTATTATAATTATAATCCTTATTGGGTTATTCATTGAATTAAGATAGTTTGTGATTAAAATTTATATATTGGAATTAAACCATGGTTTCAAATGGGTTTTTTTTAAAATGGTTTGGTCAAACTAAGTGTTTGATAAAATTATTGAATGGTTGTTTTGGATAAGAAACGGGGTTTCAAGAACCAAAGAGGATTGCATTTACTTTTGAAAATATTTTATAAGTAATGAGCATGTATTTTGAAATGGTTTTGAAAAAACATATCACATTGGGTAACCTTTGGTGCATCAGGAATAGACATGTCACTCATAGCGAGTATAATTCCAATTGAGATTTGCATTCACTTTAGTGTGTGTGTAATACCACTAATGGTAATATCTATTGAATTCAAAATAAACCTAGATTAGGGAATTAATTTTTATATAAAATTATAGGTTATATCCCTAATGGTTTTATTTATCATTTATGATTTTATTATCATATGATGGGTTGTTTCATTGTTATTTATAAACATGATTTCACATTATGGATTATGTCATGGATATATTTCTTCCATGATTATCTTATTAAATAATAATTTATTTTATTTATTATTATTTCATACTTATCACATGTATTTTTTATATTCATTTTAGTGTATATATGAATGGATTTTATGGAAAATAAATGATTATTTATATATGGTTTTGAATTTTGAAAATGCTTTATATAGCCATATTTTCTTAAATCTTGAATCGCTTCATTATTGATATTAGACTTCTTATATATTCTATTGTTGAATCCTATTGTATTTATTTCATACACCTCTATTTTTCCTTTGGGTAGTTATATATGTTTTTAGGACTCAGGTAAAGGGAAAGGCATCATGTAGTATGATGAATTATATTTTCATTATAGTTTATGTAGAATGATGGTTTAGAGGTAAGGGTTGGTTACATGTATAATTTTTAGTCTTGTATTTTCATACTTTTCAATTTATTCGGTTTGGATTATATTTCTTGGATATTGGACTTATATCTATCTTACACTTTGTTCTATGATTGTACATCTTATTATTTTATATAAAATACTTGTTTTATTTGTCTTGTTTCACCTAACTACAATGGCGGGATAGATCAGGTGGATTGTCTAGTTGACCAAGGATGGTTTGTTAAAGAATGGTATTAGAGAAAATTACCTATCCAGAAGTTTGAAAACAACAACTAGGATTGGTTTAATGTCTTAAATATACACGAGTTAGGACCCTCAGGATTCAAGTAGTAAGGGCATGAGGGTTTATGGATATCTCACTTACATGTCTAAAACTGGGTTACCATGGGTGGTTGTAATGTTTTGTTCAAGTTTGAGACTTGGAGTTTGAGGTCATTTGAATTAACTGGATGGGGATTTTATTTAAATGGAAATGTACTTTTTTAAGGAGTTATGTTTCATTAGTATAATTCATATTTTTTAAAATTATAATTATTTTAAGGAATTGTCTTCAATTCTTATCTTTGGTCCGAGGTTATTTGAATTTTCTTTTTCAAAAAGATGATTTTTTATTATCTTTCATTTATTGGGTGATTGCTCCTATAAGTGATCTTTGAAATTCGGGTATAGATGTTGTGGGGTAGGTTTCACTTGTGAATCCTCATGAGGGGAATAATTTAGTATAAGTTTTAATTCACAATATTCAGATTTTGTTTCAAGCATGTTTAGGGAACCAGGGAAGTGCAGTGGATCATATTACAGAATTCACTAAGTAGTGTCAACCCATCTTCCATGATAAAGGAGGAACTATCTAATATGAGGTGTAGATTGAATGGATTGAGAGTATCTTAAACTTGTTGAAGACTCATTAGTACTTTAATGTGGGGTTTTATATATATGTGATTGAGAAACTAGGATAAAGATGGTGGGAATGTATGATGAAAAATAAGTTACTAGAGGATCTTACATAGACTTATTTCAAGAGAATATTCAATCAGTTGTTTTACCTTGAAATGTTATGTGTATTGAAGACTTGGGAGTCTCTATCCTTGGAGTTAGGGGAAAGAACTATTTTGGAGTATTCCACATATTTTATAGAGTTGGTTTATATGACAACAGATATAGTCAATACTGAGTGCCTAATGTCTTAGAGGTCTGAGTCGGGTTTGAGGCCTGGTATTCAAGTTATGTTGATTCTCATGGGTCTTCCATCCTTTTTGGAGGTTAGCCATAAAGAATCTTTAGATGAGGCTTACATATCTGGAAATAATTTTTAGGATGTATCTTCCTTTGGTGTATTAGTTGGCAAGGGTGTGTCTTCTTTTCAGGAAAGGAAGTGAAATGATGGTCAATGTTCTTCAAGAACATTGTTAGGGGCTTTATCAGGAATGCTACAGTTTTTCTACTACCTATGTATAAGGTGTGTTCATACAAATACTGACTATAAATTTACTCCTAACACTTTTCATCATTATAGAATATTGGGAAATATGGGGCATTTTTTTGAAAGGATATCCCAGGGAAGTAAAGTAGGATCCACTCCCACCAAGGGTTCTCCAGTATTTACCAATGATTATAAGGGGTATGGGTATAAACCTTAGAACAAGGGGTATTAATGTGGATAAAACTTTAAGAACTTATAAAGTAGAGTGTTAACCATAGAAATATAAATCAGGTCTAACTACTACTAGAGGTATAATGTTTATTTCATCTTCTATGGTGCTACCTTTTCTTGATACATGTGACATGAATTATTTTATAAATTCAAAGATAGTTTATGTGTGGGGAATAAATTCAGAAAATATTCCATTCTTGTTGGATATTTCTACACCTTTGGGAAAGATCTCTGAACAATGTTTCAAGTGTCCCATGTGTCGGGTGATGAAAAATAAGTTTAAGGTGGTGCAACAATTTTTAGTTCTTGATATTAAAATATTAAACCTGGTATATGAAATGGATTAGGTGATTAACATTAAGTCCTAGATATAATTTTTTCATCATCAGGTTTATTTATTAATTTTTATGGGGAAACTCATGTCTTTAAGGGTGAATGGGACCCTAGATTTGGAAGGTGGGGCTTATTATTCCTTACATTAGGTTAATATCATCCTATTTATTATAGATTTTTACAGATAATGTTGACCTATTTTTGGGTTGTCCTGTTCTTACTATGGTGTGTCCGTGACTTATGTTATTTTTAGATGATGTTTAAAATTTACCTCTATAGAGAGAGGTTGAGTTTTCTATTTACCTACTCAATGGTATGATTTTTATTTCTATTCCATCTTAACCAATGGAACCTGATGATTTGGTGGAACATAAAGTCCAACTTAAGGATCTAGAGGATAAGGGATTTATTCTTCCTAACATGTCACCATGAACTTCTCCTATCCTCATCAATAAGAAGGAAGATAAGAGTCTCATAATTTTAATGGATTTTCAAAAGATTAATTGAATGAATTTTAAGAACCAATATATGTTTCATAGTATTGAAGATATCATTGAACAACATAAAGGGGAAAGTTGGTTTTCAAATATTTAACATTAGTCAGGGTACCACTAGTTGAGAGTCCAAGAATAGGATCTACCTAAGACAACATTTAGGAGTTGTTATGGGCATTTGAAGTTTCTGGTTATTCCATTCGGTCTCACTAACACTACTACAATATTTATGGATTTGAAAAATTGATTCATTCATCAATTCTTGCTCTCTTTTGTATTTGTGTTCAAGGATTATATTTTGGTGTACTCAATGTTAGAGGAGGAGTATATGGACCATTTTTATATCATTAGTTGAACCTTGAAGGAACATATTTTATATGTTAAGCTTTCCAAAGGTGTTTTTTTGGATCAAATAAGTGAAATTAATGGGAAATGTCATATCTAAGTAGAGAATCTTAGTGGATCCTAAGAAAATACAAGAATTTATTTCTTGGGAGAAGCTAGAAATGTTTTTGATATCAAGATCATCTTGGGTTTGGCTGGTTACTATTGAATGGTTTTTAAGATTTCTCTGAGCTCACATCTTCAATGATAGATTTAACCCATAAGGGTGTAATGTATGAATAGAATGAAGAATGATAGAGATGTTTTCAAAAGATGTAGGTGAGGTTGAATTCAGAACTAGTTTTGATTATTCCATAAGTGGGTTTAATTTATGATGTTTTGTGTGGTGCTTTTGGTATGGGTTTGGGATGTTTCTTGATGCATGAGAACTAGGTGGTGGATTATGGCTCTCAGCTATTATGCCCTCATGAGAAGAACTACCCTACCCTTGATATGGAGTTAGCAGTTGTTATGATTGCACTCAAAATATGGTGTCACAATCTTGTTGGGTAGTAGTTTAGAGTGTATTATGATCATAATATCTTGAAATATATTTTCACTTAGGGGGATTGAACTTTTGATAGAGATACTAGTTAGAGTTTATTCATACCATTTATTTCAATATTTTATACACTCATAAGGAACATAATGTGGTTTCCAAGGCATTGATGAAAAAATTACCGACACAATACATAAAGGAATCGGCAGAAAAGTGGTCTTTGATATTTTTTTTGCTAAGATGAACTTGGGAGTGGAATAAGTTGGTGGAAAGCGGTTCTTGGTATCTATGACATATGAATTGTATTTTGATGAGTGAGTTCAACTTGAGAAAGCAAAATAAAAAAATTTCTTCAAAGATCCATCTTTTCATGATGGTAAATATAATTTGGCTGTGGTTTACCTTATTTTAAACAACCTAAATATTGATGCCAAATCGAGTTAAGGAGGTCTCAGGTGCATTCGATGCTTATTTGGTGACTGGATCCTTGAAATGGAAAAAATATAGGGTTGCACGGTTAGGAAGAACCTTTCATATGTAGATAGTGGGGAAGTAATGTGTGAATGATTTCTCTATAGCCTTACGACCCCAAGAACACGACCGTATGACCAACTGTAGGTTTGGGAGAGTGAAATTTCATATGGCGTGTTCATGGTTACAAAAATGATGCACCTAACCATGCATGGTTCCACTATAAAGTAGAAAGTGGAACATGATTGGTGCATTATTTGGACAACCATGTAGCTAAACCATACAACCTTGTTTTTTCAGGGAGAAATTACCAAAATACCCTTAATGGCCCTTTTGATCATTTTTCATCATTTTTTTTATTTTCTCCAGTGATGGCCTGATTTTTCTCTTTCTATAGACCACCCTCAATCTAAATGTAGGATTTGAGATAGCTCTCCCATCTAAAGTCTGATTTGAGAACTGTTAGAAGCATTTGATCTATTTTAGTAAGATCTAAAATCCTCTCTAATCCTTTTCAGTTTATCTTCAGATCCATTTCACTATTTATGTGAAATTTATTTTCTCTATTTTTTGGTAATTTTACCATTTATTATATTTATTCTAACCTACTCTAAATTTGTGGCTGATATCGAGCGAGGAGTCATCTATGGACATGAGGTAGGTGGTGTTTCCATTTTCCCCATGACTTTTGATGTTTCGTATCCTTGCAATTGTGTCTCACAACAGAGTTTTCTGAGAATCACCATTTAATTGAATTCTTCTTATCAAATTGATGAACACACTATGATACAAATAATTTTATCCTTATTTAGTAGTTTAGAGGATGTAGAACACACTTATGGACACCCCTAGGGTGTGCCAAGGAGAATTCCCATGTGGTTAATTTGTTTTAATGGTTGGAACTCTTAATTATCAATTGGATAAAATTTTAAATGGAATTTAACTTATTATATGAATTTATAAGGGAGTAAAGGGTACCTTATAAGTGTTTAGATCAACTCATTCGTGGAATTTACTATTTAGAAATTTTCCTTAAGGACCATGTCACCACCTCACTGACTCTTGAGGCTTATAAACTGAAAAGTCTTGTGTTATTGAATTAAATAGTTTTGTTATTATTGGATGTATTATTCATGAAGGTTTTATAATCCTTAAATTAGTTAAATAAATGAAATAGAATGAGTTATAATGGGTGAAAATTCAACACCATCTATTAAATACCTTTTTAAATGCTAATTCTAAATTTCAATTCCCTATTGTAATTGTATTTGACTTTTTACGTACATGAGAGGTAATGCCTCATGTTTTAAACTATAAATATGAATTAAAATTGATATAAGATATGGTACGATGGTATGTGATCTATTGAGCATGAAAATATCACACCACCTTACATATGGTGTTAAGCATGACATCCCACAACATTGAAACTATGAGGATGATTGGATTAACATTCCACGTTCCGTTGTTCAAGTGTTGACATAATGGACCACTCACCACCTTGAGTGGAAACCATGTAGTCTCCCTCTAAATATGAGATTTATGGAATAGATCATATTTCTTGAGATTGTAGGCTTATTATAATATTCATGAATGTCTAAGTTACACCCCGGTCTAGCTAGAGCCTAGTATTCTAGGTATATAGACACTTACAACCACACGTACTTGGTTCATATAGGTGGATGTAATATATAACCATACTATATATATATTATTACTAGATATATATAAATATTATTACTATATATATATTTGGTGACTGATCAAATACCCCTCCTGGTCGTGAGCCAAAGAAGGTAGAGCCACCTGGTGTGCTTTAGGAACCTGAGCGACCTATTATTTATTTATTTAGTATTTTATATTATTTATTTTAGACCTACACACTGTTTAGTTATGATCACTACATGTATTAAATCTATACACTGTTAGTGGTGGACTACTGAGATTATATATCACACCCTACTCAGGATGCCTTGGGTACCTAAGAATATTACTTGTTTGCAGGTTTTGAATAAGGCAAGGGCCCTAAGACGGGCTGTTGATAGATTTTACTTATGGATGGAGCATAAAATCAAAGGACCAAGAATTTTATTAGGATTATAGTGGAGTATATTTTTTTTGTCTTTATAGTTTTCGTATATAATGTTTGTATATGTATGGTACCATGTTCCCATTTTCAATATTAGTATCATATGCATCCTTATATATGACACTGCCCAATGGGTTATTATTATTATTCAGTTCTTTAGTTTTTAATACTTATACTTTGTATTTATTATTTCCTCTTTATATATATGCTTCTTTTATTGTATTTTTATTTTTGTATCCACTGTTTCAGTCTGATAAGTGGGTATAGTCTCCCCACCATACCACCTTTTCACCCTCCCTACTAGTCGTTAGCCTTTAGTGTATGGGGAGGTACTCTCTAGGCCATGTAACCCATCATATTGGGGCACAAGTTGAGTTGATATTAGGTTAGGAGGTTAAAAAGTGGTATCAGAGTGAATGTTTTTCCTTTGCCTACTATTTGATCATTTGACATAGGACTAGGTGTTAAAGGGATTTGGAATTGACACAATGCCATTAATTTACTAACCCATATATATGGGAAACCCAAATTACACAGAATGGGTAGTTTCATTTATTTATTACACCATTTATAGTTGATACAAATTCACAATTGGGTGAAAAAATTGTATAATGATTTTATTGATATTTGTATTATTAAAATGCCGATTTCTTTGACATGGCCCGATGACATGAGGGATTTTAATTGGTACATGAATCATTATAGGAATAATAGAACTAATTTTCCATTCATATTCCCCTATCACGTGTATTTTTAGCATGAATTTTTTTATATATTGTTAGTTCCAGGTTTATTAAATTAAATGTGATAAAATTATTATAGGGATTGGTAAACATAATTGATACTCAAAGTGTATGCCTTAGCTAATAGTGTTTTTTATGAATAGGTTAAATTGGACACCTTATGTATCCAATTATAGAAAATGAATCCATGTACCATTAGTCTAATGGGATGGAATATGTTATGGTGTGGATTAAGTGGATGCCATATTTTGGTTCATAAGGAGTATAACCCCTTATGGATCAGGAATGATAATCCATTTAATTTAACCATTTTTAAAGTAATTTAAATAATTGAACAAGCAAAAATCTATAGTTAATATGACTTCTATAGTGAAATTAGCTACCTAATACATGTAAAACAGAGACTTAGACCTAAACGTGGCCTTAGTATTGGGTAGTAAAGTATCCATTAAATTCTTATGGATTGTTATGGTCTCTTCTACTACCTAGACCTATCATTTTGAGCAAGTAGATGGTTGTGGTAATTTCTATATAAATGAATCTATACTTTACTAATTTTCTATATGAAATATATTCAACTATTAAAACATATTCTGATGAACTCATTTTTAATTGTAAAATTATTTTTTCATGGAGACCTCTAGTCGAACACCCTGAAGGTGGTGATGACAATGTACCTAAGGTGGAGGTCCTTGATCTTCCACTGATTCCATCTATAGTTCCACCTACAGTACCACTTCCTATTATAGATATATGTAATAAATCCATATTCTGTTGGGGATTTATTCATATTATAATGAATATTCAATGTATTGTTCGACATGCACTGATAATTTCTTATTTTACACATGAATTCTAGTAGCATCAGCCTCTCACCATTTTTGGGGATGAAGGACCACATGCTGTTGAGTAATGGATCAAAGAAATTCTATCCATATTTAAAAATATATAGATTCTTCCCATGAAATGGGTCAAAATAGTTGCGTATATGCTCTGGAACTCTCCTAGGAGGTGGTGGGACGTTATCACCCAGAAATATCATCGTCATGATATGGTCTGGGGAGATTTTCAGACTATCTTTTATGACTATTTCATTCCCCAGAATTTTAGGGTTGATATAGAGAGAGAATTAACGAACCTATAGTAAGGGAGTTTGTCAGTCATGGAATACTCTTCTCATTTTAATGAGCTACAACGGTTCACTCCTACTCTAGCGGGTGTTTAACTTATGACTGCCATGTGATTATAGAATGGGTTGGTATATTCTATCTGATCATAAGTCAATGTATTTTGAGTTAGACCATATTAGAGAACATCCACCATGACCTTATTAAAGAGTGAATCTTGGTCAAATTTGATGGTATGAGTCAGGGTGGTTCGACACCTAGAGCTACCAGTGGTTCTTCTTCTTGGCCAAGGAGATGTTTTGGGGAAAATCATGAAGGTATAAGTTGTTAGGCTCGTCATGTTGACAATTTTATGATATGTCACAAGTGTAGGAATATTAGATGCAAAAAACGTCAATACTTACGAGACCCAGTGGAATACAGAGGCTTCAATAGGTTGTGAAATATCCAATTCTTATGTAGTAATTTCTAATCGGTGCCTAGAAAGTAGGGATTAGGATTACTCCATGTTCTAGAGTGAGGCTTGTAGGATCACATTTGGTAGGAATATGGAATACCACCAGTTGATCAGGTCGAGGTGGAAGTTAAAGAAAATATAGTCTGGCGTATGATTATTAGTTCCATAAGAGAGGGCTTGCTCAAGGTATTTAGGCAGTGACTTAGTATCAGGGTATATATTAGTTACATGCAGTCCAGCCTACATTGGAGGAGCATATCTCCAAACCTTCTACAGTTTGAGGTAATATTATAGTCACCTGCACTTTAGTATCTTCTCTATTTGATACAGGTGCATCTCATTAATTTATATATGAGAATATTATGGATAGTTTGGTCTTCAAGATCAAACAATTTCATGAAGTTATGACGCATGATACCCCATTAGGTATTCGATCAGAGGGCATTCATAATTATAAGGTCTGTCCCCTTAAGATATAAAGTTACATCTTCATAGGTAATCTTTTCAACCTTGATAAGATGGGATTTGAAAAAATCATTTGAATGGACTGGTTAGTTTCATTCCGATCACATATGGATAGATATCATTAGAGGGTGTTTTTTACATGACTATAGGGTGGTAAGAACATGCATAAGTGATAATGGGAAGGGAAATATATGAGATGAGGACCGACGTTGCAGAGGCTGGGAAGTGTAACCACTTAGATCACCGGGATTTTTCTGTATAAATAGGGTATACTAACCATTGTATTTTCTCATGTATTGGAGAGTATCTGATATGTAATTCGTAAAGACATATTTAGACTAACATCAGTGCAAGAGTTAGAATTCTCCATTGAGTTAGTAATAAGAGAAACACTAGTGATAATTCCCTATAATATGATGATAGCTATGGAGCTTCTATAACTTAAGTATTAGTTGTATGTTTTATAGGAAAAAGAATTTATACGGCCCAACACATCTCTTAGGGGTTCACCAGTCGTTTTTTTCAAGAAGTCTGATGGTACCCTACGGCTCTGTGTGGATTATCGTCCATTGAACCAGTTCACATTAATGAATTGGTATCCACTACCTAGAATGGAATACTTATTTGATCAGATCCAAGGAGAGAGGGTGTTTTCAAAGATATATTTGAGGTTGGTCTATCACTAGGGGCATGTCAGGTCCTTAGACATACCCCACACAATTTTTATGGGTAGGTATGGTCTATAAAAATATCTGGTTAGGTTGTTTGGACTCACAAACTCCCCAATATTCTTCATGTATATGATGAATCAGTTTTTACACTTATATGTAGATTCGTTTGTGGTAGTCTTTGTTGATGATATCTGGGTGTATTCAAACTCCATAAAAACCATTCATATCATCTTGATATTGTGCTGAATTCACTAAGAGAGCATCGATTCTATGATAATCTCAGTAAATTCCATTATTTGGGTTGATATATTCTAGTTCTTGGGTCACATTAGTGATAGATTTAGAATCTTAGGAGGAACCCAAGAATGTATTTAACAATATATTTTTTAGGGTTAGATGGATATTACAAAATCTTCATCAAAGATTTCTCACACCTTGAAGCACTGATTACAGGCTTGATAAAGAAGGGTGTAAAATATGTACTATCAGAAGATTCGGAAGCATCCTTTTAGGAGTTAAAAGGAAGTTTGAATTCAGTACCAATATTGATTCTACTAGAGCTAGGTATTATCTATATTATATATTATGACACATCGATATCAAGAATAGAGCTATTATTCTGAAGGATGAGTGACTCTTCATGTATGGGTTTTTTTAGTTTATTCCTCATGAGTAGAATTACCTGACACGTGACCAAAAGATGGATAATGTAGTTCATTCTATATGTTTTGGAAACATTATCTACATGGAAGGTGTTTTTTGGTTTTCACATATCAAAAAACCCTCATGTATATCTTTAAATAGTGGGATCTCAATATCAGGCAGTGCAGGTGGGTTGATCACCTATTTCCATTTGATTTCAAGATTGCCTACATTCCTGGTAATGGAAATAATACAACTAATGATCTATGATGAAAGACTCAAAAACATGAAGTTGACGAGTCTAGTGGTGAATCGAAGATCATGACCTTATTCACAGAGAAGAATACTGACCTTCAGGATGACCATGGACATACTATCCCATCGGCCATAGATATTAATTATATTGTTCTAGAATGGGTTATAATGTGGTAGTTATCTTATCCAGAGGGCCTAATACTATTAGAAACAATCTCAGACGATGATGCATATTCATGATGGACCACAGATGGAGTTAATACTCTATTATTCTATGGGTGTGTATGTGTCCCAAAAGAAATGATAGAGGAAACGATACTAGAATTACACACCTAAAAATGGTTAGTTCACACCAATGTCAAAAGAATGTATTAGGATCTACATATCCAGAATTGGTGACCTTTTATGAAATGAAAAATTACATGTTTCATCACTCGGTATTCCACATGTTAGTAGGTGATGGAAGAGAATAAATGTCTGGTAGGGATTTCGTAGCTATTATCTATTCCTAAGAAGGAATGGGATTATGTTTTGATGTATTTCATGACTGGTATACCCAGATCACACATCATGTATATGAAATTACATGGTTTGTTTTTTATAGTTTTATAAAGGCCACACACTTCTTACCTGGGTGAGAGACCTTATCGGTAGATGAGATAGGGAGGTTGTATGTTAGGGTGGTTTTACGTATTCATGGGGCTCTTTATTCTATCATTTCTGAAAGAGACACTCATTTGAAATTAGAGTTCTAGTAGGGGTTTTATAAGGCCTTGTGTATACAGGTTCTTCTAATTATGCTCTATCATCTACAGAACAATGAGAATATGAAGCATACTATTCTGGTGTTGGAGGACATGGTTTGTGAACGTGTTGTTGACTTTTCCTATTCATGGGAGAAACAAATTCCCCTAATTTTGTTCTCTTGTAATAAAATATTTTAGGCTACCATTGTGATGGATCCTTTTGAAGCCTCATATGGTAGGACATTCCATTCAATTATGTTCTAGCTCAAGGTTGGGGAGGTATCTATTCATGGACCACATCTCGTGTATGAATCTATATAGCAAGGACATCTGATTAGAATGTGCATGATGATAGATCACTGGAGAAAACAATTGTATGCCAAACAAAGCTAGTGGACTCTCAATTTTTAGGCCGGAGACAAGGTTTTCTTATGAGCCTCACCCATTTTGGGGCATATATGTATTTAGAATTAGGGTAAGCTCTCATCGAGGGTTATTGGAACATCATGGTTTTGAAATGGATTAATTGGTGGCTTACCAGTGTTAACTTTCTTAGAGATACTGGTTTCTTTCATGTATATAATTTTCACCTATATTATCCAGACCCATCACACATCTTTCTAGCTGATGAGATTGATTTGGAAACAGACTCTTTCTTCAAGGAGTATCCAGTGCGTATTATGGGTCAGAGTGTGAAGACACTTTGAGGTATTTCAGTTCTTTTGGTACATGTGCTATGGCAGCACAACCAGGTATAGGAAGAGACATGGGAATGAGAAGTTCATATATGATCTTAATGTCCATAAATCTTTGAAGATGATAAATTAGTAACCTAATAAGTTCAACCTTTGGATGAGTATATTTATGGAGGGGATGTTATAACAACGCTTATTTTTATAAATGAGTAAATCATTTTATATGATTTTAAATTTCTTTAAACAAAAAAATTGATGCGTAATAGAGTCAAGGAGGTCTTAGGTTCATTAAGAACTAATTTGGTTCCAGAAGCCTTGAAATGGGAAGAAAAGATTGGTTATCACAGTTAGGGAAAACTATACAACCCATATCAGATAGTTCCCCAACACCGTGTTGTTATAGATAGTGGGGAATTAGCGGTCACACTATTTATCAGAAACTAGGAAACCACATGCGCACACTCATGAAACCAACTTAAGGGTTGAAATAGAGTGGTTTTATATAGCTTTCAAATGGTTAGAAAAACTTTTCACCTAACCACGAGAGGTTCCCAATTAAAGAAGAAACTGGTGCATGGTTGGCACATGATTTATCTATCTGTGTGAGCAAACCCGACACCCTTTTAGGGTAAAATTCTTAAATTACAGTATATAATATTTTAATCCATTTTCATTATTTTTTTCTTTAATGGTGTAATCTTTTTTCTCCTCTCGTATACTACCCTCAAACCAAATATAGGATTTAGGATAATTCTATTGTTATAAATCTGATTCGAGCACCACCAGAAGCATTGGATCCATCATAATAAGATCTTAAATTATCTCATATCACATTTCAATTTATCTTAAGATCCATTTACCTATTTAGGGGTAAGATATTTTGCCCCATTTTTTGGGAATTGGACTGTTTCTTAGATGTTTTCCAACATACTTCGAATCTAAGGCTGATTGTTAGCAAGGATTCCTCTACAGCCTTGAGGTAGGTGGTCTGATCATTTTCCCCATGGTTTTTTTGTAGCATTGCAGTTTTCTGGAATGCTTGTTTTTATCGATTTTCTCCATTTAATTGAGTTATTTGCATAAAATATATTAATTAACCATTATACACATCATTTTATCCTTGTATAGTAGTTTTGAGGATGTAGACCACACTTATGGACACCCCATGAATGTTCTAAAAAGAATTTCCCTTGTGGAAGTTTTTTCCAAATTCCCATAACTACTAATTATCCATCAAATTGAATTTGAAACGGAATTTGCCTTGTTATTTTAATATATAAGGGAACCCAAGGTACCTCCTAAGTGTTTGGATATACTCATGATTGGAATTGACCATGTAGACATTTTCTTTAAGGATCATGTCACCTCCACAATGACTCCCGAGACAGATACATTGAAATGCCATGTGTTATTGAATTAAATGCTTTTGTTATTATGTGATGGATTATTCATTTAGGTTTACTATTCCTTAAATAAATTTAATGAACGAAATAGAATGAGTTTTAAAGGGTAGAAAGGCCAGGCTAACTACTACATACCTTATTAAATGCTTATCGTAATTTGTAATGCCCTATTGTAATTGGATTTGAATTTTGAGATACATCATGGGTGATGCCTAATGTTTTATACTATTAATATTATTATACCATTATATTGTTTTTGGCATGATCATATGGTATTTTTTGAGAAAGATAATATCGTGCTCCCTTACATCGTGCATTGAGCAGAATGCCTCACACCACTGACATAAAGAGGATGATGGGATTGACACACAATGTTACCTTTTTGAGTGTTGACATGATGGAACACTCATGATCTAGAGTAATGAGCATGAAGTCTCTGATGAACTATGATATTTTGGGAATGTACCCTATTTTTTGAGATTATAGGCTCGTTAGACTCATCATGGTGTCAAAGTTATGCCTCACTCTAGCTAACACCTAGTATTCTTGGTATATGGCCACTTACGTTCACACATTCCTGGTTCATATTGGTGGATTCATTATATAACTATAATATATATATATATATATATATATATATATATAATTACTATATATATATATAGTGACTGAGCAGAAACTTCTCCCAGCCACAAGTGATAGTATGTAGAGCCACATGGTGTCCTTTAGAAACGTAAGTGGATTTTTATTTATTTATTCAGCAGTGTCTATTATTTATTTTATACCTTCACACGATTTAGTTATAAGAACTACTTATATTACTTCTATACACCATTGGTGGTGGTCTACTTAGATTTTATCTCACACTCTACTCGGGCTGCCTTTGGTACCCGAGAAGATTAATTTTTTTGCAGATTAATATAAGGGAAAGTGACATGCCACAAGTTGTTGATAGGTTTTACTTATGGATGTAGAATATGAGAAGATTTCGGATCATCAAATCAATATAATAGTGGATAATATTATTTTTATATTTTTTGTTTATGTATAGCACTTTTTATATGTCTATTCCTCTATTGTATATCAGCAAGACATGAATCTATGTATATAACACTACATAGTGGATTTTGATTATTATTTAGTTTTTAGTTGAATATTATTCCACATGCTATTTATTATTGTTGTTTATAAATATGCTTCTAATGTTTTATGTCTATTTTTGTATATGCTGTTCCACTATAATAAGAGGGTATAGTCTTCCCACCAAACCACCTTTACACCTAGTGTGATAGTCGACAACCTTTGATGTATGGGGAGGCATGCTTGAGGCCATTTATCCTAGTGGCTTGGGGAATAGGTTGAGTGGATCCCGGGTAAGGAATTTACATGTTCAAATAGTTTAGTAAAAGTTTTTATGGGGTGGAGTCCTCTAGTGAGTGATCTTGGTATCCTAGTGGATCTTTGTGCTCCGTAGCATGTTGGTTGTTTTGATTTATTTGAGGTAAGAGTTGATGGAATGTTGACACCGATATTATTGTTCCATGCACTTTAGGGATACCATTATGCATCAAAAATTTATATTTCAATATTTGTAACGCCCCGACCCTAATTACCTAGAGTCGGTGCATTATTACATAACATTGGCATGATCATGAGAAAGATCAAGTCTTGAAAGACCGATTAGTTTATTAGCCTTGGAATAACTAGATACATCCATAAATTTTTACATTACATCATAAAAAAACATCTTGTCTTCATATCCCCTCATACTATCCCTGCAGGTCATTCATAAATTACTTCTTCATAATCCTGGGAAAAATAAAACATTGAAAGGGGTGATCTCGGATGCTCAGTAAGGATAACATTATAGCAGAAGCTTTCATAAATAAGCATAAACACTTAAGGCAATTTATAACTAAAACAAAAGCCTTTTAAATTTAAACTTCAGCATAAAATGGCGAAGGTAAAATGAAATAATCCCATTTACTTACTCACATGGATATTCTACTAGTCGAATGATCACATGCAATATCAATAACCACTTTCATAATGATGGAATGCATAATGCCAGACTATCATAACCACATAGCCAAGGCCTCGTGCCAAGACTACAAATAAGATTTTGCCAAGGCCTTGTGCCAAGACACTAGTTTGTCTCATGAGACCTACCGATGCATCGAGGAGATATAGCGGGCTCCACCCGTCACTTATTAAGTCCAATGCATTCCTCATATGAACAAGTTTAAACATAACATAAACATTCGTATTGAAACTAGAATACGAAATGTCAATACTTTTACCACAAACCTTGAATGGTATAAAAATAGCACATCCACAGTCAAACATAACTCATTCGATACAATATGGAAGATTGTATTGTATCACATTAACCTCAATCAAGAATAATGAAGGATGTTGACATAGATGAAAATAATCATCAAAACTATTTGAGAGAAATATCCCCCTTTTCTTGAAATCATTTAAAAGTCACAATATTTGTCAAAAAGCCATTTAAAAATAGATTTTTGAATCAAAGTGTCCCATACCACTTTGAAACTTTTTAAAAGGATTTTTAATTTTAAAACTTTAATGTCCATATAAATAAATCCTTAAAACCATTTTTAAAATATGGACATTAATGAGCATGATTTAGAAGAATAATTCTTTAAAATATTTTAAAATGGTATTTTGGTTAGAGTTTCTAACCAAAAGAGAGACACTTGAATACAAAATAATTGAGGTAATCAAAACTTTGTAATATCATGAGAATGAAGGGATTCATGATATACTATGTCAAAGTACATTATATACACCACCTAAAACTGATTTGGTGTATATCAACAAAGAAGACTCAATGGAATGTAAATTGAGATAAAATCTCTCATAAAGGTCGTATCCTTAGGTTAAGGATAAATCAACGACATAATTATGTGTGAAAAATATAAATACACTCAATATGACTGGATATTTAGTGTAAATCAATCAGATGAAATTCACACCTATTCTTGTAAAAACAACACCAATGAATTGGATATTTAACTCAACAAATGGAGATTGAGTTAAAATTACTATTATCAAGTTCATACCAATCACTTGAGAATTTATCAATGGAGTGATTATGTGTATCAAAAGTATATCCACAGAAAGGGGAGTGGAAATTAAGAAATAATCAAATGAAAAGCGATTCCACACATAATCTTGGAGTAATATAATCAATGAAATATGCGTAAAGCCAAATGAGTGGAAATTGAAATCTCAAATTCCCTTATCGATTAGGTAACTTACGAAACATACACCCATGAAAGAAGTATCATACCATGATGATGTAAACACCCATAAATTAAAGTATATTACAAAATGAATACGATCATGGGCAGTACACATACACCACATACAATAATTAAGTGGTGAACAATGGAAATCTCACGGAATTGAAAGTGAGATAAGAAAATCCCTTACCACGTTAATCAACTGAGTCGCATGGCCAAAAGTTAATAACCACCAAATGATTTACAGAATAACATGAATATAAAGTGAATCATGATAATATATATCAAATTGAAGTACACAATACACCACTTTCAATAATTTAGTAGCGAACAATGGAAATATCACGGAATTGAAAGTGAGATAAGAGAATCCCTTACTTTGTACTTTTTCCTTGGTCGATGGTAGGTTTACCTCCTGTATAATGGTGAAATAATTGTTATTGAATAATACAAGAATCATTTACTTTAATATGATATCATATATGATCTTTTAACATTAATTTTTTAATAATATCTTAGTATTAACGCCGTTTCGGGTGTTAACTTACTCATTTTCTTTTATATGTTTTGTTACATAAGTCATGTTTGTTGTATCTTATTCATATCCAGAATGATATCAAGTCCTTAAACATAATTTTTAAATCATTAAATGATAATTATACTTGAATGGATACGATGGAGAATGAATCTCATCGCGTTCGTGGAGACGGTAGTCCGTACGTACGCACGAATGCTACTTCCATTTAATTTTTTATTTTAAAAGAATCGAATCCAAATGATACATAGGTATATTACTATTCCAGTATAATATAATATTTTATATATGTTACTTAAGTTCATTAACACCATCCTTTATTCGTTCCATGTGTGGTATGAACGAGTCATATCATTTTAAGGGGGCGGTAGTCCGCACTTCCTCAAATGAAATTATCGTATGTATATACGACATGAAACGAATAATGGTATGAAATAAAATGGAATTACAGAAGCTTATATATACAATATATATCATTAATATCATATTTAATTACAGTGCCATCATAATGGCCACCATGAGAGGCGGTAAGATGTTTTTGAACAATCATCGTTTCGTGAGGCGTTAGTTTGCCATCCACAGAAACATTATGTTCATCATCCATTAGATGAAGTTGTGTGTATGTGTAGTTTGAATACATCTTATAACAACATCCTAGTATATTTAGGATACTGGTGTTGTTACAAAAGAAGGGAAATAAAAAGAGTTTGGGGGTTGAAGAAGCAAAATAAATGAAAATAATTTAAGAGAAATCGTTACCTTTAATTTAGGTAACTCACTTTGGTTGGAACCAAAGGACTTGTTGAAATGCTTTCTGCCTAAGGGGAAGCTTCAAGGAGGAGGATAGGGATGTGGGGAGCTTAGTTGGGCAGATTTTGGACGAGCCAAGTGGCTTGATAGGTGTGAGGAAATGAGAAGGAGGAGTGCCCTTTTATAAGAGGGGTGAGGGGCACCTTTGGAAAAGCTAGAAATATTAATTTATAATAAATTCATATTCGGTTTCCAATGGCTCCAAAGTTTACTATTCAAAGGTTGAGTTGGGGATAGGTCTAAAACAACTCATCCAATAGAATTTAGACAGGTTTGGGTACTTATATTAACCTTATCTTTAAGTATTAACTCTAAGTTAATTAGTTTCACTTTTACAATGTCTCTTTGTATTTTTATATAATATGGTTAATAAACTTACTATATACATCCAAAAGACCCCCAAGTGGACCATTAATGATTAAATTATCATAATATAAGTCTCTTGGCCGAACCTTAGATTTTTAGGAATTTAATATCAATTAATAATATAATATTTGTTTTAAGAACTCTTTTATGTCAATTTGGACACTATTCACTAGTTGATTTTTGTGAAACTCATAACAGATTGATTACTTCAAAAAAAGTCAAATAAATCAATCCTAATATATCATATTATCCTAGAAAAGTTTTTTAATTCATTAAAAGTTTCATTTTATAATAATTTGGGTATTTATAATATCAATTATGTTAATTTTTTACTATTTTAGTAATTACTCCATCATCATTGTGTCATAAATAAAATAAATTATTTAATGTCAAAAAATTATAAATAAAATATAATTATGTAGTAAATCTTTTTATCTTTCTAATTAATATTTATAATCTAAAATCCAACATATATAACCCTATGTAACAATTGTTTTTCTAAAAGATATATGCTTGTGTCATTTTTGTATTCATTTTAAATTAATTAATATAAAGTGTCATTATCACTTACAAGTGGATCCATGGGGTCCCAAAATTGACCCAAAGATGCCCATGGTCGACCATGTATCAACCAATAGGGTTAAGACACATTTTAGGGTAATTTAGTATTATTATAATATTATTTTTTAACCCTTATTTACCGGATTTACCCTTAACCATGGTAAATAAAATATTTACCGCAGTAATTATTCAAAATGTCTAAAAATAAAAGTTACCTATTTACACAATTTGGACATCCTGATTCCAAATATGGAATACATTTTTCTAAATTCAAAACACAGAAGTGTCATAAATTAATTAAAAATTAATTCCCGCTGTCAAAACAAAAAGCGTGTTTTTAAGAGATAATAACTATCAAAAGATTGACATTTGTTTATGTTAGGTTTAATTTTAAAATTATGTCCAATGACCAACATTATATTAAATGGTAAAAATATATTCTAAATATATTTTAAAACCACTCAAATTCACAATTTATCACTATTAATTATTTTGATTAAAAAAGTTGTTTTTAATTAAAATTTAGTAATTTTCACTATTCATCAAAATATGAAAGTTATCCGAAAAGTAACAAAATTTCACCTTAGGCTAAATTCGATATTACGAATCCAAAAATGAAGTCCATTTTGAAATATAAAATATATATAATTTCAAAAAGTAGGTATTACTATTCATAACGGCTAGTTTGATTGGTTGTGGTGTGTTAAAATCTCGAAGTTGCGTACAATGCACGTCATTGCATTATTCGAAAGGAAACATACCGAGGAAGCTTGGGGTGTTACATTCTCCCCTCCTTCAATAAATTGCGTCCTCGTAATTTTTAAAATTTTGCTTGGGAATATAATGGAAAGTCCCACATCGGAAAAAGAGTCAATAAAACTATCACTTTAAAAGAAAGAAAGAGAGGTATAAGGGTCATCCAAGATAACCCATACTAGGATTCCATGTAAGAAAACATGGATATGGATGATAAAATAAGTGTCAAGTTCTGATGGAGAGGGATAGAAATCATGATCAGGAGAAAGTTAACAATGAGAAAACCACAAACTTGTGTTGGGACAAACGACCATTAATCTCCTAGTAGGAAAGTAAACGGACAACATTTTTTTTAAGTTACATTACATAAGGAAGAGGAATTCATTTATGATATTGACTAAGAACATTATGATATATACTTACATTTTAAGTAGATTTTCATTCTTTAATAAATTTCCACCACTAACTCATTTTTTTTAAACGATGAGTATTCAAGAAGACTTGGTCACACTGGAAGAGATAGAATAAACTTCTATAGAATCACATGATCCATGAAGGATAAACCATATATTTACATTGTCTTTGAAGATTAATCAAAACCAAAATGGTCAGTGAATGATCTAATGATCCCCCAAAAGGATATTCATTGAGATAAATATGCACTAATCTTAATTTCTAAAATTAAACCAACAATTCCCCAAAGTTAAATAGATACCATTCAATAACCAATTGTCCTTAAAATCCTTTAATATAATCCAAACTAATATTGAAACCCAAAACATAGAAGAATTTGATTATGTAGTCTCCCATGTTAAATTGTATCTCCAAATGACATCAGATACTCTTAAAGTCACATACTCAAAAGTAATTAACCTAATCACATATTCTCTATTATAGGTTAATCATTTCCATAAATAACCCAAATCACTATAAATCCACAATAAAAACGTAGATAAAAATCTATCATTACACCACAAATGAAACCCCATAGTATTCTATTTTCCTTGGGCATATAGTGTTCCCAACAAAGCGAACATCTTCCAAAATAACATTTATCACTTAATCACCAAATCATTTTCCTATACCAAGGGTATTCTTTTGATATGAAATAAGAACCCAAATCAACTTATTATTGATCAATAAAATCATTTAACTAAAAAAAAATTCACACTAACCAGGGACTTCACGTAGTCCAGTGGTAGGCGATAAATCCCAATCGCACTTTGGTTGTGGGTTCGATTCCCATAGCTTTGTCCGACGCGACGGGTTGTCACACGGTCTACGTGTTGTCCTTTTTCAAAAACTATATTTTATAATATTGCCAAAATGAGATAAATTCCTCAAAATACTATATCATAAATTTAACCACAAATGTTATATCATACCTTGAATCTTCATCCCAAATTAGAATAACTTATAATTCTCTCAAACCCCAATGATCACATAAATCCAAATGGTTATTTATACCCATATCCACAAGAGAAGAGACAATTCTTCCTCAAATATCATTCTCACATGGCAAACTGCGGGGTTACAAATACAAGAGAAAATTATTCCATAGTACCCATCAACAAGGAGTGCTAATACTTTTTAAACATTTCTCTAACCATTTATTCCCACATAGCTTCTTCTTTGACCAAAAAAAATATCCTATAGAATAGGACATTCACTCGGGTAATGGCCAGGTCCCCTACATTTACGGCAAATGACTGTAAATGGACTCTTGGGACCATTTTTATCTTCTTCCATAGTACTCTTCATTTTTCTTCGGCAATTCTTTACTTTATGTCCTTCCTTCCCGCACGTAAAACATTTCGTTGTCCCATTGAGACACTTTCCTGGGTGTCTCTTTCCACATTTCCTGCATGATGAAAATTGAGGGTTCTTTTCTCCATGGTCTCCATTGCTGGAGCTCTTATCATTTATCACCTTTCTCTTCCTTGTTGAGTCTGGGAGTTGGTTAATATATATGTTGTTGATCATATTTTTGGAAAACTGATTTGGCATAAAGACGATATCTTTTACGCCTATCAACATTCCATTTTGTTGCTCATTGCCACCACCGTTCCCATCTTGTACATCATTCTCAAAGTCACTATGACTTCCTTGGAATCCAGCCATTGACTAAAACCATAAAGCATTGTGTGAGTAATAGTAGTCGTAAAATCATTTAGAGATTAAAATGTCACCATATTCTCAATTTGAAACATATTAGGATTAACCAAGGTCATTTACTCTCATCTTATATATATATTACTTAAATTGGTTTGTAAAGAAAATGTAAATTATCCTAAGCATATCCCCCGGGAGTGTCGTAACCAAGAGTGCAGCAAGGCCCGTTGTCGTGCACCAGTTCCCGTTTGAGTCTAGCTCAAAGCGGTGTTTTCGGGTTTTACCCCTAGGTACATCTGTGCCAGAGCCGCCTCTACCTGCTCGTATCCAGACAGGGATGTATTGCTCGGAAAACTCACAAAATCTCTACAATACCAAAATTCTAGGAAGTTCTTTTATACTAATCCTCAAAGTTCATCTTAGGTCTACGTGCTCTAATCAGAGTTTATCTAAATCTAGCTACCAAGGTTTGTACTAAACTTCCTCTGATACCAACTGTAACGCCCCGACCCTAATTACCTAGAGTCGGTGCATTATTACATAACATTGGCATGATCATGAGAAAGATCAAGTCTTGAAAGACCGATTAGTTTAGTAGCCTTGGAATAACTAGATACATCCATAAATTTTTACATTACATCATAAAAAAACATCTTGTCTTCATATCCCCTCATACTATCCCTGCAGGTCATTCATAAATTACTTCTTCATAATCCTGGGAAAAATAAAACATTGAAAGGGGTGAGCTCGGATGCTCAGTAAGGATAACATTATAGCAGAAGCTTTCATAAATAAGCATAAACACTTAAGGCAATTTATAACTAAAACAAAAGCCTTTTAAATTTAAACTTCAGCATAAAATGGCGAAGGTAAAATGAAATAATCCCATTTACTTACTCACATGGATATTATACTAGTCGAATGATCACATGCAATATCAATAACCACTTTCATAATGATGGAATGCATAATGCCAGACTATCATAACCACATAGCCAAGGCCTCGTGCCAAGACTACAAATAAGATTTTGCCAAGGCATTGTGCCAAGACACTAGTTTGTCTCATGAGACCTACCGATGCATCGAGGAGCTATAGCGGGCTCCACCCGTCACTTATTAAGTCCAATGCATTCCTCATATGAACAAGTTTAAACATAACATAAACATTCGTATTGAAACTAGAATACGAAATGTCAATACTTTTACCACAAACCTTGAATGGTATAAAAATAGCACATCCACAGTCAAACATAACTCATTCGATACAATATGGAAGATTGTATTGTATCACATTAACCTCAATCAAGAATAATGAAGGATGTTGACATAGATTAAAATAATCATCAAAACTATTTGAGAGAAATATCCCCCTTTTCTTGAAATCATTTAAAAGTCACACTATTTGTCAAAAAGCCATTTAAAAATAGATTTTTGAATCAAAGTGTCCCATACCACTTTGAAAATTTTTAAAAGGATTTTTAATTTTAAAACTTTAATGTCCATATAAATAAATCCTTAAAACCATTTTTAAAATATGGACATTAATGAGCATGATTTAGAAGAATAATTCTTTAAAACATTTTAAAATGGTATTTTGGTTAGAGTTTCTAACCAAAAGAGAGACACTTGAATACAAAATAATTGAGGTAATCAAAACTTTGTAATATCATGAGAATGAAGGGATTCATGATATACTATGTCAAAGTACATTATATACACCACCTAAAACTGATTTGGTGTATATCAACAAAGAAGTCTCAATTGAATGTAAATTGAGATAAAATCTCTCATAAAGGACGTATCCTTAGGTTAAGGATAAATCAACGACATAATTATGTGTGAAAAATATAAATACACTCAATATGACTGGATATTTAGTGTAAATCAATCAGATGAAATTCACACATATTCTTGTAAAAACAACACCAATGAATTGGATATTTAACTCAACAAATGGAGATTGAGTTAAAATTACTATTATCAAGTTCATACCGATCACTTGAGAATTTATCAATGGAGTGATTATGTGTATCAAAAGTATATCCACAGAAAGGGGAGTGGAAATTAAGAAATAATCAAATGAATAGCGATTCCACACATAATCTTGGAGTAATATAATCAATGAAATATGCGTAAAGCCAAATGAGTGGAAATTGAAATCTCAAATTCCCTTATCGATTAGGTAACTTACGAAACATACACCCATGAAAGAAGTATCATAACATGATGATGTAAACACCCATAAATTAAAGTATATTACAAAATGAATACGATCATGGGCAGTACACATACACCACATACAATAATTAAGTGGTGAACAATGGAAATCTCACAGAATTGAAAGTGAGATAAGAAAATCCCTTACCACGTTAATCAACTTATTCGCATGGCCAAAAGTTAATAACCACCAAATTATTTACAGAATAACATGAATATAAAGTGAATCATGATAATATATATCAAATTGAAGTACACAATACACCACTTTCAATAATTTAGTAGCGAACAATGGAAATCTCACGGAATTGAAAGTGAGATAAGAGAATCCCTTACTTTGTA
Organism: Viscum album; assembly: GCA_963277665.1. Classification (NCBI taxonomy): domain Eukaryota; kingdom Viridiplantae; phylum Streptophyta; class Magnoliopsida; order Santalales; family Viscaceae; genus Viscum; species Viscum album. The sequence goes on along the minus strand of OY728138.1, from coordinate 1,369,650,113 downwards.
CTTTTTCCTTGGTCGATGGTAGGTTTACCTCCTGTATAATGGTGAAATAATTGTTATTGAATAATACAAGAATCATTTACTTTAATATGATATCATATATGATCTTTTAACATTGATTTGTTAATAATATCTTAGTATTAACGCCGTTTCGGGTGTTAACTTACTCATTTTCTTTTATATGTTTTGTTACATAAGTCATGTTTGTTGTATCTTATTCATATAAAGAATGATATCAAGTCCTTAAACATAATTTTTAAATCATTAAATGATAATTATACTTGAATGGATACGATGGAGAATGAATCTCATCGCGTTCGTGGAGACGGTAGTCCGTACGTACGCACGAATGCTACTTCCATTTAATTTTTTATTTTAAAAGAATCGAATCCAAATGATACATAGGTATATTACTATTCCAGTATAATATAATATTTTATATATGTTACTTAAGTTCATTAACACCATCCTTTATTCATTCCATGTGTGGTATGAACGAGTCATATCATTTTAAGGGGGCGGTAGTCCGCACTTCCTCAAATGAAATTATCGTATGTATATACGACATGAAACGAATAATGGTATGAAATAAAATGGAATTACAGAAGCTTATATATACAATATATATCATTAATATCATATTTAATTACAGTGCCATCATAATGGCCACCATTAGAGGCGGTAAGATGTTTTTGAACAATCATCGTTTCGTGAGGCGTTAGTTTGCCATCCACAGAAACATTATGTTCATCATCCATTAGATGATGTTGTGTGTATGTGTAGTTTGAATACTTCTTATAACAACATCCTAGTATATTTAGGATACTGGTATTGTTACAAAAGAAGGGAAATAAAAAGAGTTTGGGGGTTGAAGAAGCAAAATAAATGAAAATAATTTAAGAGAAATCGTTACCTTTAATTTAGGTAACTCACTTTGGTTGGAACCAAAGGACTTGTTGAAATGCTTTCTGCCTAAGGGTAAGCTTCAAGGAGGAGGATAGGGATGTGGGGAGCTTAGTTGGGCAGAGTTTGGACGAGCCAAGTGGCTTGAGAGGTGTGAGGAAATGAGAAGGAGGAGTGCCCTTTTATAAGAGGGGTGAGGGGCACCTTTGGAAAAGCTAGAAATATTAATTTATAATAAATTAATATTCGGTTTCCAATGGCTCCAAAGTTGACTATTCAAAGGTTGAGGTGGGGATAGGTCGAAAACAACTCATCCAATAGAATTTAGACAGGTTTGGGTACTTATATTAACCTTATCTTTAAGTATTAACTCTAAGTTAATTAGTTTCACTTTTACAATGTCTCTTTGTATTTTTATATAATATGGTTAACAAACTTACTATATACATCCAAAAGACCCCCAAGTGGTCCATTAATGATTAACCTATCATAATATAAGTCTCTTGGCCGAACCTTAGATTTTTAGGAATTTAATATCAATTAATAATATAATATTTGTTTTAAGAACTCTTTTATGTCAATTTTGACACTATTCACTAGTTAATTTTTGTGAAACTCATAACAGATTGATTACATCAAAAAAAGTCAAATAAATCAATACTAATATATCATATTATCCTAGAAAAGTTTTTTAATTCATTAAAAGTTTCATGTTATAATTATTTGGGTATTTATAATATCAATTATGTTAATTTTTTACTATTTTAGTAATTACTCCATCATCATTGTGTCATAAATAAAATAAATTATTTAATGTCAAAAAATTATAAATAAAATATAATTATGTAGGAAATCTTTTTATCTTTCTAATGAATATTTATAATCTAAAATCCAACATATATAACCCTATGTAACAATTGTTTTGCTAAAAGATATATGCTTGTGTCATTTTTGTATTCATTTTAAATTAATTAATATAAAGTGTCATTATCACTTACAAGTGGATCCATGGGGTCCCAAAATTGACCCAAAGATGCCCATGGTCGACCATGTATCAACCAATAGGGTTAAGACACATTTTAGGGTAATTTAGTATTATTATAATATTATTTTTTAACCCTTATTTACCGGATTTACCCTTAACCATGGTAAATAAAATATTTACCGCAGTAATTATTCAAAATGTCTAAAAATAAAAGTTACCTATTTACACAATTTGGACATCCTGATTCCAAATATGGAATAAATTTTTATAAATTCAAAACACAGAAGTGTCAGAAATTAATTTAAAATTAATTCCCGCTGTCAAAACAAAAAGCGTGTTTTTAAGAGATAATAACTATCAAAAGATTGACATTTGTTTATGTTCGGTTTAATTTTAAAATTATGTACAATGACCAACATTATATTAAATGGTAAAAATATATTCTAAATATATTTTAAAACCACTCAAATTCACAATTTATCACTATAAATTATTTTGATTAAAAAAGTTGTTTTTAATTAAAATTTAGTAATTTTCACTATTCATCAAAATATGAAAGTTATCCGAAAAGTACCAAAATTTCACCTTAGGCTAAATTAGATATTACGAATCCAAAAATGAAGTCCATTTTGAAATATAAAATATATATAATTTCAAAAAGTAGGTATTACTATTCATAACGGATAGTTTGATTGGTTGTGGTGTGTTAAAATCTCGAAGTTGCGTACAATGCACGTCATTGCATTATTCGAAAGGAAACATACCGAGGAAGCTTGGGGTGTTACAATATTGTTTTGTAAGGATGATGTGGCTGAATAAAGAATTCATATCACAGTGTGTCACTTTTCTGAAAATTATAAATACAAAATGAGATACCTATTCATTGTTTCAATCATTACCCTTTTCTATTATGGAAGTGGGATGATATTTCCATGTACATATTCATTGGTTTTCCATATAAATGTAGTGTGTAATATGTTTTTTGGATGATCATTTATCAAATTAAGAAATAAAATCTTTTCATAACAATCAAGAAGTTGAAAAAAGTGGAACTGATCAGAGTCATGTACACTTGAGAGATTGTGAGATTTCATAGTATTCCCTCTATGATTTTTTCTGATAGGGAGTTGAGGTTCACATATAGGTTATATAAATTATTGAAAGAGGTTATGGGTTTCTACTTAAAATTGAGAATAAAATATCTTCCATAAATGTATGGAAAAAGAAATATAACTATCCAAGTTCATGAGGACATGCTTCGATCCTGTGTGCTTGGTTTTGAAGGATATTGGGAAAATCATTGGAATTTGGTTTAATATTCCTATAAAAATTGTTATCAAACATTGAAAATTTTGGATTCTAATAAATCATTATATGAGTATCCATGTAGATATCCCTTATGTGGGAGAGAGAAGAGAGAGGGGTCCTTGTTTTGTTTAAGTCTCATTTAGGAGATGATAGAAAAGGTGCAGTTGATTTAGATGTTGTTAGTCATCATACAGAGCCATCATAAATATTATATAGACTATCATCGTCATCCACTAGAGTATGAGGATAGTGATTAGGTTTTTCTCAAAGTTTCATCTCACATGGAAAATCGCCAGTTGAGTAAGCAGTTTAAGATGGCACCGAGGGTATTTGGCCCCTTTTTGATTGTGGAGTGACATGGAATTTTGGAAAATCATTTAGACTTACCATCCCTCTTGAATTTGATTCAAGACATGTTTCATGTTTCTTAGATAAGGATGTATCGACATGGTCTTTCCCATGTGATTGAATTAAAGAATGTTGATCTTGATCTTGATACAACCATTGTAGTTAATCCATTTTAGATTATAGATTTATAGTATAAGGTTCTGTGTGGTAAAAAATACCTTTCCCCATTTTAGTGGAAATTTGGATAGGATATCCATACGATGTTGGATAAGGGATCATTGATGAAGATGAAGTGACCTAGTCTTTTTTTTAGTTCTAGTATGTAGAAGATTTTTTGAGGAAATAAATCTATTAGGGTGGGGAGAATTGTTTCACCCATCAGATCTCAAGAACTCTATAATGACCCAAAAGTGATGTAATAAATATTATAAAAGGCATGGATGGCCAAATATATTTTTGCCATTTAAAATAATGATATTTTATGTTTATTTTATAAATTTTAAAAATACCTTATGAACCCTCTAAAACAATTAATATATTAATATATTTTACTTTTATTTACGAGTATGAATCACCTCCACATAATAAAGGGTATTATTTTATAAATTTAGGACATTGGAAATATAAAATAATGGAAACTACTCCCATTTTCATAAAACATGTGAAAAAACCATGGGAAGGTTTTTGGTTTTGGTTATTTTATTATATAGAGTCTAAAACCAATGTTTGATAAATAAAAAAGATTTCCCCACTCTTTCATATATAAACCCACTCAATTAAAAACTTATCTTCACAAAAAATTAATGGAGATCATATTTACTCATCTATACTGTCTATAGAGTCCTCATAATGATACCACAAGCCCTGAACAAGACCTCTCAAACAATTGGAGTCTCATACTCAAGTAAGGGATCCTCACATTCTCTTCTTTATTAATGTTTAATTATTATCTTATGGCCTATATTTCCAATTACTAATGTTGGGTTATAAATTTACATGTATATATTTCTAGAAATTTTATTTTAAAATGATGAGATACCCCTTTCTCTCTCATCAAGACATTTTATAAATTTTTAAGTGATGTTGTTATGCTATTGAAATTTCACCACAATCTTCAATTCCAAATAAATTGTATTAGTGAATTCAATACCCATTTCCTATATAAGGTATTCACCTTTATACAACTATACTTCTATTAATTGGTACTTACATGAATTTATTCTACAGTACTTGATCATGGAAAAAATAATGATGATGAATGAACCCATGATGCATGATCTATGTTCAACAAGTAAGCATGAGAATGAAATGAAAATGAAGGGTGAACCCAGAATTATATAGTGCTCTATTGCATTGGGTAACGTTTAGTCTCATAAGATGTAATGTTGGGACATGAAGTGAACCTAATTCCTTTTAGGGAATTTTTCCATCATGATGATTTGGAATTTATACTTGAACTATGTTTATGATGTAGTGTTTTAAGTTGCTACCACATTTTCCATGTCATGATTATCATTCTATATATTGACTTACTATTCATGTTCCTTTTATTTCCCATTGATATGACTATATTAGAAAATGTGTTCCCTTATTCCATTCTTATTCCTTTATTTGGATTTATAGATTACCCCTTTCTTATTTGCGTCCTTAGGTTATCCCCTATAGTTTAAAGTTCGAGCATGATAAAGATGTTTTCAATAAAGATGATTTATTTTCATATTTTATATTATTATGTAATATATCTAATTCCCAAATACACTAGACTTATTGATATTCTTGGCTGTATTAAATGTAATTTTATGTAATAAATCATGTACTAATATGAATTAAAGATCTGGGTTGGTATATATACAAAGTGTTAATTCAATTAATTGATTATTGTTCTTGTAAATTCATTTGGGTTATTAATTGAATTGAATTGATTTTTTTACAATGCATTTTTTAGAAATAAATTATGGTTTTAAATGGGATTTTCTTAAAATTTTATTTTTTAAGACCAAGGGTTTGATAAAATTATTTAATCATGGGTTATATTAAAAATGGGGATTCAAGCACTAAATAGGACTGTATTTTCTTTGAAAATGTATTATTTATTGTGAGCATGGATTTTTAAATGGGGTTGGACAAACTTTTAAAATTATTTAACCTTGTATATTTTATGAATAGACATTTCATTCATAGTGTGTGTATTACCACTTGAGGTTTTATTTCATATTAGGCTGTGTGTAATTATACTAGAGGTTATACCAGTTAGATCCATAGTAGATTAAAATTTGGGATTGATTTTTATATATAGTAATTATAATCATATGATAGATCCCAAACGATTTGATTTTTCAGTTATGGTTTGATTATCACTTGATGGATTGGGTCACCGTTATTTTATCACATTCCTTCACATGATGGACTTTTTCATTTTTATATTTCTTACATTATTATCATAAAGGGTACTCAAGGATTGTATTGATTATGATTTCAGGATTCTCACATGCAATTTTCATATTACATATCTTGTGAAATTAGAATTATATTAAAAAAAGGAATATTTAAAAATTATTTTGATTTATGAAAATTTATTTATAAATTGTATTTGTTTTAAATATATAACTACTCATTCTTGATATTTGATATTGTATAGATTATATGGGGGATGTTTACTGGGAAAAGTGGTCACACCCTAATTTTTAATTTTTGTGGTTGCAGATATTGTATTATAGGACCTAGGTAAAGGGAAATTAATTATGTATCATGTCATCTTATATTATCATCATATAATTTGTTTTGGGATGGTTTGGAGGTGACAGTGGGTCATAAAAAGACTTGTTGGTACTGTCTTGTCATACATTCTGGTTTAACTAGTTTATCTTGGAGTATATAGATATTAGATGTATATCTATCTTCCACTTTTTATGTTGTTTTATGAATTTTTATTTTATATAAAAGACTTGTTTCCAATTTCTTATTACACTGCACTACCATGGAGGGCCAGCTCTGGTGGCATTTCTGGTTGACTCGGGTTGGTTTGTTACATAATAAAATCCCTTCATAACTCCCAGGAAAATATGGTAAACCATCATAATTCATCTGGTCTCAACCCCCATTGTGGCATAATAGAATGTCTCATGAAATTGTACATAAACATTTGAAAAACATGACATAAAACCCTTTTCACAATGAAATACATCTTACACAAGATAAAACCAATAGCTCCACACATATAATGTATCATCTATGTGATTAAATCTAAGGTACACAACTTCCCATGTGGTAATATTAGTAATTAGTTCTAAGAGATCTATCATGGAATAAAATAGTTCCCCACATTTCTTAGGAAATCTTCTAGTAAAAATTTAATAAAGGGTTTGAGATAAAAATTCTACAACATTACATTCTCCCAACCTTCAATTATTTTCATCTCAAAAATTTTAACCCGCTCAAAAGGTGAAGGTATCAAGCTCATATATGACCCCTATTCTCCTATGATCTCTCTTGATGGTTCTCCTTCTAATATGTCACTAGAAAAAAGGTATCACATGATATATAGGTTCTGCGCCTATTGATCATTGATTACCACTGGGTACTATAAGAAGGAAGAATTATCCCTAATGTCCAACTCTCCCACATCAAAGACATGTGACATATCATCCATGTACCTTATCAAATGTGACATTTCGAAGATGTTGGGAAAACAATATAATTATGAGGGGAATTAAAAGAGGCAAGTGACCTCACCCACCCAATATTGAACCTAAAATTTCTTGATGATCCATGAGGATTATTAGATTCCCTCATCAAATATCTATAAAATGTGTCATGAAAAGATAACAAAAAAATAAATTATCTCCCTATTCTAACCATAAAGGACTCCATCATCAATCCATGTTGGATATTTGATTTCCCTGATCGACCCTCATTCAATCCTGGATCACATACACCATCTTCATCATTAACTATACTAACCATCTTCCCATCAATGCAACATATCCAACCTTCTTCCAATATAGGGGTGACTAATTGGGTCTCCCACATAGGGCCTCAATAGGTTCCATGAAAATAGTGGAGTGAGAGTTATTTTTTTACAGTAACTCTATTAGGGGTAACTAATACTCACAACTTTAATTGAAATATTTAATCTAAAACCTAAACATAACATTGATAAATCGAATGGATCTCATTGTCTACCATTCTATATGAGGGTGGCATGTAATAGTCAACTAAAATTGAATCCCAAATTACACTTGAAAGATCTTTCACAACTAGGGAATAAAAGGAGAATCATGAGGACCTAACCATGATCAATAGTATGACGAGTGTTCCATACTAAGCCTACCTTTAATATGTTAGGGTTTTAGGAGAGATAGAGAGTAGGAATGTCACACATAATGTGATTACTCATCCAAATTATCCCATAAAAAACACACATATCCACTTATGATAAAATAATAATGTATTGATAAATAAACTAATTGAAATATGTATGGAATGTGAAAAATTCTATGATCCACATTAGATTACAAGGTTATAATCTATAAAGTAAAAATATGGAAAAAATACATGAATAATATAATTTATAGAAGGATAAAAAAATGTAACTATGGTGAAGTGATATCTATAACAAAATATAAATGAACATGAGCATCGTCTGATACTATCTCCTCTTAGAACCACTAAAAACCCACTCTAGTAACACGAAGTTTACTAAGTACACCAAAAATATTTCATTCATTAGTATAAGGCATGAAAACTGCGAGAAAAAAATAGTTGAGTATATACATACCCATCATGTCACCCCAAAAACCACAATGTAATGAATAAAATACCATATTAGATCAATACAATAGAAGAAAAGGATAACCCAATGGGAAGAAGAAAATGAAATTCTAAACCCAAATATTCTTTAAGATAGGGAATTTAGGGCACCAAGTCCCACTTTTTACAACCCAACTAATCTACAGAATCCATCATCTTAAGAAACCTATAAATTCAAGAAACCTAGATAGTCCAACTAATTATGGAGGGGGATACATACCTCACCTTTAGAAGTGTTGTTCAATGGTGTTTTGGACATTTAATAGAGGACATGCTCCTCATTAGACATGGTTATTGAATAAGGGGCTATTTATCTTCATAAATAGAGTGATCACACATTGACAACTCCTAGAACACTGATTTTGGGTGTGATAGAATCTATCGACACTATAGAGGACCTACACCTTGCTGGGATTAGGGGAGTACTCATTCCACACTTGAAATATAGAGGACCTAAACTCCATGAATTTGGGGGAGTACTTGTATCACCCTGAGATTTTATGAAAAATATTCTTTTAATTTCATTAATGTTATGTGTTTTATGCTACAAAAATATTACCTTGCACTATATGCAACACCGTATCAGCTTGCAGTATACGAAACACTACTCTTGGATCGTGTTACACACAATTTTGATCATAGTTATTCTACGCAACATTGAGTATATATATATATATATATTCAATGTATAAATGAAATATGGTTGGATTCTATTATACATTACAATGAAGGATTCTTGCACAACACGCAACCCTGACTTGGCTTGCATTACACGCAATCACGACCCTCCTCGATAGCGTGTGTTGTACGCAATACCGGGTGTTACTAAACAACGATATATTATTATAATATTATTATGAACTAGACCTTATGAATATTATTTACTAAATTTTGAATTTTATAACATTATTATTCATCTTACACATTTTCTAGAACATGTTATAAGAACAAAATAATTTTTTCGGGTAAAATAAGTATTTTTCAAAAAAATACAGTTTTGCCGCCTTTTGATGGTGCATCCACTTTAAATATAGTTTTTGAAATGTTTATAAGTTCCATTTGAAAAAATAAAATTATTCTTTGGAATCAAGAAATAAAAATTTACTTTGGATAAATTTTTCATTTTATTCTGATGACTTTCATATTTTAATGAATAGTAAAAACACGCTATATTTTAATTAAAAACAACTTTTTTCATCATAATGTCTTATGTGGTTAAATTATAATATTGAATGGTTTTAAAGTATAAATATAATATATTTTTACAATTTAATATAATGTATGTCATTAGCATTGATTTTACCTTGAATTCATAGGTTAAATCAATTCAATTTTTTGCAATGTTTTAAAGAAAAACCCGTTTTCTTTCGACAACGGGATTAATTTTAATTTTATTTCTGCAACTTTTGTGTATTGAATTTTGAAAAATGGATTCCATATTTGGAATCAGTGGGTCCAAATTATGTTAATAAGCTACTTTTTATTTTTGGGCATTGTGAATAGTAACTACGGTAAATTTTATTTACTATAGTTAAAGGTAAATCAGGTAATTAAGGGTAAATATAAGATTATAAAATTACCATAACACTTGGACAAATTCTATTGGATGACTAAAAGTCGACCCATATCACCTAAGGTTCGGATTAGATTCATTAAATGGACTTTTGTTCATGAAAATAATTTAATTATTATTAAAACCAAAGAAAGTGACAACATGTCACTCTCTTAAATACTATAAGTATAATAATTTTAAGTTAGTGATAAACTTCATGAAACTTCGAACATTAATAGTATACAGAAATCTAACAAAATTATCTAAATCATGAGAATTTATTTATAATTTTTTGGGATTAAATAATTATCATTAATTGTGACACAATAGTGATGCAGAAATTATTTATCTAGTGAAAAATCAAGAATATGGTTTTTATTAAACTAATAGTGACCGCAAAAGGCACAAAACCCTGAAAAAAACTTATTGGTAATGTAAATTTAATCTATAATCATAAAATAGTCTAATATTTGACCATTTTGAGTCTTATACAAGCAATTATGACACTTAAATTATTTTATTTTAAATGATGCCAAAGTTTTCACCTTCATAATTTAATAAATATAACAATTTAACTATTGTGATTTTAAGATGATAAATTCGAGTAAAAGTATTACTATGAAATTTAATAGTTTTATCTTCATAATATGATTTTATTTTTAATTTTTATGCAACATATATGTATATTAAATAATTATACAAAAATGTTGTAGTAATTATTTTATTAAGAGATAAACAAAATAAATGGTTTTAAAAATAATAAAATAAATATTATATTAACTATTTAATGTTCTCCACTAATTTTCTAGACACATATGACATTTTATGAATCTATTAAAGATTTTAGTTCGAACATATCTTCTGTATATATTTTATTTAAATTCAAATAAATGAATAGTGTCAAAATTGACACTATTTTTATTTTATAAAAATAACATATTATAAAATTGTTTAAAAATCCCAAAAATATTTAAAAATTATAAATTTAAATTCATATGGTCTATAATGTAATACAGTAAAGAATTATGGAAAATTAACATCAAATAAGTAATTATTTGTTATAATTTAAAATTTAGAATTTTATTACCACAAATAAACCTAAATAGATTAAATAAGGATAAATCAAAATGATAAGGTTTAAAATAAGATCCAAACATGTCTAAATTTGATTGGTTGATGATATTACAATACTATATCATATAATATTCGAATATGAGTCATTTTTGGGGGTTTTTAAGTGGGGTTAGATTTATTATAAATTAATATTTTTAAGAATTCCAAAGGTGCCCCTCTCCTCCCTTATAAAAGGGCACCTCCTCCCTCTCTTCCACACACCACTTTGAGCCTTCAAGCTCGGCCAAAACCTACCCAATTCTCTTATCAACTTTCCTAGAATCATCCTAGATGTACTGGTATTTTTCAAAGACCAATTTTAGTGGCCTAATAGGATGTCTCAAAGAGGCGCTTCAAAGAAGAGGTAATTTCCGTTACCGATTCTTTCACCTTTATTTCTTCTTCCACTTCTTCTTCATATGTTTTTTCATTATGAAGTAATAACATCAGTATAACTCATATAATGATGTGTTTTTATAAGTATGAAACAAACCTATTTCACCATCTATCCATCCTACAGAAAACGAAATCACCGGCGTGCGTACGTACGGAATACCGTCTCCACGACGTGATGAGATTCATTCTCAATGATTAAACATTCATAAATGATTATAAAGTATATATAATAAGTAATCATGAAATATATGACATAATAATGATACTGGATTTATGTATATATATATTTCATCCAATTAATTCCATTCAATTCAATGAGGAAACAAAAACAACGTTCATGCGTACGTACGGCCTACCGTCTCCCGGAACGGTGTATTTCGTTCCATTTATCGATCTATTAAATATATGTATATTATGAATATATATTATATATAAATCATGTTTTAAATTCTGGATTTAAGTAATCATGATCTAAGTAATCATATGAATAATTACAAGTCAAAACACGGACGACAAATGAAATGATTTTACCCAAAACGCTCTTTAACATGGAATTTACAAAAGAACGGGTAATATAAAGTCATAAGTGAACCATATATGATTTCATAACAATTAATATGATCCTGTAATAAGTCGATAACATTATTTAAATAATTATAAAGGTGGTTCAGATACGTATGAAGCATATCGGACCTAAGGTAAGGGATAATTGTGCAAATCTCATTTTTATCCGAGATTGCTTATTTGTAAGTATTTACTGGGGTTATTGCTATCATCCTTGTCCATGTTTTATAAAAGTGTATTCATGTATGTTTAATGTCATTTTTACCCATTCTTGAATTTTACTACATGTTATGTAAGGAATATTTATTTTGATTACGTTATGAGGTACTTTTTGACTTTTCCAGCAAAAGTATGAGAAAAATGTTTTTTTAACTTATACGGCACGAACGAATTTTTACGGTTTTATAAAGACTTATTTTCATAAAGCTTCCTACAAAATATTTCATGACTATTTTCAACATAATCATTTTCTTTTAAAATTTCATGACATTTTGTGAAAATATAATGATTTTGAAGAAGAAAGGATATTTTCCTCAAGAATTCATTTCAAGTGTTTTATCAAAACCACTTTTCATCTAACATGACATTATTTCATATGTGTATGTTTCAAGTATCATGTCTCTATGATTTAAATGGTTTAATTGTTATTATTATGAAATGATATACATTTCTTTTATATGGATTATGTGATTATGGGATGATGTTTATGAAACCCATTTTATTTATTGGGTTATTATGAATAATGTATGTTTATTTTGTGGAACAAGTAAGAATTATTTCATTATGATATGGGTGGGACCTATATCTCCCTCCAATGCATTGGGTAAAGATTTATATCTCATGAGATAGACATGGATGGAACGACAGGTTAAACCGGTTCAGTAAAACAGGACTGAAATGAGGAGTGAACTCGATTCAGAAAGGGACTTTGTACACTAAGATGGTCTTGGAAGAAATGCCTTGGCTACTACGGAAATCATTACATGTGCTTAATGGATGCCAAAATTACATGTTTTATTCCCATGCTATTTTTTCCTTCTTAATGTCTCTTTATGATCTCTGCCTTACGTACTTCCATGTTTTATGTCATTTCTCAAGCTTTTTATGTTTAAGCATTATGTTCCTGTTTTTAAGTTCAAATGTATATGGTATGTTTTATTTTATCCATGATTACCATTACTGAGAATTTGAGATCACCCTTTTTTTGTTTTCTTTTCCCCAGGATATAAAGAAAGGTTTTAGGTAAGAAAAAAAGGGAAAGATCTTTATGGGAGATGTTGAAGATCTTTCACCATGATTAGAAGATTACGTTCCATGTTTCCAAAGACACTAAACTATTACGGTCCTTGTGTGTCTGTTTTTGTTATGTATTAAGTATTATGCTAAAGTAATGTAATGTCAATGTACGTAAAGCTTTGGGTCTCTACAATACTAAACTCTAACACCCTTTGGGAAACCCAATCCTTTTCATAAACACACTACTAGGGGAGTGAAAAATATTGGTTCAAGATCCACTAATTATTCCCAATCCAAATCATCTTCCATTGAGAGTTAAATCCTACACCTACTTGAATCATGATATAGATGGATTTAGTGGTATAGAGGATCATACCATCACAATTTATGATGAAAAAATCAAAATGAGATATTTTCTCCCCCAAATTAGTCACATGGGTGATAATATACATAAACACCCACAAAGGTCTCATGCTGGGTCATTCACTCCAGATAACAACATAGTCATGGTGTGCACCATAATACCATTATGTGACACATGACCAATTGGATTCGAAAAATAATAAAACTCTTCATTCCATAACTTATATTTTCTACCATCATATCTATTCCATTTCCATGTGTTCTCCCTAAATCCATCACTTTCATTTCATAATCAAAATTACAACATAGTAATACACCCGATAAGACATTAATTCAAAATACATAGCCTCTATGTAATATTAACATGCCTATCCTCTTACTTATGATTTGGAATGGGGTGGTCAACGTTTAATAAGTATTTTTAAGAGTGATCATACCTAAAAGGATAAGGTAAATTCATGAGACCCTATTTTATAACAAGATATGCATTTTTTTGATGAAACATAAACCTACACAACACACACATGTTTTTATCATTATTTTCATATTGTAGCATCACTTACATGTCATTATTCTTCTGATAATAAAAAATTTCCACAATCCACCGTAAATAATGGATTTAAAAAATTAAATTATGATAAAAGCTAGGGATCACATAGAAAGATTATACTATATGATGTAAAATATAAGAAAATAATCAACAAGGGTTTATTTCTAAAAAATGGAAACTAAAAATGTAGTTAATATGGATTTACAATAGTAAAATCATATTGAAATAATGAAATAATATAAGATAAATTCAAAATTTTATCATAGGATAATTAGTCTTGAGATGATCAAAGAGTCCAACATTGTATCTTGTCAATCGATGCTACCGAAAACATTACTATGAGAGATAAAAGAGATAATCACATGACCATCTCTTGTAAAAGGATCATCCTAGATCACAAGTGCAAAAAACACCACCAAAGGTCCATAGTTTATAAGTGGAAAATAATATTCAAGGTATGGAGAGTTCATCAAATATTAAAAAACAAAACATAGGTTGGATCAATCATGATAAAATATACATGGTTACATTTAAATTCATACAATATAAACCAAAAAAATGACACAATAGGTTCCATCATTCCACAACTTCCCTTGGTCAATCAAACAATACAAAACTATGATGTTATAAAACCCAATTTAAATCCCTAATAAACTAATTAAATGCTCATTAATAATAATATATTGACCCCCAACACTAAAAAATATAGGTTTTCCAAGTTAAATTCATAAAACATCGACAAACATGGTTTAAAATTCATAATCATGGTGAAATGAATCATGTGAAAGATAAAATAAAAGGAGCCACAATTCTCGCACCAGTTGTGTGAGATTAATTCAAGGTAACCACAATCCTTTAATCAAAATATTCATCACTATGAAATAAGGGAAAAGTATCAATGAAAACTAATACACCATACCCCTTGGGTCATGTTCAAATCAATAAACAATAATGGGTTAGAGAGAGAAATTACAGGTTATTAAATGGGTGTTCCTTGACTAAACCAAAAAATATATTATGATAAGTACTAAGTGAATTTTTATAAATAAATGTGATGATTAAGGAGTGATCACTAGTAATAAAAGAATATTGCTGGATAAGGGTTACAATCATAAAAAGGTATAAATTATAAAGTGCCCATTATACACATAGAAATATTTTAATATAATATATTATTTTTTCTTTATAATCTCATATGAATTTTAAACATTTTAAAATAGATGTTAAATAAATTATTATAAGTGGTTTTATTATAGAATATATTTATATTGAAAACCCCATGTTTTAAAAAATAATCATTTTACATATCTTCTTTTTTAATTTATTAATGAATTATATGGGAATATAATAACATAGATTACTGGGAATAAAGGCTAATATTTTTTATTGTAATTTTTTTATAATTTATAAAATAACATAGTTTATTTAAGACATTTTTTAAAGATAATATACTTTTTTTAGATTTATGCTTGAGATATTATTTTTGGTTCAATAAATAATATTTTATTCAATAGATTTAAAAAACTCATGAAGACTAGATTTCATTATTTTTGGATTTATTAATGATATTTTGGTACTATTTTGAATAGAAGTAATAATTGACGGTCATTTTAAATTGGAATGGACTTTAATGTACTCTATAATATACTAGTACTATGAGTTTTAACATTATAATTGACATTACTAAAGATGGGTAACATGTTTATAATTAGTTATATACAAATAATTGACAGTAAGTTATATATGACTATTTGTAGGATATAAATTATTATTTTTGTTTTCTTGATAGATTTATTTGAAATAAAATAAAATATCATTTATATGTATCAAATGTTTTTTATGGAATTTAAAATTCAATTTAAATTATAGTTATTATTTCATAAATGTTTTTCTTTAACATGATAACATATTTTAAAATCGAAACATTGAGGTTGTAGATTTTTTAAGAAGAGTACATTTGGGATATTTTAATTCATAGTAATATATCTAGTTTAACAGAATATTAAGAAATAATATTCAATTTAAAATTCTAAAACAAAAGTAGAATATGTTATAATATGATTTTTTTGTGCTCAAGAATATTTAATGAAATAAAATTTCAATGATTTTATTTTTAATTTAGATAATTTTAAAATTAATCTTTATAACTAAAAATGTATTATTATTTCATGAAATAAAATGATCTATTCCCAAACTATAAAAATATACATATGGAATCATTTCTTAATGAATAATTCTAAAGAAGTTAAATTTATATTGAGTTTACTAATACAAAATATTGATTTGTATATTTTTTTTCAAAAATTCTATTTCTTCTTTTATTTTTGATTATCTTAAGTGTGAGGTGTGTTCTTTTTAAATTTATGGGATTTAAGTATTTTATTATTGTTTTTTTAATGCTATTATTTTTTACATTACGTTTTTTAGTGTTTACCCCTATGTATACTATTAATTTTATAATTTTTTCATATATTTATTTAAAATTTCATTTCAATTCTACAAAACATTCAATTAACCCTTAAATATCAATTGAAAATTTCATATCAACCATTTCCATATTATTACATGGCATTGAACACTTTTTGTGGGTAATAGTGAGTTTATTTTTATAAAGGTTATATAATATTAAACATATATTTTTTATATTTTATGTATTATTATTTTTATAATGGTGTGATATTAAAATTTATTTTCATCTATTTCAAGATTTTTTTAATTTTATTTCACAAATATTGTGGGTGAATGTTTTTTATTTTACTATTTTAATACCAGTATAAGTACTTCTTTAACTTATATATAATTTATTTTTTATTTTTTAAAATGTGAAAATCCTATTCCTATTCTTCTTATTCATATGTTAATCCAAATAATGAACTATAAATCCTAAACCATTAAAAATACTATTTGATATGGAATAATGTTAGGGGGACAATTAATATAATTAATTTTAATCTAATAAATGAGTTTAGGCATTTAAATTAGGGAATAAAGTATTGTTTTGTAATGATATGAAGTCATACTATATATTTAAATGAATCTATTTCTTAAAAAATTATATTTTATAAATGGGAATATATGTTTATTTAAATGTAATCGAATATGGTTTTTGATATTTAGGTAGACAATTATGTTGAAATTTTTGTCTTTAAATTTAAATGTATTGACGTTGTATTATAATATTTTATAAATGAAAATGAGATTCAAGTCAAAACTAATTAATTTTGTTAATTTTTAAGTTACAATTGATGAAAGATTGTATTATAATATTAATTTGGTGGATAATGGAGATATAAATATGAAATACATAATGATTTATTTTTTTGTGATGAGGGAAAAAATATTAATGGAATTGTTACCTGGATATAAATTTTTTGAAAAAATATTTAGATTAGAGTCTCTCAAATAGTATAAGAATAATAAATTTATTATCTCAAGATATATAAATTATATTCTTGTTATTGGATGTTGAACCAATATATTTGGTAGGTTTTATGTCAAAAGTCATGCAACAATGAACCCTTGAAAATAAGAGGATACTTTATTTTCCATTGGAAGTAATTCTATATTAATTTATGTAAATAAGTGAGTTCCCATGAAGGAATAATATTGTGAAATATCCCAAAATTAAAGAAATTTCTCAATTGGAGTGTTGTAAAAGAATGTTTAAAACTAGAATAAAACAATACACATGTTTGATCAAATTGAAGCTACGTAAGAAGAAAAGGAAACTAAATCTATTTAGGGATTATATAGGATGAGTTTGATGTTGAAGAACATATTGAAGTTAGAGATGATAGGAATGATGAAATTATTATCAAGATTAAATTTTAGATGAGGTTTCACAAGTTATTGAATAATTTTTTTAGAAGATGATGTTGGATATTCATCTATTTATATGAGTTGAAAGGACGTTGATACTAATGTTTTTGATAAATACACTAGTTAAGAAAGGTTTATTTTTAGAAATAAAATTTAAGAAGGAAAAATGATAAAGTTTTTTTTGAATATGATAATGATGGTAGAAATTTAAAAATGGAAATGATTATTGAATTTGAGGAAAATGTTAATCTGATTAAACATATGAAGTTGTAACTTATAGTATAAATGAAAACCATGATTAGATAGAATTGGTAAAAAAATAAATATTTAGTGATATTGAATAACTAAATTTCGTTAAAGATAGAAATGAAATTAAAATTTTAATAATAGAGGTTAAATCCAAGTATGTTAGTGTTGAATCTATTATAGATATCAGTTTGTATATTTTTTGGAACTAGAGGTAAAGTATAACAACACTATACACTCTTCTAAAAAGTATTCTCATATTTATAATAAGAAGATGTTTAATAAAGAATTCAAAATATTTACTTTCAATATAATTGAATCGTTAAAAGTCATATGATAATGAGGGAATAAATCTAAAAATTCTATTTTTATTTTAAGGGGAATATACCAAGAATGTCTTATTTAATAAATTTAAAATCTCAAATAGTTACCAAATAATTTTTTTATTTGAAAAATTTTATGAAGTGGTATTATTTTGTTACTGTTTTTAACTTATTATAGTTAAAAATAATGATTTTATTAAGAACATAACATTATATGAATATGTTAGTATATTATGTTTTGATATTGATAAAATAAATATTAAAGTTTAAGTTAAATTTAATAAGTTTAAGAATACTATTGAAACAGATTTATTTTAATGATTTAAAATATGGATTGGTTTTAATGCTATAATTTTAAAATTGAATGTTTAACTTTTATAGTTTGAATGAATATTTTATAGTAAAAAATGTTTTTGAATTTTTCAAATATGGTTTGATTTTATGGAATAAATGATGACATTTAAGAATTATAGAATGAATTATCATTATTAGATGAACCTCTTTCGATTACCATTATGATTCACCACGTAGGTGAAATATAGGTAAATCATGTTTTGAATGAGAAGATTATATCATTGAAATAAAATATGAAATATAGGAATATCAATATTTTAGGGATAAATAAAGTTATAACAAATGGAAAGAGTAGAGGCTTTAATTTTTCTCCAATATTGGTTACAAATTCAGATATTAATTTTTAGGATAGAAAATAAATTAATAAATTAACCAATACATCAATGAAATATAATATAAATAATTTTATGGCTAGTATAAAAAATATTTATAGCGTGATAATATTTTTTATGTGATGGTAAATTAATTGGAGAAGAAATTAAATGATATGTTGTAAATACTTTGTAGAATATGAAAATGATAGTTAAATGAAAATTTCCATTTATTTGTTGGAAAACATGAATTTAAAGAATTGTTTGATGATATCTATTTCTATATCACATAAGGATGTCACAAATCCTAAATTTTGAAAAAATGACTTAGTAACAATGATAGATTTATATGTCCATGAACTGTATTAGATTTGGTTAAATTAGATTTAGGGAACTAAATTCAAATAGAACATAATATAACTTATATAGTAAAATATATAAAATTGGGGTGTTTGAAGAAAATTTCACAATAGGGATGGATTATTTTTTCTAGAATACTTGAAGAAACTATATATATTTTTATATTCTATGTCATATCATAATGACTAATTTACTAAATCACATAAAGGAAAAAAGGATTGAATCAAAGTAAGATTGACTATAATTGTTGTAATATTCTATTTATGCATGAAGTGAGGTAGGATTAAAAATTCGAAGTACACTTTCAACATAAATCTTTATTGAACTTCAGAATTTCCACCTCATTCTAATAGAATCTCATGTATTCATTTTTTTATATTATGGTTATTTTTAGTTGATTTGTATTTTTTATGTATTATTTAATTCATCTACCTTTAAGGTTAATTTATCACTCATATTTTTTCTACATATATATACAATCACTGAATATTTTATATCATAGTGATTATATATTTATGTTTTCTTAAAAAGTTCACATCCAAAAAATAGTCAGAATATTTAAAAATAAAAATATATGATTACTTATTAAAATATATCATCCCTTATTTAATTTTATGGATTATCTTATCATAAAAAAGTATGATTATTTTATTATTTTTCATGGTTTACTTAATCTTATCATATCATCTATTAGATTCTAATAAAAATCCACATGTTTGTTAGTCATGATTTATATTGTAGTGTGATTAGAAGAAATATTTATTTAATTAATGTGATGGTCAATTATGGTTTTATAAATAATAATATTTTTATATAGATTTTAGATCTAAAAATTTATGGAATTAATTTTTGATAAAATTAAAAAAATAATTTTCAATTCATTTCAAATTTAGAGAATTTTAGATCACCATTATGATTTTTTCATTCACAGTTACATAGACATTAGATTATTGAGTTTACACTTTTAAAACTATTAAAATTTTATAGCAATATAATACAACTAGAAAAATAAATGTTTAATGTAAAAAAATTATTAAATTAATGTTTTACAAATACAAAATGGATTAAAAATACAGAGTTATACTTAAAAAGTTTGATGAAGCATGTGTTTACTCTTACACAAGTCAGTTTTTTGTGAGATAACAATTGGACATCAAAATACTTTTTTGATTACTTTTACAAGAGTGGTTTTATATAGATTTTACTTGGGTAAACATAAAATTTCTTTAGATGAAGTTATTTGAATTTGATGAAGTCATTTGAATCGATAATCTAGATTAACAAAAATATTTTTTTATGATACCACTAACCATTTAACACATTAAGATTTTAAGAAAACATAGTTCTTGATAGAATATAGAACATGAAACACTGAGTTTTAAAGAACCAAAAAATGTTATTATTTTTGACCATTATAACATCGTGGTTGATTAAAAAGGTATGAAGAAACTAAAATAATTATTAAATCTATATAAATGTCACAATCAATAAAATTTTATTAACAAATTCACAGGAATTAATTTTTTATTTTTTAGTAACGTCATTCTATTCATCAAAATATATTTTCATCAAAATGGGTTTTATTTCTTCTTGGGAGATAATATGATAAATAATTGATGAAAAATTTAAAAATTTCATTTCATAAAAGACAATATATTTTTTTAAATCATAATTTCAAAATTATATTAGATATATTTTTTATAATTGTATGAAAACTTTTCTTTCTCAACGAATAATAGAAAATACATAATTTTAGTGAAAATTATCTTTTGCTTCAATAATTGAAAAAATTACATATTAATTTATGGTATAAAAGAAAAATTATTAATTTAATATTAATAATAAAATAAATAATTTTATTGTAAACAATTTTACAACTGGATTTGTATAAAAAAAATTTATACTTAGAAATACATATTCATGAAAGGGGAATTTTTGTCATGATTTGCAGATTTTAATTTAAATAAAATTCAACCACTTATGTGAATTGAACATAAAAAAATATATTAATTATTTTTAGCTATCATAATTAATATTAGGTTGTAAGGTCAATTTTTTGTTTAATATGAATTGTTAATACAATAAATATTTGTTATTATAGTAAAGGTAAAATGTGTTAATTGGAGTTGAAACTAAGGTTATAAGGATTAAAATTAATTCAAACACATGGATTTATTTTATTATATGTGTCTATATCTTTTATAATCATCCAAATAAAATTCATAAGACCTTTTGTTTCAATTTGAATTTTTATTTTTACCTTTATAATATTAAATAAAAAGGTAATATAAAAAATACCACTTTTTTACTTTTAATACATATAATATTTTTTGAAAGGGATTAAAAAAATTATGTTCAATTATAAATGATTATTTAAATTATGAATTAATTTTTTATGATGTAAATTTATTTTTAATTTTATTTTGGGTATAATTACATTAAATTCCTATGAAACGCCGATACAGTGCTTGTTCAAATAGTAGATAAATCAAGTAAATGATTTGAATAACTATAAAAGTCATCTTTTTTAGTAGTTTAAAGTTTCCCATGAATTTTGAGGATTAATATAACATTTATATATTCATTAATGGTTTATATTCAAATTATTTTATTGACATGAATTTTTAAAAAATAGATTATGTGAATAGTTCTTAAAATGATGTTAATACTATTTTTTGTTAAATATATATTATGAAATTATTTAAAAATCATAAAAGTATTAAAAGATTCAAATAATTTTGAGAAAAATTCTAAAATTTCGTCCCTTTTATATTTATGAGAAAATTTTTAAATTATATTTAATATTTTATCCCTTTCATGTTAAAAAAGTCATTACATAGGCTAAGATTAAAATTGGTTAACCGAGGTGTTTAACCAAAAGATATGTTTTAAAATGATATATAAACCTTTAAAAATTTAATTTTATTACTTAATTAAGACTATATATTCTTTAATAATCCATTTCATTTTTTAACCTTTAGACAAGAGTCAGACACACATTTTATTATAATATTTCACTTATTTCAAAAAATGATATTAATGATATTTTAAAATAGGCAATATTTTATTAAATGTTTAAAAATTCCAAATAAATTTATCTTCAAAAAAATTAATGGGATATGGTTTTATAATAC
Organism: Viscum album; assembly: GCA_963277665.1. Lineage (NCBI taxonomy): Eukaryota > Viridiplantae > Streptophyta > Magnoliopsida > Santalales > Viscaceae > Viscum > Viscum album. Next base: position 1,369,627,442 of record OY728138.1, on the reverse strand, counting down.
CTTCCATATAAAATTTATGGGTCACTTTTTCTTTTATATAAACTTTCTCTACCCCTAATGAGTAAAACACATTAATATCGCAGTAAATTTTGAAAGGGTTAACAGATGGTTAAAACTAAGATATAAGGGTGAAAAAACCAAAACATGCCCAGAATTTATTAGATGATATTAATTTTAATCATATTAATATTATATTTTAATGATTTCAAATTTTATAAATTCTTCCATGTAAATTAACATATATTAATTTAATAATTTGTATAATTTCAACTGTGATCTCTACTTACTAATAAAATCTCACCTTCTCTCCATTATTGTTCAGAGTGATTAATCCTTAAATATAAACCAAAACCGACCCAATTCTATTCTAAACTTCAATATTATTAATTATAGGTCCTAGTTTTTTATAATTCCATTCAAAGTGTCCTTAAAAAGAAATTTATGGGAGTATATCGAAGAAGAGGTAATCATATTACTCGACCTATTTATGTTTATTTTTTAGTGTAATACCTGTAAACTCATGGTTTATATTATAAAAGTAATAATTTATTATATTACATATTATTAATAAATATTATGATGCTACAACCATACCTGAAAATCGTCTCATTCATTATAAAATGATAATGTTTCTCATTCGTACGTGTGGACTACCACCTCCATGAAGCGATGCGATCCATTTTTCAATTAAAATTTACATGGAAGTTATTAATGATATATTTAATTAATATATACTATATATATAACTTAAAATGATAATGAATAGGTGAATTATTATTTAACATTATTTTGTTCCATGTGTCAAAAAATCAAAACAACGTTCATACGTATGTAGTACCTACCATCTCCATGAACGATGTAACTAATTTTTATGTCTATATATATTTATAGATGATTATAAATATATATTAAATATATAAATATTATATTTATATAATGGTTAAAATTATAGATATGATAGAATCATTATTAAAGTACATATATTAGAACTACCGAAGCAAAATTTTCATGAAAAACGAAACAGTCAACACCTAGAAAAATTTAGTTTTAATAAGAAAATATTAATAAATGGGAGTTTAAATATAAAATTTCAATCATATATTATATTATAAAAATGAAAATTATTAATTTTTAGAATTATAATAAATTTATATTTATTAAATAATATGTTGTAGTACTTTTTAAAAAAGTCAAACTTAAGTTAAGGGTTTGTCATCTCACTATTATTTCTATAAGACATGTTCCATATTTGCCTAATGTTTCATTTATGGGATATATTTAATCCGCATAAATTTATTTTATGATTATTTCATGAAAATTGGGTAATTTTTCAAATGAATATAATGTTATCTCATTCATGAGGTTTTTATCTGGACATTACTAATGTAGTAAGGGTTCTATGTTTCAATATCATTGTTTATTGGGATGATTTATAATTAAGTTTCAATGATGAAATTTTATATTCTACCTATCAAGCATAATTTTAGTTTTTTATAGATATTCATGGATATTACATTTTTTAATTTCACTTTCCTCTCCTTGTGTTTTTAAGAGGCAAAATAAATGTTTTAAGTAAATCCTAATTTAGTAATATCATTATTATAAAATCATTTTTTGTCCATGTCATTATTTTTTAAAAATTTTCTAAAATTATGATATGACTATTTAAAGTCATTTTAACTCATGATTGGCGTTAAAAAAATGGTTAAAAATGGTTTTTTTTGAATGAGTCTCTTTTGAACATTACCAAAAATGTTAATGTAATCTTTGTTTTAATATACACAATATGAATAGAATTTACTATCATCATGAACACTCAATTATTTGAATACTACATTATAGTTTTCATGATTATTTTCTAGTAAAATGTTTTTCATAATATTTAAGAAAATTTTAAATTTTAAATAACAGATTTCAAAAATTAAAAGCCTATTTTCCCCATAATATATTCCAAATAATATTTTGATGAATTTTTTCATCTATGATGGGATACTTTGATGAGTTATGCTATTTTTAAATGTTGAAGTGCTTTTTATATTAACTTTAAATCTATGTGCTATGATATATGAATAATGATTTAGGATATTGTGGCATACATATAAGTTATTTAAATTATGTGATGTAGGGGAATGAAATTATATTTCCATCCAATTAATTGGGTAATAATGGATATCTCACAAGATAATAAAGACCAGAATGGGGAGTGAACCCATTTTAGTGAGGTAATCTATCCACTATAATAGTCTTGGGAGTGAACTCTAAATAAGGTTATGATAGAATGTGGAGTGAACCCAATCCAATATAATAATCTTGGGAGTAAACCTTGAATAAAGATATGATGGAATGGGGACTGAACCCAATGCACTATGATGGGGTTGGAAATGAGCCTTAACAAATGAAATAATTTTCTATGATTATTTTTGTGACACAAAATTATGTATTGTAATAATATTTTTTCCTCATATCACATTTTTATAGTTCCTTCATGATTCATTCCTTATAAACTACCAAGATACATTACATGACTCATGATTATGATATGTGATATACTGGGTATGGTTTTAAAAATCTCAAAATTATATTATCATTCCTTTATGTTTATGTAATTTTTAATTGATAATTTATATCTCCCTTGTTTAACCTTACTGAGTATTTGAGATCACCATTTCTTATGTTTCATTACCCCAGTATATGAAGAATGGTTTTATGTAAGATATTTCTAAGGAGGGTTCTTGTTATAAAGAACATTATGGGAGATGATGTAGTATAATATGAAAATGTTTTTCTATGTATCCATGTTTCCAAAGACACAACCCTATATGGTTCTGGAATGGATTGTAATATTATGTTTTGGATATTCATATAAAAAGATGTAATATTTATGTAAAAAATTTGGGTTATTATAGTTTTTATCAGATATGGGTTTAGTAAATATTTTGATATTAGGATTTTATTTTTTTAGAAACCTTTAGGATATTCCTAATTATAGGATAACATTATATAGTTATGTCGAAATTGAGATTATGTTTTATTCTTATCAGCGTATCAATTTCTAGGAACGAAATGTTGGTGTGGTTTAGAAATAGAAACATATATTGGTAATAATATTTAAATGTTTATGAATATGTATAAATCAACCATCATTCGGATATATGGTGAGATTTCCTTTTTTATACACTTGTTTTGACAATCCTAAGGGCTGTGATTTTTAGAGAATTAGGAAAAACTCTTAAAAAATAAACCCATACATTACAAGTGGTAACTTATACACTGTATCCATTTTTTACACCAAATTAAACCCTTCAAAAAATCATAGATTCTATTTATGAAAAATATTCATAGTTATCCCCTTGATCTCTTCCTTGTCTCTATTCCCCCATAAAAACTTTGAAAAGAATTTTAAAAACATGGGATGAGAATAAAATATCATCAAGGTCTATAAAAAGAAAAGAAACTGTTAGTTCCGTGAAAACCTGAAAATAAATTTTATGAAAGAAAATCATTAAATACCATAGTAATCAATTATAACTCCATTAGGTTACTTAGATCATCACATACAGAAATCAAATTTAAAACCCTTTCAAAAAACGTTCAATTGAAATAACCATATGGATGAATTCCAATTAAGTTATTATAAGATTTCCCAACTCCATTGATGCCACCCCATGTTAAGATGTAATGGGCTTACCCAATGATAAATGGGCCACTCCATGTTAAGCTGTAATATGATTCCCCAACATTATCTGGGCTACCCCATGTTAAGCTATAATGGGCTTACTCGACACTATCTGGGCCACCCCATTTATAAGATATATCAGGATCAACCATTTATAATAATACTCAAGTACCATTTCTTTAAAAAAATTCTTTCAACATAAATCCCTTTTAAAAACTCTTTTAATACCATATTAAAAACAATTTCGTATAAAAATACCCTTTTATTTTAGAAAAACACTTTCAATAACCAAAAAACGATAAATAAGGGTTGAGGGATTTCATTTATGAAAATATTAAAGCTTAAAAAATATTATAGCATTTAAATAACACACACGATAGTGGAAGATTCATTTTCACCATAAACATTAGGAATATAACATCATTTTTTCATTCGTAAAAATGTTTCATATAAAACACATAAAAATAATCCTTTTTAAATCCTTTTAATGAAATTAAAAATAGTCATAAAATTTCATTTTTAATCCTTTTATATACATATAAATAATTATGTAAAAAACATCAAGAATGTTGACATGGATAAAAATATTTGATGATTGAATATTTAACCATTCATGTTTCTGATACCACTTGGAACATTTAAATCATAATAACATTTAACAATACATTAAATAACATGATAATAAAAAAATTATTGATATGATATGTCAAATGGGGATTTATATAAACCTCATAAAAGAAGGTTGGTGTATAAAATAAAAACATGACTCAATGAAAGGATATTAATATGAAGTCCCTCAATAAAAAGAGATTGATACCAACTATAAGGACCCATACTTGAACAATACATGTTCTAGTTTTTTTGAACTAGAATTAAAATTCGAGGATCTTTTTAGTTTAGAGTTTTAGTGAATTAAAGAAAACTATTATATTGTAAATGTGCACCTTAAAAGTGGACAATTATACTCATTATAAATTTTTCCATAATATAAAAAACTTCGAAATAAAACAGGATTTCCATTTATAAAAAATAGTCCCAATAATCCCATTGATCTCATAATTGTGTCTATTCCCCCCTTAGACCCTATGAAATACATTATAAAAACATTGGATGACCACAAAAGCTCATTAAGGGATATAAAAATAAAGTAAAACTATATTTTAGTAAAAAAAAGAAAGCACATTTTTCCTAAATAAAATCATTAAGACATACAACAAGAAATGAAAACTCATTTATGGGACTTAGAGTATCATACACCTAAAACCCCCTAAAAAACCATTCAATTATAATAATCATATAATTGTTTTCTGATAACATTCTTACCTAATGCAGTAGATATCTATATTAGGGATTAACATTTTTATAATCTATATCATGCTCACCCAAGAGATATAACAGGTCTCAAACAGTTTAATATTTTCTAACAGGATCATACATTTCTCATGAGTTATAATGGGCCCCATCCATTCTTATATACTATATCTGTTTTTTACATTAAGATATAATGGGAATCAACCCTTTATATAAGCTGTATCAAGATCACCAGTTTCATATAATTTTCAAGTACCATTTCACAATTAAAACACTTTCATTATAAACACTTTGAAAAACCATTTTAGCCCCGTATTAAAACCTCTATTGTTTAAAAATAGAGTTTTCTTTTAAAACCCAATTTTAATTTCGAAATACCCAGAAAAATAAAATAAGGATTTTAATATAAGAATATGTATATGGTTTAAAAGTTATATTGAAATTAAATAATATTATTGGTGGATTAAAATTAATTATAGCCTTGTACATTAAGAATAAAACATTATTTTAGTGTTTTGTCAAATTATTCCATATAAAACACGTATAAATATTCATTTTAAAAACCATTGAATGAAATTAAAATAGGAATAAAATTTCCATTACAATAATTATACATCCATATGAACGAACATAGAAAATAATATCAAGAATATTGATATAGAGGAAAAATGTTTTAAATTAAATATTTAAACATTCAAAAAGATATTTATAAATCAAATTGCCCCATAATGAATTGAAATATTTGAATTATAATCCCCAGGAAGGAATAAAATTTTAAAAAACATTAAATAAAATAAGAATAAATAAATTGATGATATTATATGTTAACTGGGTTATATATACACCTCATAAAAGAAGGTGGTTATGTAACGACAAGATATATCTCAATGAAAGGAGACTGAGTCAAAGTCCCTTACCTCGAGTCCAACTCATCATGTTAAATATGTATATTCCTAAATAATAAGTTTGGGTTAAAAATTTAATTTCATGAGAAGATTTTAAAGTTTATTATTCATTTTATATCACTTATTACCATGTTATAATAATTACATTATAATTTAAGTTCACATCAGGTGTTTTGATGATATTTAGAGCACGAGTCCAAAATGAATTTTATACGATGTTTATGGTCAAAATTTCTCAGTATTCCAAAATATATAGAATAATATTCATGAAATTATAATAAATTTTATACATCAAGGTTTTTAAATCCATCTATTAAATATGGATATGAAAAATGAACTATGTTACAATCATAGAGATGATAAGCTGTATGTACGCATGAGTAACGTTTTCATTTTTCAATGATCATTATCGAAAGAAGGTAAATATAATTTTATCTTTAAATAATTATAATAAATCATTTAAAATCATATTTATCATTTTAATATATATATATATATATATATATATATATCATCCATGTGATGTGGTGATGAAAAACGAATCCCATTGCTTTATGGTGGTGATAGTTCACACATACAAACAAACGGTGTTATAATTTTTCTATGCATGTAAAGGTAAGGAAATAAATTATATACAATATAATAATAAAGAAAAATATTTCATGAATATCATATACAAACATTAATTACATTATTATAACCAGTCTTGAGAGGAAGTGATGGAAAATGAATTAAATCAGTTTGGGAGGTGGTAGTCCTCCGTACACACGAATGATTAATTAATTTTCTATTTAAAGGAAGTGGAAATGTATGTTGGTCATACCACAAACATAATAACATTAAATTATTTTTATGATACATTATTAATTATTTTATCGTGGTTGAATAATATTTTAAGGATGCAGAAGAATAAATAAAATAGAAACACTTAATAAAAAATATACCGCTTTTTTAGAAATCCTTCATTGCTTAACACATTAAGACAAATAAATAATGTTTTATTACTAAAATAATATCTCTAAAATGTGATGATAGATTATATTAAATGATTTGGCCACATCATGTCCGAAAAAATGGGTTTCAAGTGTAAGGAATATAGAAGAAGAAGAGTCATTTCATAAGAGTTGAGTGGGGCACTCTTGTAATTTCTCAAAATAATAAATTAATATAAATTAAATTTATTTTAAAAATGAATAAAAAATGAATTAATTATATTATGGTATTATTATGGTTTTAAATACCTTCATCTAATAAAAATTATATATTATTTTACAATTCTTGTAATCTTTATATTTTAGCGCTAACCTTAATTTGACCTCTTTATTTCTTACCATGATAACTTTTGTTTTTACTATATAAGGGTTAATATATTCACTATAAAATGTAAAATAAACCATAAATACATAACTGAAAAAAATTTCATCTTTAACACAATTATTTGTCCACATTTTATATTTTTATAAATTTTACATCATTTAATAAAATAATATTATTTAATATGCAAGTTATCGCAGAGTTGTTAGAATGACGAGTATGAACCTGATAAATTGAATTATGAAAATATGGGTTACACATGTAGATATTATTAAATATTTTATACCAATTAATTATAAAATAAAATAAAACCCTTTTTAAAATAAAAGGATATGTTTTTTATAATTTAATTAAATATGCACAAGTGTGTTTTAGACCAATAAATAAAAAAATAATTCATTTTAAATTATATTAATGAAGTTTATAATATATTATATATAATTTATAACATCAATAATTTGTATTTTATTGACATGATATAATAAAAAATCAAATTTTATGCATAAAAGATGTATTTTTATAAAAAGACAGTTTTTCTGCCTTTTGATGGAGCAGTTATTTTAAATATAGTTTTTAACACTTTTCAAATTTCTATTTGAAAAAACTAAAATTCTTATATTAAATAAGAATATCAAAATTTACTTTGGTCGAGTCCTTCATATATTTTTATAAGTTTAATGTTCTAATGAATAGTAAAAACTACTGAATTTTAATAGAAAATAGTTTTTTTCATCTAAATGAGTTATGGTGTTAAATTATATATTTGATTGGATTTAAAGTATAATTATATTTATTTTATATCATTTAATAAAATTTAAATCATTTTAATGAATTTTACATTGTAATTGAATATAAAAATGGATTGGACTTTTGAATATTTTTACTTTTAAAAGAACTCGTTATTTTGTCCTGTTAGTGGGATTAATTTTTTATTAATTTAGGAAATTATTTTGTTTATAATTTTTTAAAATGGAATAAATATTTGGAATCATAAGGTTATAATTTATTACATATTCCCCTTATATTTCTTGGATAGTATAAATAGTAACTGTAGTAATGTTTTTATTAACATGGTTTAGTGTAAATCAAGTAATTAAGGGTAAAAATAATATTATAAATATTATAAAATTAACCTAACACTAGTCCTAATTTTAATTTATGAGATATTTTAAACCAAAATCATCCTTGGGAAGATTTTATGACCTCTTTGAGGTACTTAAATGACATTTAACCTTTTATAGTATTTCATTTTAAAGGAATGTCAAAGATGTCATACATATGTTTTAATGTACATTACATTTTTAATATAGTTTTATTTAGAAGATATATTCAACTATAAATATTATCTAGAGAGGTAAAATGTTTAACCTCCTCATGGATTATTTTTTTAATTGTTTGTAAAGAAATAATTTCCCTAAATTATTATACAATGATGATACAATAATTGTTTTACTCATAATTTCTTATGAACCATTATATAGGACTTGAATAGATTATAACCAAGAAAGTACTAGGTAATACAAAAGGTTTCATAATTTTAATAAATTATTCATGATTTATATATCCAATGACTTTTTTTCATGATTATCTGATTCCTCAATATGACTGTGGTTTCTCACACTTTATTTTTTGGTTTTAGTCAATGGATAGAACTAATACGATTTGTGTTTGTGTAGAATATGAAAGAAAATGGAATGATTTTACTCATGAGAAAATAAATGAAATGTGAGATATATGGTGAAACCCTATGATTATTTATAATAATATATATCATTATATAATATAAAGTTTCAACTTGGGTGAGTCTCTGGAAACACCTTATAAGAGAAAAATAGAGTTTTAGGAAGACCTTAGAGGGAAGATGAATCAACTTCCTACATGTCATGTGTATGGTGATGATGCACTCTGGGAAATGTGTCAGATGAATAAGAATATGATTTTTTGTGGAATATAAGTGCATATGGAATGTAATTTTCTAGTTAAATAGAAATGTTTTATCATGGGTAATAAAGTTCATCATAATGTACCATTTATATTTAAATGTAATATATGTGGGTAATATTGGAATTATTTGAGAAAGTTCCCCAATCAAATTGTTAAATCAATACTGAAGAAGGACCCATTCTATTAAAATAATTAAAATTTTAGTATTGAAGTTTTTATGTGTTAGGTTTCAAGAATTATAATGTATAAGTGTTATATTAGTGATGTTATGGATATAAAAATCATGACACATATGAGGATTATTCCTCAATAATTTTTAATTTAATTATTTTAGAATATATGTCGAAATGCATCGACAAAAAATAAAAGTGATTTAGTGGTAAGTGAATAATTATTATTTGGGTTGTAGGGATGGATGAAACTGATAAAGTTAAAGCTATAGTATTGGTGACCTTGAAATTGGATAGTGAGGTTTAAATACCCCTTTGAGTTAGTATATTATTAGATGTTATCTTAATTATAGTCTATTTTATAGTGGTACATTGATAAACATGATGGTGGAAAATTCATTGATTGACAAGGTGATATTTTTAGATATATTTATAGTAAATCTAAGGATTACATTATAGGTTAGTATCTAAATTTGATTCCTGAAATATTGGTGAAGTTCAAAAAGTTTAAGTTTTTATATTAATTTATTATGTTTATTAATGATTTTTTGGATATGATTCATTGGGTTTAGTTAAATGTATCCATTAGGATTAACTTATGGTTTAACATGGAATATTATTTTGGAATAATGTAATTAAATTTCTTGGGATGTATATTTAAAGGTATGATATCACATTTTAGGGTAAAATAATATTTAATGTTAAGGTTATTGAGGTTTATTGGGATTAGGGTTATTTATTTATCGATTAAACTATGTTGAACCATTCATGTTATTGTACAAATTTTGAATTAAAATATGTTATTTCTTATGATTGTTTATATATTTTGTATATTATATTTACTTGTGGTAAAATATTAAGTATTGGTTAATATTTAATGTTAAAAGGAATATATTTTTATCATTTTGTGGATTACATGATACATTAGAATTTTATTTTAGTGCTTCAATCATGAATAATTAATCTTTAATACTCATCATATAGAAAAAAAGATGAGATTATAGTGAAAATGGATTAAAGGATGAAATTTTACTAATAAAGTAATTATATTTTATTATGTGAAAATTCTATATATTAATTTAATTCAACAAATCTATTAAAAGGAACTATAAAATATTTATCCTATTATATTCATTTCTAATGAATCAATGATCTTTTTAGCACTTCATTGATTTAGGATTTTGTGGTAATTAAATTTCTCATGATAATTCACATTCGGGTGATTATTTTTATCTATCACTATATATCATTATTTGGATATTAATTTTTTTACATAATGTATATATTTTTATTTCCCACTAATGTTACCGTATTTGGAAACCTAATTTTGTCCTTTTCCAAATGACCTTCCCATTTCCCATTCACCTTTTCAAGATGATGTTTTGTTATCCATTTTCATGCTGTGGGGATTTAACCAAATAATTTTAAAATAGAGGACCCTTAATCACTATTAACAATTTAAAATTGTGAATATTGAATTAATTATAGTGGGGGGGGGGGGGGATGAAACACCCTGATATTTTAGAATTGAACAATTTTTGATAGCATATACAACAAGCTACACTGATATTTAAAAATCCAAAAAATATTATCATTTTATGAACAATAAAACATATCCATAAAATTGGAATGTTTGAATAAAAGTAACCTAAATTTTAAATATATATAAATTTCTTAATCAATAAAAATATATAGAAAAAATCTTACTAAATAAACACTCAATTTTTAGCAATGTTATTTTCTTCTTCGAAATAAGTTTCCTTAAGAAATAATTTTTCTTGATTCATGTGACAACATTTTATATTTTATTTTTTGAAATTATATACAATTTCATTTTATGAATAAAATATAATTTTATAAATAATAAAATAAAAATTAGTATAGATTTTTTTGGATAATTTTCAAAAAGGATTGTTTTTTAAAAGTGAAAATATTAATATTTATTAAAAATTGTAATTTTTTTTGGAATTTAAAAAGTAAAGTTTTAGGTTTTATTTGTAATATTATTTCTATTATATTATAAACCATCCAAGTTGGTCCATTGGTTTCAATTTTATGTTTGAATTTGGCATAAAAACATTTTAATACATAACAAGGTGTTTTTTCTGAAAAAACCATGTTTTTCATCAAATTTTGTAGATTCAATTTCAAATTAAATTCCAAAACTTCTATGAATTAAATTTGATAAAATGGATTCCATATTTTTTAATCATAATAATTAATATAATTTAATATTTTTACTTAGTTTTTGTTGAGTCATAAGGTCTTAGAAATTTTCCATTGATCCTTTTGTTTTGGAAATAAAAAAATAATTCTTTTTTTTCATATATGTTGTATTCTCATAATAATAACATATATCATAATAATATATATTGTTTTATTATCGTAACCATATACTAATGTTTTATAATTGTAATCACTTTTTTTGTTTTCCATCGTAACCACTCATGCTGTTATCATGCATCGTAACCCGGTTATGTATCGTATTCTTGTTCTGAATCGTAACCACATGCATCGTAACCAGGTTTCATATCATATTAAAGTCATGCATCATAACCATATTCATCATAACTATGTTATGTATAATATTCATATTATGCGTCACAACCACATTCATCCTAACCAGGTTATGTATCGTATTCATGTTATGCATCGTAACCACATACTTTGTAACCATGTTTTCTATCGTATTAATATTATGCATTGTAACCACATGCATCATAACTAGAATATACATAACAATCACCACACACATCGTTACCAGCTTATTTATCATATTCTTGTTCTACATCGTAACCACGTTCATCGTAACCAAGTAATGTATCATATTCAAGTTATGCATTGTAACCAAATGCATCGTAACTAGGTTATGTATCATATTCATATTATTTATCATAACCATGTTAGGTATCGTAGCCACGATATGAATTATAACCATGATATGAATCATAAACACGATATGAATAATAACCATGATATAAATACTAACCACTATATGCATCGTAACAAGCTATGCATTGAAATCATATCTCATCCACGATATGAATCGTAACCACTATATGCATCATAATCATGATAAGCATTGTATCCATATTATTAATCATACTCATGTAATGAATTTTACTCTTATTTTCCACCAATATCGTATACATGTTCCTCATACTCATTTCTTCATACTTGGGTACATATTGTTTTCTAACTAAAATGCAATCGTTGAGTTAGTTTTATACCAATCAAAACGATTTCATGTATTCTATTTTTTTGACCATTATAATTCTAGGTGTCCAAGTCACTCTGAATATTTTGGAGAAATATGACCGTTGGTGGAAATATGACCATTAGAACCCAAGGCCTATAAATAAGAGGTCATTAAAATCATAGTGTACAACTTTTTCATCGTTCAAGTTCTAGAGAGAGACTGTGTGACATCTCTCTTGCTTCACGTGAAATCCACGAAGATACAAGACATGAACGTATTATTCTTAGTTCTTGTATATCCATAAGTGATTTGTTTTTCTTTTGCATTTGATCATTGTGATAACAATTTTGGGCTTTTGGGGATAGAAAGATGGAGGTATCGAACATTGTATTGAGGGATTTCAATGATTTGAAAGATAGATGTGACGATTAACTTCTTAATAGAGGGATTTTGGGAATAGGAAGATAGATGCATTTATCATCGTATCAAGGGATTACCAGAGTGGTGGTAAGACCGACCTTTTATCATAGGTGAAAGGATACCCTACTCATTAGGATAAAATAATTGTAATACCTTTATTTTTTAGTTGCCATTATAATAGAAATGGAATAATTTTGTTTCTTATTTCTATTCATATTCTTTTATATTTTAATTTTTTCAATTATTATTCATTCATTACATATTCTTTTAAGAGATTATATATACCATAATGTAGAATCATTTACATCGATTTTACTCTGATCTTTGTATTCAATTCAAATACAATTATTTTATTAGTTTATCATATCATATCTTATCCATTAGATCTAAGAACCGTATGGTCATTTGTATTAGTTTTTAATTTTATTAGTTTAAGACTTCTTAAACTAAGTTCATCCGTAAGTCTCAAAGGGAATGTTTTTAAATATACAATTCACCCCCTCTTGTATAGTGCCATCTCATATACATTTACATCTATATTACAATCCAACAATTGGTATGAGAGAAAGTTTCCACTGATTTGTTTACTTTCTTTATTTCTTTCAACAATTCAACTAAATTTTTATTATAAATTCATTGTTTATTATTTCTTACCACACTAATGTATGGAGTAGAAAAGTATTGTTTTATATGATGGTGGGAATGAATATTGGATCAATTGAAAACTTAAAACCAAATAGACAACCTATTTTTTATCTGAATGATTATGAGTAATAAAGGGATTAAATGAAGACATTTTTTATTAATACTGGAGTAGAAAATATTTTGATGCTCACTGGAGATTAAAAAATTTCACACAAGGAAGTAAGAACTTTCACCAACAAAGAGAAACAAGAATATCAACTGAATTAGAAGGTATGAAATAATTTGTTATGTTCTTTGAACAAGAAAATATATAGTCATACATCATCAGGTGAAGAATCCAATTGTATCTAGAAGAAACTAGAAGCAACACATTTTGGTACATCCAATGTTATAGAAACAAGAAGAGCCATTCTCCAAGATTAATATCATTATTTTGTTTTTCCTTATGGAGAATCGATATGCATGATTCAATAAAGATTTATGAAAATTTTCAACAATATTATACCCATCAGAGATAAGGGTATTTATGATGAAGATACTATGGATAAGATAATCAAAATAATTCCAAATTAGTGGGAATTAAAAAGGACAAATATTTATGAGAATCAGAAAGTTACTGAAATAAGACTTGATGAATAAATTTTTACTCTCTTACAGAATGAGTCACGAATGAAAAGTGATGCAGATTTTAATAAGAAGAAGAATGGTAATGGAAGTGTATCCTTTAATACTACATCTAAATCCAAGGAAACAAAATGGGTAATAAGATCTAAAGCTAAGAAAGATATTGTTTTATCAAAATTGAGTGAAAGTGATCATTCATAGAATAAACTAGACAATCTTGCTCGAAGAATGAACAAGACCATGGGAAAGAAATACTTTCAGTATAGATTCAAACAAAAAGATATAAATTGTAAGGAATTAGAAGTAACTTTTTATGAATGTAAAAGATGAGGTTATATTAGACCATATTTTTCTTTACTTAAAATAAAATACAGGAAGGATAAACATTCTGAAAAAAACAAGAAAAAGTTTTACAGGTCAAAGAGAAAGAAAGTATTGAAAGAAAATGATACTTGGAGTAAATTTGGTGGTGACTAATCAGATGAATCCTCAGAATATGAATCCTCTGGTCAGAATAATATAGGACTTATAGCCATACTACCTATTGAAAATCATTGTCTCATGGCTGAGATAAACATTACAGAATCTATTACAAATGTATATTTAAATTCCAATTACCCTGATGAGAAATATTCTAACTCTTTGGTTGAAGAATCTTCCTTAGCAGAGGGAAATTTACATTTTTTTGAAGAAGTATCCAGATTTTCCAAATTATTAGAGAATAAAAATTCCAAACTCAAGAAAAATTATGATAATGAAAATTATAGAATATATATTCTTACAAAATAAGTATTAGATCTTTCAAAAGATCTTGATAGGAAAAATATTAATTTTGATAATATTTCAAAAAAATATTAGAAGTATATTCCGAGATGGATAAACTTTCTATGGACTTTGAACACCTTTTTTTTAGAAAAATGTTTTTGAAACAAAAACCAAACCCAAAAATATTTCGAGTGAGAATAATAATTTTTTCATTAGAATAAAATATGTAATTTTTCCCTGGATAAAATTTTATCAAAAATCAATTATAGAAGGAAATAATTTGATAAAATGTATTCACAACTTCATCTTATAAGATATTACTCTGGATTCAGTTATAGTCACTCAAAACTTGTTTTTAGTCATAACTATTTTGTTCCTGAAAGTTCCCCATTTTGTACTGAATTTCAGAGTGGTTGACATTGGGAAAGAAATTTTTCTCTTAATAAAATCCATTTTTTAATATTTTATAAGGCTAAATATTCAAAACAAATATGAATTTACAAATTTATTTTATCTAACATTTCTGGATCCAAAAAAGTTTGGGTTTTGAAAAATTAATTGTTACTTTTTAGGAAGAAAAAGTGTACCAACAATAAAAATATTTTGTACATGGATAGTGGTTGATCTCTACATATGACTAGAAATAAATATTTCTTTGAAAATATTATTGAAATGAATGGTGGAAGGGTAACCTTCAGAGATAATTCTCAACGAAATATCATTGGTTTATGTAATATTTTTCTTTTAGAAAAAGTTTTAATTTCAAATGTATTGTTTGTTAAAGGTCTTAAGAACAACCTTATAAGAATAATTTAATTATGTGTTGAAGGTTACCTAGTGAATTTTAGGAATGATAAATTATTTGTTTAAAATTAAAAGGATAAATTCATTCTTTCTTCCTTTAGGCATGATAATGTTTAGACACTAAATTTTGAATCCCTTAGAATCCAAGACTTAACATGATTAAGTGAAATGGAATACCAATATTGGTTATGAAATATAAGGATAGGACACTGAAACCTTATAAAACTTTGTAAACTCTCAAATAAAGGAATTTTAAGGATCTACCAGATCACGTGTATGATTATTCAAAAGATTCTGACCCTTGTCAATATGGAAGGCAAAATAAAACTTTCTTTAAATAAATTAATTAAGTATCAAAATTTAATAAATTACAGTTAGTGCACATGGATGTTTTTGGTCCTACACATACTAGAAGCATTAGAGGAAAATAATATATAGTTGTTTTTGTTGATGACTACACCAGATTTATATGAGTCAATTTTCTAGAAAAGAAATATAAATTCTTTTTGCATTTCAAATATTTTAGAGCCCAAGATAAAAATTAGATACACCTACCATTGATAAATACTCTATGTGATCATTGTGGAGAATTTCAAAATTCATATTTTGAAATTTTTGTAGTAATAAAGGTATTAATCAAAAATTTTTATCTCCAAGAACCCATTAGTAAAATGGTTTTATTGAAATAAGAAATAAAATTCTTCAGGAAATAACAAGAACCATGTTGATTGAATACTCAATTGCTAGGAATTTCTAGGTTGAAGCTATTAGTACTGTATGCTATACTATAAATCGAGTATTCATAAGACATTTTCTTAATAAAACACCTTATTAATTGTGGAATGGATGAAAATGTAATGTTTCATACTTTAGAGTATTTGGATGCAATGTATTATTATTGAATACTAAAGTTTAATTACATTAATTCTCTCCTTAATTAAATGAAGGAATCTTTCTAAATTATTCCATAACTTCCAAGGCTTATATAGTCTTTAACAAAAACTCTTGTACTATTGAAAAAATAGTGTGTATCAAATTTGATGAAAATAATCCTTTTGTTTTTAAACAAAACCTACCCATATCAATAGATATGTTTTAAAAAATTTATTATCAACCTTTGTTTGAAAACACTTCTGAAGAAGGAAATACTCATGAAACTACTTCTGAAACTTTTACCCCAAAAGACTTTCTATTTTATGTTGATGAAATGTTTTCAAAAAATGAAAATCAATTGTTTCATAGGAATCATCCCAGTGATAATATCAATAGTAACTTAAATCAACCTTTGGTGACTAGATATTCCTTGAGAAAGGAAATATAAAATATTGCTTTTCTATCTCAATTTGAACCTAAAATTTCAATTGAGGCCTTAGGTGATGAAGATTATATAAAGGTAATTAAAGATGAACTAAATAAATTTGAATGGAATCAAGTATAGAACTTGGTTGAACGACCTAAATAAAAAACTATAATTAGTGTAAAATGGGTTTTTAGAAACAAATGTGATGAAAATTGCATCATTATAATAAATAATGCATGACATGTTGCTAAAGGTTATAATCAAGAAGAGTAAATAAACTATGAAGAAACCTATGATCCAGTTGCTTGACTTGAATCTATTTGTATTCTAGTTTCATTTACAACATTATTTAATTTACATTTTTTTAAATGGATGTTAAATGTTCTTTTCTAAAAGGTTTTGTTCAAGAAGAAATTTTTGCAGAATAACCCCTGGTTTTGTAGACTAAATCATCCTGATCATATTTCTAAACATACCAAAGATTTGTATGGATTTAAACAAGCCCCTAGATCTTGGTATAATAAAATTATATGTTTTATTTTACAAAAAAATATACCAATGGTACTAAAGATCAAAATATTTTTATAAAAATTGGACAAAAACATTTTGATTATTAAAATATATGTTGACAACATTATATTCAGATCAACCCAGCAATCCCTAGCTGATTCTCTTGAAAATCATATGAAATCTTAGTTTGAAATGAGTCTGATGGGTGAGTTAACATTATTTTTATGTTTTTAAATCTATCAAAAAACAGAAGGAACCTATATATCTCAACATAATTATATCAAATATTTAATTAAAATGTATGGATATGACAACACAAAGAGTGTAATCACTACAATAGGTACCTCAAATACACACGATCTTGATGAAGCTGGGAAAACATTAGATCCAATGCCTTTTAGAGGTATGATATGATGTTTGTAATATACTTAACATCTAGTCATCCAAACTTAATGTATTTAGTATGGTTATGTGTAAGATATAAATCTAATCCAATGTAATCTCATTTAAAAGCATTGAAAAGTATTTTTTTCTACTTAAAGGGAACTATGGATTTAGGACTATTTTATTGTTCTAGAAATTATTTTATTTTAAAACGTTTTTCAGATACTGACTTTGGGGGTTGTAGAGTGGATATAAAAAGTACATCCAGATCTTATCATTTCTTTGGAGATTTAATTGTTTCTTGTTCAAGAAAAAACCACATTCAGTAGCACTTTCCACTAATGAATCTGAATATATGGATACTAAAAGTTGTTTTGATCAAGTGGTGTGGATGCATCACACACTAACTAAATATGGCATGATTGTTTTCAAAAATCTCAAATAATATGTAATAATAAAAGTAATATTACTCTTAGTAAAAAACCTTCACATCAATCATGTGAAAAACACATAGAGATTAAGCATCACTTTCTTAGATATCACAGATAAAAAAGGAGATATTATTTTACAATTTATCGGAATGCAAGAACAATTTGCTGACATTTTTACAAAACCATTATGTTCTGATAGATTTGAATACATTTAACAGAAACTAGTAATGGTCAATGTAAAGTAATAATTCACATCTATTTCTTTGTTTAAAACATCTCCTTACAATAATTTACTCCTTTTCAAATATAGAGTATAAATCTTTTATTGATTTTAATTTTTTACCGATTTCACTTTTTTAATTAGTTTCACTTTTACTTGTTTTACATTTTTAATCGGTTTTACTTTTTATTGGGATTAAATTTTACCAATTTAATTTTTACTGTTATCATAATTATGAATTTCATTTTTGTTGGTTTCATGTTCATCAGTTTCATGTTTATCAGTTTCATAATTATTGGTTTCATGTTTATCGATTACATGTTCATCGGTTTTATATTTATCGATTTCATAATTTTTGGTTTCATGGTTAAGAGTTTCATGTTATTGGTAAAAGATTATTTTATCAGCATTATATTTTTTATTAGTACTATATTATCAGTATAAGATTATTCTATCGGTTCTACATTATCTATATTAGAATTTTTTTATCAGTACCCGATTTTTTTATCGGTTTTAGAATTATAATCGGTCCCATATGATTTTTGTTATTGTTTGTACTATTATCATAAGAAAAATATAATGAAACCAATATATCTATCCTAATAATCTGATAGGTATAATTTCTAAAACATTATTTTTATATTTCATGATTTATTTTTTCAATTCATTCTTTTAAATTCTAATTGGATTCATTCTGAATATGATTTTATTTTAAGGAAAACCTCAAGAGTTCAAAATCATTCTCAACCATCAGATCTTCTTGATCTAATCCTTCTTCTCAATTTGTTTTTTTAAAGAACCCTCCAAACCAATCCCACATCCAACTCCTTTGATTTTCTCTTAAGTCCTGATGTTCTATAAAAACCTAGATTGATTTATAATCGGATTTACCTCAATTATTGTAATTATATAACACCTCAAAATTCATAACCAGGAGGATCTTCAGGGTTAGATATAGTCTTTTTGTCTAAGTCTACTACCTCTTCTCAAAAGCAAATTCCTCCAAAATATTTCTCTTCCATGACCTTTCTAGGAGAAAGGTTAGCCTCTCATTGCTTTTATGAGGCTTTTGATTCATCATTGAAAAGGATAATAAGTTTCCAAGGTTGATAATCTATTTGTGTTGAATTATCAGATTTAGATCAAGATTTGGTGTTTTATAAGGCAGTTTTTCAATTTTATATAACAATGGAGATAGAAAACAGTCTTGATATTTCCTTTATTGTGTATGATAAGAAGTATAAAACCTATATAAAACAAGAAACTACTTTCCAAGTAGTTCTATATGAGGGTGATGACTTATGTCCTTCCCAAAAACTAACGAAACTTGATGAGTCTTTTGATAATAGAAAATACTAAGAATATATTTTTGATATTCATGAGGAAAAGGGAAAGTTATGTCATTTATTAGAAGACAATTGAATCATATCCCTTGGGATGTAAGTCTTTATAGTATCGAGAAAGGGTGAAAAGGAAAAGATGAATGTTTCAAATGTTTATGTGCTGGACTATTTGGTGAATATGAAGAAGTTTAATCTGATGGGATTCATTTTCTTAATAATTAAGAAGCTTAAATCCTATGCCATAAAATCAAATATGATCATATTTCCCACCATTCCTAGTAATTTTTTGAAATAATTTCTATGTTTTTAAAAGGTTTCAATCATGTTAGATCTGACATCTTTCAAGGAGCCTCTCATCAGTAAGGATACATTAAGAAGACGTAGGTTACAATCCAATCCGGAATCAAAAAGGTTTGAGAAAGATTCAGAAGTTGATAAATGAAAGAAAGTACCAAAAGGAAGGAAAACCCCTTCTAATCTATCCAATTCATCCCTAAGAAAAATAAATATAGCTATGAAAAAAACCCTAAAAGAAAAATAAATAAAAGGCAGTATCTGATGAGGTTGAGACCAAGTGGAGGAAAAAGAAGGAAGAAAGGAAAGAAGGGGATCCTCAATTTGTTTTGGATCCAACTGAAGCTCGGGCTCTAAAAATAAGACTATAAGAAACTTTAAAATAAGAAGAAAGAAAGAAAAGAATGAAGAATCTAAAGGCCCAAGATATAGATATTGATAGTCTTCACAAAATAGTTGAGCTAGCCAAAATCAGATTTGTAATTTGGGAGCCACCTGTTCAGACTCAATCAGATACAATAGAGAAAGAAAAAGAGAAATAGGTATCTAAACAATCAGCTACAAAATTTCTCATTTAAAAATCTGAAGAAGAATAAGAATAGTAAGAACAAGGGGAATAAGAACAGGTTCAACAAGAGAAATAAATGCAAGACAATGAATATTCAAACAAGATAAATCATTCAGTAGATTCTTCAGAAGTCCCATACTTTAATTTTCCTTCTCTTGATCTACGACCATCAAAAAGAGTCTCTCAAATGGTTTCTTCCAAGAAAGTCATTCATATTTTAGATAAAGATGAATAATAAGAATTCGAAAAAAATCAGAACCATCCAACTCAATTGATTGGTACTAAAACACATTTTCGTGGTCTCGCAGAATTCCCGGAGGATAGAGATTCTGAAAGGACAACAACACTGAAGGGAATTCAATACATGGAACAAGATTTGAATGTATAAGAAAATATGATACCGATTATTCCAAAATTGAATCTAGGCTAGAAATCATTTCAAATCATCATAATGAAAGAACAGACTCCGTCATGATTCTTATGGACATGTTTTTGAATCTTGACGCTGATTTGAAGGTTTTCATGGAACATTTTTTTGAGCATAGCAAGGCTTGTAACAAGTTTGTCAAGTGGTCATACATCATTGATGACAATCTCATAAATCATGTGGACAAGATTGATGAATTTGTGAACTTGCTAAATTATCTCAATTTAGTCAACCATAATTTGGTTGCTGATTTGAATAAAAACATTGAATTATTTCAACGTACAAGAATCTAAAAAAGAATATCCCTTGAAGATCTTGAAAATCTTAAGGCAAAATTGGAAGATCGTTGTAATGAATTTTTTTTCTTGAATAGAGTGGTAATTTTAGATAAGGCTATAAACCCAGAATGGATGATTTCAATGACTAGGAAGCAAGACTCAAAGCTTCGAAAGCAACCAATCAGCTTAATGAAGATAGGATAAGGAAGTAAGAAAGGATAGTTGCAGAATAGGATGTGAATCTAAATGCTCTACAAGAATATCTTGAAAAATTGATGGAGGATATAAAAGAGTTCAAGAATATGAACCTCTCCATGTTTAACCTCTTGGAAAATAAAAAGGGGAACGAATTATTTTTAGAACTCTTTTGGTAATAAAATTTTGTTTCTTTCCAAGTAATATCTATTTTTTCATACACTATTTCTATAACCCTTTATAGGAAATGATTGTTTTCCCTTATTATTTTTGAAAATCGTAAAGGGGGAGAATAGTTTGTAAAAGAATAATTTAACGAATACCTTATTAAGGGGGAAAAATTAAAAGTAAAAGTTAAGATATATGATCCACAATGATATTTTAAACCTAGGGTGGAATTAGTACTATTCAAAATCACATTCAAAAGAGTTACTAAACTTAGGGGGAGATAAGTCTTTATTGTTTATTTTGTTTTGTGCTTTACAAAAGGGGGTGATTGTTGAGTCAAAATGTGTTTTGAGTTTTCCATTAATGTTTTTGTTTTAGAAATCAAAAATTACTTCTTATTTTTCATATATGTTGTATTCTCATTGTAATAACATATATCATAATTATATAAGTTATTTTCTTATCGTAATAATATACTATTGTTCTATAATCGAAATCATATATTGTGTTTTCCATTATAACAACGCATGTTGTTGTTGTGCATCATTACCAGGTTACGTATCATATTCTTATTCTGTATCATAACCACATGCATCGTTACCAGGTTATGTATTGTATTCATGTTATGCATCGTAACCACATGCATCGTAACCAAGTTATGTATCTTATTCATATTATGCATCGTAACCACAAGCATCCTAACCAGGTTATGTATCTTATTCATATTATCCATCATAAATATATGCATTATAACAAGGATATACATCCTAATCACCACCTGAATTATGAATAGGTTATGTATCATATTCTTATTATGTATCGTAACCACATACATCATAACTAGGTTATGTATCTATTCATTTTATGCATCGTTACAAAATACATTGTGACCAGGTTATATATCGTATTCATTTATGCATCGTAACCATGTTATGTATCATAACCACGATATGAATTATAACCAAGATATGAATTATAACCACTATATGCATCATAACCATGTTAAGAATTGTAATCGTATTGTAACCATGATATGAATCATAAGCATGTTATGAATCGTAACCACTATATGCATCGTAATCATGATAAGCATTGTAACCATATTATTAAGCGTACACATGTAATGCATTGAACTCTTATTTTTCTCCAATATCATATACATGTTCCTCATACTTATTGTTTCATACTAATTTAATTATTGTTTTTTAAAAAAAAATAATGTCATTGAGTTTTTTATATACCAATCAAAATGATGTTGTGTATTCTATTTGTTTTGACTGTTATAATTCCAGGTGTCCAAGTCCGTCTAATTTTTCAAGATAAACATGATAATTAGTGGAAATATCACAATTGGAACCTGATGCCTACAAATAGGATGTCATTCAAACCAGAGTGTACAACTTTGGATCTTTTATGTTCTAGAGACAGAGTGTGTGACATATCTTTTTCTTCACGTGATAGCCTTGAAGATACAAGACGTAAATAGCTTGTTCCAAGTTATTATATTTTAGTAAGTTCTTTGTTTTGCATTGTGCGTCTGATCATTTTGGTAATGATCGAGGACTTCCAAGGATAGGAAGACAGTGGTACCGGTCATCCTATCGAGGGTTTTCATGGATTTGAAAGACAGAGGTTCCGATTACCTTCTTAATCAGGGGCATCCAGGGATAAGAAGAAAGAGTGTCGATCATCATATCGAGGGCTTACCTAGGTAGTGGTATGAAAAAGATTTTATTCCAGGTTAAAGGATACCCAACTCTTTGGGATAAAAGATTTTTAAGACCTTTATTTTTCCACTACCATTGTAATAGAAAGTGAATCATTTTGTTTATTCTTTCTATTGATGTTCTTTTCTATTGTAATTTTTTCAATTATGATTCATTCATTACATATTATTTTAAGAGATTCTATACACTCTATGGTAGAATGATTTACATTTGTTTTACTCTGATCCTTGTAATCAATTCAAATGAAATTGTTTTATTAGACTATCATATCATTTCTTATCCATAAGATCCAGGACCCTTATGGTTATTTGTTTTGGTTGTGAATTGTATTAGTTTAGTAAATATTAATCTATGTTCATCCATAAGGTTAAAAATGAAACTTTTTCATCATACAATTCACCCCTCTTGTATTTTTCCATCTCATATACGTTTACATCTATATTAGGATCCAATTTTTTTTATTAATTATAATAGTAACCATAGAATTTTTTTGTTAAAATTTTAAAGGTAAGATTAGTTAAATATGGGTAAAAAAAGTGAAAGTTCATTAAATTTAGAGGAAAAATTTCCATTACTTTGTTTTATTAATATATATCTTCTTTAATCATCATAAAATAAAAAATATGGACTTACATCCCTTTATATCTGATTTTGATATTTATAATACTAATGTAAAATATAATGTAAAAAATGACACTTTCTTTATTTTAATATCTATAATATTTTTCAAAAGGGATAAAAAAAATTATGTCCAGTTATAAATGGTTATGTAAGTATTAATTAATTATTCATATGAAGGTGATTTATTTAAATTTTGGGGATGAAATAATTACCATAAATGATTATGTAACGCCGACACAATTCTTGTGCAAGTAGTCCCAAAAATCTTATAAATGATTTTAAAAATGTTTAAAGTAATATTTTTTGGGTGATTCATAGTTAAAATTGAATTTTTAAGAAAAATATAACATATTATATATTTTTTAATGGTTTATATTTTAACTCCATTACTTTAGTTTTTTTTCAAATTCAATTTATGTGAATTGTTCTTAAAATGTCACTAATAATATTTTATGTTAAATTTATTTTATTAAATTAATAAAAACGTATAAAAATAATTCAATATGAAGAGTATGGAGATTAATGGTTTAAAATTTCATCCCTTTTCCAACTATTATTTAATTATAAAAATATGTAAAATTATAAAACTTAAAAAATAAATAATCAATTACCATAGTTAAGAATAAAGTTGGCTTACGAAGGGTTTAAACTAAAATATGTGATTTAAAATGACAGCCAAACATATCATAATTTGAATGGATAATTATATTAACAATAAAAATTCCATATATTCTAATAAAAGTAATTTCTTGCCGTTTTTATGGAGTTAAAAGCATATTATATAATAATATTTTAGGTATTTCAAAAAATTACATTAATGATATTTTATAATATATAATAATTTATTAAATGATTTAAAATTCATAAAAATCATATATTCAGCCAAGTTAATGCTGTATGATTTTTAATATCATTCATTTTACATTTATTGGTCACCTATACTTTTATATCAACTTTTTTATCCTCTAAAGTGTAAAAGACCTTGATATCGTCATAATTGTCAAAAGGGTTAACTAAGTGTCAAAATTAAATTATAAGGGTTAAAACATAAAAAATACTTATAAAAAATTATTTTATGAGATTATTTCCACACGTATTCATATTAAATTCCAATTATATCAATTTGGATCAACTTTTCCATGAAAATTAATTTATTTTTACTTAATACTTTAAGTAAATTTTAGTGCATCCCTATCCTCTCTTATAAAATAGAACCTCTTCTACTTCATTATTCATAGTGTTTGAGCCTTATGTGGTGAATAAAACCTACAATTGTTTTTTATAAACTTCAATATTCATGAATTATAGGTTATGATCTTCCTAAAAGGCAATTCCAAGTGTCCTTAATAATGAATCTCGAGGAGGCCGACCAAAGAAGTGACAGTCATCCTACCCTACCACATTTGATTTAATTCTTCTTCTAACCCTCTAAATCCACGGTAAAAATTATAAATTAAAGAATTAATTATATTTGATATAGTAAATTTTTATTATTATGGATCAAACATAATGCATCTTCTTATTATCCATTGGAAAATGATAATGTCACTTTTGTATATGTGTGGATTACTACCTGCCCAAAGTGATGTGATTAAATTTTCATTTCCTTTTACATGGATGGAAATAAGTATCTATTTCTTGAATATTTAAAATAAAAGAATATTTTAATTAAAAATTATTATTGAATGGTATCAAAAATGTTATAAATGGATCGTATATGTTCTTAAAATTAAGAAAATGAGTCTTTTATATAATTATAATATATGTAAATTTATTATATAATAGGTTAGAGATATTTCTAACAAATTCAATATTAAGGTTTGAGTTTCTCGTCTCACTATTATTTTATCAAGACTTATTATATATTCATAAATTATTTTCTTTTTGTAGCATATATAATGATAATGAATGCATTTTATAATGTATTAATTAAAATTATGGGGATTTAAAAATCCATATAATTTTCCCTTTTAAATGAAAATTTAATATTTATATTACCATATTAGAGGGTTTTATGTTATAATATAATTTTTTACAGCGATTGTTTACGATTAAGTTTCCAAATATGAAATTTTATGATATTAATATCAAGAATATTATGATGTTTATTATACTCATGTTATTTCTTGAGATTAAAAGTTTTCATTTCATTTTCCTCTCTTTAAAAACTATAGATACCGGAGTAATTTTTTAAGACAACCTGACATGATTTTCATCTTATATCGAAAATCGTTTTCTTTCATGTATATTTTTTATAAAAATATTTTCAATAATGTGTCTATATTATCATATAATTTCTTTGAATTCAGTTTTAATCAAGGTTGAATTTTCACTAAATATTTTAATAATAACCTTCCCATAAAATTCTAAATGAGGTATATTTTAATTATTCTAAAAATATAAAAGGAATCTATGTTTTAACATAAAATTTATGAATGAAATTTCTCACCATACAAAAAATTAATTCTTTAAATCCTTCTTTATATGTTTTCTTGTTTATTTTCAAAGAAAATTATTTTTATAATATTTTTAATATTTTTACACTTTAAAGAAGTGATTTCAAAATAAAAAGGGTATTTTCCTAAATAAATATTCATTGAAATATTTTAAATGAATTTTCAACCATTATAACATCCCAAGATGTTATATGTGTGTTAATAGTTATATTATTCAATGATACCATCCTTTTTCTTTATAAATATTTTATATGATTACTATGATGATATATTTATCAAACCTATTTATTTTCAATGTTTTATGCTTGATGAAATGTTGAAATGATTATAAAACATGTTTCCTTTCAACGAGTTATAATATATTGTGAATGAATTATGATCTTTTTTCACACATATATTTGATTTTTATTATATTAATTGCTATCATGGAGTTATATATCTCTATAATTCTTTGTGTATAGATGGGTATCTCATGAGAGAATTAGGATATGAATGATGAGTGAAACTAGATTAGTAAGGGACTTTATCCACTATGATAGTCTTTATAGGGAACCTAGACTAAGGATATGATAAAATATATAGTGAACACAATCCAATATAATAGTATTGAGATTGAACACTGACTATGGATATAATGGAATGGGGAGTAAACTCAATAAACTATTCTAGTTAAATAATTGATCCTTGACTAAGAAAATAAATTTATATGCTTATATATATGCCCCTAACTGATGTTTTATTCCAATGTTATTCTCTCATACCTCATGATATTTGATTCCATTATAATTGAACCTTGATGAACTTCCATGATATATTCCATGAACTATGATTATGGTCATTGTAATGTTGGGTCTGAGTTTCAAATCTTAGGATCAGGTTCATATACCCTTTTATTTATGCCATGATACTGTGATAATTTATGTATCCCTTATTTATTAAACCTAAACATCTGATCTAATCCTTTATAATGATTCATTTACCCATGTTATGTATACTGTTTTTAAGTGTTATATGTCTAATAAGGGTGATAGTTACGAATAACTTAGTTACATATGGTAAAGATCTATAATGAATATGTTGTTTATGTATACAAGATTACAATGATAGTTAACTTATATGAATTTGGAATGAATCATAATTTTATGAACATGTTATTGATATAAAAAATCTAATATTTATGTCTTTAAGGGTTGGATTTATGTAAACCTATTATTTTCCACTATTTTTGAGGAAATTATTGCATGTTTTTAACAATATTATAACATCCCACCCAAAACCCATTAGACTAGGAAGAGGAATAGGTGCTAATGACCATTTTTAATGTCCTCAAACACTAAAGGATGGAAATAAATGTTAAGGGATTAAAATATTGATTAGGGATGGATTTACCTTTAACATACAAAAACTATAATTTTTTAAACATATAAACAAAAACATTAAACTATATACTACATGATAGAAAAAATGAAAACTAAAAATACTAGATAAAAAAGGTAAATCAATATTTATGTTGGAATTATGATAAAAAATAAGAAACCATAAATCTAAATCCATAAAAGACTCCAGTCACAAAGGTCGTACCAATCTTGCTTCCTGGATGTAACCAACTCCCATGCTCTACTTGTTATCATCCATAACTGAAACATCATGATTCTTTATAAGAGAAGTATAAAATATTAAAGTTAAATATTTAATAAAAACATATTTTATATAAAAAAAATTAAGAAATTAATTATCTAAAGTGTTTCATATAAATGTAGGAAGAATGAATAAAAAAATATTTTATATCAAAATAATAATTTAATAGTAATTATATAATCAATTTTGTTCATAAATCAATAATTTATGTAATAAAATATCTATTTATTATTCTTATCATACATATTACACACACTCACCAAAAATATTTTGTACCGAAGATTACATTCCCCATACTCTTGAGATGTAACTCATCTTGTATAGCAAGTCATCACATGGTCATGTAGTCATATATCCAAATTTGCAAAGGAAACCAAGTTATAATATAGAAAGGATCCTCATAATGTAATTATAAACCCACTAAAACCTTTTTATAAATTATCTTTCAAACATACTTTCTTTAAATGATTTATTATTTAGGAATTTAAACAAAAAATATTATACAACCTTATAAAACCACGATTATAAAACCATGAAACAAAAAAGATTTTAAAAATATTATCAATCAAGGTTTTTTTAAATAATAAAAAATATGTATTTTTATAAATATAAATCCTTCATGATCTTGAAGATGTGGGGGGGGGGGGGGGGTGGAGGAACATACATTACATTAGAAACTGTTCTCAAAGAAACAAATAATGATATCATTTAATATGGGTTCCCCTTCATTTTATTCAATAATTCCCAACAAAAACACATCAAAACATGTCATAAATCATAGATACTCCCATAAAATTCTAATATAGGGTTATTACTAATAATAAACATAGATATATTGAAATAGAAGGTGAAAGATGTCTCTAAATATAATACACAAGGATTTATAACATTCAGGATCTGAATTAAATAGAATATTCAAAAATACCTAAATGATTACTGTAGATAAAGAAACTAAAATATGAAGAAAAAATAAGTGTTTTGGGGATATCATTAGGTTATAAATCCAATTTTAGGATTTAATTAATCATATATCACTGATAAGCCACATATTTTACCAAATAGTGTGTCTATCATGTGGGTGCAACTCTCTAAAATATCCTAGATTTCTTGGTTTATCCACATGGTTTGGAAAACATCATACAATAGTGTAAATAATATTTGTCCCATGTTAAATGTTTACCAAGGGAATCTGTATTATTTAACCTGATTGTTTGCCTCCTTTTCGACTCACTCATAATGTTTCATGATTACATAGGGAATCCACACATTATACCCTAATCATGATCCATCCATGAGCCCTCTTAGACACTTATAAAAATTGAAAAAATATCATATAAAATTAAAAAGTCAATGCCTAATCAAACTAAATATAAACAACACATATAAGGGTAATATATTACTTAAAACAAGGGAGACACATTCCCACAACCATTGAGTTTTTTT
Organism: Viscum album; assembly: GCA_963277665.1. NCBI lineage: Eukaryota > Viridiplantae > Streptophyta > Magnoliopsida > Santalales > Viscaceae > Viscum > Viscum album. The sequence continues at coordinate 1,369,597,662 of OY728138.1, read as the reverse complement.
ACTTAGAAAACTAGAGACTAGTTGTGATTCCAAAGAGCTTTGGCCATTTCTCAAGCATGATGTTCTCATATTATCATATATCATGCTGAACTTGATGATGTTTCCATAAAAATCACACCAAAAAAGTAATTTCCCATTCATGATTTTATATTTAATATATAGAATATATATTAATGCATGGATTAATGTAGGATCTAGCTCAAGATCAACATGATCCCATAAAATTGCATGGTTAGGATTAGGCTAGTACTTCTTGAGTTGAGATACATGAAACCAATTGTGAACCAATATATACCTTTGTTGTAAATCAAATTGATAAACCAAAATATGAACCTATTCATCTATTTCAAATGGCCTAACATACCAATGAGAAAATATTCTATATTTACCAAATTTATGGTTACACCTCATTATATAGACCTTTAAAAAACATGCCCCCCACAAATAATGATTATATCAAAAAAAAGATCCAAATTTTTTTTGGATTAATATAGGTCATATACATTATTTTACTGATTATATATATACTTTCCATTACCTCAAGAACCATGTTTGGTCCAATTTGTGAATTCTCCATTGTCTCTAACCAACAAATTAGAGAGAGATAAGAATACAAATACAATTATTTTAATGGAAACATGTGTATATTGTCCAAATTAATATTTTTATTTGAGAACTCTATTAATGGTATGTATCCCCCCACAAGGCTCCCAAATCTATAACACAATATATGTGCGTGTCTTCTAATGTCTGGATCATACTTTTTGACAACCCGTTTATTGAAGGATGATATACCATGGTGATGGTTAATTGGGTTCCGAGTTATTTTTGTAAAGACCACCGAAACCAATAGGTAAACCTTGGGACCTGGTTATATATTATTGAAACTAGTACACCATGAATCTTTACCACTTTATAGATACAATTATTCTCTAGGTTATCTACCGTATTGGATGCAAGAATCATAATAAAGTGTGATAGATTTTTGATTTGGTACACAATCAACCAAATGAAATCATACTTCCAAATCATTATCAATAATTCAATGACAAAATCTAGTCATTTTTCCCACTTTTTTATTAGTATATGTAAATATTTCAATATTCCAATAGGTCTTTGAAGTTTATCCTTGATATGAAAATAGATGAGGCATTTGAAAACATATTCTGTCAATATTTTTTTCATAATTTACCAAAAAAAATTGTCTCCCAATTTCTTGTACAAATTTTTGATGCTTTTATGAATAAACCATTTTGAATGGTGATAAGTGGAAAGTAACTATTCATGATCTGATGAAGGAACTACTATCCAATATCAAAAACACAACACAATGTTCCCACAATCTATCAATACATAAATTGTATCACCACCATTGAGTATTCACATCATGGTTAGAGAATTTGGGATTGATAATTGAACATATTTTACCTTATCAACCATATAAAAAATAAAAGACACTGGAATAAAACTGCATCAATATCTTATTCAGCATAATCTAAATGCATACCAGTAATCATTGTCATTAATTTACCTTGATTAGAAGATTATTTTTACAAAAAGTCATATGAAATATATCTTAGATATCTTTTGCACCAAATTCAATTTATCTGGTGTACAATCTATGTCAAATTCAATAATATAAAGATACCTCACCCATCTTTGTTGTCTATGGTTAAAATATATTTGGGAAAAGATTTGTTTAACACTATTATTATTGGTAAAAACAATGAACATTTAACTAAAGTGATATCGGTTCTATGTTTTGAAATCACAGAATACAATACCAAGTTCCAAATAACATGTTAGATAATTATTTTAACAAATCCATAAATATTGTGAGTTGTAACCTATGACATGATCTTTTTTTTAGAAAATATAAACCAAACACTATTCAGAAAAATCAACAAATACATCATAACCTTATCTGGGTATTAGAAATATTAATATAGGTTTCAAAGGTATTTTGGCTTTAATCCCTAAAGGTATTTATTACATTGAACACTCTAGTGGAAAATAATACCTATCCTCATAAAAACTATCATCAAAGAGAAAATATGTTAAAAGTCATGAACAAAGCGATGATAATGAACTTCTAATTTGAGAAAACTTCATATTTAAATTCATTCTTGGGAATATTTTATGAGATAAAATCTCAATTTATTATTAACTAGTAATACACCTTTCTCAATAATTACATGTCCAAGGATGTTTACTTCCAATACCCTAAATCCACACATACATAATTTATCATAAATATGATGTTCTTATAGGTTTATAAATACTATATCTAGGTGTTCCTAATTGTATCTTTGGGTATGGTAATAAAATTTGATATCATCAAAAAAATTCCAAAAAATGAGTTAGGGTACCTATGAAAAATATGATTCATCATTTCCACAAATACTACTAGTTCATTTTTGAGACCAAAGGGTACAAAAAGGTATTCATAATAACCATAATGATCCTAAAAAATTTCTTCATAATATCTGCCTTCTGAACCTGCATTTGGTGATACCCTAACTAAAAGTTAAACACACTCTGAAACATAAATATAGTTTTTTTAATTAATAGAAATTTATTAATTAATTCTTTGGAAATAATCACTCAATTTTTAGTGATGTCATTTTTCTATTCAAAATGTATTTTATTCACAATTGATTTTATTTTATTTTGTGTGTAGAAATTATAAAAAATTCCTTTATCTTTTATACATTTTATTTTAGAAAATTATTACCAATTTTTAAATCATCAAATCAAAATTATTTTAGGGAAAAAATTTGTGTTTTTCTTAAATAATGAAATTTTTAGTGAATAATAAAAAATTTCAAAATTTCAAATACTATTACCTATTTTCATTAAATAATGTAATTTAAAAGTACCATTATATTTTTGATTCTATTATAATGTGACATAATATATAAATTATTTATATCAATATAATTAATTCTATTTTAATCAGCAATATTCAGGATTTGGATATAAGCTAATTTTTATGGTTAAAACTGATTTTTTTCTTCTAAAGACTATTTTTCATTACATTATATACATTTATATTAAAATTGATTTCCATAGTTATTGAGATTGAATCTTTAAAAAGGGATAACTTATTTTTAATTAGTGGGCTCATATTTGATAGAGTCCCCTTTTATTTTTTGTCATTATGAATAGTAACTATGGTAAATATTTATCACCTTAGTAAGGATAAAATTTTAAAAGTTGGCTTTAAACTATGATATATGTTCTAAAAAATGAACCCAAAAAATTTAATTAATTTATTTTATGGGATAAATTCTACCATTTCTATTATAGTTTCCAATATATTTCATTTTGTACCATTTTCCCTTTATAATGAAATTTATATTTTTTATGTTAATAAAAATCTAAAATTCCACTCTTGATTTTAATTTCTTTTATATTTTTACATAAGGATAAAAATATGTTATGAGTAAAAAAAAATTTATTTTATACATTAATAATTTTTTATTATGGTTTTAATTTATTTTTAATATTTAATAATGGTGTAATTACCTTAAAATAAAACACAACACTGACACAATTCTTATTTTAGGAGTTGAAAAATAAAAATAAAAGTTTTTAATAGAACCAAAATTAATATTTTATGTATAAATTATGTTATCAAAATAATTATATTATCAATAAATATGTGTAATTTATGTTTAAATAGTTTATATATGAATTTATTTTTTATATCTTGATGTCTTTAAAGTAAAACAAAATGAATAGTGTAAAAAATGACATTAATGAGATTACATGTAACGTAATATTTTATTAAATTATTTATAAATTATAAAAACATTGAAATATGACAAGTAAAACTTGAAAAGACCAAAAATATTATCCCTAGGGAATTTTTTATAAAATCCTATCCTAAGAATAAAAATTTTAATCCTTTAATAATGAAAATATTATTATCACGATTATCGTAAAAAATGTTTAATGAAAGGGTGAACCTATAAGGTAAGCTTAAAAATGAATAAAAAACATTCATAAACCTAATTTCATGATTATATTTATATCCTACCCATATTAATTTATAATATGAGTCATTTTGGAACCATTTTTGGAAAATAGTTACTAAATAATATATTAAAACATTGAAAAATTAGAAGTGTTCCACTCACCTCAATTATAAATGGCCACGTCCTCCTCTCATTTATTCACACATTTTGTGCAATTTTTATTGACCAAAACATTCCTAAAACTCTATATGAAATCTATATCCATGTTCTAGTGGCACCGTTCTTCACAATAGGCCATGCCCAATGTCTTTAAGAAGTTATCCAAAGGTGGTTTCTCTATGTGAAGGTAACCGTCTTAACCAAACTCATTCTATTAATTTCTTATTTTACCACCTTCAATTATGTACCAAAATGTAAGATATAATAAAACATATATAACATATAATAAGTTGATATTATGTTGATGGAATAATATTTATCCATCTCCCTCACCATTAAATTGGAAAAAACCATCACTCATGCATGCAAAAGACTACCACCTCATGAATAAATGTAATTGGTTTCCATCACCACCTCAAACGACTAGTCATAATAATGGAACTAATGAATATATATATAAACTTAAATATATGATATGTATGAAATACTATGGATTATTAATATTTAATTTATCATATACATTCTTTCCCTTTCAACCATTTAACAAAATGACAATGTTGCTCATGCGTACATTGAACTTACCATTTCTACAAAGTGATGAGATCCATTTTCCATGCCCAACATTCATGAATGATTCTAAAAATGTATATATTTAATAAATATGATATTTATAACATTAATATATATATTGATATGATGAATCTATATCCTTTTAATAATAAACAAAACTTCCACAATAAATTATTCTTGATAAAATGAAGTAGTTAACACATGAAATAATGATAATAATGAAAGGTTATTAATGAATGGGTGGTAAGATGTTATAAGAGGACTACATATGATATTATAAATAGTAATATAGTTATTATATAAATTAATAACAATTTTAAAACCATTATACATGAATTTTAATCATGTTAAACTAAGGGGAAGCATGAGGTAAGGTATTTCATCTCAAATTATACTCAATTGATTCATATTTGGTATTATGACCCTATTTATTTTTATGTGGTTTATACAAAAACCCTTTGATGTATTTACCATGAATATATATTTATTAATTATGATAAATGTTTTAATTCATGTTTACACCTTCAAGGGTTTACAACTTAAATGATATCAAACCGGTAAGAATTGTTTTTACAATATCATTTTTCTAGGATTAGTTGTATTTTTTAAAGGAATATTATAATATATCATTCATAAAAATAATGTTTTTACCCTCTAGTTATTTAATGAGTTACCATGTTTTATTCAGTCTTTTCCTATGATTTTTCAATTGAATCAAGAGAAGAAATTTTTAAGAGAATAACAAAAATTTGTTTTCTATTTTTTATTGGATATATTTTTTTTGATGACCACACGTTTAAAATTTTTGTTAAAGAAGTACTATTTATTTAGTAATATAATTTATTATGTAAATTTAATATAGTCATTTAAATTTTACATGTTTTTGAAGGAATATATATGTAATGTTATCTAAAAGGTCTTTATTTTTGAATTTCATTAAAAAAAGATGAAAGTATTTTTTTAATGTATATAAAATTAATAGACATTCCTTTTACATAACTGTATTATGATATTTATCTTATTTTATAAGTTTTAAATGGTTTAAAAAATAAAAAAACATTAATGAAATCTTATTTCAATTTACTACTTCCAATTTAATTTATTCTCTAAAACACATGAATTTATTACCAAACCTATATTTTTGTTTAATTGATGGTCATCATTTACCTCTAAAATATTATTTATTCATTAAAATTCCAACAGAAACACTCACCGTATAATGATAATTTTCATTGAGAATTATATTTAGCTTATATATCCATATTTTTTTATATCAAGGATAAACTTATTTTCTAATTTTTATTCTATTTATACATATGTAGCTTTACTATGAATGTTGTTTGATTGACTAGGGAAATGTTGATATTCCATATTATTTACTCAATACATATATTTATTGTTAAATCATATTTATCATGAATTAAATTTATCAATAAATTTATGATGAATTAATTATATATGTAGTGATAGGTGGTGTCAAAAATTTTGTAGTCCCAAAATGTGTCGATAGATATCATGAGACAAATCATTTTGTTAGCTTTATTAAATGAGATTTAACTGTATACCTACCCATAGTTTAAACTATCATGTAACAAGTACTTAGAGGTAAACATATCATGATGTATTATATCGAAATATCTCTCATTATTCATTTACATCATTAAGAATTCAGTTATTATTATACATTTTATTTTGGCATGGATATTATTTATGGATGCATTTCATGCCCATGTTATTGATTAAATGAAATATATTTTTTCTCTACCTTTCCATATTTTTGATAACCTATTTAATCATGAGAGAATACACTATACAAAACACTAGCTTATAATTTGATCTCACCTTTAGTTTGTTTCCTTTCCCCTAAATATTAACATAGAATCTTTTAATGAGTTCATGGATACACAATATTTATTTTCATTATGTTTTTTATATTATAACTAATGTAATAATAGAAGCATGTTTATATCGATTTTCATGACTATTAAACTAATTTATCCATAGTGATATGATACCTTGTATATTTTTTCAATGTAATAAATTTTAAACCAATTTTGGGTTAAGAGAGATGTGGTTGTTACAGTTGGTACTGAGGAATGTTTAGTAAAAACATTGGGAACTGGATTTTGGAAAACATAGATTATGGAAGAAAACCCTATGGAAGAGTTTGATGATAAGTATATATATAAAAAAATCCTAAAGTTTTGGTAATATAGAGATTATATGGTTTTCAAATAAACACATCCCTATTTGCATTCTATTTCTAGTTATGGTTTTTTTTACAGATGCATCTAGGGGTGATGACCTCAAAAGAGTTATTTGAATATATCTCAGCCATAATTTTGGTGCACATTTACTATACCCTTGCTGTACACCTAGTTTGACACTAATAGGGAGTATACATGGGTTACATCATTTTTTTTACTTATGAACCATTGTAAATTATTTTAATAGATTATGACAATGAATGACCTAGATTAAGCCTAAGGTGTCTTAGATTGAAAATGAGGTTTCATGATTTAGATATCTTATAAATGAGTTTTATGATTATGTGGGTTTTTACTCTGATTAATATATCTCATACTATTATTCTTTGTTTCATTCAATGGATGGAACTAGAAGGAGTAATGTTAACACTGAATGTGAGAAACAATAGAACGATTTTCCTCATGAGAAACCAAATAAAATGGGAGATGGAAGGCCAAACAATTTGATTTTTCAAAATTATCCATCTCATTACATAATTACCAATGTCAACTTGACTAAGTTTCCTAATACACAAAATATAAGAAAAATAGAGTTTCATAGAGACTACGAAGGGAAGAAGAATAAGTTTTCTATATGTAATGTATGTGGGAAAAGGAACTCAGGGAAATGTCACATAGGAAAAAGAAGATATTTGTGGGGAATATGGTAATTATACAAGTGAATAACCTGATCCAAGGGTTAACTCTTGGACCAAGGAAGGACCTATACTCTTCCAACCATTAAAGTGAATGTATTGAAGTGATTATGTACTGAGATATCATAATTATAATCTAGAATTATTTTTCTAATGATATTCTAGTTATTAGAATCATGAAACATTTATGGATTGTTCTATTTAATTTTTCATTAATGATTTAAAAAAAAGTTTAATGATAGCAATAACCTTGAATGGTCATTTAGTGGTGTGATGATATTTATTGAGAGCACCTGATTAAGGGAAAGAAAACCCTTAATATGTTCCCGATTTTGAGTTAATAGTGTTTAGTTGGGATAAATAAAATATTTACATTATGGAAGTAAATAAAAAATAATTGGTGACCTTGATATTAGTTAGTGATTTGATAATAATGTGATTTATGTTATATTTGACGAATCTTATCAAATTATTGTGTATATAAATTATATTAATCAGTCAGTGATTTTATTTTAAGAATAAATATTGTGTTAATTTTTATATAATATATATTTTCATTGATGTTTTTGGTGATTTAATATATTAGTATGTTTTAATAGGATATATGATTATGATATCCAGATATTTGTTATGGGACATTATGAGTTACTTTATATTGCATGAGTAAAAATGTTTGATAACATATTTTAGATTTTTGTGTTTTGAATTTGGTTAAAAATATTTTGGGGGAGTCTTGTGCTTAATTATTTATGGGATGAATTATGTTTAACTTTGAGGGTTTTTTTCGAGGTCCTAGATATTAATGTATTATATATATCCAATATGAATGCCTTGAAATAACCATTTTACTTTTGTAATGTTTTAATGAATTAAAGAATTTCTTGTAATTCTTTCGTAGATATTATGATCCTTTAAAATTTAATTTTAGTTCTTCAATAATGAAAAATTCATCATGAATATTCATTTATTTTAATAATAAAAGAAGTGTAAATTTATAAAACCACAACCAAAGGTTGAAATTTTTCTTATAAAATGAAAATAAATAAAGTAAGTAAATTTTTTTATTAATAATGTTTAATGCAATAGAATACTTAAAAATTATTAAAGGGATATTGAAACAAAAATTTCTATACTTTTAACTTTATTTCAAATGAATTGATGGTCTTTCACCAATAACTTATAAATGATTTTTTGGTCAATATCTTTATCATAAACATGTTATATATGAATATTTAATATTCCATAGATGGAAATTTTCTCCTCCCTGACTATATTTTAACTTCACCCCAATTTTCTCCAAATATGAGAACTTGATTATGTGTTATTTTAGGTAACCTTAATCATTCCCACTTCCCCCTTTGAAAATAAATTTTATTATCCCACTACAGGATGTGGGTTTTTAATAATGTTTTTTTTTCAGATATTGAACCATTAATTAACATGATAAAATTAAGAGGGTATAATTTATATAATGAGGGGGTGTGAAAAACTGAAAAATATAGTTTAAAATTATATTATGCTTGATAACTTTTTTATCACACAACACCAAGCTTTAGAAAAAATGAGATATATTATAAAAATATTATTAATAAAATTGGTCATTATAACCATGTCCTTGAATTAGAGAGTATGAATATGGTCAAACAAACTTTATAATATTTATATGATGGTCTAACTCAATATAGTTTTAATTATGAATTCTTAATAAATAAGCACTTAATTTTTAGTGACGTCATTCTATGCTTGAAAAATGAGTTTTCTACAAAAATGATTTTATTACATGTTGGACGTGGGAATTAAAATTAATTTATAATAGTTTTAGAAGTTTTATCTTATAAAATTATTACAATTTATGATATTATAATATCAAAATTAATTTCATGTCATGTATTTGGATTTTTCTAAAATAACATCTTTTCAGTGAATAGTGAAAAATTCCATTTCTCAAATACTCTTATTTATATTAATTAAATATTGGAATAAATTAGTACCTTTATAATTTGGGTTTAATGTTAAAGTGAATTCAGATCCAGTTTATTTATAAAAATTTAATTAATTCCATTTTAACTAGAAATTTCATGATTTTTATAAAAGATAAATTGTATACTTAAAAAGACATTTTTTTTCTAATAACAGTTTTCTATCGCGTTTTATGAATTTATATTAAAATTTATTTACAAAATTATAGATATTGAATATTGAAAAATGGATACCTTATTTTTAATTATTAGGTTCAAATTTGGAAAAAATTTCCCTTTTATTTTTTTCCATTAAGAATATTAATCGTGGTGAATATTTATTACCTAAGTAAGGGTAAAATTGGTTAATGGGGTAAAAAAAGAAATATGATGTCAAAATAAACCCAAACATTCTCTTATTTTATTTCATGTGATATATTTTACCATATATATCCCAAATTCTAATATATGGAATTTTTTTGCCAATTTCCCCTAATAATTACATTTACAAAATATCACTCTCTTTGTTTTAATTTATTTTATATGTTCAAATGGGGAAAAAACAAGTTATAAATTAATGTAAAATTTCGTTCTAAACATGAATAATTTAGTTATATATTTTTAAATTTATTTTATAATTTTCTTTAATTTTATAATTACCTTAAAATCATACATGACGTGGGCACATTGCTTGTAAAACCAGTATAAATGTCAAAGTAAATTATTTTAAAAACATCACAGGAATTATTTTTGGTTGAATTGTGGTTTAAAAATATTATATTTAATAATAATTTATAAATTTTGGTTAAATTTTTTAGATTCAAATCCAACTAATATTATTATGTATTTAATGTCAGATTCACTAAATAATGTCAAAAAATGAGGTTAATGATATTTTTTTAAAAAAATAATATTTTATTAAACTAGCTAAAATTGATAAATATATTAAAAGAGGAAAATTATGATGATAAATGGTATAAAATTTCAACCCTTTTCAATTTCTGAGCCAATAGATTCATAATGAGTGAAATTATAAATGATAAACATTGAAAATGTTATTATCGCGGTTAAGGTTAAGAATGGTTAATGAAAGAGTTTAACCAAAATATAAAGATTAAAAAAACATTCTAAAACATCCTTGGTTTGTTTTGCTTAAAACATAATCTTTTCACCACTAAATATGATTCATTTTATATACATTTTCCCAAGATAGAGAACTAAATAATATTTTAGAACTTTGAAAAATCAGAAGTGTGCCACTAACCTCTATTTTAGAAGGGAACTTACTACCATAACTTATTCACAACTTTTGATCTATTTATCTTAACCCCCCCCCCCAAAATTATCTCCCCAATATCTTTACTCATGTTATAGAGGTTATTATCTTCCCAAAAGAGTAATCCCCAGGGTTCTTAAGATGAAATCTAAAATTGGTTTCTCTAAGAGAATGTCACAATCATAACCATGATCCATTTTTTTAATATCATCATTTAACAACATTAATTAGGTTATAAAAATTTCAATATAATTTAATAATTATCTATCATTTAATTATATGTTATTATTTTTATTTTATAATATATTTTATCTCTGTATGTCCCTATACAATGGGAGAAAAAATCATCACTTGTGTGTATGGTGGACTGCCTCCTCATGATTCAATGTAATTTGTTCTCCATTATTACCTCAAATAACTAGTCATAATGTTGGTGATAATAAATATATATAATAATTATTATGTAATATTTATTTTATAAATTTAATATATCATCTACTTCCTTATGATTTAATGAATTAAAAATGGTAATATCATTATTTCGTATGCATGACCCACCGTCTCCATAAAGCAATGTGACTAATTTTCCACGTACAACATTAATGAATGATTCAAAAATGTATCATATTAATAAATATTATATTTATAACTTTAATATATTTTTATATATGGTGATTCAATATCCTATTCCTAATAACAATAACTTCCATGAAAAACAAACATGAGAAAACAAAGTAGTCAACACCCTAAACACTAATAATTATAAAATTGTGTTAATGAAATGATGATAATATGTTATAATAGGATCATATATGATAGTAAAAATATGAATTTTGTTCTAGTATAAATTTATTAAATTTTAAAAACTATTATTAAATAGGATAACCAACATTCAAGTGATCATAATCATGAGGTAAGATATTTCATCTCAATTTCCACTCTTTTGAGATGTATTTTGTATTATAAACCTATTTATTTATATGTGGGGTATATAATTTCAATTTGATGTATTTATTATGAATATATATTTATTAGTATTTATTAATGTTTAAATTCATGTTTACAATTTCAAGTGGTTATAATTTAAAAGTTACTAAAGATATAAAAATTTAGTTTAAATTCTCATATTTCTATAAAAACATAAATTTTTAATTGAAGAAATATAATAATATATCATTTATATAAATGATATAATTTATTATTCTCTAGATACTTTTGGGGGTTTCCTATTTTCATCTAAATTTTCTTCTTTTTGGAACTTGAATCATGTAAAAATAATTCTGAAGAGAAAATATAATCATATTTTTCATTCGATCCTGTATATTTTTCATTCATGTCTATATTTTTAAATTTTATTAGGTTGTACCTTTTATTTACAAAAAATATTTATTAAGGAAAATTTATGTTCTTCTTGACCAATTTTTGGGGTTTAAATGAATCTTTTAAATGTTATTCCTAAGGTAAAATTTTAAATTTCAATACAAGAATTCAAAACTAATGTTAATTGTTAATGTATAAACTGTTATTGTTATTTCCTGATGTCGTAACCATTTTATGATATTTATATTCCTTTACATGTTTTCAATAATTTTAAAAATAAAAATATTTTAATGAAACATATTTTAATTCCTTGCTCCCATTTTATTAATCTCTAAAAGACTTGAATTTATTATAGAACCTATATTTATTTTGAATTTAAAGTCATATTCTATCTATTACAAATTTTTGTTCATTAAATCTCTCTTGAAACATTGAAATTATTATGATTATATTTCATTGGATATTAATTTTTTTTAAATACCTATATTATTTTTATCATGGACATTTTTATTTTAAAAACCACACCCCATTTATAAATATGGTGTATTAAAATGAATGTTATTTGATTTGCTGAGGATATAATGATATTTTATATTCATTACTCAATATATACATTTATTGATAAATCATAATGTTTATAAAATAAATTAATCATTGGATATATGAGGAATGAATTGGATATGCAGTGACGAGTGAGGATCCAAATTATATATCCCCTTGATGCATCGATGAGTCTCTTGTGAAAAATATGTTGGTTAGCTTTATCAAAAGGGTATTTGGTGTTTACGTATCCATAGAAAAAACTGTCTTGGTGTAAGTTATTTGATGTAAATATATCAAGATTTATAAAAAACATGAAGTCTAATATTATGAATTTACTTAATTTAGAATTAATTCATCATTATCCATGACATTATTGTGTTGTTGTTATCCGGGGATGCATTTCATGTTCAATCTATTGATAAAATGGAATGTGTTTTCAATTATCTACCTTGCCATATTATTTATGGGTTATTTAATCATGATTTATTATATGTTAAATAAAACTTAATAATTATTTGGTATGCCCATTATTTTGTTTCCTTTCCTTATGATATTATTAAGGAATATTTTAATGAGTTCAAGGATGCATAATATTTACTTTTACTGTGTATTCATATTTTATTTCCAATGTAATATAAGAACAATACTTATATCTAGTCCTTAAAGACTTATAAGCTGATCAATCCTTAGTGATACGACCCCTTGTAATTTTTTTCATGTTTAATAATGTAGATAATGAATCCGGGTTACTAGAATTGGGTTGTAACAATTTATCAAACATATCATAGATTTTTATAAGAGGATATAATTTTATTATCATAATCTGATATAACTTATGATAATCAATTCAAATCCAATAGTTACCATCGTCCTTTTTGAATAATTGAACTGAAGTTTCCTATGGATATTTAATGTATCTTAATAAACCATTACTTATAAAATAATCAAACTAGAACTTAAATTCCCTCAATTCTAATGGTAACATCCTATAAGATGAATTTGAAATAGGATTGGTCACTGGTAAAAGATAAATTTAAAATTTAGTTTACCTACAAGTAGAAACCCCATTAAATTTTCATTGAACACATTAGGATATTTTTTTATTATAGATAAAAAATATCTTTTTTTTTTCATTTCATCTATAGTTACTGATGTTAATACATCCAAATTATAAGATATAGTTCCAACTATTAGTAACAAATGTCCTTCTCTTGTTGTTTTTAGATCCTAAGATCCATTAATGAGATGTACTAATATATTGAGCAGTGTAAAATGAAATTAATGAGAATAAAAATAAATTTTGGATTTGGAAGCAATTAACCAATTCATTCAAAGAATGATATCAAATATTTCCATCTCTATAATGGAAAAATCCCATAAAAAATGACCTCCTTTAATAGTATTCAGACACAAGACATATTTAAATCCTCTATAATCGTATTTCCTAAAAGGTGTTTGGATTATCATAATAAGAAGCATAATTTTCACATAAAATACCATATTTTTAATGAAATGAGAGTTAATAAAATAATGGGATGCACCTCTATCAAAAAAGACATTATAAGATTTGAGTTCATAATAATGGTTCCTCGCACCACTGAAGGACTTGATTAACTATTCATGGATATTTTCTCTATACCATACATATTATTTCTAGGTGATTATATATAATATTTTAACTTTTATTATTGTTTCAAAAAATGTAGTGTTGATGTGTTGCTATAATCACCTAGAATTTATCATTTTAGTACTGAGAACTATTCTGGAAATATTGAGCCATTTTATTATAATATGCATGTGTAATGTTAGAGGTATACCCCTAAATTTTCCTTACAGTATTATTACAAAGAAATTTTATGTGTCCTATTTGACCAAAATATTTAAAATTATAGTACAGTGTGGTACAATACCTTTTCCTCTGATTAAAAAATACACTTTACAAATAAACTAGTATTATACAACAATATAGAGGAGAAGAGATCGGTCTAGTCAATTGGTTTTCTGGTGTCCTATATCCTTGAGAAAATTTTTATCATTTCTTATTATTTCTAGTATTGGAGTTCCAACTTGTACCTTTATAGGTAAAATTCCCTCTCCCCACTATAGGTTATCATGATTTCTTCTTCACTATAGTCTCTCTATTGACCATGCTCGTATAATCATGAATACGTAAGATGGATACTTTAAAGTGTATTTCTGATCACATCCCAACCTCAAAGATAGAGTATTTTAGAGTATTTATGGTAGAGACCTATGGAGAAAATTGAGATAACTTCATGAATATATTTACATATTCTAGGAAGGATGAGGTTTCTTAAACGAGAGTAATTAAATATTTCATATTTTTAATCTCGATGTAATGTTTGTAGAATTATTTATTAAACTGTTTCTTGAATACATTCCAAGTATTTTAATGTCCTTTTCTATTTTGAACAACTATATCCTAAAATTTCATTACAATCTCTTCAATAATTTATATGATGAAATTTTACTTGACACTGTCAGTGCACCTAGAAAAATGTCCAACAAAGCTATGACTCCATGTTTTCCTGCTCTAAATCCATTAAAAAGAATTGTGGATTTTTATTATGGAATTCCAATGATAGATTCTTATGGAATTTTTATTGAATATTATTCCCATTAAAAATAACTTGTAAGGATTATATGACTTATTGATTCACATATGGATGAGGTTGAACAATATTTTATGTAACAACCTCATATTGATATCATGATCTTCAAATGAGTTTTATATCCCTATCATGATAACCATATTTCACTTATTCACCACATTACTACTAAACTGAAGTTTTAGGACATTTCAATTCAAAATAAACAAATTTGTCAAAATAATATTTCAATATTCATAGAATACAATATTTATGGTCCACTCTTAGTGGAAAAACTCTCCACCAATGCATGATACTCAACACCTATAGGCTAAACGCATGATGATGATGTGAAAATGCTCCTTTTATATTTAACCCGCCCTAGTTATGTCAATATCAACATAAAAATGTTAGAAAGACCTTTTAATGATCAATATTTTATGTACTCCACATTATATATCCCAAATATCCATCCAAATAAATAGACTAAACCAAACTAATATCATTTAAAAAATCCCTTCCCTTTCCCATTGGTTTGGGAAAAGGTTGAGGTGAAACCGAGCTTAAGTGGAATCCCCAAGATGCTAAAGGATGGAAATAAATTCATCGGGATTAAAATATGTTGGTGGTTGATATTACATTTAATGTGGAAAACACATATGATACACTAACATAAAAAATAGTGATGTTATAGGATGAATGAGAGTAAAAATGAATACTAAAAAACCCAGATGAAAAGGTAAATGAATGTATAAACTGAACGTAAGATACTAAATATGAAACCAAACATTAAAAAACATACAATAATATGATCATAATAGTGGAACCACAATATATTCCAAGTCACAATTGACTCCTATTCTCCCCTCCAATCATCCATGACCTCAACATCACAATTATTTGCTAGAGATATATAAAATATTCTCCTCACATATGTCATAAAAAATGTCTATATATGCACCATGGTGGTATGAGTGGGGTGATTTCATAAAATTATTAAAAAATCTAACATAATAATAACACATATGAAACTAATAAAATAATAAGATAGAACAATTTATATAAATAAAAAGTGTATGAAAATAGTCTCCAAGATAGTTTTATATAAAATCATGATGTAGTTATATAAAAACAATTTATATCAAAATCATAATTTAACAGTATTTACATATTCAATTTGATTCATAAATATATAATGTATATATTAAACAAATCCATTCAGTCATGTTGTTATACCCTTTCCATAAACTTACACACAAATGCATGTATCCAAGATAACAGTTACAATACTCATGAGTGGTAACTCATCTTCCATACTAAGTCGTTAATTGGTCGTTAAGTCAAAGTCCCTAATTGTAATTGGATACCAATTTTGAATCAAAAAATAACCCTCAAAATTCAATTAATATATCACACCAACCCATGCATTTAAATGTCTCCATCAAGCAAAATTTCTTAAAGTAGTTTTTGATTTAATTTTTTTAAACAGGTTGTGTGTTCCATTCTAACCCTATGATTTTAAAACACTATAACTAAAGGGATTTTATCAATTCTTACATCTATGTATTTATCCAAAAAATTAAAAAAAGATTTTATAAATCAATATACTTCATTTTTATAAGAATGTGAGAGAGGCAGAGAATCCTCCATCCTCATAATAGAAACCATTATTCACGAATCACACAATGATATAGGTTGAGATAGTTTCCTACCTCATTTACTTAAATAATTACTAATAAAACCATATCAAAAATTTTCATAACACATAAATCTTCGAATAAATGTTCCAATTTAGGGGTTTTCCTTAGTGGAAATAGAGAAATCTATAAATAGAAAGATAAATATGTGACATACCTTGATTCTCTGGACCTAACACAAAAAATACTCATTTTAATTGGGAACTTGAATGAATTTAATCTCCAAAAATACCTGGATTAGTCCCAAACTTTGATAGCTGATTAAAATAGAAGATTAATATGGGTTTCAAGGATATTTTTTAATTTTTAATTTTTTAATTTAATTAATCCTATTTTATGATTAATCTGAATTGTTTACTAAACCTTGATGAACCACTATCTCAAATTTCCATGCTCATATGGTTTATCCACATAGTTGGAAAACCATCCACCAACCTTGTGAAATGACTCTATCAAATTTTTAATGGTTCCCATGGGAATCTACATGATTTACCCTATCCACCCTCCTACCATGATCCTCCTCCTTGAATCACCCAAGATGTTTTATTTTGAAATAGGGAATCTACACAACATCCCCTAACTTTTCACCTTCCATGAACTGTCTCAAATATTTCCAAAACTTTTCAAAATTTCATAGAAACCTCCTAATAGAAATTGAAATCAAATTAAAGATCAAAGAAACCTAAAATAGTTAAACATATCTCAAAATAGAGGTTTTTATAAATTCTTAAAGATTTGTAGAGATATTTTTTGGAATATAAAAATAGTTGATGGATGTTCTTATGAGAGTAATAAAATATCATCTTCGTATTATATAAAAATTCATATAGAATTATAAACACACAAATAAAGATAGTTAGTAGAGAAAAAGTAGAATACCTTGATATTTAAGTTGATATTTTGATTCAATTATTCATCAAGTTGATGATCTAATAATTTGAGATTTAGATTTAGATCTACTGTAAAATTATAATCATTTATCTATAATAAAATATATATATTTTAAATAGTATTATTGAATCGGTTTTTGATTTATATTATATAAAACCATTTTCCATTTCATCCAAAGTACACATTGATGTGTTTTTTAGGATTTTATTATGATAATGATAGTGGAATAAACCCATTAAATTACATAATATATCTTCACTAGGCCAACATGATATATATAGAACATAAATAACCAACATACACAAAATAAATGTAATGTTCTCAATATGTATCATGTTTAATGGAGTAATATTGATGGAAATCACTGAGTGATAGACTAAAGAATCCTTCCACCATAATTATTTCACCCAAAAAGTGATTCATAATACATTACAATAAAGCCCTTTAATTATAATGGTGTACTAGCACCTTCACATCAATAATAAAAAGATAAATGTTTTGAATAAAGCTTCAAATATTCCTTGATAGTATCATATAGTACGAAAAGAAGGGTCTCCACAAATAATATAACCCGAAATTCAATAAAAGTAGTCTATTTGATTTAAATAAAACAAATAACTATTGATAATATTATCATTTGAATATTTAAAATGATTTTTATTATATAAATGAAATAAAAAATTGATTCATAATCAATGGAAACCTCATAGAGAACTTGTTAGTAACCATTAAACCATGTTATAATGATATCACATTCTACGAAAGAGGTATCATTTTCCTTATAGGATACTGGGATATCATAATATATGATATTCATAATATTCATATCAGATTCTATGAATTAAGGTACACCATATAATATTATATATCCATTTTATAAAATTTCTAAAAATCTCATACTTGTACTTAAATACTATAAGGATTTTTATAAAAAAAATTACAACTAATTGTGAATTTATCCAAAAAATTTGGTTATAGTTTATCAAAATATTTTTATTTTGAAATAAAAACATTTTATCAAATTTAATCCTTATTCTAAATCCTATTTATGTGACCCTACAAACCTTTATAGCATTAAAAAGGAATATGAAATCCTAATTTTATAGTTGTTAGAAAAGAGTAGCCTCTAGAAAAATATCATTATTACATAAGCTACATGGGGTTACCAGGGGATCTCAATAAATCATAATCATATCCTCATATAATCATGTCCATCATAATATACATGATATACATTTTATTTATACCTATATAATATATTTTCCCTGGACATAGATTGACCAGTAAAAATTGGATGTGTATATATTGTAGAATCCCTCTCATACATTAATGATTCTATGAAATAAACTATCTAGGCCAATGGATAAATCACATGTCATACATCTAGAATATGATCATATCACATGTCTCTCTTCCATGTATCTCAACACATCACAAGTTCCTTAACTAATCATAGTAATGAATTTTATGTTTATTGTTATATCAAGGGCCCATATGTCTTTACTCATCATAATATTGTAGAAGTAACATCTTAGTTTAGATATAACTGAAGACATGATCATCAACATACCAAACTAACCTTGATTTTAAAATCCTCAAGGATTATTTAAGAAAGTTATCAAATAATGAAGGTTATCATGATTACCATATCACTAATACCAGGTAATGGGGATTCAATATAATCATACACCCATAAGAATATCGATGAGTTTATGATATTGCATATTATATTCTTCTATGGGCCAATCAAAATAATAATGAGTTTCAAATTATTAACTAATAATTAATTTTTATATATATCGTATATCAATATTTTTATATATTATAAATCTCTACTCATAAAAATATTAACATATAATCACAACCATAATACACTTTGATGACTGTAGATTAGGGAAAGCACAAGGTCATACTTTTAGGGGATAATTATCATTTAACTTCATAAAAAATATGCATCCAATGTAAAAAATAATAAAAAATTAGTTTCCATTTTTTAAAATATTATAAATTAAGAATTCTTAAACTTATTTAAGAATAATTTACAAAAACATAAATAATATCTTATTTAACATAGCTTATATGATATACCACTATATCATTCTTATGGTTGATAAACTTTTAGGGGTTTTATTAAACCCATTACATATCTATATAATTATTAAATAATATTTATTTTAAAATCGAATAGAACACTCTCATTAAAATCATTAATGAGTCCATAGAGAAATCTCTTTTGAATAATGATAATTATTATGAATCATATATATAATGTTAAACTCATTAAACACATTTAATCTCTTTAATCCCATAACATCAATTGTTATGATATTAATTACTTCTATTTTATATGTATAACTATTTCTATGTTCATCACCATCATTCATAAATACAATTCAGTCAAATTATTCCTTGAAATATTTTTGTAACGGATGTTACTATTGACATTACCCATAAACCAAAATACATTAAACCTTTTAGGATATATATTGACCTTAATTTTTTTATTTGACTTCCATAATGTTTTTTAATTTTGAAATTATCTTTGTCCAAACATTATGAACACTATCCTCTTAGATGTTATATTATGATTTTAATATCTTGATAAGATAAACTAACTCTATTATGACTAGGAAATAAATCTTATTTATATTTAGTATAAATATTTAACAAAGAAACCATTATCACCATATCATAAGTGATATTTAATTCATTTTCTTTGAAAAGAAGAATTTATTAATTAAAAATCTTTAATGATGGGAGGAAATAACACATTACCTAATTTTTTAATAAATATTAAAATAAACACTTTTATCATGGAAATAATATTTTTATCCTTTACTCTTTTTGAAACTAGTTATAGAACCCAATAAATCATAAACCATGTGTATTAAATTCATCATATCCTAATTTTTTATTAAAAATTTTCATAACCAGAAAATTCTATCATCATATAAGAAAAATGAGATGAATATACACATACATTACTTATATCTATATTTTAATAGCATGAAATTTCAGTATATATATTTTCCTTTAAATAATACCAAGTTTGATACCTTACTTAACATGCACTAAAATAGTTATGGATTCATTAGTGAATTAAAATAATCATCATTAAAATATAATTATGATAACATATAATATATTTAGATATGATATAAAATAATAAAATTCTTCTAATTATAAAAATGGGATAAAATATTAATAAAAATACTTAACCTTTAATAAGATATTTTAAAATAAAAAAACTTTTATTGTGATATTTTGTTTTTTCAATTAAATGATAAATTTATATTATTTATAAATATAATTATACAATTTTTTTTGAATTTATATAATCAAAATTTACTTAGAATAGATATTTTATCATTTTATGAAAATATAGATCTTTAGTAAAAAATGAGGTATTTATGAAATTATAATTTTCATAATTTTATCGATATATAAGAATAACCAAGATGGTCATAAAAAAATTTATGTAGTAAAATATTAAATTTATAAATATTATTTTTTTCATTTTAAAATATTATATAAATGTAGCATTTCTAGGTAAAACATTTTTTGAATTAAAGTAAAATGTTACTTTAATAATGAAAATTATTTTATGTATTTTCTTTTAATTAGTTAAAAATTTTGTAAAATTAGGTAATGAAATTATTTTATATTCACACAAACTTTATTTTAATTATAATAAATCAATTTTGGTTATAAAAACAATTGATATTAAAAATTTTAACTCACACATTAACATTATGCTTAAATAATATCATCTTAAAAATTATTTTAAGCATTATGTGAATTTATTTTAGAATTATGTTTTCTTAATTATAGTAATTTTTATTGCAAAAGTTTATATAATATTTTTAATTATCTTAATGGAATTAATTCCTAAGGTCAATTTTAATTAAAAATATTTTAATTAATTATCATTCATGAATGTAATGTTACCATGGGAAAAACGTACACATGTGTAAAGTAAATAGTGAATTTACAATCCCTTAAATCACTTGAAGTTGTATCAAAATTAATTTTATGAGATTATTTTATATCATGTAGTGGAAAATACTCCATATCAACTAATAATTTGAGCTTTTGACATTGAATAATGTTAATAAATAATTTAATTAGTAAAGGTAATTCAAAAAATACACATCCCTTAACTTATAAAAGGACACACTTAAACCCATTATTTAATCATGAATCCAATCAAATTAATTGTTTAAAATGATTCCATTTCTTCATTTGAGAACCATATCCCACCGACCTATGTATTTTTGCTTCTTTAGTTAGCTTAAAACCTTCATTTTTTTGGATAATTCCAAGAAAAATCAATGATTCTGATGTGAGTATTACTCTCCTCCCAATATTTATTTATAATTTTACTTTTCCTAATATTATACAAATTTTTTCATATAATGAATTTATAATTTTATATATTCTTAAATTTTAATATATTAATGTAACATCAATTAACTAGTCATTTAGTAGTATCCTCTATGAAAAAATAATCATCAATCATGCGTTTGTACAGACTATGGCCTCGATGACAAGATGTGATTCATTTTTCATAAATTCCTCTTTGGAATTATATCAAGGGAATGTTTGATTAATAATTATTTTTTATGTTAATTATTATTTTTTAAATTATAAACTTTTATATATTCATTCATTTCATCCATTCGGTAAAGAATGATATCATTACCAATGTGTATTCAAGGACAATCACCTCCATGAATGACTTGCATTATTTCACATAAACACCTAACATGTATGGAAATAAAAGTTTAATTAACAATTAAATATAAATTTTACAAAAAATATTATAATTATTACGTGATATAGTTTCAAATACTATAACTATAACTATTCACTGAGAAATGAGCTTGTTAATTTTGAGTACATGTGGAATACCACATCCAGAAATGAAGAATTTAATTTATCATAACCATACATCTTTAATTTATATAATGATGGATTTTATGAAGATATATTATCTATGTTAAATGTAAAATATTCATTAAAATTATATTTACACTACATAAAATATCTTTCTCACCCATTCAATCATTATGACATAGTTTTGTTTTTTTCCATTCCCCCCCTACTTGAGATATATTGTAATATTTATGTTTGGAATGATTAAAAATGTTACATAATATTAATAAAATTTAATTAAGGTATTAAATATTTTTTAAATTTTCAATATTTATAATGTTAATATCTAAATTTATTTGTAATATATAATCTCTATTCATTAAGAACAGTTGGAACAAGTTTGTCTCTAACTTTATCTTCACGATGAGTAAATAAATATCCCATGAGATGAAAGTGAAAAACTATAAGAAATAATGGGATATATATATACATATTATAACTATATTTAATAATGTAATTATGAACATGGTATCAAATATTAAGGATCAACATTAAATTTAGAAAGCACGTGGATGAAAATTAAAAGTCATAACACCTGATGTTAGAATTAAGCTATAAGTAACCACAATATTCAATGTAAATAATTACTGATGAATTATATAAAAGGATTATAAATATGGATAGGGTTTTCAAATATATTATTAATATTTTTATGGTTGTTTTACAAGAAGTTAGAGAGTTATTAACCAAGCGGAAAAATAATGTGAGGGATTTTGTTTTCAAACTCCCTTCATCAAGACACAATTTAAATTATGAAAAAAATTAATTTAATAAGGTGAATATGATTCCAAATTGTCATGTTATCTTGAAATATATTTTATTCATGGTATTATTATTTTTTATTTCATTATCTTTCTCATTCAATGATTTTCATTAAAATTTCACTCATTTTGTAATTTTTTTCTACTCAAGTCCATTTTCTTGTGAGTCATGAAATGTATTCTTAAGTTGATTTTAAAAGTGGAAATTCATTATAATTACATTTTAAAATATTATATTTCCTTTTTTATCTTGGTATATTAATTTTCATTTTTAAATTCCTAACTTCAATGAAATATTTAAAAAATAAAATCATGGGGTTTATAAGAATAACTCTTATGGGTTGAAATGAATATTTTCTTCAATATCCATGTTTTATGTAGAAAAAACATTTTCTTTAATGTTTGAAGTTATCTACATACGCATCTTAGTTTCTTATAATGTAATTTTTTTTGAATCTATTTTATAATGTGGTTTCACTAAATGGTTATAATGGACTGTTAGTATATTTTGGATGATTATTTATTAAAAATGATATATTTAAAAGTACTGTTTTAAATGTTCCAAAATAACTTCCTAATTAATTTTTTTTAAAAAGATTTTTTTGAAATAACTTGAATTTATTGAATTTATTTATATAGGCGAATCATTTAATTTTTTTTATGTGGATTAGTTTTTTACAAAAAGGAATCTCTTTTATACATTTCCTTATAAACGTTTCTTTCTGCAACATCTATCATTTTCTAAGAAACATCCTCTTTATGCCTTCATGTTTTTATAAGAAAATTATTACACCTCATTACATGTTTTTTATGAAGACACTATTGGTTAATCAGGAACTAGAAAAATATGAAATTAAAAACAAAATAACAATATATTGAAACAAAATAAGAAATATTACATCCTAAAATTAAAATTAAAATGTCATAGTAATAATGAAACAGAAGAATTTGACACCATATTGAGGTATGAATCCTAAAGTTACACATCTTGATATAAAACACAAAAGCATTATCTCTTTTATTTCCATTGAAGTCAAACCACAAAAAATAGAACTTTAACCACCTAACAAGAAGAATATATCCACCAAGAATCGCCATAAAGAAAAATATTAGACATATTAAGACAAGATCCGTTAAGGAGATCCATAAAATTTGACATTTACCATATAAATAACATCCTAATAATAATAATGAAACCTATTCTTATCATTTTAACAATATTTATCAATAAAATTAGAATAGAAAAATGATGAATCCTATAAATTTTTTTTCTTCTATGTCAGACCTGTAGAAACATAACTGATCTTTCAACATTGGAGATCAAAACTGTGATAGATTGGTATTACCTGGACCATCCATTAACATAAATTGTGGATACTAGTGAACGTAACATTTTATCAATATAAAAATAATGTTTTAAATAATCACCCAATCAGCAAAAGTAAAATAAATACCATCCAATTTTTTAAAAAGATAATCCAAATGAAAAGACATCCAAATAATGATGGCTTTGTTAAAGCCCCCTGGATTTTTCATCCCCATCACCATGCCCGTTTCTTCATGGGACCATTAAAATATCTGATTCTTTTATGTATTAATTTCATTATCTACAACTTCACCAACGTGTTCATTCAAGGATGTCAGGTTTTATGAGAAATTAGTGGGAATGTAATCCTTATATAGAAGACATTCCAATGAACCTCTGGTCTTTTTTGAAGAAATTTATTTCCTGGTTCCCTTTAATTCTGAGTACTCTTTCTATATAAAACCCTTCCTATTAGACCTAGTCATTAATTTTTTTACAAGATATGATCATTCGTTTTGAAACATAATTTTCTTTTAATTGGAGGTTGGAGAGACCCTCCATGTTATCCCTAGTACGGGTGAATGAAAAAAACACACAAAGAAATGGATTTTTTTTCTATTTCTACATAAAAGACTCTATTGATAATATAATTCAGTAGGAATATATTTTTCACAATTAGATGAGAACAAATAGACACATTTAGAAGAAATAGTATCAACTATTAGATCTTCCTCCAAGTGGATCTAGTCAGACTTTGAGGTAGAATATTGATTCTGATACTTCTTGTTTTTAGACATCACTTTATTCCAACCCTTTGTCACACTAACCTACAAATCCTCTTATATAATCTCAAAATGATTGGAATATGAGTGATTATAAGAGGATATTTTATTAGGATTGTAAATCATTCCAATAACTTTCATATTTTGTGAAATTTATTTTACAAACTAGTGAAATGTTAGATTCATCATTATCACATTCAATATTAATATTTATTTATATACTCATATTATCATGCAGATATGTAATGACCTGATAGATTGGAGTCTCGTAGGGATTCTTGAAATTAGTGTTGAAGCTTGTGGGGTTTAGAAACCCCAATTGAGAATTCTAGGATAAGAGCAATCCTCTACTCTAGGATGAGAATGATCTTAAATGGCCCTGGGGAAACTAGTATGAGTAGCATCCAAATAAGATGACCTAATTCCACCAATCCACCTATCTGTATAGCTTATGAAAATTTATTTTACATAAATGGTATGATCCACAAGTAATTTCTTATTTCCTAGTTATCAACTTGTAAAAAATGATTTACTTATAATTATTTTTTTCTATGAATGCCTCATGTTCCAATACTTTATTCAAGGGTGTTCACATAATTGGACAATACATCAATTAATTGGTGGATTTCCTTAAACAATAGATTTATTTTTGATATGGTAAAAATAAAACTCCTCTATTAATATTTTTTAGTGGTATTTACATAGAATGATTATCAAAGGCATTAAATACCAATTTATTTTCCATGGGTTTATCAGGACATGTTTATTGATTAAACCCTAAATTCTTCCTTGAGGAACCACTTCAAAAGGATGTAAACACCATTTTAATTCCTTGTATTTTTTTAATATTTTTAAAAACCATTTAGTATACATATGTATAATTTTCATTATGATGGATTCTCCTAGACTTATGTCCAATTGTTTGGGTAATATTTATATATCATGAGATATCATTATGAATGGTAGGTTCACCTATCAAACTATATGAGAGGTAAGTTTATAGTGATCCTACACTTTCTTAAATTATAATTAAATCATTTTAAATATAATAAATATAAAAGTGTTACAAAACTAAGATTCAAAGGTTTAGTGTCCTGGGAAAATTTAGACCATACATAAAATTTACATAATAAAACAAAAATATTATTTAATTTCTTTTTTATATAGATTCTTCATGTCCCTCACGTACTACTTAGTACAAGTAATCATCTAAGGATATATATCAAAGAAATGGGTTAGCTAAAAGATCACTAAGAGGATAGATAATAAAATGAATAGATATAATATTGGGTGAGAATAATAACAATCACCAAAACATAAGCATAATATTATCATAATAAGAATGATATAAAGCATTATATAAAGGCATGGAATGTGGAAATTCATAAAAATAAAACATCATTCCTTAGTGGTCAAATACCACACATATTTGTAAACAAATATAGCATCATGTTCATGAATAACATATGTGCATAATCATAACATAATAATTTTGAACAAATCTAGCATCATATTCATAAATAATTCACAATATATCTTGAGATACATCACATTACCCAATACATTGGAGAGGTATATAATTCCAGGTGCACCCGTCACCTCATAATGTTTACATAATCTTGTTTTCCACATAGACCATATATCAATCTTAGACCTAAAATAAACAATTGAAAGGAAATAAGTTTAATGATAATTTCAAAAATAATACATTCAAGAATAAACCATTCGATTCCCAAAACAAAAAAATTAAAAAATAATATTTATAAGAATCGACAATCTTGAGGGAAGAAGAAAAACATCACAATAGAAGTAAACATGTGTTTTTAGAAAGATGAGTTCTTTTGAAAAAATATTTTCATTTGTTATAAAATCATATTAAAAGCATGTATATCCCTAAAATAAAAATGGAAGGATAATGAAATGATATTTTAGGAATATTAAAAAAACATACAGCTAAAATTTTTCATGAAAGAAGAATAATCCAAGGGAATGAAACACGGTTCGAGATTCCCTTTACCTTATGTCTGAATGATTTTTTCACTTTAATATCATAGATAAAAAATTAGATTAAATAATTAATAAAACAAAAACCTATTATACATTTATTTAATTTATTATAATTTTATTAATTTAATTTATATCCATTATGTTGAGTTATAGATTTAAATTCTGTCTTTATGAGAGTGTTCGTTTCTTGGTTTTCATGACTAGTTCACCTGTACACAATTTTAGATGCTCATGTCATATGAGAGTAGTTCAAAAATTGAAATTATATGTTATTCATGAAATTAAAAATTATTAATTAGCCTTATATATTATTTTATTTTACAATATAATGATTATTCATCAGATAACATGTTAATGATAATAGTTTAGATTAATTTTGGAAGTTTTTTGTTAACCTTGAACTCTTTTTTGTTTTTTTATTTAATATTATGTTTATACGCCAATTACAGAATATAAAAAAGTTAATATAATTTATTTTAATTTTTTTTTTCAATCATTATAATGTTTTTATGACCATACTTGAAGGTAATAATGGAAAATTAAATCTTGTCCTA
Organism: Viscum album; assembly: GCA_963277665.1. Classification (NCBI taxonomy): domain Eukaryota; kingdom Viridiplantae; phylum Streptophyta; class Magnoliopsida; order Santalales; family Viscaceae; genus Viscum; species Viscum album. The sequence continues at coordinate 1,369,569,412 of OY728138.1, read as the reverse complement.
CTTGAAGGTGATAAATCAACACATGACATATAACGTTTCCATTTTTAGAATAAAAGAGAGAGGAGAAGAGGTTTGTTGACAGATTATTATATTAATATTATAAAATTAAATTATATATAAGATATTTTATTTATAATTCCACGTAGATAAGGGGAGGTGAGGCGAGAATAATAAAAGAAAAGAAATAGAAAATTAATTAAAATGAAATGAAAGAGGATTTTACCTCTTAAATTTCCCTCCCTGAGAACCTCTTTAGAGAAACTGGATTTTCTATTTTGTTGTGAAAAAAGGATCTGGGAAGTGGGGAATATTATTGGGTAAAATTTATAAAATCTTCAAAGATTTTGAGGTGTGTAAATTAGAGGTGGTGAGGGTGGTATTTATAGGGTATGAGAGGGGTGTTTTTCAATTAATTTATTCATTAGTTTATTATTTTTGATCAAGACTATAAATTATTTGAACATTACCACTAATTATTTTAATATAATAAAAGATAGATTGATATTATTCTCTTACATAATCTATAAAACATCTATTACTCTATAATTCAAGTATTTTTCAAATATCATAAGTTACCGTATTTTACTATTCACAAAAATTGAACTATTTAAAAAAAACCAAAAAATCACCCTTAACATTTTTTGGAATATAGAATTAAAAAATCAACTCAATTTTATGAAAAAAAGTTTTCTAAATATGATAAATTATATTTTTAATTAAAATCATCATCTATTTGAAAAATATGGGTTTTAAAATTTTAACTAATTTTATTAAACATTAATTTTTTTAAGGTCATGTAAAATTATTTAATAATAATAAAAAAAAATATTAATTTATAAATAAATTTTATGAAAATAAATTTTCTTTTAAATAATTATATTAATTATAAGATTGTAAATAAATATTTATGTTTTATCGAAATTCGAACACTAAATTTATCATTTTAGAACATTTATTTACATTCATTATGATATAATTATATCATATTTTCATTTTCAGTATGCTGAAACATTATTCAAAATTTCATAAGTGACGTTACTATTCTATTTTCTATATTACTATTCATAATGGCCATGTATTATTCTGAGGGTCTAGTTACTATTCTATTGGTATTTGTTCCTTAATTTCTATGAATATTACTTATTTCATTATTCATCCATGAAAGTGATTTTTTATTAGGGTATTTATTATATGTATGAGTTTTATACAATATAACATAATTATAAGAAGGGAAGAAACTCCATTGATAAAATTTTTCTTCATTACATTACTCCCCCATTTTAAATTTTTTCCACAAAATTTTTGTTGTACAATAACATATAATGGTACGTCTCCTTCATTGATTCCTTTGGTTCACATATTTCCTCTTCGCACTTATGGTTCCTCTATAGTACATTGACTAGGTGAGTATTCTTATTGCATAAAACTTTTCCACTATGGTCCAAGGTATTCACTGACTTCTCCTCGTAAGAGAGATCATTTTCCAACTATTCCACCTCTAGATTCTTTACATGTGAGGGATCTGGTATGTACTTCCTCAATATGAAAATATTTAATACATCATGTACTTGAGAAATGGTAGGTTCAAGTACTAGTAGATATGCCATATCTTTGACATGATCAAAAATCTCGAAGGGGCCGATGTACCAGTGAATCATATTTTCTTTCTTCCCAAATCTCATGGTACTATTCTACAGAGATACATAGAGGAATACCATGTCTGCAACCTTAAACTCCCTATCTCATGAAAAATTGTTTTCAAATATCCTTTTTTGAATTTGGGAAGATGTAATATTATGAGGAATAGTTTTCACCTTCTCTATAATTTTTTGACCATTTCATGTCCTAGATGCTTACGTTTACCATCTTCATCCTACCATGTCGGTGCTCGGAATCTTTTACCACAAAGGGCTTTATACAGATCAATTTGGATGCTTGAGTAGAAATTGTTTTCGTAAGGGAACTCTTTTAGAGTTTGATGTTGGTCCCATACTCTTTTAAAGTCCATATTAAATGATCTCAACATGTGTTATTGTGTTTGAATATTCTTCTCTGATTGGCCATCAATGTGATTATGATAAGATATAATGAAGTTTATATTATTGTTTAGAGAATGTTGGAGACTTTCCTATAACATTGGAGGTAAATCTCAGATCTCAATAAGATATGGTAGATTGTGGAACACTATGTAGACATTCCACTTATCTAATGTATATCTTTTCATGTTGATCCAGTGATAATTTCTCTTGAATTGAAATAAAGTGAGATGCCTTTATAAGGAGATCCATAATAACCCATATAACATTGTTTCCTTTGGATTTCTTCGAATGTACAGTGAAAATTTCCATGGTGTTTTTCCTATTTCAATGTTGTTATGGGTAATGGTTGAATCATCCCATTAAACTTTTTTCCTTTCATCCTTCATTTGCAGTCATTCTAGGAACATTGATGTATATTCATTGATCTCATTCTTCAAATTTCCCCACCAAATGTTCTTTCGGAGATCTCTATACATCATTGTACTCCCTATGTAGATAGATAAGGTCAAGATATGTTCATTACTCAGATAATCTTTATTTATATTTGGATTGGATGATACACATAGTCATGTACCAAATCATACAACTCCTTCTTCATCAACTTTTAACTTTGTGTAATTCCTTGTTATGAAATATCTGACCTTCTTCTAAATTTACACATCAATTCTCTAAGAAATCATTATTTTCACTATAAGGGAAGGTTGAGAAATTATTTGGGAAATTATTTATTGTGTTCCATAATTAATTATCCCCATGTACATCCTCTGGAAATATAAAAACATTGTATACTTCTATATTCTCATTGTTGATAAAGTTGCAGGATCGTTTCTACATAGAGCATCTGCCACTTTATTCTTTTTCCAGGATGGTAGTAGATTGCGCAGCCATAATCCTTGATGAAACCTAAACATATTCACTTGTGAATATTAATATCCTACTATGTGAATATTAACTTGAGGATCACATGATCATTATATATTTTACACTTCTCCCCATAGAGATAATGTCACCAGATTTTCAATTCAAAGATCACTACTGCTACCTCTCGATCATGAATGGGATTGTTTTTCTAATGATTTTTCAACTTCATAAGGGTGTATACTATCACATTATAATTTTTTATTAGTACACAACCTAAAAACCAATTTTAAGCATCAATGTATACCAAAAAGTGTTCCCCGTTTGTTAGAAGTGTGAGTACTGGTGCAGTGATAAGCGTCTTTTTTTTAACTCTTTGAAGTAGTCTTCACATTAATTTTCCAAAAAATTTTCTATCTCTTTCGATTAATCTTGGATATTGGGTTTTACAATCATGATAGGTTCTTCAAAAATATCTGCTAAAACTAATCTAGACCAAGTAAAATCTGTATCTTTATTATAGATGTTGGCTTGGGCTAGTCTTCAATTTTCATTGTTCTATAAGGGTCCACATATATTCATTTCCTTATGATAACATGCCCCATGAATGATAATTACTCTATAAAGAACTAAAATTTACAATAATTTCCATAATATTTCTCCCTTTGTAGATTCTTTATAATGGTATTCAAATTCTACTCATGTTCCCCATTTCTCTTGGTGTATATTATAATATCATCCACAAAGACTACCAAAAAATTGTTGATGTAATATCTAAAAACTCTATTCATTATGTCCAAGAATATTTATGATGAATTTGTGAGCTTTAAAGGAATCACTATGAACTCATAATGTTCATACCTTATTTTAAAGGCCATCTTGGGAATATCATCCTTTCTCTCCTTTAATTGGTGATATCCCAACCAAAGATCCATCTTAGAGAAATAATTGGCACTATATACATGATTGAAAACGCAATATATACATGGTTTGGGGTACTTGTTATTTATCTAGATTTTGTTGAGATCATTATAATCAATTTAGAGTCACAATTATACATTATTCTTCTTGATTAAGAGTACTAGTGTACCCCATGGCCAAACACTTGGGTATATAAAACCCTTTTCCAAATTCTCTTGTAACTTCTTCTTTAGTTCCTTCGACTCAATGGTAGGCATTCTATAACATGAATTTGATATAGGTAGATATCCACGAATAAGTTCAACTGAGAACTAAAACTCTAAGTCAGGAGTAAGACCATGCAATTCCTTTTGGAAGACATTAGTGTAGTCCCTAAAAATGGAAATGTCTTCGATCAGGATTCTATCATTTGCCTCAATAATTTGATCATGATAAGATTGATTATAAAAAAATAATATAAAAAATTGAGATGATGATTTGGAACTATATTCATCATCATCCTTACACTATTATAGATTTTGAGGATTCCTTAGTATCTGTAGAGTGATATCCCTTTCCCGATAGTTGATGTTGGATTTGAATAAATATAGCCAATACATGTCCAATTTAGAATCATACTCTTCTAAAAATATAAAGAGAATATTTTCTTGGATGTTTAGTCAAAAAACAATAATCATAGAGGAGTTATATACTTGGATATAATAATTTCATCATTTTTTATTCCCCTAGATAACTCAACCTCTATATTTTTCTGTGGTGTTTTTATAGTTACATGAAACAATAATCATTTCCCCATCCATTAGAGGAAATCTCCATGGTAAATTTTCCCACATTATTAACAAGTGAATGCTTGAGTTTTATTTCCATCATTGTCATTATTTCCTCCAACATAAAACTCCATAATTATTTTATTATCACCATAGCCATGGGACTACTCTCAAAACATCATCTACACATTGATAGAACATCCAACAACTTCTTCATAACTCCCAATGTCTTGAATTTCTTACCATTTTGATGGTGTGATTATAAATTACTTAATAATCTATCTATTTTTCTACCATTGTTGATAACACAACCTGAGGCATACCTTGAAAGCCTTGTGAAATTTTATTTATGATCCATGATACATTCAACTTATTATTTCTTCAGCTATATGAATTATCTCTCCATATTTGTCAAATGAGTTCAAGGGAAATACTTATTAATAAATATTTTCTTAATGTCTTACCACTTTATCACTTTAATATTGTCCTTCATCTTATTAATCAACACAAACCAATGGATGGACTCCCCATCAAAATGATAAATGGACAGAGTCACATTCTTTGTTTTAGAACATCAAATAATAGAATATATGTTCTCTATTGTGTTGACCCACTATTATGAGACTACTGTATGAAAAATTACACTAAACATAGATGGTAATTTCTGTATAAAAGTCACGATAGAAAGTTTTTCCCTCATAGGATAAAGAAGATATTCAACATTATTTAGGTTATTGCTCATATCCTGAGATAGTTGGGTAACAATTTCCATGAAAGTTTACACTCCACCTCTCAAGGAATTTCAGATGTCGTTGGAGCAATCATCACACTGTCCCTCATATAGGTTTTTGGACTAGTTTCTCCTCGTTCCCAGCATTTTTTGAAATAGAAAAAGTCTGAAAAAAATAGAAGTCAACAAGTCATGAATAAATAATTTATTCCATTGTGAAATTAACTCCAAAAGCATGTCTTTTAGAATCCATATGTTTAGAATTTTTCCAAAACAGTGCTTCTTGTGTACTTATATATACTTGGTCACTTACTAAGTGTAGTCACAAATTTTCTTTAATACTAATTCCAAAAATAAATAATCTATGCTTTGATACCCACTATAATGACCCTACCTTTTCAAACATTAATATTAAACCATTTTGAAGATAAACAATATAATAGTGTTACAAAAACAACATTCAAAGGTTTATTGTCATGAAAAAATTTGGAACATATATAAAATTTACATAATAAAAAATAAAAAATATTTATTTCCTTCTTCTCAAGCTTCTTAGTGGCCCTTGTGTACTCTTTAGTACATGTAATCAACTGATGATCTACACCATATAAATGGGCAAGCAAAAAGTATAGTAAGAGGATATATAAGAGAATGAATCAATATAAAATGGGGGGAGTATAATAATCATCATCATAACATAATCATAGTATTATCATAATAATAATGATATGAATAATTATATAAAGAGATGTAATTTTTCAATCCATAAAAATGAAATATCTTGTCTTATTGGTCAAATACCATACATAGTTGTGAACAAAGCTACTATCATGTTCACAAAAAACATAAGTGAAAAAAATCATAAAATCATCATTGTGAACAAATCTAGCATCATTTTTACAGATATTTCACATTATATCAGGAAATAAATCCAATTACCTAATGAATTAGAGCATTATATGACTCTAGCCTCACTCTTCACATCATAAAATTTACATAATCATGCTTTCAAGGAAGAATATATATCAATCTTAGACATAATATAAACCATGGAAATGAAATGGTTTTCATTAGAATTTCAAAAATGATACATTCATGAATAAAACTTTTTATTCACAAAATAAAAGGGGAATAACATAAGTTGTATAAGAATCACCAAACTTGAGTGAAGGACAAACAATGTGAAGATAATTAAAACATGTTTTTTTAGAAAGAAGAGCCCTTTGGTAAAATTATTTCTATTTATCATAAAATTATATTAGAAGCATGTATATCCCAAAAATAAAAATTTAAGAAAAATTAAATTATATTTCAGTAATATGAAATGAATATCCACACTGAAATTTTACATGAAAGAGGAATAACCCAAAGAAAATTTGGTACGAGATTCCTCCTTTCTTATGTCCAAATGTTGTCTCTAATTTAATATCCTAGATAACCAAATTATATTCATTAAATAATAAATACAAAACCTACTATACATGACTTTGATTTATTATAATTTTTTTTAAGTTCATTTATGTCCATTATGATGAGTTATAGAGTTTGATTTCATCATTATAAGAGTGGTTGTTTCTTTGTTTCCAGGACTAATTCCCTTTTATACAAGTATAGAGGTTCATGTAAGATGGAAATAATATAAATAATGGAAATTATATGTTATTAGTGAAATTTAAAAAGTTTAATTGGTATTATATACTATTTTTTCTTCCAAATATGATGATTATTCATTAGATTAAATATTTATGTTAATTGTTTAGATTGATTTTTATGGTTAAAGAATTGATTTTGTTTTATTATTTAATATTAAGTACATATAATAGTACAAAAATAAAAAAGATTTCATAAAATATATTTTAAAATATATATCAACCATTATAATGGTTTTATGAATAGATTTTAATATGGTAAAGGAAAATGAAAACATTTCATCCTTGGAGGCGATAAATCAACACTTTACGGATAATGTTTTCATTTTTAGAATAAAATGGACAGGAGAAGGGATTTTATGATGGATTATTCCATTAACATTATAAAATTATAGTATTGGTGTTATAATATAGCTATTTTGACACATGGATAAGGGTAGGTTAGGATAGAATAATAAATGAAAATAAACTAAAAAGAAATTAAAAGAAAATGAAAAAGGATTTTACCTCTTTAATTCATCTCATTGAGAACCTTCCTTGGGAAATTAGATTTTGTATTTTGTTAAGAAAAAATGATCCTGGATGTGGGGACAATAATTGGTAAAAGGATTGGAAATTACTTATAAAATCTTCAATTTTATTTATGTATGAGGTGAATAGGTGGGTTGGGGTGGTATTTATAGGGGAGGATATGGGTTTTTTTTATTATTTTATTCATTAGTTTATTATTTTTGGATTATGTCTATCAATAGTTTGAACCTTATCAGTAAATATATTAAAATAATTAAGGATGGTTCTAAATTATGGGCTTGAATCATCCATAAATCATCTTATACTCAATAATTATATATTGAACTATATTTTATGAGATTATTTTATAATTATGTGAAGTTAATTTTTTAATTAAAATAATAATTTATTTGAAAAATACCAGTGTTAAAATTATAACTGATTGTAGGAAAGAATGAAAAATTACTTAAGGTCTCATAATATTATATTATAATAATAAGACAACAAAATATTAATCTATGAATACATTTTCTGAAAATAATTTTTTAATCATTATATTAATAACAAAATTGTAAATAAACATTTACATTTTATAAAAAAATCAAACTCTTAATTTATCATTTTTAAAACATTTAATTACTTATACTATAATATAATTATATCATATTCTCATTTATGACATGCATAAATTCTATATATAATTTCTTATGTGGGGTTACTAATCTATTATCTGGATTACAATTCCTAATGGTCTTGTTACTATTCTAAGGGTCAATTTACTATTCCATCGATATATGTTCCTTAAGTTTTATAAATAACACATATTTCATTCATCATTCTGGAAAATAATGTTTTTATTGGTCTCTCAATTATATGAATGTGTTTTAAAATATTAAAAAAATTATAATAAGGGAAACAATTCCATTGTTAAATGTTTGGGACGTTACATAGTTATCCTAACCAACAATGTAATGTTAATAAGACAGAGGTTCTTGACTTATTCGTATATTGTAATGTTTATATTTTTATCCACATTCTAATGATTCAGTTATCTTATAATACTATCATTCTTATTCTATAGTGTTATTTATTCATTTATCATGTTTTGATTCCATTCCCCTTATGATATTATGTTATGCCTTATGTATCTATTATAAAGCCTTATTATAAGGTTTATCCTTACTAAGCAATTGATCTCACCCCTTTATTTTGATTCAATTTCTGTAGGTGATGAATGAAAGTATAAAGCATGGAAAACCTCGAATAGTATCCTACGTGGATAATGAATTAGAAACATCGATAGTATATTGTGGATTTACAGGGTTTTTATATAGTGGATAAAAATTTGTCCATTTGATCAGAAGTCTTGATATTATTTAGTTAGTAATTTGTCTTAATTCTATAATACTATAAATTAAAAGGTTCTGAAACTGTATATGTGTGAAATATATTTTAAGCATAAGTGTAAACCAGAGAGAGTGTATTAAGTTATTTGTTTTTAGAACTAGATCTGGGAGAATGGGTCATTGAGAGCTATAATTTGTATAAATTTTTTGTATAGATAACAATAGATTTTTTGATGTTATCTATTTACAATAATTTATTTTTTAGAAATAACTTCAGGAGTTGATATGTAAAGTATTATCTTTGATTCATATATATAGAAAAAAATTTAGCTTTCTAATATTGAATATCTTATGTTGATTGTATATTATGATAGGGGAACAATAGGTAAAACACTAGTTCTAAGTATAATTATAGGATAATCTATATAAATTTTAGTAATGTCAATATTCTATGGTTTTCATTGAAATTACATTACTGTTTGGATAATGTAAAGTGGATGTGGTTTTGGAATAGATACATCAAGGGGTAATAACCCCGAAAAGCATTTCTCAGGTACATCTCTCTCATTAATATGGTGCATGGTGAATTGGTCCTAACAATGAACCTGGATATACACTCATAGGGTATGTTATTGGTTTAATTCATGTTATATTTATAAAGCATTATGAATAATTCTGACATATGATTTTATGTAAATTAACTATATTAGATAATATTATAGTAAAACGATGTTGGATAACTGATAAATATATATGTAATGAATATACATGACATATATCAAGGTTTAAATTATTGATATTATGAAATCATGATATAATTAAGAGGAAAAAGTATTAAAAGTTAAAAAATATATGAAGAACAAATCAGTTATTACCTGAAGCATAACATTAACATGGAATTGCTAATAAATGGGTGATATAATGTAATAGGAAAACAATATATGGTTTTATGTATATGAATATGGTTCTGTGACATATGTATAATAAAATTATATTTATTATTAATGAGGATTTAATTGTTATGATGAAAGTCAATACATAATGTAAGGGGATTTCTATTCCCACTTTTATTTCTAAGAGTCTTATTCCATATTCACCACTAGTTTCATTTTCATGGTGTATATATTTCTATATTATATAATAGGTCATGAAAATACCTCATTTTATGACCTTATGTGTTTTTATTTATTTTATAATTTCATGGGGATTATGATTAAAATTCTTCTCAAATATTAAGGGATTTTTGTCTAACTTTTTACTTTTTAAGACCCATGTAATATTCACCACCTATTTCTTTTATAAGGTGTATATTCTAAAAATTAATTTATTTAATGATATTTATTCTAAAATTTATTATTATTTTCATATCCATTTATGGATCTCTCTTTCATGGGGTTTACGATTCAAATGTTACCAAATTATTAAATGATATCTGTCTCATTTTTTTCTTTGAGATATAAATTACGTTATGAACCTATATATTTTCACAATGTTTATATAAATTTTTTTAATATAATATCATGAATTTATTAATCCCTATGATATATTAATTTTTATTGTATTCTACTCCCTCATGAGGATTATGATTCAATTTTTCCAATGTCATAAATACTTATGTTCCAATCTCATCATTTATCGGGACAATTTTTGATTAAGTATAAAGTGTTGACATATTATGATCCACCATCAATATTTCTTATAAATATTTCTCCTCTGTTTATTCATGATATCTTCATATAGTGGTACAATTTTACAATCTTATTTAATTATGATAATTAAGAAGTTTTTTTATAAAATTATGACTTTATTTCTCTCTTTGTTTGGAAATCTATTTTCTTTCAAAACCGTGCTTTCTAAAATGTTTTAAAAATTGTTCTAATATTTTACTATGATTTTTTATAAAAAAATTTATCCACGTCTTACATTTTTATTTTTTGAAATTTGATATTGTTGTCATTTTCCAATCAATTATCTTTTGGATTCTACCTATAGTGTGAAAATGATATTTGTTTTTACATATACATTGTCACACCTGCTATTTCAAAATTTATTTATTTTATTAATTTTATTTGTGTTGGGTAGATCGGGTCGAAACCCGACTTAAGATTTCGAGTTCCTTGTGTTTTGGTCTTGATTGTGTCCAGCGCAACGCGGTCGAAGCCGTAGGGCCTCCCCTGGGTCGCCGTGCGACCCCGCCCGGTTCACCACACGCCTTGCCAATGTTTAATTAATGAAATTATTATTATTATTATTATCTTGGATGATAATTTAATAGAGAGTATTATTTTTATTTTTTTCATTTTATAAAGTTTATTATTGTAATGTTTATTATTTAATTCATTAAGTTTTTTTTACCTTATTATTGTTATTATTATTTCTATTGTTGTAACTTGTTATTATTATTTTCCATTTACTTTTATTATTTTTATCATTAGTCTTATTTTATTTTTAGTTTTACTTTTATTTTATTATTTTATTATCATTATTTTTTTCCATTTTGGGTAGGGTTTGGACCCCCCCTTCATTGCGGCGCATCCCCTTCCCTAATGCAATCCCATCGCACAGCTCACCCCCCTCCTGCATGCTTCGCCTCGCCGTTGGCTTCCCCTCCTGCGCGCTACACCCCTCCGCCGGCTTCCTCAGCTCATGCCGCTGCACCACCACCCCCGAAGCCCTGGTCCGCCGCACCCTGCCACTTCCGCTCAGGCCGCCCTGCCTCCCACCGTGCACCCCACCTTCCATAAAAATCCTCCGGCCTCCCCACGCCAGTCCGGCCAACCCGCTACTCTGTGAACCCCATTGCGCCGGACCTCCCCTCTTCTACTCTGTCCGGCGAAGCCCGTCGCGCCCCGTCGAAGGCCTTCTTCCCCCCTTCAGTTCTGCTCATGTCGTCTCCCCTTCTATGTTCGGCGACGCACCATCTCCTCTGGCCTTCCCGACCAGCTTACCTTCCACTCTTTATTCCATCCCGAACCCCCAGCCTGCACTCCCCTGCCCTAGACACGACGACTCACCCCCCCTCCTCGCCGGACCTCTCCACCGGTGCAGCACCACCCTCCGGAAAACCCCAGCGCCCCTCTTGCATTGTCCGTCCCTTCCCGTCGCGTGACCATCTCCCCCTTGAAATAAGTAGTGCCAAGGCTTCTTCCCCCATTTTTTTGAACCGAGCTATCATCACACCCTGACCACCCAGCCAGCACCACCGTCGCACACTGGGCCTCTTCCTCGGACACTGTAGTCGCGCCTACAGCCAGTGCATCGCCTTCAACAAACAACCCCTCCCTCCAACTTCCATCTGCCGCTGCACCTTGCTGGTCGCAGTCTGGTTTCGACACCCCCTCTCTCACCGGCTGGTGCGGCTCTAGATCCTCCATCGGCACGTCTCTCTCTTCCCACACACGCCATACCCCCTTCGGATAAGTCCCTCTCGTTTATCTGAGTGCTGCTTTTTTTTGGCAGGTAGGATGTTCATTATGGGGTTTATTCTTTTTTCTTAGGGTCTAAATTTAGTTTCTTATACTTTTGCATTATTTGTTTAATTTAAGGTGTTTTTTTTTCATAAGGGTGTTTTATGATCAAATTTGGTGGTGCGAAACATATATTTGGGGTGTTTGATATGTGTCCAATTGAGAAAAGTCTGTTTTGGTGTGTTCGCCTTATTGCACAACCTTGAAAATTTATTTCAAATTGATTAGAAATGGAAAACATGTTTTTGATAAGGTTATCTTGGGCATTTGGTTTTTGATTGGTGTTTTATGTGGAAAAATTGTGTTTTTGGTAATGACTCTTTGGTTTGGTTTTTAATGCTTTTGTCAATATTTTGTTTCTATGGTTTGTTTTGGAATTGTTGGGGTGCGTTGATTGGAAATTGGAGTTTCATGATGTTGTTGTGATGTCTTCTACACTTGAGGTAGGTGGTTCCACTCCTAAGTTATTATTTGATAAATTAATTTGCAAGTTTAGTTTGTTTAGTATATCATTTAGTTTATTTGTGCATTGCGAAGTTGTTTTTCTTTGATGTTTGGGATGCGTTTGAACTGTTTAATAACATGTCTATTTTATGTGTGTTCTTTCTATTTAAAAACACATATCTATCTAGTTTTTGGTGTTTTTTTATTGTGCGGTTCGATTATTGATCTGTTCAACTGGTGTGAAATATATCTTTTTCATGGCGTAGTGTGTGTGTGCTTGACAAAGATGTTTTGGAGTGGGTTTAGTCGGTAATGCCAAGTGATTTCTGTTAAACTATTTTGTATACTTTTATTTTTGGATTATTTAATTAGGTGATCTGTGCAAAGGTATTTTACATATGGTGTAAGGTCTTCCATCAAATTGTTGGTCTGGTGCAGGTCACACTTTAAAATGGTATTTGAGTGTGTGTGATGTTAGAATGTGTTTTGAATGAGGAAATGGTTAAGTGAGTGTGTGTAAGGACATGTGACACTGTTGCTATTATTTTATGAGATTTTGAAATGGTTTATTCAATCATGACCATGGTGTGAAACTTTTTGAAAAAAAATGTTTTACTGTGCGTCTAATTTCAAAATGGTATTTATATGTGTAAGTGGTGGTTTGTTTAATGATAAGTGTTTTTGTATTGAGGAAATTGGTCTAATTTCGTATGTAACCTATGCAGATTGTGTTTTGAAAAGATTTTGATGTGCGTAAGGTTTTAAAAGCGGGTTTGGGTGTTCAAACGATGATTTTGCGTGTATGAGTACCCTGTTTGGCTTTTATGTATTAGTGTGACATGTGAAATTAACTTGAAACTTTTTTGAGCACAAACCGGGAAGCCCAAGTAGCTAGGAGGGTAGACTAGACCAGTGAGCGAGTGTTCCGGAGGTCACGCGACCCGGTTTCACTGGCAGGACTGACGATTGCAACACTAACTAAACATATGCATTTCTGAGGGTCGTGGTCTTCTAAGCCACGTTTTCTGAGGTTCGTGGCCTTCTAAGACACATTTTCTGAAGGTGGTGGCCTTTTAAGCCATGTTTCACCGATACACGGAGATCTAGGGACCCAAGCTAGATGATACCCATGCGGCCTCTCCCATATTAATGCTCATTGGTTACTTTGCGCTCGTCAGTGTGACATATTGGTTATTTAAAAAAAGGGTGCGTGTGTTTTAATTTAAGTTGTTCCATTTAAAATTGTTTTCTTTAATTATATTTTCTTTTAAACCGTTCAAGCTTTTATTTATTTTCTTTAGTTAATATTGCAAATGTATTTGTCCTTTAATAATTATGCGTGGAACCTTTTTATTGGGTGACGTCCTACTGGGCTCTTTGCTCCCACCCTATATACACCTTTGGGTGTGTGTAGGCCTTGTTCTCTGTGTATTACAGGTTGAGGCATCGTGCTCAGTGATGGTGGTTGGTCGTTGGTGGTGTTCTCATGCAGGTTAACGTTTGTGACGTGTGGATGTCACACCTCTCCTGTTGCTTTGAGTTTTGAGTAAGAGTTTTAGTTTCCACAGTCATCTTTTCTTTTTAGTTATTCGTTGAAGTTGTAGACTTTAAACCTGTTCATATTTTAACACCGTGTTTGGTAGTCTATTTCTAGTTTCAGATTATTTATCTGGTTAGTTGTTTTTCTGTCTTTTATTTCGGGTAAAATCATTCCCATGTGTTAGTTTTGATAGTCGGGCACTTGTGCCAGCCTGTGGGGATCGGGGACGCCCTTCGGGCAATGTCATGGACCGGGTCAGGCGCCGGGTCAGATGGAGACCCGACCTGGTTCGTGAAAAAATGGTATCAGAGGGAAATCTTTGCTCTCTTGGGTCGTGTTCTTTTGAGATAGAGTCAGAGTAGACCAAAATTAAAGTTGTTGGTACTCGACGTCCTGGCTACGAGTAAGGTTCCTAGCCAGAACACCTCGTGGCGGGACTCAAGTTACCAAAGTATATTGGGGTTTGTTTGAGTTTCTAGTCCTCGCGGTTAATCGTGTCTAAGGGAAATGAAAAGGGAGTAAGGTCAGTGGTCTTAGTGAGCTCGCAGGGTCTGGCAAGCCTTGTGGAGCCCGGGGCCCTGTCCTAAAATACTCTCCGTGGCCCGTGGCGTGATCCGCGTATGGCCGCCAACCATATGTTCCAATCACCCGCTGACCCTAGTTTCCTCCTTCTTTGCTTCTCGTCTCTTTGATTTATAATTGTGAGAATTTGGTTTTTAAGTAAAAATGATTTGGTCTTCGAAATTGTTTTGAAATAAAGCACTTTAAAAATAAAATTATGTGAAAGGTTTGGAAAGTGTGGGTTGGATGTTTTGGTTTTGAAAAAAATGGAAATCTTTGGTTTTATCCTTGGTGTTCTCGTGGGAAACCACATGCATGAGTGTATATGGAAAGAGAAAGGGTTAATGGCACGAGCAGATTAGTTCCTGGATGGATATGAGGTGGGTGCTGGTGTGGCACGAGAAAATGCATGTGTGAGGCCAATGGGACGCCATTGGTGTTCGTGCAACCCACTAGGTTTGCTTATTTATTTATTTTTTAAATGTTTTGTTAAAGGAAAAATTTGTTGTTTTAGTAAACAATGTTTGTGTGGCGTGTCCTTGTGTTTTGGAAGTGTCGGTTGTGAGGCATTTTGAGCTGAGGATCCTTTCTGAACGATTTGTGTCCTGATCATGAATTCTTATTTGTAAATTGGTATACAAGCGTGTGGGTAGTTAATTCTTTTGAAAAAGTACATCGGGGAGCCCTTGCAGTGGTTCCCCCTACACGTTTGGTGTTCGTTTGTGGTATGTCTTGACCGTTGGACCAATTTGGTTGAGTCCATGGTTTTCTTTCTTGACTAGGGTATGCCCCCCCATAAAGCGTTGACATGTGATTGAAGTGTGGCCATAGGCAATTTTCCGTTGGTCGGCCCTCCAGTTGATTAGAGGAATCTCTTCTTGGATTTTAGAATTGACCCCACCTTTCTTTTTTTATAACTAAGTGGATCCTCTCACAGCAGGATGACAGATGTGAGGGGATTTGAAGGGAGTTTCGGTCTCTTTTAGTTGTCTGAGTCGTCGGGTATGAAGTTTGACATCGTTGCGTCTGAAGGCCCCCCTGAAAGTGGTGAGAGAAATTATAGAGGGGAAGGGTGAAGGTGATTCAGAGTTATCTGTGCTTACCGATGTCTTGAATAGGTTGTAGTGTTTTCATCGGCTGCAAGGGTCATGTCTGGTGACCACTTACAGTGTGAGTTCTCTTCGAATTAAAAATGTGGGAGAAACCTGGGGTTGTCGGTGCAGACTGTTTTTTTAAATGACCTTTGGTCCTTCGACGGTTTCGTTAAGAAAAGGGTCATGTTAGGCTATTAGTTTGGCAGACCCAGTCATATGAGGCAGCTATGGTCATCTGCAGGAATCACGTGTTGTTCAAGACACGGTTTAATGTCTTTCTCAGCGCAATGTTTCTCTTGACAACAATGAGCGTGCTCAGTGATGATTTGTGGTGTCATGTTCTCACTCAGTGTAACAAGGGGTGATGCATTTGTACTATCTAATCTCTCGTTCTGGTGAATGTTCAGTGTGAGGGTAATTAGATGTCATGGTGTGTTGTGTCTGATGGTGTTGCCTCAGGTACAGTATGATTGCATGTGGAACCAAAAGGAGAAGCTCCGCTCGAGAGTCCCCAATACCTGACTGCAAGGCGGGAGATGATTCCAACATTAGGGCTCCATCCATAGGCCTTAGACTGAAGTTGGCGCGTGGTCAGGAACCCCGGGAGTGTATGAGACCCCGACTTTATTTCTGTCATTGGCATTGAAAGTAAAAGTAGCTTAAATTGTTCTTTATGGTTGTTTCGTTTCGAACAAACCTTCTGGTTGCGTAAGGTTTCAGTGACTATGCGGAGGCATGTCCGCCTCGATGCCTTGAAGTCTTTGGGGTAGCATTCCACTGGATGAAATCGCTTTAGTGGTCCTGATGGGATATGTTGGCTAAGTCAGTCTTATTGTTTGAATAGTGCTCATACAGGGATGTGAAGATGCTAGTTTATTTCGGGTTGTGGTTTTAACGCCTCGGTAGTTGGGCCCCTCCCTCCCCGCCCCTTGAGGTGGGGTGTTTGGTTACCATCATGAAATTTTCAAAGTTCTTTACCTTCCGTTAGTCCTAATGGTGGGGGGACCCACATTGGGTCTCGCACGAATGTCTCTAGAATGAATCAGTGCTGGACTTTTCTTTAATGGCGGGGAGTCCGCTCGAACCTCCCAGTGTCGGTTTTCCTGTCTCGTCTCGAGCATCAGAGGGTTCCTAATGGTGGGGAGCCCCTCGGACCTCCCCATGTTGACCTTTTGCTTCTATTTTTAAACATGTCTTGGTGATAAGTGATAAGAGTTTTCCTTGGATATGGTTTGACATTGTTTGTTCATTCTATCCAAATGGTGTCGTTTCAGTTTATTAGTGTTTGAGGTGTTTCAGCTTGTGAAGTTGGTTTCGTGGGTGCGAGAGTTCCCTTCCTTGATCAGTCAACTGGAGGCATTCTAGCTCTTTGGGGTGGGCGACACATACCAGGAAGTCTCTTTTATGCATTTTTTTATGTTTCCTTTGAGTCACTTTCTCTGAGCATGATGCTTTTGCCTCTTTTTGCTTGTTGATTGTGGGGATCCTCTTTAAACCTTAGTGGGGTATCAGTTTCTTCTTTGGGGTTCAGCCTTAGTTATGGCTTTCCGGTGGTGGAAAGCTTTATGGTGGGGAGAATTGTCACACCCGCTATTTCAAAATTTATTTATTTTATTAATTTTTATTGCGTTGGGTAGTTCGGGTCGAAACCCGACTTAAGATTTCGAGTTCCTTGTGTTTTGGTGTTGATTGCGTCCGGCGCAACGCGGTTGAAGCCGCAGGGCCTCACCTGGGTCGCCGTGCGACCCCGCCCAGTTCACCGCACGCCTTGCCGATGTTTAATTAATGAAATTATTATTATTATTATTATCTTGGATGATAATTTAATAGATATTATTTTTTTTATTTTTTTTTCATTTTATTAAGTTTATTATAGTAAAGTTTATTATTTATTTCATTAAGTTTTTTTTACCTTATTATTGTTTTATTTTTTGAATTTTATGAAATAATGTTACCTCAAGAAATTTTTTAAATTGATTTTCAATGATTTATTTATAAGTTTTTAGAGTTGTTTTTAGAAAATATGATTTTGATTTTTTTTGTTGAAATTGACTTTAAATGAATAGTTATTTTCTATATAAAATTTCCCATGTTATCTTTCAAAATCATTCTATATGTAAGATGTAATCCTTTTATATAGTTTATTTTTTTTTCTTGGAATATGATCCAATGTTACCATTCATTTTTTTCCCTATATGGATTATGTTTTGATGAAAGAATGTTTTTGAAAACTATTTATGTTTCAAAGGATATACCATGATAATACACATATGGAACTCACTTATTTTCATGGGTTGTGTTATGATGAAATTAAATTGAAACCCACATCTTCTCTATAGGCTATGATATGATGAAATGTTTATGATACCCATGTCATTTCATGGGTTATGATAGGATGAATGTTAATGATCTTTTGGAATGCATATGTATGATTTCATTATGTGATGAGTTGGACCTATATATACCTGTAATTAAATCGGTAATAATTATTGTTCTATGATATCAGAAGGTATATGTGTGATTTTCCCAAGCCAAATGATGAGGGTATACAAGATATTAGACCAATACCAATGATGAGGGTACATGGGTGATTATCCCTAGGCCAAATATGAGGGTACACAAGTGATTAGAAAAAGCCCCAATCAGAAGGTACATAGGTGATTATACCATCCCCAAATATGAGGTTACATATGTGATCTGCCTAAGCCTAATGATGAAGGTTAAAGGGTGATCAAGCTATGCTTGGATACGATGGTATATGGGTGGTCAGCCTAATCCAAAAGATGAGGGTATATGGGTGGTTAAAACATGTCCAAAAAGGAGGGTACATAGGTGGTTATCCCAATCACAAGAAGGTACACGAGTTGTCATACCATGCCTAAAATGTTATGAATGTCTTGGTAGTTACCTGTGAAATAAGATATTATATTCTTGTGTGTGAGACACAAATATCATGTCTTATGCCATCATGGATCATGTTATTTTATTCACTTATGAATCTTATATTTCAAATATCTAATATTCATGTGATGACTCTTGATAACGATCTTTTATAAGGATGTTATGTTTTAAAATGTTATGCTAATGTTTTCATACCCTTATGTTCATGTTATTCATTCACATCTCCTTTGTTTTCCCGGACAAAGTATCTAATACCACATTTTCATTTTTTTCATCCCCTAAGTTATGAAGGTATATATTATTTATGATATGTCTATTAAGGGTGCCAATTATGAAGAATATAGTGGTAGATGACGTAGCTCAGACCAATGTTTATGTTTCCATACTTCCTATTTCACTAAACAATTATTGTCATTAAGTCTGTATATATATAATGAAATAAACATTCTACAAAAAATTATGTAATATCTATGTCTGAATAGAATGGGCCATTATAATTGGGATCAGAGAAATGGTTCAGTTAACCATTGGAAACTAGAATGAGAAAACCTTAATGAGATCTATAAAGACATGTCTAATGATAAGTCTAAGGATGAATCATCGTATTGTAAAATGTCCCTAAATTTTGGTAAAGGATTTAGTGAGTGATTTCCCAAAAATGAATCCCTATCTGGATACTACAATTGGTTGTGGCTCAGACATAGATATTTGTAGGGGTAACAATCGTAAAAAACAATATTCAAACAGACCTGACTAGGGAATGGTTCATGATAAAATAATTTTCTACACACATGTTTTGACACTCCCGGTGGATATGATTTGGATATTCAAAATCTATTAATGAACCATCATGATGGATTTAAATAGAAGATGGCTATAAATGAACTAGGATAAACCTAAGGTGTCATGAACTAATGTGGAAGTTATAAAAATTACGACATCCTATAAGTGATTTTTCAAAATTATGTGGTTCCTTACTATGATTAGTGATGTTCACCCTATGTATTTGGTTTTAGTTAATTGATGGAACATAAAAGAAATGTGTTAATGTGGAATGAAATGGAAAATGAAATAATTTTTTCCTAAAAAACAAAATGTTATGGGAGCCGAAATGAAAAACAATTTTTTGATGATCACAAGAATTTATCAAGATGTGTATCATGGTGAACATCAAAATTAAAAAAATATAGAGTACCACTATGTTTATTCCATTGGTATTCAATTAACACCTTCTTTTAGTGGTTCTAATGATATATTAGTAGCTGATAAATTGAAAAGCACCACTAGAAAGATATTTTCCATTCCCCGGTTTTTAGAGCATGAAAAGTCACTTTGGTTTTATATCATCTAAATAGTGTGGATGATAAAAAGTGAAATCTTATCAAGAATATGAGGTGAAAATATTAAATTGATTCCATGGATGGGGATGATATCAAGAACTTATTTTTCAATAAGTATATTCATTATATTCTACATATGAATATGGAGAAAGAATCCAAGAACTTAAGAAGAATGATGATGAATCTTTTGGTTCTTATGAATCAAATTTTACTAGAATTGTGAGGTACTGTTCGGGTATTATCATTCAATATGAAAGTATAACTGACCAATTATTTAGTGGTTTAAAATAAAATATTCAAAGGGAATTATCCATAAGGGACTTTGGTTACTATGAAAATATTGCTCGATGTTCTATCCAAGTGGAAATAGAGGTTAGATTTATGTATCAGTATCATGGTTTTTATAAGAAGATAAAATGGAATTAAATGAGAAATTTAAAAACAATTGTGAGAAAAATATGATATTTCCATTATAATAAGAGATGGGAAGAAATAAATAGGTAATATTCATTTTTGGAATAATGAATGTTTTAAGTGTTTAATAGAAGTTTATCAAGTGGATGAATGCATAAGTGGTGAGAAAAAGTTACCAAAAGATTAAAATAAAGAGAATTCACTACAGAAGAAACCTCCATAAATTTATTGTTTCAATTAAAAGGAGTTTGGGAATTCTAATAATAAGTGACCCAATACTAGGAGTAAAGAGTATGATAATCTAAAATAACCTTTGAAGATGAATAATAAAGGGAAAGATTATTCAATAATAATGTATAAAGTGAACAATGATAATTAGGGAACACTTATCCTTCCCTAATTAGATGATAATTTGATGTTTGATTTTGTATGAATGACCCCCTATGGAAATAATATATTTTATCCTTTAGTTAATCTTCATGTTATTATCTATATGGATTCTTGGATAATGATATCTCATATTCTATCTGTATAAGGATGAAACCAAGCTTCAAATTAAAATGTTTTTTATAAGATAAGATATAATATAAGAAATAAATGGTGAATTAAGATCTAAAAGTGTATATGGCCTTATATAAGATTTACTTAAGAATTATGGATTCCATCATGGGTTTATAATTTTATGGATGATAATAAGTTCGAAGTCTTAGACCCTCCCTCTCAAGGTTTTACCTGATGGGGGTTTATCAAGACAAATGACATTTTAAGATAAATTTAGTGTAATTTTGGTTATTAATAATCCAAAGGTGGATATACGACCATGGTTTTAACATATTTGGCATGTTAATATAAATATGTTCTTAATAATATTAATAATGTTAAAGTTATGTTGAATTTTGGAAATTAATTGACCTTCATTATAAAATATGAAAATAAGAAGGGTTTTATGGTCATCCATTTATGGAATGGTTTATGTTAAACTTTGGATGATGTTTTAGAGATTAGCATATTACTTCACAATTTTTAAATTTATGCATAACCTATGCTAACTTTTTTGTTATAATAATAAAAAATGGTAGGTGAAATGACTTATCATTTTATTTATAGGTATTATAATATGATAGTACATTAGGTGTAACACATTTATCGTCATTTCTTGTAGTAATAGATGATGTGGAAATTGTTAAAGGCATGACCATGGGGTGAGATTGTTCTTATGAAATGGAATGAAATCAATTTGGTATATCTTCCCATGAAAATTATTCAACTACTGGAAAAAATCTTAAAATAAAATGTTGTGCTATTATCATCATTTTGATGATATCAATAACATTTTTCAATCATGTTTGATTTATCTATATGGGATCATTAACATTATCCTAATCATGTTCTCTATCACACTAAATCAGTATTTTGGTGTTAGTTTTATCTTATATGTCCATGTTTCCACTTCCCACCTATGTTATCATATTTGGAAACCTATTATGTGTTATTATAGATAACGTTTTTCACAAAACATTATCTTTTTCAAGAGGATGTTTTATTAACCACTTTTATTATGCGGGTTTCTATGAAATTAACTTTAAAGTATTAAACAATTGATTATAGAGACACATTTTAGGGAGAAATTAACATTAGGGGGGGGGGGGGGGTTAAATATTACACATGGAAATATTGTGGGGGAATATTTATTAAAATAATTTAATATTATATTAATTTTAATTTCAATTACATGAAAAATTATATTTTTATTCTGTTACCTGAAATACCATGTTTAGATTAAATTACAAGAAACACCAAGATCATCTTTCATTACATGAACCATTGAGTTTAAATGAAACTTTACATTTTGTTAAAATATTATTAAAGCTATCACCTAGTTGTCAGAATGACGAGTACAAAAAGTGTAATATGTGGATTTTTGAAAAGATTATAAAATCCTATATTGAGAAATTATAAGTTCCTTATGTGAAAAAATTATTTATCATTGAAAATAACTTAATTAATGTTTTAATGGCCTTGGTGTGGGAAAACCTCATTTAACTCTTGGAAATATTTATTCGAATATTTTCTGAGTCAGATGCTTTTTTGGGGTTAGATAATGAGGCCTGTAAAGTATTGGTGAATAATGAATAAAATTTTGTGAAAATATTATATTAAGTAGGCTCAATTTAATTAATATAAATGAACAATTCCAAAAGGATTATTTTATGACAAACCCAATACCACCGTTAGGTTTGGGACAAGATGTTTACCCTAGGCAAGGTATAAAATTTGTATGTTTCGAATGTTTGAATTCCTCTCTCATGAAAATAATTTATTAATAATTTTTATTTTATTATTTTTGACAATAATTTAATATCTCCAAAATGGTGTGTTTTATGAAAATTCTGAGACAACCGTTTGGTCCGGAACTTAGGGTTTACCCTAGGAAGATTATAACATTTATGCATGTTTGGTGTTTGGAAAAATTGTACACAATTTTATTTTATTTTATTATCATTTACTTATTCCTTTGTTCAAATAATAAATAATTAAAATCTCTCAAATGGTTTGTTTTCTGAAAATTATGAAACAACTGTTAGGTATAAAATGGCGGTTCTACCCTAGATGGGGCATAAAATTTATATGAAATGAGATTTGTTCATCTTGCTTGTACGTTTTTTGTTAATTAATAATTATATTAAATAATTAATTTCGTAATTTTTTTTAATTCTTAAAAAATTATATTACTCTAAATGTTATTCTCTAACCCATTGAAAAATCCATTTCCACCCCCAATGATTATAAAATCAGGGAAACTTAAACATTTTTCTTAGTTCCAATTGAAACACCTTAAATAGAGGAAATTATTTTCTCTGTTTAGTTTCTTTATTGAAACAGTGAATCAATTTGGGGGTTTGAGAATATAAGGGCGAGTTAGGTGTTTTATTATTCTTCTAAATACACAAACATTATTTTATTTGGTTTATGTTGTTTCCATCTTGTTTTAATAACTTGAGATCCTCTGTATACACCCCCATAAATCTGATTTCAATTCCTCTTCCAGATCTAGATGACATTGGATGCTCCTACCTTACTATGTGGTGCACATTTAGAAAAGTTATTTTTTTCATTTTATTTTATTTCATTTTATTTATTATACATTTTTCATTATTCCTTAGAAAATGGTAGATTTGTAAAATGATGAAACTTGAATTATCTAGAGATAATTTAGATAATTTTCAATGGATAAAAGGTCAATTTTTTTATAAGAAATTATTAAAATATGATTATGAAAATTATTATGAGATTGATAAATAATAATGTAAGATAATTATCAGGGATAATTTGTATATAATTTTCAAATGATAAATAATTAATTATCAAAGGGTAATTTATGAATCAAAATTAACAATGTTTAATCACACGTATAATCTATGGATAAATTATATAAAATTATCATACCATAATAAAACAATTATAAAATAATAATATAGTTTACATATGATTTGATCTAAATTTTAAATCAAAAATTACCTAAGAGAGATAATTTTTATCACATGTGATATTTTATTTCTTTTGGAAATAAAATAGCCATTTTTTGGTTCTAGGAATATTCAATGAACCTCAAGATTTGACATGTTAAATTTATCAACAATAAGATCTTGAAGAGGGATATTTATTGGTTTATTACTATTCCTTCTCACATCGATGTTTTTTGAGGTAAGAAGTTCTTTATCTTTTTGGTCTACTGTTTACACATGTTTCCATACATGATTTTTGTGTTGGCTTATTTGATACCATGCTTGACTTGTGATCACATGTGGGTGTGTTTATCCCTCGATATGGTATTATTTTATTCCATGATATTAATGTGATAACTTGATTCCATTATGATTTTTATTCACATGTTAATGAATATAATGATTCTATATTTTCCATGATGTGTGCTATAGTTGTTATTATGTTATGATTTTTCATGTTTCCCTTTGGAGGATTGGTATTTGTATACTTGACATTTGCATGTCATGGTGTGATTACTCATTGTGCGGTGCAAACATGATTTATGGAGAAGAAGATGACACAACATGATAACCTTTTAAACTAGAGTCTAGTTGATTCCTTGTGAATTATGAGTTTTACCCATTTCCTTATGAACTCTGGGTATGTTACAAATAATTGATTTCTTATGGATTCTAGGTATTACCTGATTCCTTGTGAATTATGGGTAGTTTTTTTTCACTCTATGCCTTTTAGATTCTGAGTGACTCACAAATAACCCTGTGGATGGTTTTGGATACTCATCAACATATAATATATTATATGCATGGAGCCAAAATATTTACAATTGGGGGTTTTTTGTGGCTTGGTTAGTACACAGTTTATCAATTTTTTATTTTTTGTTATTACATCTATTAATAATTTATTTTTTTATAGAATAAAGTTGTATACTCAAGTAAATAATGTTAAATATGCAATAGTGGTGTCCTACCAAGTCTTGTAATCATGCCATACTTGGGAAGTTTAGTGCACTTGAATATTTCCAGAGCAATCTTATGAAGGAAAATAGGTCTAATATGGATGGATGAGCAGTTGAGCATGAATCTAGTGGCAAAATATGATGAAATCTAGAGGACCGAATGTTATATTTTATTTTTTTCAACTTATTACATTGGTATTTCTCGCCACTTTGAAATATGCTTTATTATTTGACATGTATGCCATCTTTAATTTTTGGCATGTTTTCTATAATTTTTTAATATATTTTTTATTATTGATTATTGATCCAATTACATGATATTGGGGGTATATTATCCCCATAGATGGACTCAAACCCTCACTACTAGTCAAAATCATATTTCATACGTGGATATGTGAATGAGGTTGTGTGGAATTCTGGACTAGAACAAGTGATTCGGGTCGGGGTGTTACTAATTAATATTTGAGATTTGTAATAACTAACAAGTTTTTCCCTTTCATTAATTTGGGATAGGTTAGACATGAGATATAATAGTTGGGAGTTGAATAGGGGAACTATGTTAGTGCCTGACTATCACTGTATAATGGACCTCTTAGTTGAATTAAATGAGAAATTTTGTTTTTCAGCTTTGATTGAATTCACGTTGGGTGATTCACATGAATTTATATGTGATTTATGAGAGTTTGAATATATTAATGCATCATGACTAGGCACATAGGTTCACATTCCACAAATATACCAGTTTTTTGTGCATCATAGTAGTTTATTAATTAAATTCCATAACATGTGCTATCTATTTAGGATAGTTTGTTCTATCTGATAAATTTAGGTTTCCATTCTATGTGATATATATTTATTTTAATTAAATAGTTTTACTCAATATGTTATTGTGTTCATATATTTATGTGACAATTGTGACTAACATAAAGCAATGAAAACAAGGGTTAGTGCAAGGAGGGTTATACGTTGGAATGATGGGAAACTCTTAGGAAAACCTTATATGATCCCATAGAATGGTAAGGATATGTTTAAATTCTTAATGATTACTTTATTATAGAAGATTCTACATCGAAGATGTATGATGGGGAAACTAGATGTGGCCACCCATGATGCACCAGTTCCACCACTAGTGGTATCAGGGGATATACCTCAGCATGATCCTATACTGGAATAGTAAATTAAGGCCCCAAAATCCATTTAGATAGGAGTTTTTTTATAGTTCTTGCCCATTTTAGACACACAATTAGAAGTATGATTGACCATGCTTGGGATTTACAACTCTAGCGCCCTCTGATATTTTAGGGGATTGGTGGCCAATAGGATGTAGAGGATTGGATAGACTATATTGGGATAATAGTTGAATTGGTCTAGCTTCTAAATAAGGGAACAAGATCTTGGTGACCTTTATGTTTCAAGGACCCTCCAGGATATGGGAAACTACTATGATCAA
Organism: Viscum album; assembly: GCA_963277665.1. NCBI lineage: Eukaryota > Viridiplantae > Streptophyta > Magnoliopsida > Santalales > Viscaceae > Viscum > Viscum album. The sequence continues at coordinate 1,369,542,919 of OY728138.1, read as the reverse complement.
ATATGGGAGATGAGTGGTTCTTACTTCGGGGACATTCAAGGAGATTTTTCTCAAGTAGTATTTTCTGAAGATGAAGAACCTGGGTTGTTCCTGAGAGTTTAAGGAATTATAACTTGGTTTGAAGAATTTTTTTTCATATTCTGATAGATTTATAGAGTTTCTTATTTTTTATTATTTGTTCGCTGGGAACTAGGCATAGAAGTGTTGGAGGATTAAGATATGACTTTGAATGAAACTTAGACATTGAGTGAGGGGCCTTTACCCAACGACGTATATACAGGTCTTTCCAAAGGATCTGACCTTTGAAAAGAGATTGGAGGAGTATAGGTTAGTAGGATAAATCCTAGAACATGGTGGTCCAGTGAATGAGTTTCTTATCATTAAAATGGTAGTTCCTTCTAGATATAAACAGAGGAATACTAGAGACATGTAATGGAGTACCAATATGCAGGTGGATTATATTATGAGTTCATCAGTTCATATGTAAGTATTCTCACAATATTCAACTATTGAAAGGAATGTATCTTTTTTATGTTCTATAGTTAACCTTAGAGAACATGTCAGAATCATGGGAACAAGGGGTATCTTCAATATTTATTCTCTAAAATTTCTTGGACTAGATCTTGTAGAGGTAGGGGTTGACATGGGGATAGGGTTGAGGTTCTTAAAAGTGGACTCAGACTATTCAGGCACCCCAGATATAAGGAAGTGGAGTTGAGGAAAGACACATGTACATTGTGGATAAGTCTCCAGTAGATGGGGGATAGAGACTATCCACTTTTCTAGGTAATATATTTATCATCTCTACTTTATCTATTGGATTATTCGACACTAATGATTTCCATTATTTTATATTCCTACAGGTATATTCTAGACATGAAATACCATTGATGTTATCATATGAGTCAGTCTCCCATGATACACCATTGAGTACAAGAGTGAAATATCATCACCAATGCCTAGGGAGTCTACCAGTTGTCCCTGGATATGTACATATACGGGAATTAATGATTCTGGAGATGATGAATTTCTATGTGATTCTTGGCAAGGATTAGTTGACCAGATTCCAAGATGACATTGATTTATATTGTAGATGAGTATCTTCTACTTCTCATAGGGGAGAGAATTTTTTGATGACTGGGGGGTGGGAACAAAGAGCAGGTAGAGATGGACCATACATGATCCAACTTAGAGAATTCAATAAATATATGATTATATTGTCCCTTTCATCATAATCAGTGGAAACCCATCATCTTTTACACCAGTCGTGGATCTGTATCAGAACATATTTCTAGAATAACTCAAATGAATCCCTCATGATAGTGGAGTTGAAATTGAGTTTGATATAATACAGAGTGTCCAACCCATTTTGATACCCCCTTATCATATGTCTTTAATCGAACTGAATGAGATCAAGGTAATAATTTATGAGTTAGAGAGGATGGGATTCATCAAACCTAGTACTTCACCATGGGGTGAACCTGTTATGTTTTGCTAAGAATGCATATGGGGGTCTTTGACCATGTGTTGATTACCAGAAGATGAACCAAGGGATAATAAATAACAGATATTCAATTACTATGATCGATGGTATTTTTGAATAGATATGGGGCGATTAGTGTTTATCCAAGATTGAACTTCAATCAGGCTGTCAATATTTGTGATTTAGGGAGGAGGAGATTCCAAAGAAAGAGTTTTGAAGAAAATATGGACTGTATGAGTACTTAGGGATGCCGTTTGGGGTGATTAACACACCATTAATATACATGACCACCATGAAAAATACATTTCATACATAGATGGACACCTTCATTATATTCTTCATCAATGATATTCTCATCTACTCAGTGACACGAGAGAAACATACTTGGAACATATAGATAGTCTAGAGTATGGTTAGAGCACACATTCTTTATGTCAAGCTACCAAAATGTTACTTCTGGATTATAGAGATGAAGTTCATTGGACATGTGGTGTCTAGAATCAGTATATCAATGAACCTAGAGAAAGTAATGGAAGTCATAATTTTGACACATCCCTGAAACATGTTTGGGATTAATAGAATTATGGGTTTAGAAGGATATTACTAGAGGTTTATCCTAGAATTTTCCAAACTATCATCTCCCATGACAGAAATGAAAAAGAAGGGAGTAATATTCTAGTTGTTTGACTAGTTTGAAGAGGATTTCCTTAAGTTAATGAAAAGGTTTATAATAGATATTATACCAACACTCCCTGATCCTGGGATTAGTTAGGCAGTGTATTGTGATGCATCCAAAGATGGTATGAGTTTGGTGATGATGAAAATAGATCTTGTAGTTGCCTAAAAATCTCATCATCTATGACCCCATGAGGAGAACTTCCCCACACAAGAATTGGTGTTGGAAGAGGGGGTTCATTGTATAAAGTGTTTGAAACACTATCTCTTTGATGATATATTTATTATTTACACTAACCATAAAATAATTCACTATATTTTCATATAGAGGGTCCAGATTCTATGGTAGAGGCACTGAGTTGGGTATCTGAAGATGTTTGACCTTGAGATGGAATATGAACCTCGGAAGGGAAATGTTGAAGTAGATTCCCTTAGATAGAAGATATAGGTTGACTAAGAACTTGGTAAGAGGTCCTTAGAGGATTAGTGAAGTTTGATGAATTTATTAGCTAATTAGAGGATGGATTACTTTTAAAACCTTGGTTCTTTGTCCTTTTCTCCCTTGATAGTCACATCATCACATGTGGACTAGGTAAAATATTAATAGAAGTCGGACTCAGAGTGTGCTATAATGAGGGAACAACTAGCTGGTGATGACTTGATTCTTATATGGTTGATGGATGATGATGAAGTGTTCTTGGTACATGGGAGAGTATTAGTCACTACCTCCATCTGAGAGGTGATGATAAGAGATTACCATAAATCTAGATGGGATGTACATCAAAGTGCAACCACGATGTATCGTGAGTTTAGGTAGTAGTTCTGTTGGACAAGGATGAAGATATACATTATGATTTTGTATCTAGATGCCTCTCCTATCATATGGTGATGGCTGAGAGCCAGTGCCCTGGTGTTTTGTAAAGCCAATCCCTATACTTACATAGAAGAGGGAAGACATCACGATGGAATTTGTGACCAGGTAACCATGGAACCTGAATAGTAATGACACAATTTGTGTAATTCTTGATTAGTTTATAAGGAATTTAAATTATTAATGATTAGAGTGACTCACTAAATTAAAGAGTTGGGGAAGCTCTATGTCCAAATGATCATGATCCTACATGTATTTCCTTTTATAATTTTCTCAGATAGAGTTGCAGGTTTTATATCATTCTTTTTAAAGGTATTACACAAATCCCAAGGGTTTATAGACCTAGTTTTTTCCTGATAATACTTTGAAATATTTCAATACATTTTTCCTAAGCTAGGAACTGAGAAGAAGCTATATTTTAAGGAACATTGTGCCCCGAATTAATTTTATAAAAATATTAAAACATATTGTATAATTCACAAGCACGATGCCTCAAATAAAATATGATAACTCTAAAATGGTTGATCAAATTAGAAATATGAGACCATCATTGGATCCCGAACGTGGTGTTTACCCTTTTCATGAAAAAAAAAGAATTGGGAGGGGATGTTTGGAACCCTCGTTCATCGGTGGTTCATTTAATGTATGAATTATTTAATTATTTAATTAATTAAATAGTTTTCATAACAATAGATAATATCATAAATATATTGTTACAGAATCCTTGAAAACATTGGCCTTGTAATTATTTAATCATTGGTAAGAGTTATCTTCATCCTTTTGTTTGAAAATGAAGAAGAACGACAATGAAATTCTGAATCAGATCAAATTGGGATTTAATGAACTCATCAACTCCATATAATTTATTGGAAAAAACATTCTTCATCAGGGATAGATTAAGAATAAATGTAGGAATATTATTTTGGTGTTCTTATTCCCTTAAATTAAATGATTAAGAAGATCCATCATTTTTCATAGATCTATGCCAATTTTAATACTTTCATGTGCCCATGTACACAAATCACCTTGTTTATTCAGTTGTTTTCTAATATGGAATCCTTGTTCTTTATTGATTGGTGATGAACCCTTGGACTTGATCAATTTAAATTTGTTCATGTGACTTTCCCCTTGTTTCCCTGCATTCTTATCTGATTGGATACCAAAGGTTCCAGTTCAATATTGTTGAGTGGTACGAAGCTTGATCAAACTACCATATTCATGGAAGATTGAAAAAATGATACCAGAATGATGAATCGAGTACAAACCTAGGAACATTTTAGTGTGAGTATGATTGATTTCATGTTTTGAGGATAGATATTCAATGGTAGAAGCCACGGTAGTTCTCATAATGAATGATAAATCCCAAATTCCTCATCGTAGTTAATTTACGATGAACAATGGATGAAAAACATGATCCATAGACATATCCAAATATATCGGGCTTGTTCAAGGTGATATATACGATTAATCGAAATCATCCAAGTGAGGAATATTAGATATAAATATCTAGAGAAAAACCCAACCACACAATGTGTTCAATAAAGAACACATAGTGTGTATCCCCTTTTCATGGTGATGGATAGGTTTTGAGAAACATTAAGGGAGACACAACATGTTATCTCCATCCTTATCCATGGACACTATCCCGATTGGATACAATTTGTGGAAGAAAACATATGTGGGATCCCATGTAAAAGTACATGGTCATGGGGTATGGTACATAGAGACAACAAGAAACACATGGCCCTGTCCCAAGGTAGCTTGGACACGCCATATAGTACTCTTTCATAGTGTGTACTTCTACATGGTTGGGAGTTGTGTTCCATTCCTAGAATTGACCATGTTGTGAAGTCATACCACATGTCGTGTGGGTTCCCTCACATGTTGTTTACCCATTGTTCTTTTTTTGTGAAAACATTGAATGTCTATATCTGTTTTTTACTCAGATTTTGGCCAGTGAGTAGCTTATCCTGAGTGGTGTTCGACAAATAATGTGTCGGTTCCCTCTTTTTTGGATTTCGAGATATGTTGTGAAATTTTCTTGTCAGGACATCTTCTAAGTAGACCCCAATGATGGTAGGGATCAGAATCAATCTCCAAAGGCATAATCCCAAGTGGAACCCTTCAGTTGGGCTGAGAATTGGTCCTCGATTACGACTAGAGTGGAAACCTCTAACAAGGTTGAAAATTGATCATCTTCATACTTCTGTATAGAACCTTCCAGTTGGTATGGGTTGGGTCCTCAACAAATATTTGATTGGACCCCTCCAATTATATTGTGTATGGGTCCTTGACTTTTATAGTGGAACCTCCAGCTGGGATGGGTATGAGTCCTCGATGACTATTATAGTGGAACCCTCCACTTAAGCTGGGCATGGGTCCTCCATAGACTATCGTAGTGGAACCCTCCTATTTTACCAGGGCATGGGTCCTCTACTGAGATTTTGCGTCCCCTAAACTGTGCGGCATAGTGATATGACATGCTTTGATATAGATTTGGACTCATGAGGAACAATGACACTTCCCCCCTTGAGATGCATTTTTGTTATGCGGCCAAAAACAGTACATGCAATTCAATGCTACTAGAAGCAGACAATATCAATGTCTGGTGGGTGATTTCTTTAGACTTGTGTGTTGTGGGAAGGCATGTGGGATTCTTGGCATCATGGTCAGACATTTGTAAATATTGGATACTCTTATTCTTGGGTTGAGCCATTAGATGGAGATCCCCTTACTTTCTCATTTGGGATTCATTGACTAATCAAATATATATATCCTTATTTGGTACCCTCCTTTTGGGTTTCATTACTCTCTTTACAGGAGAGGAGATGATGCATGGTGTATTTATTGTGCTTTCTGTGTCTAGATTATCATGGTTGGATGAGTATACTCTCCTAATATAGGTGGTGAAGTCTCTAAGAGAAGTTCATTTACTCATAGTTTTTAGCCCACTGTTCTTGGATGAGATTAATTTTACTCTTTATTGGGTTGATCTATACTCTTTAATTTTACCTTGTGTATCTACTATTTTCCCCATCCAGTTTTGTATCTCTTATTTCTCCCCCTTATCCTTTAGGGTATTGTATGGGGTATATATATACTCACCCCTGAGTGGGATTTTGTCACACATGTCATGCCTTATGCAAATGACAGCTATGTTGATCGTGACTACAACTGATCTTAGGGATAATGGGTGTTTGGATCACGTACGATGGTCATAGACTGTGATTAAGGTGTGGGGATCTCTTTCAGGTGTCTACTTATCTAGTTTTGTCAGGTTTGGACATATTTCTGTTTGGGATTGTATTTTTCACTATTCTTTTTTTCAATTTACACAACCATACTTTTATACTGCGAAGAGGTTCATGAATACATGGTTTACATTATTATGGTGTTTCATCTTTTCTTCTTTTCCACTTCACTTTTACATTGATTTGGTTTCGTGCATATGTATCGGTTCTTAGTTAAAGGTTTCCATGAGTTAGTTATGCATTTAATGCTTATCCCCTCCCCTAGACTGTGAAGGAAGGCTTGGGGTAGTTGTGGATCGATCCTCATATTGGGATGGGTCATGAAAAATTATTATTTGAGCAAGTTCATTATGTTTTATGTTTTTCATCTGTATCACATTAAATTATATTATTTTGGTTATGAGAAACTATGTCAAAGGGTCTCACGTGTGTCTCTCAGTCTAGGAAATCTAGTTATGGTGTGGCGGTTGACATAGCCATTCACCAACACCGTGACTACCTACTTTCGACTCAGAATGCCGATATATTTTTTGTGGGTATTAATTGTACATGAATAATATAGGATTATATCTTAAAAATTACTTCTTGATTCATCTACCCATTTTTTTTGATGTATATATATATATGCTCATCTGAATGCAGAAATCCCTAAGAACTTTCAGGATTCCTCCACGATGACAACTAGACAAGATACATGCTCAGGTTCATGAGGAAGATCCTATGAGTGAAGAGGCCTTAGTTCAGGGTCCATCCCATGACCCCTTCCTCTAGGTGGTTAGGTATAACTACCTCCACCTATCAAGTAGAATTTTATCCTTGAAGAGTAGGCTGAGGTTTTCTGTTGTCTTAGTGCACTCCACAAGTTCTAGTGGTGGAGCCCATTGAGGATCCTTGATGATCCAGATCCACATGCATTAGAGGATTAGCTAGAGTTGGTGGTTCATATCTTCTGGAAACATTAGGCCCCAATATATCAGGTGGTTTCACTGGCATCTATCCTTTTCCATGGAGTAACTGGGTGTTAGTGGATCCTTATTATGTAGATTCTCGATGTGTCAACACTCCCATTGTAAGACCTCCAATGGCTGTTCAGTGAAAAGTACTACCCCTATTTATTAACCCTAGCCTAGATCTAAGAGCTTCTAGGGCTGAAGGAGTGAGGGATTATAGTGTCTGAGTATGCAGTGGCTTCAAAAATCTTACAAGTTACTCCCATTTCATGATTCAGGACAACTAATTCTGAGAATGGAATTTTGAGCAGGGACCCCGTTGAGAGATCCAAGTCAGTGTTGTGCCCTTGTACATACCTACCTATGTTGGGGGGTTAGAGAGATAAATGGTGACAGAGAGTTTTATTTCATAGGGATGCCTTACATCTAATTAGAAGTGGGAACCATAGATCTGAGTCATCTACATCATCTAGAAGGTGATGGGTTCTAGGATCTCAATGTAGGATATCCTTATATTACCGTACTCATGTGAATGGTCAGAGGAAGTGTAGAGTACCATGGAATCCAAGAGAGGGGAAATGTTTTACATTGGATGGGTGAAGTCACATGGCATGAGACTAGTTGACCAGCTGTAATGAGTAGTATAGGTAGATAAATAATTGACATCCATGATAGAGGAAACGTTGTGATCAGAGATCTCTTAGGCATGGACAAGGTTGTCCCAAGGGAGGCGGAGATGGTATAGGAGAAAGAGAAGATATCGGTGCGGGACACCACATTGTTTTACTTTCACCATCACCACCAGGCATCCCGTGTTAGGCTCAGGATGATGGTGGATAGCTTCACAGATAGGTATAGGCTTTGAAGGCGTATGAACCTGTAGTGCACAAGATGATTCAAAGTATGATCTGTATTTATTCTACTCTTTATTTTTTATTAGTAGAAAAAAGGTTTCATTCATTAATTCTTCTCTAGATTATTGTTTTGAGATTTGGATCTCTTAGTTGAGATGCCAGCACAACACCTTTGTCTTGAGGTTCATACAGGGAACACATCTTCTTTATCTTTAATTTGGTGGAAGTGTGAGATTTTTCATGGCGGAGGGAGGTTCACATGGAATTTTTGGTCATAACGATGGAACACTATGACATCACCTTGGGTATGGAGTTTTTATCCATGTCCTAATCCCTTATTGACTATCAATATAGACAAGTCATTTGACACCACACTAATGGGATGAAATTATCCATTTCTGGTGAATGAAATTTCATGGAAGGGGAAGTGAGTTATATGAGTAGGAGGTTGAAACCCATCACCCATAACTTGGTGAGTCTATCCATTGGTGCATCATGTTTAATAGGAGTACATATTCCTTATGTTCTGGAGTATTATATGGACATATTCCCTTAGGACATTTCATGACTACCTTTGAGGTGAGAGATTGTGTTTTTAGTGACTTTAATCTAGGGATAGATCCAAAATCTTCAGCATCATATCGGATGGAACCTATCAAGATCTATTAGCTACTGTTTTAGTTAGAGGACTTTCAAGAGAAAAGTTTCATCAGAACTAGCGTGTCCCCCTGGGTAGCTCCAGTTTTGTTCATGAAAAAGGTAGACATGAGTTGGAAACATTGTGTAACGACCCAGAATTTTGAATAAATATTGTTTCCGTATTTTGTGTGTTATTTTATTTTATTTTTATACTCCACAAAACTGTTTCATTGGATAACATGAGTATAATTAAGATGAGACTGTTGGGTTTTTGACTGTTATATGACCATTGGTCAATATGACCACTGTGAACTAAACGTTTCGATTTTTGTCTCTAAATACAAGTGATCTTGGTTAATTAATATAGAAAGAAGATTCGATGGCCTCACCCATTAGTCTTGGACCGATCGAAGCCCATCTAATAGAACTTGGGAAGGAGGTAGAACAACTGGGCTTTTCTATGGACCAAACCCAAGCAAAACTTCATCGTGTGAAGCTAGAATGGAATCGCCTTTGCGATAAGTTCAAACTGATAGAAATTACTACTCGTGCGATGTTGGTCGAGCCTCCCTCGGATTCTTTCACCTTAGGACATCATACACTTAGGCTCTATGCTGGTGTGATATGGGGCTATTCAAGGAGACCGTAACTGCCTTGTGTAATCCTTTGTTTTAAATAAAAAATTGGGATTTCTTCTTATGATGAAGTTTATGAATTTTCAAATGACCGGATAAATAGAGTATGCATATTTTTGATGAATTTTAGAAAAAAGATATTTTAAAATTTTTTATGTAAACCTTAAATAATTAAAAACGTGTAATGATATTCTAAAAATGGTTTTCTACAATTATGTCTAGTATGAAATTTAGAGTCTAATAAGATCAACTTGATTTTTGATGAATAGTAAATTATGAATAGTGATTTTATGCTTAGGATTAGTAATGTGACCAAATGGATTAGTAATTTCTCTCAAAGAAAGTTTTAATATAATTTAGACACCAAGAATAAGTAATGTGATTCAATAAAACGGGTAAATAACGGTTTCATAAATTATCATTCAAGTATTAGTTTTTTCGAGTGAATAGTGTTTTTTAATTAAAAATTAAATTAAAAATATTTAGAATTTTTTTTATAAAATGGATTTCATTTTTGAACTCAGAGCATCGATATTATGTAAATGTAATTTTTGGGGTTTTTTCTGAAAAAATGAATTTTCGGTGAATAGTGTATTTATTTAAAAATTAAATAAAAATATTTAGAATTTTTTTTATAAAATGGAGTTCATTTTTCATATCAGAGCATTGATATTTGGTTAATGTGAAATTTTGGGATTTTTCTGAGAAAGTTGAGTTTTCACTGAATAGTAAAAATACAGTTTTTAAGTTACGAGTATTTAATGACATCATTAAATGATGTATTAAGTATGTAATAAATATGGTCGACTTATTAATAGTAAGATAAGGTATGAGGTGTCCCAAGTGGCCAATACCATGGGAAAATACCATGGGCAAGCCCATGGTTTTTCCAAAACCACTAATGAGGTGTCCCTTGGCCATTAATGCCTTGTCCCCTCACTTTCCCTATAAATACAAAGGAATCCTCTCATCCATTCGACTTCCCACTCTCCCCCAACGAAGTTCTAGTCTCATTACCTACCAAGGAGTCCTCCCAAGGTGCCCCCAAGCCCTCAAGGTCCAAACCATTGAGTTTTAAGGGTTACGTTTTAATGTAAGGGATCCTACCTCCCTCTTTCTTTTCAAGTAATCTCTTTTATGTCATTTATTTTATGCTCTATGCTCTTATGTTGGAGGATATTATTTTATATTCATCCTACTATACTATTCATGTTCATATGATGAGAGACCCCCACTTTCTCTAATCATTTCATTTTAAGAATGTTAAAGTGGAGCCATTAGGCTGCCAAATTTTTAAGGGATTCTTTCACCTTTCTTATTTTTCAAAGTTCTACTTTCATGTCAAGTCTTTCAATTTCCTTTTTATTATGTTAGGGTATGTTCTCTATATCTATCATACTGATCTTTTATGATCATATGATGAGATACCCCATTTGAGCTCTTCAATTCAGTATTTTGAAGTTTTAAGTGACGCCGTTAGGCTGCCGAATTTTTAAGTGGTTCTTTCACCCTTCTCATTTTGAAGTTCTACTTTCATGTCAAGTCTTTAAAGTTACTTTTTATTATATTGGGGTATGATATCTATATCTATCATACTGCTATTTTATGATCATTTGATTAGAGACCCTATTTGATCTCGTCAATACTTTTTTTAAGTTTAAGCAATGTCGTTTGGCTGCCAAATTTTCATAAGAGAAATATTATTTTTTGTCTTCCTTCCATGTTTTTCATTTCAAATGGTATTACCTTAAAATTTCATTAACATGTTCATATATTTTTCATATTCGGTCCCTCTAATGTTTTATGGGTCATTTATGATTGTTTGACCCATGTCCCTTATATTTTCATTGTTTTCTAAAACCTCGTAACATAGCCGTTATGCTACAGAATTTTCGTCTCAAAATGCCTCTCTCTTTTCTCAAAATTATTTTATGTTATAAAGTGAATAATCAAAGCTATTATTTCAATAGGGGTATTCAGATATATATCAAAATTTTCTATCTTAAATTCTGTGATTTACATACATGAGACCCGCTCTCCCCTTCCGTGGGTTTAAAGTGATGTAAAGATCATGTCATTAAAGCAGTTTTTGAAACGTTATGATTATGAAATGAAACCTATTTATTTTATGCTATATGGGTTATTTATGAAATTCATGATGATGATATATGTGGATCACGTGATAATAAAGTCAAATTTAAGGGTGCACCCTGATAGTGCTCCAATGCATTGGGTAATGATGTAACCACTAGAGATTACAATTTTCACGATATCTTGGTGAATAAGCTTGTTAATTTTCAAATGACACCTTGGGGATAGACCATGGTGATATGTTCATGATTTTCTATGTTATATGATGTAGCCACATCTTAAAGTTATGAAAAATTTTATTTTTATTATGATATGACACATGATTTCTTTCTCATACCTTAAAGATCTTTTTCATGAAATAGTCGATGTATCTAAAGTTCACATGTTAAATGTTTCTCTTGTTTCCCTTACTGGGCCTTCTGCTCACCCTTTCTTTTGATGTATGTCCCCAGGTTATGAGATGCAGTAATGAGCCTAGGATGAACTTAAGGAGAAGCCTTTCAAGTGTTTAAGAAGAATGTTTTATGTTGTTTTCATGTTTTATGTTCCTGGTTTCCAAGACACTAAACCTTAAAGATCCTCTATTTTGTAAAATGTAATGAAAGATTATATTATAAAAAGGCGGGATGCTATAGTTGGTATCAAAGGATGGTTTAGTTATTTGTGGAAATGAGGATATGAAAACATTACGAAGAATCCTATAGAAAAGTTTATATATAGGGAATCTTCCTGGTATTTCGGTGAGTATTGAGTAATGGGTTTCCAAGAAAATACATCCCTTTCTGGATACGAGCAGGTAGAGGTGGCTCTGGCACAGATTTACATAGGGGTAAAACCCGAAAACACCGCTTTGATCTAGACTCAAACGAGAACTGGTACATGACAATGGGCCTTGCTGCACTCTTGGTTACGACACTCCTGGGGGATATGCTTTGGTAAATTCATAAGCTTAGTATGAACCATTATTAAAGGAACAAAGATAAAATAAAATAAAGATTCACATAAGAATATATGATCATGGATAACCTAGATCAGAACCTAGGGGATCACGAGTTAGGGTATACTTTTGTTCTACAAGTTATCCTTCTATGCTTTAAGTTCCTTTTAATTATTATTGGCTAAGTAGTTAAGCCCCTAATTGTACTTTATTTTCTTAGTTAATGACAGAAAATGGAAGAACATGTCCCAAAAACCAATGTGATAGGAAATGTGGCGATTTCCGTATTAATATGACAGAGATGATTAGGGGATTAAAATATGATTATTATTTTGGAAGACGTTCACTATTTTGGGGACCCTATATGATCATGGTAAATAGATTACTATGGTATTTTCATTGAGGAGTAAGGTTGACTTATATTTTGAAGAATCGATGAATTTAAGGCGGACTTATAGTAATTTAGGTTACTTATGGGAATGATTAACCTATCTTGGGTAAAATATGTTTAGGTTTTCTACTTCTGTTATAAGATGTTAGGAGTGGTTGATGTTGTTTGGAGATGAACAATGAAGTTTATTTTTGAAGACTATGTTATCAAATCCTTCTTGTATTTGGGATTCAATCTTAGTTTGGTTTATTTTGAGGAATTTTAAGAACCGTTATTTATGGAATGGTCTATGATGAACTTTGGGTAGTACCATGGAACTTTGAAGATTTAAAATTAGTTTCTATTCCTATGGGATTCTTTCTTTTTGAAGAGTTGTTTTACCTTAACCATTCTATTTTTGGGACAATGTTTAAAGATAGAAGAAATAGATTGTTAATCTTTTGTGGATTATGTGATTCTCTAGAAGATGATTCTTGTGCTTTTGACGAGGCCAAGTGTTTTTTGAATTCTCATCATTTAGAGAAAAGATTAGTTTTGGTAGAGACTTATTAAAAGATGAAACTCTACTTTAAGGTAGGTATATTTTCTTATGTTTTTGTTCTATTTAGTAAATGAATTCCTCAAAATTATGAAAAGGAACGTAAAACAAAAACGTTGTTGGTTTATGTTTCATACTAGGTAATCAAAGACTGTTTACACACATCATATGTTTGGGATTTTCTTATGGTTAACTTTCTCCTAATCATGTTTTTTATCACTCTCCCTTAGAACGTGACCCTTTGTTTTTTCCTCCATGCCCATGTTTTCCGACATGGGATCCTAGTATTGGTTAACACAGGTGACCTTTTTACTTCCCTTTCTTTATTTTAAAGTAATAGTATTAATGACCCTTTTTTCGGTGTGGGACTTTCAATGAAATTTCAAAACCCAGTTTTAAAAATTGTGAGGACGCAATTTCTTAAGGGGGGATGATTGTAATGACCCAAAATTTTGAATAAATCTTATTTCCAAATTTTGTGTGTTATTTTATTTTATTTTTATACTCCAAAAAACTGGTTCATTGGATAACATGAGTATAATTAAAATGAAACTGTTGGGTTTTTGACTGTTATATGACCATTGGTCAATATGACCACTGTGAACTAAACGTTTCAATTTTTGTCTCTAAATACAAGTGATCTGGGTTAATTAATATAGAAAGAAGATTCGATGGCCTCACTCAGTAGTCCTGGACCGATCGATGCCCATCTAATAGTACTTGGGAAAGAGGTAGCACCACTGGGCTTTGGTCTGGACCAAACCCAAGCTGAACTTCATCGTGTGAAGCTAGAATGGAATCACCTTTGCAAGAAGTTCAAACTAATAGAAATTACTACTCGTGCAATGTTGGCCAAGCCTCCCTCAGATTCTCTCACCTTAGCACACCTTACACTTAGGTCCTATGCTGGTGTGATAAGGGGCTATGTAAGGAGACCATAACTTCCTTGTGTAATCCTTTGTTTTAAATAAAAAATTGGGATTTCATTTTATGATGAAGTTTATGAATTTTCAAATGACCGGATAAATAGAGTATTCATATTTTTGATGAATTTTAGAAAAAGGATATTTTAAAAATGTTTATGTGAACCTTAAATAATTAAAAACTTGGAATGATATTCAAAAAATGGTCTTCTACAATTATGTCCAGTACGAAATTTAGAGTCTAATAAGATCAACATGATTTTTGATGAATAGTAAATTATGAATAGTGATTTTATGCTTAGGATTAGTAATGTGACCAAATGGATTAGTAATTTCGCTCAAAGAAAGTTTTAATATAATTTAGACACCTAGATTAAGTAATGTGATTCAATAAAATGGGTAAATAACGGTTTCATAAATTATTATTAAAGTATTAGTTTTTTCGAGTGAATAGTGTTTTTATAATTAAAAATTAAATTAAAAATATTTAGAAAAATATTTTTATAAAATGGATTTCATTTTTGAACTCAGAGCATCGATATTATGTTAAGGTAATTTTTGGGGTTTTTTCTGAAAAAATGAATTTTCGGTGAATAGTGTATTTATTTAAAAATTGAATTAAAAATATTTAGAATTTTTTTTATAAAATGGAGTTCATTTTTGAAATCAAAGCATTGATATTTGGTTAATGTGAAATTTTTGGATTTTTCTGAGAATGTTGAATTTTCAGTGAATAAGAAAAATATAGTTTTTAAGTTACAGGTGTTTAATGACATCATTAAATGATGTATTAAGTATGTAATCAATATGGTCGACTTATGAATAGCAAGATAAGGTATGAGGTGTCCCAAGTGAGCAATACCATGGGAAAATACCATGGGAAAGCCCATGGTTTTGTGAAAACGACTAATGAGGTGTCCCTTGGCCCTTAATGCATTGTCCCCTCACTTTCCGTATAAATACCAAGCAATCCTCCTATCCATTCGACTCCCCACTCCCCCCCAACGATGTTATGGTCTCATTACCTCCCAAGGAGTCCTCCCAAGGTTCCCCCAAGCCCTAAATGTCCAAACCTTTGTGTTTTAAGGGTTACGTTTTAAGGTAAGGGATCCTACCTCCCTCTTTCTTTTCAAGCAATCTCTTTTATGTCATTTATTTTATGCTCCATGCTCTTATGTTGGAGGATGTTCTTTTATATTCATCCTACTGTATTTTTCATGTTCATATGATGAGAGACCCGCTCTTTCTCTCATCATTTCGTTTTAATAATGTTAAAGTGGTGCCGTTAGGCTGCCAAATTTTTAAGGGATTCTTTCACATTTCTCTTTTTTCAAAGTTCTACTTTCATGTCAAGTCTTTCATGTTACTTTTTATTATTTTGGAGTATCATATCTATATATATCATACTGATATTTTATGATCATATGATGAGACATCCCATTTGATCTCTTCAATTTAGTATTTTGAAGTTTTAAGTGACGCTGTTAGGCTGCATAATTTTTAATTGGTTCTTTCACCCTTCTCGTTTTGAAGTTCTACTTTCATGTCAAGTATTTCAAGTTCCTTTTTATTATGTTGGGGTATTATATAAATATCTATCATACTGATCTTTTATGATCATATGATGAGAGACCCTATTTGATATCGTCAATTCTTTTTTTTTGAAGTTTAAGCAACGCCGTTTGGCTGCCGAATTTTCATAAAAGAAATATTATTTTTTTTCTTCCTTCCTTGTTTTTCATTTCAATTGGTATTCCCTTAAAATTTCATTACCATGTTAATATATTCTTCATATTCGGTCCCTCTACTGTTTTATGGGTCATTTATGATTGTTTTACCCATGTCCCCTCTCTTTTCAATGTTTTCAAAAACCTCGTAACATAGCCGTTATGCTGTAGAATTTTCATCTCCAAATGCCTCTTTCTTTTCTCAAAATTATTTTATGTTATAAAGTGAATACTCATAGATCTTATTTCTATAGGGGTATTCACATATATATATAAAATGTTCTATTTTTAATTCTGGGATTTACATACATGAGACCTGCTCCCCCCTTCTGTGGGTTTAAAGTGACGTAAAGATCATGTCTTTAAAGCAGTTTTTAAAACGTTATGATTATAAAATGGAACCCATTTATTTTCTACTATATGGGTTATTTATGAAATGTTTTATGATGATATAAGTGTCTCACATGATAATAAATGAAAATTTAAGGGTGCGCCCTGATAGCACTCCAATGCATTGGGTAATGATGTAACCACTAGAGATTACAATTTTCACTACATCTTGGTGAATAACCTTGGTAATTTTCAAATGACACCTTGGTGATGGACCTTGGTGATATGTTCATGATTGTCTATGTTAAATTATGTAGACACATCTTAATGTTATGAAAAATGTTATTTTTATTATGATATTCCACATGATTTCTTTCTCATGCCTTAAAGTTCTTTTTCATGACATAGTTGATGTATCTCAAGTTCACATGTTAAATGTTTCTCTTTTTTCCCTTACTAGGCCTTCTACTCACCCTTTCTTTTGATGTATGTCCCCAGGTTATGAGATGTAATAATTAAACTAGGATGAACTTAAGGAGAATCCTTTCAAATGTTTAAGAAGAATGTTTTATGTTGTTTTCATGTTTTAAGTTCCTGGTTTCCAAGACACTAAACCTTAAAGATCCTTGGTTTTGTAAAATGTAATGAAAGTATATGTTATATATAGGCGGGATGCTATATATTGAGTAGATTATATTTCCTGAAATATGACATGATAAAGAAAAAGGTCTTCTTTCCAAGTATTAAAGACATCTTTGACCAGTTTTGAGTCACGATTTGGTTCTCAATGATTTATCTCGGGTTCGAATACCACCATTTGTGGGTTTTCGAGGCTGATATTCCAAAGTTGGCATTCCAATGTCACTACAGACATTGAGTTCCAAGTGATTACCTATGGTTTGAAAAATTACCCCACCATGTTTATGTCTTTTATGAACCAAGTTTTCCAGCAATATATGGAATACTTTTTGGATTAATTCATCAATGACATTGTCATCTACTCTGTAATAGAGGAGGTGCAAGCAACGCACCTGAGGATGGTTCTCAACATTCTTCGAGTGCACCAGCTTTATGAAAATCTCTCCATGTGCTAGGTTTGGATACATGAGGTTATTTTTTTGGGTATTTACTTATCTAAGCATGGTTTAGACATGGATCTAGTGAATATTGAATCATTTATTTCTCAGGATCCACCAAATAATGTTTCATAGGTGTAGAACTTTCATGGTTTGGTATGGTAATATAGTTGGATTGTTGCTAAATTATCTATAATAGAGACACCTTTGAACTCCTTACCACTAAAAGGGAAGACAATTACTTGGTATGAGTAGTGAAAGAGGGCCTTTGAGGATTTGATGTAGAGGATGAATAATACTCCATTGTTGAGACTACCAATGGAGGTCATGATCTTCATAGTGTATTATGATGACTCAAGAGATGTGATCTACTTTGTGACGATGTATTAGTAGGCAGTTATCACATACTAGTTGAGATAGTTGATAACCCATGAATGGAACTATGCAACCCACGACCCAGTGATAATAGTAGTATTCTTGTCCTATATGATGCAGATACCCTATCTTATAAGAGAGAGCTTTGTAGTTTACTCATACCACTAGAGTCACATGTTTGTATTGACTTAGAGAGAGCTAACTGTGATATAACAGCACCGGTTGGAGTTCCTATAGAAAAATGAATTCAAGATAGCCTATACTATAGAGAAGGGAAATATTTTAGCATATTCCATAACCAATATGTCCCATGCTCTTTTATTATAAGAGGATTTTTTTGCAATTATCTTCTTTGCGGCTAACCCTGGTGAAGTAGGAGGGTATAAATTTTATTCAGTCGATGATGTCAAATCCTCTACTTCTTGAGCATGTAATAGAGTCCAATCTACGATACATAGACTGTGTGGTCATACATGATCATATATACACAAAAACCCACCAGATAGATATTATAAAGGTGGTAATCATGTCATATTTTTCCAGGGTAGAATAGTGGTTCCAATCAGGTTGTGGGAGGAAGTGATCTAGGAGTTCCAAACTACTCCCTTATCTATACATCCGAGTGTGGAGAAGATGTACAACAATATTAAAGGGCATATTTTTTAGTTTCTAATGATTTTATTCATAGATGATTTCATATATTAGTGCCTCACCTATCAATAGGTAATGACTAATGTAACGCCCCGACCCCAGTTACCCAGAGTCGGTGCATTATTACATAACATTGGCATGATCACAAGAAAGATCAAATCTCGAAAGACCGATTGGTTTAGTAGCCTTGGAAACACTAGATATATTCATAAGTTTTACATTACATCATAAAATGATAAACTACTACAACAACATAATGTTTCCACAATCCACACTATTAACCCCTCATAAAATCCCTGCAGGTCATTCATAACTTACTTCTTCACATCCTGGGAAAAATAAAACATAGAAAAGGGGTGAGCTCAAATGCCCAGTAAGGATAACAATATAGCGGAAACTTTCATAAATAAGAATAAACATTTAAGGCAATGCATTACTAAAACAAAAGCCTTTTAAACTTTAACTTCAACATAGTATGGCAAAAGTAAAATGAAATAATGCCATTTACTTATTCACATGGATATTCTACTAATCGAATAATCACATGAAAAAATCAATAACCACTTTCATAATGTTGGAATGCATAATGCCAGACTATCATAACCACATAGTCAAGGCCTCGTGCCAAGACTACAAATAAGATTTTGTCAAGGCCTTGTGCCAAGACACTAGTTTGTCTCATGAGACCTACCGATGCAATTTTTTTAGAAGATACTTACGTTTAAAATTACTCAAATATACTCCAGTGTTTTTATGAAAACATTATGCAAGCTTATGAAAACAAAATAACTAGTTCTAAGACTGCTCGACTAATTACAGGCCATGATGGGTCCACTCCCAATCCCTTCCTGTCTAGCACACTCGAGAGTCGGGTTTTCTAAAAACATTTTGGAGCTTGTGTTAAATACGTATACATTTGCACTGGATTTTCATATACTTGATAGAAATATCTCTTTTTTTTAAATCATTTAAAAGTCACATAATTATAAAATAAAACATTTAATTTGAAAATATTCTTATAAGCTTGTAAAGGAAGTTTTGAAGATTTTATAACGGTGGAAATTAGCCGCACCCGCCGTATAAGTTTAAAAAAAACGTTCTTACCTTAATTCTGTCGAAAAGGTTAAAAATGACCTTGTTTTGAAAACGACTGAAAGATTCCTTTATAAACCTCTTATAAAAAGTCAAACAAGGGTATAAATGACTTTAACCCATATTCTTGTAAATAATAAAAATGTTTTGAAATACATTTTGAAGAAACATGGATGTGGATGATAAAGAGATCCCAGTAGATTATTACAAATAAACAACCTCTGATAATGAAGAGATTGTGAAATAACCCTTACCTTGTACTTTTCCTTTGTTAGGGTAGGTTAACATCCTGTATAATGGTGAAATAATTGTTATTAAATTATACAAGAATCATATATATTAATATGATATCATATATGATCTTTTAACATTGATTTGTTAATAATATCTTAGAATTATCGTCGTTTCGGGTGTTAACTTACTCATTTTATTTATATGTTTTGTTACATAAGCCATGGTTGTTGTATCTTATTCATATCCAGAATGATATCTAGTCCTTAAAAATCATTTTTAAATCATCAAATGATAATTATACTTGAATGGATACGATGGAGAATGAATCTCATCGCGTTCGTGGAGACGGTAGTCCGTACGTACGCACGAGCGACAATATCATTCTTTTGATATTAAAATAATATATAAATGAATGGTATATCATATATACAGAATCATAACATGTTATATTTATTATTTACATGAGTTACACATCATTATTATACCCATCCAAATAATATTATATTGAATAACAATTACACCACGACGTGGAGACGGTAAGCCGTACGTACGCACGTATGGTGACATGTTATTCAAAGGGTGGATAGAATACTGAATATGGTTGTACCATACTTATAATAACATCACAGTATATGTGAGATACTGGAGTTATTATTTTAGAATGGTAAGAACAAAGGAAGAAGAAGTGGAAGAAGAAATGAACTTAGAAAAGGGTGGTGAAATCATTACCTCATCTTCGGGTTCTTCCTTTTGATTTGATCAAAAGGGCTCCTTAGGTTGGCTTTCTGATCAAACTAAGGCCTCTAGGTTGTAGTGAGGGATGTTGGGAGAGTATTTGGGCGGAGTTTGGCCGAACCAAAAGGCTTTATAGGTGTGAAGAAATGAGAAGGAGGAGTGCCCTTTTTAAAGAGGGGTGAGGGGCACCTTTGGAAAAGCTAGAAATATTAATTTATATTAAATTCATATTCGGTTTCTAAAGGCTCCAAAGTTGATTATTCAAAGGTTAAGGTGGGGATAGGTCTAAAAACACTCAACCAATAGAATTTATACAGGTTTGGGTACTTATATTAACCTTATCTTTAAGTATTAACTCTAAGTTAATTAGTTTCACTTTTACAATGTCTCTTTGTATTTTTATATAATATGGTTAATAAACTTACTATATACATCCAAACGACCCCCAAGTTGTCCATTAATGATGAAACTATAATTATATAAGTCTCTGGGCCGAAACTTAGATTTTTAGGAATTTAATATCAATTAATAATATAATATTTGTTTTAAGAACTCTTTTATGTCAATTTTGACACTATTCAATAGTTGATTTTTGTGAAACTCATAACAGATTGATTACTTCGAACAAAGTAAATTAAATCAATCCTAATATATCATATTATCCTAGAAAATTAGTTTAATTCATTAAAAGTTTCATATTATATTTTTTTGGGTATTTATAATATCAATTATTTTAATTTTTCACTATTATAGTAATTACTGCATAATCATTGTGTCATAAATAAAATAAATTATTTAATGTCTAAAAATTATAAATAAAATATCATTATGTAGTAAATCGTTTTATCTTTCTAATGAATATTTATAATCTAAAATCCAACTTATAGAACCCTATGTAACAATTGTTTTGCTAAAAGATATATGCTTGTGTCATTTTTGTATTCATTTTGACTTAATTAAAATAAAGTGTCATTATCACTTACAAGTGGATCCATGGGGTCCCAAAATCGACCCAAAGATGCCCATGGTCGACCATGTATCAAAAAATAGGGATAAGACACGTTTTATGGTAATTTAGTATTATTATAATATTATTTTTTTAACCCTTATTTACCGGATTTACCCTTAACCATGGTAAATAAAATATTTACCGCAGTAATTATTCAAAATGTCTAAAAATAAAAGTTACCTATTTACACAATTTGAACATCCTGATTCCAAATATGGAATCCATTTTCCTAAATTCTAAACACATAAGTGGCAGAAATTAATTTAAAATTAATTCCCGCTGTCAAAACAAAAAGCGTGTTTTTAAGAGATAATAACTATCAAAAGATTGACACTTGTTTATGTTCGGTTTAATTGTAAAATTATGTCTAATGACCAACATTATATTAAAATGTAAAAATATATTCTAAATATACATTAAAACCACTCAAATTCATAATTTATCACTATTAATTATTTTGATTAAAAAAGTTGTTTTTAATTAAAATTTAGTAATTTTCACTATTCATCAAAATATGAAAGTTATCCGAAAAGTACCAAAATTTCACCTTAGGCTAAATTCGATATTCCGAATCCAAAAATGAAGTCCATTTTGAAATATAAAATATATATATTTTCAAAAAGTAGGTATTACTATTTATAACGGCTAGTTTGATTGGTTATGGTGTGTTAGAACTCGGTGTTGCGTACAACACACGCTATCACATTATTCAAAGGGAAACGTACCGTGGAAGCTTGGGGTGTTTCATTTTAAATTTTTGATGTCCCCATTTAGTCAAAAAGTTAAAAATATTGTATTTAAAAAGGTTTCACTATTAGAAGTTGATAAAACTGAAATACTGAAAATGAATCTGTTCTTGCATTATGACTAAGAAACTCATAATAGGGATTCTAAAATTATAAGGATTATATAAAGTTCAAAATGTAGTTAATACTATTCATGACCTCTTTTAATGGTGTGATTGAACTCGGTGTTGCGTGTAGTGCAAGTTATTGAATTATTTTTAAGAAATAACACACTCTGAAATCCTGGGGTGTTACAACTAATCATAATGTTTTGACAATTTTATTGCACCCCCTTGAGATACAGAAGTGGAAGTGGGATGACATATCCCTAGACTTCATCACAAGGATTCCACGCCTAGAAAATGGTCATGAATCCATCTGTGTGATTTTTGATATACTCACAAAGTTATCACAATTCCTTTCCATTAGGGAATAGAGTTTTTGGAGAGTGTGGGTCAATTGTACCTACAAGAGATCGTTCTCCTTCACGGGGTGCCCTAAATAATTGTATCTGATCGTAACATGCGATTTATGTCAGGATTATAGAGTGGCATACATAAGGAATTTGTGACCCAATTATGGATGAGTAGAACCTTTCACCCATATACCAATGGGCAGACCGAACACTTTGTCCAAGTGATTCAGGATATGCTGAGAGCCTGCATGATAGACTTTGGATGGATCTTGGAGGATCACCTAGCCTTGGTAGAGTTTTCATACATCAACAAATACAACTCTACCATTGGCTTGAAACCTTTTTAGGCCCTATACGGGAGACCTTATAGGTCACCCATGTGCTTGATAGATATCATAAGGTCATCTCTTTTGGGTCCACAGATGGTGTAGGAGACAAAAGACAAATTACAAGTCATTCATGCACAGATGTGGATGGCCCTTAGAAGACAAAAATAATATATATATATATATATATATATAACTATTTTAGGCCCTTAGAGTTCATGTAGGGAGAAATTTTTTTTGAGAGAGTCTCCATACAACATGGGTTGTGGGGGTTTATCTTGAGAGGAAAACTATCTAAGAGGTTCATTAGAGAGTTTGAGATCATGCCAACGGTTAGAGAAGTTGGTTTCCAACTCCCCTATCCCCACAACAAGAGCGGGTTCAAGATGAAATGTAGGTGTATTAGTTGAGGAGATAATTTCATGACCGTACACACATCATCGAATATGGTGAGATATACATCAAGTATGGATCCACCTTTTCATAGTACCTAGTCATGATCTTGTGTTGACCAAACCAAACCCTATAAGGATGAACCATACCTTTGGTTCTCAAGTTGTGGAAGAATGAAACTATGTGGGAGCGTTCCTGGGAGTGGGAGAACCAAGTGCAGGCTCAGTATCCCAAGTATTTTCCTAGTTTTTTCATTTCAAGGATGAAAATATTGATGTAATTAATGATGTAGAGACTTGGGGTCTTCCATGTAAAACATAGATATATATTCCAATTCATATTTACAGAACTAGGAGTTGAGATGGTGTGATATTATGAGGCCCGGTGTGGCTAGAATTAAGTTTATACAAATATTTAAACATATTTCATATTATGTATGCATGATACCACAAAGAAAATAGGATAACTCTAATTTTTTTTATTAGATAAAAAATATGAGACCAAGGATGGTTATGAAACATGGGTTTTACCCTAGGGTTGACAGGAAATTAGTCAGCCTGGGACGTTTTGACCCATCGCTCAATGGAGGTTCATTTAATGAATTAATGGTTTAATTAATTAGTTTATTTTCAGCACATTGGAAATGATTATAAATATATCACTATGGGAACTAATTTAGGTTTTTGAAAATAATTATTCAATCATTGGTGAGATATCTCTTCATGAATCCATTGGATAATCGAGATAAATGACGACAAAACTCTAAACCAAATCAGATTAGCATGAAACAAATATAGAAAATCCTTAAAAATTGGTGGAGAACACATTTTTCATTAGATTTAGATCAGAAATCAAAGTAAGAAAATTATTTTTGTGTTTTTATACCCATATATTAAATTATTGAGAAGATCTATCCTTTTTCATGGATTTTTTCAAATTGAATACATTTTATGTGCCCACATACCGAAATTATATTGTTTAATCGGTTGTTTTCTAATTTGGATTACCAATTCTTGATCAATTTTCCATGAATTATTGGACTTGAGAAATTGGCCTTTTTTTCTTATGTTTTCCCCCTCATTTTGCTGGGTTCTTCACTAATTGGGTCCCTGCAATCCTGGTTGGACATTTTCTGGTGGTACTATGCTGGATCTGACTCCCGGATTCATAGTGCAAAGATCAAATGAGAAAAAAATAAAGAATAGAGAATAAATCTATGAATATTGTGGGGATATGATGATTAATTTGATATACAGAGGCTGTACTTTCAAAAATTGAATCCATGTAGGCATACGGAATGAATTCCATAACCCCGAATCTTCATGGGAGATGATTTCAAGTGAATGACAGCCGACAAGCAATATACACCAACAGATTCAAAGGCTTGGGGCGGATTCTAGGTGACATCTATGGAATATTGTGAAGATATATGAAAGAAATATTAGATATGATTTTCTAAAAAAAAACCAACTACAAAATGAGTTAAATGAAGGAAAAACAACAAGTATCCCCTTTCTTCAATGGTGTATACGGTTTGAGAAGAATTAAGGGTGACATGATGTGTAATCCCCCTCACACACAATGTAACCTATCCTAGTTAAATAAGAAATGTGTTAGACCACACATCCATGAGTCCATGTAAATGTATGTGTGCATGAGATCTAGTACACAGACACTGTGATCAACACACGACTTGGTCCTTGGGTAGATTGTACACACTATGTAGTCCACCTGAACGACGTTTAATCCTACACAGTCAAGAACCATGCACCCTCCAAGGAGGAAATAAGATAGTTAAGTGGGACCACATGAAATGTGGGTCCCCTAACATGCCTTTTACCCCCTTAGTTCTTCTAATAAAACATTAGACATCCATATCTCCTATGTTTTAACTTATATTTTCTACCGTGAGTATCCCATCCTATGTGTTTTTTTCATAAAACACAATGGTTCCCTTGATTGTGGATTTTGAGATATGATGTTAAATGTTTTGGTAACGACACCTTCTATGGTGACCCTGAAGATGATAGTGATCAAGAAGAATCACTATATGCAAACTCCTGAGTGGTAACCACTAGATGGGTTGTCCATGGGTCATCGATGAATTCTTGAGTGGAAACCTCCAACCAGGATGGGAATCCGTCCTCTACATACTTCCAAGTGGGACCCACCAACTACCCTATGTCGGGGACCTCGACAACTATTAGGGCGGAACCATCCTGTTGGACTGGCCATGGGTCCTCAAATTTCAATGTCCAACCCTCCATCTTGGTTGTTTATAGGTCCTTGATGACCATTAGAGTGGAACCCTCTAGCTGGGCTGGGCATGGGTCATCCACAGACTATTAGAATGGAACCCTCCTATTGTACCAAGGCAAGAGTACTCTACATAGAATTTTTGGACCCTTTACTATGAGACACAGTGATGAGATGTGATTTGATTTATCTTCAGACTCATAAGGAAGATGAATGCTTCCCCCCCTAAGACATGTTTTTGTGATGCAACAAAAAAACATTTGGGTGAGTCAGTTCCACCCAAATAACATAATATTATGGTATGGAGAATGAGTCACATAGAGTTTTGTTTTTTGGGATTTTTCACGGTACATTGGTAATCATTGTTGGTCTTTAGGAACTGTTGGATACTTTTATTTTTTGGATGATATGTGAGATGGAGATCCCCTTACTCTCCCATTTATGCTTCTTTGACTGAGAATATATATATATATATCCTTCTTCAATACCCACTTATTGGGGTTGGTAACTCTGTTTCTTAATGAGGTAAAGACAAATGGGGGTTTCCACTAGCTTTCCCAATCTATCTTCTCATGGTTGGATGAGTCTACTATCAAACTATAGGTGGCCAAGGATCGATGGGTAGTTCATCCACTCACCTCGTTGTGTCCATTGTTCTTGGACGAGATTACTTCTAATCTGTTTTGGTTCAACTTTACTCTTTCATTGAACCTTGTGTATCTACTATATTCCCCTTCCCGTTTTATCTCTTACATCTCCCCCAAAACTTTTTGGGCGTTCTACTGGGTAGGTACATACTCACCACTCCATGGGATTTTCCCACATGTGTCATCTATTATGAAGATGATATAAAGGTTGACCGTGACAATAAAAGAACCATATGGATACTCGGTGCTTGGAACACGTGTGGTCATTGTATATTGTGGTTCAAGAGTAGGTCTCTCTTTTAGCTATCTATTTTTTTTATTTTTGTCATGTTGGGACATATTTTTGGTTGGGTGTGTATTTGTAATATTTTTTCCTTACAGTTTACTCTATCATACTTTTGTACTATGTTGGGGTTTATGCAAGCTTGGTTTAATTTATACGAGTATTTCATATTTTCTTCTTTTCCCTCTACACTTTTTCATTGTGTTGGTTGTGTGTGTGTGTATAGGTTATTAGGAAAAGTTCTCCCAAAGTTGTTTATTCCTTCAGTGATTATCCCCAACCACTGGACTAAGGTGGTGGGCATGGGGTAGTTACAGCTCAAGACCATGCTTGGGTTAGTACCTGACATATGGACTCATCTAAGATTGAGCATGATGTTCAATCCCCAGGAGAAAGGAATGTCTATGTAGACCATATAAATATTGGACGATATGATTTTATCTTTCATGTTATACCTTAGCGTAGCATGGGATGATCACCAAAGATTGATTGGGTTTTCAAAATATAACAGATATCTGGATTCAGTCGTGATGGAACCTTATGAGTCTCTTTATGAGAGGAAGTTTCATTCACGATTTTGTTTTCCTGAGTTTGATGAGGTAGAAGTTGTTAATCGTAGTATGGTTTAGAGGACCTCTGAGAGAGTGGAACTAAAATTACCCTTACTTTACATACATTGTTATTACTTCAGAATTTAATCACACTTATTACAACATATAAAAAACCCATGATAAGACCATATAGGTATAGTTTCTTTTGAAACTGGGAATCATAAACAACTAGTTCATAAAGCATCTACATTGTCTCCCAATTATTTAATCATATTTAGAGTCCCTTTTGGCATATCCTACTTAATACCATTCTACCTGACCTAGGGAAAAGAAAACATACAAAAGGGTGAGATCAAATGCTCAGTAAGGGTAAACAATGGAAATATCAATCATATCATATTCATAAGAACATAACATTTTGAGAATCTTAACCTGAAAAAGAGATCATAATATCATAACATGGGATAAATCGTAGTTTAGAAATTTAATCCCAATAATCATAACATAAAACATGAAACATTGTGTCATACACACATAATCATATAAAATCAATTCTTATTAGTCAAGACTCATTTCCAACACTATCATAGTGGATAAAGTCCATTTCTGAACCGAGTTTACTCCTTATTCCAGTCCTGTATCACTGAACCAGATTAACTTGTCATTCCAGCCATGTCTATCCCATGAGATATAAATATTTACCCAATGCATTGGATTGATATATAGGTCCCACCAATCTCAAAATGAAACCATTCTTATGTGTGCCACAAAATCATAAATCATATATCATAGCATAAACCATGTAATAAAAATGGGATTCCTAAACATCATGCCATCATAATATAAAACATATATGATTAAAAGACTTCATAAAAATAATTACATCATAACATAATCAAATTAATGTAAAAATAGCTATAGAAACAGAACCCTATATTATCTTAGATGGAAAATAATTTTGATAAAACACTTGAACTCCATTCTTGAGGAAAATATCCTTTCTACTTCAAATTTTTTTCCCTTTCTTAACATGTCATACAATTTTAAACTAAAAGATGTTATTTAAAAATAAACATGAAAACTAGTAAAGTAAGCTTCATTGGAATAATGATCTATGAAATCATAAAAATCCATTCATGCCGTATAAGTTAAAAAAACATTCTTCTCGTACTTTGGCCGGAAAAGTCAAAAAGTATCTCGTACTAAAAACAACAAAATATTCCTTTCATATATTTTACTAAAAATTCACCAGTAGGTAAAATTGGATTTAAATAAATGTATGAGGATAGAAATAATATAACACATTAAGGAAACATGTATGTGGATGATAAATATGCCCTAGTAAATTCTAAAGTATAAACAATCTCGGATAAAAATGAGATTGTGAGATTTTCCCTTACCTTAGGTCTGATATGCGTCGTACGTATCTGAAACTCATGTAAAATGTTTTAAATAATGTCATTTACTTATTACAGAACCATATTCATTTTTATGATATCATATATGGTCATATTATTTTCTTCTTATCAGTAATATTTCATTGATACTTGTTATTAAGGTGTTCATTACTTTATGTTCTTATGCATGTTTTGTCGAATAAATTCTTATTCATACTTTTAGGTTATAGATACCTAATTTATAGAATTTATTAGTGCAATATATATCATATTTATTCTTTTAATTAATTTATATAATCATTATTCAATGAAGATCATGTATAATGAGCTGCATCACATCGTGGAGATAGTAGGCCGTACGTACGCACAAGCGATGATATCATTATTTTGATATTAAAATCATATATAATTGGATTTTATATCATATATAAAGAATCATAATAATGTTATATTTATTATTTATATCATTTATACTCATTATCATACCCATCCAAATGATGAAATGTTTTAATAAAAAACTACACCACGACGTGGAGACGGTAAGCCGTACCTACGCAATTGTGGTGAATTTTTCATTCATAGGATGTATAAAATAACTAATATGGTTGTACCATTTAAAATAACATCACAATATGTAGATTATACTGGAGTTATTATTTTAGAATGGAAA
Source organism: Viscum album (assembly GCA_963277665.1). NCBI lineage: Eukaryota > Viridiplantae > Streptophyta > Magnoliopsida > Santalales > Viscaceae > Viscum > Viscum album. The sequence continues at coordinate 1,369,513,729 of OY728138.1, read as the reverse complement.
CAACAAATAAGGAGGATGTGGAAGAAGTAGGGAACTTGAAATAGGTGGTGAGATATTTACCTCTTCTTCAGGTTCTTCCTTTTGATTTGATCAAAAGAGCTTCATAGGTTGGCTTTATGACTAAAGGAATGACTATAATATGAAGGTATCATGGTTGAGAGAGTATTTGGGTAGCGTTTGGCCATGCCAAATAGATTTTGAAGTGTGAATTAAAGAGAATGGGGGGTTCCCTTTTATAAGAGGGGTGAGGGGCACCATAGAAAAAACGTAAAATATTATTTTATAATAAATTCATATTCAGTTTATAATGGATCCAAAGTGACTTATTTCTCGGATAGGGTGGGGATGGGTCGAAATCATGTCAGCCAATAAGTATTAGACAAGTTTAGGTTACCATTTTAACCTTATCATTTTGATTTAACTGTAAGTTAAATACTTTAACTTCTACTGTGTCTTCTTGTATTCTTACACTATATGGTTTATAAACATACTATAAACAACCAATCTAACCCCAATTGGTTCATTAATGTCATATATATTATTATATAATTCCTTTTGCATAATCTGAGATTTTTATGAATATAATATCAATTAACAATTTAATATTATTTTTTAAAACTCTTTTATGTCAATTTTGACACAATTTGGTATTTTGTTTTTTCTAAATTCATAACATCATTATTACTTCGAAAAGAATTTATCTAACCAACCCTAATATGTTATATTAACCTATAAAATTAGTTTAATCCATAAATAGTCTCAAATTACATTTATTTGGGTATTTATAATATCAATTATGTTAATATTTCATTAATAAGGTAATTAATGTATTATCATTGTGTCATAAATAAATTAACTTACTTAATTTCAAAAAATTATAAATAAAATAACATTATGTATGAAATCTTTTTATGTTTCTAATTAATATTTATAGTAGAAGTTATCTTATGTATAACTCTATATTAAAAATGTTTTACTTATTAAAATTTGATTTTAATTCTTTTAACTCTTCTTGAAATAAAATAATAATAAGTGTTCTAATCTAATCTTAGTGGAATAAAGATGTTCATATTTTATTACTAAGGTTGTTTTGGTCGAATTGAACTTTTCCAATAGAATTAGGACATGTGTTATGGTAATAATAATATCATTTTTACCCTTAATTACCCTATTTACTTTTAACCGTGGTAAATAAATGTAAAAAGTTACTATTCACCAAATATTATTTTTATCTTATTGAACCACATTTTAATCCTTGATATTAACCATGTCTCTCTGATTTTCAAAATTCAACTCACAGAAGCGGTGGAATTAAGTTTTATATAAATTTGAAAATTCTCCTAGGAGGTGGGTAAAAGATGGTAAAAAGTTCAATAAAATTTTTATATGTCTAAAATTGTTATAAAATGACTCCAATGAATTACCTAGAACTTATATAGGTATTATGTGTCTTTTATGACCTTAAATAAATTGAAATAAAATAGATAATTATTTAAATAAAAAATCGGTTTTAAACTATAACTCAGTGTTTTTCACAATTCATCAAAAATTGAAAGTTTACAGAAAAATACCCAAAATTCACCCTAAGCTAATTTCGATATTCCGAATCAAAAAATAATGTCCATTTTAAAAGATAAAATTTAAAATTTTTTTGTTGACCTCACCTGTTTTGATAATCCCAATTATGCTTTCGTATACTTTGATAATCTCAATTAATGTTTATTTATATATTAATTCTTTCAAATATATGATATTCTATAATCAAGATGATAATAATATTAAAATAATATTTGGAATATGTTAATCATTGTTTATCCATGTTTATATGAGTTTTGAAGTAATTCTAACCCAATCGGATATGTTTTGCATAAAAACAGATAAGTATAAGTCACTGATCTGCGTATAGGTATTGATAAAGAGCTACCGGTACTCAGTGTACCGATAGACCTAGTCTACTGATAGACAGAGTCAATGAACAACCTGTGTGCTATTGTTTGTTTTTTCCACGAAGAACTGTGGTAGAGGTCTTTAGACCTGGATAGTAGTGTACTGTTGTTTACCCCCAATCCAGGGGGTGGATCAATATATATAAATTGTTGAGAGGATTAAGTCTCGGCTTGAGACTGAACCTCTTGGTTATCTCTGCTGTGCTTTTTAGTTCAAGTCATAAGCATACTATATATATTTATTTCATAATCTGCTACTATTACATTGAAATATAAAACTATTTTAAAGCTACTTTGATAGTTAAATTAGAAAGTGTTTATACTTATTGTAAAACATTATGTTTGTTTCAAAAGTTAATTTAATCTTCATATTAAGTCAACTGAGACCTAATCAATCATTGAGAAACTGATTGAACATTTACACTCTATATAAATTCACTATAGCTTAACTTTGTTTTTAAATTGGGGGATTTTAAGAGAAATATTTTTAATACAAATTTTTATTGGAACTCAATTCACCCCCCTCTTGAGTATCCACTCCGACCAACATTTGGTATCAGAGGATTATGTTGTTTTTCAAAGATTTCAAAATAATATGTTTTTCAACTATGATTTTAGTTGCATCTTCAATGATCTTAAATTTCTGTTAGTTCTAAATTTTATCTCTTTAAAATTTCTTTTCTAAAATCTAGTTATTGATAATAGGTTAGAGGGTGCTGCTACTAACCAGACACCTTTCTTCAATGGAACCAACTATGCCCAGTGGAATCTTAAAATGAAAATTCATTTAGAAAGTATTGGTTTTGATATCTGGACTGCTATAGAGTCTCAATATAAAATCCCGGAAACTGAAAGAACAACTTGGGATAAACCTACAAAGACTTCTTACAATAATAACTATAAAGCTATGAATGCCCTATATTGTGCTTTAGTAGATGAAGTGTTTAATAGAGTATCTGATTGAAAAACTTCTTATGAAATATAGGATACTTTGGGTGTTTCTCATGAAGGAACAACCAATGTTAAAGAAATGAGATTGAATACTTATACTATTAAATATGAGAATTTTAAAATGAATATTGATGAACATATTTATGATATGTATCTCAGGTTTAATGAGATAGTCAATAAAATGAGCTCACTTGGAAAGGTTTTTCCACCAAAGGAACAAATTTTGAGGATACTGAGATGTTTTCCAGACCGATGGAGAGGCACTTCTGTTTCAATTAGAGAGTCATGTGACATTGGAGCACTGCTTATAAAAGATCTTATCGGTAAGATTATGATGTATGAAGAAGAACTCAAGGAGAACAAGGAGGAAGATGATGAACCCAAATGAAAATCCGTAGCTTTAAAGTATACTTCCTCTAAGAGTAAAGACAAGGAGAAAATGAAAATACAAAATTAACGTTCAACAAGTGAAGATTCAGACTCTGATAGTGATGCTGATATGGCTCAAATAGCCAGGAGATTCAAGGATTTATATAGGAAGAAGAAAATCTTCAGGAAATCTAACTACAAAGGAAAGTATGAAAACAAGGTACAATAGAAAAAGGATTGGAAGAAAGCTGACAAGGATGATGAAATAGTCTACTATGAATGTAAAAGGGAAGGACACATCAAGGCGGATTGTCAAAAATTAAAAGTCAAAAAGAAATATGATTATAAGGACAAGAAGTACAAGAAACCTATGAATGAAACCTAGAGTTCTTTGAAGGATAGCACAAGTGAATCTGAAATTTCTGATTCTGAAAAGAATCGTGCCAACTTGTGCTTCATGACCAACACATCCGAGGTACCTGTTTCCCCTGTCCTAAATGATTGTTATTCTGGAAATAATAGTGATTCAGACAATGATGGAAATATTTCTAAGGCTGACTTGTTTGAATACTGTAACATGATGGATGAAACATGTAATGAACGTAAAGACAAATATAAGTCACTGAAGAAACAACATGCTCTTACTGCCAATGTTAAATCTGCCTTTGATATTGAAAAAGAAAATAATGCTCAACTGTTAAAGGAAAATAATGAATTAAAAATGTCTAATGAGCAACTTAGAAAGGACTTAGAAAATTTTACAAATGGAAAAGATACTATAACTCAAATGTTAGGTAAGCAAGTTGTACCAAAATACACTACTCGTTTGGGATACAAACCTGGACAAAGATAGTTCACTAAAACTCGATTTATCTCTAAGTCTGGACAAAATTATGCTTATTCCAGTTCTGGAATTTACTATCCTTCAACTAGTTATTCATATGTTTATAGATCAAATAATGTTTATCTTTCCAAATCAATTGATTCTATAACCTATATGAGCCCCATAAGACAAATATGGGTACCTAAAGCTTTGATTGTTAACCAATCTAGTCCCAAGAAGATCTGGGTTCCAAAATCATTTCTTATCTAAACCTATTTTGTTAGAAACCTATTTGAAGAGTTCTCACAAGAATGTATGGTACTTGGACAATGGATGTTCAAGACACATGCCTGGAGATTATTCACGCTTCAAGAGCTTAATAAAGGTTGATGGAGGCCATGTCACCTTTTGTGATAATTCTAAAGGAAAAATCATCGTCCAAGGCCAGATTGGTAACACTAATTCAGTTTTAATTTCTAAAGTTTTATTAGTTCATGGACTTAAGTATAACCTGTTATGTATTTCTCAATTATGTGATGATGGATTTAATGGGAAATTTGAAAATTATTCTTGTAATGTTTTTAATTCTAAATATTTTTGAGTATTCTCTTCCTTGAGAAATGAATATGTTTATACTATTGATTTAAATTCCTTAGCTAAGAAAAATGTTACTTTCTTAAATGATTTTCATAAAGAATATTGGCTTTGGAACAGAAGATTAGGATACTGCAACATCTATTCACTTAGAAAATTGACTAGGAAGAACTTAGTTAGAGACCTACCTAAACTTGAATTCTCAAATGACAAAGTTTGTAATCCCTGTCAAAAGGGAAAGAAACATAATATTTCTTTTAAATGAAAGAAAGAAGTTTCAACTTCTCAAACTCTCAAGTTGGTTCACATGGACTTGTTTGGACCTTCAAGAGTTTCTAGTTTAAATGGGAAGCACTATGTATATGTCCTAGTAGATGACTATTCTAGATATACTTGGGTATACTTCTTAGCTTACAAAAGTGAAGCTTGTTCTTACTTTGTTAAATACTCAAATTCTATAGAAAATCTTAGTGGAATTAAGATTAAAACCCTGAGAAGTGATCCTGGCCGTGAGTTTGAAAATAAAGAGTTTGAATCTTATTTCTCACACAATGGCTATAGTCACAACTTTTCTGCTCCTAGGACACCTCGGCAGAATGGTGTCGTAGAAAGAAGGAATAGAACCCTTCAAGAAATAGATAGAACCACGCTCAATGAGTATGATATGCCTATTTACTTTTGGGATGAATCTGTGAATAAAGCCTGTTATATTATTAATAGAGTCTTAATTGGACCAGTTATTAAGAAGACCCCATATGAGTTATGGAACAATAGAAAACCTAAAGTTAGTTACATTAGAGTCTTTGGCTGCAAAGTTTTTATTCTTAATACAAAGGATAATCTGGACATGTTTGCTTCTAAGAGTGATGAAGGAATTTTTCTTGCTTATTCTTTAACTAGAAAAGCCTATAGAGTCTTTAATAAAAGAACCAAATGTGTGGAAAAATAATTTCACATCAAGTTTGATGAAACCGATCCACAGAAGCCTAAAACCTCTCTTGAAAATCATGAAGAAGATTGGAGTGTTCTGAACCTTAATGATAAATCTAAAGAACTTGCTGCAAAAACATCCAGTTCTGGACATATTCCAGAATCAACTTCTGTTGAACCCAAACTTGGTGATGAACCTGAAATATCTTGTCCTAACTTTACTAGATCAACAAGGATTCTAAAGAATCATCATTGGGATGTTGTTGTTGGTAATCTTGATAGAGGGACACAGACTAGAGCTTCTCTAAGAAACCAGGTTGAAAATAAAGCCTTTCTTTCATAGATAGAACCTAAAAATGTCAATGATGCTATCAATGATGAATTTTGGGTAATGGCTATGCAAGAAGAGTTAAATCAATTTGAAAGAAACAATGTCTGGGAATTAGTTGATAGACCTAAGTAAACATTAACAATAGGCACTAAATGGGTTTTGAGAAACAAAGTTGATGAATCTGGAAACATAGTTAGAAACAAAGCTAGGCTAGTTGCACAAGGATATAGTCAAGAGGAAGATATAGACTATGAGGAAACCTTTGAACCTGTAGCTATATTAGAAGCCATTAGGATATTACTTGCCTATGCTGCTCATTTGAATTTCAAGTTATATCAAATGGATGTTAAAAGTTCTTTTCTGAATGGTTTTAATGTTGAAGACGTTTTTGTTGAACAACCACCCGGATTTACTAATCCTCATTTTCCAAATAATGTTTTCAAAATTTCTAAAGCTTTATATGGTCTAAAAGAAGCTACAAGATCTTGGTATGATAGACTTAGTAATTTCTTTATTTCAAAGGGTTTTACTAAAGGGATTTCTGATCCAACTCTTTTTATTAAAATAATTTCTAAAGATGTTTTAATAGTACAAATCTATGTTGATGATATTATTTTTGGATATTATAAACATTCCTTATGTACTGATTTTTCAAAGAGTATGAAAAATGAGTTTGAAATGAGTTTAATGGGAGAACTTAAATATTTTCATGGATTGAAAGATTTCCAAAATGAAAATGGTATTATTTTGAATAAAAGTAAATATACAAGGTTCTTTTAAAACGTTTTTTGGATAGTATTAAGTAAAGTGAATCTTCTATGAGCACTCTTTATAAATTGGATACAGATGAAACTGGGAAACCAGTGGATCAAACCAATTAGAGAGGTATGATTGGAATCTTACTTTACCTTACTTCTAGTCAAACTGATATTATGTTTAGTGTGTTTATGTGTGCATGATTTTAAGCTAATCCAAAAGAATCTCATTAACTTGCTGTTAAACGAATTTTTAATATCTTAAACATACTGTAAACTATGGTTTGTTTTGACCAAAAGGACAATCCTTTGAGTTAATGAGTTATTCAGATGATGACTTTGCTGGTTGTAAGTTGGATAGAAAAAGAACATCAGGAACATGTCATTTATTGGGAAAATCCATAGTATCTTGGTGTAGTAAGAAGTAGAATTTTGTTGCATTATCCACTGCCGAAGCAGAGTATATAGTTGCTGGTAGTTGCTGTGCACAAATTTTGTGGATGAACCACACTCTTTTGGACTATGGATATGAATTTAATCATGTTTCTATCAAATGTGACAACACTAGTGCAATAAATATCTCGAAGAACCCTGTGTCTCAGTCTAGGACCAAACACATTAATGCAAGGCACCATTTCTTGAGAGATCATTACCAAAAGGGTGATATTATTCTTGAGTTTATTGGTACTGAACATCAATTAGCCGATATTTTCCCTAAACCTTTGAGTTTAGAAAGGTTGAGTTACATTAGACATGAGTTATGTATGTTTAACCTTGATCGGTAGTTAACCTCACCGATGTGAAATTCTCACCGATGTGAAATTATCACTGATGTAAAATTCTCACCGATGTAAAATTCTCACTGATGTAAAATTCTCACTGATATAAAATTCTCACAGATGTGAAATTGTCACTGATGAATGTGCTATTTTAAACTTCTTTCTGCCGCCTGAATCTGAATCGTTTTTGCATTATTTCATTTCATTTATTTATTTTATGATTCCTAAATGATAAAAATAATGTCCAAGCTACTTCTCAATCCCCCAATCCACAAACCAATACCCTCAAACCTTTTCTCCCGAATCATTAGAGAACCCTAAATACCTCGAATCCGAGATGGCAAAAACCAAACTCCCTTCTATTATAGATGTTGCCGATGAACCAAAAGCAAAGAAGCAAAAGTATGTGCTAGAAGCAAGTGGAAATGCTATAAGTACAAGATCAGGAAGACGTCCAGTAAATCCTCTTATGCAAAATTGAGTTATTGTGATTGAAAATGAGTGGTGTGTAGAATCGATACTGCTAATAAAAACCTTAGTACTCGAAGTACTTGAAGATAAAAAATGGGTGGAGTGTTTTTCGAACAACAATGGTCCTTACTTTCTAAGTGACATCATTTGTGAATAGAAAGAAGATATCGTTTTCATCTGTTGAATGGACTGAGTGATTAAAACATCCACATGAAGGGGTATCTGGATATGTATCGAGAGCCATGCCACCTACCAGTGATATTTTCGACTATGAGACTTCTTTGGAAGAGATGACTGGTGATGGAAGTCAAAGACAAGTAGTTGCGCAGAAATGGATGGAGAGAACATATTTCTGTTCAAATTCGTTCAACAAGTCTTGATATCGAGGAGAGGAGACTTTTCCAATTTGAGATATCATGATATCTATCTCCTGCACCTCTTAAGAAATTTTGTAAAAGTTAATTTGTGCAGATTTCTGATGATCCAAATGGAAGACATGACAAGGCCAAAATCAAAGGCAAATGCCCTATTCTTTGCTAAGTTAATTTCTGTGATGATCATGGAAAAAGGGGTAGCTGAGTCTCAGGATGAGATAGTGGTAGTTAAGAATAACTTTTGTATCACCTCTACAGTCTGCAAATATAGTAGGATCAATTGGATACCTTGGAGAGGAGAATGGGTCGATGATGACCAGAAGGTGTATGACAAATTTAATCCTCTGAATCATCCTTCAAGACCTAAGGATGTGAGGGATCTAGGTCTGGGACCTGATGACGAGGAGCCAGAATACAGTGATGATTCAGAAGAGGAAGATTCCTCTACTGATGAAGGAGGAGACCCTGACTTACCTCCTAGCCCAACTCTTGAAGATCTGGATCAACATAAATCAGATAAAGAAGAAGCTGCATTTGAGGTTGTTGAAGAGGCTGTTGAAGAGGCTGCTGTAGAAAATGAAGAAGATACTCATGAAAGTGAAGCATCTCTGTCAGCTGATTTGAGTCTTAGTCCAGTGATTGGACAATATTTATTTCCTTCAAAGGATGAAAATGAAGTAGACCTACCCTTGCCTATTTTGGAAGACTCTCCTGCTATTTTAGAGAAAGAATTGATAGTGGAAGATTCTACTCAAGATTAAAGACCTTCTGAGAATTCTGTTGTGAATGCTGTTATGTTACTTGAGGATGTACCCATTGATGGGGAGAATCAAAACAATGTTGGAAGTGTTATGGTGGGTGCTGGAATTGAAGATTGGGCAGAAGACCCAGGTTTTGTAGTCTGTGGTTTAGACTATCTATATTCAAATAATGAGGAATCTCACAATAGACCAAATATTGTTTATAATATTGAATCTGAGTTGTTTCCTGAAGATGTGGTCTGAATGCATGACCTGGATACTTTAAATAAAAAGCTTAAGGATAGTTTTGTGGATGAGGTAAAGAAGATGGAAGTTTCTTTGGTATCTTCAGTTCAATCGATTATGACTAACTCAGTGGTTAGTTTAGCATCTTAATGAGTACCCCCTACAGTTTCACCTACTGATATGATCACTAGGGCTGATCTGGAATCCTTGAAGGATGAGATGAACGAATATTTTAATGCATCAATTGTTTAGATGAAGCTTTGTTTTGATAAAGAGATGAGGATGTTGGAAAGATCTTTTGAACTTTCTATTGCTTGTAATTTGTCAACCTTCATAGCAGAAATAGTGGAAGAAGTTAAAGACTACCAGGATCAAGTTTCTAGACTTGAAGCAGATCTTGAACCTCTAAAAGAATTTTTTGTTTCCATAGACTCTTATATAAGCTCAAAATCCCATGTACACAAGGACTTAGCCTATGTCAAGAGTGTGGTAAGCCATATGGTTTCAGTGTTTGAAGGATTCAAAAATTATATGAAAGATCATATTAAAACCCAAGATTCCCAAGTACAAAATCTTATCATTGGGTTGAACAAAAGCTTCAAAGAGACTATATCTTTCTCTGTTGGTTCTATTGCATCTAAACCTTCTGTAGATTTGAATCAAATTCGAGCTGTGATGAAGGAGGAGCTTGGTTCAGCTTCAACCAGTGGCTCTGTTGACTCATCCGAGCTGAGCAGAGTTGTGCTTTCTACTAGAGATTCAACTAGAGAGATAATGAAGATAGTCCAAGACTATATGAGAGAAGCATCTTCCTCTCAGAAAGAAGTGAATGATAAGGTGAAATCCTATTTCTATAATATTTTCACCATGAATCAAAAAAACAATCACTTCAAAATTTTGTTGGAAAATATGAAGCTGCCTCCTGTCAATCAAACATTCAAAGATAAAGTTATCAAGCTAAGGGAATTGACTCCAGCATTGGACAAGTTTATGGAGAAAAAGGATGACTTCATATCTTCTATGGATAGAGGAGGAGGAATTATTATGGATTTTAGAAATCTGTTTCTGCCTTTCCTGCATGTTGATGCCAGGATAGTGATTATCCCTCCAGCCTTACCAGCCTCTACCTCTACTGCTTCTCCAGTTCAGATGACTCCTGCCCAAGAAACTAGAAGCCTCAATCCTATTATCACGCAAAGGACTCCTCAGTACAGACCAGGAACAGTGTCTGTGGCTTATCCTCCTATGATCATTTCTGGAATTCCTAATCCCTCACCTACAACCACTTCACCTGAATCCTCTTCTGCTCTCAAAGGCAAATCTCACATTGAGGATGTGGATTGAACAAGTGGAAGGATTGTTTGATAGGAATCCTTGTATTTTATTTTCTCTCTGTGTATTCTTTGTTGTACCATTTAATACACAAGAATCTCTTTGTTATTTCCCACCTTTTGATTATCAAAAGGGGGGAGAAATGTTCTACAGGGATATTAAGGGGGAGAAATATTCACCCCGGGAGAAGAAGTCTTAAAAGGAGAATAAATAATGGGGAGAAATTTTACCTAAGGAACATCCATTATGCTTTTCCATTACGATACTAGTGCATTTACTTTAATCCTTTGATACCATTTCATTTAATTCTCTGATACCACTAAATTTTACTTTAGATATCATTGCATTTAATTTTATCACTGATGCTATCACATTTTCTTCGACCTCAGATCCATTATGTTCTATAATATACTATTTCTGTGAGATAATTTCATTTAATGATATATCCTCTGATACAACTGTTCACTATTTGTAAAACAATAATATCATAAGTTGTGATTATCAAAAATGGGGAGATTGTTGACCTCACCTATTTTGATAATCCCAATTATGCATTCATATACTTTGATAATCCCAATTAATGTTTTTTTATATATTAATTCTTTAAAATATATGATATTCTATAATCAAGATGATAATAATATTAAAATAATCTCTGGAATATGTTAATAATTGTTTATCCATGTTTATATGAGTTCTGAAGTAATTATAACCCAATCAGATGTGTTTTTCATAAAAACAGATATGTATAAGCCACTGATCTGCGTATAGATATTGTTAAAGAGCTAACGATACTCAGTCTACCGATATACAGAGTCAACGATAAAAAAAAGTCACCAATATGTATAGAGCTACCGATGTTCATGTCTACAAGTAGTTACCGATAGAGTAAGCCTGCTGATACGAGTACTGAAAATCACAAACCAGAGCTACCGATATGAGGAAGTCTACCGATATAACCAGTCTATCGAGCTATCGACTAATAAACAGACCAGAGCTACCGACAGAAAAGAGATACCGATTGAAAAAAGTCTACCAATAGAGCCAGTTCACATATAGTCACTGATAGAGTAAGTCTACCGATACAAGTACTGTCACTGATACATCGAGCTACCAATGGAACTAGAGCAACTGATGGAATGAAGTCACTGGTATATAGAGCAACCGATGCAAGATCAAAGATCTACCAATTGAAGGACCTGCTACACTTCCACATACATGACTTATTTTGAAGTTAAATTTCATTTATTTTCCTTTCATTATTTGTTTGGGATGGTTTCCAAAGGTTTTATGGAGAAATAGATGAGTTTTCAGGAATTGGGCCAAACCGTGAGCCCAATTCCAGATTTAAAAATAAATTTTTTTTCCTTTATAACTTTTTCATTTTTTAATATTTTTCCTTCATTCTATTTCCTAAATGGTCTCCTCTGACCTATTAAGACCAAAATATAAATTTGGATCCTTTATAAATTCATAATCATGGTGGATATGGGTTTTTATTTATGATATTGGGCCTGCCCGAAGGCCCATTTCCTGCATTAAAAATAATCTTTAAATGTTTTATATATCCATCACTATTTTCGTTTTTTTCGGTGATTCCACCTCCCACTCGACCCTAAGAAACCCAGGAGCGCTTCCATTGCCTTACCCCCCCTACTTGGAGCTCTTTGATATCGATAATTAGGGCTGATCGGCATAGGGTGTCTCAAATCGGCCAGAATTGAAGAGGTAACTTCATCCCTTCTTAACTCTCTCAATTATTACTCTTTTCCCTCCATTCCAGTTCCCAAATTACCTCCTGTATCTTTTTCTAATAATAATTGAATTTTGGGTATTTTCAATTTCAGAAACTATTGTTTTTGGAGTGATTAATTCAGGATAATTCAAGTAGGTGAGTCTATTTCTTTCCTCTTTCAAATTGCTTAGGGTTTCTTCCCTAATTCCTGAGTTATAAAAAATTACATATGTTAGGGTTCGTGAATAGGTTCTAAATTACTGTATTTGGGGTGAAATATTGAGGTTTTAGGTTTCTTTTAACTTTCTTGAGGTGTGGCGGTCATGCAGTTGATGTTTCGCCCCAATATTTGAGGGTTTCGACACATTCGGTAGGTGATTCCGTGGATAACCATTTAATGATGAGTTAGTTTACTTGATTAAATAATTTTACATGTTCCTTATGTGCTGTGAATTATGAGAAAACCATTTTTGGTAGCAATAGTAAAGCATTTGTTTTTAATGTTACATTTTTTCTTGAAGTGTGTATTTTTCAAATGCATTTCATGTGTCATCTTTTGTGGTAGTTTTGTAAAATCTAGAAGTGGATTATTAGTTGTGGAGAGGGGATTCCAATTATGGTTGGACAATGATATAGTTCCATGTGGGACTAAAAAGGGGGTGTATTTGAATGGTTTTATTTGTATAACCTTGTTATACTACTTGGAAGTGTTTTATGGATTTGTGTGTTCTCATGGGTATCTTTTGTGATATTATTCAAGGTGATTATATAACATTTGAAAGTGGATTATTACATGTTTATTGGGCTGACAATTCTGTTTTGGTAGGGTCTTGGTGTTATTTTGGCTTAAAAAGAGGTTTTTGAAATGGATTTTATGTGCAAAGTTTGGGTATACTCTTTATAATTGTTTTATGAATGTTTTGAATGGTTTATTGGGTTGTGTAATAGGTGAAACTATATCAGCAAACTGTTTTGGTAGGAGTATATTTTTAAAAGGTCCATTTCATTTGTAAAAATGTTGTTATGTGATATTTATCATCCTGGAAATATTTTATTAAATTTTTTGAAGGAGATATTGAGGAGTGAAAGTGATGTGAAAGTGATGTGGAGTGTTTTTTGTGAGTGTGATGTGAAAAATCTAATTTTTGATTATGAAAGAAGTGTTATATTCCATGTGTGTGGGCTGTTATATGAGTTTAAATATCTTATAATTGTTTTATAAAATTGTTTAATTGTTTTTTGGAAGTGTTGAAGAAATGTGAAACGTGTTGTGGGCTATTTTGGTGTGATTCAGATTTCAAAATCATTTTGAATGAAAAATGGATTTTTGTGACTTGTGTGGTATACATATGGGCTGTGTGGTGAATTTTTGATGTGGAAATGATATTTTCATGTTCAATGTATATTTCTTGACTTGTTGAACTTGTTTGAGCAGAAGGGGAAAACCTGGGTATCTAGGTGGGTGGACGTGTACTAGTATGCTAGTGAATCCGTGGGGTTTGGCCTCAGTTTCACTTAGCAATATTGACAATTACAACTCTAACTAAACTATGATGATGATGATTTGGGACCACTAGGTTATGGGTATGTTCCCTACTAGTGGCTCGTGCACGAGAATGGATATTTTTGATGGTTACTCTCACCGAGATACGAGGTACCTGGGACCCACATCTAGATAGTGCCTAGGGATTACTTCCTATTTCTTGTGCTCATTATTTACTTTGTACTTACCGTCGGCATAAGGTATAGTTGTCTGGAAAATTCATTAGTGTTGAAATTATTTTTAAAAATGTTTATTCTTAATGATATCCCACTTGAAAACTGTTTTTATTCAAAGTTGCATCTTTTAGAAATTGTAATTAGTTTTTCATGTTTTTTAAAACTTGCATTCTTTTCGTATTTAAATGTTTATCACATGGAATCTATTAGTGGCGGTATCCTACTGGGAATTGGCTCACACCCTACTTACACCCTTGGGTGTAATTAGACATGGATGTTTTTGTTGTCGCAGGTTGGGTACAGTTTTTTTGTTCCAGTGGTTCGGGTTTCTAGAAGGTCCTTGGTGGTGAAGTCTTGTGGAGGTGGCTTGAGGGCGGTGCCCCTTTCCATGAGGGTTCTTGGGCTGTCCTTATTTGGATTTGTACCGTTGGTATAGACCTTGTGAGTTGTTTTAAGCCATGTAATTCAGTTCTGAATTTTTGTAAAAGACTGTTTGGTTTGAAAAATCCAGATTTGTTTCATTGGATTCTTTTGTTGTTTTATGTTTATTAACTCAGGTAAATCGTTCCGAATTTTAATTTTATGATACCGGGAACTTGTTCCAGCCCGTGGGGATCGGGAACTCCCTTCGGGACTTGTCACAGGCTGGGTTTGGTGCCATTTTTGGTGGCAATCGATTCGGTTTGTGACAAAATGGTATCAAAGGAGGTTCAGGTTAACTCTTTGGGTCATGTTATTTGGGGAAGAGTCAGGATAGTCTGGAGTTAGGATTGTTGGGACATGGAATTCTAGTTATGGGTATTGTGCCTGATCACCACACCTCATAATGGGATTCATGTTTCCAAGAGAAGTCGGGATTTATCTAAGTCCTTCGGTTTTCTTGGTTCGATGATGATTAAGGGAGATGAAAAGAGAGTTGGGATAATGGTCCTAGTGAGCTTGCAAGGCCTGGAAATCCATGTGGAGCCAAGGATATTCCCTAGAAAACTCTCTATGACAGTGAAGTGATTGGAATATCGCTGCCAACCATATTTCCAAGTCACCCACTGAAACTAGTTTCCTCTTGCACTGTTTTTTTGCTTAGGTTTTGAAACCTTAGCACTTTGGTTTTAAGAAGTGTAAAGTTTTTGTGAAATGATTTTCAAATAAAGAGGGAATGGTTTGGTTTATGGAATGGCGGAACTTAATTTTCATAATTGTTTTGAAATGTAAAATGGTGTGCTTACACCTCTTTGAAAGCAGGAACTATATTGAAGTTGGTTTTGAAAAGTGTTTCCAATAGAGTTTTCTAAACAATCAGAGTGTGTTTTAATGGGATGAGATGTATTGAAATTGATGTGAATATCTTGAAAGTGAGTTATTTTCTAAATGTTTGTGACTTTCTGAAAATTTTTGTAAGATGTGAGTTGGGATTTTGATCTCATGGTTAGCAGTTATGAGAAAAAAGGATGTGTTGGTTGACCGTCTTGGTATTGAAAAGTGGAAAGAATTTTTGTTTTAACCTTTGATATTTCCATTAGCGACCACATGCATGGGGTTATATGGGATGATGGATGGTTGATGGCATGACTGGATGAGTGCCGGGATGGATATGAGGAGGGTGTCTGGTGTGGCACAAAAACGTGCATGTGTGAGGCCCATGGGGTACCATTGGTGGATATGCTTACTGCTAAACTGTTTGTTCTCAAAAAATTACTTTTAAAGAAAAACACAATGTCTTGATGAATATTTTTGTATGGTTTGTATTATGGGTTTTTGAAAATGTTGATGTTGTGGGATGTTTTCATTCCAAGAACCCCTTCTGTTTGAACTGTGTTTTGGGTTTGTGTTTGGTTGGTAAGCTATGTTGTAGGGATGATTAGTGGTCTCTTTTGAAAAATGTTTTGGGATGCCTTTACGATAGTTCCCTTCATGTGTTTGGAGCTGGATTATGGATTTTTTTTGACCAATGGACTAGATTGGTTGGGTCCTTGGTTCTCTCATTGGATAAGGTACGCCCCCATTAAAGGTTAATGCATAACTGAAGCACAACCTAGATTATTTCTCCATTGGAAATTCCTCCAGCTGATCAATATAAGGAATCCATTTCTTGAGCTTTTTAGATTGAGTATACACCCTTTCCTTTATTGGTTTTGTGTATCCTCTTGTAGTGGGAGATTGATTATGGATGGTTGAAAGTGACCTTAGCCTCTTAAGTTTCCTAATTTTTCGAAGGTGGAAGTGTTCTGGGGTTGTTAGCATGGATGAGTATTTGGATAGTGTCTAAGAGGAACTCTCGGTCCTTCATAGTCTCTTCGAAGAAGGAGTTCATGTTAAACTACTAGTGTGGGAAATCTGGTCATGAGAGGATATTATGGCCACTTTCTAGAATTGTGTGTTGTTTTGGGATGTTATACAAGTTCCCTCTCTATTCATTGTTTATATCAGTCGCAATGGTCATGTTCGGTGATTCCTCGTGACATCATGTGCTCGATTGACTGTAAAGGTGAAAGTTGGGCAATCATCTGAGAGTCTCTATTATGTTGGGAGAATGTCTCCCTTGAAAAAAAAACATAAAAAAATATATATTCCATTTTAGAGGAAGGTGAGTATAAGTTTTCTTTACTTCTATTGTTTCTCACCCGAACAAACAAGGTGTGATGTGTGTACATCTTCTAATCCCTTGTTTCAGTGAAATATAGATTTAGGGTAAAGTGAGTTTAGAATGTGTTATGTCTTGGAAAAAAAACTTATCGGGGGGATTGTGGTGTAGTTGTTGCTTGCAACGAAAGAAGAATTCTTATTCAGGTGGTTTCCAAAGCCTAACTGCGAGGCCGAAGATGCTTCAATATTTTGAGCTCCAGCCATAGGTCCTAGAGAGAAGCTGGAGCATAGTCAGGGGAAACCCCAGTGTCATTTAAAACCTTGTGCAAAGTCCTATCCTCAATATGAATGATAAGAAAAGTTTAAACCTATGGTGTCATCATATTTCTTCTGTTGTTCCCATTCGGTGGAAATAGGTGGAGGGTCTTGTACCCATGTCATCACACAATGTTATTCCCTCCCACTTTGGTTTCCATTGAGTCTTTAGAGAAAGGTATGAAGTTTGGCTAGACAGGTTGACCACACGGTTTGCACTTGGTTAGTAGTGACCATGCCCCCCCCAAAAAAACCATGTAGATAGAAGAATATCAACTATTAGTTCATGGTTTCCCAAACCATGCAGACTAACCATGTGGTTGTCCCAACACTTTATATTTTGGGGTCTTTCTGTACCGGCCCAAGCTGGTCGATTAAGATTGTTGGTTCTTATCGTGGGGAGCCTATTTTTTCCCACGTACCAATAAATTAGATTTATCCATGGTCAAGTATTGGTGGTAGGTAGTCTCATTCGGATCTATCAAGCTACATAAATCTTCCTTGAGTAACCATTGAGATTGTAGAGTGCCCAATGGTGTAGTTATAGCAAGGTATGTGTAACCTTTTTCGATGTTGTTGTTCATTTGAGTGAATTGCTTGAGTCTTGTTCTAATAGTGTTTGAAGTGTTTTCCTTTTGGATAAAGCCTGAATGTGATTGATTGTTTCAGGAATGTGGTGTATGATTTTGTTGTGAATTATTCCAAATGTGACAACCAGGTCCTAGTGACAGCCCAACCACCCCGCCTTAACATGGTCGTCGGGTTCTGGCCCACTAGGTACCACCAGTTGCCCCCGCAGACACGTGGGGCCCACCCCAGGGTCCGCCCACATGCCCGAACGGGTCATCTGACTAATGATAGTCCCCATAGGCCAACACACGTCCTTTCCAGTGTGCTTTGTCCTCACTCACACACACCCTAGGAATCTTCCCAGAAGGTCACCCATCCTGATCACTACTCCAAGCCAAGCACGCTTAACTGTGGAGTTCTAATCAGATAGGCTCCCGAAAAGGAAGGTGCACCTTGTTGACATGAGTCATATCATTTAGTCATTTAACCCTTTATCATTTGGGGATGTTAGAATCACCCCCCCTTTAGGGCACAACTCCCTCGTTGTGGGCCCTACATCTCAACCCAGGCAGTGCACCGCACTTAAGGCTGGGTTCCTCCTCTGATACCAAATGTGACAACTAGGTCCTAGTGACAGCATAGCCACCCCGCCTTAACATGGTCGTCGGGTCCTGGCCAACCAGGTACCACCAGTTGCCCCCGTAGACACGTGGGGCCCACCCCAGGGTCCACCCACATGCCCGAACGGGTCATCTGACTAATGATAGTCCCCATAGGCCAACACACGTCCTTTCCAGTGTGCTTTGTCCTCACTCACACACACCCTAGGAAACTTCCCAGAAGGTCACCCATCCTGATCACTACTCCAAGCCAAGCACGCTTAACTGTGGAGTTCTAATCAGATAGGCTCCCGAAAAGGAAGGTGCACCTTGTTGACATGAGTCATATCATTTAGTCATTTAACCCTTTATCATTTGAGGATGTTAGAATCACCCCCCCTTTAGGGCACAACTCCCTCGTTGTGGGCCCTACATCTCAACCCAGGCAGTGCACCGCACTTAAGGCTGGGTTCCTCCTCTGATACCAAATGTGACAACTAGGTCCTAGTGACAGCATAGCCACCCCGCCTTAACATGGTCGTCGGGTCCTGGCCAACCAGGTACCACCAGTTGCCCCCGTAGACACGTGGGGCCCACCCCAGGGTCCACCCACATGCCCGAACGGGTCATCTGACTAATGATAGTCCCCACATGGCGACACACGTCCTTTCCAGTGTTCTTTGTCCTCACTCACACACACCCTGGGAAACATCCCAGAAGGTCACCCATCCTGATCACTACTCCAAGCCAAGCACGCTTAACTGTGGAGTTCTAATCAGATAGGCTCCCGAAAAGGAAGGTGCACCTTGTTGACATGAGTCATATCATTTAGTCACTTAACCCTTTATCATTTGGGGATGTTATATACACAAATTCCACCATACACATTTACCAACACGAGCTAATAATTGACCAACCAGTCAAACACTATGCTCTCAATACTATTTCTTTATTAAGCTAACGATTACATTTGTTGTTTTTAATGTATTCAATGATATTTAATGAATTCTGTTTCCATGTCAGGAAACCGTACCTAGTACCCATGGAAAAAGTAATCATTCATTTTTTCCAGAGCTGAAAGATACAAAAAGGGAAGATAAAGACCTATAATACAAGAAGAGAAGTAGAGAACAATGGGTGTGAATACGACAAGAGTCAAGGAACTAAGAAGGCACACATGTGAAAAAGAAAAGGGCTGAACATCATTCAAACATGGTGCATTTGTGAATGAAAAAATTCATACTCCAAGAACACTGGATATACATGAATCTACTCATTTTCAAGGAGAACACAAGCTGAATATTGAGTGAAGGACTACATCAAACACTTCATGCACTCAAGATGATAAGATGAAGCTGAACCTGGAACCATGGAAGAAAACGATACTCTGTTTTCTGAATAGAAACCAGAGAAGGACTCAGAAGCTTATCAAAAAAATCAAACGAGTCCAGAGCTACACTTCCAATCACTAAATCCTTTCTAAACTCTCTCTCACTTTCTTTAGTGATTATATCTTTACATTTCGAGCAGTGTGTATACCCTGTTTATTTTACACACACACACTGTCTTCTGAGAAAAACTGGAGGATTCATAAATCCTCACTCAAACGTCATAACCCTTTGTTTCCCACTATGGATAGTGGTAGAGGTCAAGTAAGACCTGAATAGCCTGTGTGCTGTTGTTTGTTTTTCCCATGAAGAATTGTGGTAGAGGTATTTGGACCTGGATAGTAGTGTACTATTGTTTACCCCGATCCATGGTGTGGATCAATTTATATAAATTCTTGAGAGGATTAAGTCTCAGCTTGAGACTGGACCTCTTGGTTATCTCTGTTGTTCCTTTTAGTTTAAGTCATAAGCATACTATATATATTTATTTCATAATCTTCTGCTATTACTTAGAAATACAAAACTATTTTAAAGCTACTTTGATAGTTAAATTAGCAAGTGTTTATACTTATTGTAAACAGTAAGTTAGTTTCAAAAGTTAATTCAATCTTCAGATTAATTCAACTAAGACCTAATCAATCTTTGAGAAACTGATTGAACATTTACACTCTATATAGATTCACTACAGTTTAACTTTGTTTTTAAATTGGGGGATTTTAAGAGATATATTTTTAACAGAAATTTTTATTGGAACTCAATTCACCCCCCTCTTGAGTATCCACTACGACCAAAAATTTCAAACAGTGGGTATTACAATTCATAACGACTAGTTTATATAATATTTTAATAGCATATCTTTGTTTAGTGAAACTTGGTATTGCGTACAATGCAAGCTATCGAGGAAGGTTGCTCTTGTGTGCAATGCAAGCCAAAGCAGTGTTGTGTGTAGTGAATGATTCTATTGGTGTTGGGTATAACATAATATATAAAACCAAAATATTTCCCATAAAATCTCAGGGTGTTACAAGAACTGATATAGAAGATATTGATTACCACTCAGAGAATATAGATATCATATGCTAACTGAACGAGGAGACCCTTGGAGTTTTATATCGGTGATTAGTCTTTATTGAGGGTTACTTCTCAGTTGGGTTATAGATATAGGGGAATCAGGAAAAGATTTCACAATGTTTTTTTAGACCATTTAAGATCATCGAGCAGATAACGGTAGTGGTGTATCATCTTGACCCCCCTTCTCACAATCATGGTATCCACGATGTGTTATGTGTCATATATTTAGAGGTACATACCTGACCATACACGTGTTATTGATTATAAGGATGTTGAGATTGATACTGGTGTATCTTAAGAGGACTTTCCATTATAGATTAGAGATCAAAGTGAGGCAGTGTTTTGAGGAAAGAAAATACAACTTGTCAGGACTCTGTGGTAGAATGGATGGATCGAGGAAGATAAGTATGCATTTAAGTCTACCATTTGAGCTCAATGGCCTTATCTATTTGATTAAGAGCTCAAGTGATACTTCTCTAGGGGGATAAGTTGATATATTGAGAGAATTGTAATAAACTGATTTTTAAAAAGATAATAAAACCCCTTGTTGAAAAATTATAAGTTCATTTTGTGATGAAATTACTTTTTAGTGAAATAACTTAATAAATGTGTTAAAGGCCATGCATAAGGTTAAAATCTCATACAAATATTCGAAAAATTCAATCAAATATTTTCAAAGCCAGACATTAAGTTGGTATGAGATTCTGAGGCCCGTAAAACATCAGAAAAGTAGAAATATTTTTCTAAATATATTATATTATGCACACTCAATTTATTGAAAATAATTGAATAACTCTAAAAAGGTGTTTTTTATGAGAAATAAGAGACCACCGTTAGTTCTAGGACATGATGTTTACCCTAGTAAGGGTATAACATTTGTAATCATCAAACCATTGATTTCCTCACCCATGAAAATAATATATTTAATATTTTTTTATTTTTTAAAATAATTTAAAATATTCAAAATGATGTATTTTATGAAAAATCCAATAGCACTATTAGGTCTGGAACACATGATTTACCCTAGGAAGAGTATAAATTGTATGTGTGTCGAGTGTTTGGGAACATCTCACACTTTAATTTGTTTTAATTTGTTTTATTTAATTTTTTTTAAATAATTTATAATTAATATATCTCCAATAGTACGTCATATAAAATTCTCAAAACCACCTTTAGGTCTAGATTGGGGGGGGGGGGGTTACACTAGATGTGGTATAAAATTCATAGGAAATGAGTATTTCGGAAGGTTTCTTTTATGTTTTATGTTATTTAATAATTATATTAAATAATTAATTTTATTATTTTTTATTTCATAAAAAATCAGATTACTATACACGTTATTTTCCAACCCATTTAAACCTCCATAGCCACACCACCCATGATTCTAAAATCATGGAAACATAACCATTTTTTATTTTTCAAATTATAAAATTTAATGAATCTGTTTAATTTATATGTTGATACAGTGAATCAATTTCGGGGTGTTGAAATATAGGGATCTGTTAAGAATATTTTCCTTATTCTATATTCCAATACGTTTTCACACTTGGTGTATGTTGTTTCCACTAAGTTAGAATAACCATATACCCCCCTCGTGTACCCCCATTGAGTCGATTTCATTTCCTCTTCTAGATCTGGATGATGGTTGCTGCTCCTCCCTTCCTACATGGTGCACATATGAGTAGGTTATTGTTTTTTATTTATTATACAATTTTATTTATTCTTTACAATGAAAATAGTCGATTTATAAGATGATGAAACAAAAATTATCTAGAGGTAAATTTGGAAATTTTCATTGGACAATGAAGCTATTTTTAAGAAATTATTAAAGGATGACTATGGAAATTATTGGGTGATATATAAATAATAATCTATGATAATTATCATGGTTTCTTTTTATAGAATTATCAAATGATAATTAATAAATTATCAAATGATAATTTATTGAAAAAAATCAATGGTTAATAACTTAGATAATTTAGAGATAATTTATTTAAAATTATCAGTTGATAACAAATAAATTATCAATGAATAATGTAAAGAACATATTATTTTACCTAAATGGTAATGTGAAAATTATCTAGGAAAGAGAAATATATATCTCATGTGATATTTTATTTCATTTTTAAATTTGATTGAAGTTTTTTTCTTGGAATCCTTGACGAAATATAATCTTCGACATATTAATGTTTTTGATAGTAGGATTATAAAGAAATATCTTGACTTGTTTATTACTGTTCATTTTCACATCAACGATTTTTGAGGTATGGAGTTCCAAATATTTTTGGGCTCTTGCTTACACATGTTTCCATAATTGATTTATGTGTTGGCTTGTTTGATACCATTCTTGAATTGTGATTACTTGTGGGAGTGTGTAGCCCTGGATATGGTATGATTTGATACCATGATATTTATGTGATCACTTAAATCCATGATGATTTTTCATTCACATGTTGATGTATATAATGATTCTATATTTCTTACGATGTGTGATATGGTTTTTATCATGCTATGACATTCCATGTTATCCTTTGAAGGATTGGTTTGTGTGTACTTGATAAGTGGCCATCATGGTAATATTACTCTTTGTGGGGTGCGTGCATGCTGTGCGGTGAATACCATGACATAAAATGACATACTTGTAACCCGAAATCTACTTGATGCCTTGTTGATTATGAGTACATGACCGAAAGTTTCTTCTTTTGTAGATTCTGAGTGTTACCTAATGCCTTGTAAATTTTGGGTTCATTACAGATAATCGATTCATTGTGGATTATGAGTTTTACCCGATGGCTTGTGGATTTGGGATAGGTTGTTTTCAATTGATGCCATATGTATTCTGAGTGACTATCCAAAAAACTTGTGGCTAGTTTTGGATACTTATCGACATGCCATATATGTCTATCTTGGAGCTAAAGCTAGTACATCTGGGGATTTTTGGTGGATTGGTTAGTGAACAACAGATCGGTTTGGATCGTGTGTTACTATTTTTGTTGCCCATTTATTTGATTATGTAATACACTTGTATAATTGAGCACATAGGGTTAAGGGCATGTTGGTGGTTCCCTACTGAGTCTTGTATTAACACAGTACTTGTTAATTTTGACACACTTTTAGATTTCATGAGAGATCCAACGGAGGCCAAGTGGATTATAATGGATGGCTGAGAAGTGGAGTTCATAGCTAGTAACAGACTGGGATAGACTTCAAAGGACCACAATTAATCTTTTATTTATTTACTTAGTATAAATTGTTTTTTATTTTTCACTTTGGGATCTACTTTATTGTCTGAAATGCATGCCATATTTAAATTTCTACATGTTTACTATGATTATTTATTATGTTTTTTGTTGTGTATTGTTGATCCTATAAAATTATATTGAGGGTATAGTCTCACAACTAAAAACAATACCATTACAGCTAGTATACATGATCTTATGTATGGGGAGACACGCATGAGGTCACATGGAATTCCGGATCAAACCAAGTGATTCAAGTCGAGGTTTTAAAAAAATGATTAACTAAAAAAATGAAAATATAGTTTATGAATGTTTATAAAAGGAACTATTTGGTAACCAATTATATATAAATTAAGGTATGAACTATCCGAAAATACAAATATTCCTTTTCGGAAAAACTATTTTTCTATCCACAAAAAAGTTTTGTCTAAATAAATTAAAAAAACAAATTTTGATAAATTATTTTAATGAAATTTATATAATACATATTCAATATAGAAATTTTTACTTATATTATTATTTTTCTATAAAATATATAATAACAAATTTAATTATATGCATAAAAAGATGTATTTCTCTAAAATGCAGTTTTTCCTTATTTTAATGGAATCGATTTTTTAAAAATATTTTGTGACAATTTCTTTTAAATTATATTTGAAAAAATGAAATTAATTTTTTAAATAATTAAATTAAAATTATCTTAGTGGGATGTTTTTATTTTTATAAAAAATTTAACTTTTTTATGAATAGTAAAAAACAGAATTTTAATTGAAAACTACATTATTGTTCAAATTATTTACATAGTCAAATTATATTTGAAATTTGTATTAAATAATAATAATTTATATTATAAATATATTAATATAATTTAGTTCATTGGAATAAATTTCATATTGATATTGGATACAGAAACTTTGTAATTTTTTTAAAAAATTCTTTTTAAAACCCCCTTTCTCGACAGGTTGTGAGATTAATTTTAAATATATATATTTTCCAATTATATGAATTGAATTTGGAAAAAATGAATTCCATATTTGGAATAAGAACAATTGATAATTTATAATAATTATGACTTATTTTTTGACCATAATTATTAGTGAAAGTAGTTGAAATTAATCACGACGATTAAGAGAAAAATGAGTTTACCAAGGGACATAACTTTAATATTAAGGGAACAATTTGCCCATAAAATTTTCTAACACTCATTTTATGGACTTATTTTTACCATATAAATTATATGAAATATATTGTTCCATTATTTTATTCACTAGGTGTGAAAAAAAGTTGGTATAATTCACTCTTTAAAAAAATTATAAGAGTGCTACTCAACTCCCTTATAAAAGGACACCCCATCTCCCACTATCTTAAAACCATAAAAAAATTGGTTTGGAAAAAAACTAACCTAAAATATTAAATGATCCATTTTCACTTCCTAAAATCCTTACTTTGGTTATAAATCTGACCAAGCAAGGCCTTTGGTGCAACCAAAAGGAGATACTCGAAGAAGTGGTAAAGTTCATCAACAAACATTTTTTGTTTTATTTTTTACTTCAAAACCATTAAATTATTTTTATATACTTTTTATCAAATAAACTCAATTATCTTCCATATAATGATATATTTTTATGTTTATGACTTACTAACACACACACTTCCATGAAATGGTCTATGAAATCATCATTCCTTTGTTAGGAATACTATCGCCTCATAAACCATTGCCATTCATTTTTTCATTACCACATCTCAAGAGTTGGAATAATGATGTACATGCTATTTATATATTATTTTTATGATATTTATATTATTATATAATTTTTATATAAATGATACATTTATGATTTTTGTTTTATGGGAATATGATTATGTCATTCATGTGTACGAAGGACTACCACCTCACGAAGCGATGCGATTCGTTCATGCATTACATGGAATGTATTAAGGATTTATTTAATAAAAATATTTTAAATATATGACTTAAAAATTATTCTATAATGATAACATATCATGTAATTTTATTTCATTAAATCAGACAAGAAAATGGAAAAGATGTTAATGCGTTCATACGACTTACCGTCTCCATGAACAGTGTATTTCAATTACAATTTATATCCTTTATGGATTAATATTAATAAATAAAAGTAATATATGTGATATATGATATATATATATATATATATCATTTTTTAAATTATTTATATTTCAAAATCATGATATAAGTAATAAGAAAAAGGATAATAATTCAAAACAGACATGAAAAAAGAGGTTATTTCCAAAAACAAAACATTAACCTAGAATTTTTAATAAAAATTTAATAAACATTTATAAGAAAATAATTTATGGTAATATATATATGAATATGGTTCTTTTATATATTTATAATAAAACTATATTTATTATACAGGAGGTTTAAATGAGTGTGATAGAATTCAAGACTTAAGGTAATAGGATTTATAGTCTCACTTTTATTTAGGAGGCACTTATGCCATATTCACCACACATTTCATTTTTATTTTTTATATATTTACGTATGATATTCTATAAGAAAAATATTATTCATTTAATCATAATTTTTGTTTCTTATTATGTAATTATTTCATGGGTATTGTGATTCAAAAGCTACTCAAACATTAAGAGATTTCCGTGTAAATTTTTATTTTTCTGTGATAGATGCTATATTCTCCAACTCTTTATTATATGTGGTTTATTGAAAAAAATTTATTTTATTATATAATTTTTATAATGAATTTTATTTTTATTTACATATCAATTTTTGGATCTCTCTTCCGCAGGGTTCCCTATTCAAAATTTACCGAATTGATAAAGGAGTTTTACCTAAATTTGCCTTATTTGAGATGTATGTTATGTTAAAAGCCTATATTATTTCACAATGTGTATATAGACCCACATTTAAATGTAATATAATTATCTTTATAATCCCATTATATTTTATGTTTCATTGTGTGTTTCTACTTCTTTGGGGATTATGATTTAATTTTACCAAAGTTGTAATGATGTTACAATCTCACCTTTTATCAAGATTACATATGACTAAGTCTCAAATGTTGAAATATCATGATCTATCACTCTTTATTCCACATAAATCTTATTACCCTATTTTAATTCTTCATATCTTCGAGTAATGGTACCGTTTTTCTGATCATTGGTACTTAATATAATTAAGAAACTAATTTTATTAAAATTTGACTTTACTTATCTCCTCGGTCCAAAATCTATTTTCTTTCAAAGCAATTTTATATAAAAATGTTTTCAAAAATGTTCTACTATTCTCCTATAATTTTTAAAATACATTTTTACCCATGGTTTTCGTTTTACAAAATCGGGTTAAAAGAAATATCTTCCCATTTTTCAATTAAGGTTATTTTTACTTTTATTGACAATGTGAAAGGAAGAATTGTTTGGACATATAAATCTTATACATAATTATCTATGATATTTACCACTTTATTCATTGGAGATTACATTATATGTTTTCTAGTTTATTTTCAAATAATTTTTTCTCTAAATTTTTTTTGTTTTAAAAATAATTTCTCAAAGAAGAATGTATATTTTCCTCAATAAATGTTTTAAATAAACTTTAAATTCATCGTTTAAAAGATACCAATGTTATTTTTAATGAAAATTATTTTGAAATATTTTATTAAAGTGAATTTAAAATAAAGTTATTTTTCATTAAGAAATGTTCCATGCAAAAATTTAAAATCCTTATTTATCTAAGATGAAATCCTTTGATATATTTTATGTTTTACTGGGGATATAATTCAAGGATACCATTGATATTATCTCTATGAATGGTTTATGATTTGATGACATGATTTTTATGAAACCAATTTCTCTTCCACATGCTATATCATGTTAATATTTTTTTTGACACCCACTTTTTTTCAGGGGTTATTCTATGATGAAAATATCATGAAACTTGTATATTCTCCATATGTTATGATATGATTATATTATTTTGATACCCATGTAATTTCATGTATTATTATATGATGTAAGTTTATGATCTTGTGTAACACATATGTATGATTTCAATATGTGGAAAATTGGACCTTTATATCCCTTCAATGCATTGGTTAATGATAAATTTTCTATGAGCTTAGAGGGTATATGGGTGATTATAACAACTACAATGAAGGGGGTACAAAAGTGATTATACCAGAAAAAAGATGAGGGTACACATGTGATTATACCAAGCCTAAAGATGAGGGTACATGAGTGATTATTCAAATCCAAAAGATATGGGTATATAGGTGATTATCCCAATCCAAAATATGATGGCACACAATTGAATATCCAAAGAAACAATATAAGGGTACATAGGTGGTAAACAGAAGCCCAATGATTAGGGTATATGGGTGGTCTTCCCAAGACCAAATATTCTAGTATATAGGTTGCCTAACCATATAAAAAATAAGGGTAGACAATTGGTCATCCCAAGACAAAATTAGGTATATCGGTGGTCTACCTAATCCTAACATGTTTTTAATGACTTGGTGGGTATCCTTTACATAATATTTTCTATAAATGTGTGTATGAACGAAATCCCATGTCATATTCTCACATGGATCGTGTTCTTTGATTCCCAATTGACTAATGTTTTATGAACTAAAAATCTTTATGGCCTGAATAATGAATATGATATTTGATATTCATGGTATGGTTTTAAAATTTTATGATCATGTTCTCATACCCATATGTTCATGTTATGCTTACATTTCTCCCTTGTTTTCCATTACTAAGAATATGAACTCACCCTTTCTTATGTTACTTTTACCCAAGTTTTAAAGATATATATTCTATATGATTTTTCTATGAATAGTTATAGTTATGAATAATTTAGTGGGAGAGGATGTATCTCACTTATGTATCCGTGTTTATGATTTTATGTATCCAAATGAATTAAAATATAATAGTTATCGGGTGTTTATTTATATAATTAAATAAATATCCAAAAAATGATGTAATTCTTATGTTAGAAAATATTGGGTTCTTACGTATCTTTTAATACACGATATAAAATAAATAAAATTATTTAAAGAGAACTATTTCATAAAAATCTTAGTGTGTTACATTCTACCCCACTTAAAATTAATTTCCACTTTTAAAGTTTTCAATATAATATAAAAATACAAGGATACTTATACCTCATCACACCATCAAGTTTCAACATAGCTTCCTAAAATTTGTGGTTTTGTGAAAAACCAATAGCTATGTGAGAGACTTTTTTTTA
Source organism: Viscum album (assembly GCA_963277665.1). Taxonomy (NCBI): domain Eukaryota; kingdom Viridiplantae; phylum Streptophyta; class Magnoliopsida; order Santalales; family Viscaceae; genus Viscum; species Viscum album. The sequence goes on along the minus strand of OY728138.1, from coordinate 1,369,484,618 downwards.
TATAACATTCTCTCTATGAACCATAATCTAGACCAGTTGTTATTCATAATTAATATATTTCTCCAATTACATGATCTCTATGTTTGGTACATGTGAAGGAAATGGTATATACTTCCTCATGAGAGATACATTGAACACATCACGATCTTGAGATAGATTTTTTTAGAAGAACCAATTGATATGAAACCATACCGATATGATCAATAATTTTAAAATGACAGATATACCATGGGTATAACATGACCTTCTTTACAAATCTCATCACCCTATTATAAGGAGATATTGACAGGAATACAATTTCGGAAACTTCAAACTCTAAATCATTCTGATGATGTCATCATTACTATTTTTTTGAATCTGATCTTTTGTTTTGTATTGTGCAATAGATCAAACCTTATCTACTACATATTCAACAATATCAGGTGCCAATATATTTCATTCTCAAACTTTATTCCATCAAGTTGGAGTTCTATAATTCAAACCATATATGGATCTCTAAGGATCCATATGAATATTTGAGTGAAATCAATTGTTGTAAGAAAATTACACCAAAGGAAGGTGTTGTCCCAAACAACCATCGAATTCCATATAAAAACAGCTAAATATGTCTTCTATAGTTTGAACTCTCCTTGAAAACATCCCATCATTATAAGGATGATAATAATTGTTCGAACATAACTCTATATGTAGATCCTTTAGAGGAATTATGGAAAACATCAAGGTAAACCTCATATCCCAACCAGGTGCAATTCATAGTGGTACACCATTCAATATTACCACTTCATTAATGTATTACCATGTAGGTTGATCAAGATAGAAATATTATCTAATAGAAATCATGTTTGATTAATTCATAAAGTGATCAAATATTACTCATATAGTATTATTCCCTTTAGATGTTTTGGGGAGTCTAAAGACAAAATCCGTAGTGATGTTTTCCTATTTCTAGTCTAGTATGAGTAATTGTTGTAACATCCATTTAGACTTCTATCTCCCACCCTTAAATATTTGGCATACCAAGAACCATGATACAAAAACAATAATATCTAACTTCTTTCCATCCAAACAAAAATACTATTTCAAATCATTATACATATTTTTTACTTAAAGGATGAATTGAAAATGAAGAACTGTGAGATTCATCCATTAACTCCTTCAAATATAGTACCAAAGGGACCCATGCCTAGTTCCAGAAACATATTATTCCATCATAATAAAATATGAACACCAGAACATTTATCACATTCTTTTATATCTATACATCTTATTTCTATGCCTCTTTAATCTTTTCCTAGATATATGGTTGAACAATCATTTGAGAAAGACAATATTTCTCTCCTTCCAAAAAATATTTTATGATCCATCCACTTCATGTCCAAAAAAATAAAATACTTTTTATGCTTTTTATCGAAAAACTAGCATGATCCTTTTGACTCATTTATTTTTCCACCATGTTCACTTTCCTAGGGTGAAAATGTATTGAGAATTAATAATATTTAATTATATCAAACCAGCTTATTTGGAATATGATTATCAATTATTGAGTAAAAGAATACATTTATCATTTGTGATAAGTATATATGTGACACCTTTCTCCATAGATGTAATGCCTCTATATCTTTGATTTAGTAATGATCATAGCTAACTCCAAAATATAGTTGGGTAATTTTTATCATGTACCTTCAATTATATTGAGACATAGTCTATAATGATATTATTCTTCATGGGGAAACATCCAAGTACATTGTTTGATAGATATTTATATATTAAAAAACCTTCTCCACTATAGGGTAGTGTAAAGACATTTGCACTAAGTTTCATTATATTTAGTTCCTTAAATCATTTCTAACATCCATACATCCAAAGGAACATAGCTCTCATACAAGTATATATGTGTAATGGATTAATTAGTCATGGAAAATTCACATCATAGTGCTTAAAATATCTAGAAAAACCATAAAAAATATGGATCTCAGACATAGTGGTTGGTTCAAGCCAATGTTTAATGACTTATTTTATTGAATGGTCTACTAATATAATCACACTAGAGATTTTATGTTCCATGAATGACACATTCCAAAGGAAAAATTAAGACATGGTAAAATTTTTATAACCCTTATCCCTCATTAGGGTTTTAGAAAAATTCTCAAATAATCTTGAGGATCATACTTTAACATTTAATAAATTATAATATCATATGTAAAATAACAAAAAAAACTAATCAATGTAATATTTAAAGAATATTTTTTATTAAATCCAAGAAGATAGTAATGATATTAGTAAGACCAAATGAAATCCCTAAATATTCACAGTGTCAACATCCTATATGCGTCGTTATATTGGGTATATCCACCAATTTTACTCTAAATTGATGATATCCATAAATAAGATCAATCTTGGAAAATTATTTATCATCACACAGTTTGTCCAACAAGTCATCAATAAGGGGTAGACGATAGTTATTCTTGATAGTGATCTGGTTAATTTGTTAATAATGGAGACAAAGTTTCATTAATCCATATTTATTTTTAGAAAATAGAATAGGTGCACCCTAATTTAATGCACTTGGTTGAATGAATCCCTTTTTAATATTCTCTTGGAGTTTCTTCTTTAATTATTTGAACTCAGTCAGGTCCACTCTATTTGAATACATGGAAATAGGTGTCGAACAAGATACAAGTTATGTTGAAAACTCATTTTCTTGATCTGGTGGAATAGCGGGAAACTCTTTCACAAGGAAATTAATAAAATATTTTATAATAGGCATATCTTCGATGTAGAGTTTCTCCCACCATAATATGAAAAAATAATACATTTCAGTAAAAATCATGACTCACACAATAGATATAATTTCCACCAGTGTTTCGATTTTTCATTACACTTGTAGGAAATCGAGGGTTCATTCATAATATCAAAAAAATTCAATTTCTTAGTAATTGATGTGTTCATCATGTAATAAAATCCAATAAATTCCCAAAATAATATATAATTAAACAATAGGGAGAAAAAAATTATTTTGAAGAAACACATTTCCCCAAATATCACCTAGAGAATATTGGTAGTTGTGGGATGTGATCATCATACCATTAGGGGTTTTTACTACTAACTGAAAATATAAATTATGGGGATAAAGATTAGTATTCCTTAATACTTTTCATGATATATATGAATTCTATATTAATATTCTGAAATAGGGTACTTAAATATTTGATCTTACCTATTACCACCTCAATATCTTCCTTCTATCCTCAATCCTTAGTAAAACCAATATATTTACCATGGATATCAGAAATATTTTAACAGGGTGATCAATCATGGAAAATTATTTACTGTATTCTTAAATCAAGTAGCAATAATTTAAATATATTACACCTTAGGATTATCCTAGGGCATAAACGGTTATCACCAAAACATTAGGATTTTACTCTATATCAAGAATAATCTATATAAATATCCCTAGGGATCTCACAAACGTTTTTTCATCATAGTTTTGAACGGTTAACTAAAACTTTTTGTAAAACCAACTATAGAGACCTATAATTTTGTTACATAGATAAGACATATAAATAGATTAATATTGATAACATAAAATTTCGATCCATTACAAAATCTTTTAGGTATGGATTCATTGGATACATGGAAACATAAACTACTGGTTTATAAAATATCTTCACCATCTCGGACTTATTTACTCATAACTATCAACATTCTTAGACATATCTTACATTATAATTTTTTTTCATAACCTTGGGAAATTAAACATAATATATAGGAGATCTATGATATTAAATAAGTGTAAATAAGGGAGATATAAATGATCAGATAAGATTACTAGGAGTATAAGGGTATAAAAATATGATATTAATATTTTAAAATCATTACATCTATATCAAGGATCCTAATATTATATCATTGAATTAATATTTTATTTTTGTAAGACATGAATCCTAATGGAATCAAATAACATAAACTATTAGATCATAATATAAGAATAAGACATGTAATTGTTGAATTTAAATAAGCATAGAAAATAATTTACATAGTATTGTAGAATTATTTTGAAGGATATCCTAGTGGAATGGGTTCACTCCCAAAAACATCATAGTAGTCAATGTTCACTCTCAATACTATCATAATGGAAAATGTCCCTTACTATTAAGGGTTCACTCCCAATTCATATCCTATTTATCTTAGGAGATATCAGTCTTTACCCAATGTAATAGAGGGTGTAAGATCCCAACAATTCTAGAGATGTCTTTTACCTTCATTCAGGTATTATTTTTTCCTTGTTTTATGTATAAGTTGGTTGAGGGTTTTCTTAGGTGTGTTTAGGATAATTTTGGATGTTTATTAAAGATGTTTACACAGTTCATGTTTGGTGAACGATTTTCCCAAACCGTGCACCCATCCCTGCAAACTATGAAACCACAGATAGAGGAGTTTTGGATGGTTCGCACAATGTTTTTCAAACTATTCACCCTATTAGGAGTAACATGAACCCTATCAAAATATTCATTGGTTTAGGTAAAATAGTTTTCCAGATCATGTACCCCATATGTGACACCATTCATATGGGATTTTGATCTTTGTAAAAACAATAAGAGAAATACTAAATACCCAATTTTAATTCTTAATCACCCCCACATAGACCTAAACTATTTCCAATATTTTTAAAATCTATTGAAATGATTAATAGGCCTTAAAAACACCATTCTAGATGAATCTAAGATTGAATTACAGGATCTACACCTCTACCAGTATGCAATCTTCTCATGTGTGGTTTCCTATATCTCCCATATCTCTTTCCAGATGAAGATGAATTGTTTTATTTTCATAGTATTTGGGTTTAGATATAGGTTTTTATATATCTTAATCCATTTTATCTTGACCTTAGTATTGGTTTTAAATATCATTATTCGTTGCGAAATTTATCATTCCATGTCAATTTGTGGATTTCCACTTTGGTGAATGATCATCAAGGATCTCGAGGAAGGTGGTATAAATGTCAACTCCCAATGTATTAATTTTAATTTTATTTATGAAATTGTGAAATTTAAATTTAAAAAGTTGGGAAATTGTATCAAAAAATTGATTGATTTAATTAAATTTATATGTGATCACAAAATGTGTTGAATTTGGGGTAATTGAAATAGGTTGAATAGTTATTATTAAATTAGCAGGATATTGGTATTATGGAATTCCTAAACTATTTAGATTTTGAATTGATTTATTAATGGGAATTAATGAGGTGGTTGGATTAACCTTAAAGGTTTAATGTTTTATGTGAGTAAATGTTGATAAATTATTTGATGGTGAATTGTTCATATGATTTCATGTGATTAAAAGTAAAGAGCCAGGATAGATTTTATACTTTATAGGGAAAATTATGATGAGAATGTTTGACGAGAAGGTTAATGATGATTTACCATGGTGTATATGAAATTGGGATATTTGTGATATTGTGATGTATGTGATATTGTGATATAATTGTGTGGGACATAGATAAATTCATCAAAAGAACATATTTGATTGATTGATATATTAGTGTGGGAAACTAACTAATGCTTAAAAGGACTATATGTGATCGACTAATAAATGGGTTGTGGGACATGAACTGATGCATAATGTAAACATGGCCTAGTAGATAAGGCGTTATAGGCCCAAAATGATGGATTTAGACTATTATTCCAAGTACCCATGATATGGAATTAAATTTTGGATAGATAATGAAAGACCATGTTATAATGAATTATCAATATCTTTGGGATATAGTTTAGACTCCTGCTTGATCCGAAAAAGGAATTGGTGGGTTGGGTGTCAACATGAACCTGGATATATTATGTATTGAATTAAAGAATAATTTAGCTGGTAAACTAAATATTTTATCACTTGTAATTTATTATTTATAAAACTATATACAATATTATAGACTGGATTTTTCTTTAGACACCACTGGTGGAGGTCTAATGAGATGTACTCACACCCTACTCAGTATTTTTGATCGGTACCTGAATATAAGTCATGTTTGCAGGACAAGATATGGAAAAGAGCCCTATGTTTGATGGTTGTTTTGGGATAAAGCACAGATGAAGGAACAAAACAAGGTTTTAGGACCCACTTGTAAGTCATTAGTGTCTTTACTTTTGGGTTTCTCATTTGACACTTGACACATATATGGAATGAAAAATCTACTACTTTGTTTTGTTTTTTTGTGTTCTGGTTTAGTATGTTTTTATGGTTTCCATTGGTTATTATATCATTCTGAGTATTAATTATTCTCACATGGTAATTTTTTATTAATTATATTGTTGTCTTGCAACTCTGATAATGAAGACATTGTCTACCCATGTATATATCATACCCTCAGTTCTAGTCAGCAACCTCTGGCATATAGGGAGGCACATTTGAGGTCATGTGACCATCCACCTTGGTTCACTGGTATATGGAACCCATGTCAGGATGTCACAAAGTGGTGTTAAAGGGATGTTTTTCACTTTATTTTGACTTACAAATTGGGAAATGTATACTGGAGACTAAAAAAAGTTTGTATTTGTTCATGATCTCCTGCATGGGATTAGCTAACCCACGTATGGTGGGAAAACCAAGTACCTAGGGTCGGATTGTTGTTATTGATGAATGATGTGAGAGTTGAATATTATTTCACATTTTGTGATGAAATTTTTGTGTGATTCTGTTAAATTTTTTTATATTTTTTTTGATGGACCTATATGGAATGACAGTGGGGTATACATTCATCATTTTAGTAACTTATGAATTATTATGGCATGCATAATTTTAGGCACACACAGAAAAAGAAGGTTTTTGGAAATTTTTTTAAATGAAGGTTCTTTTCATTATTTTATAATTTTATATGGATTGGTCCATAATAACTAATCGATAGTTGTAAATTATGAAAAATGAGAAAATTTTAAATGAAATAATGGGTTTCTTTAGAGATACTTTTAAATTTGAAAATGTTTATCATATGTAATGCAAAACCTAGATGAGGTATGGTTCGGTGTAGTGATATTGACTTAGTTTCGACTATGTTGTGGGGAATGGGGGATGCCTTATTATGGATTTATTTTAATCCCCATAAATGTGATAGTTTTGGGTAAGGAAACATGTGGAGTTGTGAAATGATCCTGTAGTGGTCAAACCTTAGGTTCCTATAATTCATGCGATGAAGTTATAGATTAATTTTGTGAGAAATTTTCTTGCATTATGTAGTTTATTGTAAGGAAACTTTTCATGTAGTAAATGTATGTTTGAATTGACATGGGGTTTTCAATTCTATCACCCAATAAAATTTACTAGAGATAGTGGATGTTAGGTAGCTATGTTTAGGATTGAGTCTATCTAGATGATTCATGACCACTTAGAGACTCTGGTTGATAAGAGTGTCATACTTACTACTTATATTATATGTTGTGAAAATAATATTTGGTTGGAAATCCAAAATCGATATGGAATATTAGAAAATATGGAATGGAATAAATTTTATAAGAATTTATTAGTTATTTTTTCCCCATAAGGCTCTCAAGTGGGTTAGGGCAGCTACGAATATGAGGATTACCCATGGGAGTATGTTTGTAATAGACTATGTAGTATCCTCTAAATATTTTCATCATTTTGTTTCAATGTTTGTAAGAGATGAGGTTGCAATTGTTAAATGGGTTCAAGATGGGATAAATGTGTCATTTAGTCCCATGTTAATATCTTTCAGTTGAATAAGTTCTCAGAGGTGGTTAATTGGTATATCATATATACAGAGAAGCTGAAGGATGCTTATAATTGAGGAAATGTCAATTATACTGGATTTCTAAGAGGTACATCTTCTAAGAGTAGTAAGAGTGACATTAATAATGTTAACAAGGTTGATATTAGGAAGACTAGAAAGAAGGAACGACGAGTTACTCATGACCTTACCCGAGTGACCTACAACTAGTGTGGTAGGTTCAGACACATTCATATAGAGTGGCCTAGACCATCTGTTGAGTGCTGATATTCTAGTAGGATGGGACCTAAATAATTGTTCTATAGGAACTCATGAAAAATGTGTATTGATATAAGAGCTATTTAGAATCAATGTGCTAGAAGGGCTTCCCCTACCCCAAATGAGTCTAGAAGTTGGTGTATTATAGGATGTGGTGGTTAAGGTTGTGGAAGTGGTGAATCAGGGAAACAATTCCCGTACCAATATAGTTTTATAACACAGAGGACTCATACTATTACAAGGAGGAGAGAATGATAGTTTTATGAAATTCATCCTAAACTTGTGGATAGTGAGGATGGACCATCAACAATTTGAGGAACTATTCTTTCAAATCTTATGCTTTCTTATGCCCTATTTGATATTGGTGACTCTAATTCCTTTATATCTGCATAACTTGTGAATGGTTTGATCCTATAAGTGGAGTTAATCTGTGGGGTTAAAAAGATTGATAAACCTTTGAAATTACAATCAAGGGATATATACTTATGTAAGGGGTATTCTATCAAGGTTGGGAAGTGTTTTTTTATTTGGATCTCTACATCCTTTATATGTCAGGTTTGACTTGAGTTTGGGTATATAATGGTTACTAAAATTACATTAAAAGAGTGATTTTTATCACATGAGAGTGAATTTTATGTCTCATAAGCTTTCAAAATATGTCACTATAGGGAGGAGGATATCAAGTTAGGAAGGGTAGGGAAAATTATTCTACAATAAAAGGATCTCACTACCCACAATGCAAGTCATTTTCTAGATTATGGGAGTGTGAAATATGATGCATTTCCACCCATAGTATACTTATTCCAGGATTTGTTTTTTAAAGAAATATTTGGGATACCACTAAAGTGGGATGTGGATTTTATGATTGAGGTCATGCCAGGAGCTGATCTAGTATCTATCCACCTTACAAAACAACACCGACCTAGCTCTAAGATCTCAAGACTCAACTAAAGGAGTTGATGGATAAGGGTTGTATCAATCTGAGTACATCCCATCGCAGTTATCTAATAATGATTTCTATGATGGATGATGTAACCTTGAACTTGTGTGTTGATTACTGATAATTAAATTGAATGATAGTGAAGAACCAATATCCTCTTCCGTATATCGAACAACTTTTTACCAGTTAAGAGGAGAATGTTTTATCTCTAAGATTGAATTGTTTTCAGGGTTTCATAAATTTAGAGATTGACCTTATAATTTTCTATGGTCATCTCTTATAAGAAGTTATGGAATTTATGAGTTCATAGTGATGTCATTCAGACTAAAAAACACTGCTTTTGTATTTATGGCCTTGATGAAGAAAATATTCCACCCATGGCTCAATCAGTTTATGGCTGTTTGTTGTGGATGAAACATTTGTGTACTCCAATACTAATTACAATCATAATAAACATTTTTATTTCCTAATAAATACACTGAGATATCATATAAAATATACCATGCTATCAAAGATTCTATTCTGGATCAAATGAGTATAGTTTTTAGGTCACATCATCTCAGAGGAAGGTCTGTCAGTGGACCTAGAGAAGCTGTAGGAAGTAGTTTATTGGGAGCATCCCAAGAATGTTTTTAATATCCATATATTTATGGGTTTAGTGGTCTATTATTGGAGATTATTCTATTACTTTTCCCACTGGGCATCACCACTTTCGGTCTTGAACAAGAAGGTAGTTAATTTTTAATGGTTTGGATAATTTGATAACACATTCAAAGAGTTGATGAAAAAGTTGACTGCCACAACAATATTAATAATACATGATATGATGGATGAGTATGTATTGTTTAGTAATGCTTATAAGATAATACTAGGAACAGTGATGATGTAATGATATTGAGTTATGGAGTATGGGTCACAGAATTGAGGCCTCATGAACATGATTACCCTAAGCATATCCTCGAGTTATGTGAAATGGTTTATGAATGTACTTTTTTTGTGGAATTATCTATTGCGATAAATTTTTAATATTTATATTGATCAAAGGATATTATATTATATCTTTTCATATTGATACTTGAATATCTAGTTGCAAAGATGGGTTGGTTATATGTTGTTATTTTTTAGAGCTAGTATATATACCTGATAAGAGGAATAGTTTTATTGATGGTTTGAGAAAGATAAAGCATAATCAATTAGATTTGAAGTATAGTTATGAATTTTAGATGATGAGTTTTCTGGCTAAGATACACATTGTGATTTAGCAGGGATAAGAGAATATTGATCTCATATCAGTATTAGTGGAATCCACACTTTTGATCTAGATCATGGAGAGGTAGTGTGAAGATCTAGAGTGTTTGACATTGAGGGAATAACATGAAGGTGGAGAGTCCCCTTTCAATTAGACAATAAATGGGGTTGAAATCATCTATATTCGAGGATATGTAGTTGTGACTACTTGTATGTGAGAGGATTTAATGTGTGATATTCATGCCTCAATGTGGGCGGAGAATCAGGGTTTGACCAAAATGTATTATGACTGACATTGATAGTATTGGTGGTTAGGCATGAAAAAAGAGACTGTAGGGCTTCTGACATGTTGATACACCTATCAATAGGTGAAGGTCAAGCAATAAAAACCATATGGTTTACTACAGTTGGTTCCTAATCCAAAATTGATGTGGGATGACGTTACTTTGTATTTCATGGTTAGTATTTGGAGGACCCCTCACAAGAATGATTATATTTGTGTGATTGTGCACTGATTGATGAATGTGGATTATTTCATTCATATATGAGATACTCTCGTAGTCAATACGTTTGGAGACTTGTATGTTTGGGGGATAGTCTATCTGCACAGGGTGCCATGTAGTATAGCTTAATGTTGGAAGTCATGTTTTACAACAATTTATAGAAGGGATTGTAGAAAGCACTTGGTACACATACATTATTGAGTATTTATTTCAATCCATTGATGGATGGGATGTTGGATTATACTATATAGGTTTTGGAGGATATGGTATGAGTGTGCGTCCTAGAATTTGGTGGGTATTGGGAGAAGAACCTATAACTAGTGAGTCCACCTATAATAATAGTTATATAGTGATTGTACATATGGAACCATATTAGGCTATTTATGGTAGGCCATGCAGATCAACACAATATTGGATGGAGGTAGGTGAGTTAGAACTATTGGGACTGAGTCTCGTGCAGGGGACATCAGATCTAGTATAATTGATTTGGAAATGTATGGATATGGCTTAGAGTAGATAGAATTCATATTCTGATAGACATCTAAGACCACTTGAGTTTATAATGGGTGATTACGTGTTCCTTCAATTGTCTCCTATATTGGGTCACTATAGGATTCAAAGATAGGGACATTTAGAGCCCAGGATTTTCAAACATTTTAAGGCTGTGGAGAGGACTGGGTTAGGGGAATACTAATTGTCTCTTCATTAGATATATAGTTATTATCAATATGTTTTACAATGTTTCATAACATTGCTAGTATCACCCCTACCATTATCATGTGATCGATATGGATGATGTTGATCATGAGAAAGATGAATCCTTTGAAGAATATCTGATACATGTTGTGGATCACAATGAGAATGTTTTGTAGGAATCATAATGCTGATAGTTTGTGTATTATAGAAACAAGGATGTGTTTAGGATGAAACATGAGAGATTAGAATAATACATACTTTCTCATTATATTAATACTTTTACCTTTGAATCTTAGAGATGCTTTGGAGTAAAACTTGTGGATGAGATGTTAAAATATGGAAGGATTCTAAGATCTCGACCATTATTGATATTTACCAAGAATTCATAGAAATTAGCTGTTAAAATATGGAAGGATTCTAAGATGTTGACCATTATAGATATTTACCACAATCACAATATCCCACTAATTTCATAATCGTAATGGGTGTGTTTCGGTAGATTTTGGATGTTTTTGGAGGGTGTTTGGGAAGTAAATGATTGGTAACAGGTTTCCAAAACTAAGTACCCATACTAGTAAATAGTGAAACCCCATAAAAGGGGGTTTTCTTGGTTGGGAAATGGGTCTTAAAACCGTCTGTCCTCTTCAAAGTATCCATGATCCCCACCTATAGGGGTTTACGATTTTCTAAACTGTTCACCCCATATAGGAAACTATGGATGAGGAGTTTTATTCCATTGAAAAAGCATAAAAATATCCTAAACCACCTAGTATTAATCCTTAATCTCCCTAACTCAGACTTAAACTCATTCCAACAATTTTTTGAAGCAAATGGATGTATTTCATGGCCTTTATAACTCTATTATTGATGAATCAAAGATCAGATTGAAGGATCTTTATCTCTCCCAATAAGTAATCTCTTCATGTGTGGTTTCCTATCTCTCTTATCTATCTTTCCAAATGAAGATAAATTCTTTTCTTCAAAGGAGATGGGTTTAGATCTAGGATCTCATAGATAATAATCCATCGGATCATGGTCTTGGTTTTGGTTCTACATCTCATTTTTAATTGTGAAATTGATCATTCCACTTCAATTTGGGTACTTCTTCTTTGTAAAATGATCATCAATGATATTGAGGTAGGTGGTCGAAATGTCAGCTCCCACAGTCTTAATTTTTATTATGTGTGTGCAATGGTGCAATTTAAATTTCCATGATGGTTAAGTTGGATTCTAAATTAAATTGATAAAATTAAATTTCCATGTAATAGTTAAATTGGTTGAATTTGGGGTAATTGAAATTGGTTGAATTGTGATTATGAAATTAGAGGGATATTGTGATTGTGTAATTCATCAACTAAGGTGATGTTTAAATGAGTAATTAATGAGAATTAATGGGTTATTAGGAATAAATTTAAAGGGTTAATTTTTTTATATGATTATATGTTGATAAATGTTTTAATGGTGAATTTTTCATTTTATTTAACTTCATTTAATTTAAAGAGACCTGATTAAATTGATAATTGAAATGGTGAATTTTTATGAGAATGCTCAATGAGAAGGATAATGATGCTTCAACTTGGTGAATAAGAAATTTTGATATATGTGATATTGTGATATATATGATATTGTGATATTCGTGTGTGGGAAATGGAATGATGCTTCGAAATAACCTATTTAATTGATTGATATATGAGTATGGGACACAAATTGATGCTTCAAATACACATCGAGTGCTATACATGACATTCTATGTCCAAAATGTTTTCTTTGGACAATGGTTCCAAGTAGCCCTGACATGAAATTGAATTTTGAATGGATAATTAAATCCCATGTTAAAATTAATGTTGAATCTCTTTCAGATATAGTTTAGAATCTTACATGGTTCGATACAAGTATTGTTTGTTTGCGTATGATCATGAACTCAGGTAAATTATGTGGTTAATTAATGAATAATTTAATTTCTAAACTACTTATTTTAGAACATTAAAATTATTCTTTATAAAACTAAATACACTATTGTAGAATGGATATTGTTTTTTAACCATTGGCTATAACCTGCTGATTTTTACATAAAACCTACTTGAGCTTCCGGAATAGTGCTTAAATAGACTTCATGTTTGTAAGATATGATAAGGGAAAGATACCTATTTTAGATGACAATGTTAGGATGGAGCATAGATGATGAAACTCAACATTGAGATGGTACCTTCTTGGGATATATGAGTGTATCTTATTTTTGGGTTTTTATTTTATAATTGACACATATATGGCATGGAAATCGACTAATTTTTTGGATATTATTTTCCTTTTTTCAGTTATGTATGTATATTTGGTTTTCATTGGTAATGGTATCATTCAGATTATTTTTTATTATCACATGGATATTATTTATTATTTATGTTATTTTTTAGCTACTCTAAAAAATTGGATATAGTCTTTCTATGTATATAGAAGACCCTCAATACTAGTTGGAATCCTCTAGAATATGGGGAGGTGTGCGAGAGGCCATGTGACCAACTGACACATGGCGCCGATATGTAGCACCTGGGTTAGGATGCTATAAAGGGTGACGTAGGTATCACCCATCAAATAATGAATATAATACATATGTGTGCCCCAAGTTCATAAATCATTCATCATATCACAACCCATGAATATAAATTGGTTTCATAAACATTTCATCATAACATAACCCATAGAAAAGAAATGGGTTTCAAAAATATTCCATCCTTTCATTATAAAAATAAGACATACAAAGAGATAATAAATATGGAATACTTAGATCTTATACTCATTATATCATATGTATCATAAAATTATTCCATCTAAAATGGGAAATTATTTTTGTAAGATCATTTGGATTAATTCTTGGAGAAAATAACCTTTCCATTTAGAAATCATTTCCTTTTTAAACGCTACATGACTATAAAAGAAAATAATTTCATTGAAATAAAATATATATAAAATAATTAGAGATTGAAATAAAAACTTATTCATGATGGTGGAAATCTATTCAGGTCGTATAAGTTGAAAAACCAATACTTCTACATTTTTTTTTGGAAAAGTAACAATCAACCACGTTGGGAGAATGAAAAAACGATTCTTTTCAAAAAAAATTATGGAAATTAAAACATTGGTATAAATGTTATCTAAACATAATTTTATAAATTTTTTTCAGAAAATATAGATATTGAAGAGAAATATTACTAGGTGCAGAAAAAAAATTTAAACAATTTTAATTGTGAAGAGATTGTTAAATAAACACATAAATTGAGTTTTCCATACTTTGAAAGTGCTATATCCACATAGGTAATAAATTAAAATTTAGCATAATTATAAAAAAAATCATGTTAATACTTATAATATCAAATAATAACTTTTTATAACAGTTTAATTGAACATTGTTTAAATAATTCTTCATTAATATTATTATTTTCGGGTGTTAAATATTTCATTTATCATGAGTTTATCATGTCAGGAGTTCTAGTAATTGTACATTAATCTTTATTAAATAATCAATAAAATATTTGTAGTTATATTAATATAATTTATATTAAATATATACATATACATAGACATCAATATAATTATATGATAGAAAAATTAATAACCCCAATCATGGATATGATAGGTTGTACATACACTTGTATGTTGTTTTCATTTTTCAATAAATGGAGTAAAAGAAAGTTAAATATTATTTTACATTTAAATTATCATTATTATATTATATATATTATATATATTCATCAAATTGATCCTCATTACCATCAAAGTAAAATATAAATGAAAAACATCATCTCACATTTTGGTGGTGGTGGTCCACATGTACGCATTGGCGACATTATGATTTCCCAAAGGATTGGATGGTAAAAAGGTAAATATGAAATTATTATTATGTAAATATTATTATTTTAGTAGTATAATATATAAAAATTAGACCTATTATTATAATGATATATAAAATATATTTACAGAAAATGAATCATATTACTATGTAGAGATGATAATCCTTACGTATGCACGAGCCACAACATCATTTCTCATTTGATGGGTAAGAGTGTTCAAAATAGATATTTTATTATCATAATAAAATGTATAAATATTTATGAAAATTTAGTTACTATTATATGATACATAATATATATTTATAGAAGTTAATGTAGAGTAGGAAAGAAAGTGATCCGGAAAGGTGATTACATCTTCTTTGAAATGAATCCTTTAGATCTCCGCTAAAGGGTTTAATAGTCAGCCTTTTTGGAAGAGAAGAACTTCTAGAATAGGAATAGGGAATTGGAGAAGGAAAATTGGTAGATTTTTTAAAATATAAAATTTTATAGAGGTTTGAATAAGTGAGGGATGTGTTGCCCATTTATAATTAAGGTGAGGGGATCCTTTATAATTTCTCCAATGGATAAATTTAAATAAAATTATTATCAATCCAATTGCCTCCAAATGTTCATGTTTTCAAAGATAATATTGGATAGAGTTGTAAAATAATAAACTAATATAATTAATATAGGATGTTTTTTAAGTTAAGACCTTATCAATTTGTTTGACCCCTATTTCACAAATTTTAATTTTGACTACGGTAACAACAATTTTCAATATTAAATGGTTGTAATTTCTACCTATATGGTTAAAATTGGACCACAAATGGTCCATTTTTGAACTTTTAGACCATATAATAACCACATTTTCTTATTTCAAGATTTTTATGTTATTTAAATATTTTAACGAAACATTATTTTGATAAAATATAATTATTGTCAATTTTGACATTGTAAATTTAATTTAACATTAAATACATCAAAAAAAATGGTTCATCTTAATATAATGCTTTAATACCTCTCTTATATGCCCTATAGTTCTATAAAATATGTGCATAACATTAACTAATGAAAATTATATCAATTTTCATATTTTAAAATAATTTAATTTATTTTTTATTAAATAGAGAAATGCTGCATTGGTGTTGCATAAGCAATTAAGGCCATTATAGAATTAGGAAAATTAAAAATAAATTTATCACATACACATATTTTTCTAATTCTATAAATAAATAATTATATTTTTTCATAACATAATTTCATCCCTATATAGAGACATAAATTTTATTGAAAATAAAGAGAGTGACATTGTGTAGCTTTCTTTGATTTAAATTATATATAAGTTATTTTCATGCACACTTGTCCATTTAAAAAGACAATTTTGAGAAAAAATGGTGTTAAAGGTCAAATTTCTTTCAGGAAATAATAATTTTATCCAATAGTTATGGTGTTATATCTTATTTGTAATCTTGATTGATCTGATTTACCATTTTTTGAGCTAATAAATTTTTCCAGGGTTACTATTAATAATGAGAAAAATAAAAGGGGCATATTTACCAAATTTAAACATCCGGATTATAAATATGTAATTAATTTTATCTAACTAAATACTTATATATTAATGAAATTATTTTTAAATTATGTTCTCAAAATGTGAAAAAAATATCTTTCTTGAAAAAAAATAAAATTTAAAGAAAAAAATCGGATTTATTCGTATCATATTCCAATTAGAATATTTATTAATTGGCTAAAAAATTTGTTCAACTAAATAATTTATATATTTAAATAAAATCATTCACCAAAATATACTAACATAATTTTTTAAGATAATAATAGATTACTTGCATTAAAATGGTTTTTTTGGAAAAATATTTATTTATTTTTTTTAAAATATTATTATTTAAAATTATAATCAATTGATGAGGAATGTATTAATTTTATACAGATATAACCAGGAATTTGTCATAATTTATCACAACATATTTACACCCACAATCCAATAGCTAGGCCAAAAATTTCATTATAAATAATAATATATCATGGTTCATTTAAACTCGACGATTCTTGTAATGAAAGTTATCGAATAAACAAACTATTTAGAGAAACATATTTCACAAAAATATCAGGGTGTCATATATATTTTCCATTAAATAATACTGATATCAATACCTTTATTCACAAGAACTAAAATTAAGGTAATGATACATTATTACATTAATATATTCATATTTCAAATATCATTATTTTAACATATAATATATCTATATGTGATATGAAATATTAATTTTTTTTGAAATTATAAAACATACATGAGATAATATTACAAATACTTAATGTTTAAGAAGGTATTTTTAAACAAAAATGTTATTATCATATTTTTTTCAATTAAAAATAATTTATATAACTTTTAAGAATATATTTATTTAAAATTATCTTTATTTTTGAATATATAATACCAAAATTTATATTTTATGATGTGTTGCAAATTTTATGAATATTTCATTTTAATTCGAACTTACATTTTCTATAAAAAATTTGTTTTCCATGAATTTATCAACATATAAGATTTACTAAAAATCTAGTAAAACCATGTATGTGGTCAAATATTATGTTAATTATTATAATTTTGAATTTTATAATATTATTTGTACTTATAAAACCCTTGGACAGAAATTTTAGAATGAATGTAAAAGGTTGCTTTAATAATGAAAAATATTTTATGTGTTTTCTTGTAAAAATTAATAAATTTTTAAAATTCAGTTATGGATTGATTTTATATGACCTTAGTATGATTTTTAATACATCAATTTAGTTTTTTAAAAATTATTGACAATAATAAATATAACTAACACATAATATTTTTAAAAAAAATCATGATTATCCAAAATTATATTCTTAAGCATTAAACACATAGATTTTATAAATAACACTCCCTAAAAATGTTAATTTAAATTGATGAAGTTAATATCATTTCAATGATTATAATCATCAAATTAATTATCAATATTAATAATAATGGAAACCATTTTTTTAATTAACATGGGTTAATGTAAATTTTACGTTAGGAAAAATTACATATGGGTAAAGGGAAAAGTGAATGCACAAACACCTAAATTTGAAAATGGTGTATCCATGTTGTGTTTTTTGGAGGTGATTCATCCATATCATGACACATACTCTCTATAAACAATATTATGGGAACTTTTTACAATGAATAATTATCTAAAATAGTATAATAATTTAAGGTAATTCCAAAACAACCATTCCATTCACTTATAAAAGGACACATTAACACCCATTTTTTACACACCAATAAATTATAATTACTCACTTAAACTATGAAAAAGCATTCATCCTAGAACCATCTCCTAAAAATGAAAAACGTTTTCTATTTTTTTAGTTTTCTTATTCCCATTATTTTCAAGGATAATTACTAGGGGAATCAATGTTCCTGACACGAGTATTACCCACTTCATAGTAGTTCATGTTAATTTAAAAATTCATAATCTTCTCTAAAATTATTAATATATTTAATTAAGTGTAAAATATGTTAAAATAAATTTCATTAAATTATTTTAACCTCAATTATTAATTCATTCCATAGGATCCACTGTGTAGAACCAACACATCAATCATAAGTATTTGAAGACTACCACATTCATGACATTGTGTAGTTTATTTATGATCACCTACTCTTAGAGATAGTATGAAGGATGAATTTTATGAATAATTATGTTTTTATGTCACTTATAAAATTATTAAAGTATCAAATTTTACATTTTCCTTCATACTGCCAATCTGTTAAGGAATGATATCATTAATTATGTGTTTGTGAAAACTACCATATCCATGAAAGACATTTATTATTTCACTTAAACTCCTAAAATTGATAGATATTTAAGTTTAATTAATAAAATAATATTAATTTAGTAACATTATTATATATATATTATGTTTTAAATCTTCATATACCATCACTCTTTCCATTCACTATGAAATGAGTTTGTTAATCATTTGTACGTTCAGACTAACACCACCATAAACAAAAAATTTCATTTTTAATCACCTACTATCATTAATTATTATAATTAAGGATTTTATGGCAATATATTACCAATGTTAAATGAATATTATTATGTAAATGTTATATTAACCCTATGTAATATAACCTTCTTACTCATTTGATCAATACAGAATGCTTTTGTTTTGGTCGGTTTATCAACAAATTAAGAGATATTGTAATATTTATATAGTTAATGATTAAAGAATATAATATAATATTAATGAAATTTAATAATATGGTGTTAAATATTTTTATTTTTATGGAGTTAAAAGAATAATATCCAAAAATGTTACAAATATATCACATTCATTCACTAAAAACATCAGAAAGCAAGTTTTTCTTTGGTTTCATATTAAAGAGAATTTCTTAAAAATATAAAAGAATAATAGTGAAAAAATGTAAATAATAATTTTATCAATGTTAAATAATTAGTATAAATCTTGTAATTATTAAATTCTTAACAAAAATTAAAGATGAAAAATATAATTACAAATAATGTGAATAATTTAAAAGTGTTAATACCCGATGATAAAAATATTCTATAATAAACTTCATTATTCATAGTAAATAAATACAAATGAAGTATATAAAAATATATATAGATTAATAAGGCTTATAAATACATGATTAATATAGTTATTATTGTTTTAATAGATGATATAGTGTCATTAACTAATCT
Organism: Viscum album; assembly: GCA_963277665.1. NCBI lineage: Eukaryota > Viridiplantae > Streptophyta > Magnoliopsida > Santalales > Viscaceae > Viscum > Viscum album. The sequence continues at coordinate 1,369,464,666 of OY728138.1, read as the reverse complement.
GGGAAACTAGGTAAGATATTTTGATTTCTAAGAGTCTTCATTGAGACGTGTTTTACTTTATCCACCATTTTACTTTTATATGACCCATATTATTCCCAATTGATAAGTTATAATTAAATATTTTTTACTCATGTTGTTATAGGTAAATTTTCAATATATTTATCCTTCTTGGTATTTTATTAAAATGTTACTCAATTCATAATTATTTTCATAACCCAAGTCCTTCTTCGAATGAGTCATGGAATATATTTTTAATTTGATCTTCCAAGTATTTTTTCTAATCATTATATTTTAAAATTGAAGATTAATTTTTTTGAATATTAAATATATTCATTAATATACCCCCCTTAAATGAACCTCTACCTCAAATTAAATCCTCATGTTGATAAGAATAACCCCTATACATATTATTGGATATTTTTATTCCATATCGATGTTTTACGCAACTAAATTATTCTATATAATATTCCATGTGGGATTAATACTTATCTTATCTTCTTATTAATGAAAGGATTAATAATAAATTTTATTATATTTGTTTAAATAAAAGGTTTAAATGGGTATGAAACATTTTCCACATGATTAGTGTTTAAAAATGTTTTCTTTTGAAGCATTATTTTGAAAATTTCCAAATTTTTTTATTTACAAAATTTTATTAAAATAAATTTTCAAACTACCTTAATATTTTTAATTATAAGAAATGAAATATTATAAATGTTTCTGAATGGATCGTACTTTTAAATTTTTTTATGTAAACATATATTTACACTAGCTTTGTTGTCTTCTAGGAGACTCAATCTCTATGATTTTATGTTTTATTTTAAAAAAGAATTATTACTTTCATGGTTCAAAATATAATTATTTTTAATTTTTTTCCAAAAAATGAAATTTATTATTTTCAGATTAGTTTTTCCTAATGATTCTAAGAATGTTCCTCATTTATATATTACACTTATTTAGGAGTTTTATTCAAATTACACCATCAAACATCTTTATCTTGAAGAATTATGAAATTCTTTTTTATATTTGTGTTATGATCCATCAATTTTTTTTGTCTTTTAAATCATCCACATATATAGTCATGGTTGACTTTCAATTTACTTCAACTATGAATTCCTTATGTTCCACTACACGATTTCAGGGAGTTCACCTTGATGCCCAATACATCTATTGATTTTTGAAATTGTTCAATATAACATATATCCATTTCCTATAGGGTGTAAATAACGTCTGTGTAATCATATTATTGAGTGATATTTAACTAAAATGATTCATAAAATCATTGGATTCCAATTTATTTCCCATGGGATTCTCATGTCATGTTTATTGATGAAATAATGAATACTAACTTAGGGAAAATATTTAAAAGGATATAAAACTCATTTTTCGGTTTGTATTTATGATATGTTTATTGAAACCATGTATCACACATATGTAATAATGTTTTGTTATGATGGATGGGCCTAGATAGACTATAATTAATTGGGAAATATTTCCATTTCATGTGATATCGTGGTGTGTGGGTAGTGATCCTAGGCCTCTAAGGGAGCAGGAAGTTATCCTTGACAACAGTGTTATTTTAATGAGGCATGAATACTTCAATTATTCTTATGATGTCATGTTAATGTTGTTTATTGATTCCTTTGATTCTAGGCTCTTATAATATGATCACGATTATTCCATTGTCTTATGTTATCAATTCCCATGTCTTTATTCTATGATCATTATGATATCATGGTATTCCCCATGTCTATCATGTTATTATTTGTTATTATGTTTACCGTTAATAGTCACTTGATCTTAACCCTTTTTATGTTTCTATTTCCTCAGGTTATGAATGAAATTATTATTTATTCCAATACAATAAGAGTATATTATGTTTTGAATTTATAAGAACAATTGAAGACCGTTGTGGGATTATTATCTTAGTATATATTTGAGAAAAAATGTATCAATTTGATGAGAATACAAGATATTTGTTAGGTATTTATTATAACTCATTCTCTAAAATTTTGAAACAAAACTTCCTATGACGTAAATTTTTGAAAGATATTATAATCAAATATTTTCATCAAAGATAGCATTGTATGTTTTTTTCTTTTAGAATGGGATATGAGAGAGAGGGCCTAGGGGTACTACATATCTTATCTATATAAATTCCTTAACATTAAAATCATTCATATAGGATCTCTTTTCTACATTATATGTGTGAAAAAATAGTCATTATTAATTATTACCATGAATTTTAATTATAATATACTTACAACACTTGTAATGTAAAAAGATGGTATTAATTTCCCTTAAAAATTGAAAAATTTGTTTTTATAATAAATACACTCGATATAGACGGTCCATGGAGTTTAAAAACCACTTTAGGTATCTTGGAAAATCCATATTACAAATTTTTTACTCCTCCATCATGAGATTTACATTATGTTTCAAGGTCCTTAAATTGACACATGAATCAACATAGTTAGAATTTCCAACTAACAATTATTCTTTTTGTTTGATCTTTTATCCACTTGTACTGTCTACAATGATCTGAAATAAGGACATCACAATCCCTTGTTCATTTTTTTCATTATTTTCAAAAAATGAAAATATTTTTTTTAGATACATTCATATTTATAAAGAATTTGCAATAATGAAAATAAAATGAATATATAAACCAGAAAAATACTTTTAGAAAATTTAACACCCCAACGTATTTTGGAATGTATATATTAAAATTTAATATCTTTGATAGTTTATGCTTCACTAAACACTCAGTTTAATATAGTAATATTCTATTAAATATGATCTTAGGAATAGTAATGTGACCATTAATAATTTTAATATGAATAATAGAATAGTAACTTCACCAATCAAAGTATACTTAAAATTTAAGAATCTTATGAATGAAAGTAAAATATATTAATTTCATGGAATACGTAAATAAATGTATTAAAAATAATAAAATAAGTATTAGGGTCTTTGGGAAACATAAATGTCAATTCAAAATTTTAAAATCAGAATATTTATTTAAAATAAAATAGATTTTCATAAAATAAATTCACAAATTAATATTTTTTTCTTATTATTATAATATTCTTTTCTGAGACCTTAATTAATTTTTCAACGAGTCATAAAACTAGTTATAATTTTAAAATTAGTTTTTTTTGAGTAAATGAGGATTTTATTTAAAAAATAAATTTCTCATATTTAAAAAATTATTTTCATAAAATGGAGTATATTTTTTAAATTCTACATGCTGAAAAACTTTTAGGGTGTTTTTTTGGGATATTTCTAAAATAGATGAATTTTGTATGAATAGTGAAATGCAGTAATTTATGGTATTTAATTAATGTAGTATTTATTGATTCATATATGATGTATTGATGATGAAATACCATAATTTCAAGGAATCCAACAAAATTTTAATATATTTTGTGATAATCCTAAAACTATTCATAGTCTTGAGCTAAAATAATAAACAAATGACATAAATATTCAAAAAACAGCACTCTCCACCGCCCATAACAACCCCTTCTCCTCACACACAAAAAGCCTTGAATATTTCTTATATTATATCTATTTCCTCTCTGAAACCTCAATCCCACATTATTGTATTTATGGTATCACCAAAAGACCATTTCAAAGTCCCTTATAGAGGTTCTCAAGGAGAAGAATTCTATGGGTAATTCCCCTATTGTTATTTTAATTTTCATTCAATTTCATTTATTTGATAATTCATTCCTTACCTCCACTATAAAAATATTCATAGTAACTCTTTTATCTTATATATTTTATAATTTCATTATGATAATGTATTGTCAACCATCAATTTTCATATCTTTCCCTTTTTATTATAAAAATGAAAACATCGCTTGTGAGGTGCCGATTTACCGCCTTCAAGGCAGGTCATAAGACCATTTTATGGTTAAAAAAAATTGAATATATTTAATTCAACTTATTTAATATTATAGAATAATTATTTATGAATAATTTTAATTCATAATACAAAACTAGTACGTGAGTATAAAAAGTTCCAAAATAATCTAAATGTTTCTCAATAACATGTTATATAATGATTCATCCTCATCCCAAAAAAAAGAATTATATAACTATTAAATATTTTTTATTATAATTAATAAAATATAAGTTAAATTATGTACAACTATTCCAATTTTTCATGTTCTTTCATACATGTATACAAGTTAACCAATCATGAAAACGAAGGAAAAACACTTTTGAATGACAAAATTAAATATTATAACTCATCAAAAAGTCAGTAAATGATCATAAATATTTTATACTAAATAATATAAATGTTTAATAGTTTATAAATTAAATTATAAGTGAATTTAATTTCATTATACAGGAAATTAAGTACAAGTGCAAAACACTTTCAGGCATAAGGAAAGGGATTATACATGAATCCCCATTTTTCATTCAGGTTACAATTTCTCTCTCATTAACCTAATATAATTATTATTTATATTTATATTATTATTATTATAAATTATATGAATATGTTCCAAAAATATTTTTTCCAAATCATTTCATATTCGTTTTTTGGGGAAATACATGATTTATATTGCTTCCCTCTTTAATTCCTCTTGATAGAAAGCCCTATTAAAGTGAACATCCCAATTTCTCATCCATTTTTAAGTAGACTCCATAATTTGTTTTAAGACACCAATATTTATATAAGAAAAGACTTTTTATCATGAAAAAATATCATAGATCATTTCTTGTTTTATGTAAACAATTAAGCCTTGCCTATTTTAAACACTCTTTAATATTTTCCCATAAATCAAACCAATGTTGTTCATTTATAAAGTTACATAAATGTTTAATTTACATGATTTCACTTAAGTTTTAAATAATTTATTCCTAAAATATAATTTCATCATATCCCCCTTTTCTATTTTTTGATATAAATGTTTATTGTCTAATTTTATGCAAATACAATCGATTTTCAAAAGAACACTTCTTTCCAAAGTAAAAAAGACTATTTCTATAAATAATTCATCGATGATCTTATTAAATAATTTTAATATATTTCAACACAATTTTTTGAATCTCATTATCAATTTGTATTGATATATTATGATATCATATACCAAATTTCATTTAATTGATAACCATCAGTTTGACCGTGGATGTACTATCTTGACACCATTATCCATAATACTCTGGATAGTTCATGACTATATTTATCATTTAGAGATATTATTTACATTTAATATAATAGATTAAATAATAATTTACATGTTTATTATGTTTCAACCCCTTCATATTAGAAGTGAATTGGACTTAGTAGGTGATGGGTGGGGCCCACTATAGCCCCTCGATGCATCAGTATGTCTTATTAGACAAGTTAGACTGGGTTTTTACCCATTTATGCATGGTGTCTTGGATGAATCCTTGATGGTATGTTAATGATGTCTTGCATTATGAATCTCTCCATTGTGATAATTGTAATTGATACACTGTGTTATTATTTGACTAGTAGAATATCCCTTGTTATGATTCATCATCCTATAATAATTTATATGGAAATATTTTTAATGTTTTTATTATTAGAATATTATGCTCAAGTATATGATTTACTATTATTTGTTTTTGTTATTCACCTTGCCTTATTTTAATGATCATGATATATTCCACTTTATTTCATACCCATAGTGAGAATCTCATTACACCCCTTTTCTTATGTTTTACTTTACATTAGGACGCGAAGATGTAAATTATGAATCGCTTGTAGGGATAACCTAAGATTTTATGGGCGTCTTTAATGGAGTACATATATTGTATTTAACTTCATGTTTTAATGTAATATTTATGTTTTTATATAGTCTAATAAGGATACAAAACTATTTGATCCTTTGGGATGAAAACACTTGTTCATTGTACCATTGTAATAAAATAAGGCACTGACTCAGAGCTACTATGGTCGGGGTAGTTACAATTTGAATTAGAGAAGGTTTAGTAGAAAACTTGAAAAAATTATTTAGAAAACTTTTTTTATTGAAGAAAAAACTAAGATAGGCTTTGAGGATAATCATATAAAACCATCATAGAATTTTGGTAATGTATAGAGTATGTGGGTCTTCCTAAAAATACATCCATATATGGATACTATAAGTGGATGTGGTTCTGGATAAGATGTACCTAAGGGTAACAACTCCAAGAATATGGAATCACCAATGCTGGAGAGAGAACTTCTAGGATACCATTCATGAATCTCTAATGCATATTATTAATCCATTGCATATGTCATTGTCGGCCAAGCTGTCGAGTTGAAGGAACCTCCCAGTGAACCAAACATTGATCCCTATATTGAACTGAAAACATTTCAATAGCAGTGTCACTCACCAATATAATAATCTTCGGATGTGGTACTCTTCATCTCCTCAATCATTGATTCATATTTATTGGTGTGTTTTTTATGTTTCATCCCTACTTGAACTACCAAAGTAAGACACTCAAAGCTATTGGGTTCGTTAGTTTTCACACTGGCTAGTTAAACTCCTCAAATGTTACATTTTGAATTGATTATGAAGAATAATACAATAATTTCTCGATGATGAATTCATGGGGTTTTAGAGGCTACCCAATGTAATTTATTAATTGACCCCTGAAACTGATCCAAACATGAATTACCCATCCTCCCAATCTGGATAATAGTTTTTGTCCTTATTCTTCACCTATTCAAATGGTCATCTCTTTTCCAAATGGTCTGCCCTTGGAAGTGGATGTTTTGTCGAAAAATCATTCAAAACCCTCCGTTACAAGGGTTTTAACTAAAATTGAAATATTTCAACCTCTTCTGTATATTGTTTGGATTCAAAATGGTGATTTTAGATTTTATCAAGAGATAACATATTATAATCTACCATCCTATTGTAACAAATGTCATATGGTTCTTCATTGCTCTAAATCAGAAATCATGAATTAACTATCACATATCTTATAAGGCCCCAGACTTATACATTACATAATATTAAGTTAATTCAAGAATTCACAATGAGGATCATTTCGGGTTTATAGTTATAGAGAATTAGGCCGTAACTAATTCATTACATCACAAAATATTATAAAGTAGACACTTCTACTCTATCAATTTTTTTCACAATATTAAAACATCTAAAATAAAAAAAGAATTATTTTCTTGATATAAATATTCTTTAATTCTTCAATTACATTAACCTTTCTTATACCCTATGAATGTTTTTTTAAAAACATGGGATGGGCATAAAAAACTCAATAATGGTTATGAAACAAGGAAAGAAAACACTATTTCATAAATACATACAAATCAATGAAATGATAATTTTCAATCATAAAACATAAGCTCTTTAGAAAACCTCATGAAATACTAAGATTTATTAATAGCATATCGAAATCATAAATCATAAAGGTAACATGTGAGATCCACAACATACTTACATTGTAGCTTTTACAGCTATGTAGGGACTTACGTTTGGAATACCCATCACAGTATATTCCGTATATATATTAGGAGAAACATTAATGTTTAAATCTTTATTGTTAACAAATGAATTTGAAATCTATCTCAGCCTCACCCGCCTAAGGTTTATCATAGAACCACCAATATATGTAAACAATTCCCAAGAACCATAATATAATCATTACACATAACGCAAGGATAAAGGAAAAATAAATTTCCACATTGTAATCACAACATATCATTTAAATATATTGAATTAATAAATCCATTCTAAAAACCATTTTTAATACCAAAATATGTAACAAAGTGTATATGGTATTTTTTTTATTTTAAAAACATTACATCTTGTTAAAGAATCCAAATATTAAATAATACTCGCGGCGGTAGAAAAGTCGTTGTCACCGCGTATATTAAAAAGAAACATTCCTTTTATCGTTTAGTAGAACACTTCATTGAAACAAATACCCCCATTGAATTTAATGAAAATTAAAATGGTTTTATACACCATATAAATGAAATTCTTATATAAATCAAAATATGTCTCAATGAATGGAGATTGAGATGAAGTGCCGTATAATGATCATTTTATAAATAAAAATAGACCGATTATGTGTATTCACTATAGGTACACATAATTAATTTATAAAAAAATATATAAAATCAAAAGTTATTTCTTACATAATCATTCCACAACATATTTAAAAATATATGATTAACCTAAAGAATGGAAATTATGTTAAGAAGTTCCCTTACAAAAATTCTACAGCCTAACAACATCACTTAAAAATTCAGAAAATGAGTTGATGAGATTGAAAAGGGTCTCTCATCACATTGACATAAAATGTACAGAAATAAGGATATATAGGAACATATACCAACATAATAAAATCTAAATTGAAATATATAACATAAAATCAGTCTTTGACAAAAAGAGGAGGGTGAAATGTTCCATTACCTTGTTCTTGACTTGCCTTGTTTGTTCTTTGTCTCCCGTAATAATAAGCTTAAGTTAATTCTACTTACTTATAAAAAAATTTTAATTTTTTTTATTCCTTTTATATCACTTATTACATTTCTATAACAATAATATAATTATTCAAGTTCATATCGGTCTTTTTGTCGATGTTCGGTACTTAAGTCAAAAATGAACTTGATATAATTACAAATTGTCCATGTGGTCAAAAGTCCATTATCTAAAGAATATTATTCATGATTTAAATATAATATATACCCAGTATATATGTATCTAGATCTATTATATATGTATTTTAGAATAGTCTATATCAATTGAATATAAGAAAATGAAACGCACCATTCATGGAGACGGTAAGTCGTACGTATGCATGATCGCTACTTTCATTTCATTTTCATTATTAATGGAATGAATAATAAATGATACATAGGTATATTATAATTCAAATATAATATATATGTTATATATGTTACATATTTTCATTAATTTTATCCTTTATACATTCCACGTATAGCATTATCGAGTGATATCTCTTTGAGTGGGTGGTAGTCCACACTTCCTCAAATGAAATTATCATATTTATACAACATAACAAGCATAAAGGTATGTTATAAATGAAAATTATAGAATAATAGAGATAAAATAAATATCATAAATATCATATGTAATTTTATTGATATCATAATGACCACCATGAGAAGCAGTAAGAGATAATTGAACAATCACCGTTTCGTGAGGCAATAGTTCCCCATCCATAGAAACAACATGTTCCTATCCATTAGTTGGAGGTGTGTGGAAGTTTAGTTCTAATAAATCTCATAAAACACCATATTATATTTATGATACTTTTTTTATAAAATAATTGAATAAAGACAGTTTAGGGGGTTGGAGAAGGAAACAAAATGGAAGAAGCTTGAGAGAAGACATTAACATAAATTGGGTTACTCTTTTAGATTTAAGCTAAAATGAATTCTTTAATTTCTTTCTTACAAATTATAGGATTCTAGGAGGAAGAGAGTGATTTTTGGAGATTTTTTTGGCAGAGGTTAGATGATCCAAAGGGGCTTGAGAGGTGTGAGTAATGGTTTGACGTGGTGGACTTTTATAAGAGGGAGAAGGAGCACTTAAGGAATATCTAGAACTATTATTTTATAATAAATTCTATTTTGATTATAAACGAGTCTAAATTAATTTATTTCAAATTTAATATGAATATAATTATAAATAAAATCATCCTTTAAGAATTATATAGGTTTTGGATATTTTTTTGATCCTTATTTTTTTATTGAACCCTTTTTTACTCTTATAATTTTATCAAGAATTTTGAATTTTGAGAATCAAAATAGTTACCCAAACATGAAAAATATCCTCATAAATAATTAATTACAATATTATATACATATGATAAATATTTGGTAGAATATTATATTTTTTTAATTTTATAATATTTAATAAAATATTTTATATTTTAAAATATAAATTATGTCGATTTTTACACTATTCATATCATGACTTTTTATTAATCCATAAAAACATGGTTAATTTGAAAAAACATCATAAATACAAATATAAAATTTATATATCATCCAAAAAGTTCATGGTTGATATCAAAATAAAAAATAACATTTATTTTAACATTTATAATATCATTTATTTGAATCCTTTCTTAATAGAACACTCACTACATCCCCATGGGGTCCCAAAATCAACCCAAGGATGCTCATGGTTGGAAATATATCATAAAATATAGATAATACATGTGTTAGGGTAATTTAATATTATTATAATATTATTTTTTTACCTTTATTTACCGAATTTACCCTTTTACCATGGTAAATAAAATATTTACTAAAGTTAGTATTCATAATGTCTAAAAATAAATGTTATCTATTTATACAATTTGAATCTAATTATTCCAAATATGGAATCAATTTTTACAAATTAAGAATGCAGAAGTTTCAGAAATAAATTTAAAATTAATTCCCTTTGTCAAAATCAAAAAGGGTTTTTTTATGAAGTGAATTTTTTTTAAAGATTGACATGCGTTTATGTCTAATTTCATTGTAAAATTTCATCCAATTCCCAAAATTATAATAAATGATAAAAATATAATCAAATTACACTTAAAAAACAATTAAAATTACAATATATCTATATTAATAAATTATATTAAAAGGAATTTTTGAATTAAAATTCAGTACTTTTCACTTTTCAGTAAAAATGAACTTTATCAGAAAAATACTAAAATTTCATCCAATGTAAATATTTCTTTTTTTTCTTCTAAAGAAGAATATTATTTTTTCAAAAAGAAAATATAAAACTGACAAAAATATATTTGAAATAAGTTCTCCATCAAAAGGCGGTAAAATGGACTTTTAAAGATATTAGAGTTTTCATGTTTAAAATCAGATTCAATATTATTTTAAGCCTCTAAATTTTGTTGGATAAGTTTAATGAAATTTAATAACCATACTATAGTTAGTTCTTTTCATTCCTACTAATACAATGACTAGGCATTAACTATCATTTAAAATAATAATAATAATATATTATTTTTTTGGTATAACTCAAAGTTGTGTACAATGTAAGATTTCAAAGACACCCATTGTTGTGTGTCGAGTATTATATTGGACAAAGTTTCCTCTTTAAAATTAATTTAACATATTATTCAGAAATATTAATAGATATGAAAATTTATTATTCAATAAATACTTGGGATGTTATATATCCTCTCACCTAAAACATGTCATAATAGGTGGAAAAGGTTAAGCATAATTTTTCCCCTAAGGAGTTTAAAGATCACGATGACAAGAACCCAAGGATTCATATGGCCATTTTTGTAACTCTTGAGGCCCAACCACCCCAGGATACGTTCTAGTGGATAATTCCCAACCAAAACCTGAAGCAGCGGAGAAGGTGATTACCATGAAGAACAAACCCAATAGGGTTGTGACTGACCTTCCAAAATAGTCCCAGCCTCTGAGTCTTATTATTGATGCTTTCTTTGTCTTTGTGGATGTTGTTAATAGTGTCCAACCAATTTTTTTCCCCCATATGGTTCACATTCTATTACAATGTGAAAAACTAAGACACTCTCTAACTTTTTTAAATCCAATCAAGATGCACTTGATCAAGTATGCCAAATTGAGGAGGACTACCTGCACTCGAGTGCTAAAAAAGTGAATAAGTTGATTGTCGACCATGATGTATTTATTACTCCACACATAAGAAGTCTTAGAAAGGTATCTATTATTCTATGTTGGAGATAACTCTTTTCACTAGAGGCTGTAGGATTCAATTCAAAAAATATGTGACCACTCTTCATCCAAGAGTTGGAGGGGATCCCTATTCATCATCATCAGAAGAGGATTCCTCCTCATCCTTTGATTCAGAGGAGTTAGAGGATTCCATTAAGATCAAGAATTTCAGACATGTTATTAATGAGGTTTATAAAGAGTAATTTTACCCTCAGAATGAAGAAAAAGAGAGTTAGTCCTTTCGGAAGGTATCTTAACAATGAGAATACTATAGATGAATACCTAATTAATAGAGAGAGGATGTTTGATAAGGTGGAATTTGAAATTGATAGATACTATGATTATGATTTTCTATAAATTCATTGGGAATAGATTTTCATGAATGTTTATTTAAATTTAAGTTGATCCATCAATGTAGTTATAATTTCTCATCTTCAGATATTTTGTTGTGATTTAATTAACTTCCTGTTGCATGTGGGGTTTTTTTGTTGTTGATCCTTTTTTGGGGGTTTATCTTGTTTTTGATGGAAGTTATTGAAACCAAAATGGTGACCATGACTATTATTTAAGTTTGGAAGAAATTTTTCAATGGAGATAAAGCTAGAATATGCAGAAGAGATGAATACGAAAGTCTTAAATTCATGCTTTGGTCTATAGAGGCTTGGTCACATGGTCTTTGTTCTTGTTTTAATTTTCTATTTGTTTTTATGGATGTTATCCTCATTTATAACATAGAGAATCATTGATGATGGAACCGATAAATAGATTCTTTTATAGTGATTTTCACTCTCGAGTTGGTGATCTGTATTGTCATATAGAAGCTATTATTTTATGGTTTCCATAGAGTTTCTTATTGACTGGTAATTTTCTTAGACGTTTTGGACACTGTTTGATTATACATATGGGTCTAGGATTGGTAGTGATTCCTACTTCTTGAAGGAAATTTTACTTCTAGAAGATATTTTTTTAATCTAATCCTTGAAATGAAATAATTTTCATACTCATACTGTGTTAATTGTTAACTTTTAGAACTATATTTTTCTACTGTAAGCATGTGTGAAACATTTACATTGACAAAGTAGGGTTTTTATCATTATTTGATTTATTATTCGGTAGCTCAAAATTTCCCTAGATTATATTTTTAGTGATGATATTGCTGATTGGATATTTCATAATCACCAAATTTATATAGAGTCGATGTAGATTCTGATTTTGAAATTGGTTTCTGAAATAAGTTAGCTCTTGATGGATAGTTCTAATATGTCTTCTAAAAAAATGTTTCGAATCACTATCTTGTTTATTTTTTCATTTAATTCCATGTTGATGCATTTTTAATGAATGTCTTTTATTCATTGTGACATTATTTTCTATTAAAAAAATTTGCGGGAGGATGAGTTGTACTAACTCGTGCAGTGAGATTTTCTAGTAACAAATCCAATACCATGTGTTAATCCCGAGTTAGCATAACATTGTTGATGAAAAACAACCTTACTGTATACATATTCTGAAACTATTATGGGATATTATTATGATAATTAACATTTATTTTCAAACCATTATGAAGTATTTAAAATATAATATTTTCCTAAATAAATCAATTTTTTATTATATGATGCTTATGTACAAAATTTTCAATTCATGCTAAGTGTTACTAGTTTGAAATTATGAATCATGATTAATAATCTAATTTAACGTATTCCATTTTTTAGAAATATGACCTAGTGGAAGGAATGAAAACCATATCAACACATGTATTCTATGTTGGTATTTCCCTCCTATCCAATATAATGATATTGGTGCAGGAGTTGCAACTAGAGCTGAGAAAATTATAACTATGCTAATACAAATGACTAAGGTTATGGATAATAACCTTACATGTTTAGAAAATCATGATCCATAATGTGGAGGAAAATTTTTAGGCCTCTTAGGGAGATATTAACCTTCATATTTCAATTGGACAACAAACCCATTTTTAGGTGAGCAAAGGATAAGTTACCTAGGGAAGATATTTCACACTTTTGGTTAGTAACAAAAGGGAGGAGGTTTTTATAGAAATTTTTCATCTCTCAGGAGATGAAAATAAATGGTTTTTATTAACACACAACCCAAATAGAAAGAAGAAATAGAAAACATTGAATGGAATAATTTTAAGTAAATATTCATAGAAAAATATTTCCTTCATGAACAATGAGAAAATTAGAAGAGGAAATTATTGAATCTAAGGAAAAAGTAGGATTTGAATGTTTCTATATATGAATCCAACATTACATGGTTATCCATGTATGTTATTTATTACATACAAAATCAAAATATCTGTATTGATCGATTCTTTTATGGGTTAATACCAACGATCCGAATGGAACTAGTATCACAAATTTTGTTATCACATAAAGATAGAGTTTAATGTGATATCAATAAAGAAACAAAATTCTATTAATTTAATTACTTTAAAAGGAATGAAGATAATAAGAGTGATATTGAAGAATCTGGAAATGGAAATAAGGAAAAAGGTGAATAATGGAATATTTTAATATCTATCCTGTGATAATTGTGGGAAGAAACACCCTAGTACTTGCCTGAGGTGAACATGAGTTTGTAAAAATTGTTGGGAAAAAAGAAAACATACCTATTATTTTAAATTAAATACATAATCTACACATTTTCATTTTAAAAATTTTAATGATATGTAATATTACACAAATGATTGTCTTCAATGTTAAAGAAATTGTCCCTAGAAAAGTCCAAGGTAGAAAGGACAAGCTTTGGCGATCACAAATGATGAGATTGAAATTCATAATGTTGTATTAGAATGTACATTAAATTTTTTATAAAAATTATAAAATACTTTATTTGGTTATGGATCATGACAGTCTTTTATATCTACCCAGTTTTGTAAGAAAATTTGACATTTCCCTTTTGATTTGTTAAATTTTTTGTTAGTTAAAATTTCTAGGGGAGATCTTATTAAAATAAATATGTGTTGGTCAGTCCACTTTATGAAACCTAAACATGCTTTAGTTACTGAACTTTTCATCATACATATGATTGAATTTGATATAATCCTCAGTATGAAATGGGTTTCAAAATATGATGTTAAAATCTATTTCATGAAAAAATTAAATTTTCATTGGTGATGAAGATGTAAAATCCCTCATCTTCAGAGCAGAAAAATCATCATCGATTCTTAAATAGATCCACCCCAGTTGATCTATTGATTTTAATTCATGGGTAAGAAGAGAAAAAATCATCTATGGAAGAGAAAATAAATCTTCAAATGGATTAAGTAACAATTTTGCAGGAATAAATTGATGTATTTCCACCGAATTTACAAGGAAATCCTATAGAGAAAGAAGTTAAGTTCCATATTGATTTAATTCCTAGTGAAAGACCTATATCAAAGAATCCTTATAGAATGGACACTATGGAGTTAGTAGAGATCATGAAACAACTAAAAGAATTGAGTTATAAGGTAATTATTCTTTGTATTTTTTCTCCTTGGGGATCCCTTATTCTTTTTATCAAGAAGAAATATGGATCCAAGATGCTTTTAATTCACTATAGAGAAATAAATTATATTAGAATAAATGAAATGTATCATATTCCTCACATTGATTATTTATTTGATCAAATTCCCAGAGAACAATGTCTTGATATACTGAAAAATATATCAGGAACATGAGAAGAACTTGAGAATTATTCTAAAGAATCATAAAAGAAAAGAGTTATATGGAATGTTTTGAAAGATTGAATTCTGGCTTAAAACAATTTCTTTTCTTAGACATATTGTATCTAAGGATGGAATGTCAGTCGATACAATGAAAAAAAGGAATTCCATGATTTTCCTACACCAACGAACACAATCAAGGTATGCAGTTTTATTGGTTTAGTAGGCTACAATTAGTATTTCTTTTAGAATTTTACCTAGTTAGCTAACCCATTAACCATGATTATTTATAAATGGGTTATGTTTATTTACACAATGAAATATAGAGAATTACTTGAATAAATGAAGAAGATATTAGTGACTGATATGATATTGACACTACCATCATGAAATAGTGTATTTGTGATTTTTAGTGATGCATCAAATAAAGGCCCTCGATTTTTATTTTGCATAATGATAATGTTTTTTTATGTATCAAGGAATTTAAAACTCACTAATAGAACTATCCAAAACATGATATAGAGTTTTCAGCTGCAATCTTTGCTATGAATATATTGAGACACTATCTCTAGGGTGAAATATGTGAGATATATAGAAAATAAAAGAATTTAAAATATATATTCTCCTTGAAACAACACAAAATGAGGAAAAGGTGATGGATCAAGCTACCAAAGTATTTTTATTATTCATTAGAATACCACATAGGGAAGGGGAATAAGGTAACATATGCTTTGAGTAGGAAGAATCATGATGATATGAACAAAATGAGGATTGAAAAGGATCCAATGTATATGGATCTAGTAAATATGGATATGGAAATTATCAAGGGAGGTCAAACATCACAACATTTTAAAATGTTTTCCAAACCATAGTTATTAGAAAGGATTAAAAGTTATTAGCTTGATGAAGAGTATATTAAAAAAAATTAAATCTATGATTGATGGGAAATTGGTAGAGTTCATATATGAAGATGTCATTTTGACATTTGGGAAAAGGATTGGTGTTTCCTATATACCTGAGCTAAAATAGGAATTATTGGACTATTCTCATAGCTTTAATTTCTCTATACACCATTGTAGCACTTATATGTATAATTATTTGAAGAATCATTTCTCTTGGGATTATATGGAGTGGAAAATTGGTGATTATGTATCAAGATGTTTAGTCTTTCAATAAGTGAAGGCAAAAATAAAAAATCCTAGATGAGTCATGAAACCTATTCTTATTCCTATATAAAAATGGGATGACATTATTATGGATTCCTTCATTGGAATAGAAAAAAATACAAGAAAGAATGTTGAATTATGGGTTATTGTTGACCAACTTAAGGAATTTGCATAGTTCCTCTCTATATAGGAAGATTTTACATAGGAACTCTCTGCACGAATCTATATAAATGAATTTTTAATACTTCATGTCGAAAAAAATTCAATTGAGTCTGACCATAAACCAAAATTTACATAAAAATTCTAGAAATGTCTTTTGAGAGTTTTGGATACTGATATTCTTTTGAGTACTGCTTCCCCCTCCAACCAATAGGCAGTCTTAAAGGACTATCAAACATTATAGGACATGTTGAAATCATGATCACCTAATTTTCAAGGAATGTGTGATAAATATTTATCTTCGGTACAGTTTACCTATAACAATAGTTTCTATTCAAATATTAAAATGGAACCATAGGAAGAATTGTATGGAAATAGATGTCATACACTAACTTGTTGGGATGAAATTGGAGAAATGAATCTTCTAGGTCCAAATTTGTGGAGGAAAAAATGAAAATGGTAAAGACTATTCAAACACAAATTTAAGAACAAAAAATTATAAAAAGGATATTTGCTAATAACCAAAAAAAGTATTTGAAGTTTAAAGTTAGAGAACATGTTTTTAAGGTATCTCCATGGAATTTAGTTATAATATTTGAATAGAATGGGAAACTATACACTTTGTACATTAGACCTTTGGAAATCTTATAGAGAATTAGGGATGTGGATTATTATTTGGAGATTCCACAAAGCCTTTTTAATGTAAAAAATGTTTTCAAAATATATTTTTTAAGGAAGTACATACCAGACCCAATAAATTCCCTCACTTATGATAGAATATAATTGTAACCTGATTTGTCTTACTAAGAAGATCCTATCTAGATTTTGGACACTGAAGAATAGGTGTTGAGGAATTAGATTACTTGATTAGTCAAGTTACTTTGGAAAAATCATAAAATTGAAGAGGTGACCTGGGAAATAGAAAAATTTTGTACAAAAAACAACTTAAATATTTTTATGATGTGAAATTAAATATATTTCATGGATAAAATTATTTGAAGTATCGGATTATTTAACACCCAAATATCTTATGATATGCCTCTTTTAAAATTTATTATCTTCAATAGTTTAAATTTTTCACAACACCAAGTATAAAACCATAATATAATGTAAAATATGACATTTGGAATAGTAATGTGACCATTAGGAATAGTAATATGACCGATAGAATAGAAACTTTACCAATTAAAGCATACATAAAATTTAATAATCGTATGAATGAAAATATAATGTATTTATATCAGTGAATAAGTAAATAATTGTTTTAAAAATAAATAATTAAGTATTGGTATCTTTGAGATACATAAATGTTAATTCAAAATTTTATAATTTAAATAATTATTTAAATGAAATTTTATTTTCATAAAATGGTTTCATAAATTAATATTTTATTTTCTTATTATTATAATATAATTTTATGAGACCTTAATTAATTTTTTAAAGTGTCATAAAAACAATTATAATATTAAATTAAATATTTTTCGAGTAAATGATGTTTTTAATTAAATATTAAAATTTTCATATTTAGAATATTATTTTCATAAAATGGTGTTCATTTATTAATTCTACACATCAAAAAATGTTTTGGTGGAATTTTTGGGATTTTTTGAAAATAATTGAATTGTTGTTAAATAGTGAAGAACAATAATTTACGTTAGTTAATAAATTCATGATTTATTGAGTCCTTGATAATGAATGTATGATTGATTACCATAATATTCATATCTAATTAATTATTTAAATATATTAAGTGATAATTCTAATACTATCCATAGTCTTGAGAGAAAATATCAAACAAATGAAGAAAATATTCAAAAAAACACCCATATCCTCCACTATAAATACCACCTCTAACCACCACTTCTCTTTACACACCCAAAGAATTAAATATTTATTCTATTATACCCATTTCCTATTCAAAACATCTCCCGAATTTTCTGGTTCTTCTGGTCTCACTAAAATACTATTTCAATGTCTCTTAAGAAGGTTCTCGATGAGAAGAATTCAAGAGATAAATCCCCTTTTGTTTATTTAATTTATTTTCTTTTAATATACTTTACATACCTCCTATGTCAAATATTAATGATATCTAAATTATATTTTTATAATGGAATTTTATTTTGATAACATAATATCAACCACCAATATTCTTATCTACTCCTTTTTATTCAAAAAATGAAAACATCGTCTGTGAGGTGCTGACTTATAGCCTTTGTGTACAGTGAGTTTTTTTATTACAAATTCAACCATCATTGATGGTCATAAAACAATTTTTATGGTTAAAAAAAGATATTAATATATGAAATTAAACTTATTTTATATTCTATAACTAGTATATATATAATTTTAATTCATAACTCAGAACTAGTAAATGATGATTGAAGAACGCCAAAATAATCCAAAGGGTTATCACTAATATATTATCTAAGGATCAATCATCATCCCAAATTACCAAATGAAATATATTAAAAATTAATATTATATAAATTCATTAATAACAAATAATTTCTATTCAAGACAATAATTTTTATTTTACATGATATTTCGTACATGTATACAAGTGAACTAATCATGAAAACAAAGGAAAATAACACTCTCAAATGACAGAATTAAATATTATAACTCATCAAAATAACCCAAAATGAACATAAAAAATTATAATAAATAATTTATATATTTAATAGGTTCCGTATTAAACTGTTAATGAATTTAATTTTATTATCTAGGACATTGTGTACAAGTGAACAACTCTTTCAAACATAAGGTAATAGATTACACTAAAATCTCCATTTTTCTTCGGGTTACGCTTTCTATTTCATTACACCAATGTAATTATTATTTATTATAAAATAATTCTTATAAAAACTATGTTTTTTTCCAAAATCATGAATCTAGATCATTTTATCTTTCTTTTTGTGGGTAAATACATGATTTATTTGGTTTCCCTCTTCAATTACTCATTATAAGAAATCCCTATTAAGGGGAACAACTCAATTTCTCATCAATTTTTAAGTACAATACATAATATGTTTTAAGAAACCAATATTGTTAATAAAATAACTCTTTTTATCATGAAAAAATATATTATCCATTTTCTGGTTTTATGTAAATAATTTATCTTTGTCTGTTATAAAGACTCTTTAGTTTTTCCCATTAAATAGTAATAAAGAGGATCATTTCTAATGTTTCTTAAATTCACTTTTTAAATGTTTTCCATTATGTTGTAAATCATTTATTCCTCAAATATAATATTTTCCCTTCCTTTTATTTTTTGGGATACACATGATTATTGTCTAATTTTATGAAAAATAAAACTGATTTTTTGAAGAACTATTCTTTTCCAAAGTAAAAGGGTATTTCTCTCAATAATTCTTTGATTATTTTTTAGAGAATATTAATCTATTTCAACTACCTATGTTTATTATTATTATAAATTTGGATTTATCTTTTATTATATTATTTACCATATTTTGTTAAATTTTTTATAATCAGTTTGGTAGTGGATGTACTATCTTGATACTATTTTCCATATTACTCGTGATGGTTTTTGATTAAGTTTATTATTTTGTGATATTATTTACATATCCTACGAAAGTTTAAATATGAATGTATATGCTTATTATGTTTCATACTATTAGAATTCATAATACTATTTATGTGAAGTGTGGGACCCGCTATATCCCCTTGATGAATTAACTGGTCTTATAAGACAAGATAGACCGTGTTTTTACCAATTTATATATGGTTTATTGGATAAAGCCTTAATAATATGTTTATGATGTCTGGTATTTTTAATTTTCTCATTATGATACTAGAATGTGATATAAAATGTGATTATTTTACTATAAAAATAAAAATGATTAAGGATCTTCCTCGTGTGATTGTTTATATGGAATTAATTATTCAGTTTTTATTCCAATAATATTATAAGAAAGTTTATGTTTTATTAGATTGTGTATTAGTTATTCACATTGCCTTTTTATTTATGTTCATGATAGATTATAATGTATTGAATATCCTCAATGAGCATTTAACCTCACACCTTTTATTATGTTTTATTTTATAAGGATGTAAAGTTTTGTACAATGAATGACTTCCAGGGATAACAAAGTAGTTTATGGGTGTTTCCAATGGAGATTCTATGTTGTATTTCATTTCAAGTTGTAATTTAATACTTGTGTTTTTATCTAGTATTTAAGAGGTACTAAGATATTTGGAATTTTGGGATTAGAACACTAGTTCATTGTTCAAATGTAATAAATTAATTCACTGACTTTGAGATACTAGGTTCCAGGTCTTTATAAGAAAACCCTAGCCTCTCTGAGTCTCTTAATAAATCACAATCATATTGAATTTATGAGAAAAATAGTAAAATCCATTAAATAATTTTACATATAACAATTTTAAATAACAAATTCAATAATTTATTACCCTTTCAAAAATTTTGAAGTACCTATTGGATAACATAAACACTTGAGTACCTAGGATGGGGTGGGTCTAAAACATAAAATATATACTTAGTTAAGATCTTCTATAATGTTTCCAATCTTAGGAGATTCATAAATAAATATTATCATTATGATGGGATAATATCAGAGTTAATTTTAAATATGAATATGATATTCATCTATAATATAATATTTTACAACATGAGTATCAAGTTTTAGAATCATTTAACAACAAATTTTTTATTAAATTTTCTCCCACTAAAATGATGATTTTTTTTAATTCATCACATCTATTAGTGTACCAAGATACATATTTCACTATTTAATGTGTCTAATTTAGTATTTATCTCCCCACTTTCCCACCATGTCAATCATATAAAATTTTAATATTAGATTATTGAGTGGAAAACCCTATCTAATACATCATATAAATTGATACAAGTATATTCCTTGGGTATCCTAACTTCAAGGGTTTCTCATCTAAGTGTGATCCAAAGATAAGTTTAAGAAAATACACCTAAATAAAATGGATTAGGCCATACTAGATCTTTAATTTTAGTATTTCTGTATTATATGTTCTAGTAGAATATCATAGGGAGAGATTTGTTTTTGGAGATGAGATTTCAGATCCAATAATAGGTGAATGGTGAATCCATGGGTATCATGGAAGAAAATGATGGCTATAATAATGGGTTATTTTCTCATTTTTTTCTGTTATTCTATCAATAGTTATTCCTTAACATTGTTTTTGTGTCATGTCATGACTATATTAGAACTTCTTGGGGGTGTTTTCCAAGAGAGTTAGGTGGTGATTGGTTTTAGGTTGAATGGTCATAGTTTTATTAACATTGGACACATCATGAATAATTTTGATTAGGATTTTTTTAAAGTGTATAAGATTTTTTTCATGATGAAACTATCATGTATGGATATTTTTAATTTTTTATATTACTATTTTATAGTTTGATGGTGTTTAGTAGTGTAATATACAGTATTAGGGAGTTTGTTCAATTGTTTAGTTAGTTTCCATTATGGTGTAACCAAGAATATCACAATATGATAATATGGTGGGTTGATTTCATGATTCCTCTATTTTGTGTATCATTGAACTTTGGTGATTTAATTGTGATGTGGCTTAGTTTTGTAGAATCATGTACAAGTCATGAACACATTGGTAACATCTTCAACCTTCCTTGATTATATCATATTATGATTATTTAATGAATTTTTAATGAAGTTTTATTGGTTGACCATGACTTAGATTTTAGAGGTTTATTCTATTTAGCTCCGTCATAATGTGACAATGACCTATCACATCATGAAATGGTATGTTTCCAGAACAATTAATAATTTATAACTCAATCACAATCCTTTTAAACTCTTCTATTTTCATTCATACTTATGTGAATAATGGTGCAACTTTAGAGACCCATTTGTGTACATTGATTCGGGTTTCCAGTAGATTCAAGAGATAAACTTCTTATGGTCTAATGTGAGATTATCTTCCTTTACTCAAGGTTTTCTACAATCCTTCATATTAAATTTTTTATATTAGTGGTTAAGATTTGGTTAATTCATCCATTGTTTATTGATTTTATATATATTGATGTGATCTTGGATGTTAGAATATTCTTTTCCCAAACATGGACTATTGATAATCTTCATCCCCATGTTTTTTTGTATAATTTGTAATTATCATGATTTTGATTTCATTAGGTTATTATAAGGATTATCTGGAAAAATATAATTAATTATACTAATGTAAATTTAATGTGATGGGTGATTCACATGTGTTTTACCAAATTAGTTTCATTGTTTATGTTTAATAATAATTTTTTTTTGCTGCTGAGTTGTTTTATTTTCCTATGTGATATATGTTTCAATTTAAGAAATTAATTTATTAGCATCTCTATTAATGAATGGATACCAATTTAATTATGGTATTTAATCAATTACATGGAAATATAGAATTTTGTAAATAATATTATGTTTGAAAAAACTGATACACGTAAAAAGTATTACTAAAAGGGGGTTATTTATTGTGGGTTTCTACTGTGAAAGATATAATTTTTTCTATTGACTATTCTTGAACTTATATTAATGGAATGGTCATATTTTGGGACATGTATGACATGTTTTGGGGTTTTGGAATAAGAGTTGTAGTGAAAGGATGAATAGTTTTCCTAGGCTAGAATGAAATGGATAAGGAGATTATTGTAACTATGGTGTATGTAATCATATATGTGTTGGGAATGGTAGAATATATGGTTGTACGGAAATTAAATGTGGTTTTATGGCTGTTGTGGTGGATTTTGAATGTGTGTTATGGTTTTTTATAGATTCATAGAGGTATGTAATGTAGTGGGTAATGTTTATTATAGTAATGGTTATGGGATGAAATCTAATTAGAATTAATTATTAATAAGTTTTTAGTGATTGGAAGGAATTGGAAACGTCTAGAATTAATCTGGTTAATGGGTAATGAATATACTTGCACTATAAATGGGTAAATGAATTTCATAATTAATTTAATTTTTCTGATAAAAACAAATATGGAGATATATAAACGATATGTTTAAATGTGGAAAATGTAAATCTTTTTTTTGGTCTTTTATGTGAAGGGGGTGTTGGTGTGTGGTTACTTGTTAACAGTGGTTTTTAGTAGGTGGTTGTCGTTTTGGAGTGTTTTTTGGTGTTAACTCTTGGGATTTACGTTTTGTGTGGCTATTATATTTGTTTTAGTTTCATTTTTGATATTATATACACTCCAACTTATTTAGATAACATTATTGAAACCTAATTGTTTCTGGTTTGAAGTGTTTTCAACAATATTTATGTTGCGGAAGGAGTAGATGGCTAACTACATCCTCTTACCCACTATCCTTTATTTGTGTATTGTTGGTTGTTTTTAAAAAATATATGTATATTAATATGGTTTGTGATGAATGAGATATATATAATTTTATAAAATGGTTGACTAAGGATTGTGATATAATGATGATGATGTGATGATGATGTTATATAGGATATGATATACGGTGGAGGTCATGGATGGTAGGAGGATAAAAAAAGGTTTATTTCTTTTATGTTCAAGATGCATTACTATGATTGGAATGTTACATGTTTAATGGATATGCTATATGTGAGTGGTTATGCGATGCTGATGATATGACTATGGTATATGGTATATGGTGTATGGTTTTGGTGTTAGATATGATGTGTGGTAGCAAGATTAATAAACGTATGAAAAAACAAAATGTTTATTACTAGGGTGAAAGGGAGAAAAATTTACGTCGAAGTGGTTTTAGGGTAACCTATTTACATATTATTTTATACTATGTTATTATATTTGTATGTGATATTGTCTGACTAATCCTTGGTATGGTTGTGTGATAGATTACCTATTGTAGTTTCATGTCAAATCTGATGTTTATTTACCGAGTAAAAAAATATAATTCTTCCATATTTTAGGATAGCTCTTGAGTAGGATCCTACTATGTATTCATAAATTCTCAACCCCATATATATATATATATATGTGTTTTTTCATGATTCTCATATGGATTTAGAGACTGAGATATGTATTAATATCTCGAGGCATAGAGGATCTTTTATAATAACATTTAATGGTTTTCATTGGTATTTTATTTTTGAGGCCAACATTTTGTAAGAAATTACATGAATTATGGTATGTAGATTTTTCTTTATATTATGGAGTTGATTGGTAGGTTTCCTTATATGAATCTATGAATATATATAGGAAAATAATCCCCTTTGTATATATTATACCCTTGGTGCTAGACAGTAGCCTATAAACCATTAGAGGATGTATTTGGGGTTAATCTCATCATAATATAGACCCTAGAGGCATCCCCTTTGGGTATGGGTTGTTGAAAAATCATTCATAAGACATGGATGAGAGTTAGGATGGATTTTGGAGGTAGGAATAGGTGAGTATTACATCTACATGTAATGGTAATAGTAATAATCTAACCTAGAATGTGACATAGAACGGTTTTCTAGCTTGTAAACTAGTATTTATTCTTCCCACTGATCTTATGTATGGGTCTTAATCTCACTAAACAAACTTGGTAACACAACACTTCTATTGGTGTAGAAACAGAGGTGTGGTAAATGTATCATGATTATTGATCTTATTTTTAAATTTTCTTATTTTAAAGAAATTTTTATAAAGATAATAAAATAATCATAACTATAATTATATAATCCATCAATGTGGACTTTTTCATACCAATGATCTATGTTAATGTCTTAGGGATATAAAGTGATTTCTTTTAGTTCTTATTAATATTTCTTCTTCTATCTTGAGACATGTTTGGTGTAGTTATTCCTTAAGTTATTAGTTATTTTTTTGTATTAGATTGGATATATAATTCTATGAATACTTATATGCTAGTGATTTTATTTAATTTTTTTAAAGGGTTGCATTATCTATTTTAAATTGTAATTATACAAGGAGAAGACTCACACATGAAAACACTAGATAATGGAAACACTGAAATTTTTAAAATAAACATCATTCCTTTGAAACTTTTGAGAGTTTAACTTTGTAAATAACTGAATATTCCTTATATATTAGTATCATAAAGGACGTGGATAAAATTAAATGTTCCAGCCTTATGTTTTATATAACATGATATTTTTTAATATATATTTTATAGTTTTAATGTTAAACATGTTGAAACTAATTAGAAAAATATCATGTTGGTACTGTATGAGTAAAAATAAAAATATAATGAAATTATGTGTCCTTTATATTTTGATATATGTAATATATTCATGTAAACATGATTAATACGGTATATTATTCATCAGGTTTGGTATATCTAAAATCAAATAGTGTTTTCATTGTTCTTAATAGAATCGTGTTAATGTTTTAATGTAGTTATGGATGAGTTATTAATATCATGTAATTCATGATAAGATAAATTTCTAAATTTATTAAGTAATTTAGTTTCTTAAATTTTTAATAAAATAATAATGGATTTTTATTGGGAATGTTGGTTTTGAGAAATTTTTCCATGCTATGTAATATTGTGTATATTGAGGTTAAATAATATTTATTTGGTAGCTTGACCATGATTTTATTTTTATTAATATATTTTATTAAATAAAGGTAAGATTAAATTGCTATATATGTTGCGTTGATTTTAAAGGTTTCATTATAAATTAGTTAGGGAGTGTTTTAATACAGTTTTTATTGATACATTGTTTAAAAAAACATAAATGTTTTTTTATTTAAATGTTTTATTAAAATAAGAATTTTTTAGTGGAAACTATAGAGGGTTTGATGATATTTAATTGTGTGGGTATCAATGATTTCTTCATATATTCTAAACTAATGTTCTATTTTATGACCCTTTCAATTATTCCGTAAGTGATTAAATTTATAAAAAGAAATTTTTTATTTCAATGTATGGTTTTTTGAAGTCTTTTTTTAGTTATGATTTTTATACTTTCAATGTGGAAGATATTATTAGTAAGGGGAAAGGGGTTATTTGTTGATTTATGTTTTGATAGATTTTTATATAGTGTGATGATCAAGATATGTTGTTATAGGAAGGAATGATGTTGATTTAGAGATGCTGTAAAATATTTCTATGAGAAATTAATTGGTTTATTTGTTATAAGGTGTAAGAGTCGATATGATTCTTTCAGTGTGTCAACATTTTGTTAGTTTTTGGATGATTGTGATGTTCAAGTTAATGAAATTTCATCAAGTCATCATAAATGTGTTGAAATTGGGAATAAAAATAAGGATTCTAGGGATAAAGATATTTTTATGTCCTATATTCAATAAGTGTCTAAAGACCATGGTGGGTTGTTTGGCCTTGAGGTGGAAGGGTGATTAGAAGAGGTTAGTGTTTCATTAAATTTCATAAGGGCTGCAACTAAATTTTTCATTACTCTAGTGGGGTAATTTTTTGAATGGTGGGTCAACAGTTCGAGATAAAAAATAATGATCATATAAAAAGTGGTTTCACAGGGGAGTTATATATCTTTTTCAAGGGGGAAATTATTTCCCAATTATAGATGGTTAAGCTTATGAAGTAGCTATGAGGATTTTAATAGGAGTGTTATAGTGTGTGACATATTGTGAATCAATTATATATACTAATTTTTCACTTCAAAAACCTATAAACCATTGACGAAATGTGAAATAATCATTTTGAGTATACCTAGAGGCCAATGATTGAACATAGGGTGGTGTGTCTTGGATCAAAATCTTGGATGGTGGTAAAAAATTATGAGGATGTGATAAAGAGGGGGTTTCTCTGGGCAAGTGAGAATGATAAAGATGGTTCCTCTTGTTTTGTTTCTTATGGTATTAGAAAAAGAGAGTGAGGTGGTATTATAGAGTTAGATCAGGGATTTATTGTAATACCCTGTGATTTTATGAGAAATATTTTTTTTATGTATTATGTTATACGCAACACAAAAGGAATCATTCACTACACAAAACACTGTCTTGGCTTGCATTACACGCAAGAGAAACCTTCTTCAATAGATTGTGTTTTACGTAAAAGTTTTTTTATGAATTTAGCAAAAACAAAATACCAAATAGTGTCAAAATTGACATAAAAGAGTTTTTAAAACAAATATTAAATTGTTAATTGATATTCTATTCCTAAAAATCTAAGGTTCAGACAAAAGACTTATAT
This sequence comes from Viscum album, assembly GCA_963277665.1. Lineage (NCBI taxonomy): Eukaryota > Viridiplantae > Streptophyta > Magnoliopsida > Santalales > Viscaceae > Viscum > Viscum album. The sequence goes on along the minus strand of OY728138.1, from coordinate 1,369,436,860 downwards.
AATAATATATATGACATTGATGAAAATATTGCGGTTCTATTGTTAGTTAATAATCCAAGATGCCTTCCTTTAGTCAGAAACCCAGCCTAATTATCCCTTTTGATCAAATCAAAAGGAAGCACCCGAAGAAGAGGTAAATATCTCACCACCTTTTTCAAGATCCTTTCTTCTTCCAATTACTCCTTCTTTGTTATTTCCATTATAAAATAATAACTCAAGTATATTATATATACTGTGATTTTATTATAAATGGTACAGCCATATTAGTTATTTTATCCATCCTATGACTGGAAAAGTCACGACACGTTTGTACGTATGACTTACCGTCTCCACGTCGTGGTGTAATTTTTTATTCAAACATTTCATCATTTAGATGGTTATGATAATGAATATAAATGGTATAAATGGTATAAATAATAAATATAAAATTATTATGATTATGAATATATGATATAACATCCAATTATATTCTATTTTAATATCAAAATAATGATATCATCACTCATGCGTACGTACGGCCTACCATCTCCACATTGTGATGCGACTCGTTATACATGATATTCATTGAATAATGATTATATAAATGAATTGAATGAATAAATATGTTATATATTACACTAATAACATTCATTAAATTAGGTATCTATAACCTAAAAAGAAGAATATGAATTTATTCGACAAAACATGCATAAGAACATAAAGCAACGAACAACCGAATAACAAGTAGCAATGAAATATTAATAATAATAAGATAAGAATATGACCATATATGATATCATAACAATTAATATTATTATGTAATAAGTCAATGAAATTATTTAAATCATTATACAGGAGGTTCAGATACGTACGAAGCATATCAGACCTTAGGTAAGGGAAAATCTCACAATATCATTTTTATCAGAGATTGTTTATACTTCAAGATTTACTGGGGAATATTTATCATCCACATCCATGTTTCCTCAATATGTAATATTATTTATATCCTCCTAAAATTTTTTAAATCCAATTTTACATATTGATGAATTTCTATTAAAAGATATGAAAGGAATCTTTTGTCATTTTCAATACGAGGTACTTTTTGACTTTTCTGGCCGACGTATGAGAATAATGTTTTTTTTACTTATACGGAATGAATGGATTTTTATAATTTCATAGAAAATTATTTACATGAACATTCATTTACAAATTTTCAATTTTATTTTTAATTAACTTCTTTTAGTTTAAAATTGTTTGACATGTTATGAAAGGAAATATGTTTTTGAAGTAAAAATGATATTTTCCTCAAGAATGGAGTTCAAGTGTTTTATCAAAGTCATTTTCCATCTAAGATAATATAGTCTTCTATTTATATCCCTATTTTTCAATTAATTTTATTATGTAATTATGGAATTATTTATATTAAGTATTTTTATCTTATATGGTTTATGTTATGATGGCATGGTGATTAAGAATCCCATTTTTATTACATGGGTTATGCTATGATATATGATTTATGATTTTTTGGCACACATAAGAATGGTTTCATTATGAGATGGGTGGGACCTATATATCCCGCCATTGCATTGTGTAATGATTTATATCTCATGAGATAGACATGGCTAGAACGACAAGTTATTCCGGTTCAGTGATCCAGGGCTGAAACAAGGAGTGAACTCAGTTTAGAAATGGACTTTGTCCACTATAATAGTCTTGGAAATGTGTCTTGACTAATTAGAAATGATTTTCTATGATTATGTGTGTATGCCACCGAGTTTCATGTTTTAGGTTATGATTATTGGGATTACATTTCACTACTATGATTTATCCCTTGTTATGACATTATGATCTCTTTTGCAGGTTAAGATTTTCAAAATGTTATGTTCTTATGAATATGATATGATTGCTATTTCCTTTTTTTACCCTTACTGAGCATTTCAGCTCAACCTTTTTTATGTTTTCTTTTCCCCAGGACAGGAAGAAGGGAATTAAGTAGGATATTCCAAAAGGGACTCTAGATATGATGAAATAAATGGGAGACAATGTAGATGATTTATGAACCAGTTGTTTATGTTTCCCAGCATCTAAAGACATATACTTGTACGGTCCTATCATGGTTTTGTTATATGTTGCAATAAGTATGCTTCAATTCTGAAGTAATAACAATGTATATAAAGTATGGGTCCTTATAGTTGGTATCAGAGGAAATGAATAGTCATCCTTTGGAATCTAGGATGTGAAATCCTTATTAAGAAACCTAAGGATATGTCTAAGCATAGAACACATTATTAGTGCTTTAGAAATTTCCATGAACAACCTTTGATAAGACCTTAAATGTGAAATTTTATTCTTGATTATGTGGTTTTCCTATTATGATTAGTGTTTCTCACAATATGATTATTGGTTTTAGTCAGGGGATGGAACCCAAAGGAACCGTGTTAATGCTGAATGGGATGGGAAATGCAATGATTGTCCCCCTAAGCTACCAAACATTATGGGGGCTAGAATACAAAATCTTTTATCCATGCTCACACAGCTTTCTCAATATATGATTCATTCAGGACTTCCAAAAGTGTAAACAAAGGAGCAAAATTCTGTTGAATCCTTCATGAGGCAACATCCACCCTCATTCAGTGGGTATACTAATCTATTAGTGGCTGAAAAATGGATCAGTACCACTGAAAAGATATTTTCAGTTCTTCAATGTTTTGAACATGATAAAGTCATCTTAGTAGTATATCATTTGGAAGGTGAATTTGATAAATGATGGAATCTTATCAAGAATACGAGGAAAAGAGACGAAATTGAGTCCATGGAATGGGATTAGTTCAAGAAAATATTTTTCAATAAGTACTTCCCTCGTATTCTTCGAACAAATATAGAGAAGGAGTTTCTTGAACTAAAAAAGGATGATGAATCTGTTTGTACCTACGAAGCATGTTTTACAAGACTTGCAAGGCATGATTCCCGAATTATTATCCAACATCAAAGTAAGATCGATCGATTATTTAGTGGTTTAAAACTAAGTCATCGAAGGGAGTTAGCCATAAGGGACTTCAATTACTACGAGGAAATTGTTCGATGTACTCTCGAGGTTGAGATGGAGATTGGAGTAACCCATCAGTCATATGGGTTTGATAAGAAGAGGAAAATGGAATTTAAAGGTAAATATAAAGACCACACTGAAAAGAAGATTAGTTTTACCTTATTCTCAAAGTTTGGAATGAAACATGGAGGTAATTGTATTAAAGGGATAAGTAAATGTTTCAAATGTGGAAAAGAAGGTCATTGGGCATCCGAATGCCGCAACAATGGGAAAAAGATGTCTAGTGATGCGAACAGAGAAAAGGCTACATAGAATGCACCTCCTACAATTCAATGTTAGAAGTGTAAGGAAATGGGGAATTATTCTATTCAATTCCCTAATCCAAGGGTTGTTGATGAAGATCGATGTCAACAAAATCTTAAGGCCAAAGACAAAGGAATGTCACATGCAATTTCTATTTGTGATGTGAAGTATGATAACGAAGTGGTGCAAGGTACACTTACCATCCACTCAAAAGTAGCAAGGGTTTAATTTGATTCTAGATCCACCCACTCTTTTATTTCTGAAGAATTTTCCCTGGGTATCTCCTTACTACCTCAACAATTATCTATCGAGTTAGCTGTGACAACTCCTAATGGCACAACGGTTGCCTCAAAAGTTTATAACTCTTCTCCAATTGATGTTTGTGGGAAAGTGCTTCCTGAAAATCTTGTGATCCTTTATATAGTGGAATTTGATGTGATTCTTGGCATGGATTAGCTTTACTTATATGGAGCTTATATCTATTGCCAAAGAAGGGAAGTCACATTTAATATTCCTAATCAATCTATGATCATCTATCGATGCAAGGATGAATATAACCTTCTAGTGGAAATTTCTTCCATCATATGGGTCTTAATTCCAATAAATGATGGTTATTTATCTCAAATGGTTGGAGAGAAACTCACGATTAATAATATTCCAATTGAATGGGAGTTTGATGATGTCATTACAGAGGAATTTCCATGTCTTCCACCAAATGGTGAATTTATGTTTTCAATAGAACCCATACCGGGTGTTCTGACCATTTCAAAGACACCTTATAAAATGGACCCAATTGAGTTATAGGAATTGACGAAGAAACTCCAAGAGAATCTTGATAAGGGATTCATACGCCCTAGTGAATCACCTTGGGGAGAACCTATTCTATTTGTTAAGAAGAAAGATGGATCAGTGAGACACTGCACTGATTATCGAGAACTTAACAAGATCACTATTAAGAACAAATATCCTCTCCCACGTATTGATGACTTATTTGACCAACTACGCAGAGCTCAATACTCTTCCAAGATTGATCTTCGTTCAGGGTATCATCAATTAACGGTCAAAATGGAGGATATACCAAAGACAATTTTCCATATAAGGTATGGAAACTATGAATTTATAGTGATGCCATTTGGTCTTACTAATGCCCCTACAATCTTCATGGATCTAATGAATAGATTCTTTAAAGACTATCTTGATCAGTTTATGGTAGTCATTATAGATGATATTCTTATCTATTCAAAGATCAAGGAAGAACATGAATATCACATGATAATTGTATTAAAGACCCTAATAAAGGAGAATATTTATCCCAAATTCACCAAGTGTTAATTTTGGCTTCAAAAATATTCATTTTTGCGTCACATAATCTAAAAAGAGTGGATATCTATTTATCGAGCAAAAACAGAGGTTATTGAAAGTTTGTCGAGACCAATAACAGAAACAGAGATACAAAGTTTTCTTGGTTTGGCTATATGTTATCAATGTTTTGTGAATGATTTTTCACGATTATCTAATCCACTCACTAGGTTGACTTGGAAAGGGGTTATGTTTGGTTAGACAGATGAGTGTGAAGAGAATTTAATGGATTTATAAAATAAGGTTATCCAGTGCACCTGTGCTCAGAATTCCTTATAGTTAAGAAAGGTTTGTGATCTACAGTGATGCATCCAAGAAGGTATTGGTGTTTGTTATCATGCAAAATTATATGGAGATAGCTTATGCCTCACGATAGTTGAAAACCCATAAGAAAAATTACCCAACTCATGATTTGGAATTAGCTACGGTAATCTTTTCATTAAAGATTTGGAGTCATTATCATTATGGTGAAAGGAGTGATATTTATACTGATCATAAAATTTTAATTTATATTTTCACACAAAAGGAGATGAATATTTTCCAAAGAAGATTGTTGGAGCTAATTAAGGAATATGACTGCTCAATTCATTACCACCATGGGAAGGAAAACAAGAAGGCAGACGCATTAAGTTGACAAGACCATGCTATGTTGTTCATGATGAGGATCACAAAAGATCCAATATTTATGGATTTACAAAGGATGGATCTTGAAATTATAATGGAAGGGGAAAATATTATCTTTATCACATGAATGTTCAACCATCTATACATGTGAAGATTAAGGAGGCACAAAAGGAAGATGTAGAGTTACAAAATAAGGTGATAAATGTTCCTGAATTCCACATTGATTGTGATGAAATAATAAGATTCAAGAATCAGGTTTGTGTTCCTCCCATCCCAGAATTAAAGAAGGAAATATTGGATAAAGATCATAGTTCTTCATTATTTATTCACCATGGAAGCACGAAGATGTATAGGGACCTGCAGGAGTACTTCTGGTGGGATGACATGAAAAGAGATGTTTCTGAATATGTCCCTCGATGCTTGGTTTGACAACAAGTTAAAGATGAGAGACAGAAGTTTAAGAGGATTTCACAACCATTACTGATACCAGAATGGAAATGGGAAAACATCACTATAGACTTTGTCACTAGACTTCCTAAAACATCCAAAGGAAATAATGCTATCTAGGTTAGAGTTGATCATCATACCAAGTTGGTACACTTTATTTCTATTAGATAAGATTTATCTCTTGATCAGATTGCCAGGATATATGTGAAGAAAGTGGTAAGATTACATGGAGTACCACATTCCATTATATTTGATCAGTATTCGAGTCTTACCTCGATGTTTTGGCGCAGTCTTCAGCATACTCTAGATACAGAGTTGAGTTTCAGCACTGCTTATCATCCATAGATATACAGGTAGTCTGAGATGACAATTCAAACTCTAGAAGGCATGTTGAGAACGTTCTCTATGGATTTCAAAGGTGGTTGGGATCAAAACCTACCTTTGGTGGAATTTTCTAATAATAATATATTTCACTATAGTATTCAAGTGGATCCTTATGAAGCTCTCTATGGAAAGAAATGCAGAACTCCAACTTGTTGGGATATAGTTTGGGAATGAAATCCATTAGGACTTGATCTTGTTGATGAGATGGATGAAAAGGAATGATCTATTTAAAAACACATAAGAGCATATCAGAGTCAAAAAAAATGGTATGCCAACAACTGAAGAAAAGACCTAGAGTTTGAAGTGGGTGATAAAGTGTTCTTATGAATATCTCCTTGGAAGAGAGTAATGAGATTTGGAAAAAAGGTCAAGCTGAGCCCTAGGTAAATTGGCCATTCTGAAATACTGGATCGTGTTGGGAAGGTAGCTTACTTATTGGTGTTTCCACCGAATCACTCTGAAATTTATGAGGTGTTCCATGTATCTCTCCTGAGAAAGTACATACCTAATCCTTCACATGTACTATTCTCAGAATTTGTACTGCTGGAGCAAGATCTTTCTTATGAAGAATAGCCAATAGAGATTATGGATCACGGAAAAAAAGTTCTAAGAAATAAGACCACTCTCTTGGTTAAAATTTTATGGAGGAACCACAAATTAAAAGAAGCTACATGGGAACTTGAGGATATGATGATGGAGAGGTATCGTCATCTGTTTGTTAAGAAGTGATGAATTTCGAGAGTGAAATTCTTTTAAAGGGGCGAAGAATGTAACACCCTGAGATTTTATGAGAAATATTTTGTTTTTATGTATAATGTTATATGAAACACCAAATGAATCTTTTAATACACACAACACTTTCTTGGCTTGTGTTATACGCAAGAGCAACCTTCCTCGATAGTTTGCGTTGTACAGACTACCGAGTTTAACCAAACAATGATATGAAATTAAAATATTATATAAACTACCCATTATGAATAGTAATTCCCATTTTTTGAAATTTTATAAATTTTATCATTTAAAATGGACTTTATTTTTGGATTCGGAATATCAAAATTAGCTTAGGGTGAATTTTTTGTATTTTTCTGAAAACTTTCAATTTTTGATGAATAGTGAAAAACACTGAGTTATAGTTTTAAACAAAATTTTTATATATATTTATTTTATTTAAATTTATTTTTGGTCAAAATAGATACATAATACCAAAATAAGTTCAAGGTAATTCATTGGAGTCATTTTATAATAATTTTAGATATATAAAAATTTTATTGAACTTTTTACCATCTTTTACCAACCTCCTAGGAGAATTTGAAAATATATATAAAACTTAATTTTACCGCTTTTATGAGTTGAATTTTGAAAATACAAGAAACATGGTTAATATCAAGGAGTAAAATTTGGTTCAATAAGATAAAAATAATTTTAGGTGAATAGTAACCTTTTACTTTTATTTGCCACGATTAAAAGTAAATAGGGTAATTAAGGGTAAAAATGATATTATTATTACCCTAACACATGTCCTAATTCTACTGTATAAGTGTAATTAGAACAAAAAAACCTTTGGAATAAAATATTAACCTCTTTGGTCCACTTGGATTAGATTAGGACACTTATTAATATTTTATTTAAAGAAGAGTTAAAAGAATTAAAATCATAGTTTAATAAGTAAAACTTTTTTAATATAGGGTTCTATATAAGAAAAATTTGACTATAAAAATTAATTATAAATCTAAAAAGATTTCCTACATAATGGTATTTTATTTATAATTTTTAGACATTAAATAATTTAATTTATTTATGACACAATGATGATGCAATAATTACCTTATTAATGAAATATTAACATAATTTATATTATAAATACCCAAATAAAAGTAATTTGAGACTTTTTATGCGTTAAAATAATTTTATAGGTTACTATAACATATTAGGGTTGGTTAGATGAATTTTGTTGAAGTAATAATTCTGTTATAAATTTAGAAAAAACAAAATACCAAATAGTTTCAAAATTGACATGAAAGAGTTTTTAAAACGAATATTAAATTGTTAATTGATATTATATTCGTAAAAATCTAAGGATCTTCAAAAAAGCTTATATAATAATATATATGACATTAATGAATCATTTGGGGTTCTATTGGCAGTTAATAGTATGTTTATTAACCATATTGTGTAAAAATACAAGAAGACATGGTAAAAGTTAAATTATTTAACTTAGCTTTCAATCTAAATGATATGGTTAAAATGGAAACCTAACCTTGTCTAAAACCTATTGGTTGAGATTATTTCGAGCCATTACCACCCTATCCTTGAAATAAGTCACTTTGGATCCATAATAAACCGAATATGAATTTATTATAAATTAATATTTTAAGTTTTTCCTAAGGTCCCCATCACCCCTCTTATAAAAGGTCACCCCCTTCTCTCTAATTCACACATCCAAAGCCATTTGGATCGGCCTAAACCTGCAAAAATACCCTATAAACTGTCCTCCCTTTATCCTAGAGGCCTTCCTTTAGTCAGAAATCCATCTTAACTAGCCCTTTTGATCAAATCAAAAGGAAGAACCCGAAGAAGAGGTAAATATCTCACCACCTATTTCAAGTTCCTTTCTTCTTCCACTACCTCATTCTTTGTTGTTTCAATTATAAAATAATAAATCCAGTATCTTATATTTAATGTGATTTTATTTTAAATGGTACAACCATATTAGTTATTTTATCCATCCTATGAATGAAAAAGTCACCACATGTGCGTACGTACTTCTTACCGTCTCCACGTCGTGGTGTAGTTTGTTATTCAAAAATTTAATCCTTTTGATGGGTATGATAATGAGTATAAATGATATAAATAATAAATATAACATTATTATTATTCTGTATATATGACATTCCATCCAATTATATACGATTTTAAAATCAAAAGAATTCTATCATCGCTCGTGCGTACATACGGCCTACGGTCTCCACGATGTGATGCGACTCGTTCTACATGATCTTCATTGAATAATTATTATATAAATGAGTTTAATGAATAAATATGATATATATTACAATAATACCATTATCTAAATGAGGTATATATAACCAAAAAAGAGAAATAAGAATGTATTTGACAAAACATGCATAAGAACATAAAGCAATGAACACCCGAATAACAAGTAGCAATGAAATATTACTAATAAGAAGACAATAATATGAACATATATGATATCATAACAATGAATATCATTCTTTAATAAGTCAATGACATAATTTAAATCATTATACAACAGGTTCGGATATGTATGAAGCATATCGGGCCTAAGGTAAGGGAAAATCTCACAATCTCATTTTTTTGAGATTGTTTATACTTTAGGATTTACTAGGGCATATTTATCATACAAATACATGTTTCCTCAATATTTAATATTATTTCTATCAAACTACAATTTTTTAAATCCAATTTTACATATTGGTGAATTTTTAGTAAAATATATGAAAGTAATCTTTTGTCGTTTTCAGTACGAGGTACTTTATGACTTTTCCGGCCAAAGTACGAGAAGAATATATATTTTAACTTATACGAAATGAATAGATTTTTATGATTTCATAGAAGATTTTTTCCAAGAATATTAATTTACAAGTTTTCAATTTTATTTGTAATTAATTCTTTTAGTTTAAAATTGTATGACATGTTAAGAAAGGAAAAATGTTTTTGAAGTAGAAAGGATATTTTCCTCAAGAATGGAGTTCAAATGTTTTATCCAAATTATTTTCCATCTAAGATAATATGGGGTTATATTTCTATCCCTTTTTATACATTGATTTGATTATTTTATGATGGAATAATTTTTATGAAGTCCTTTTATCTTATATGGTTTATGTTATGATGGCATGATGTTTAAGAATCCCATTTTTATTACATGGGTTATGCTATGATATATGATTTAGGCTTTTGTGGAACACATTAGAATGGTTTGATTATGACATGGGTGGGACCTATATATCCCTCCAATGAATTGGGTAAATATTTAAATCTCATGAGATAGACATGGCTGGAACGAAAAATTAATCTGGTTCAGTGATACATGATTGTAACGAGGAGTGAACTCAGTTCAAAAAAGGACTTTGTCCACTATAATATTCTTGGAAATGAGTCTTGACTAATAAGAAATAATTTTCTATGATTAAGTTTGTATGCCACAAAGTTTCATGTTTTATGTTATGATTATTGGTATTACATTTCAGTAGTATAATTTATCCCATATTATAATATTATGATCTCTTTTGCAGGTTAATATTTTCAAAATTTTGCATTATTATGAATATGATATGATTGATACTTCCTTTGTTTACCCTTACTGAGCATTTGAGATCACCCTTTTATATGTTTTCTTTTCCTCAGGTCAAGAAGAAGGGTATCAAGTAGGATATTCCAAAAGGGAATCTAGATATGATGAAATAAACGGGAGACAATGTAGAGGTTTTGTGAACCTGTTTGTTTTTTTCCAATTTCTAATGACTCTATACATATATGGTCTTATCATGGTTGTAACGCCCTGACCCCAGTTACCTAGAGTCGGTGCATTATTACATAACATTGGCATGATCACAAGAAAGATCAAATCTCGAAAGACCGATTAGTTTAGTAGCCTTGGAAACACTAGATATATTCATAAGTCTTACATTACATCATAAAGTGAAAAACTACTACAACAACATATTGTCTCCATATTCCACACTCATATCCCCACATAATATCCCTGCAGGTCATTCATAATTTACTTCTTCACTTCCTGGGAAAAATAAACCATAGAAAAGGGGTGAGCTCAAATGCCCAGTAAGGATAACAATATAGCAGAAACTTTCATAAATAATAATAAACATTTAAGGTAATGTATAACTAAAACAAAAGACTTTTAAACATGAACTTCAACATAGTATGACAAAAGTAAAATGAAATAATTCCATTTACTTATTCACCTGGATATTCTACTAATCGAATATTCACATGCAATATCAATAACCACTTTCATAATGATGGAATGCATAATGCCAGACTATCATAACCACATAGCTAAGGCCTCGTGCCAAGACTATAGATAAGATTTTGCCAAGGCCTTGTTCCAAGACACTAGTTTGTCTCATGAGACCTACCGATGCATCGAGGAGCTATAACAGGCTCTATCCGTCACATATTAAGTCTAATGCATTCCCATATGAAAAGGTTTAAACATAACATAAACATTCTTATTAAAACTAGCATACGAAATGTCAATACTTTTACCATAAACTATGAATGTTATAAAAATAGAAAATCTGCAGTCAAACATATCACAAAAACTTCAATACAATATAAAAGTTTTGTATCACAATAAATCAACTTCAAATAAGCGTAAAATTCATCAAAGGATGATGACATAGATGAAATCAAAACTCTTTTTAGAGAAATATATATTTCTATTTTGAAATCATTTAAGAGTCTTATATTTATGAAATAAAACATTTTATTAGAAAATATTCTTATAAAATTGTATGGGAAGCTTCGACGATTTTATAATGGTGGAGAATATACCCACCCGCCGTATAAGTTAAAAAAACATTCTTACCTTAATTTTGTCGAAAAGGTTAAAAAGCACCTTGTTGGGAAAACGACGAAAAGATTCCTTTATAAAACTCTTATAAAAATTCAAACAGGGGTATAAATGACTTTAACCCATATTCTAGTAAATAGTAAAAATGTTTTGAAATTCATTTTTAAGAAACATGGATGTGGATGATAAAGAGATCCCAGTAGATTATTATGTATAAACAACCTCGGATAACGAAGAGATTGTGAAATAACCCTTACCTTGTACTTTTCCTTGGTTGGGGTAGGTTAAACTCCTGTATAATACTGAAATAATTGTTATTAAATTATACAAGAATCATATACATTCATATGATATCATATATGATATTTTAACATTACTTTGTTAATAATATCTTAGTATTATCGTCGTTTCGGGTGTTAACTTACTCATTTTCTTTTAAATGTTTTGTTAGATAAGCCATGTTTGTCATGGATAGGTTGTATATTATTCATATACAGAATGATATCAAGTTCTTAAACATTATTTTTAAATCATAAAATGATAATTATACTTGAATGGATAGGATGAAGAATGATTCTCATCACGTTCGTGGAGACGGTAGTCCGTACGTACGCACGAGCGACAATTTCATTATTTTGATATTGATATTAAAATAATATATAAATTGATGGTATATCTTATATACAGAATCATTAACATGTTATATTTATTATTCACATGAGTTACACATCATTATTATACCCATCAAAATAATAATATATTGAATAACAATTACAGCACGACGTGGAGACGGTAAGCCGTACGTACACACGTATGGTGACATGTTATTCAAAGGGTGGATAGAATACTGAATATGGTTGTACCATATTTATAATAACATCATAGTATATATATGATACTTTAGTTATTATTTTAGAAGTTTAATAACAATGGAAGAAGAAGTGGAAGAAGAAAGGAACTTGGAAAAGGGTGGTGAAATCATTACCTCTTCTTCGGGTTCTTTCTTTTGATTTGATCAAAAGGGCTCCATAGGTTGGCTTTATGATCAAACTAAGGCCTCTAGGTTGTAGTGATGGAAGTTGGGAGAGTATTTGGGCAGATTTGTTCCGAACAAAAAGGCTTTGAAGGTGTGAAGAAATGAGAAGGAGGAGTGCCCTTTTATAAGAGGGGTGAGGGGCACCTTTGGAAAAGCTAGAAATATTAATTTATAAAAAATTCATATTCGGTTTCTAATGGCTAAAAAGTTGATTATTTAAATGTTAAGGTGGGATAGGTCGAAATAAATTCATCCAATATAATTTAGACCGGTTTGGGTTACTATATTAACCTTATCATTATGTTTTAACTCTTAGTTAATTAGTTTGACATTTACCATGTCACTTTGTATTTTATATTATATAGTTAATATACATACTATATACATCCAAGAGACCCCCAAGTGGTCCATTAATGATAACAATATCATGATATAAGTCACTTATCCTAACCTTATATTTTTAGTAATTTAATATCAATTAATGATATAATATTTGTTTTAAAAAATCTTTTATGTCAATTTTGACACTATTCAATAGTTGATTTTTGTGAAACTCATAAAAAAATGATTACTTCGAAAAAAGTTAATTAAATAATACCTAATATGTCATATTATCCTATAAAATTATTTTAATTCATTAAAAGTCTCAAATTATAATTATTTGGGTATTTATAATATCAATTATTTTAATTTTTCACTATTATGTTAATTACTGCATCATCATTGTGTCATAAATAAATTAAATAATGTAATCTCTAAAAATTATAAATAAACCATAATTATGTAGTAAATAGTTTTATCTTTCTAATTAATATTTATAGTCGAAAATACAACATATATAACCCTATGTAAAAATTGTTTTTCTAAAAGATATATGCTTTTGTCATTTTTGTATGCATTTTAACTTAATTGAAATAAAGTGTCCCTATCACCGAAAATTGGCTTCATGGGGTCCCACAATCGACCCAAAGATGCCTATGGTCTAACATGTATCAGCCAATAAGGCCAGGATACGTTTTAGGATAATTTAGTATTATTATAATATTATTTTTTAACCCTTATTTACCGGATTTACCCTTAACCATGGTAAATAAAATATTTACCGAAGTAATTATTCAAAATGTCTAAAAATAAAAGTTTCTATTTACACAATTTGAACATTCTGATTCCAAATATGGAATCCATTTTTCTAAATTCAAAACACATAAGTGGCAGAAATTAATTTAAAATTAATTCCCGTTGTTAAAACAAAAAGCGTGTTTTTAAGAGATAATAACTATCAAAAGATTGACCGTTGTTTATGTCCGGTTTAATTGTAAAATTATGTCCAATGACCAAATTTATATTAAATGATAAAAATATATTCTAAATATACTTTAAAACCACTCAAATTCATAATTTATCACTATTAATTATTTTGATTTAAAAAGTTGTTTTTAATTGAAATTTAGTAATTTTCACTATTCATCAAAATATTAAAGTTATCCGAAAAGTACCAAAATTTAACCTTAGGCTAAATTTGATATTCCGAATCCAAAAATGAAGTCCATTTTAAAAATTAAAATATATATAATTTCAAAAATTAGGTATTACTATTCATAATGTCTAGTTTGATTGGTTATGGTGTGTTAGAACTCGGTGTTGCGTACAACACACACTATCACATTATTCAAAGAGAAGCGTACCGTGGAAGCTTGGGGTGTTACACTCTCCCCTCCTTCATATAATTTCATCCTCGAAATTTCTAGAATATTATCGCATGAAAAGACTTGGGTGGTTCTTCATCATAAGTTCCTCGGGTTCCCACATTGCCTCTTCCATCTTATGGTTTCTCCACAAAACTTTTACCAGACGCGTCGTCCGGTTTCTAAGTACTTGTTCTCTCGTATCAAGAATCCTGACGGGCTCTTCACAATAAGACAGATCGGGTTCCAGTTCTAACTCCTCATAGGTGAGTACATACATTGGGTCAGGCATGTATTTCCTCAACATAAATACGTGGAACACATCGTGAACTTTGGAGAGACTTGGCGGCATTGCCAATCGGTAAACTACAGCCCCAATTCGTTCTAGAATTTCGAAAGGTCCGATGTACCTGGGACTCAATTTACCTTTCTTACCAAAACGTATGACTCCCTTCCATGGAGATACCTTCAAGAAAACATGATCACCGACTGGAAATTCCAAATCCTTCCTTCGATTATCGGTATAGCTCTTCTGCCTACTTTGAGCTTCTTTGATGTGATTTTGGATTACCTTCACCTTTTCTATTGTTTCCTCCACCAGTTCTAGACCTACAAGTTTTCTTTCACCAACGTCATCCCAACAGGTTGGTGTGCGACATCTCTTTCTATATAACGCTTCATATGGTGCCATCTGAATACTCGAATGGAAGCTATTGTTATAGGAAAATTCTACCAGAGGTAAATACTGATCCCACATACCCTGAAAGTCAAGTGAGCAGGATCTCAACATGTCTTCTAAGGTTTGAATAGTCTGTTTTGATTGTCCGTCTGTCTGAGGGTGGTAGGCAGTGCTCAAATGAAGTTCAGTATCCAGGGATTTCTGAAGACTCTTCCAAAATCTAGAAGTAAAATGGGGATCACGATCAGAAACAATCGATAGGGGTACTCCATGAAGTCTCACAAATTCATTAGTATAAGTCTTGCTAGATGTTCCAGTGGTAGATCTTCTCTTATATCAAGAAAATGTGCTGACTTGGTAAGACGATCAACAATATCCCATATTGCATCGTTCCTTCTAGGAGTCTTTGGTAGCCCCATGACAAAGTCCATCGTAATATTGTCCCATTTCCACTCCGGTATGGGAAGAGGTTGCATGACTCCTCCAGGGTGTTGCCTTCCAGCTTTCACTTGTTGAAAAACCATACATCTTGACAGAAAATTAGCAATCTCCCTCTTCATATTGTCCCACCAAAAATGTTCCTTCAAATCTCTATACATTTTGGTGCTCCCAGGGTGTATAGATAAATTGGAACTATGAGCATCATACAACAATTCCCTTTTTATATCAGGTATATAGGGAACACATAGCCTCTTCCCGAATTTCAAAATTCCATTTTCATACACAAAATCTCTCAATCTCCCATCATTCACAGCTTTAATCTTCTTTTGAAATTCTCCATCATTAGTCTGAGAACTCTTAATCCTTTCTAGTAAAGATGGTTTGGCAACCATTTGAAAAAGCATTGATGTTTCTCCTTCCCTAGTTATTCCCATGTCCATCTTCAATAAATCCATGAAAATTGGATCCCTTTCAATTCTCATATTGTTCAAAACTCAATGTTTTTTTCTGCTCAATGCATCTTCCACCTTGTTTGCCTTCCCCGGGTGGTAGTGTATCGTGAAATCATAATCCTTGTGTAATTCAAGCCATCTCCTTTGCCTCATGTTGAGTTCTTTTTGTGAGAAAATATACTTCAAAATCTTGTGATCAGTATAAATCTCACATTTTTCACCATAGAGGTAGTGCTTCCATATCTTCAAAGTAAAGATCACAACTGCTAACTCGAGATCATGAGTAGGATAGTTTTGTTCATGAATTTTCAACTGTCAGGATGTATAGGCAATAACCCTATCATTCTTCATAAGGACACAACCAAGTCCTTTATTCGATGCATCATTATAAATAACGAACTCATAATTCCCCGATGGTAGAGTCAATATAGGAGCATTGACTAATATTCTCTCAGTTCTTCGAAACATTCATCACACTATTTTGTCCAAAAAAATTTAACCCCTTTACTTGTGATCTTTGTTAATGGGTTATCCAATCAGGCAAAATTCTGGACGAAACATCGATAATAACCCGCTAAACGAATAAAACTACGTACCTCAGTTATACTCATCGGTGCTGGCCATTCTTGGATTGCCTTGGTCTTATAAGGATCAAAAGAGATTCCATCTTTAGAGACAATATGGCCAAGAAAATAAATCTCCTGAAGCCAGAATTCACACTTGCTAAACTTCCCATATAATTCGTGTCTTCTCAGAGTCTTCAAGATAATGCACAAGTAATTTTCATGATCTTCGTAGCTTTTTGTGTATACCAAGATATCATCAAAAAATACCACCAAAAATTCATTGAGATACTCCTTGAAACTCTATTCATCAGATCCATGAAAACAGAGGTTGCATTAGTCAATCCAAAAGGCATTACTGTAAACTCATAATGCCCGTACCTGGTTTGAAATGCTGTCTTCAGAATGTCTTCCTTCTTCACACACAACTGATGGTATCCAGATCGAAGGTCAATCTTTGAAAAGTATTGAGATCTATGTCGTTGGTCAAATGAATCATCAATGCGAGGTAGGGGATACTTGTTCTTTATCGTTATAGCATTGATCTCCCTGTAGTCAATACATAACCTCATAGATCCATCTTTCTTTTTAACAAAAAGAACAAAGGCTCCCCATGGAGAAACACTAGGGCGAATAAATCATTTATTACTCAATTACTCTAGTGGTTTTTTTAGTTCGACTAATTCTACAGTGGCCATTCTATAAGGGATCTTCAATATAGGCCTTGATCCAGGAATTAAATCAATGGAAAACTCAACTTCTTGTTCTGGAGGATGTCCAGGTAAATCTTACGGAAATACATCTACAAATTCTTTCACAATCGGTACATCCTCTATTTGAACATTCCTTTCCTCACCCACAGTTATTTCATTCTCTTCCTCCCCAATAATTGAATTTAGTTGAGCTACTGGGGGTGGATCTAGATAAGAATCAGGTGGTGACGATTCTTCTCTAAACATAAGGCATTCCTTATCATCATCATCATGAATCGTAACCTCTTTCTTCTTAAAATAAATCTTCGCATCATAGTCTGAATGCCAGTCCATACCGAGGATTATATCAAACTCAATCATAGGTATGATGACGATATCAGCAGATAAAGAACATTTATGTGCTCTAATGGGGACTGATTCACAAAACTTTGTTGCAATGATACCGCCGTTAGGAGTTTTAACTGATAACTCCCTTGTTAAATAAAATTGGAAATATAAAATTTTCTTAGCAAACTGGGAAGATATGAAACAATGAAATGATCCAGAATCAAATAATGCATTTTCTAAACTTGAGGAAACCATTAAATTACCGGCCACCATGTCTTTCAGAGCTTCTACCTTAGCAGTAGTGATAGCATAAGCATGGTCTTGATCCCTTGGCCTTTTCTGAGGTAAGTTCTACTGATGCTTAGGACATTCATTTTCATAATGTCCCATCTCCCTGCAATTGTAGCACTGAACATTGGTAGCTTCCTTCTTCCCCTTGTAATCATGAGCTTGGTGGACTATTTCACCACACTTGTAACAGACTCCCATTCCCTTCAAGAAAGTATCGGGGTGTTTCTTCCCACATTTACTACAGGATGGATATTCAACATTTCCCTTCTTCCCCTTATTTCCATTCCCATATTCATCAGAAGATCTCTTCTTCTCTTTCTTTGCTTTAAAATCATAAGACTTAGAGAATTATTTTTCAGTCTTGATAGCACATGAGACAATGTATTCGTACGATGAGAAGGATTGTGAGACCAATGCTCGACGGAGAAATGGTTTTAACCCATCAAAGAAATGATCAATATTACTTCTTGGGTTACATATATAATCTCCAGGATACCTTGCTAACCTTGTAAAGTTAGCATCATACTTTGTGACATTCTCATCTTCCTTCTGTCTCAGACTCAGAAATTCCCTTTCTATATCTGCTTGATGGTCATGAGGAAAGTATTTTTCTAAAAACCGATCTTTGAACTCCCTCCATTCCATATTTGATACTTCATCATCTTCCTTCGTGTTTTGAATCAATGACCACCATTGATCAGCATCTCCAATGAGGCGGTAAAATGCCATGACAAATTTTTCCCTTTCACTACTCCCCAAAGCCTAAAATATGTTCTCTAGAGAATTTATCCATTACTCAGCTACTAAGGGATTTGTACTCCCATTGAACGTTGTTGGTTGTTTCCTCATGAATCAATCTAACATTGATCCTCCGCGCTGCGGATCAGGGTGCTCCATATGGGTAAGGTTATTATTCATAACCTAAGTGAGTTGTCCCAGTATGGTGATTAGCTGATCGGCACTAGTTGCATCACCAGCTCCACTATAATTATCTTGAGTAGGAGGGAAATCCCAACATGGAGTGCGTGCATTGATACAGTTTCCATTTCCTCCACTAGGTGCCATTTCTAAACAATGGCATAAACTAGATCAGTTTATGATTCAAAATACATAATCCCATACTTATAAAACATTTAACATAAATTGAATTATTTATGGATATAATCCATAATCATAATAATGTTTTCTTTGAGGAAGTATATACTCATAAACCATTCATAATGATTTGTAACGAAAATGAGAGTTATCCTAAGAATATCCCCCTGGAGTGTCGTAACCAAGAGTGCAGCAAGGCCCGTTGTCGTGCACCAGTTCCCGTTCGAGTCTAGATCAAAGCGGTGTTTTCAGGTTTTACCCCTAGGTACATCTGTGCCAGAGCAGCCTCTACCTGCTCATATCCAGACAGGGATGTATTGCTTGGAAAACTCACAAAATTTCTACAATACCAAAATTCTAGGATGTTCTTATATACTAATCCTCAATGTCCATCTTAAATCTATGTGCTCTAATCTGAGTTTATCTAAATCTAGCTTCCAAGGTTTGTACTAAACTTCCTCTGATACCAACTGTAATTCCCCGGCCCTAGTTACCTAGATTCAGTGCATTATTACATAACATTGGCATGATCACAAGAAAGATCAAATCTCGAAAGACCGGTTGGTTTAGTAGCCTTGGAAGCACTAGATATATTCATAAGTCTTACATTACATAATAAAGTGAAAAACTACTACAACAACATATTGTCTCCATATTCCACACTCATATCCCCACATAATATCCCTGCAGGTCATTCATAATTTACTTCTTCACTTCCTGGGAAAAATAAAACATAGAAAATGGGTGAGCTCAAATGCCCAGTAAGGATAACAATATATAGGAAACTTTCATAAATAAGAATAAACATTTAAGGAAATGTATAACTAAAACAAACGCCTTTTAAACATGAACTTCAACATAGTATGGAAACAGTAAAATGAAATAATTCCATTTACTTATTTACATGGATATTCTACTAATCGAATAATCACATGCAATATCAATAACCACTTTCATAATGATGGAATGCATAATGCCAGACTATCATAACCACATAGCCAATGCCTCGTGCCAGGACTACAGATAAGATTTTTCCAAGGCCTTGTGCCAAGACACTAGTTTGTCTCATGAGACCTACCGATGCATCGAGAAGCTATAGCAGGCTCCACCCGTCACATATTAAGTCCAATGCATTCCCATATGAAAAGGTTTAAACATAACATAAAAAATCGTATTAAAACTATCATAGTAAATGTCAATACTTTCATCATAAACTATGAACGATATAAAAATTTCACATACATAGTCAAACATATCACAAAACCTTAAATACAATATAGAAGTTTTGTATCATAATAAATAATCTTCAAATAAGCGTAAAATTCATCAAAGGATGTTGACATAGATGAAATCAAAACTCTTTTTAGAGAAATATCTATTTCTATTTTGAAATCATTTAAGAGTCTTATATTTATGAAATAAAAGATTTTATTTGAAAATATTCTTATAAGATTGTAAGGGACGCTTCAATGATTTTATAATGGTGGAAAATTGCCGCACCCGCCGTATAAGTTAAAAAAACATTCTTACCTTAGTTTTGTCGAAAAGGTTAAAAAGGACCTTGTTTGGGAAACGACGGAAAGATTCCTTTATAAAAATCCTATAAAAAGTCAAAAAAGGGTATAAATGACTTTAAACTATATTCTAGTAAATAGTAAAAATGTTTTGAAATTAATTTTTAAGAAACATGGATGTGGATGATAAAGATATCATAGTAGATTATTACGTATAAACAACCTCTGATAATGAAGAGATTGTGAAATAACTCTTACCTTGTACTTTTCCTTGGTTAGGGTAGGTTAACCTCTTGTATAATAGTTAAATAATTGTTATTAAATTATACAAGAGTCATATACATTCATATGATATAATATATGATCTTTTAACATTTCTTTGTTAATAATATCTTAGTATTATCATCATTTCGGGTGTTAACATAATCGTTTTCTTTTATATGTTCTGTTTCATAAGCCATGTTTGTCATGGATAGGTTGTATATTATTCATATACATAATGATATAAATTCCTTAAAAATTATTTTTAAATCATCAAATGATAATTATACTTGAATGGATACGATGGAGAATGAATCTCATCGCGTTCGTGGAGACGGTAGTCCGTACGTACGCACGAGCGACAATATCATTCTTTTGATATTAAAATAATATATAAATGGATGGTATATCATATATAAAGAATCATTAACATGTTATATTTATTATTTACATGAGTTACAAATCATTATTATACCCATCCAAATAATAATATATTGAATAACAATTACACCACGATGTGGAGACGGTAAGTCGTACGTACGCACGTATGGTGAAATGTTCTTCAAAGGGTGGATAGAATACTGAATATGGCTGTACCATATTTATAATAACATCACAGTATATATATGATACTGGAGTTATTATTTTAGAATGTTAATAACAAAGGAAGAAGAAGTGGAAGAAGAAAGGAACTTGGAAAAGGGTGGTGAAATCATTACCTCTTCTTCACGTTCTACCTTTTGATTTGATAAAAAGGGCTCCTTAGGTTGGCTTTATGATAAAAATAAGGCCTTTATGTTGTGTTGAGGGAAGTTGGGAGAGTATTTGGGAAGATTTTGGCCGAACAAAAAGGCTTTTAAGGTGTGAAGAAATGAGAAGGAGGAGTTCCCTTTTATAAGAGGGGTGAGGGGAACCTTTGGAAAAGCTAGAAATATTAATTTATAATAAATGATTATTCGGTTTATAATGGATCCAAAGTTGATTATATAAATTTTAAGGTGGGGATAGGTGTAAAAACATTCAACCAATAGAATTTAGACAGGTTTGGGTTACTATATTAACCTTATATTTAAGTATTAACTCTTAGTTAATTTGTTTGACATTTACCATGTCACTTTGTATTTTTATATTATATAGTAATAAACTTACTATATACATCCAAGAGACCCCCCAAGTGGTCCATTAATGATACAAATATCATGATATAAGTCACTTGGGTGAACCTTAGATTTTTATGAATTTAATATCAATTAATAATATAATATTTGTTTTAAAAACTCTTTTATGTCAATTTTGACACTATTCAATAGTTGATTTTTTGTGAAACTCATAACAGAATGATTACTTTGAACAAAGTTAATTAAATCAATCCTATTATTTCATATTATCCAAGAAAATTATTTTAATTCATTAAAAGTCTCAAATTATATTTATTTGGGTATTTATAATATCAATTATTTTAAATTTTCACTATTATGTTAATTACTACATCATCATTGTGTCATAAATAAATTAGATTATGTAATCTCTAAAATTTATAAATAAAACATAATTATGTAGGAAATCTTTTTATATTTTAATTTTTATTTATAGTCTAAAATACATCATATATAACCCTATGTAAAAATTGTTTTTCTAAAAGATATATGCTTGTGTCATTTTTGTATTCATTTTAACTTAATTAAAATAAAGTGTCCCTATCACCTAAAAGTGGCTCCATGGGGTCCCAAAATCGACCCAAAGATTCCTATGGTCGAACATGTATCAACCAATAAGGATTTGACACGTTTTAGGGTAATTTGTTATTATTATAATATTATTCTTAACCCTTATTTACCGGATTTACCCTTAACCATGGTAAATAAAATATTTACCGAAGTAATTATTCAAAATGCCTAAAAATAAAAGTTTCCTATTTACACAATTTGAACATCTTGATTCCAAATATGGAATCAATTTTTCCAAATTCAAAACACAAAAGTGGAAGAAATTAATTTAAAATTAATTCCCATTGTTAAAACAAAAAGCGTGTTTTTAAGAGATAATAACTATCAAAAGATTGACACTTGTTTATGTCCGGTTTAATTGTAAAATTATGTCCAATGACCAAAATTATATTAAATGGTATAAATATATTCTAAATATAATTTAAAACCACTAAAACTCATAATTTATCACTATTAATTATTTTGATTAAAAAAGTTGTTTTTAATTAAAATTTAGTAATTTTCACTATTCATCAAAATATTAAAGTTATCTGAAAAGTACCAAAATTTCACCTTAGGATAAATCTGATATTCTGAATTCAAAAATGAAGTCCGTTTTTAAAAAATATAATATATATAATTTCAAAAATTAGGTATTACTATTCATAACGGCTAGTTTGATTGGTTATGGTGTGTTAGAACTCGGTGTTGCGTACAACATACGCTATCACATTATTCAAAGAGAAGAGTACCGTGGAAGCTTGGGGTGTTACAATGGTTTTGTTATATGTTGTAATAAGTATGCTTAAATTCTGAAGTAATAACAATGTATGTAAAGTAGGGGTCATTATATTTATGCTTTTGGCTTTAGTAACTCGACATCTCTAGTGTCTGGTTGGTTTAACTTTTTCCATTGTAATGGCATTGTACATTGATAACATGAGTGCCTCATTACTCATTATGTTTCTTTTTTTAGGTAATGTGGTTTTTTTTGAAAGAGTGTTCCTATTTTAGTGGTTCTTCATTAGTATAAAATTATTTTGAAAAAAAAATTAAGAGTGAGAATCTTCTGAATCAGTGACAATATTACTTTTATAATTTAATAGTTTTAAATGTACTTTAAAATCTAAGTATAAATAATTTTATTCATAATATTTAAACTCTATATATGTTATGGTGGGTTTTAATAATTATTTTTTCAGAAATGAGAGATGATATAACATTGGAAAAGTTGAAAAAAAAGTTGATATAATTTATTACTACTATAGAAAATGGTTTTTTAGAAGGATGAACGGTCAAGAAAATAAGGTTTATTAAAATGAATGGTTTTAAAAATATGATTTCACAACTAGTTGTACTTTTATAAAAGGTTTAACAGTTAGTATAGTGGTTGAGTTTTTGTTTTAAGTGATTAGTGTTGTCATATGTTTTTCTTCTTTACTATTTATCCCTTTTCAACTAACATGATTTTAGATCTGGGGGTGTCTTTCATAGTTGGAAGGTTTTGGGAAATATATTTCTATAGAGAAAATAATTAATCAAGGGTATTGAATTCATAGTATATGTTTTCACATGAGTTATGTAATCCTATGTAATCAATAGGTGGGTACTTAAGTGGTTTATTACTCCTCGCTATAAGGTAGTAGTTTCTTTTGGTAGTATTGGACTCATTGGGGGGGGGGATATCTCTCTACTAGTAGTTATTTATTAGGATTTTTATTCCCTATATTGATATGATTTTGAATTATTGAAAATTTTCATTAATGATTAAGGTTTTAATCCCTTTGGTTAGGTTCATGTATCAATAATGTTTTTGAATCTATTTTAGATTTATCTCTCTAGGGGTGTTTGGGTTAGTTTTTGACCCTCAAGGATGAGAATCATTTTGGAGGTATCTAATGTATTTGATTAAACCTTATAAAATTATTAATTTTAATATTTTGGGTGTTGGAGTGGTTAGAATAATATTATAGGGAGGTAATTGGTGTGAGAGATGGGATTTTAGCCCGAAGGTGGGTGACATAATAGTGACTTGGGTTCTATAGCTTGTAGGGTTATCTTGAATAAATGTGTAGTACCACATTCTGTTGTGTCACATTATGAGGGGATAATTCATGAAATGGTTTTAGTGTGATTGAATGAGGAAAGTATCATTATACATGTTTGTATATAATGTTAGTTTTCAACAGAACTAACTTGGGTAGGAATTACGTCACAACATGGATAAATTATTTCATAACATGAAGAATATTGAATATAATTTTGATAATGTGTAGTGCCACATTCTGTTGTGTCACATTGTGAGGGGATAATTCCTGAAATGGTTTTTGTGTGATTTAATGAGGAAAGTATCATTATACATGGTTGTATATAATGTTAGTTTTCGATAGAACTAACTTGGGTTGGAATTACGTCACAACATGGATAAATTATTTCATAACATGAAGAATATTGAATATAATTTTGATAATGTGTGACACCTAACATTTCAAAAGAAAATATTTTGTTGATAAAATTTCACTCTCATATATGGATCATTAATGACATGAGGGTGTTTTTCCATGAATCCAAGGTTCAAAATAATTATGGAAAAAATCATATTGATTCACCCTAACTGAATACGGACCATGTGCCTCTCAGATTTAAAATTTATCTACCTGGGCTCTAGTCTTCATTCCTCTTAGATGCTTTGTCATATCACACATCTACAATGGCCTGC
Organism: Viscum album; assembly: GCA_963277665.1. Classification (NCBI taxonomy): domain Eukaryota; kingdom Viridiplantae; phylum Streptophyta; class Magnoliopsida; order Santalales; family Viscaceae; genus Viscum; species Viscum album. Next base: position 1,369,411,661 of record OY728138.1, on the reverse strand, counting down.
CCTCCCATATCTTCTTTTTCTCATCTTCATCCACTGATCCACAAGATCTAGTCTATATAAATCCATCATATTTCAATGTTCCAGAAGTTTTTCCCTAAAAGAGGTTCTTCTTTTCCCAATGCCCTCATGTTCTTCCCAACATCACCCATTTCCCAAGATACATATCGAAGAACTACATGAGGCTTCATTGGATGGATCTCCATAGATATATTTTCCCTTGGAATCCTTTTAGATGGATGTATATATTCACTAGAGTATTCTAGTAGTTTAGTATGGAGTGGACATGCCTCCACCCCCTATTTTCCGAATTTCACTCTTTCATGGTGGTTAGAGGATCTGTATCACATCTCAATACTCAAAAGAAATTCCATTTTTGGTGCTTGCCTCCCATGATGATTTTACGAAATACTGATCCCAGAGTACATGCTCTGTTAGAAAATGTAATTTCAGCATCTTCTGGTGGTCCATGGATTCTTACTTCATCCAAGACTCTCCTCAAGTGGTGGTATGGATTAATCCTATGGGTCATCTATTTTCATTAGACAATTGTGCTTTCCATTGTGGTAAATGAGATAAACTTGATTCAATTCTATGTTTATATGAGAATATGCTTTGGCTCCAATATTCTGGTGTGGATAAGAGTTGTGTTTAAATTGATTTATCTAATCCGTACCCGGCTCACCTTCTTCTCAAGCCTAGAGAAGTGGTTTTTTTGGGTAATGTATATCTTTACATTTCCTCCACACAGTTCAGTAAATAATGAAACATACTTTAATAAACCCTCCATGTTTTTCACAATACCTAGTTGATGAAGGAATCCCCTTCTCTTAATCAATCTCAATCATCATTCCTTCCATTTGATTAGAGAGGGGGGTCTTAGGGTGGATCCCAGATCCTCTATGGTTGTGGACGGTGACCCCCCCTCAAGATCCCCCAGGTCCTACCACCTTTCAAAATGATACTCTACTACCCCCTTTATCATCCATGTAGTAATTATCTGATAATTAATAGGGTTCATGCACTGATATCGTTCCATACAATCTAACATCACTCCTCCATCCAGGTTTAGACTCACTACTTACATAAGTGATTTTTATGCCTCTAACATTGGGGAGGGTCACACTCAATCAGGAAGTTCGTCAATATACTCGTTGTAATGTTAATGAACCGTTTCCTTCCCTAGGACTCTCCCATGTTAGTTCTATCCCTAAAAACCCCATCATAGTCTCCATTTCTAAGGAATATAGTGTGTTATCACATAGGGATCTAGGCATAGAACTTAGTGATATTTCTCATCCTCCTAGTTTCAACCGCACCAAACTCAGGCCAAATGGGATCAAATTCCACTTCTCATATTTTAAAGTGATTTTACACACTAGTGGAAAATTCTAGGGAATTACCACTTATATGATATATGCACTCATTATAAATTCCTGGGGCCTTGGGGTGTGGGTGAAAACAGACATTCTTACATCAGAGATTCGTCAAAACAAGGTCACATTAGATATAGTCCTTGATAAAAAGAAACACCCCTAAAATATTAGTGACTTTTCTTACAAACATGTACTCAATAACTTTAGGTATGGATATCCTATCAACCAATATGATTTTTTTATAAAATCTACCTCTATATTGATCAGATTTCGGCCACAAATCACCAAATATCTACATATATCCGGAAAAATAATTTCACTTTTTTAATTACCTTATATGTGCTAAATATGATGTTGGGGAAAGGGAGATTCTATAGAAGTATTTAAGCAGCTTCAACCTAGGTGATAAGGCATGGCCGGTGGGTGTTGATTTTATCTCCATCCTAGAACTCTCAGCAAGGAAAGGAAGAGGGGTCTACCCACAAAGAGACAAGAATGTTTTTGTGAGTGTCATGTCTCAAAATGGGAAGCTATACTTGGGGATCAATGGGGAAATGTTAATGTTGTGTAACAAATAGAAATGTAATTGGTGAATCTAGAGTTGAAATGATCACTTCATAGGAAACCTACAACTAATATTCTATTTATAGAATTCCAATGTGGGAAACTTAGTTCAACCGCTCTCTGATCTCTCCCTACTCATAATCAACATTTTAGTTAGAAGTACACTTGGTGTGTATTTATTCTTCTAAAGAAAATTGGTGAGATGACCATTAATATCTTTAAGTGGTGAGATATTCCCAGAATAAAGACATGAATTAAGTCTATTTGGTGGGATTTCACAAAAATCTTGGATATATGAAATATGACCTTCACAATTTGGATAAGAACAATCCTTCCCAATTCCTAGACATGGATTGTCTTAATGTTGATATTGAAAAGGCTGCGTTAGATTTGAATCTCATTAAAATGATGATGTTTTTATAAATTTGGTGGGTATGAAGTACATGATGGATGAAATGCATCTGAAACACGAAATTATCACTATAGAAAAATTAGGTGTGACGTGTCTTAAATAGGGGACAAATACATAGCTTTATTATAGTATTTCATTAAAGAGATAAAATGATATAATGCTCCAAACATTATTCTTGAGGTTGGATCATTCACCAATGATCCCATTGTGGTTGGAGGTATGTATTTATTCCATTTTCACTTCTTACACATTGATTATAACCCTCCCTTTTATGAGGGCTACCCAAGTGGACAAACATAAAATTTTTATATTATTCCACATGTTTTCTCCCTTGACATGAATGTTTTTTTAGAGTATATCAGATGTGTTGGAAATGTGAGTAGTACTGACTACCCTCAAATCTGGTAGCTCCCCTGGTTTTAATGGTTTCTCAAGTTCTTTTTACATTGGTTTGTAGATTCTCATTAATAAGGGGATGGTACAAATCATCCAGTATTATTTCTAGGGAGGGAGTTTTCCTATAGTGTATTATTCCACCATGTTAATTATTATAAAAAAATTAATAACCCTTACTCAATGAAAAAATTTATATCAATCACCATGTTTATATTCCCCTATAAAATACTAGATTTTGTGATTAACCAATGGTTAGAAGTTCCTATTCAAAATTGGGTTTCTGATGAATAGTAGAGCTTCATTCGAGAGAGATCCACAAGAACTGCCATTGCATTTGCCTAGGAAATTGTGGGTGAAAATAACATGAAAGTATTAGTGTCTGATATAGGAAATAAGAATTATATGTATAAGGCCAACAATAATATTTGTTGGAGCATCATTATCTGAGTGATGATATGCATGGGATTTGCTAAGTCGGTGATTGACTCTTTCTTCAAACGACTAGGATCTCCCTGAATTTATGTGACCTAAATGGGAAAAACTATTGATTCATTAAATATTTTTGGGGTTATGATATGGGGATATCTTGTCCTCCATTTTTGAATAATGATCCAAGAATATTTTTCAGATATTTGATTAAGTTTAGCAGTGTGGACCATGTTCATTCATTCAGGTATGGATCAAAACTCAGTGGTATTTATCAACACCTTTTTGTGGATGACCTTATTTTTTCACCAATGGGAATAACAGGTCCATTTATGTGGTAAAATAAATTCTTGATATTTATTGAAAATGGACTGACTAGCAAATTAATGGTAGGAATGTTACTCTATACACATCAAGTACTTTATCATGTGGAAGAGGAATGATATTTGATGAAAATATAGTGGTACCCAAAAGTAAATTTCACATAGAGTACTCATGGGAACTAATATTACAAGGATAAATTCATATTTCCCATATTTATATAATTTTTGATATGATATCCTCTCATATTTTCAACTGGATAAATCATTTTCTCTACCTTAGAGGTAATATCACCCTTGTTAACAGTGTCTTATCCTCAATTCCTATACATGTTTTGTGACCCTCCATTAATCCCAATATGGTTGTTCATAACATTGAGGAATATATTATTATCTTTATTTGGGATGCTCAGTCCAAAGGTAGGTATCACTGGGACTCATAGAATATATTGTCCCTAGAAGCTAAGGAAGGTGGAATCACTATTTTAAGTGTTTTGTATATTATGAATCTTCTTTAGGAAAGGATGGAATGGGATGAGATGGTAATGAAATCCATCTATGAAATGTTCACCCCCAAAAAATATAGTCCATATTTTGATGATACAGGAGGAACAAGCTCCTTGCTTTTGGATATGACATATGTACAAATATGAAAGCTCCAAAAACATTTGAAATGGACTATGGTGGATGGATTGATCAGTTTCAAGAATGAAAATTAGGTGGGGAATATATTGGGATTATTTGGATGTTTGGTGCTGGATATCACTTTCTTACAAGCTATAAGCTTCCCCAACATCATTAATTATATTTCAAACCAACAATAATAGGAGATATTCTATGGTATTCTGACCTCCATTGAACCTAAAAAACTCATCTTCACCAGATCCTCAAAGGGTTTTTTTCACTCCAATGTTGTATCATCATTTTTTCCTATAGACACTAAAGGTGATGTATTGGTTAGTTTTCTATGGTTTAATGATATACCTTCCAAATTAAGAATCATTATCAGGAACATCCATAACCCTGAAATCCATGTTTATGTGGGAGTATGGGGGAAAATAGTCTACAGGGATTCCAATTTCTCTTACTATCATAACTTTTTGGAAGAGAAAACATCATATATTTTATTTAAAGGTTACTGGACAACTATGATATAACATTACCTTAATGTCTTAACTGGGTGTGAATACAAGAATTGTATGGAGATCCTTTTCTCCCCTTCTAATTTCATGTCTAAAATAAAAATTCCCATAATCCCATGGCATGGTCAATGTTTTTAACTTCGAGATATTGGATCTTAAGTATTGATCATAAAAAATATAGGCATGAACGTATCATATTTTATTGGTTGGACATGAAGGTGAAGATAAGAACATTTTCAGTGGTGATATATTCTTTTCTCAAGAAGTATGGGCTTTTCCCATCCTTTCATTGGTTCATGGATGGTAAGATTCTTGGTTTTACGTCTCTCACACCCCTACCAAAGGCAAATGGGTGAGGTGGATATTTTATAAAAGATATTTGAAATTGAATATTGATGGTTCATGCATTTATAATTGCATGTGGGCAAGAAGGGAGGTATATGATCAGAACAAATCAGTTATCTTTGAATTCAGTGTTTTCTATGTTTAAGGAGACTCCCTCATAGAGGAGGAAACTACCATGCTTAAAGGGTTATAATTATTCCAATATCATGTTATTACGCTTAATCGGGTGGAATATACATTGTCTACCATTTTGTACTCTATCCAAGGTGTGGTTTCAATCCCCTAGACTTCACGTATATTTTTCCTTAATGTAGGGCAATTACCATCAGTGTCATTAATCTTACACACACATAGAGGGTGGAAAGCAAGGCCATGGACCTCTTGGTTTCCCAAGTTACTTCAAAAAACCCATATACCATCATAAATTTATAGGATCTCTTCCCTTTGAGTTCTTAAATATTTTTTTGGGATGATTTCCTATGACTTCATTATTTTAGAAGCTAGTATCTAGTTTTGGGCCTTTTCCCCACATTATTTTCAATTAAAAATTCCTAACATTGGATGGAAAGTGAAAGTGATTAGTGAGTTGTTAAAATATTCCATAGTTGGACATGTTGACATAGAAAAAATGTCACAATGCATTAAACTAGGTGGTTGATTTCAAGGTTTTAAATTTTTGAGAAATATAGTTTCATGGAGATTCAGTTGCATCGTGGCTTGGTTTTTTGGTATTATGTACGTGGAATCATGGAATTAGTAAAGAATTTACCCTCCCTCAATTATATTGTATTAAGATAGTTGATTGACTTACTAGAATAAATGAAAATTTATAATTTTATAAATAAAAAAATATGGGATGAAAATTTCATGGATTTTGGAGGATCATTTAATATAATCCATTCACAGTGTGACCATAACCTATCATTTTTTGTTGTTGTAAATTTATATCACTATTAAAAATTTGGAAGCCCATACGAATCCTTCAATGTTTATTTATTTTTCATCGAGCCTTAGGAAACTATTTGTGTATAATTAGAGACCCTTGAGCTTCAATTTATTTTATGTGGACCTCGAATTTAATAGATTAACTTTTTGTTATCTGAGTGGAGGTTATCTTCCATTATTATGGGATTTCTATTATCCTCCAAATTTAAGTGGTTATGAAACTCATTTGACTTTGGTTTTTTTCCATGGGTTGGAGAATCAATGGAGATTGTTGTGATCTATATTATTATGGGTTTCCTATCATTATCTTGGCCTTGTGTTCATCTTCGTATACATATAATTTTGAAATTGTAGTCAAATTATCTATTGAGCCATGGGATTCAAGATTTTACCCTTATTTTATGTATAATTTTAAAAAATTCATATTTTTATTCAGGTGGATGGTAATTATTACTCTAATTAATATAATTGATTTGAATAATGAGTATTAAATGGTATGTGAGATTCACATGTGTTTTAGTAGATTTTTTTATTATTTCATTTTATTGATGTATTTTTTGTGATTATTGTTGAGAGGTTTTACTTATTGATATATATATGTGTCATTTTTATGAAATTGACTTACCAAAATAACCTTTCATAAAATGTTAACAATTTAACATTATAGGTGAACTAATTTTATAAAAATTTGAATCTTTTTAATGATGTTTTTTCTTGATAAAACTAATACACTTAAAATGTATGACTAAAAGGATGTTATTTTTTTGAATTTATAGTGGTATTGATTTAGTTGTTACAAATGTGTCACACCTGACCCCATTTTCCCTTATTTTTTTATTATTTTTTTTTCAACACTATATCTTTTTTTTGAGGTTAAGGTTTAGTTATTTATGTTAACTTTTTATTTTTGGAGGTTTCATGTTGTTTTTAGCCTAATACATGGTCAGTGTGCATGATTTGGTGAGAAATAGTATATCTAGTGAAGGAAGATGGTGTTTTAAGTTCAATTTATTCTTTCATGGTTTCTCTGGAATGGTTAGTGCATGGTCTGACCCAAAACATGCGAGGGTAAAAAGTTCATGATCAGAGCATGGTTTTTGAAATAGTTTATTTAGGACATACATGTTCCCCTTCCCTCTAGTATGGAATGCATGGTTGGTTCTTGGTTTGGAAAACCATGTGTCCAAACCATACGATTAACCTAGCATCTAGAAAACATGGATTTTCCTATTTTAACTCCCTTATTTAACCCCAAATTTGGATTCTCCTCCCCACTCAACCTAGTCACATGAAGGGGGATCCTAAGATATCCTCTTTTAGCTATTCTTCCCCTTTTAAATTATTATCAACATTCTTAGTTAAGTTCATCTTAGTTGTTGGTCATTTTTCTCATCTTCTTCTTTTACTGTCTTGGTTCAATCTTATTTATTGGCTTGGTTCCCTCTTAGAAGAACCTTATGGAGAGGTTTGGCCAATGTGGGTTTCATTCTATGATTTTAGGGTGTTTTTTTTCTCTCTAGGACATTTTATTCCTTCTTTGAGGCTTTTATGGCCGTCACACACTTTAAATGTTGGTGTTTTTATTCATTTCTCATCCAAAACATTCCATTTGATTCATGTGTATTTGTAATATATTTCAAAATGTGTCTCTCATGCTTGTTATGTGTTTTTTTTTGATTTTTTTGTGGTGTTTCCATTTTAGAAAATTGATGAAAATGGTTCTCAAGGGATTTCTATATTTAAGATTATATGTATATGCATTCCAAGTGTTATATAAAATTTAAACCATTCTTTTAAATTTAAATATGATATTTTGGTATTATTTTTAGCCTTGGGTTGGTTATGGTTGTTTTTTTATGTGTGAAATTGACCATTGTGTTTGTTTTTAGTTCTTTTTAATGATTCATTTCCTATGTGTGAAATCTTTTGTTATGAACTGAACCTTATTATACTCCTTGGTTTTACCAATATATATCCTTACATTTATCTATTTATATGACGATGGATGTGGGAATATGCATATGTGCACGGGGAGAACATATGGATAGGCAGATACATGATAATGGATTTCCATACAAATGTACATCTTAAATGTGTTTTTGAAAACACTTTTCTTCCTTTTTTATCCTCTACTCCCCTCTAACATATAAATGGTTTTCTTAAAAGCTACCAATTTTCTATAAAAATAATCTTGGTTTCCAAATGGGTAAAAATGTGTTTCTAAAATGTGTATCCCAAATCTTGGACCATTTGAAACCTTAATGTATTTTTTGGCGATCAAATGGAATAAAAGTATTTTTTTACATATTTTAAGAATATTTGTTTTAGGAAGAATGCAATTATTATTGGAAATAGTTTTACACTTGTACATGTAAATGCTTAATTGGTATTTTTGTAATGTTCTAGAAATTAGTTTCCAAACTCATACAATGTGTAGGCCCGATTGATACTTTTGATGGTTTTTTGTATGATGATCACCCATATGGTCATCATTTAGATGAGAGGACCTTTTTATAGAAGGTTTTAGGGATTCGAAATAGCATGCATGGTAGAATATTGGAGTTATGTTTAATTCCAATCAAGTGAAGACCTTCTCATTAAACATTTAACTATTATCACATGATTCTAGGAAGCCATATATTTCTTTGAGTGAAAAATGGTTTCTAGTTTGATTAGACAGATTATAATCCCCAAGATAGAGAATAGGATATGTGGTATTTACCACTGGTGAGGCTAGTTTTGGGAAACCAGGTTTGTTATTGACTATGGAAGTGCACCATATGCTGACTGCTGGTTCCAAATGGAGTGTGTTTAGGGATATCTTCTAGGGATGTATAGGACATTCCCATGTTTAGAAATCTATATATTGTTGTTTTATTATGGAGTAATTATATTATTGGTTCTTTTAGTGTTTATCTTCCCATGCATATTTTTATTTATTTTTTATATCTTTGATTATTTTCTTTCCCATCAATTTTATCACATTTTTTATAATTTCTCATGCTTGATCCATGTAGTGTTCAATTTTTCTTTTGAATTTAATTTAAAAAGAATATTTTTTCTTGAATTTTCTATAAAAAAACCCTATTTTCATTAAAAAAATTTAGTAGAGTGTATACAGGTTATTTTGGGAAAGGATAAGAATGTGCTCTATGGTTATTATCAACTGATATATTTTATGCTCATACTTTACTTATTTCACTTGGCATTGGTAGACCTAAAATGTTTTTCAAGTTCATCTTTTGTTCAGGTTTGGTTGTGGAGTGTGCTGGTTTTATGGGCGATGGCGACCAAGAGATCATAGGGAGAACATGTTGGGTTTTAGTTTGGGTTTAGATTCATTTTAATTTTCTATTTTGTTTCAAATTAACTTTTTATGGATTTGACCTATTTTTATTTATTTATAATTAGTGGATTTGGGTTATATACTCTATTCAAATTAAGTTGAATCTACTTATTATGGTTTAAATCATTCCCTACTATATTAACATTGATGAAAAACACTATTTACTAGGCTGGGAGAATTAGGAACACATATATAGATTTTTTTACGGGTTGGTTAAAGTGAATAGTTTAGGGTTAACGTAGGATGGTTTGTGAAAAAATGGTGTCAGAGAAGACCTTCGTTATTTGGGTCTTTAGGTAGCATGGAGATTGGAATATCGGGAATTGGGAGGTAGGTACAAGATTATCATCATGAATTCTTTCTTTTTATGATCCTCAAGTTACCAAGGGTAGTCGGGACTTGAGTATTTTACTTTTAATTTTGATTTTATGTCATTGGTGATTGTTTTTTATTTTTGATTTAGGGAATTAGAATGAAAGTGAAATGGTGTAACACAATGAGTTTGGTTGGAGTAGTGACCCATGCTGATATTGAGGGTATGATTTAAGACACTTTTAGTGGTTGGTTCTTCTACAGGGGAATGATTTTCTAAAACATGAGGTTGGGTTATGCATGGCAAGTAGTTAACTATTTCTGGAGTTTTAGTGTGAGTTTCACATTGTTGTGAATTTTTTTTGGTGTGAATGGATTTTAAATGAAAAATTATTTTTTGGAAATTTTTTTGAAATGGGAATATGATTTTGGGACATTTTTTATTTCAATAAGTTGGATTTGATTTTTAGTGGAATTTAGAAATGAGTTTGGTATTTATAAATTGGACTTGGAGTAAAATGGTTTTGAAAATTTTTAATGGAAAGAGTATTTTTTGAAAGAAGATTTTGGTTTTTCTAATGATGATTAGTTTATGAAATTTTTATTTTGGATTTAATTTTATATTAGTTGAATTTTGGGTTAATTTTGATTCATTTTTGTGTATTTATGTTATTTTTATTTTGCATCCCAGAAAGATCCCAAAGGTTTCAAATGAGTCATCTCTAGTTATTGGTCCTACCCAAACTGATAGCGGGGTAGAAGATTTGAGTTCACATCAATTTTTTATATTTTTACATGGTCATCAATGTCCATTCAAATCTATATAGTGGATTGAGGAAGTAAAATGTGTTTTTAGGTCTTTAATAACTCCCAATTTTGTGAGGTTGAGAACAATTTTGGGTTCATTTGAGGGTCCGAGTTTGTATTAGTGGAAGTTGATTATCACATCATCATTGATATTTTGGAGTTATATTAGATTTTTTAAGACCATTATTATATGATGGATTATACAAGATATTTTATTTAAAATAATATGGAAGAGATCTTGTGTTTTTCGAATATCAATGGATGTAAAAGGCCTACATTGATCATTCTAACCAACTTGTGTCTAACTATTTGAATAGAGAATAAATGGATCACCTAAATCCTCCTCTATTCATCTAGGGTCTTCATTCTAATATTAAGGACTAATTTATCTCATATTGGGATGTTCTATATTGTAATATGGTGGATAATGCGCATCTCACCAAGATGGTTCTTGTGGGTTGTCTGTAGCAGTTGGTGATCTAGTATCTCTTGGTGCTCATGAATGTTCCCCAAACAGTAAAAAAATGTGTTCCAAGAAACCAATTACTAAGAAGTATCCCCCATCTACTCTTGAAAATTGTTTAGTAGACCACATGATGGTGTGATTACAGTGTCTTCAGTTTGGGAATTCAGATCTTTCATGTGTTAATCATCGAAAATATTTTCAATAGTATGGTCATTTGGGTCACCTGGATTAATTATGCAAGATGCATCACTAGAAGGGGAATTCTCTTTTGTAGTCTGTCGTCTTTTGACTATGGGGTAGAAAAGGAATCATGACACTAGGGATCTAGCCATTGGACCTAGATTAAATGTATTCATGAAATAAATAATTGCTCAGTATGGTGGGGGTTTCTATTTCTGGCCCACCTTCTATCTCTAGTGTTGGAATGGATACAATTTACAAATTTTTATGATGTTTTATTTGTTTTTTAATATCATTTTTTTTCAAGAATCTTGGAATCCTTGCCTTATTGGAAATTACTATCATGGTTGTTTATGGATGTGAATCATTAAATGGTAATCCTTCTTGTGTATTAGTCCTATATTTTGATTGGTATCATCTTTGAAATAAGCCTTATGGAAATGATGAATCGTGGCCTGTTTTATTTTTTATTGTTGTTTTTTTCATTGGGTTCCACTTGTGTCAAGAGTTCCAGTGTTGGTCAATGATAGTTGGTTAATGTTGTTGGGGAGACCCACCATGGGTATTATTATGATATTACTTATAGTTATTTGGGTGTGTCATGCGGGATGAAATTTGTCACTATGAATCATCGTTTCATTATCATTTTTTTAGTTTCGAGTTTGGGTTTTGTTCCTCATATGGCTGGGTGACTTTCTAGGGGTAGAACATTTTTGTGGTTGGGAGGATTGTCCAACCCAAACTCTAATTTTACTTTATTTATTTTATTTTATTTATTCCTTAGAATTAAATATTTTTGGTTGAGGTTCATGTCGATTGACTTCTGATAGTTTTTTTGAGGTATTAGGTTCTCTTACACCATATGCATGGATAGTGGGCATGGTTGGGGGGAAGCTGGACGCATTACAAAGGAAGAGAGTGTTTTTACTTCAATTTATTCTTTCATGGTTTGTATGGAATGGTTGGAACATGGTTTGGACCAAACCAAGAGAGGAAAGGTGTAACCATGTGACTTTTTGTTGGTGTCTACGATAAGGAACATGGATTTCAAAAGATCATGATAAATCATTATGCTATCATAAGAGAGGGTTTGTAATTTTAAAAAACCAATTTGTATAACAAACCAAACATTTTATTGTATGTTTCTATTAAATAATTTCAATTCATTAGATATCCTATATTACATGAAGAACCAAGCCTCTATGAAACAATACGTGGTTATTTATATGCGATAGTCACAACATAGCCGTTAAACTTAATTTTCCACTTATGTCTTTTGAATTTAAAAAAACAGATATACACAGATACGATCAGGGTGATATTTATAGTCTTCTAGAATCATATTAATTTTTAGGGAATATTAACTTACCCTTATGAATAGTAACTTACCCTTATGAGTATTAACATAGCCTTATGAATATTAATTTGACCCTTATAAATGGTAACCTTAACCATGAAAGTATAAATATAATTTAGGCACCTTGGAAATGAAGGTGAATATTTTTAGTATTGGTATATTTTCAATTAAATGATTATTATAAATAAAATTTAATTTTGTCATATTTATTAAATTATTTTTGAAAAATGGAGTTCGTTTTTGGATTCTATACATAGATAAATGGTCAGGGTGGTTTTTTGGGTTTTTACTAAAATACTTGAATTTTTGATGAATAGTAAAATATGATAATTTACCGTATATATACATTTTAAGATAAATACACCATTACATACATCATTAATGATGTAAGAACACCTGGTTTGAACTCACATGAACCCATTACTATTTTTCATCAAGGAATAATCACTTTTTCTTGTATTAGGGAATAATAATAAAATCATGATTAAAATAATAAGAAAACTATCCTCCCCTCCACTCTAAATACAAATCCTCACACCCTCATTTATTCACACCACCCAAGATTCAATAATTACCTAAATTCTACTAAAATCTCTCCCTAAGCTCCTCCCAACGTCCATCATCCCTTGGTCTCTTCAAAAGACCAAATCCTCTCCCCTAAAGAGGCTCCTAAAGGAAGACATATTCAAGAGGTAAATTCCTCTCTTCAATTCATTTGTTTTCTTTTTAAGTTCCTTTTTATCTTTTCTATACTCACCTATTCTCATCAAAATGTTATGAAAAATACCGTTTCTTATATGTACTATTATTTTATAATGTTAATGGAATATTATCTCATCATCTATTCTTTTCTCTCCTTTTATACTATAGATGAAAACATTGACTGAGATTTTTTAATTATCACGTTCACGGAAGACGAGTTTTAAATTTTCATTACTATCATAAATAATGGTTATGAAACCTTTATAATGGTTAGAACAGATCTGAATATATGTATTTTATCTTATTTATTGTTCTGGAATCCATATACACTCATAATATATAATAGTAATACAAAATAAATTCATTATGCACAAAACAACCAAGTTAATCCTTGCATTTATCAATAACTATTATCTAATTAGTCATCCTTGTGGTATATAAAAAAAATAATTATAGGATAATTTATATATTTTTAATATCACTAATAATATATATTAACAATTATAGACTTTTAACCACATTTCAAATGAACTTCCATTCATGAATACAGGTAAACCGATCATGAAAACCAAGGAAGGAAATGCTTCCAAAACAATTAAATTGAACCTCTAAAACTGGTCAAAGAGGCCATTATTGAACCTAATAAGTTTAAAATAAATAAAATAAATGTATATGTGGTTCTTGAATTATTAATTAATGAATCAAAATTTTATTATTTAGGTCATTAAGATCAATCGAAGAACACATTTAGGTATAAGTTAAGGGGTCTCTCATATCACTTATGTTTCCAAGAGATTTCCATTGCTCTCAATTTATTTATTATATGTGGTGTATGTTTACTATATTTTGGGATATAATAGAATGATTATTTCTATATTCGTGGTGTTCTGTGATTCTCTTAATGATTATTAACTCTATTGATGACAACGTTGTAAGGGACTTTGTCATAATTTCCATTTCATTGTGATTTACATGGTATTGTGCACCTAATAATTCTTATGTGGTGTATATACTACCCCTTTGAGATCATTATTCATTTTAAATTATAATTATATTATATATCCATATTATTGTTACATGGATTTTTCTAATTTCTTATTCTTATAACATTTTACATATGACATTTATTTGGAATGTTACTTTAATTGTATAAATATTGATGAATCTGTATCCTCTACTCAATATAGATGTTACAAAGGCATATTGTTCTTGTATTAAATATTTTTATAAAGAATTATTTATACCAGAAGTGAACGACATGGCCCACTATAGTCCCATGATGCATTGACAGGTCTCATGAGACCAATCAATTGGCGAAAAAACCCTTCAAATTTGTTTCCAAAAATAAAACAGGTTTCCACCCATAGACTTAAACCATATCAACGATATAATGGTTCATCTTCCATATATATGAAATAAAAATAATAATCATTCTTTTAATTTATTATTCAGTTATTACTATCCATGAGGCTTACACTATGGCAAAAATCTATGGATGCATTTTTATTATCAGCTTATGGTTGGCTAGTGTTTTAATTTATTCATCATTCCATATTAGTTATGTCTAATTGATTATTATTCAATTATTATTGATTCATGATTACACTATACGAAATTCTCACTAAAAATTTGATCTCACCCTTATTATTTTTTCCTTCCCCAGGTTATGAAGAAGAGATCCTTGAATAAACATTCAAGGATGTAGTTTATTTATGTTAATTATGTTTGATGTTGTCTTCTATCATTAAAAATGTACTTGGGGTAAAATGTATGTCATATAGTCTTCCAAAACTACTATACTAATCAGTCCTTATGGATTTAATTTCTTGTAATCATGCTAATATATTATGATATTGCACCAGTTCTAGGCTTTTGGGGTAGGGGTGATATAGTTAGTATCAACGAAATTTTAGTTGTACCCCTAGAAACTAGATTTATGAAATATAGTTGACAAGACATAACCCTAAGAAATCATTTGAGGATAAGAATATATTCACATCCTAGAATTTAGGTAATTTAGATACAATGTGGGTCTTCCTTGCTAATACATCCCTAACTAGATAATACAAGTGGATTTGGTTATGAAAGAGAAGTACCTATGAGTAACAACTCTGAAAAGGAGTTTCTTGGTTGACCTGGGGTATCCTGGTATAAGAAATGGGCCTTACTATGCAAATAGTTTGAAACTCCCATGGGATATTCTTTGGATAATTCATATTTTATTTATAAACCATTATGAAGGATTTAAAATTTAATAGTTTACATCTTTATGATTATGAGATTAGTATTCCATAAAATTTTAAATTGTGTTAGGTGTTTACAAGTTAGAAATTATGAATTATGACCTAAATTAGTGCATTCCAATGTTTAGTTATGGCACCAAATTGATGAAAGGGAATCAATGCATGGGGATAATGTTGGGATTTACCTAATATACATGTCAACATATTCAATGTCGGAGCAGATCATATCATGACCATATTGGGAAAACATACTCATGCTATGAAAAATAACCATTCTACCCCTATTTTGGATCATCTCATGTGGCAGATGCCCCCATAATTTAGTGGGACTACTAATTCGATGGTGTCTAAGTAGTGGATGAAGTCCCTTGAAAATATATTTCTAGCCTTGAGATGCAATGAAAATGAAAATGTAGTACTGGAAGTATATTCACTCAAGGGTGATCCTGATCAATATTGGTCCTTGATCCAGAGCAACATAAAGGAATAAGAAATAAAAGATATAGAATGGAGAAATATTATGGAAATATTATTTTAAAAATATTTCCCTCATTAACAAAACAATGAAATTAAGAGGAAATTACTTAGAATAAAGAAAAGGGAATAAGATACTGTTTCAGAGTATGAAGCTACCTTCAAAAGACTAGCCATGAATTCACTAGATTACATAAGTGATTTGGAAGACAAGGCTAATCATTTTTTTTAAGTTCTTAAGCCACATATTCAAAGGGAACTAACTTCTCAAACATTTTCATCATATGATGAAATTGTATTAACTCTTATCAAAATATAGAATTAATTTTATAGATCAAATTTGGTCAAGGGAAACCAAGATAAGAAGTTCTATTCTGATAACCATGGAATAAGTGGAGTTCCAAAGAAGATGAAGGGAATAAAGAAATTCACATTATGCGAGAACTATGGAAATAATCATCCTGGGAAATACTTGAATGGAATTGGGGTATGTTATAAGTATAGAGGAAAGGGTCATCAATCTAATGAATGTAAGGGGAAGAAAAAAATTATTAATTTTCAATGCTATAATTATAGAGAGATGGGACACGATTCAAATGAGTGCCCTATTCACCAAGGAAACATACCTCATAAAAGGGCATGAGAGAAAGGAAAATCTTATACGATTACAACTATAGATGTTGACTTCCTAAGAATGTGGTGTCATGTACTTTAATTGTTTCCTCAAACTTAGACAATTCTATATTTGATTCTGTATCATCACATTCCATTATATCTTTCTACTTTTACAAGAAAATTAGGAATTTAAAATTTGATTTAATAAAAGAGTTATCAGTCAGAACTTTTATGGGAAGTATCATTAAAACAACAATGTGTCAGTCAGTCACCTTTATGACACAGAAACACACTTTAGTTGCTGACCATATCGTTATACTTATGATTGAATTTTAAATAATTTTTCGTATGAATTGTCTTTCAAATTACAATACGAAAATATATTGTAAAAAGAAGGAAGTTGCAATTTTTTTGAATAGTGTATAATCCCTTATCCTTAGAGTAGAATCATCATAATCTTGATCTTATCCATATCCACCTTCTGTAGCTCTTATAAATTAGATTATTAGGGAGGAAGAGAAAACATCATCTATTGATATTAAAATTGAATATGTACCTATTTTTCATGTATAAATTAATTTTTTTTCATAGGATTTACCTAGAAATCCTCTAGAGCGGGAAGTTGAGTTCTCTATTGATTTAATTTATAGTGTTAGACCTATATCAAAGACTCTTTATAGTGTGGCCACTGTGGAATTATTATAACTCAAGAAACAACTATAGGAATAGAGTGATAAATGATTTATCCTACCTAGTGTTTCTCTATGGGGTCCTCCTGTACTCTTTGTCAAGAATAAAGATAGATCTGTGAGGTTGTGCATTGACTATAGGGAGTTCAATGATATTATGATAAAAAATATTATCCTCTTCCTCAAATTGATGATTTATTCGGTAAAATTCATAGAGCCTAATATTTTTAGAAGATTTATCTTTGATATGGATATCATCAGTAGCATGTGAGGAAGGAAGATATTTCTAAGAAAACATTTTGAACTAGGTATGGGTATTAGAAGTTTACCGTAATACCATTTGGACTGAATAATGAACCCTCAGTTTTCTAGGATCTAATGAGTAGTTTTTTCAAGGAATATATTTATGAATTTATTGTGGTAATTATCAATTATATCCTGAGATACTCCAAAATCCTAAAAGAACATGAGAATCACTTGCGGATGGTTATGAAAACTATTAGAAGAAATGAATTATATGGGAAGGTTAGAAATTGTGAAATTTGGTATTAATCAATTTCTTTTCATGGACATACTGTCTCTAAGGAAGGAATATTTGTTGATACTATGAAGACATAGACAATCCAATAATGGACCACTCCAATAATCATAATTGAGGTACATAGTTTTATTGGCATAGTAGGTTACTATTGGCATTTCATTCATAATTTTACCCGATTGGCTTACTGGACAACCAATCTCAAATGTAAAGGGGTTAAGTGTGTTTGGAAGGAAGAATGTATATAATTATTTGAATAAATGAATAGAATATTGGTCAATGCTCTAATTTTGACTCATCCATCTAGAAATGATGGTTTTGTGATATATAGTGATGCATAGAAGAATGGAATGGGTTGTCTTCATTTGGAAAATGATAATGTTATTGCTTATTCATCAAGGCAATTGAAGACTAATGATAAAAATTATCCTACTCATTTTCTTGAGATAGTAGTCATAATAGTTTCTCCAAAAATATGGAGACACTATGTCTATAGTGAAATATGTGAGATATATACAGTTCAAAAGAGTTTGAAACACATTTTTACACAAAAAGTACTCAACCTGAGGTAAAGGATATTGTTTTAGTTACCCAAATATTATGATTTTTCAATACAATACCACCCAAGATTGGAAAATAAGGTGTAAAATTCATTAAGAAAGAAAGATCATGGAATTATGACCTAAAAGGAGGATTGAAAGAGATCCTATATTCATGGAACTTTTAAAGATGGATATTGGTATTTTTAGGGTATGATAATCATCTTTCCTCTTTCAAATGATTTATAAGCCATCTTTACTATAGAAGATAAAAAGATACCAATATGATGATGAGAACCTACAAAAATAAAATTAAAGCTGTAAAGGATGGACGATTGGAAGGCATCATGTATGAGGATGGAGTTCTGAAATTTGGGAAGAGATTATGCTTTCTATCAATAGCTGAGATAAAAAGAGAACTATTACAGGATTATCATAGCTCATGTTTCTCTATACATGCTAGTATAGAGATCTGATGGAATATTTTTGGTTGGATATAATGAAGTGAGAAATTGTTGACTATGTGTTAAGGTGTCTAATCTATCAATAATTGAAGGATGAGAGATAAAATACTAGAGGATTCATGGATCCTCTACCTATTACTATGTGGAAGTTGGATGAAATTACGATTTAACTTCTCACATGACTACCGAAGATAACTAGAAGGAATGATGCAATATGGGTAATTATTGATCATCTCCCAAAATCAGAACATTTCATTGCTATAAGATAGGATTTACCACTTGAGTTCTTGTAATGACTTTATATTTATTAATTTTTAAGACATTATGCTGAACCTATATTGATTTTTCTTGATCAAGATCCCTGATTTACATGAACATTATGGAAAATTCTCTAGAAGTCTTTTGATACTGAGCTTTATATGAGTACTTCTTATCTTACTCAAACCAACGAAAAATATGAAAGGACTATTCAAACACTAAATGACATGATGATATCCTGATATCTTGACTTTCAAGGTAGTTGGGATCAGTACTTACCTTTGGTGGAATTTTCCTACAGTAATTTTTTCCATTATAGCATTCAAATGGATCCATATGAAGCATTATATGGCCAGAGGTGTCGAAATACCACTTATTAGGACGATGTTGGTGAGAGGAAACTTATTGGCCCAGAACATATAGAAGGGAAAACTACAAATGTAATAAAAATTCAGGCCCATATTATAGAAACAAATGGTAGGAAAAAGGATTATACTGACAACCAAAGAAAGGATTTTGAATTTCATGTAGTTATCTTTTTCATCTAAAATTATCTCTACAAAAGGGTGTATTAAGGTTTGGTAAGAAAGTAAAATTGATATCTAGGTATATCGGATTGTTAAAAACTCTAGAAAGAATTAGAGTTGTTTCTTACTATTTAGAAATTCCACCAAGTCTCTCCAGTGTTCATAATGTGTTCTACATGTCATTGTCAAAGAAATACATGCCAAACGTTATGTGTGTACTCACATATGAAGAAATAGTTTTGGAACCCAATTTTTCATACATTGAATAGTTTATTGGGATTTTTGAAACTAGAGAGATAGTATTGAGAAATCAGATCGCTCGAATAGTAAAGGTTATTTGGATAAAACATAAAATGGAGGAAGCAATGTGGGAACCTGAGTATGTTATGAAGAAGAACCACCCACATATTTTTAAAAGGTATTTATAAAAGATAAATTTCATGGATGAAAAATCTAAAGTTTGGAAGAATATAACACCGCAAAAATTTTATGGTAACATTCTATTAAATACTTTTAGTTCTTTAGATAGACTATATTTTATGATGCATCGAGTCTCTGTGAAACAAAACCTTGTTATTTAGAGGTTATAGTCACAAACTAACCATTTAAGTAAAATTTTCCACTTATGTGTTTTGAATTTCAAAAAACAAACATACACAGTTGCGATCACAGTGATATTTGGAGTCTGATAGAATCAACATAATTTTTGATGAATAGTAACTTACCCTTATGAATTGTTATTGTGACATCCCAGATAAATGAAGAATATGAAATTTTCATATTTATTAATATTTTTGAATTAAATATTAATTTTACATTAAAGGGGTTTTTATGTTCGATAGCATACCAGATACGCAACAACAAGTTTCTTTGAAATCATACGTTACACACTAATAATATAATATTATTATTTTAAATGGTAGTTAACTCCTAGCCGTTGTATTGGAGGTAATGAACAAAACTAACTAAAATATTATTATACATGTTTGTTAAATGTATTTTCATTTATCTAATAAAAGTTAGAGGCTTAAAATGCGAATGAATCTAATTTTAAGTATAATTTACATTAAAAGGACGATTTACAGCCTTTTAATGGAGAACCCACTATAAATATAGTTTCGGTCACTTTAATACATTCTATTTGACCAAATTAAATCATTATTTATAATGAGGACATCAAAATTTACTTTGTGTAAATTTTCAAAATGTTTCCGATAAAGTTCATTTTTAATGAATAGTAAAAAATATTGAATTTTAATTCAAAAATGTGTATTAATCTAATTTATTTATATGGTTATATTATCTTTTTAATTGTTTTTAAAGTATAATTAGAATATATTTTTAGCATTTAATTCTATTTTGGTCATTGGAATTTATTTCACTTTGAAATTGGACATAAACAAGTGTCAATCTTTTGATAGTTATTGTTTCTTAAAAACACTCTATTTTGTTATAACAAAAGGAATTAATTTTAAAATTAATTAATGAAACTTTAATGTTTTGAATTTGAAAAAATAAACATCATTTTTTGAATTCGAGATATCAAATAAATATTAGGCTAAATTTTTGGTATTTTTCTGAAAAACTTCAATTTTTGATGAATAGTGAAACCACTTAGTAGTAGTTAAAAAACTGAATTTTTCCTTTAAATGAAATTTTACAACTTCTGTGAATTGAGTTTCTAAAATCCGACATATATGGTCTTTATTAGTAAGTAAAATATTGTTCAATAAGATGACAATAATTTTTGGTGAATAGTAACTTTTGACTTTAATTTACCGCTGTTAAAGGTAAATAGAGTAATTCAAGGTAAAAAAGAATATTGTAATAATTCAAAATTACCTTAACACTTGTACAAAACTTATTGTATGAGTTATGGACGACCATGGGAATCTTTGGGTCGATGTTGGGACCCCATGGAGCCACTTAATATTTATAATGACACTTTAGAATAATTAATTTAAAGTAAAGGCAAAAATGACAAAAACAAAAATATTTTAGTAAATTAATTTTTGTATGGTGTTATATAAGTCATATTTTAGACTATAAATATTCTTTAGAAAGATAAAAATATTTCCTACATGATAGTAGTTTTTTGAAATTTTTAGGCATCATATAATTTAAATTATATATGACACAATAATGACGTAGTATTTACCTCATTAATATATGATTTAAATAAATAAGACTATAAATTTTAAAATAACATCCAAAACATGTCCAATTCTTGTTGGATGATTTTATGTCGACCATTAGTCATCTTATATTCATCTTTAATGAGTTCTGGATATTTAGAAACTGAAGATAAGTATATAATAAAATAATACTTGCAAACTTTCTATCACGAACCGAATCTGGATGCCGCCAAAACCGGCACCAAACCCAGCCTGTGACAAGACCCGAAGGGCGTTCCCTATCCCCACGGGCTGACACAAGTGACTGGGTATCATTTAATTTTGTTTGGGAACAATTTACCTGAATATGAAGGCATAAACCATTAAAAACAATCAATAAACTGAATCTGAAAAATTTATACCAAACGTTGTTTACACAAAAACCTGAACTGAATACATTGGTTTAGAGTCAATACAATATGTCTATAAATAAATTAAAGCATTATAAAAATAACCACCAAGACTCAACACAACAAGGGTTCATCACCCCCGATCCGTCTCCACAACACTGCACAATAGGAGGGGGCTAACAACCCGAACCGCCTTCAACTGAGGCCTTACCTTTACCTGAGTCAAACAAAACCAATTCTACTTATACCCAAAAGGTGTAAGTATGGTGTGATAATAAGTCCAATAGGATACCACCCAATGATTCCAAAGTGCATTCAATATAAGGTGAAGAAGAAAATAGTTTTAACTCGTAAAGAAAAACGATGATGAAATCCCATGAAATGCAACTTTCATTTGAAAAAAAAGTTTTCAAACTAGAATTTACAGAATGTTAACATATCTAAATGGAAATTATAGATACTGTAATGTACTGAAAAACGCACCCAAATACAATGGTAAATACTAAAAATCCAGTGAGCAACAAACCAGGAACACCCCTAGGTACTAGGTTGTCTCGGGCCCTATGTACCTCATACCTCGGTGTAAAGCAAGCATAGTAAAATCCACTCTCACCCACAAGCCACTAGTAGGGAACATACCCATTACATTGTGGTCTCCAATCTTCATCCATATAGTTTATTTAGAGTTGCCGTTATCCAAATTCTATGTGAAACAGGGACAAACCACATTCGGTCCACTAGCCATACTAGTACAAATCCTCCCCACCTAGGTACCTGGGCTTCCCCTTTTGTGATCAGTCAATTTCATCATGCAACATAAATCTATTTTTCATATAACACACCACTACTTGTCACAAAAAATAATACAGTAGCGATAACATTTTAATACCACTTAAAAACACAATAAAACACTTTGATTTTTAATAAAACAATTCCTCAAAATATCGTAGTGTTTTGCACAAAAAACACCTTAAGAATCCGAATTGCACACTACATGCACCTTTTTGAGTTACCAAAACATAAAGGGCATCCCAATACAATTAAATTAAAAAAAATAATCATTTTTAGGGAATCCTAATATGGTTCAAGAAGTGAAATCATGGTAAAACCTCCATTTTTACACAACACGGCTCTTAGAAATTCATGTGTTTCACAAACACCATTAAATACAACTTTCATAGAAACAAACACATGGGACAATCATCAAAACAGTATTTTCAGTCCTATTACGGTTCATTAAAATCAACTAATTACTTATAGGTCATCCCCAAATAAACTAATAAAACATTTCTATAAAAAACACCCAATTTCCCATGAAATTGGCATTTATGATTCATTTGAAATACAAACACCAATAAAACTATTTTTTTCAGAAATAATAAAATTCAATAAGCATGAAAATACCATATAAATAGTATCCAATTCACAAAAACTTTTTACACAATGGAATCACCTACCAAAACCAAGGAATCCCTTGAATCATTTGTGCAAAAACTCAAACGCACAACTGCCACACCTCAAAGAAGATAAACCAGACCTAAAACCAGAATTTAAGACAATTAAACACAATATAAAAACCTAATTTTTAAACCCTACTTTATGGGAATTAGGAACCTCAATGATAATGGAAGAAACCTGAAGTACATTGGATGTAACCCTAAACAAATTGAAAGGAGAAAGAAGGAGAACAACTTACTTAAACTATCTTGTAGACATTGTCCCCCAAAATACCAATATGTGATTTTAAAAACAATAAAACATTCAAGAGAGGTTCGAAAATGGATATGGAGATCATTTATAAATTTTAATGGGGGAAAATGAGTAATAATTTAGAGAGTTATGAATGAATGAACTTACCTCTTAAAATCTGAACGTTTTGAGAACCCTATGGAAATATTATCAAATTCTAGATTTCCAAAAGCTCCAAAGATGGGGGTAAGGGAATAGTCGCGTGGTTGGATTCTGTGGGATTGGTCTCCACTTGAAATCACCGAAATACCATTTAAATTGAATGATATATGAAATAAACAAATTTTTGTTTTAAAACTGGAAATGTGCCTTCGGGATGGCCCAATTCCTTAAATGAAAACCCAATTCCACTGTTATTATGGATTCCTAAAGGGTCCAAATTGAAATGGTGGTGTTAATAGGTCAGGGTAGGTCATTTAGGATGTTTAATGGGTGAATAATATTAAACAATTAAAAATTTATAAAAGAAAAAAAATTTGTTTTTAAATCTGGAATTGGGCTCACGGTTTGGCCCAATTCATGAAAACTCTCCCATTCCTCCATAAATGATTGAGAACCCCCCAAAACCAATCATGAATGGAAATTAAATTAAATTTAACTTTAAAATAAGTCATGGATGTGACAATTGTCCCTACCATAAAGCATTCCGCCCTCAGAATGCCACAACAACACCAGATGCAAAAGCAAAGCCCAAACGATAGACCAAGACAGACTTCCTTTCCATGTTTTCACCCACTTCAAAAAGGACGAACATCTCCAGTTAATCAAAAAAGGAAGAGAATAATCTCACCAACAAAAATGTACCCCACTTACTTAAAATTATGAAACATATTCATAACACATCCCAAAACAAAACCCCTCAAACACTACAAGATGACGCTCAAGCAATCCACCTGAAATAAATAATGAGCTCGAATAACGCTACCATGACATTACGTAAACAAAACCATTGGGTTTTATCCAACCCCAAATTTACCCATGTAACAAATTTTTGGATATATATACTTTGATTATACTACCTCTTACCTAGAATACACCATGGAGAAAACTGAGTCACTGGTACGGGGTGACCCAATCTGGACATCCCACCACCAGGGACAACTAAATTTCTAAAACACAATAAGGATAACAATTGGGGAAGGAACAAATGGTCTCCCTATAATAAGGGTTAAACTAACATTATTACTATTCCAAGAGAACATACATGATACCCATGATGGGTATCCCCACTATAATAACAAGCACAACTTTCTTTAAGACAAAATCAAGACACTAACATGGGGCCTTGAACGGACTTCCCAGTATTAGGGGTAGATTAATATCAGAATTCATCCAATGAAACTTACATGAGAACCATTGTGGGTATAACCAAATAAAAACCCAACCATATTAACTTACTAGTATGGGATAACATCAAAAAAACAACAGAATTTTAAGGAGTTTGCATGGCCGTACAGTTGGTTCACACGGTTTGGGAAACCATGAGTTAACTGTGCAGATCATTCTATCCAAATACGAAACTTCACACAGTTTCCTTGGCCAAGGATCATGGATGTGCGGAGAGCATGTGGTAGATATTGTCTCTTATAACACGGTCCCCTGGGCTGGCACACGGTTACTACTAACCGCACACAAACTATGCACTTCAACCTGCCTAACCCAAATTTTAAACTCTTCACCAAAAACAAAGGGGAACCCAAAGGGGAAAAAAATCAACTTAGGGTATGACATGGGAACAAGGTACTCACACCCCATTCCACCAAATGTGAGAAATTGGAACATGATGATGACACCAGAGGTTTAAAATATTCCTATCTTTCATATTGAGTATATGACCTTGACGAAACGTTTGAAAGACTCTAGGATTTCCACTAACTATGTGCCAGCTTCTCTCCGGGGCCTATGGCTGGAGCTCATTGGATTGAAGAATCTTCGACCTCACAGTTAGGAGTTGGAAACCCCTAAACTGAACATCTTCTTCCAGTTCCAAAAAAAATTATACTATAATTTTAGATGGTCTCATTGAGACATGACACACTTCAAACCCGCTTTTCCCCAACCCATCATTTTACCAAAAACAAGAACTTAGAGGATGCACACACATCACACCTTTTTTTCATCAGATACTAAACAGCGGAATGAAAGGACATATAGAAACACATTCCTCTAGAACATAGGATTTAGAATTTCCTATAGGGAGACACACATCCAAAAAAATAGTGACTCTCATAAGATTGCACAATCTTCACCCTTATAGTAAAATGAACACATGACATCGCAGGGTGTCACCGAACATGACCATTTTGGATAAAAGAAAAAACAAGGAGAGGGACCTTGTACTGAGTCTCAAACAGCACATGATTCCATCATGTGTCCATAATAGCCACTCTTGGCCAGATCTTGCACACTTGTGGCCTAACATGAACTCTTGTTTCAATGAGACTGACAAAAGACCCAGAGTCCCTTTAAGACATCATTCTACACTGAAAACCCTGAACTTCATTGACCTTCAACAACTTAGGAAACATAAGAAAGTAAGGTCTATTTCAACCTCCCACAAACAAACTCCCACTATAAGGGGATCCACATAATTGAAAAAGAATAGGGGTAAACTCAATCTCCAAACCTCAAGAATAAAGTCCTTTTGTTGATCAACTGGAGGATCATCCAATGGTGAATCACCATAGGCCAATCATGAATCATACATTAACAAATTATGGGGGCGTACCCAAGCCTACAAGAAAACCCAAGGACCCAACCGATCTGGTCATTTGGTCACAGCAGACCACAAACCTGAACCGAACACATGAGGGGAGCCACCACATTGGACTCCCAAACTTTTCCTCAAAAGAGACCACTAAGTGACACTTCATTCCAACTTATCAATGAAACACCAACCCAAAACATTTTTCAAAAAAGAGGGGTTATTGAACTCGAAACATCCCACAATAGTAATCCCAAAAACACATAATTCAATCCTCCCAACCATACATTATCAAAAAACAACACTTTCCTTCAAAAACATTATTTAAAAAAATAGTCTTGGTGGGTTGCGCATTTACCGATGGTATCTCATAAACCTTATACATCCATGTTTACATGCCACACGGGGAACCCACCTCATATCCGTCCATATTCCCAAATAAACCTATGCATGTGGTCACCCTTGAGAACACCAAATACCAAAAATCAAACCTTTATTCTTTTTGAAATCAAGCTTTTAACCACACTTTTCTTTTCTCAAAAATACTAACCATAATATCAAAACCCAATTTTTCATCTCACAAACCAATTTATAAAAGAATTCATAATTAAATAAAAGAACATATTCATGACTTTCACAATCATTTCAAAACATTTCAACCCATTTCAAAACACTTCTAATTTCATGAAAAACACCGTTTCATAAATCTCAATTAAATTAAGAACTCAACTCTTCTCATTTCAAGATAAGGTTCTAAAAGTTCATAATTTTTTTTCAAATGTCCAGTAGTCACCAAACCCAAAATCAATCTTCCACCCCCACACATAAATTCTAGAATGCTTAATTCAATCCAAAAAACTTTTCCACAGTTTTAAAAAATTTCCACAAGAAACATATTTTCAAAACCCCTATTAACATAGCTCATACTTTCAAAAGAGGTGTAAACACATAATTTATCCTTTTGAAATAATTATGAAATTTAATTTATGGGCATTAAAAAATACCATTTTCACTTTACTAGAAAATAACTTCACAAAAATTTACACTCCTTCAAGTGAAGTAATTTTTTTTTTGCTTAAAAAAATTCCAAGTTTCCAAGATTCCAAAACAAAGAGACACAAGACAATATGAGAGGAAACTAGTTTCGGTGGGTGACTTGGACATATGGTTGGCAACAATATTCCAATAACTTTGCTATAATAGAGAGTATTCTAGGGAAATATCCACGGCTCCACATGGCTTGCCAGGCCCTGCGATCTCACTGAGATTATTCGCCCAACTCTCTTTTCATTTCCCATAGTCATCATTAAACCAAGAAAACCAAAGGACTCAGATAAATAAAAACTTCCACTGGTTACTTGAATCCCATCATGAGGTGTGCTAGCCAGGCACACTACCCATGACTGAAATGTCAAGTCCCGACAATCCTAGCTCCAGACTCTCCAGACTCTTCCCCAAATAACATGACCCAAGGAGCGAACCTCCTTCGATACCATTTTGTCACAAACCGAATCTGGTCGCCACCAAAAACAGCACCAAACCCAGCCTATGACATGATCCGAAGGGCGTTCCCTATACCCACAGGCTGGAAAAAGTGCTCGGGTATCATTTATTTTTGTTTGGGAACGGTTTACCCAAATACGAAGGTATAAACCATTAAAAACAATCAATAAACTGAATTTGAAAAATTTATACCAAACGATGTTTACACAAAAACCAGAACTGAATACATTGGTTTAGGGTCAATATAATATGTCTTTAAATATATTAAAGCATTAGTAAAACAACCACCGAGACTCCATACGACAAGGGGTCATCACCCCCGAGCCATCTCCACATCACCGCACAGTAGGAGGGGGCTAACAACCCGAACCGCCTTCACCTGAGGCCTTACCTTTACCCGAGTCAAACATAACCAAGTCTACATACACACAAGGGGTGTAAGTATGGTGTGAAAATAATCCCAATAGGATAAAAACCAATTATTTCAAAGTGAATGCAATATAAGGTGAAGAAGCAAACAGTTTTAATTCATAAAGAAAAACGACGATGAAATTCCATGAAATGCAACTTTCATTTGAAAAAAAGGTGTCAAAATAGAATTTCCAGAATGATAAAATATCTAAATGGAAATGATACATACTGTAATGTACTGAAAAAAACAACCAAATACAAGGGTAAATACTAAAAATCTAGTGAGCAACAAACCAGGAACACCCCTAGGGACTAGGTTGTCTTGGGCCCTATGTACCTCGTACCTCAGTGTAAAGCAACCATAGTAAAATACACTCTCGTGCATGAACCACTAGTAGGTAACATATCCATAACCGATTGGTCCCAAATAATCATCCACATAGTTTAGTTAGAGTTGTCATTATCAAAATGCTAAGTGAAACAGGGACAAAACCCATCTGATCCACTAGCCGTACTAGTACAAATCTACCCCACCTAGGTACCCAGGCTTCCCCTTTTGTGTTCAATCAATTTCATCATGCAACATAAATATATTTTCATATAAAACACCACTACTAGTCACACACAAATAATACTGTATCTATCACATTTTTATACCACTTAAAACACACAATAAAACACTTTAATTTTTAATAAAACAATTTCTCAAAATCTGGTAGTGTTTTAAACAAAAAAACACCGTAAGAACCCAAATTGCACACTATGTGCACCTTTCTGAGTTACCAAAACATAAAGGGCATCCCAATACATTTAAATTAAAACAAAAAAATCATTTTTAGGGTAGCCTCATATGGTTCAAGAAGCGACATCATTGTAAAACCTCCATTTTTACACAACACGGCTCTTAGAAATTCATGTGTTTCACAAAGACCATTAAATCCAACATTCACAGAAAAATACACATGGGACAATCATCAAAATAGTATTTTCAGTCCTATTAAATTTCATTAAAATCAACTAATTACTTATAGGTCATCCCCAAATAAACTAATAAAACATTTCTATAAAAAAACACCCAATTTCACATGAAATTGGCATTTATGATTCATTTGAAATACAAACACTAATAAAACTATTTTTTTCAGCAATAATAAAATTAAATAAGAATGAAAATATCATAAAAATAGTATCCGATTCAAAAAAACTTCATACACAATGGAATCACCTACCAAAACCAAGGAATCCCTTGAATCATTTGTGCGAAAACTCAAACGCACCACCGCCGCACCTCAAGGAAGATAAACCAGACCTAAAACCAGAATTTTAGACCATGCAACACAAGATAAAACCCTAATTTTGAAACCCTACTTTATGGTAATTAGTAACCTCAATGATAAAGGAAAAAACCATAAGTACATTGGATGTAACTGTAAACAAATTGAAAGAAGAAAGAAGGAGAACAACTTACTTAAAATATCTTGTAGAAATCACCCCCAAAAATACCAATAGATGATTTTAAAAACAATAAAACATTAAAGATAGGACTGAACAAGGATAATGAGATCATTTAGGAATTTTAATGGGGGAAAATGAGTAATAATTGAGAGAGTTATGAAGGAAGATACTTACCTCTTCAAACCTGGATGTTTTGAGAACCCTATGAATATCTGCTCAAATTTGTGATTTCCAGGAGCTCCAAAGAGGGGTGTAAGGGAATGGTCGCGCGGTTGGGTTCAATGGTCTTAGGATCCACTTGGAATCACTGAAATAACATTACTATTGAATGAGATATGAAATAAACAATTATTTCTTTTAAAACTTGAAATGGGCCTTCAGGATGGCCCAATTCCTTAAATGAAAACCAAATTTCACCATTATTATGGATTCGTAAAGGGTCCAAATTGAAATGGTGGTGTTAATAGTTCAGGGGAGTTCATTTAGGAAGTTTAATGGGTGAGAAATAATAAAAACTGAAAATTTTATAAAAGAAAAAAAGTGGTTTTTAAATCTGGAATTGGGCTCACGGTTTGGCCCAATTCATGAAAACTCTCTCATTCCTCCATAAATGAGTGGGAACCCCCAAAACAAATCATGAATGGGAATTAAATGAAATTTACATTTAAAATAAGTCATAGATGTGACATTTTCCTAAAGAGCCACTCCTCCCCTTTTTAAAAGGACACCACTTCTAACCAATTCCTTACACCTTTCAAGCCTTTTGGCTCATCCAACCTCGGCCCAATTATGCTCCATATATCCAACTCCTCCTCCTAGAAGCTTTAACATAGGAAGAAATCACATCAAGAAGTATTTTAGGTTCAAACCAAAGGAAATTACCCAAATTAAAGGAGATTAAAGAATGATCATGTCAAGTCAGACAATGAGGTAAGAAGATTTCTTATCTCACTTTCAATTCTGTGAGATTTCCATTGTTCACCACTTATTCATTGCATGCGGTGTATTGTGTACAGACATTTGATATATATTATCATTATTATAATTATATTCATTGTATTTTTTGATTCATTTGGTGGTTATTAACTTTTGGTTATACGAATCAGTTGATTTCCACGTGGTAAAGGGTTTTATCTCACTTTTTATTCCCGTGTGATTCATGTTATATATTCCACTATTTTATTTTGTGTACTGTATGTACTTCCCATTATTTTAATATTTGTGTAATATACTTTCATTTATGATTATATTGATCTTCATTGTATGAGCCTTCTTTCATGTGGCATATGTTTTGTAAGTTACCAAATCGGTAAGGGAACCTTTCACCCTCTGTTTTTTAAAAGAATTATTTTTGTTATGTCTTTTAATTTACATCTTATTATGTCTGGATATGTTATTATATATCCTTATTGAAGTAAATTTTATGTCTAAGTTATGAGATACCATTTTTATCTCATCAAATCATTTTATGAATTTTAAAGTGACAACATTAGTCTGTCGAATTTTTGCAAGGGAACATCTTAACCCAATTTCAATTCTTTGGGTTAAACTTTTACTTCTTGAATATGTCATCCTATGAGTATGTGTGAATCAACTCTGATTGTTTTACACTTAATATATACTTATATTGGGTGTATTATTATTTTTCACACATAATTATGTAGTTGATTTTTCCTCAATCAAAGGATACCTTCTTTATAAGGGATTTTGTCTCAATTTACATTCCATCGAGACTTCATTGTTGTTATGCACCAATTCACTCATATATGGTGTAAATAATGTCCTTTGGAATATTATTTCATGAATAAATTTATTCTCATGATATTATAAAGTTCTGATTAAATGTTATTCCTCAATTATTTGTATTCAAGCAGCTCTCATTTTTTTAAAATCTATTTAACTAAAATATTGTTTTAAATGTTTTAAAGATTTATTTTTCTAAATCATTATCTTTAATGCCCATGTTTTAAAAATAGTTTTGAGTATTTATTTATATGGAAATTAATGTTTTAAAATTATAATTCCATTAAAAGATTCAATGTGGTATGAGGCGCTTTGATTGAAAAATCCCTTTTTAAATGGTTTATGAAAATGGATTGATTATTTCAATATCTTGAAATTACTTCTTGTGATTTCAAATGAAATGTTATTAGTGAAATGTTTTTATTTTCATTATTTTTATGTGCTATGATGGTACTTGGACATTTGATGGGTGGTTACGTGATAAACCATATGATGGGTGGTGCCATGAAAACCAGGACGGGTGGTTACGCTATAACCTCCAATGCATTGGGTATAGAAGTCGGCCGTATGGATATTCCATTTAGTGATATGTGTGGAAGTCAACTGTATGGTTATTCAATTTAAGAATGTTTTTTTACAATTTAGCTTGATATGTTATGTGTTCTTTATATGGGTTTTTTGGTAATCCTTTCGTTACAAAAGGGTAGTAGTGATCTTTTATTTAGTGAAGAGTTTTTAATATTTCATAAAAGAAAAAAGTATTACTTATGATAAAGTATTCATGGATTACTTTTTATTTTAAAAATATAACAGTTTTCATTCTTTGTGTTTCCCTTACTGAACTTTTTATACTCATCCCATGTTTTTGAAATGTTTTCCACATGACTTCAAGGTGAATAGGGTCAAGGATGGGATCAAGGATAAGTCATGATGTCTAAAACATGGAACTAGACATATTTCTTTTTAATATTTTTTATTTTATAAAAAAATGGATACTGAGTAGTAGTGTCTACATGTAATATTCAAGTTGTTATGTAATAGTTATGGCCTAATTATCTAAATCTCTAAACCCGAAAAGATCCTCAATGTGAATTATTCATTTAATTCAATATAATGTAAATTTTTAAGGTCGGGTCCTTATAGTTGGTATCAGAGGCCGGTTTAGATAACTTTAGAGGTTAGGTCGTAATTTAATCATTAGTGAAATAACCATAATGGTCAACATAATAGAATGATTCATAGTTGTTTTAGAAGTGATAAATAGTGATTAAATTTTGGGGAGGCAAATGAAAGGTATTATATTACCTTTGAGGATAAATTATGTTATGGTTATTTTTGAGGAATTTTTATTTTTTTGTGGAATGTTTTGAAATTGTATAGTTTTTGAAGAATGAAAACATGCAGACCATGTGACAACACTTCGCGTTGGAAAAAGCTGCGAGAATAGAACCCATAACCAAAGTGCGATTAAGATTTATCGCCTACCACTGGACTACGTGAAGTCCCTAATTAGTATGACTAATTCTTTTTAGTTAAACAATTTTATGGATAAATAATTAGTTTATTTGGGATTATATGTTTTATCACATGGACATTATTTTTATAGAAAAATGATTTGGTGATTAAGTGATAAAGGTTATTTTGGAAGTCATTCTATCTTTTGGGAACACTATATACTTAAGGAAAATAGAATACCTTGGGATTTAAATTGTGTAATAATGGTTAAAAAATTATTTTGGAAGAATATATGTTTTTATTGTGGAAATAATTTGATTTGGTTTATTTATGGAAATTATTAAACTATCATAGGGAATATGTAATTAGGATGATTACACTTTAGTATGAGACCTTAAGAGTAGTCGATGTTTTTGGGGATACATATTAACATATACTGTGGAAGACTATGTGATTTAAATCCTTATGAGTTTTTTGTTTCAATATTTTTTTGATTATTTTGATTAATTTTAAGGACAATGGTATATTGAATGGTCTTTCATGAACTTTGGGTACTTTTGGTTGAATTTTGGAGATTAATAGTAGTACTTATTTTTATAAAGGATTATCCTTTTGGGGATTATCTGATCACGTACTAACCAATTTTGGTTTTGGTTAATGTATAAAGATATGGGAAAAATATGATTCATATTTTGTGGATCATACTATTTTTTATATGTTGATTATAGTGCTTTCAATGTTAACAAGTAATCTTGAATACTTACTATTTGGAGAAAAGATGAGTTAGTGGTATAATTTTATTAACGGATGACACACTACATGACGAGTAAGTATATTTCCTTACGATATTAGTCTTGTTATTGATAAAATTCATCAACTCTATGAAATGGATCTTGAATCCAAATTTTTTTATAAGATCTATTTTATCATCATACTTTTACCCAACAACAAGTTTATGGTATTGTGGTGGTTAACTTTCTGGGATCATGTTCTCTATCACTCTCTATTAATATATGGGAGTTAGTTTCTCTTCCATATCCATGTTTTCATGGAATCTTATTTTTTTTTGTCTTAGGTTTCCTATTTTACTTCTCCGTATTAATTTTAATGTGATGGTTTTATTGAATTTTTTTCTAATGTGGGACTTTCAATGAAGTTTTCGAGCCCTATTTTAAAATTTTGAGGACGCAACTCCCAAAAGGGGGGATGGATGTACCATCCCAAATAAATGAAGAATATGAAATTTTCATATTTATTAAAAAATTTTAATTTAATATTAATTTTACTTTAAAGGGTCTTCTATGTTTGATAGCGTACCCGATACATAACAACAGGTTTCTTTGAAATCTTACGTTGCACACTAATAATACAATATTATTATTTTAAATGGAAGTTAAATCCGAGCAGTTTTATTGGATGGAATGAAGAAAACTAACTATAATATTATTATACATGTTTGTTAAATGTATTTTCATTTATCCAATAAAATTTAGAGGCTTAAGATGTGAACGAATCTAATTTTAAGCATAATTTACATTAAAAGGTTGATTTACCACCTTTTAATGGTGAACCCGCATTAAATATAGTTTTGGTAACTTTAATAATTTATATTTGACCAAATAAAATCCTTATTTATAATTAGGACATCAAAATTTACTTTGTGTAAATTTTTGGAATTTTTCCGATAATGTTCATTTTTTTA
The DNA here is from genome assembly GCA_963277665.1 of Viscum album. Lineage (NCBI taxonomy): Eukaryota > Viridiplantae > Streptophyta > Magnoliopsida > Santalales > Viscaceae > Viscum > Viscum album. Next base: position 1,369,376,975 of record OY728138.1, on the reverse strand, counting down.
TGAATAGTCAAAAATATTGTATTTTAATTCAAAACTGAGTTTTAATCTAATTTATTTATATGGTTATATTATCTTTTTAGTTGGTTTTAAAGTGTAATTAGAATATATTTTTACCATTTAATCCAATTTTGGTCATTGGAATTAATTTAACTTTAACATTGGACATAAATAAGTGTCAATCTTTTGTTAGTTATTGTTTCTCAAAAACACGCTATTTGTTTTAACAATGGGAATTAATTTTAAAATTAATTAATGAAACTTTTATGTTTTTAATTTATAAAAATAAACATCATGTTTTGAATTCGGAATATCAAATAAAGAGTAGGCTGATGTTTTGGAATTTTTCTGAAAAACTTCATTTTTTGATGAATAGTGAAACCACTTAGTAGTAATTAAAAACTTAATTTTTCATATAAATGAAATTTTACCACTTCTGTGAATTTAATTTCACAAATACAACATACATTCTTGTTATTAGTAAGTAAAATTTGGGTAAATAAGATGAAAATAGTTTTTGGTAAATAGAAACTTTTGACTTTTATTTACCACGGTTAAAGATAAATAGGGTAATTCAAGGTAAAAAAGAATATTGTAATAGTTACAAATTACCTTAAAACTTGTCCAATCCTTATTGGATGAGTCATGGACGACCATGGGAATCTTTGGATCGATTGTGGTACCCCATATACCCATTTAAGAATGATAATGACACTTTAGATTAATTAATTTATAGTAAAGGCAACAATAAAAAAACAAAAATCATTTAGTAAATTAATTTTTATATGGTGTTATATAAGTCATATTTTCAACTATATATATTTTTTAGAAAGCTAAAAATATTTACTAAATGATAGTATTTTTTTAATAGAATTTAGACATCAAATAAATTAAATTATATATGACACAATAATGATGTAGTATTTACCTAATTAATAAATGATTTAAATAAATAAGATTATAAATATTAAAATAACATCCAAAACATTTCAAATTATTATTGGATGATTTTATTTAGAAACCGACTCATCTTATCTTAATCTTTATTTAGTTTTGGTTCTTTAGAAACCGAAGATATGTATATAATAAAATAATATTTTCAAACTTTCCTAAAGAGCCCCTCCTCCCCCTTTTAAAAGGATGCCACTTATAACCAATTTCTCACACCTCTCAAGACTTTTGGATCATCCATCCACTGCCTAATTACACTTCCTATATCCCTCTAATCCTCCTAAAAGCCTTACCTTAGGCAGAAGGCACATAAATAAGTCTTTTTGGTTCAAACCAAAGGAAGTTACCCAAATTAAATGAAATTCAAGAACGATCCAAGGAAGTCGGACAATGAGGTAAGGGGATTTCTTATCTCACTTTTAATTTCATGAGATTTCCATTGATAAACACTTATTCATTGAATGTGGTGTATTGTGTACTTTGATTTTATATATATTATCATTATTATTATTATATTCATGGTATTCTATGATTCATTTGGTTGTTATTAACTTTTGGTCATACGACTCAGTTGATTTCAACGTGGTAAAGGGTTTCATATCACTTTTTATTCTCGTAAGATTAATGCTATATTTTACACTATTTACTTTTTGTAGTGTATGTATTTCCCATTATTGTACTCTTTGTGTAATATAATTTCATTTATGAGTATTTACATCTTTTTTGTATGATCCTTCTTTCATGTGGGGCATATGTTGTGTAAGTTACCAAATCAGTAAGGGAACCTTTCACCCTCCTTTTTTTAAAAGACTTCTTTTTGTTATGTATTTTAATTTACATATTATTATGTTGTGATATAATATTGTATATCATTATTGAAGTAAATTTTATGTCCAAGTGACGAGATACCCTTTTTATCTCATCAACTAATTTTCTGAATTTTAATGTGACGCCGTTAGTCTGTCGAATTTTTGCAAGGGAACTTCTTAACCCAATTTCAATTCTTTGGGATAAACTTTTAATTCTTGAATATGTCATCCAATGAGTATGTGTGAATCAACTCTGATTGGTTTACACTTAATATCCACTTATATTGGGTGTGTAATTATTTTTCACTCATAATTATATAATTGATTAGTCCTTAATCAAAAGATACCTTCTTTATAAGGGATTTTGTCAGAATTTACATTCCATTGAGACATCAATGTTGTTATGCACCAATTAAATCTTATATAGTGTATATACTGCCCTTTGGAATATTATATCATGAATATCATTATTCTCATGAGATTATAAAGTTCTGATTAAATGTAATTCCTCAATTTTTTGTATTCAAGCGTCTCTCATTTTTTTAAAATATATTTAACTAAAATATTGTTATAATTGTTTTAAAGATTTATTATTCTAAATATTTATCTTTAATGTCTTTGTTTTAAAAATTGATTTGATTATTTATTTATATGGAAATTAATGTTTTAAAATTATAATTCCATTAAAATCTTCAAAGTGGTATGGGACACTTTGATTCCAAAATCTTTTTTAAAATGGTTTATGAAAATGGATTGATTATTTCAATATCTTGAAATTATTTCTTGTGATTTCAAATGAAATGTTATTAGTGAAATGTTTATATTTTCAATATTTTTATGTGCTATGATGGCACTTGGACATTTGACGGGTGGTTACATGATAAACCATATGACGGGTGGTGTCGTGAAAACCAGGACGAGTGGTTACGTTATAACCTCCAATGCATTGGGCATGGAAGTCAGTCTTATGGCTATTCCATTTAGTGGTATGTGTGGAAGTAAACTGTATGGTTTTTCCATTTATGTATGTTTATGTACCAAGTTACCTTTATATGTTATGTGTTATTTATATGGGTTTTATGGTAATTGTTTGGTTATAAAATGGTATGTAGTGATCTTTTATTTAGTAAATAGTATTTACTATTTCATAAAAGGTAAAAGTATTACTTATGATAAAGTATTCATGGATTACCTATTGTTTTAAAAATAAAATAGTTTTCATTCATTGTGTATCCCTTACTAATCTTTTTATTCTTATCCCATGTTTTTGAAATGTTTTCCACATGACTTAAAGATGAATAACGTCAAGGATGGGATGAAGGATAAGTCATGCTGTCTAAAACATGGACCTATACATGTTTCATTTTTTGATTTTTTATTTTATAAAAAAATGGACACTGATTAGTAGTGTCTACATGTAATATTCAAGTTGTTATGTAATAGTTATGGCCTAATTCTCTATAAATCTAAACCTGAAAAGATCATCAATGTGAATTATTTATTTAATTCAATATTATGTAATTTTTTAAGGCGGGGTCCTTATAGTTACATAACCTTATGAATAGTAAAATTCCCTTATAAATAGCAAGTTGACCCATATAAATTTTAACCTTACCCATGGTAGTATAAATCAAATTTAGGCAGCTTATAAATGAAGGTGAATATTTTAATTATTGGTATTTTTTTATTAAATGATGATTCTTTTTAAAAATTAAATATCTCATTTTAGAAAATTATTTTTGAAACATGGAGTTCATTTTAGAATTCTACACATCAAAAAATGGTGAGGGTGAATTTTTGGGATTTTTATGAAATACATGAATTTTTATATGAATAGTAAATTACGATAATTTACTATATATATATATATACATTTTAAGATAATTTCACTATTCCATGAATCATTGTTGATTTGAGAACACTTGGTTAAAACTCACATGCACTTATTATAATTCATGTTCAAGGAATCATCATTATATCTTGTCTTAGGGAAAAATAATAAACTAATGATTAAAATATTAGGAAAACCCTCCTCCCCTCTGCTATAAATACCACCCTCACGCCATCATTTATTCACACCACTCAAGATTAAAGACTTAACTAAATTATACTCAAATATCTCCATAATCTCTTACCTCATGTCTAGAAGCCCTTGGTCTTCTAAAAAGACCAAATCCTCTCCCTTAAAAAGGCTCTCAATGGAAGATAGATTCAAAAGGTAAATTCATCTTTTCAATTATTTTGTTTTTTTAAGTTCTTTTGTTATCTTTTCTATTATAACCTCTTCTCATCAACATGTTATAAAAAATACAGTACCTTATATGTATTGTAATTTTATTATGATAATGTAATTTTCCATCATCGTCTCTTGTTTTCCCTCCTTTTATACTATAAATGAAAACATCGTCTGAGATGTGTTAATTTTCACATTCAAGGAAGATGAGTTTTCAATTTGAATTACTATATTAAATAATAGTCATAAAACCTTCATAATGGTTTCAAAAGATCAAAATATATGTATTTTATCTTATTTAATGTTCTGTATTCCTTACATACTCATAATATAATATAATAATACAAAATAAGTTCATTGTGCACAAAACTGCCATGTTAATCCATGTGTTTATCATTATGGTTTATCTAATGAGTCATCCTATTGGTATATAACCAAAATCATTATAAAATAATTTATATCTTTTTAATTTAAAAAATAATATATATTAATAAATTTGGGCATTTAAACTCATTTAAAATGATCTTCTATTCATGAATACATGTTAACCAACCATGAAAACCAAGGAAGAAAATGCTCCTAAAAAATAAAATTGAACCTCTTAAACCCATAAAAGAGGAAATGAATGAACCTAATAAATTTGAACTAAATAAATTAAATGTATAGGAGGTTTTATAATTATTAATTAATTATTCCAAATTTGATTATTTACGCCACTAAGATCTATCGAAGAATACTTTCAGGCATAAGGTAAGGGGTCTCTCATTTCACTTTTATTTCTGGTCGATTTCCATTGCTCACAATTTATTTCTTTTATGAGGTGTGTGTTTACTATCTTTTTGGATATAATAACGTGATTATATTCATATTCTTGGTATTTAGTGATTCACTTGATGATTATTAACTGGATTGATTACAATGTTGTAAGGGACTTTGTCTAAATTTCTATTTCATTGTAGTTTACTTGGTATTGTGCATCTAATCATTATTATGTGGAATTTATAATGCCCCTTTGAGATAATTATTCATTTTAATTAGTAATTATATTATATATCAATATTATTGTTAGATGTATATGTCTAACATCTTAGATGTAGACAATTTTACATACGATTTTTATTTGGAATGTTACATTAACTGTGGAAATATTGATGAATCCATATCCTTTAACCAATATAGATATTGAAAAGGAATATTGTTCCTATATTAAATATTTTTATAAATAATTATTTGGACATTTAGTGATGTTTGGGGCCCTCAATAGTCAATCAATGCACCGATAGGTCTCATTATACAAATTAGTTGGAAACAATCCCTTCGAGGTTTTTTCCAAAAAATAGACGGGTTACTACCCACAGACATAAACCATCACGACAGTATAATAGATCATGTTCCAGATACAAAAAATTCAAATAATAAAAATTCTCTTTAATAATTTTTTAGTTATCACTATCCATGACGTTTTCACTATGAATAATATCTATGGATGCATTTCATGCTCCGATTATTGTTGGAAAATGTTTGCATTTATTCATCATGCCATATTAGTTATGTTTAATTGATTATGATTCTATTATTATGGATTCATGATTCCACTATATGTAAACCTTGATGAGAATTTTAGGTCACCCTTTTTATGTTTCCTTTCACCATTTTATGATGAAGAAAACCTGGAATACACTTTCAAGGAGGTAGATTATTTCAGTTTATTTGGTATCAGGTTGTTTTATATCTTTCCAAACATACTTTTGGTATCATGTATATAATATAGTCTTCCAAAACTGCTAAATGAGTCAGTGCTTCTGGATTTTATTTCTTGTAATCATTCCAATATAATAATATAATACATCGACTCTAAGATTATGTGTTCGTGGAATTACAATTTGCATGTTTGGTGCACAATTTCCAAAACCATGTGGCCAACTCGTGCAGGTACCCCTTCCTTCTAGTAGGGTTCCCACAACTAGTGCATGGTTTGGAAAACAATATGTAAAAACCCTGGGGCCCAACAATGTGACATACCCAGAATCTTGAAATCATGGATTTCATGTTTTCACCCCCCTCATTATAAAACAAAATATAGTTTTCTTCCCCATGACACCTACACGAATGATGTGGGATCCCATGATCTTCTCCTTTGTCTCTCATTCATCTTTTTTATAATCCTCAAGGTTCCTAGGTAATTTCATCTTGTTTTTTGGTTATTTTTCACATCTTATTCACTTCCAATACTGGTTAAATTTTAATTCTTGCATTATAATTCTCTAGGATGAATCCTATGGTAAGGGTTGGATAATATGGGTTAATATCATTGATTTTAGGGTGTATATTTTTCTCACTGGGCCTTGTTCTTACTATTCTGAGGATTTCAGGTTGTTCCAACACCATTGAGGTAGTTTTTAAAATACATTACCCTTCTAGAACATTGAATTTGATTTTTTTAGTATTTCTAATTGATTTCTAAATATTTTTCTCAAGATAGAGATGTGTTAGTTTAAATCATTGTGGAGTGTTCATGTTTGAAAAATGATGAAAATGTATTTCCAAAGGATTTACATAATTAAGCCTAAGTGTATATTTATTCCAGGTGTTTGATGAAATAGAAATTTGTATATAAAAATGAAATTTGATATTTTTGGATTGTATTTGGGCTTGGATGGGTCTTGTTAGTCCTATTTATGTTTTGAATTTACCTCTGTGTGTGGGATTAGTTATATTATAAGATACTTTGCCTATGTGTTAAATCCCATGTTATGTTGTGAGCCTTTTGGTGCTATCTAATTTTACCAATGGACCTCATTATGTTTATCCATTTATATGTTATTTAATGTGGGAATATGCATATGTTCCTAGGGTGGATATATGGATAGAAACATACATGATAATGACTTTCAATAAAAATATCCTTCTTAATAATATTTTAAAAAACACACATATTCCATTTTTTCTCCTCCACTTCATCATATAAATGGTTTGCACAAAAAAATGTTTTCTTCTAATAAATGGATTCTTGGTTTCCAAATGACTACAATTGTGGTTCTCAATTATGTTTCCCAAATCATAGCCCATTTGGCACCTTGAATCATGTTATTATGATCACTTGACATAAAATACATGTCAAAAATATTATTTGAATAATGGTATTGATAGGAATGGTATTCTCATTGGAAATGATTTTATACTTGTAAATATAATCATCTAGTTGGCATTTTGTACTATCTTGAAATCTGATTTAAAAAACCACATGTCATGTTGTCCAAGTAGTAACTTCTCATGGGTCTATGTATGGTTGTCACCCCTTTTGTTGACCTTTCAATGAGAGGGTCTTCACATAGATAGTGTTGGGGATTGGACAATGCATTCATGTTAGAATCTTTGAGTTATGTATTTTTCTAAGAATGTGATGATTTACTCATTCTCATTTAAACTATTATCATTGGATTCCTAAAAATCATCTTGGGGGTTGAGTGGATATTTCATTCTAGTGATGAATAGATGGATTAGAAACACATGTATAGAGGATAGGTGTCATAGTATTTTCCACTTGTGAGGCTATTTTAAAGTATCCATGTTGGTTATTAACTTTGAAGGTGCACCATATACCAATAGGTGGATACATATCGAGTGTGTCTAGGGATTGATTCTGGGGATGTTAAGGATATTCTCATGATTACATATTTTTATTTTCTTTTTTCCTTTTGCAGTAATAGGATTATTGGATCCTTTAGTGATTATCTTCTCATACTTATTTGGTTCTCTGAGATTCTATATTTTATTTTCTTATACCACTTATATTCAGTTTATTCATAATAATTTCTTATGATTTATCGATGTAGTCCTCTAAGTTGGTTTTCTGATGTGGTTTTTAGAAGGATGGGTGTTCCCAATTTTTGAAAGGATAAGAGAACTATTTCTATTAAATTTATTTCAAATTTTAGTTTATGGATTATTTTAGGAAATTAAATTCATGTAATCTGTGGTGCTTACCTACTGAGAAATTATATTCTCACACAACATATACCACTCAGAATCAGTAGACAAAATCTATTTTGCAGGATAAAATTGTGTTTAGGTTTTATTATGGAGTGGGTTGGTTTTATGGATAGTGGTGACCAAGAGGTCACATGGATATCATGTCATGTATGAGTTTGGGATTAAATTCTTTAAATTTTATGTTTAGTTTCATAATAATTATATAAATATTATATATATATGATTATATTTTTTCTGGTTTCTCTATTCAGATTCATTTGTATCTATTTATAATGGGATACATCATTCCCAATTATATGATCTTTGATAATTGACATGATTTTACAGCTATTGTGGATAATGATCACCTCTCTGGCATTGTCGCGGGCTAGCTCATGTGACAGGTTTGAGGCTAACCATGGCTGGTTCACCACAAGTTGAATGTGTATCTATTGATGTGAATGTAATGATAATAGTTTTTGAATTTTAGGCATCGTTTTGTTTGTTGGTATGAGGTATGTAGTGGGATAAGTCATCGGTTTTCCTTGTATAGAATTGGGAAGATATGGTGGTTGATTTGGTGATGGTGGATGAGATGTTATATAGTTTTAAAATGGAGTCTTGTCTTGTTTTATTGAAAGGGGTTGTTATTTTATGGATATTTTGGAGGAAGTCGGCATGTGTTATGGGGTTGTGTTATAGATTCTTAATTTTTTAGAAATTTTTGGTAATTTTGAATATAGTAATGGGTATGTTCTATAATTTATTGATCAGTGGGTATTAAGAAATAGTTAATTACATAAAGTAATGGATAAAGTCAGGGATAAATATTACTGATGGATAAGTAAAGTATTTATATTACATATTGGTAAATTAAGTGAATAATGAATGTAATATTTTAAATAAAAGGAAAATAAAAAAAATCATAAATGATGTGACTTATCGTAGGATACAAGAATTTTGTTTTAAATGTATTATTTGAATGGTGTGCTAGTTTGTGGTTTAGTATTTGTAACAATAGTTAATAGTTGTTAGTTTTATTATAAGTACTATTTTTTATGATCTACAGGGACATGTTTTGTGTATCAATTTCATATATATTATATTTTAATTATGGTTTCATGTGTTAAGAGACCATGAATAATGTTGTATTTCTTGTCAATTAGCTTGTATGCTGATATGTGGATGAAACTCTTAATATGTGTATAGTATATGAGAAGAGAAGAGTAATATAATACCATTATTCATGATAAATAATTAAATTAATGAATTTATTTATCCTTGGAGAATGACCTTTTTAATGTGATTATGATCAGTACATGAATAACATAACCTTCAGATGATGATTTTAGTTGATTAAAATTGATTGAGAAGCCCTCTAAGTGAATTGATTAGGTTATCTGAAATTTATAATAATTCTAATCATATTATATTGAATTCAAAAATATAAAAGTGAGGAACCCTATGATTTAATTCATAGGGTATAGATCCATTACATAATGTATCTCCATAGAAAAAACAACAGATATTGTAGGATACAAGTTATGAACCCTACATTTGGTAAAAGCAATGAATCATAGGTTACATGAACACTACGATGGAGAATTTTTGTATTATAGAAGCCTTGTGGGATATAGGTTTATTTAATTATATTATTGGGATAAAAATTATAAAAGTAAGGATCTACTAAATAATTGACATTGAAATGTGTAAGAATTTTATTCATATGAAATAGGTTTGATTTGAGTGGTGAAATCACGTAGGAAGGGGTAACTTTGTAAGCCAGTAGGACAATGGGTAACATGTTTAATTCTCATAAGATACTTTCCCTTTCACAAGACAATACTACTTTATAAGATAACCAAGGTCTGTAGGATACAATTAATTCAATAATGTGTTAGTATTATAATATTTTAATGGTTTTGTTATAATGTTATGTGTTTTATTTTTAGTGTATTCCTTCATATGATACATGCATAAGATGAATAACATGTAATAAGAGTTGTTCCAAAATACCAATAATGTGTAATATGAATAATTATTTTCATATATAGTAGTATTGGAAGCAAACCATTTTTTGTAATAAGTATAATTTTATAAGATATAAAATAATAGGAGAAATCAGATCTTTCAAAATCTAGCCAAAATTCCAAAGGGACCTCATATAGTCCCAATTGGAAGAAAATATCAAACATTGTGATAAAGTATTTCAAAAAAATGGTGAATTGAATAGTATTATGTTTTAAAGCTATGTTTTATGAATTAAAAAACCCAAATTATACAAGTGACTCATGATTTAATAATGAAATGAAAAGTACCATGATTCAATGGGGGTAGTGAGACATTATAATTTTATGGAGAGATGAATACTTAGATGGATTAAAATGATTTTGAGTTAGTGGGTTTCTGTGAAAATAAGATGTGATACTTTAATATCATATTAATAAGAAGAAATGAATTTGAGTCTTAAAGTTGTTTTACATTTTTTCTTGAATTGATTCATATTATTGTTTTGAATAATAATCTAAATTAGAATATTATTCCAAAATTAAAAGAAATATTATATATCCACAATAAAAATTATATGGGAAAAAATTCACAGTAATTATATAAATAAAAATTAGGGAGAATAATAATAGTTTGTTGAGACTGAAGTATCTGATATAGCGAAAATATAGTGAAAATATGTCATGTTTCAAAGAAGATGGAGTTAGAACATAAAGATGCGATTCTGGGGATGGAATAAGAATAAGAAGGATCCTATAATATTATCATAGAGTAAAAGGTGATTAAATTGAGAAGTGGTTGGAACTACATTTTTTAATCAACACATATGTAAATAGTTATAATAAAATATGACATTGTGACATATCTTGTTATTAATATGAATTTATCATTCTAATATAGAGTATAGGGACAAGAACAACCAGTATAAATTGTTGTTGATCAAAATTTAATGACTTAAGACCTTTTGTTTGGAATATGGTGGGACACTTTAAGAACATGTGTAAGATTTATAAACCATTCCATCAACCAATGGTAGCTCGATATTATGGGATACAACAAAAATAAAGTATCAAGAGTGGATTAGGGAAGTGAATGATTCACTCCCTAAAGAATGTGTGTGGTATCCCAGGATGAAACATCAATATACCAACTGTAGAATGGTTTATCGTCATTGTAGATCAGAAACACGATCACCTTATTTTACAATAATTTTGGACAGTTCCTTACAACCAGACTACACTGGTCCCCATTCTAGACTCCTCATAAGATATACTCATTTTCAAAACAGGGGGAGTAAGAATAAAATAATGTTGTGAGTTGAAAGGATTATTAAGGGAAAACTTAATAACATTTCATCAAGTCTTAGATCATAATCTTATGGAAAAAATATAATCTGATAAATATCTTATAAAAACATAGAACAATAAGAGTTGTCTAAAAGGAATAATATAATGGCCAATAGTTTCAAAGGATCAAACATATAAAATGTTATAGGACTAAAAAAACATGAGAAAATAAATTTGAACCACATATTCATAACATAATTATATAACATAATAATGTGAAATAAGATAAAACATAGGAAGTCATAATATAGTAGAGAAGGAATTATAACATGATTCCAATAACACAGTGAGATTAGGATAACAACTCATTCACCTTCTTGGTATTGTTCTAACAACATATCTTCCCTATTGGGGAAGAGATAACAAACCATGTACCCTATTTGGTTAATTAGATATAAAACATCAACTAATTAATTGGAGGATGATATATGACCCACCATATCAAATAATAATCATTTAAACATATTTGTTCCTAAATCACATGATTAAATATTTAATAAAACATTTCAGAAGTCATCCATATATTTAATGTGGATAGTGTTACATAAATATATACCAAGTGTAACATAAGAAGAATTAAAGATGTTTGAAAAATGAAAATTACCATTTCAATATTATTTAAAAAATTACATTAAAAATTTGAGTAAATACTCCCATTTATTTTTAATGTCATTAATAATTATATTTGATTGGATAAAAAATTATAATATTGAAGGGAATAATTATTGAGAATAATTTTCATAATGGTGAAATAATTTTTTTCACATTGGAAAAAAATATAATGTTTTTTAGAACACATTGTTATCATTATCATAATAAGATAATGTTATAGGTCACATTCAAAAATATATTTTTGAAAAAATATGAAAACACTTCTAAAATCCATTAGCATTAAAAATGACCTTAAATAGTGGATCCTTGATAGTGGCATAAAGGTCACCTCACAAAAATTCAGAGTGGAATCTAAAACAAATTATCATGGAAAGATAATTTTTTTAATATTTTAAAATCCATTTATAGAAACCCACATCATAAAAAGAGTATGAAAAAATGATTTTTAAAAGTGGAATAATTATATATTATTTCCAATGGAAATAAAAAAAATCAGTTTTCAAATAATAATGGAGAACATTAGTGTGAATAGAGACACAGATATGAAGGATAAAGAGCCTACTTGTGAATGAAAATAATTATTCTCAATAATGTTATAATTTTATGAGAATGAAACTCATCAGGGAAGGAAAATTAAATTAAAATATTATTTTTTCCATGAATATGAATATAGAGTTCCGTAAAATTAAATTTTATAGTGGAGGAACCCATTCATGAATGAATGAATTTCAAGAAGAAGCATCCTAACTAAAAGAAATAATTTTACATTTTGGTTGGGATTGTACTAGTGGCCTAGGTAGTTGTGAATATAGTATTAAAATCTTTCAAAAAAATGTTTTATCATGTTACAGATTTTAGGAAATCTATTTATGAATCCTCCACTATAATTTATCCTTATCTAATTATTCCTCATTAACTGTAGCGTGCCTATTACAATGTGGCATGATTTAGTAGATCTCAGAGGATGGATATGGATCAATGTGCTTTTTGATTCTGTTATAGATGGTTCTTATAGGTGTTATATCCATCATGGTAGTGGTATGATTTTTTGGTCGATAATGGATCTTTAGGGAGGGTGAGGAGTGGTGGATCTGATTGAATTATATCAAAGAAAAAAAATGTGATTGTAATCTCATGACTATAGGACATTGTGCAATATAAAACTCTGTAAATCAGATGTGTTAGGCTTGAGGCGTGTTTGATAATAGGATCCCATCTTAACCTATAGAAACCCAAGTCTTTTACACATTTCATTAAATTATTTTAAGCATAGTAAAGCATCATATTACATTTCTAGGATCTTAAAGTCTAGTGTATTGGAAGACTATGTACATAAAACATAAATCATGGAACTAAATATAACCTTTATTTATTTATTCTTCACAAAGATCCCCTAACATTCATTTTTGAAAAATATCTTCATAGGATAACCTGGGGATAACATGAACAAATGGATGCCCTAAAAATCCCAGTATGGGAATAAACATTTGAATAAAGCATCAACACACGGGTTAGAATCCATGACATAATGATATAATAAGGTAGGGAACATTTGGAACCATAATATATAAAAACTGGATAATATAAACATGTATTCATAGTAATTTGGAGGAAACATAAATCATGAATTTATCATGAATCAAGGAACATTTCATAAAGAGAAGCACCAGTGATGGTTATCCACTAAGACAATTGCACATGGTTGCACGATTCTAGGATAACAGACAAAACCATTTCACATAACACCTCATGAGACTCAAAATTACCCAAAGAATTGGAGATATATATATAGGTTAACTCATCATAACATGTTCATGAATATTCTTTCCACATATATAATTATACATAATAAGTCATACATAAACACATGGGTTCCCATGGAACGAAATGGGTATCAAAATCATGACATAAAGTATAATTAATGGGTGAGTCAAACAAGTGTCCATGAAATAAAGGAATTAAAACACATATAGTTATTAATAATGTAAAATAGGAATATATCATGGTAAGTGACATCAAACAAAAGTGAAAACATGTAAGAAGAGTATTTATGAAATTTTAGCATCAAAATATTTTAGCGTGGTTTTAAAGAAAATACTATACAGTATTTAAAATAAAAAAGAGAATAATGTTTTATATAAATCCAAAAGTTAACCAAGAGGGTTTCAATAATATAGAATTTAATTTATAAAATCAATTGTATCTTAAAATAGATGATAGATTTCACTTCAAACTATGTAAGAATTTAGGAAGTTCTCTAAAATCGGTTTTGCTTACTGGGAAGTACTGAGGAGGGAATCATTAAAATACCTGTATACCCCCAAAAGAGAATGATGAATGGATATTGATAAATGAGTTTGGAAAATATACATAGAATTTATAATATTTATATAAAAATAAAATGTAACTTCACTTGGGTAGATAGAAAGATAGATAATCCTGAAGGAATAATGGAGGTTTAGGTAGAATACCATACATTATGTTTGATGGTGTACTTCACATGATATTTGTGTCCTAGATAGAAAAATTAAATTCATTAATTAAAATTTCCAGTACATATTTTTAATGTTATTTATTTAAAATAACATTATTATGTTCCTTAATGGCCTTTTTGATGGGTTAAGTGGTTCAATTTTGTTGTTTGTTTTATTTGTTTTCACGATTGGTTTACTTATAGACATGTATGAATAAACATGTAAGAATGGAATGGTTGTATAGAGTTGGAGTTATATTTTATTTGTGATCATTAGTTATATTAGTTGGTTATAAAATTAATTTGGTTATTTGGAGTGATGATAAATCGTTATGTAAAACTTTTATGATTACTGTTTTGGTAAATTGGTTGGTTTTTGATCACATCGAACACATTTTTCATTATAAATTAATATCATGTGAATGAAAGATTCTAGAATCTTACAAAAGACATAATACGTATATTATTGTCTGTTTCAACCATAATAATGGTTTCATGACTATAATTTATGATGGTAAAATTAATTGAAATCCTATTATCCATGAATGTGATAAATTACACATATCAGATGATGTTTTCATTTCTAGTATAAACAGAGGGGAAATGATAGATGAGATGAATTATCCCATTATCATACAGAAATTCTAGTACATATAAGTTACTAATGTTATCATAAAATTCATATGAAATCAGGTGAGTAAAGAAAATGAAAATAATGGAACTTGAAAGGAAATGAAAATAATGGATCTTGAAAGAAAATAAAAGAAATGAAAAGAAGAAATTTCCTCTTGAATATATCATTCTTCGGAACCACTTTAATGGAGAGTTTTTTGTACTTTATGAGAAAAATGGATAATTTACATGGGGAAGGAGCTTGTGAAGATATTTGAGAATAATTTGGACAAGGAATAAGGCTTGATATGAGTGGAGAGAAGATGGGGTGAGGGTGGTTTTTATTGTGGAGGAGAGGTGGGTTTTCTCAATATTTTATTCAATATTTAATTATTTTTCTCAATACAAGAAATATAATAGATTCTTGTGACACAAAATAGTAATATGTTTTTTTTAGTTCTAACTTAGGGTTATTTCATTATCAATGACTCAATAAATTGTGTATTTAACAAATATTGTATATATAATGAAAATTACCGTTTATTACTATTCACCGAAAAAGTATTTAGAAAAATCCCAAAAATTCAACGCAAACATTTTTGAACATGTAGAATTAAAAAATAATGTTCATTTTATTAAAATAATTTTCTAAATATCAAATGTTTAATATAAAATTAAAATCAAAATTTACTTGAAAAATACAAATTTTAAAATTAAAACTGATTTTATAACATAATGAAATATTAATTAAGGTCTCAAAAAAATTTCATATAATCATAACTCATAAAAATACTTATTTATGAAATAATTTTATGAACCAAAATTCTTTTAAAATATTAAATTAATCATAAAATTGTAATTAAATATACATGACTCACAAAAATACCAACACTATGATACAATTATCTTATATTTTCACTTATAAGAAGTATAAATTTTATTTATACTTTCATTAGGAAGGTTTCTTATTCACTTGTATGGTTTAATATTCATAAGGGTCAAATTACTATTCATATGGGTAACATTACTATTAATAAGGGTCAGTTACCATTCACTAAAAATTAAGTACGTCTTATCAAACTCCAAACATCTTACTGATCACAACTGTTTATGTCAGATTTTCAAAATTCATATCATAGATTTGACAATATGATTTTCAAAGGTCACATAGTACTTAGTAGTTTTTTATTTTGTGATTTCATATCATTATACTATATGAAATAATTATAAGAAGTGAATTTCCATTGATTAAAATTTGGGTTGTTAAATTCTTCCCCCTTATGAAATTTCTCCCTAGAAATTTCATTTTACATTCTATGCCATAAATAGGTATTGGAACTTTTCCTTATTTTCCTTCTCAATTTCCCATGTTTCCACTTTATACTTATGGTTCTGCCATAGTAATTCAGTCATCTGAGTTGTCTTTTTGCTTTGAAATTTAACTCAATGAACCAAGATCTTTACTTTATACTTCTCCTAAAATAGATAATTCTCTAACTATACAACCTCTGAAGAAAGTATATGTGAAGGATCGAGTTTGTACATCTATAAGAGGGATATATGGAAGACATCATGTAATTTTGACATGGTAGGTGGAATTGCTAGTCGATAGGCCACAACTCTGACATGAACAAGAATCTAGAAGGGGACACTGTACCTAGGACTTAGATTTCGCTTCTTCCCAAATCTCATGACCATCTTCCATTGAGATATTCTGAGGAATACCATGTTTCCAACTTTGAAATCAAAGTCTCATTGACCATTGTCTGCATAATTATTCTGTCGACATTGGGTTTCCTTGATGTGCTGTTGAATGGATTTTTTTCTTCTCCACTATTTCATCAAAAATTTCAGGACCTAGATGCTTATGATCACCAACTTCATCCCAACACATTGGTGTTCTGTACCTTTTCCCCTAAAGGTCTTGATATGGTTCCATTCAGATTCTCAAGTGGAAACTATTATTTTAAGAGAATTCAACCAATGGAAAATGTCAGTGCCATCCTCATTTTAAGACCATAAAACATGATCTCAACATCTCTTCTAATGTATGATTAGTTCTCTCAGATTGACCATCAGTTTTAGGATGTTAGGTCATACAAAAGTTTTGTTCAGTGCTTATAGAATGTTGGAGTGTTTTACAGAACTTCGAGGTGTATCATAGATCTCTATCAGATACTATATATAGTGGTACCCCATGTGGCCTTACCAACACATTGACATATATATATATATATGTATATCTATGCAAGTTTATCCTTTGAGAAGTCCTCTTGAATTTAGATAAAGTGAGATGTATTTGTAAGATGATCCACTATGACCCATATAACATTGTTTCCTCTAGATGTCATTGTATGTCCTGTGATAAAGTAAATGGTGATTTTATCCCACATCTATGTTGGTATGGGTAGTAGTTTTATCATCCATTTATACTTATATCTTACAGCCTTCACTTTTTGACATACCATGGAATTTTAAGTATATTTAGCAATCTACTTTCTCATATTGTCCCACCAAAACTTCTCTCAGAGATATTGATACATATTTGTGCTCCTTGGTGAATAGAGAAGATTGATATATGTGCATCATTTAGAAGATCATTCATTATGTCTAGATCATATGGTACACATAATTGTGACCAAAATCATACAACTTCTTCCTCGTAAATATATAACTCATAGGATTTCCCATTTCTAATAGCTTCTTCCCTTTTCATAATTTCCACACCATTTCTTTGAGCACCATTTATTTTCTCCATGTGGGATGGATGAGCAATATTTTGAGAAAATATTGATGATGAACGTCCCTTAATAATTCCCATGTCCATCCTCTACCAATCTATGAAGATTGGATCATTTTCAATTCTCATCAATGATAAAGATGCATGATCCTTTCTATTTAGAGCATCAACAACCATATTTTCCTTTCTGGGATTATAGTGGGTTGAGAATTCATAATCCTTAAGGATCTAAAATCATCTTCACTGGTGCATATTAATTTATTTCTATGTGAATATATATATTTGAGACTCTTGTGATTAGTATATATTTCACACTTCTCTCTATAGAGGTAATGGCATAAGATTGTCAACAAAAAGATCACAACTTCGACCTCTAGATCATGCATAGGATAGTTTTTCTCGTGTATTTTCATTTTTCTTGAGTCACAGGCTATCAATTTATCATTTTTCATTATCATAGAGCCTAATCCTTTCTTTGACGAATCACTTTACACTACAAATAGTTCTTCACTTGTTTGGAGTCTTAGTACTGGCATAGTGATAAGCCTCTTTTGAGATCATTAAAGATTTCCTCACATTATTGAGTCCATACAAACTTCAACCCCCCTACCATGTCAGCTTCATAATTATATTTGACAATTGTGAAAATTTCTTCACAAATCATCAATAATACCTAGATATACCTAGAAAGCTATGGATCTCCATTATAGATGTTGGTCTGGGCCACTCTTTAATTTCCTTTATCTTGGAGGGGTCTACAGTTCTCCCTTTTTGTTGATAACATGCCATAATAATGATACTTACTCTATCCATAACTCACATTTACTGCACTTTTCATAATGTTTGTCCCTTAATAAAGTCATATGCATTGTATTAAAATACTCATCTTATTACTCCTTTCTCTAAGAGTGTATTAGAATATCATCGGAAAATACTACCCAATATTTGTTATGGTAATATCTAAATACTATGTTCATTAAATACATTAATATTTCCAGAGCATTAGTGAGTCCTAAGGTCATCACTATGAACTCATTGTGTCTATGCCTCGTTCAAAATGCAGTCTTGGAAATATATTGTTCCTTACCTTTAATTAGTGATATCCTGACTAAAGGTCCACCTTAGAGAAATAAATGGCCCCATTAAGCTGATAAAACAAGTCATTTATCCATGGAAGGGTATACTTGTTCTTTATCATGGTTTTATTGAGCTCACAATAATCAATGATGAGTCACATCGATCTTTCCTTATTCTTGACGAAGAGGATTGGCACACCCCATGGTAAAGCACTAGGGTGAATGAAACCCTTCTCCAGATTCTCCTATTACTACTTATTCTTCTCTTCCAGCTCTATAGTGGCCATTCTATAAGGTGTCATTGATATTGGTAGTGTTCCATGAATAAGTTCAATTGGGAACTCAACCACTCAATAATGTGGAAGACCATAAAATACTTCATGGATTATATTAGCGTGATCCCTCATGATGGTCATATATTTGAGAAGTATCATCTTCTTTGTGTCAACCATTTGAGCTAGACATGATTGAAAATAAAGAAGTATTATACACACTTGATACAACGATTCTAATGGAGATTCATCTTCCCCGTTACACTTTTTAATTATTGGTGGATGCATCAGGATTTGAAGAGTCATCTCCCTTTACCTATAGTTAATGTTGTCATTGTATAAAGATATCGAATCCATTCCCAAGACAAAATCGAACTCCGCTGTAGGATGTATGATGATATTTTCAGGGATTTTTAGTCCACAAATGTAAATTAGGGAAGAGTTATATAATTTTTATGCAGTAATTTTCCCATTTTTTTTTCTCCCAGATAACTCAATCTCCAAATTTGGAGGTGGTGTTAGAATGGTTATTCTAAACATTCAAGATATGAAATAATGCATAGAACCATAATCAGATAGTATGTTCACTATTCCAGAATTGATAACTAGAATACATGTCACCAAATCATTGTTTGGATCCACCTCAGTAGTAGTGATAGCATAAAACCTTCCTTGTTGCCTTGGTGGTTGCTAATGATTTCTTCTGACAACCCTTGGTTTAGGGAAATTGTTTGCATAAATCCCATAATCCTTACAGTTGGAACAACGCACTATATGTTGGTTATTGAACTGAACCTTCCTTTAATCATCCACATTAGTGGGATTCTTTATATCCCTCTAGTAGTTCTTAGTATGATGACTCATTCTTCTATATTTTAAGAAATTCATAGTTCCCATTATACAGTTCATAGGATGATTCTTCCCAAAATTTTGACATGTGGGATGTTCCATCTTCTTTCCATCATGGGACTTATTTTCCTAAACACCCACATTAGACTCCATTATCCATTTTTTTTATTAGACCCACACGACCATTTGGATTCTCCAATCTACATTTCAACCGTGTGGGAAAAATGGAAAATTTCTTCATAACTATCAATGTCACGAATCACCAATGCTTTTTATAGACTCAGATTTAGTCTAATAAAGAAGCGATCCACCTTTCTTTTGGTGTTCAAGACTAATATAGAGTCATATATTGAATGCATCGTGAATTTTACTTTATACGCCCTGATAGACTCTTCTTCCTTCTTATTATGTTTTAGGAACTCTCTTTCATTCCTGAGATGGAGGGTCTGGGGAAAATATTTATTAAAAAACATTTTCTTGAATTCCTCCCAATCCATGAAATCAATTTCTTCCTAGGAATTTTTATTATTTATCAATTTTCACCACTTATCAGCTTCCCCATCAAAACATTAGACCAGAAACCTAACATTCACTTATTCTACACACTGAACGGTAGAGAATATAGTTTCAAAGGAGTTAATCCACTGTTATATGAGGAGGGGATCAGAAGATCCATGAAACATGGGAGGATTTTTCCGCATGAAAGATTCAACAACAAATTTCCCTTTCCTTGGAGTATGAGGGCCTTCCAAATTATTCAAGATATTATTAATATCTTGAGATAGATGAGGAAGTACTATCATAAAGTTTAGAGAAACTGTTCCCATTATATTTTTCATATCATTAGGGAAATATCCACATTCCCTGTCATATTGATTACTGGACCCTGTTCTTCTATTTTCCTCCATTAACTAAGAAAAATAACTTACAATTATAGGGATTTAATCGTTATCTATTAAGTATAAAAAGGAATTTTAAATATAGAATGATAAAATCTTAAAGGGAAATCATATTCTAACAAGTGATTTCCAATGTTTAAATGTATGTTATACTTGATATGTTACTTACCATAGATACCTATGAGATCTTTTTTTGTTCCCTTAATAATGGTTCATAATAAGATAATGAATTTACTGAAGAAAATACCTAGGGAGTTTGAAACTAGTTGTGATGTAAGGAATGTTGTTTTGCACCATTTCCCGTTCGAGTCCAGATCAAAGAGGTGTTTTTCAGTTACCCCTAGATACATCTGTGCTAGAGCTACATCAACTTGATTGTATCCAGACATGGATATATTTTCATGATAAAAAAATTACTCTATACTTACCAAAATTTAGGGATTTCTTCATAAACTTAGTATTATCCCGAAGAATCTTACTAAAGTGTTCTACTCCTAATTTACAAAAATAAATAGACCATAAATTAATACCAACTATAGTGACCCTATCCTTTTACACATATCATTACATGATTTTAAGCATTGTAAATCATCATATTACATGTCAAGGATCATAAATTCTAGCATCTTGGAAGTTAAGGTACATATAACATAAAACATGGAACTAAATATAACATTAATTTATTTAGACTTCATAAAGAGCCCCTAACATCCATTACGCTCATACATATTCATATGATAATCTATGGACAAAATGAATAATGGTATGAGTAATAAATCCCAATAATAAAATAAACATAAGAATAAATCTTCAGTACTTGGGTTAGAAGGTATGGAAAAATGATAAAATAAGGAAAGGAACATATAGAATCATAACATATAAACATGGGATAATATAATCCTGGATTCATAGTAATTTGGAAGAAACCTAAAACACGACTTTAACATGAGTCAATTCTTGTTTAACATAGAGGATCACAAGTTATGGTTAACCACCAAGACCATTGCACATGCCAGCACGAGTCAAGACAAACCTCTAAGCCCATTGGACATAATTTCTCATGAGAATAAACTTTACCCAATTAATTGGAGAGCTATCTAGTCACATCCATCATAACATGTTAATGAATATTCTTTCCACGTATATAATCATAAAAAACCAATAATGATTAAACTTAAGGGTACCCATGTAAAGAAATGGGTATCATAATCATGTCATAAATCATAATAAGTTGGAATATCAAACAAGTGTCCATGAAAGAAAGGAATTAAAACATGCATGAAAAATTCATAAGGGAAATCAGAATATATCATGATATGTGATGCCAAATATAAGTCAGAACATGTAACAAGAGTATTTAAGAAACTTTAGCATTAAAATATTTTAGTTCAGTTTTAGGGAAATTACTATAGGAAATTGAAAATAGAAAACATGAATAATAATTTATATAAAAATAGAAGTGAAAAGTGGGTTTTCAAAATATGAATTCCTATTTTATAAAAACAATTTTATCTTAAAATAAATGATTAGGTGTACTTTAAATTGGGTAAGAATTCGGGAAGTTCCCTTAAACCGGAGATGCTTATCAGGATGTATTGATGAGGGAATCATTTAAAAACATGTATACCCTCAAAAGAAAATGATTAATGGATATTGATAGAAAATTTTGGATAATATACATATCACTGAGAATATTTAAAAAAAATAAAAGATAACTTCATTTGGGAAGAATGAATGATAGATAAACCTAAAGGAATAATGGAGGTTTGGGTTGAATCTCTTACCTTATGTCTGATGGTGTCCTTCACTTGATCTTATTATCCTGGGTAACAAAATTAAATTATTTAATTAATATTTCAAGAATATTATATTTATGTAATTAATTTATAATAACCTTATTCTGTTTATTCAGGACCTTTTTTTGGGTTAATAGGTACAATTTTATTATTTGTTTTGTTGGTTTTCAGGACTTGTTTATTTATAGACACGTAAGGATAAACATGTCTGAAGAAAATGGTTTTATAGAATTAGATTTATATATTATTAGTGATCATACATTATATTAATTGGTTATAAAGATCATCTGGTTATTTGGAGTGAAGATGAATCATTATATAAAACATTAAGGAAAACTGTTTTGGTTAATTAGCTATTTTTTGATCACATCGAACACATTTTTCAATATAAATTAATACCACATGTAAAAAATATTATAAAATATTACATAATATATATTTAATATATTAGAGTATGGTTCAACCTTAAAAATGGTTTCATGGCTAGAATTTAAGATGGTAAAAGAATTTGAAAACTCGTCATCCTTGAATGTGATAAATTAACACATCTCAGATGTTGTTATAGTTTATAGTATTAAAGGAGGGGAAATAAGAGATGATGACGAGTTAACCAATTATCATAAAAAAATTGTAATACATATAATGTTCAGGTTTTATCAAAAAATTTTGATAAAATTATTCAAGGAAATAAAAATAAAATAATGGAACTTGAATGAAAATAAATAAAATTAAATGAGGAATTTACCTCATGAATACAACATCCTTGAGAACTTAAGTAATGGAGAAGTTTTTCTCATTATGAGACCAAGGGATACTAGAAGTGGGGGATGATCTTGGGAAGATATTTTAGTAGAATTTGGACAAGGCACAAGTCTAGAGAGAAGTGAAGATAAGAGGGGGTGAAGGTGGTTTTTATAGTGGAGGAGAGGAGGGTTCTCTCAATATTTTGTTGATTATTTAATTATTTTTCTCAATACAAGAAATATTATTAATTCTTTTGCTAAAAAACATTAATATGTTCTTTTATGTTTTTACCCATGGTTCTTACATTTTCCACGAATCAATAAATAGTGTATTTAACATATAATGTATATATATAACAAATTACCGTATTTTATTATTCACAAAAAATTCATGTATTTCAGAAAAATCCCAAAAATCCATCCCTACCATTTTTTAACATGTAGATTTCAAAAATTACATCCATTTTATGAAAATAATTATCTAAATATGTGAAATTTAATTTTTAATTAAAATAATATCTTACTTGAAAAATACAAATTCTAAAATTAAAACTTCTTTTCAATCACTTTGAAAATTTAAATAAGGTCTTTTAAAATTAAAATACAATTATTATTCATCAAAGTAATAATTTTTTAATACATTTTATGAAAATAAATTTTCATTTAAATTATTAAATTAATCATAATTTTGTAATTAAATATACATGACCCACAAAAATACCAACACTATGATACAATTATATCATATTTTCATTTATAATATAGATAAATTTTATTTATACTTTTATTGGTAAGGTCACTTATTCACGAATATGATTTAATATTCATAAGGGTGGTATTATTATTCATAAGGTTAAAATTACTATTCAAAGGGGTCAGTTACTATTCAATAATAATTATGTTTCTCTTATCAGACTCCAAATATTTTACTAATCACAACTATGTATGTCAATTTATCGAAATTCAAATCAGAGAAGTGACAATATTATGTTTAAAGGTAAAATAGTACTTTGAAGTTCAATGTGTTGTGATTTTATGTGATTATAATCTATGAAATTATTTATAAGAAGGGAATTTCCATTTATTAAACCTAGGGTTATTACATCCACCCTCTAACTAGAAACATTCTGCAAGATCACATGTTTTGTATGTGTTTACATTTCAATGGATTTTGAGATTCTAATTTTGTAGATGGGATAAATATTAAAAAATGCTTCACAATGACATTCCAAGAGTTTAAACACATTAAATTTTATTTGTATGGGATTATGATAAGGTGTCTCAAGTGTCTAGATGATCTTGATAACATTAGTCTTCAATAGTAAAATTTTAGAAATATGAATATGGAGTTTTATAGTTAGTGAATGGTTAGGGATAACATTGAACTATGACCATGTGACACTATAGGGATGTCATATAGTTTTTTAAACAATTCACTTGATTCTACACATCCATTCATGAAACATTATTTAATTTTTGAGGTAAAGGACATTGTGTGTAGATGGTTTTTCGAATTTTCCACATAGCCAATACGGTGTGTGGATGTTAGATAATTAAAAATGAATATTTGGCGCATGGTTTCTATAACAATGAACATTAAACATACACGATTTTGATCATGGGATGTTATTTTTCACATTTTAGGAAACATATTATGAAAATAACATAGCCAAACCATGAACACCTTTAAAAAGTGTAAACTAACCAATTTACACCTCAAGACATTAACACTTTCTTCCCCTTTACTTTTCTTCAAATTCACAGCAGATGAAATAATGGGAGAGTTCTTCAATATTTCCTTCTAAGACATTATAGATATCTTCCATCTATGCACCAATTCAATTTTTGTTCATGTAATTGGATCCCACTATCTAAGACTATATTTCAACTTAACTATTTTTCCTTTTTCTCTCACTGTATTCGATGATATTTTCATATGATCTCACAAGCCCGATTTTCATGTTGTTTTTATAACTTTTCAATTTATCTTATTCCATCCTAAATCAATGTAAAATAATGGATGTCTAAAGAATACTGGGTATAAGGTTGGTGGTATGTGTCTCATCCCTCAAAGTTTCATCAGTTATTAATTATTTTCATTGTTCCAAAAACTATACTTATTATGTTTTTCTCATGAAATGATAAATTTCATAAATTTAAAACATAGACCACAACCATTATGTTCCATATACCGTTTTCATGGTAAGAGGTTTATAACCACATCCAAAACAACCATGTATGGTGATTTTGATTAAATTATTATAATTTTTGTAATTTGAATTTTTTTTACCAAACCACCAACTGTGTGTGTTGAGATTTCCACTTTCTAATGGAATAAATTATTTAATTAAATGAAGGATAAGTGATATATTTAAACACTTTGACCGAGGTATTTTATAAATTAATTTATTAATTAAATTAACCATGATGAATTTTATTAAGAAATGTATACCTCCGTATCCATCTTTATGAGTGATTTAATAATTGGAAAATAATGAAATCATAAATGGTTTGGATAAACCACCTGGTCCTTGAAAACATTATATATGATTGATAATTAAGAAGGAAAAACTGATAGAATTAATTGAATTGAGAAGAAATT
This sequence comes from Viscum album, assembly GCA_963277665.1. Taxonomy (NCBI): domain Eukaryota; kingdom Viridiplantae; phylum Streptophyta; class Magnoliopsida; order Santalales; family Viscaceae; genus Viscum; species Viscum album. The sequence goes on along the minus strand of OY728138.1, from coordinate 1,369,350,986 downwards.
TTTTAATGGAATGAATCATAGTTTATTGTGAAATGTCATAGATATTTCCCTTATCCTTATTGTTTGTTTATAAATAAATCTATATAATGGTATATAGATAATCATAAAGATTTTAAATTAGCATGGATGTTTCCCATGTATTGTTTTAAATTATAAAATTAAACAAACCTATTTAATTGTAGTATTTCTCATGAGTTATATGGGTTATGATATAGAATTACTTGGATGGGATTATAGTTCATGTTGTATTTTATGAATTATGAATGGAAATGTGGGGTTAGACCTGGTTCAGCCCATCAATTAATGAAAATTGATGGACTTGAATTTATCCAATATTTTTTGTTGTTTTGGATATGTATTTCCTTACAATTTATATTTAAATTGAGGAAATAAAATTCTCAATAATTGTACATTTTGATCATTCTCATTAATTATCAAAACTATTGGGCATGGTGTTCTTTATCATTATTTTTAGAAACTGATAGACTTGAAATTTTATATCCCCTTGAGTACGATAATCGAGACAATGCCCACTTCGAGATATAAAACCCCATATGATTACCTTTCACATGAACCCCGTTATTATATACTATAGGTCCTAGGTGTATATTATATATCAAATGTTAAATGCTTAGTGACATTCCGATCTCGGCCAAAGTAAGAATGGTCGGTCAGGGTTCCAATGAGAAACTTGAGCTGAACATGGTCTTTATTTAATTTATTAGTTACATTGATATACCCATACACTAATTTATTTAATATTCCCATACATGATAGCATTAAAAAATGTGGTGGTGTCATAATGATTTTTTATAACACATTGTTCTATATTCCATTGTGTACCTGAATATATCACATTGACACATTTTGAAATCTTGGATTGTAATTCATAATCTTATCATTATAGTTTGAGTTGACATGGTAGAAGGAGATAGAGAATATAATTGAGATTTCTTCTAGAGTTCAGTATTTTATTTATTTATTATTTTATCAATATATTCTTATTTTATGTATTACCTATTATTTACTGACTTTCTATATTAGGAATCATAATGTTAATGAATGGTTGGATATTTTAAAACTCAACAGTATATCAATGTACTATTTATAGATAGTTATTATTATATTTCACTAAATTTTATTATTTATGATTCCCCTATGTTCATTACCAATCTATAAGATATTGTCTCCCCACTGTACAACCTTAGACACTCGCTGCTAGTAGGAAGCCTCTAGCATACAGGTATGTGAACTTGAGGCCTTATCACCAGCTGGTCTAATTAATGTTTATAGAGAAAACAAAGCCAAGATATGACAATGTGGTATCAGAACATTATTTTTATTATCTTTTAATCTTTTTCTGATAGATAGGAGACTATGAATGTGTTAAAACCTATTAAATGGATAGTACATTGGAAAGAAAACCCATATATTAGAGAAAGATCACAATTTGGGGGATGATAATATTGTTCATGAAGTTAATTTCAGTAGTTAACTATAATTTCACTTTGAGTTACCTATTTTTCATTTCCACTAGTTACTTTTTTATCGTATTTACATCCTATCTCAAAATGTAAAGAGGCGAGGTGTGTCCACAAATAATTTAAAGAACATAGAATCTACATGTCTTTATCCGTCTCATCTACACACAATTCTTGTGTGATTATGTTTCATGATTATAAACACCAAACATGTATGATTGTTTTGAATTATTACATGTATACCATGATTCTTTGATTATTTACTACTCTACTTGTATTATCTACTAATGTGATAGATTTATATTCTATGGTTATGAGATTAGTCCATTTAAATATTTAGTTTTCATTATCATTATTGTGTATTGAGGCATATCTTTATAGAATAATTATATCTAGATATCATGAAATACATGAATGAAATGAATCTATTTTATATTAGTTAATGAATTAACCTTAAGAGAATACTAAAAATATAAATAACTTGAATTTTTATTTGGGTAAATTCACATCAGTTCTTATGAATGTTAGTTAAATGGTGTAGTGATTGTAACTTATATAGTATTATACCTACATAACCTGTTAATAAACAAACATATTACTTAATCGTCTTAAGCTTCACTTTCCACCTATAGGTGATTTTTAACTTCATATTCGTTTGAGATAATCACATTAAATTTGTGAATAATTATTAATAAGAAAACTGATATGGGTCCAACATTAATAGGATTCTAATTTCAATTTATAGAGCATTAAATTTATAAACTGGGAATGTATTTTCATGCAACAGAACAACGATTAAAAAGAAGGGACCCTCATCGGCCGCCTTTATTCATACATTCCATAGCACTTAAATTAATGTGATTATTTTATTAATAAACAGGGATAGTTATATAATTTTTTCTTTTTCACTTACATGGAGTTTCTTTATAAATATGTGGTGGAATCTTACTTAGCTAACCCCCTAGATTGATAAAAGAGTCAATATCTACTTTCAAGCCTTAATGATAAGAGGTGTTAGTTAATTAAAATGCCAGTTAAAACATAAATAGTGTTTTACTCTATTTATTGTGATTGAAATTTTCATCAACTAATCCAATTGTTAGAAGGTATGGATAAATAAATATATTAATGGAAATTGTGTGATAAATTACCCAGAATTCAAGTAGGTATTTACTAAAATGGTGTTAATTTAACTTTAAAAATGATTTCCTTTATAATTAATACTTGGAATTATATATGTATAATCCTATTTAATATTTATAATGATGGTGAAATGATTTAATGGATAAAGTAAAAAAATTGTGTTATTCAATAATGACCATTGTATTGGGGTTAGTTTTAATGTTGTCTTGAGTGATAAATTTAGTGGGTACATGGTATATACCCATAATTGTTAGTGACATTTTTCTGTAGTGTTTATCCTAAAGGTTAGGTGGTAGATCCTATTAACCTATTAGGCATAAACCTATTTATAGAATTGATACTTTATGATTGAGTGTGGGGTTAACCTTATTAGGTATAATAATTGTAGATAGTGAGCCACTAGAATTTTGAGCCATGTTCTGAGACATGTTAAGTGTTATTCCTTGATTGTATGAGTCATATATGACTCTTAGCTGATGAAACACCACCCCAAGTAGGTGGGTGTTTATCTGGTGTGTTGAAACTCAAGGGTGTATTACAGAATGTTGATACCCAGTGAGTTTTTTGGCTTATTCATTTTACATTAATTTGTTGACCTTATAGGGGGAACTCCTCTATGAGGATTCTCATAGAGACAAGGTAATGGAAGGATGACGAATGAAAGATGCTTTTTTTTACATCTATGTTGATAGGTTTTGACCCATTTAGGTTGATCATCTATTTTCCTATCTTATGTTTTACCTATTTATAGAGTGTTTATAGGAGGGTTATATTCCATGTAATATAGGATATCAAGTGTGATGTTGTTCTCATTCGAGGGACCTAAGGGCTCAGTGGATGGACCTAGTGGCCCAGTTTTGTGACTTGATCAGTATGGATAATTGTAATACCTATTAGAACATAGTTTTACCCATATTTTAATGAGCTATATGTTCAAATAATCAGTATAATCCTATAAGAGAGGGTGGATCAAGTTGATGGATTCATTTTTATTTATGATCGTGGTAGTATACTCATTTGGAGGTCGATGTAAGGTATGTTCATGAGTTTTACCATATAGGAATGGTTATGGATACATTTTTTGGGTAATAACTACAGTTTTTTATATTAAGTATAGATTTTATGGGAAAGAATGTTTGTGTGTGTCTCCCAGTTGACCAGTGGTTGTGCAGTTGATGGCCTAATTTCTAAAACAACATCATCAATAGGGTGTTCAATAAATTATTTAATAGTTGAGGGGACTGATTTTTAAGAGGAGTTCCAAGAGAGGTCATAGAATTTTAATGATATTATGGAATTTATCATGTTCATTCTATATTTTTTTTCTGAATGAATCATTGGAGAATGAGTCTAGTAATGAATTGAGTATTATGGGATGCACACCCACTAAGTTTGACAAGTTACTATGCATCATATGCATATGGAAAATTTTTAATATGGAACATTGATGAGTGGCTGGGTACATGATGGAGATAAAAAATTTAAAATAAAATTCATATTGGAATATATACCCAAGGCTCTAGGGAAATTAATAGGAAGTTTCATTATAAAGGGAAACCTAGAAACAAACCAGGCGTCCTGAGGTTGTCAACACATGGATGGACCTTGAAACATGATTTCAGGATATATGGTGTTAGAGACTGGTTATGGAATATATATCCTAGTTTTTTTTATCAGGTATTGGGATATAAATATAGTTTTATCGATTGAATCCTAATATACTCCTCATCAGAGTGGCCATACCTAATTTTTTAAAATAATACAGAATTTTATAAGAGGAATCATGTTATACAACGAGCATTCAAAATTTATTTTATTAGTTAAAGTAAGGGATGGCCTAGGAGTTATGATCAAGGGTAAGTGTAATGTATTTCATATGGTGGGGAGTACACCATTAGTAATTTTAGGGTCCCAACAGTCTTTTTAATTTAAAACTCAATGAACTCCATGTGAACTATTCTCAGTAAGCGGGAATAATTGATGGGTGATGTTTGTGTTAGTTCCATGGGATGAGGAGTGTTTTATCCATTCTATTTGTGATATCCAAAAATAAATTGACCATGGTCTATGGTTTTAGAAAATTGTTTTATTGGATTGAAAATAATGATGCTCCTAAGGTGGGGAGCGATACATCGGTCTCTTTTGGTGAGACTTATTTGATAAAGGTCATGGATCCTTGAGACTAGTCATTAGATGATCATTTTATTCATTTAATACCTTGAATAATTGGAACAATTTATAGTTGTATTCCTAAGTGAATCACAAGTACTTGTTCGAATACAGACGTGGGAAATATTAGTCTTAGCATAAGTCCTAGGATGTCTTGTTATGTTCCATGAATGTTGAATTAGAAAATTCTCCAATATCCATATAGTTGAAAGATAGTTGAAATTTTTGGGAGATTATATGACCAAGATATTTCATCATAAAAATATTATTGCTTTCAGTGATCATACTTAATGTTATATTCGTGTACCTTAAATTAATAGTTTTAGAATATAGTTTTGGTGATGTTTCATTAATTAATAATGTGAGTTTTTTCATAAATAATCATCTAGAGGATGTGTTACATTATTTCTATAGAAATGGTGTATATGGTTGGTGAGGATATGTGACTGGCACACCATTTGATAAAGATATTTCACAATATAGGTTATTCACATATTTTCAAGAAAAAGTCCAACGTGACCAAGTTTTGTATGGTCAATTGGGATTCTACAATTTCAATCAAATTAAGGACCAAGGTTTTCATCATCATGTGTGTGGATGTGTGTGACTATCTGAGAATTGTGCATATTGTATCCTTAGGTTGCTATGTGCATTATTCAATAGGAAATTATTATTGTGGGATCACCATGACTCAGAATTAGTTATTAATTATTAGAACCGATAGTGGGGAAATCCAAATGATTATTGATGAAAGATATAATGACATGACCATGTACAAGGATGGACAGGATCAGGTAATCGTTGTTATAACATTTTTTTAGGCTTATGAGAAGTGGATCTTGTTTCATTAGTTAGATTTTCATATATCCAAGTTGGTCTTGGAGGTGAAATGGGAATCCCAAATTAAATGAAATGGTTTGAGAATAAATTCATGATAACTATAAGTTGGGTTATTCATTTTCATTCCCACCAAGGCTTCCAGTGGATGAGATATTTTATGGTTGGGAGGTTATAAGATCCCATGTTTTTGATGATTTAAAAATGTTTAAGGTTTTTTTTTATTTTCATTTTGTGTATGGGCTAAATTTGGAAATGATATTCGGAATCAAATTTTGAGATTTGAATCACCATACAATTTTTTCCAAGGATGAGGTTTAAATACCATAAGGTATCACAAGAGTCTGGATAAGTTTGAGATCATTGGTCTTCGAAATAATGTTATTTGAAAATGGAAAGGGAGGCACATGGTTTCCACATGGATAGTTCTAACTGTGTACCTCAATCATGTATCCCTATATGTGTGTCACATAGTTGTTAAAATTGTGGACATGAGGCTTCTTGACCATGTAAGAATCCAAATTAAATTGTATATGTAAACCACATGACATTCCCATGGTTTTCCGAACCATGTGTCTACACCATGAAGGTTGTGAGGGTGAGACAGTGCCAATGTCATGGTTGGTGAATTATTTCTATAACTGTGCACAAGAGTCGCACTAAATATGGATTATTAGTAGTGTAAACTATACATTTGGTACATTACTATATAAACCATGTGCCCCTTTATAAATGGAGAAACAACCAATTTTACCCTGAAGTATTTTACACATTATTCTACTTTACTTTTCCTCAAACACACGATAATAACCACCATTGGAGAGACCCTCCATTTCCCCTCCTATGACATGATGGATATCCTAGGTATGAGATCTAATTTGACTAATTTTTCTGAGTTAGATCACTCTTGGTAAGTATATGTATCCTCCATACTGATTTTCATAGTTCTCCAACTATATTGGAAATCATTTCTATATGAGATCATATTCCCTATTATTAGGTCATTTTTGGGATACATAAATTTCTCTCATTCCTTCCCAAATCCAAGGAAAATATTCGATGAGTGTAGAATCCTTGGTATATGATCTATGGTATATTATTGTTTCTACTAATTATCATCATTTATAATTTTTTTGGTGTGTCCCATGCTGTTATTCCAAAACATTTCTCCAATAATGTGAAATTCAATTCATAAAATACATATACCACAACTATAATGTTTTTTAGAACCCTTAACATGTTTAATGGTCAATGAAATGAACATAAATAACCATAAAATTTTATTTTTATAAAATTCTCATAATATCTGTTATTTTATTATTATACAGAACCACCCTGTGGTTGTGCTGAGCATGCCACTTGCTTGTGGAACGCCTTAATGAATTAAATATTGTCTAAGTGATCTGGTAAAACATATAGACCATGGTCTTCTATAAATGAAATGATAAAATAAATGAATTGTGATTACTTATAATATGGAATTTATACCTTCATGTACATATTTATCACTCATAATTAATTATATAAATGGAATATAATGACTCAATAGATGGTTTTGTTAAAACACTTGTTCATTTACCACATACTTTATTCCTAACAATTATGAAGGAAGTACCAAATGGAGTTAATTTAATTGAATGGAGATTTCTAAAAGGAATGGATTATAATGGAATGTAAAGTGTAATAGATATTTTCCATAGACTTCTTGATTGTTTATAAATGAAATGGATAATAATATATAGTGAATCGTGATGAATGATAATTAATAAAGATATTTCCCATATAATTTTTTAAATTAATTAATGCAATCTTCATATTTAGTTATAGGATGGCTCGATTAATACATGGTTTTTGATATTTAATACCTTGGATGAGCTCACAATATGTGTTAAATTTTATAATGCATGAATGGATAAGTAGTGTAGGATAAGGCACTATACATTGAATTATAGAAATTAGCGTATATGATGTTCTTTATTCGTTGTTGAAGTTTTAGACATAGAGATCATTATAATTTATATAAAAAACACAGACATGGTGTTCCTTGTCATGAATTATATAAATTATTAGACATGGTTTCCTTTATCACTTTTTTAGAATTTAATAAACAAGATGTTACATTACCTCATTGAGTAAGATGCTTGGGATGATTCCCCATTTAAGATATAAAACCCCATTTTCTTACATTCAACATGGATACCTCTGTTACATACCAATGTTACAAGGTCTATATTACATATCAAAACAGGAATTCTTAGAGGAAAAGTTTCTTATGCCGAAGTAAGTATACTCAACCAGTGGTTCTTTGAGAAACTTGGGCTCATCATGGTTTTTATTTACAATGTTGTTCACTTTAATATACTTTCAAACTACTCAATTAAATATTAAAATGAAAGATAAAATTAGACATATTTGGTTGTAGACTACTCAGTTTTAGTCACACCCAATTACATACTCCATTGGGTACTCAGATAGATCTCATGGATGGACATCAAGATCATAGATTGTTCTTCTTTCTGTAACACTTTATGGACTCAGAATTTATATGAGATCTAGGGTATGAGTATTTATTCAGGCTTCCTATTTCAGTTGAGTCTTAGATTTTTAGTGATTTTTCATTATAGTCATGTTTTGTCTATTATATTTTGGTTGTTAACTACTTGTAATGTGACTCAGCATATTCATGAATGGTTGGATTTATTTGTACATTCCTAGTTATCTGTTCACTATTGATGGACACTTAGAATTATGTTGTGTACAATTTAATTTATTTTTTCTTATTCTATTTTTATTTTTGATCATGTGTGTATAGTCACTCCATTGTACATCTTTTACACCCTCTCCACTAGTCGAAATCCACTGACATTTGGGGATGCGTGCATGGGGCATTGCCGCTAACCGATCTAGTTACAATTTATCGAGTAAATACAGTTAGGATTTGAAAATATGAAACTTCACCAGTGGGGTAGTTTTTTATTTTTTTTTGGTATTTTTCAGTTCCGGAACCCTTTTTTTCCCATGTAATCTCAGATTCATAGATGCACATAAAATATTATAAAAGGGGTCATTTGAAAAAATATAAAAAATTGATTTCTAATATATATTACAACATTGCAATCACCAAAATAAATATTCGTTAAAATCATAGGTATGATATTTATTTTTAAATAAATTGAATTTCATGAAAAATATTATTGATGGAATAGACATGTTAGTATATTCAGAAAAATAGAAGAAGCATGTGGTGAATATTGTAAAGTTCTCAAATAATGAAATTAGAGAAGCGAAAATAAAATATGCTTACTCTCAACATCCTAAAAGGTGGTTTAAATTATTATATAATAACCATAACCAACATAATAACTTGTTTAAGAACTTATTCATTTATATTTTTGTTTAAAATTCATTAATTAAAATCAATTATCCTATGTTTATTAGCTACTGATAGTTTATTATAATCATCATATGTTAGATTTCAAATGTTTCATTCTTACCTAAAAATATCGATGTCAATACCCATTACATGATACTAAGATTATAATTCCAAGATTATTTGAGGTAATATATTTGATCTTCCCAAATGGTTTATAATTTATAAATTTTTAAATGAGATATTGAGTATTGATTTGTAAAAATAGAATCAGTGATGAGCTCATTTTTGTATGTTTTTGCAAACATAAGTGGTGTCTTAGTTAATGAGTTATATATCAGTATTCCAAATAAAAACCATAAAATAATATATATTTTATTTTTTAGATGTTTATTAGATAATGTATCATATTTTAGAATAGTTATAAAAATAATAAAATACTTGATAGATGGAAAATAAAATACATCACTTAGTGAAGGATGTAGTCTACATGTACACACAAATGATGCTTCCATTTTCTATAGGATCAAGGAAGAGTATAAAATGATTTATCTATTCCAAAATAATATTCATGAAATAAATTACATTAAAAAATTAATTATCATTCTTAACCATCAATTTAAGTTAGTTAAGAAAAATTGAACATGTCTCCCATCGAGGCAATTTACTGTATATATGCACAAACAACACATTTGTTTCTTTAAACTAAAAGGGAAAAGGTGGATACCGATTTTCCACTCAACATGAAATAAATTATTTTACAAAATATACAGATTTTATTATATTATAAAATGAAAAATTATATTTTTAGGATAAATGTATAAATGAAAGGTGGTGGGGATTGATTAGTACTCATGTTGAGAGTTTGAGATTTCCCTTGGGGGAAATCGTGAAAATGGAGGACTTAGGCCCACTTATATTGACTAGAGGCTTACGAACATGCATGAGGATTATATGAGAAGTGAAGTTGGAAGATATTAAAGGGTAGTTCTATTATTTGTATCTTTTATGTGGTGTTGTGAGAACCATTTATATAAATAGAGTGAAATATTTTTAAATATAACTTTCTAATATAAAATGCAAACATTTTTTACATGGAAAGTGAAAACCAATGTGGGAAAAATTAAGAGGACATATTTTTTGTCCATATACACCACAAAAGTTATTTTAAATCATGTTTTAATATGTGTTTTCTCTTTTACACATGGTTAAAATTGTTTGAACTTAATTAAAATTTACCCTAGTAAATACATTTTCATCCTTGGTAACTAATTATTTTGTGTAAAAATGAAAATAATGTTGTTAGATAATTTTGAAATTATAATTTGAAAATAATGAAATAATTTTATCAAATAAAATTTCTATGGGTTATATAAATTAATTTTAATATTAACACACATTAAATGTAAGAGATATGTTTCTATCAAAGGAATCCAAATATGAATTATACCTTGAAATAATATTATTAATATAGAAATATGAAAACATTTTTACTAGGATAAAATATTACATAAGTTTTAAAATTTTAAAATATGAGATTTGTAAACTAAACATATAAATTTAAAAATATTACTATTAATCATTATAAAACATTGGACTTGAAATATTTTTTATAAAAGTTTTATGTCATTCTATGATATTAATGAATATTATATTTTTCACTATTAACCTAAAAATCATACTTTTCAAGATATCACAAAAAATAACATAATGATTATTTTATCAATATGAATTAAGTATTTAAGATAATTTTAGGAAATTAAAATGTTATAATTTATAATTTTTTTTAAATGAAAATATAAATAATTAAGAAAACTATTTTTTATAGAAAAATAAAAATTTTATATTTAAACGACCATATTCATATTTAATATCAATTTTTTTGTTAAATTAGTGTTAATATATTTTTTAAAATTTTAATTATTATTTGAATCATCTTTTAAAAGTGATCAATTTAATTTTTCAGCTGAAACACACATTTAATTAAAAAAAATTATTGCAAAATATCCCTATTTTGAATTTAATAGTTTTAATCACATGTCATTGATTAATTATCTAATTGACCACAAATTTAGGTAAAATATCAGTAGTTATTTAAAAATAAAAGAATATGTAAGAAGTTTAAATTTATGATTTTATAATAAACAAGTGTATTATCTATTAATTTACCCAAGGATTTAATATTAGTGTAAATTTTTTATTAGTGTTTCACATGTTATTGAATTATTTAAACAAGTAATGTAGTAGTCTATTTTAGTATTGTTCTATATGTGATGAAATCTATCAAAAACATTATATTTATTCAAAATAAATATGTATTGTAAAATTATGGGGAATCACATACTAACCTCGAAAATAATTGTGTCATGGATATTTTAATCATCACATTTAACTAAAAATATCTAATTGTGTTTGAAAGATAAAAATATCTCTATATACAATTTATAGAGGGATATAAAATTTAGAAACATAAATAATATATCATTTTCCCCCAGAATATTTCAAACCTAATTTTATGTTTTTCTCTTATTATTTAATCTATGCTTACAACATGATTATGTATTATAACTCCTAAACTAGAATTAGTTTTTCAAGAAATATCATAGTCATACTTGAACTAGTAGATGCCTGTTGGTTGGTTTGAAATACGAAATGTGATTTCCCTATTACATTGATTAATAAGGATTTTCTATTTAGAATCCCAATACATTTCCAAAATGAAATTGAATTCATCTAAAGGATGAATAATTAATATTGTATGAAACATAATCACATAAACACACAAGAAGATTCATATACCTTGGATACAACAATGATGCCACAATTTTTTTATTTATAAGGGGATACTCAATAGTTTTTTATGACAAACAGGATATAAGAAATCCAAAAACATAGAGTAAAGAATAAATGTATCCAAAACACTTAATTTTCAGTTTCCAATTCATTTATAGTAGATTAATAGGATATTTAATAGTCTCATAGACTATCAGGATCTGATTTTTAATTTTAATCTTAATCCCTTGTATTAGTTCAATAGCTTTCAGATTTCCCTAATTTCTGATGTCTAAAACATAAAATTTCAAGTGGTTCGTTTGTAATATGATAATTTTTTCCATATAGTTAAATAAAATCTTCACTTTTACTTGAAAAGTTGTTGTTTGTTGTCATCCATTTTCAAATAATGAATATCTTCTTGTTCCCTTGTATATGATCTCAACCTTTTCTGGAGATGACTTTGTCTTGATTTTAGGTACACTTTTTCCTTGTGATGATTACTATTTCTTTGGGTTTTACATTGGAGTAGTTTTGTGTGAAAATTTTGAAAAATAAAATAAATAGGGATGTTCAAGGTTGCTGCACGGTTAGGGGAAACTGTGCGTCCTAACACAGCAAACTATGCAACCCTGGATAGTGGGGATTTTCACAGTTGTCTCACAGTTTGTCAAACTGTTCAACCTTTTCAGGAGTAACTATGAACCCCTATATAACAGTTACCTGATTTAGGTGCACAGTTAGGGAAAACTATGGTGCTTATCCCGGCATACAGTGAACGACTGTTTAATTCACCCAAAATTATATTTTAAATCACCCAGACCACCGATACTCACCCCATTCTACCCCCATTGGAACATGGATGTTGTTTCATAATTTTAGAGTCTCTCTACTAGATTCTGATCCCTCCTAACATCATTTCTTCACATTTAAAATCCATGATCAAATATCTTCAGCACTCCCGGTAAGAGAATATTATCATTCTTTGTTTCTCATATCTCATCATATATTCTCCCATCCCATAAAGGGTTATTATTATTATTTTTATTTAACTTAGATCTAAGATTGTATATTTAGATCTATAATTGGATGAAAATGATTTTTTTGATTGTTGATTTGGGGTTTTTGATATAGATCTCATTCAATGTTGTTGTGATGCTCATTTTTTTGGATTTCCATTGGGAAATTGTTCAACTATGAATTATGGTTGGTGGTGAATTGTTAAAATCCCATAGTGATTATTTTAATTAAATAATTTTAATTATAAAATATCTCGGATTTTAATAAATTCCAGACACCTAAATTAAATTAATTAATGTTTTCAATTAATTAGTTAAGTTAGTGGGGATTTGATTGAATAATGTGATTTTGGAATAGGGATAGTTAATAGTTAAATTAATTTTTCAGTTATTGGGATTATGAAATTGGGATAATTAATTGATGGATTAATTATAGGATATCAATATTTTTAATTTGAATAGATAATTGGATAATTATTTATTGGATATTGAGACTATGAATTTGAATAATTAATTTTGGAATTAAATATGTGATATTTATATTGTGAATTTTGATAATTAATCGATGAATTAATTATAGGATAATGATATTGAAAAATTGAATGATTAATTTACGAATTAATTATTGGATTATTGGGATGGTAGATTTTGATTAATTAACATGGAAATAATATATGTTATTTGATATGATAAACTAATTTTTTAATTAGTAATGAATTAAGGAATATTAATTAATTTTCAAGACAATTAATGGGATTGAGATGAATAATTAATTAGAGAGTTAAATACTATTATTTAGATGATTAATTAATCATTGAGTTAATTAATAGGATTAAGAATACCAAATAATTATTGAGGTAATTAATGGGATTAAGAAGAATAATTAATTATTGAGTTAATTAATGGGATTGAGAAGAATAATTAAATGTCAACTTAATTATTGACAATGAGATGATTAGTTAATTATTGAGTTAGTTAATGATATTGAGATAATTAATTAATTTTTAAATTAATAAATTAAATGATGAGGGGTAATAATATAATTTATATGAAGATTGGGATCTGGACTGGTAACAATGGAATTATGAGATTGAGATGAGATATGAAATGGTAATAGTGTAATTCTAATACATGATATCCTCTGGGGATAGTGTAGACTCTAGCATGGGTCGAAGGAGGTATTGAGGTTTAGGTGTCCTCAAAATATGGGAAGTTCATGTGATTAAATAAATAATAATTTGATAATGTGACACCTTTTTATTTATGAATTGAGTTTATTTCTTTATATAACTACATACAATATTATTTGACTGGATATTATTTTAGAAACAATTGGTGGTAGCCTACTGAGTTGTTTTCAAACCCTACTCAGGAATCATTATCGGTACCCGAATAGATTTCTTGGTTGTAGGATAGGTTCATGGTTAGGGACCTACACTATGTGGATGAGCCTGGATATAGAATTGGTGAGGAAAAATACATGGTTAGAGATTCTATTTGGAGTTGTTAGTGTCTTTACTTTGAGTTTCATTTTGACACTGACATGTATTCTAGCATGACTAATCTATTGTTTAACTTTGATATTGTATTTACAATATTGGTTATATTTTTATAATTGTATTTTTTTGGTTGTTATATCATTTTGTTCTTAAGATGATATTGATTATTTATTTCCGTTGTTGTATTAATCTGATGAAAAAAAGGGTATAGTCTACCCATGACTAATATTACACTATCACTCTTTGTAGGCAGCCTTTGGCACATAGGGAGGCATGCTCGAGATCGTGTAACATACTGGATTGGGGAACCAGTGCATGGTACCACGGTCAAGACATTACAAAGTAGTATTTGCGCCCATTTTTACTTATTCTGATTTGGTTTTACTGTTTAGTAAATGAATATGGAATATTATAAATAGTCGGATATTGGTTATGAGCTCGTGCATGGGTGTAGCAAACCCATATATGGGGTAGAACCCAATTTTCTAGGGTGGGATTGGGGTTATTTTTGTTTTATGTTATAGTTTAATATTATTTCACCTTTGGTGACACACTTGTGGTGTGATGTAATTGTTGTTTCTTATATTTTTGAAAAATTCACACATAACCTAGTATGGCATGAGAGTTTAGTTTTCATTCATCATACTAGGAAATCAAGATTATTTTGTGACATTAATCATTTTAGGAAGACATGGGAAAATGGGGTTTTGGTATGTTTTTGAACCTGAACTATTTCCATTACATGTGAAATCAATATAAAAATAGTGCCTAACATGAAATTGAGAATGATTTTAAAATGATACAAGATGAAAATAATTGGGTCTTTAAATTAGAATCTTAAATAATAAAAATGAGTTACCCTATATTAACCTTGAATTATATGTAGGATAGTCAAGGGTAGTGTTAGAACCTTGATTTTGATTGTGTGGTGGGGTTTTGGAAAAAATAAATGTTGTGAATTATTATGTTCTCATGTAAATGTGTTGATATTGATAAAACTATCATAATATGTGTGTTTTAATGTAGATTTATGCCTCTATGATGAAGCTTTTTAATAGGATGATAAGAGTATATAGATAGGTATAATCCTCCAGTAGTGGAATTTGAGGAACCGATAGTACTGGGTGAGGATGTTGGAGAGATGTCCAATGAAAATATTTCTCGGTTTATGAAATTCATGGGAAATAACCTATGGTGGGTCAATAACGACATGTATGACTTGGTGAAAGAGTTTTAGTTGCATCACCCTTTGAATTTTATTTGAGAGTGTGGACCTAAGGAAGATGATTTTTGGATTTAGTCTATCTAGAATATTTTTGTCCCCCCAAGAGACTATTATAGAGAATAGGTTCAAGTTGGCCACTTATATTATATGAGTAATAGTGAATTACAGGTTGGACGTTCATGCTCTAACTGGATAGGTTGAATGTATGTTTTGGAAGGATATCATGTAGTTGTTCTTCGAGAACTTCTATCTAGAGATTCTAAGGAATGAGGGAGTTATTTAATTTATGAGATTGATTCAAGAGAGTAAGTCTGTGATGGACTATGATGGAAATTTTATAGATTTTCTGCACTTTTCTTTTAAATTGGATTTATATGAGGCTACTTCAGAAAAATGATTTCAGGAAAAGAATAATTTTGACATTAAGTCCTAGGTGAATATATTTAGGTTGAAGATGTCTTCATAAGTGGTGAATCAGGCTCTCATAGCCGAGGGGAAAATTAAGGAGGCTTCATATGCAGGACATATAGTTTCTTATAGATTATCAAGAGGTATCTCTTCTGAGAGAAGTAAGTGTCATTATAAGAAATTTATCTTGAGAAGTGGAAAGAATAGTGGATAGGGGAATAATTCAGTTACATAGGACTTATATCTAGTGATTTTCCACTAGCATGTTAGGCCATTCCACTATCAAAGATATTGTGCCTGGCCGCTTTGTGGTGTTCCGATCCTAGATGAATTTGGGAAATTTGTAGATGTTCTACATGAACACTTAAAATATAGGTTATGATGGGTAATATAGAAATAATCAGTGTGTATAAAGGGTATATTCTACACCTTATCAGGATGGTAGTTAGAGTTATAATTTCCATTGTAGTATAGGTAGTGGATGTGGTACTTCTAGGAAAGATAACCCATATCAGTACAGTGTTGTATCATAGGGTAGTCAAACTACATCATAGGGAATAGGGGCATGATTGTTCCTCGTAGTTCATCCTGCACAGGTTGATATAGAGGTAGTACCATCAACATTTAGAGGCACATAACTTGTATCTTCTATATTAGTTAGTTCCTTATTTGATTATGTTGCCTCTCATTCCATTATTTCTATAAACATGTGAATATTTTGATCATGGTGGTGGAATTCAAGAGTGTGGTGTTTAAGATTGACACACCTTTGGGAATATGGTCTAGGGACATCAGCTTATGCAAGGGATGTTCCCCTGAAGTTGTAGAGTATTGTTTTCTTTGGGATCTGTACATCTTATACATGTTAGGCTATGACATAATTTTGGTTATGGACCAGTTAGTACCATACCATTACAATATTGATTGTTTCCACAGGAGAGTGAATTTTACATTTCAGAAGAGTGAAAATTATATTCACCAAGAAGAGTGGGATATACAGGTAGGCATGCAATGCCAATTACTCACCAACTAAGAGAGATCATAGCCACATTTTTTAGTATATTTCTAAATGATGGAGGTGAAAAGTAGGATGTATTTTCACCAGTATTAGACCATTTTCAGGATTTGTTTTCTAAATTCTTCTTAGGGATTCCACCTAATAATGATGTGGAATTTACTATTGATATCATTCTCGGAGCTAAAGGGTTTCTATTCACACATATATAATTTTAGTAAAAGAGCTTCAAGAGAAAAATTCTTAGTTGGAGAAGTTGATAAATAAAGGGTTTATCCACTTGATTATATTTAATTTGGGATCACTGGGGTTGTTTTTTATGAAGGCTGATGATATATTGCACTTGTATGTCGATTAGAGGATGTTGAACTAGATGATAGTGATGAAACAATATCCTTTTTTATGTATTGACTCTCTTTTTTAATAGTTTAGAGATGATTTTTTCTTTACAAGATTGAATTGATATCAGGGTATCATCAACTAAGTGTCTAACCTTCAGATATATCGAGGAATAACTTTAGATGTTGGTATGACCTATATGAGTTCATCATAATTCCATTAGGGATGACGAACATACTAGTAGTGTTTATGGACTTGATGAACAAAATCTTTCATCCATACCTGAATTGGTTTGGGTTTTTTTGGATCACATATTAATGTACTCAAATAATCATGATGATCATGAACAATATCATGACATCATTATTCGTACACTGAGAGAGAATAAACTATAAACTGATATATATAAGACTTAATTTTGATTGATTAGGTCTACTTGTTTGGTCACATCATCTAGAAGGATGTTTTGTCAATGGATCCAAAGAAAGTTGAAGCATTGGTATCTTGGAAGAATCCTATGAATTTGTTAAATATTTGTATATATGGTGGTTGGATTGATATTATCATATATTCATCTAGGAATTTTCCCATTTCGAAACAGTTCATTTTTGAATGACAAATAATAGGACAATGTTAGATTGGTTGGAAGAGTGTGAGAATTATTTAGAGGAGATTAAAAAGTGCCCGAAATGGGAACAATTCTTAATTCTACCCAGTATATGTGACGAATATATGGTGTTCTGTGACACTTCTAGGACTACAATCTAAGTAGTGTTGATGCAGGGAGATCGATTTTTGGCTTATGGGCCTTAATAGTTGATTTCATTTGAAGGGAATTACTGTACGCCTGACATTGAGTTGGATATAGTGGTTTATGATTAGAAGTGTTAGTAAAATTATCTATTAGGAGAGAAGTTTATTGTTTTTTCCAACCACATGAACTTAAGGTATATCTTCTCGTAGTGAGATTTGAATATTCAGAAGTGGAGATGGGTTGATTATATACAGTCATTTTATTTCAAACTATCATATAATGTGGGGAAATAGAAAAATGTTATTGATTATTTAATTTGAAAAAATAGACTCTAGCTGTTTGGGTGTCTAGAATTGAGTGGAAGATGAGGAATATTCTTGCTGAGATTCGTGTGGTGGTTCATGAGAATCATGAGCAGATAGATATTGTATTAGTTTTAGTGGATTATGTACATATGATATTAATTAGGGATAAATAGTATAAAGATGTTGAATATTTATCATTAAGGGAAATACTTGAAGGAAGGGAGACACCTTCGTACTGGTTGATATATAAGGATGAAATCATCTTCGCCAATAATTGGTTTTTAGTGCCTATGAACCTGCTGGAGGAGTTGATGTGGGAATTTCATGTCTCGAAGATGGTGGCACATCCCAGATTGACTAAAATGTATTGTGAAATTCATTAATAATTTTGGTGATGAGCATGAAAAATGAGATAGTATGGTTAGTGTGACGATGGTACACCTGTCAGTTGGTGAATGTAGAGAATCAATGACCAAAATGTTCTCTAAAGCCATTTCCCAATATAGAGTTTACGTGGGACGATGTCACTATGGACCATATCGTGGGTCTCTGGAGGATTCCTATGAATAGTGATTCTATTTTGGTGATTTTAGACCATTTAAAAAGGTAGATCATTTATTTATTATATGGGAGACCATATTAGAGGAGCAATTGAGAGAATTGTATGTTTAAGTGATAGTTCATCTTCATGGGGTTCCCTTTAATATAGTTTTAGAATATGGATCATATTTTACATCATGATGCTCGCATGGTATATAGAAGACACCAGGTATATAGGTTTTACTTAGCATGACATTACACACACAAATATACTGGAAATCAGAGCTTCTTATACAAGTGATTGAGGATATGTCGTGGCTGTATGTCCTAGACTATGGGGGGTATTGGGAAAAGTAGAAATCATTAGTGGAGTTCTCCTATAAAAATAGAAATCAGGATATGATTTAGATGGAACCATGTGAGTATCTTTGTGTTAGGTTGTGTAGATCACCCCTATACTAGATGGAGTTATGTGAGTTAGAGTTATTCTGGCTGAGTCTCGTTCCAATGACATATGAGTAAGTACAACTTAATAAGAAACATATGAATATGCCTCAGAGTTGAGAGAAGAAATTGTTTACAGATGTATACAACCCTTGATGTTTACCTTAAATGATAGTGTATTAATTTGAGTATATCTATGGTTGGGTCACAAATGATATCAATATATGGAAAGCTGGTTCCCAGGTTCATAAGGCTATTAGTGGATGAGGAGAAAATCAAGCTGGTGGCATACTGATTGTCTCTTCCACTGAAATACTGTTCCACACATGATGTTTTTTATTTTTATAATTATAGTGGTATCACCCCTACCATTCTCATTTGATCATTGTTGATGATATTATGCTAGTGATAAACACATCCTTTAAGGAGCGTCTGATAGATGTGTTGGATTGTGGTGAGAAAGTGTTGAGGGGAAAGACCATAGTAATAGTTCATGTATTATGGAATTATATCTTTTTTCAAGAGGAAACATGAGAGATAG
This sequence comes from Viscum album, assembly GCA_963277665.1. Classification (NCBI taxonomy): domain Eukaryota; kingdom Viridiplantae; phylum Streptophyta; class Magnoliopsida; order Santalales; family Viscaceae; genus Viscum; species Viscum album. The sequence continues at coordinate 1,369,331,125 of OY728138.1, read as the reverse complement.
AAGAATATATAAGGGATTTGTAGCTTGATATTTTGGACTATTAATCTTATACATTCTTGGGAATAGAGCTAGAGGATGACTAGTTATAAAGTGGGGAGATTTTATGATACCAAACATCTTTGGAGATTAATCAGGCTTGATTTTAGGTATACTTTTACCTTGTGTTGATTAAACTGGTTGGTTTTGCATTGGGGTGAGTTTGAGTGAATGTTTGAGAAAAATGAATTAAAGAGGGAAGGACACAGCTAGCACATGGTAAGGAAAAACAGTTCACTCTACCCATAAGACCATGTAAAAATGAATAATGGTGACATTCATGGTTGATGCATAGTTTTTCAAATTGTGCACCCTTTTTGGATTAATTTTTCACCCCTATTGAAGAGTCACATGTTTAGGGAAAACTGTGTGGCCCTGCCTGAAAAACCATGTGCTTCTATTTAATTTACCAAAAAATTAGATTTAAAATCATGTAGACCCTCAAAACTCACCCTATTTGACCCACATTAGACCATAGAAATTTTTTCACTATTCTAGATCCTTCTGAATGTATTCTATGATTTCCCAACCTCTTTTCTTCATTAGGTGATGCCGGAATTGAATATCTTTACCATGATTGGTATGATAATCTTATCCCGCTTAGTTTCTCATTCTTCATCCTTAAATCTCCCATCCTAGAAAGGGACATTCTTCTTATTTTGATTAAATCATAACCTAGTTTTATATATAATGATTTATAATTGAAGGATCATAGTTTTCAAATCATGCTTTAGGGTTATAGATCTGATTCTCATTCTACATCATTATGCTACGCTAATTTTGGGGATTTCTATTGGGAAATTGTTCATCAATTAATCAATGTAGGTATTCTATTATTAAAATAACATAATCACGATTTCAATAATGTGTATGAAATTTTATAGTATCTAGGGTTCATTTAGAGAATGGAAACTCATAAATTGAACTAATTAATACAGTTAATTAATTAAATAAGGGATTGGGGATTTGATTGAATAATGTGATTTTGGAATATAGATAATTTATTATTAAATAAATTATTGAGTTTTTGGGATTTTGAAATCATTATAATTAATTGATTAATTAATTATATGATATTAATTGTGTGAATTTGAATTATTAATTGGAGAATTAATATTTGGAAATTGTGATTGTGAAACTGAATAATTAATTGATGAATTAATTATAGGAAATTTTGATTTTGAGCTTGAATAATTAATCGATGAGATAATTTTAGGATAGTGAGATTGAGAAATTTAATGATTAATTTAAAAATTAATTATTTTATTATTGGGATGGTATATTTTGATTAATTATTTGGGAAATTAATTAAGGGATTTGATGCGATGAACTAATTTTTGATTTAGTGATGAAGTAATTAATATTTTTTAATTATTGAGTTAATTAATGGGAATGAGATGAATAAATAATTATTGATATAATTAATGAGATTGAGATGATTAATTAATTATTTAGTTAATTGATGGCATTAATAAGATTAACTAATTTGTGAGTAAATTAATGGGATTAAAAATGTTAATTAATAATTGATTTAATTAATGATATTGAGAAGATAAATTAATTATTTAGTTAATTGATGAAATTATTATGATTAATTAATAGTTGAGTTAATTAATGAGATTATTAATATTAGTTAATTTTTTAATAAATTAATTAAATGATGAATGGTAAAAAAATAATTAACAAGAAATTTGTGATCAAGAATGTTAAAAATGGTATTCAAAGATTTGAATGAGATATAGAACAATAATAATGGAATGATAGAACATTAAATCTTTTGGGGGTAGTGTAGAATATAGAGTTGGATGAAGTAGTTATTGGGGTTTGGGTTTCGTCGAAACCGGAGGAGTATATTTCATTAAATAATGAATAATTTGATAATGTGATAACTATTTATTTATGCATTATGCATATTTCTTTATAAAACTGTATACACTATTATTTAATTGGATATTGTTTTGGACCACATTTGCTGTGGCCTACTGAGTTGTACTCACACCATACTCTGGCTTCCTTATGGGTACTTGAATATATTTCATGGCTTTAGTATAAGATAAGGGGAAGGGACCTATGTTCTGTATCCTAGTTGGGATAGATCATTGATAAGGGAACCAGACATGGTTCATTACCTTCTTAGGAGTCATTAGTGTCTTTACATTGAGTTGTATTTTGAAACTGACATGTACTCTAGCATGGAATATTTACTATATAGTTTTTATATTGTATTTATAGTTTTGGTTATCTTGTTATACTAGTATTTTTTAGTTATAATATCACTTGGTGATTATGTTTTTATTGTTTATTTTTTTGTCCTTGTGTATTAATATGATAAAAAAATAGGGTATAGTATCATGATAATATATATTATAACGTCACTACTAGTTGGAAGAATATGAGACATGAGGAGGTGATCTTGTGGTCATGTAATTGGTAGGCTTGGGGCACCGATTCATGCCACCCAGGTTAGGAGGTTACACTATGAGAGAATCCCCTAGGCTCCTCTTACTAAATTATTGACCTATGGGAAATTGAATAATCTTCCCTTCTTCATCATCATCACCATAACTATAATAAAACTCCATAGTTATATTATTTTTTATATTTGGATGTTTGGAATGAAAAATATTTTCATTCAGAAATCAAGATAAATAGTTGACCATAATGACAAGATTTTCCACACCAGATTTTACCCCATTCAGTTTCTCATTGGGACCATCATCATGTAGTCAATCATATCCATTGTTAACAGGGTTCCTCTAGGCTCCTTATATTTCTAAAAATAGAATCCGTTAACATTATTGAAGGGTACTTAACATTATAATAGACTAATTATAAAAAATCATATGAAAAACTATAAATTGAAATGTTATACTCATTGACAATAACTTTTTTTCCTTAATTTTAACCAAAATCACTTTCGGTTCAATCATGGTTTCACTAATTTGTAATCCCATTGTATTATTAATCTAATTACACAAAATAATAAGTTATTATTGATTTTTTAACCAAGAATTTAATCAAACAAATCACATCCTTCAGAAGTTTCAAACAAAGAGTACAATTTGGCCTTTTTTCATTCACTAGTTGGAGATCTAGTTTTTACCCAATAATATTTTCTAGGTTATTACCCCGAGGAACATATATGGTAGATCCTATATCTAATTTTAGAATTTAGATATTTATTTTATTAATAAGAATCCATACAACCTAAAAATTACCATAACATTAGTATTTTATCATAGAGTTATATTATCCCTTGAGTTTCTAACCTAGATCTCTCATCCCAGTCTCAAACAAATTAATCCCCCAAAAATATTTAATAACCATAAAAAATAACTATACCTTTATTTGATACCAAATAAATTGTTTCATACTTGTACTGCTAGGTCCATTTCTAAGAGAACAAACATTACACATTGACATCATAACATGTGTGATGTCTCAATCTATAAATGTATTTATATCACATCATTTCAAAATTTGAAACATTATTTTTCACAAATAATCACACAATCCCAATAATGAAAGGTTTAGTTTATTTCAGGATCATCTACATGAGAAACTTATTTAACTGTACTTATGAACAATACTCCATAATCTATTTATAATATACCCCTTATAGAGTCCTCATAATTCATAGTCATCTTTATAACAAGTAGAATGTAAATATAAGAATGTGTTGTGATCAAATTCCTAGTAAGGGAAAACATATTAAAATTGAATCAAGGTTAAGATTAGGAAAATATTATGTAACATGAATATGGGATAAATATCTTTTGAAAAAAACAATTATATTTTTCCATAAGGCATAATAGAATGACATGTTGTATCAAATGATCAAATTTATACCATGGAATAAGGGTGCATAAACATGTGAAAATAAATATGATCATTATAAGAATAAAATAAGCACATATTAAAAAAATCATAATAATAGAAAATATAAGAAATCATAACCTAGAAGAGTAAGAATATTTACGTGATTCCCATAAAATTGTAATATTTGTATAACAACTTGGGTACCGTCTTGAATTTGGGATAAAAAATGTGCACCCTTCTAGTATTTTAATAGAATCCATTATACCCTCATGGGTTTGGTCAAAAAACGGGTGTATTAAATTAGGATTTTTTTATCAACCCATGTAATGGATAGATCTCAGGATATACGAAACATAAACCAATTTATGGGAGGGTGATATAGGTACCCACCCATCAAATAATAGTTATATAAAAATATATGTGCCAGGAGATCATGAAAACAATCCATATTTTAAACACCACCTATAAAACCACAGATAAATAGTTAGTTTTATAAAAAAAATCATATCTAACCTAAACATAGATGGTGGATGGTTGAATAAGAACATATCTTGAGTGCAACATAATGTGCACTAAGTATTTTGAAAAAAAATGAAAATTAACATTTAAAAATCACTTGATAAATCAATTTAAAAGACTTAAAATTTTATCATAGGTATTCTTAAAATCATTGATGATTTATTTATTTGGATAAATTTTAAAAAACATATAAGTTAATGATTTTTGATAATAATGGTCAAAATGGTGACAAAATGTTTTCAAATGGGAAAAACATTAATTGAAATTTTAGAAAATATTTATAACATTATCATAAAATGTGATGTTATGTGTAAATTTCATTGGTAATTTTCAAAAGGTGTGTGGAATTTTTTTAAAACATTTAATTTTAAAAAATACTCAATATTTAATTCTTCAAAGAGATATAGATGTTATCTAATTGAAATGTGTATTGGAAGATAAAAGAGATAATCATGGAAGGAACAACTTTCTAAAATTTAAAAATAAATTTGTTGAAACCCACATAAAAAAGAGTAATAAAACCCTATCTTTTAAATTGTATAGTAAAAAATATATTCTATTATAAATAAAAAATATCTTATTTTTCAAATATGAAGGGAAAACATTTGAAGTAAAAGAAAACATATGTATGGAATAAGAAGAGATTACTTTATAAGGATGGGAAATATTCTAGAGAATGTTATAATTTTATGAGAAATAAATTCACAATGTTAGGATAATTAGAATTAAACAACATTTACATTGTATTATAAGACTAAATACCTTATAATACAATTATATTTTGGGGGATCCTAAGCATGTGGTGGAATATTTATTGGGTTTTCACTATCTTTTAGGACATTAGGGTCACCAAAAACATAAGTCCTTGAAAAGTAAAATCAATATTATTTTTAAAAACCATTTAGTTTCATGAAAATTATGATAAAATACATCTATAGGGTAGTATATACTGTTAGTGTTTTTGTCCTAAGAACCAACTATTTGTAATTTGATTATATGAATGTAAACTTATTATATATTGTTCATTGTTCTGCATGACTATTATATAATAATGTCCTGGAATATTTGTTACATTGATTAGGTCATGGGAAATTCCCACTATGATGAGGACCTTGAAATGATATAACAATATTCTTAAATAATGTTCTACGGTTGGATGAAATACTATGATAGGACACATAGTATACATACCATCATGTGTGATTACTCATAAGAAGATGAGACTCTCTCTCATGGAGTTCGCACTTGGTAATCTCCAAGATGGGAGATTATGAGAACATACTCGCTAGTAGTAATTCTGCATGTTTTGGTGTCATCGGAAATTTCTATATGCGAGTGTGTGTAATGTTCCTTAGACTGGAAGATTATCATTAACTCATGTTATGACTCACACACTTAGATTTTCTGACGAAAACCGTCACGAAGAGAGTTAGCGGAAAGTAGGGTACGTTGGGTGCGTCATGAATGACATGTTGTTAATGGATAAGAAGAGGAAGGATTTTTCACTTCCATATTTATGGAAGAAGATATCTCGGGCCCTTTGATTGAAATAGAACTGTCGAAAAAATTCCATGGTCATGGTGACACGATGAGTTTATTTCTAGAAGTCAAAGAATGAAAGATCAAGCATATAGGTTTATGAAACTTCCATGAAACCGGCTTGATGAGATGTTGATAAAAGGGATTAAATTACAAAGTAAGCATTTGTATGAGGTGACACGTAAATTCAACATCATCTTCTTTCTCTTGGGTTCCTTGACCCATTACCAGATAGTAGTTTTGGAATTTAGGCAGGCCCGCCTAATGCCATTGAGAAAGAGGCCTAGAGGGTCACACACTTAGAGTATCAAAGTATCAAAAGTAGAAAAAAGAATATTCCCATACTTGCTTTAATAATTATTAAAGTAAGCCAAAATCGGTCAATGTTGGAGGAAGAATAATATGAAAACAAGTACACGTCGTGTATTAATGAATACACGCCGCGTAGTTTTTGTTTTGAAAACATGTACATGCTGTGTATTAATGTACATGCCCTGTAGTTTTCAATGTAAAACAATTACACACCGTGTATTAATGATTACACACTGTGTAGTTTTTCCAGTCAGTATTTTTAGGAAATAATATCATTTTTTTAAATGATATTTATTATTATTAGTTTGGGTGCATGTCAAGGAATTAATGAATCGAGATGGGGTTTTCAAAAGGGTTAATGAAATAAATAAAGTGAGTAATGCATTTATTTATTGTCATAACTCTATAACCTCAAAACTGATTATAAATATCCTCACAACCCCAACTATTTTCCTAAGAGAATTACTGTGCGAAACAATTCTGGAGAATTCAATCAAGGCCAATAGAACTCCATCCTCCAAGAATGCTCTCAAGACCGAGGGAGATCCATCTCCATCTAATCAAGGAGATCTAAGCCGGACAACACAAGAAAAGGCTTCTCCATGATAGTACCCAGATATTCCTTTGGTTATGCCCAGAGATACGTTGCCCATGTGTGGATCACTGCTAGAGGAAGTCTACACTTGGCTTCTGTGACACAACGACGAATCACATCGGAACGTGATCAGAATTATCAATGAACTATGAACGGCATAAAAGGTACATCTTGTCAATTAATTAAATGAATTATAATTAAACTGTGATGATCTTTCCTTTATGGTTTTGTGACTTTTCTTCTTCTTTGTCTATTTTTGTGATTCGATCAGTGGAGACTAGCGTTAATTGTCGTATTGATCCCGGATTGATCATTGCAATTAAAAAAAATCTAAGTGGTCACATCCACCCAATAGCTTCTGTTGTGCTCGAGACCTTCAATTGGTATCTAAAGAGGTCACAATGTTGATTATAGTTATTTAATATTAGTTGATAATTTGCGCATTAATATTTGAATCAATTCAAGAAAAATCATTCTATAAACTGAATGAATGAGATCTGTTCTTCCTCCTTCATTTCTCGATTCACATCATAGAAACAAAATTTAAATTTAAATTTTGATTAAATTAAAAATGAGGAACTCATCTGGAGGAGCCGCTCTTTCTGTCTATACAACACAAGAATACACGACGTGTAGTGAAAACTACACGCTGTGTACTTAGGTTCAACGAACCAGTACTGGTCCGCCAATCCACGCTGTGTGAATTGAGTATACCTAAGTATTTATTACACCATGTTGACTAGAAATTAATGAAATGTGGAACCTAGAATTCCTGTCTTTTATGTTGAATCAACATGCCATGTAGTCCGATCCAGACCAAGTGAAACCATGTACAAGGAGAAGCCCTGTTCCGCGTACACAGGATTACCAGGTCGGTAACCACATAACAAGGAAGTACATGCCATGTTATATTAATCAACACGGTGTATACTCCAAAGTTTCCAATGTACAGAAAAAACGCCAAATCCCCCGGCATGTACTTTGGATAAAGGGTGAAAAATATACTCCATGTAATATAGCCTACATGCAGTGTACTTTCCATAAATGGGATTTCAACAGGTTTCCTCCAAAAGTAAAAAGACCTATAAAAGAAATATGGATGAGAATAATCTTAAGGAAATTAAGAAATTAATTAAAGGTAAGACATTTATTAATTATAGGATCCCAATTAATTGAATTCAAGTGCGGCTTATCTTAAACAATAGAAAGATTAAAAGAATTTGAATTATAAATTTGTGTAAATGTTGTTGCATGATATGGATGATCATGAGATAGACCAAATACCATTTTTATGTGTGTATGGTTTCATTTAAATTTTTTTAATTTAAATTCTTTGTCATGCGAGCCTTCTTCCAATAAAATGTACTGTCTGCGTGCCCATGGTCTCTTTAATGTGAACCCCATGTAATGGAGGATCTCCCAAGCCAATGGAGATGGTTCAAGAATCCGAAGCTGAGTCGAAACCAACCCAAGAAGATACAAAGGTGGACATGTGGGATATGCAAAACATGATCCATCAGTTCAAGGGTTTTTCCCCTAGGTCATGGTTAGCTTATCAAAATCGCTAGATACGCTAACCAATTGAAGCTCGTGATCATGACATCTTATTTTATTTCTGTCTGATTGCATGGTTTATTTATTATGTATCTGTTGTTGGAATCACATAATTAATGAAATAAATTTTCATTAAAATATGGAAAAAAAATAAAACCAGACTATGTGTAAACATTATCATAACATGGTTAATCACTTAAGAAAGAATCACTTAATATTAAAAAGTATGTGATAATTAAAAGATACACATAAAGAATAAAATCCCTCAAATAACATATTAAGTCAGACCAAGCCTTCCATTACATGATTTAGGGAATGACTTAATAAAACCATGTGTTTGACCAACCCTTGTTGGGAAACATACTTTTCTAAAAGAAGATCTTATGAAATTTTCGGGCTGACTTATACATTTTACATCAAGAATAGTATCCCTTGCAAGAATATTTGTAAAATGGACGCAAGTGTTGAGGGAATCCAAGTCAGGATTTCAGGATTGGGGAGTCCACTTAACAGATTACAGAACTATAAGCTTACAGTTGGGAAAGACCTACCTACCTAAATACCTTCAAATAACTTGACCAACACTTGTTGGGGTTATGCGAAGGGGGATATGGTCCTTGACACTAGAATGTCAAAGCAACTAAACATTCCTAGTTCAATGGTGAGGGCCATTGGGACTTGAAAAAATAGTGTGAGAATTAATAAATTCATTTTTTATTTTTCATAAAATGTAATCAAAAGCTACTGATAAATATGCTCCTTTATTTTGTAGAATCAATATGACAAGCTCATCAACCACATTTTCTCTATGATAAATTTTGGACAAAGAAAATATCATCACCGGTAGTAACATTCAGGAATGGTTTAGGCACCTTCAAGTTATCCTACACCATGAATGAAAGTTTTACTAGTTGGATTCCTCACTTCCTGATTCTCTTGACCAAGGGGTGAGTGATCAAGATTTACTGATCTATGATCAAAATTTGAATGATTCACTTGACGTTCAATGTTTGATGATATCATCAATGTCTAGTTATCTCATGAAGTCACATGAAGTCATGGATTCTTATAGCATGCTCGAGCACCTCTGTGGTCTATACTGGGAGAGAGAAAGATAGGAAAGGTTTGAGATCTCCAAGGCTCTGTTTCAGAGCAAGCTTGGAGAGGGTTCCCCAGCCGGGCCTCATGTATTCAAGCTCATTTGATACATTGAGAACGTGGAGGTTCTAGTGTTTAAAATCCATGAGGAACTGGGTACCAATCTCATTATCACATCACTCCCGTAGAGCTTCTCTCACATTATTGTAAATTTCAACATGAACAACATTGAGAATTCTCTATCTGATCCTCTTATCCTTATTCACCAAGTGGACAATGATATGAAGCGTGAAAAGCCTTTTGTCCTTTCGGTGAATAAAAGGAATGGGAAGGAAAAGGACTTTAATCCCAGAGGTTCTTCAAGGCCTTCTAAGAAAAGAAATATCAAAAGGGAGGAAAGAGAACATGATGTTGTTTTTTTGAATGTGGAAAGAAGGGTCACTTGAAGAAAAACTGCACCCAGCCAAGGAAGGAAGGGGATGCTTCAGGTGCATTTTTCATTGAATGAAATCTATCTGTTTCTACAAATTGGGTGTTAGATACAGCTTGTCGTGATCATATATGTATCCAAATATAGGAACCAAGTAGATTCAGGATGATTGATCGAGGGTAGGTTGATCTATGAGCAGGCAATGGAGCCAGACTTTTTGTTGTAGCTGTCGGGGACTAACACCTCACATTACCAACTGGAATGATCTTGGTGTTAAAGGTTTGTTATTATGTGCCCTCTATTACTAAATACATTATTTAAATATTTATATTAGATACTTATGTATTCATCTTCAGGTTTGGAAATGAATGTTGGTACTTTTATAATGATAGAATTTGTTTTGGTAGGGCACACAACTAGAAAACAAGGCTATAACCACGGATTAAAACTATGGCTATAGACGCTGAAACTGTGGCTATAGGCAATAGCCACAGTTTCTCCAACCGTGGTGCCTATTGTCATGGATATAGGAAAAAACCTATAGCCACTATTTCAACCATGGAAATAGACCTATACCCACGGTTCCAACCTTGGGTAAAGACTATGCCTCGTAGATTTATCACCACGGTTTATAACCATGGCCATAATCCTATTGCTACGGTTTATAATAGTATTAATAAATCTATTTCCATTCTTTAAAACCTTGGATACATCATGGAATATATAGAAAAAAAATCCAGTACTGTCACACAAAAATCCAATCTACAAAAAAAAAATCCAGTCTCTAACAACCGTATTTCCAGAAGAAGAAAAAAACTACTCTTTCCCCCTCCTCCCTCTGTGCTTCCTGCCTCCCTGCCTCAACCCTGCTCCCTGCTCCCTGCCTCCCTACCTCCCTTCCTCTCTTCCTACTTTCCTATGGCCCTTGAATTCTGCTCCCTACCTCTCTATCTGAACCGCTGCCCCATGCCCCCTACCCCTGCCTCTTTGCCCTGCTCCCTGCTCCCTGCTCCCTGCTAAAACACAAAAAAAACAGCATAAAAATACACAGGACCTGCTCCCTACTCCCCTTCTCCCCTGCTCGCTATGCCCTATGCCCTGCACCCTTCCCCCTACCCACTGCCCCTGCCCCTTTCCCCTACCTCCTATTTCTGTGCCCTGCTCCCTGCTCCCTGCTAAAACACAAAAAAAACAGCATGAAAAAATAGGCCCTGCTCCGTGCTCCCTACTTTCTGCTCCCTGCTCCCTGCCTCCCTGCCTCCCTCCAGCCTGCCACCTGCCTCCTGTCGCATGCCTCCTGCCTCTTTCCTCCTACCTTACCTCTTGATCCCTACTAAAACACAAAAAAACAGCAAAAAAACATAGGCCATTCTCCCTGCATAAACTCAAATTCATATATCACAAAACAAGAAAAGAGTGCCTCTTGGATATCATCAAAACATTGTAGACTTATGCATACATTATGATCATAACTGTGCCATAGTGCATGTAATTTCAGTATTAAAGGTCAAAATTAACAAAAATCTAATTGGGTATCAGAAAATTAAAATCATAAAATAGTGAACAAAGAGAAACAATCCAACTTTAGGACATTAACAATTCAAAATGTATGAGGTCAGAAGAATGTAGTGGTGTAGAATGTACTTGATATAATTTGAAGTATCAAAATTAACTAGAATAATTGTAATGTTAGCTATTCCATATTGAAGTCAACATATATTTAAATCATATCATTGAACAACAAAAATTTAATGAAAAATAAATTAATTAATATAAACATAGTATAATATATAAAAATTATAAAATTCTGAAGTCTCATTGATAATAAACATTTGGATATAATAATCTGCTGAAAAGGGTTTCATTGTTGTGAATACCAAAAAAATTTACTTTCCTTTTACACTTTCTATTTTGTGTCCATTTTTAGATAGAGTCCTAATAATTTTGTGCTTTCATTGTGATCTTAGAGGATGTACACCCCTACTTGGATGAAGAACTCATGGTGAAAGATCAATCATATCTAATATGTGACTTTGTTTGAGTGCATGCGATCATAGTGAAAATGTTCTTTCTGGAAAAATGAAGTGGAGGGCCATTGTTGTTGTTGGATCACACATGATAACTGTAGAAAAAAAAGCGGATTTAGCTATGCATTCTACTACCTGAAGTGATCAGAGACATCATTGTTAGACATCCATGTCTGTTCAAACTTGAAAGAAGTTCTATCTTCTCTACCAAACATCTTTTATGTTGTCTAAATGTTGGAAGAAAGTCATGAAAACACAATTTTTGTTGTGTGCTATATCTTGAGTGCCAAAAATTTAGTGGAAGTTGTGATAACATTCGGTGATTGTTGTGCTGTAGATAATGAGGCAGAGGTGATGATATGATTTTTTGTAGGACTGTGCAAAAAAATTCCATATTGTAGTGTAGCAGTTCAAGATGATTGCCTCTGATTTTTAAGTGTTCCTACGAGAATGGTTACTAGAGTTGCTAGAGTAGTCATAGTTGGAGCAGTTGTTCCATGAATAGGTTGTCAAAATTCAAGAACTACTTACATTTGTTAAATCCCATTCTAGGGTGCATGAATAGTACCATGACCAGTAGAAGAACATGCGGGAATAGGAATGGTAACTCCCCGATTTATCTTATCAATGCCGAGTTCTGTAGGAATCAGGTCTAGAGTTGAACATAGAACAACTTTCTAGAGAAGTGGTGAGCCCAAACATTCTTTCCATTGTAAAGGATTTCCGTGGATTGGAGGAAGACATCTCACCTACTATTAACTGTGACCATGTAGAATGCTTCACCATTCTAAGAACAAGACACGAATAATGTAGTGAGGAAGCAGATCATTTTCATTATGATAATCGACTCACAATAGTTCATAACATAGGAGGAATGATATGCAAAGACTTGTAGAGTTTCTTAAAGTGAGATCAAATCTACCACAAATTATTATCAAATTGTCTATGAGCATAGTGTTTTTGCTGGAAGCTACAAGTATCAAATTTGGCATGCGACAAGTGTAAAAAATGCTGATGCTCTCTTAGGTACTTCTGAAAACAGCATCAATAGTTCCCCTTAGCATCAACTTAAAAGTCGATCTACAATCTATGGGAAAATTTAAAGTATTACGTGGGATGAAACAAGCCTATCGGGGATAGAGATGGGGAACAATTGAATTTACATGTCTAGGTTCACCATTCATCGGCTTCCTCAACAAGCGTCTCCGGGAAAGATTCACAACCAGAGGCTGTATAAGTGCATGATCCGATGGCCAAAAATTAGAAATATTATTGGCTGGGGAGAGGGAAAATACATCAAAACATGAAAGTCATGTTCAAATCCTAATAATTATTCTCAAACACAACAAAGGAACCACAAACTATAGGCACAATGATCCATTGATTCTATAACCTATAATGGAACACCATTAGTCATCTATATAACCCCTTAAAAGGAAGCAATATGACTATTATCTCATGGACTTTAATGTTATATGATACCTTGGTTAAATGATTGTAAGTTCACCCCCATTATTGGTGACAGGATAATAAATCAACCCACTAGTGACAAGACAAAAGGGTCATACCTTATTTGTTATTAAGAAATAAATCAACCTACCTTTGAAATTAATGTAAAATCACACCCATGTTAGTGATGATTTAATAATTGAACTCACCAGGGGTGAGATAGTGAGGTCCTACCCATATTGGTAATGAGATAATAAATCAACACCCTAGTGAAGAGTGAGTGAACCCATTCCCTTATCGGTGGTGATCTAATAAATTAATCTGATTGTGATGATCCAGTAAAATTTAAACCTCATATGTGATGAGCTGAATGATTCAATCACCTTCCTTGATAAAGTTATATTTCAGATATCCCTATTATTTGGATTTAAACTATTAAGTTATTCAATAAAAAACCACTATGAAATTAACATGGATGGTGTTCACCCCACTCAGATAGCATGTAATAAAAAGAAAACCATTATTGTTAATAGGAAGGATTGCATGAATATTTTTTTAAAAACCCCAAGGCTCAAAATGTTTTCTTGATAAAGAGAATCATGTCTCCGAATCAAGGCAATATACCAATTTTTATCATGGGGAGACATGCTAAAATAAAGAATATCACAATCCACCAAGAACTACAATCAAAATATTTTTTTCATTCATCATAACTAGCATGGAATCAAAAAATTCGAATACAATTTTTACCTTTAATTCTTGAAAGGATCACATTATTCCATGATTGGTAGGCTTCTGACCCATATCTACCATCACCTTAGAGAAATTATCATGTGTAGCTCTAAAAAACAGCAGATTCTGGTGAAGTTCCATCAAATAGATCACCAGATCAGATAAAAACTCACATAGAAAGGGACTCCATATCAGTTATCAGAGTCTAAATTCATAAAGGCATTGGCAGTCATCTGTTCTAGCATCTCAACAGCACATTTTAATGGAAGATCATTCTTCAGCATGTAGTTAGCAATATGTAAATCAAGATTGAAGCTCATCATTCAGCCTGTTGAGAGTTCTTGTGGTTGGAATTATGATTTTTATGTCTATTTTTCAAGGTTACTAGGGATAGATAGATTCCTTCATCCTCATATCTATATTTTGGGAGTGTTGTGTATAAGACACTAAGGTTTCAGTCGAGGTCGGTTGATGTCATAACTAGATACAACAAGGGAGCGAGCAATCATATGGTGGGGAGGTTATAATGCTTCAGGTACTCATGTGAGGCAATTCAGGCCTAATATTAAATTAAAATTGTGTATTTGAACCTTTTTGATGTTTTAGAGTTGTATTTGAACCTTTTTTAATTTTTAGAGGTGTTGGCATAGACCAAGAGTCGCGTTTTAAGAATTTTGATAGGGATCAAGGAAAAAATTCTACAAGAATTCAATGGTAACATCAAAACCAAGGGAACCATGACATGATGTGTAGTTTCCTAATAATAGATTTTTAAGGCTGGTGAAGGACTACGCTACAGCCAAGGACCATGCAGAATTGTGATTGTTTTCATAAGAATAAATTCTTATAAAGTATGGTTGCATTGTTGATCTGAAGGTGGATCACACCATGACCCATAGTGTTGCTCCATAATTCCTTTGCCACAAAGGGTGGTTTCACTGTGAATGGAAAGATCATGTCGTAACATGGTCCTATGTAGTGTAGTTAGGTTCTTGGGTTATCAATAGGGGATTTGTTTCACAACATGACTCGAAGGGCTCTATCACAAGGTGGGTTTTGCAGAGGCATTGTGTTAGGAACCCTATGAGTCACACCACAATGTAATTCCTATCCAATTTTTTAAATGTCAATTAATATGTTTAATTAATTAATAAAAAGAGAGTTTGACCACATTTTCCTCTGAATAGTAGGGTAGCTATCCCTACATTCTATCTCTTTCCTTCTCCCCATCCCAAGAGGAATTTTGAAGTTGTATTGGGTGGATGCTACACATTCCAAGACATTGAGTAAGAAGAACAAACTAAAAAACACACTATGGAATAAGGATCCATAATCAGAGTGTTAGTGTTGTTAATAATAAGAAACTAAATATTAATAATCAAATTAGCCTTAAATGGGACAAACAAGCTACTGATAATTGAGAAAAGAACCTAGTGGTCATTTTTGTGGTGGAAGTCTAAAATCCTTATGTCACTATTAGAACCCCCTAGGAAAAATCACCCAAAATAGTTGGAAAGGGAAGTTATTTGTCTTTAGAAACATGAATACTCCTTAAATAATCCACCCTCCAGCAATTTTTTAAGGATCGCCTGAGCCTATATCAACCCCATCCAATAATATGATGGTTTCAACTGAGATGTAATAAAATAAAATTTGTCTAGGGAAAGTAACTTCCCTTCAAAACTCTACACCAAAGGACTTTTGGTTCATATAGAAAACATCACCCCTGATTATCCAAAATAAATAGATTAAATGAATTAATATCTTTCAACCTAATTCACCTACAATACCTCTCATGACACATAAGCTCCCACCTAACCAAGTATAGAGTTATTCTACCTGATTCTCCACCCCACCAATAGTTAGAAATCAAATAATTAAAAAAATCGCAAACACATTTAGTAAAATATGAATTCATATTACAATAAAAATTAGAAGAGACAATTACAATATGTAGATTAAAATTCTCTTCCTCGCTTTGGATAAAATTTTCCCTTTATATCCATAAATCTTATTAGTCACCCACTCCTTCAACCAGTGAAAATATTCTACATGTGACCAACATATAATAAGTTGAAAGCCCATATATTTTTCATGATAAACATGAAACGAATCCTCAACAAAAAAAACAAAATTGGAATGAAATAAGAAAATATAAGACATTGAGATATGATTCACTATTTAGTTACCCATTTTCAACCCTCTTCCTGTTGCTCACAATGATCTCCCCATTCACCACCCCAAGAATAAAACGAACCTTATTATCCATTTTCAATAGATCCAGTTCAAGATTATCCAAGAGAACTCTCTGAATTGTAGTAGCCGTAAGATATTTCAGTAAAATGTGGCCATTATATATAAACCCGAATTTGGAGGATCGGAGCTTACTTTTCTCTTCTCATAGAATTCAAGTTACAATTGAATGAAATCTTTAAGATCTGTAAGAAAAACAGCAGCGTAAATACCCGAAATTCATCATTGAAAAAATGAAAAATGGGATTTGATGGTGAGCATACTTTTCTCTGGGGAATCAAATTTCTTAAAGATGTCATTTGAATGAAACAGGTGAATATTTCTTGTGTTGATAAAGGTTACGAGTTTAATCTTTTTCAACACACCCTCCTGCCTTACCATGCCAAGGTTCTCCTTGCACATAATGAACTAAAAATGAACAGCGGTGTCATCATTTTGCTGCTTGGAATCTTTTATTTTTATGAAAAAACATTTGTTATACTCTGTGGAGAAGGAAAAGAGATACCTATGTTTGGGCCTGCCCACCTTAATTAAGGGATCCTTGATTTTTTCATTCCCCATCATGATGGATTCCAAAAACTCCTTGTAATCTAAAGTCTATTTTTGGATGGGAAGCTCTGTAATCCTCTGGGTCATTTCATCCACTTCTATATTTCCAGTGACAGTGTAGGTTTCCCCACCTTGGTTTCTATTTTCTCAATAGTCCCCTGAAATCCCTTATACCATGGATCCATGGGCTCCATCATTTATCCATCTAGAAGGCATCTAAAAATTCATAAAATGTCTCTAGGATCATAATTTGGGACATAAGAGCTCCACCTGGTACTGATCCCTTCACTGCCATTAACCAGAACCATTGGTATCACCAGTATATAACTTAAAAGTACTACAAGAATGTTTGGAACAATATTCATAACAACACTATAATCACACACTTACCAAGTGGCTTCAATATATTTTCCATCTTCATTCAAGTAGTTGAGGAGAATATCATCATCCTTCAAGAATACGAAAGAGGTAATCGGAGATAGTCTAATATAGACATATCTGGTACAGGCATGGTATTTTCCTCCCCGGTTAAAACACACGTCTCATAAAGTGAAATTTTGTGCAGAATTGGTGATGAAATGAATTAAAATTGAAAAAATCTTTACCTGGTGCCTGGTACCAAATTAACCATTAGGTTGAAGAAGGATAATGTTTTTACTCTCGACAAAATCCTATGCCATTCCAATTATGGTACCGGAAAGGCTGGTCTCCCCATGGTGATAAGCTAAGTGTTCTGATATATATATAATGAGAGAATTGGGCAACCTTCACCTCTTTTACAACATTCCTGTTGAAAGAGAAGAAGAGAATATCCCTTTTCCTGGCTTCAAGCCATCAACTGAATTGAATGTTAAAGGTCCGCCATTGAAAACAGTATTGGCTCTTTGTTCACAAAGTCATTTTACTTGATAAGCTTCTTCTTCTCATCAAGGTTAGTGTCAACTTTTAGAAACAAATAATATAATAAGGTAAGACTTATACAACCCTATAAATCACCTGTCAAATTCAATTCTGAACCTCAAGGTGCTGAAGCCAATTCTTTTTAGCTGTTATATTTTTCTTGCTGAATACAAGATCAATTTCATTTCCATATTCATTGTAGACCCACACGAATTCCTTCTTGTGCTTTTAGACCTCACTAAAGTATTCTTTTCCTTTGTTGGATGTGCTTTTACCAAATATCTGGTACACAGAGAATAAATTTTAGAAAAAAACAATTCAAAAACGAGGCCTGATTATATTATTAGAGAAATGAATATCATTTATATAACATTTATGTGAATTTAATCCAAATCACATAATACTTAAAATATCTAACCTATTTCCACAACTCTTCATCCTCTTTAGTACAACCATGCATTTTTTCTCAATCAGATGTTGCTATAGCCCATTTATAATAACCTTGGAACAAAAAAGAGCATATTATCATAGAAAAAATGTAGTTACAAATCAGCAATTATCACCCAGATCATCATTCACGTCTTCCATAATTATCAACATTTAAAAACATTGACTAATTTATGTAATCATGGGAAACAAAGCCTTCAAAATAACTCAATATATTAATTTTTAATATTTTTAAATAGTTTTTAAATAATAAAATATGATAGATTAGAAATACTATCATAAAATTCCATGTATAGAAATTATTCAAGAGACATTCACATGATATATTCCAACAGGATCAGTCGGTGTGATCATATCTTCATGATAATCACGCATTCACATTATACTTTCATCGTTGGCTGTTGGAATATGGTTGTATCATGAGGTAACATAATTATATCATCACACAGATATCCTCATGCTGCTGCATTACATTGTTTAATATCTACCATGTGGTTTAAACATCTCACACAGTATGTTATTATACATATTCCTTATTCGGTTTCATTATTCCGTCATGGAAAGTAACAGGATGTATCTTCCCCAAAACCAAGGGTTCTCTAATATGACATGTGTCTCCTAAATTACATGAGTATGACTTTGAGAAGATAAATCAAAAGATATATTGAAATCTGAGGAACCAAACATAGAATATAGAACCCTAAATACCTTTGTCGGTATGTGAATTCAGGAGTTGTGACCGACAGAGATCTGCAAGGAGGTGGTGGATCACCGAGAGGGGGGTGACCACATAGGGGGCACACCAGAGGAGGAGGTGGGGTGGAAACATAGGAGCATCGTCAGTGGGTGGAGGTGAGCTGTCCGCGTTTGGTGTCAATGTCCAGGGAGGAGGGTCGGAGATGAGAGCTCGTGGTGGTGGGGTTGCAGCAAGGGGCATCATCGCAAGGGCAGTGTCACGTGGGAACCATCGTGCATGAATCGTTGAGGGAGGAGGGTCGGGGGAGAAGAGAGATCGTGAGGGGCACCGTTTGGGAAGGATGGCCACACAGATGTGAGGGAAATGTGAGGGGTCGCGTGGAGAAAGGAAACGCCCGATCTCAAACCTTAATTGCCATAGGTTTTAAGATAGGTGGGGCTATAAATTAACCAATAGCCATGGACTTATAAAACTGTGGCTATAGGTCCATGGCTATATGTCATTTTTATAGTAGTGGAACATTTATATAATGGCCTTTATGTGTTAGACTACACAATCCAAGTAATGACAATAGATGAAAAAGGTAATTCACATGACTCATTCCACACCCAACTTTGGCATCACTGGCTAGGTCATGTCAATGAGAAATGTTTGAAAAAATTACATCAAGATGGGTATTTTGATTCTTTTGAACTAAAACCACTTGGTATTTGTCATGCGTGTCTACAAGGAAAAATGAACAAATCCCCTTTTAGTGGGAAAGGTTAAAGGGCTAAAGAGCTTATATAACTAGTTCACATAGATTTGTGTGGACCATTTTCAATTGAAGCAAGGGATGAGTTTTTGTACTTCAAAACTTTTACTAATGATATTAGTAGATATGGATATATTTACTTAATGAGGTATAAGTTAGATTATTTTGATCAGTTCAAGGAATACAATAATGAAGTTGAGAACCAGCTTGGTAAGAGGATTAAGAAACTCTGCTCAGACAGAGGAGGAGAATATCTTAATCAGGACATCATTGATTTCTTACGAGAGTTTGGGATTCTGTCTCAACTCACTCCTCCTTACACACTTCAGTAGAATGGCGTAAGTGAAAGGAGGAACTACACCCTGTTGGACATGGTGAGATCAATGAAGAGGCATGCGAGTCTTCCATTATCCTTTTGGGGATATCCATTACAAACATCAGCACACATACTAAACCAAGTACCCTCTAAATCGATAAATGGTATTCCATATGAATTATGGAGTGGATGCAATGCCATGTTATCAAATTTACATGTGTGGGGTAGCGAAGCATTTTTTAAGGCCTCTTTAGGTAACAAGCTTGCACCCCGAGGCACAAAGTGTATCTTTATAGGATATCCCTATGAAATAAGAGGATATTACCTATACAACCCCTCAGATAAAAAGGTTACAGTGGTATGACACACCATATTCTTTGAGAGGTATCACATCTCTGAAATAGATAGTGAGAGCATGGTAGACATCAATGAAGTCGAGGCTCAAGATAAATAGGAGTTGGTACAAGAACAAAATCCACAAAGCCCCGCTGAAGAACAATATATTCCAGAGACATAAGAACAACGTAGGAGCACGAGAGTAGTGAGAGAACCAGAATGATATGGTTTTCTTGTCACCAAGGATGGTGACTCATTATTGGTTGACAATGATGATACTCTTACCTACAAGGAAGTAGTTGAAGGCACAGACACTTCCAAGTGTCAAGAATTCATGAATTATGAAATGGATTCCATAAACCAAAACCAAGTCTGGATTTTGGTAGATCCTCCAGTTGATGTAATGCTTATTGGAAATAAATGGGTATTCTAGAAGAAACATGACATGGAGGGGGAAGTCAGCACCTATAAGGAACGTCTGGTTATAAAAGGATTTAGAAAACGTCATGGATTTGACTATGATGAAACATTTTCACCAATTGCGATGCTGAAATACATCAGAATCCTATTAGCCATTGCCTCTTACCATGACTATGAAATTTGGAAAATGGATGTCCAAACAACATTACGTAACAGGAACCTCCAGGAAGATGTCTAAATGACACAACCTGAAGGGTTTGTGACTCCGAAGGATGCCAAAAATGTATGCATGTTTCCAAAATCTATTAATGGTTTGAAGCAAGCATCAAGGTCATGGAACATTCGTTTTGATGAAGCCGTAATGGAATTTGGATTTGGTAAGAATGAATGTGAGCCTTGTGTCTACAAAATATTTAGTGTAAGTGCAGCAGTTTTCCTAATAGTATATATTAATGACATATTACTAATTGGAAACGAAGTACCTGTCTTACAGTCAGTTAAGGTAAGGTTGGATAAATTCTTATCTATGAATGACTTGGGAGAGGAAACATATATTCTTGGGATCAAGATCCATCTTGATGGATCTAAGAGAATGATGGTCCTATGTCAAGGTACATACATTGACAAGATACTGAAGAGATTCAGTATGGAGTAGTCCAAGAGGGGATTGTTTCCAGTGTCAATGGAATTAATATTTCCAAGAAAATGTGTCCTCAGACACATGAGTAAAGAAAGAAAATGGAAAGGATCCCTTACGCATCCGTGATTGGGTCAGTCATGTATGCTATGCTATGCACAAGGATAGATGTTGCTTATGCATTAAGTGTGGTAGGCAGATATCAAGCTAATCTAGGAGATTTCCATTGGATGGTAGTCAATACTATCCTTAAGTATCTGAGGTATACTAAGGATATGTTCCCGGATTACGGAGGAGATGAGGAACTACTAATCAGAGGACATGTAGATTCTATTTTACAGACTGATCAAGATTTCATGAAGTTGTAGACTGGATACATCTTCATTTTTAATGGAGGTCAAGTGATCTGGAAGAGTTCAAACCATGGTGTGGCTGCGAATTCTATAGTAGAGTCCAAGTATATCACAACTTTTGAGGTAGCTAAAGAAGAAGTATAGATGTGATGCTTCGTCTAAGATCTGGATGCAGTACCTAGCAGTAAAGATCCTATCACACTCTATTGTGATAATTCTGCAGTGGTGGAACATGAAAAAGAGACAACATCACATTAGTGGAAAAAGAACATACATTAAAAGTATTATCTCTAGAGGTATTTTTATCAGAGAGGTGACATTGCAATGAGTAGTATTTCCCTGGAAGATAACATGGATGACCCCTTGGATAAATCCTTAACTCAATAGAAACATGACCATCTTGTGATGTCTAGCAGACTGAAAGTAATTGTCAGTTGTCTCTAGTCCAAGTGGGAGTTTTTTAGTGTTGATATCCTATGAACCAATTTTTGGTACTTTGATTACATGAATGTAAACTTATTATATATTGTTCATTGTTCTTCATGACTAGTATATAATAATTTCATGGAATATTTTTTGCATTGATAAGGTCATGAAAGATCCTGGATATAATGAGAACCTTGAAATGCTATAACAATATTCTTAAATAAAGTTATACAGTTGTATGACATACTATGATAGGACACATATTATACAGACCATCATGTTTGAGTACTCGTAAGAAGATGAGACTCGAACTCATGGAGTTCTTTCTTGGTAATCTCCAAGATTTTAGATTGTGAGAACAGACCCACCAGTTTTAATTCTGCATGTTTTGGTGTCATCGTACATTTCTATCTACGAGCGTGTGTAATGGTACTTATACTGAGAGATTATCATTAACTCATGTCATGACTCGCACACATATATTTTATAATGAAACCCGTCACGAAGAGAGTTGACAGGAAGTAGGGTATGTTTGGTGCGTCACGAATGAGATGTTTTTAATGGATAATTTGAGGAAGGATTTGTCCCTTCCATATTTATGGAACTAGATATCTTGAGCCCTTTGATCGAAATAGAACTGTCGAACAAATTCCATGGACATGGTGTCATGACGAGTTTGTTTCTGGAAGTAAAAGAATGATAGATCAAGCATATAGTTTTACGACACTACCATTAAACTTTGTTGATAATAAATTGAGACAAAGGGATTAAATTACATAGTAATCATTCATATGAGGTGAAATGTCAATGCGGCATCAACTTCTTTCTCTTGGGTGCCTTGACCCACTGCTAGACAGAAATCCTGGACTTTAGGCAAGCCCGCCTAATGCCAATGACAAAGAGGCCTAGAGGGTCACACACTAAGTGTATCTATGTATCTCAAGTAGAATAAATATTATTCCCATATGTGGTTTAATAATTATTCAAGAAAGCCTAATTCATTTTAATGTTGGAGGAATAATAAAATGAAAATAAGTACACACCGTGTATTAATGATTACATGCCGTGTAGTTTTTATTTTGAAAACTAGTACACGCCGTGTATTTATGATTACACACCATATAGTTTTTCTAGTCGGGATTTAGAGGAAATAAAATCATTTTATTAAATGATATTTAATATAATTAGTGTGGCCACATGTTAAGGAATTAATGACTTGGAATGGGGTTATAAAAAGAGTTAATGGAATAAATAAAATGTGTAACATGTTTATTTACAGTCATAAATATACATCCTCAAACCCGATTATAATTATCCTCCCAACCCTAACTCTTTTCCTAAGAGAATCATTGTGCACAAATATTACGGGGAATTATCTCAAGACCGAAAGAACTCCGTCACCCAAGAACACTCTCAAGACCGAGAGAGATCCACCTCCATCAGATCAAGGAAATATAAGGAATTCAATGCAAGAAAAGGCTTCTCTATGCTATCACCTGATGATTCATTTGGCAATGTCCAAAGATATGTTGCACACGTGCGGATCACCACTAGATGAATTCTACACTTGGCTTCTGCGACGCAACATTGAATCACATCAGAACATGATCGGAATTATCAAAAAAACTAAGAATACCATAAAAGGTACTTCTTGTCAATTAATTAAATTAATTATAATCAACCAGTGATGATCTTTCCATTATAGTTCTAGGACTTTTCTTCTTCTTTTTATATTTCTGTGATTCGATCCATGGAGACTGGCATTTATCATCATATTGATCCCAGATTGATCAATGAAGATGAAAAAAAAACAAGTGGGTGCATCCACCCATTACATTCAGCTGTGTCTAGGACCTTCATATACTCCACATAATAAGAAATAATTAGGGAATTTTCAACATATCTCAAAGAAAGATAGCTGAGATGAGAAATCCATTACCTTTACTCTTGACTCCCATGAAGGAAAAAATTTTCCTATATAATAAACATAATAATCTTAATAAATGATTTACATCACTTATTAATATCTATTAACTTATAAACTATCCAATTATAATCATTTATTATTAATTTACTGGTTATTTATTATTTATTTTATTCACAAGATGTAAGAATTTTTCTGTTTCATGGTTAAATAAATATATCGGTGTGATACATGTTCATAAAATTTTTTTAAAAAAAAAACCAATATAATATAAAAATTTGAATAAAATTTGAATAATGTTTGATAAATTTTCAATTTTTTTAATGATAATTTATGTTATTTGCGAATAAAGAACCATTGATGAGGATATTTCTATTTTTTTTGACAAAAAGTTATATCTCATTGAACTAGTAAAATAATAATATTCCTACTATAGAAACTAAAATAAATAATTATTTTATTATTATTATCCAATGAAAATAGTAATTATATTATTTTAGTAATCTATGATATAAATGTTAATAATTGCACATGTAGGTGGTTAACCAAACCAAAGAAAAACATGTTATAATGGATTGTTGAGTATGGTTAAGAAAGTGATTTTTTATAATCATGTTAATATTACATAAGAATTATATTATTGCCTTGTTTTTTATAATGTGATTAAAGATATTATAATATCGGTATATAATGAATAAAATACATGATACATGTAAAAATAAATATGACACTTCGTGGAGGCTGTATTGTGCGGTACTGTAGCAGCCGATTTACTATTCACAGAATGGCAATTGAGCCAAAAAATTGGGCTTACACGCTATGTAATGGGCTACAAGCCCACTGGGACTTCGGGCTATGTAATGAGTCTCCCTCTACCCAGTTAAAAGAGGTCTTTGATTTTCTTTAATAATAAAATGAGGCTTCGACCCCAAGTTAAAAAAAATATACCCTTTGAAACTATATTTCACTGTGGTTATTAAAAATATAACATATAACTCATTGAGAATGTATTCAATATGTAGAAACAAAAGATATTTTTGTTTCGCTAAGGGAGAAGGTAAAAGAAGGATAATTATTTTTACCTCAACATAATAATATTCTGTATAATAAATATAATGACATGATTTTATAATAATTTTGAGGATATATTTGGAATATAAAGTAATAAAATAAATGAAGTTAGTGATTGATTTGCACTCACAATTGGAATATGAGATTTCCATTAGAGTAATTCTTGGAAACGTAGAACATAATCCAACTTCATGTTTCTAGAGACATTGGAACAGGAAATTTCATTCTAGGGTATGTTAAATAAGAAAATATTCAAGAGGAATTATAATTATTTTGTGGTTTAAATGGGTAGTTGAAAACCCCTTTTATAAGTTGAAGGAATGACATTTTCATGAAGGAAAATTCATACTTTAAAAGAAACATAAGTCTCAAATGGAAAATATATTTCAAATTGGAAGGTAATGGGAATAAGATATGTTTTGGTTAATCCATAGCTTAACCATTAACTTGAACAGATATTTTTTACATTCTTTACTCCTTTACAATTGGTTATACTCTTTCTCCCTTAATTTACCTTAACTATGGTAAATCCATTTTTAACCTCTGTAAAATAATATAACTATAAATGAAATCAACCTTATTAACTAATTTATTAAATATTATTTTAATTACAGAAATCATTATATAATATAAAACTTCTTAGGGTGTGGAAAATTAATTTTAATATTGGCACATATTGTGTGTAAAACCCCTTTTTAAGAAATGAATATTTTCGTGCATGAAAATATTATTTAAGGTAAAATTATCAATATTGTTAATTTACATTAAATTTATTTGTTTATTATTACATATATAAGATTTATGTGGTCTTCAAATAAATTAAAAACTTACTTCCACCTTGGGAAAACTGAATTAAAATAGAAAGATGAAAAATGATTTTTGTTAGGATAAAATATTATATATGTTTTTGAAATATAAAATGTGAACCTTTTAAATTCAATATAGTATTTATAAACGAATTATATTACACTTGGAGAATATTAATGGTCATAAAAAATATTTTGTAAAAGTTTAAATTCATTCTACAATAATAAAAAATGATGCTTTTCACAAATAACCAAAAAAAATGAGTGTTTTCTAAAAAATCCTATAAATTCACATTAATATATTCTTTATATTGTGATATGAAAAATGAATTTTATTTCATAAAATTAAAATTCACTAAATTGTTTTTTTAATTTTATATGAAAATATAATATATAAAAAACATTTTATAGAAAAATAAACAAATAATCATTAAAAGTTTTGTAATATATCTGAAACTATGAATTCCATGCAAGCTCGTCTTGTGTGAGAGGATGTTGAAGGGAAATATTTATGGGTTAGATTCATGTGCGATAGAAATGGGGAATGATGGGTGGAATGGACAAGAATCTGGGTTCTTTCCATAATTTATAAATGCATGTTGATTCATTAGTAGGACTTGCGTAAACTTGTCACTGGGTTATCAATAGAGGAGATACCAATCTTAGAAATGAAAAATGGGTGGGGGAGAAATTATTTTTTTAGGGTGCCTAAATCCTTACATTTTTATCAAGGAGTCCATCAAGCATCCTTCCATGATGGAGGATATCCTTAATAAAGATCAAAATCTGATTTTTGAAGGAATTTTTTGGGTTGATGGATATAACCAGTGTTGTTTCATAGGATTATATTCTGGTAGTTTCTCCATCGGTGATTACAAATTAATTTCTCATGAATGGACACCTCCAGATGTTTGGGGTTTGAAACTATGGTGTAATGAAATCCCAACTAAAATCAAAACTCTCATATGGTGCATCATGAACCATGTTGTTCTCACAGATGATATTGTGTGGTGAAAAGTTGTCAACATGGTCTCTTAGTGCTATTGTTGCTCCAGTACACATAGAGAATACACAGTGCTTCTATTCCTATAGAGTGAATGTCAATGAGTATTATGGAACATAGTGGGGCTTCAAAACATGGACGTCGGAGCATCTGTTTCTGATTTTGTCTCGAAATGGATTCACAATGTGAGTCTCATGGTCAGAAGATTTGTGTAAGGGCCTTCATGTTGGTGACAGTCAGTTGGTCCCTCTGGGAATCTTGAAACATGGTGAGGAAGTGTAAACTACTTATTATTCATGAAAACACTATTGGGCATGTATGGATAAAGAAACACTTTGCGGATAAAGGGTTATCTTGATTAGGTAGAGCAGATGAAGATATTATTATTTCTATTAGCATTGGATCCTTGCCTTCTGAATGTAAGTATATTATCAGAAATATTCTCTGGGGATACATCACAACATTCTTCCTTGACATACTTCAATCCTGTTTGTTTTTTGTTTTTGTATGAATTTATTTTTCAATATAAATTTAAATTTCAGTCAAAAATGGTTAAAAATAATAATAACATGTAATAAATTTAAATTCATATTTTTTATAATAAAGAAATTTATTATCTTTTTATTCACATGAGGATTTTTTGTTGTTGTAATTTTATTATTAATGTTCCACAAAATATTTCAGGATTTTAATAAGGCATTTCATAGTCCATTTGATATAGGTTTTTCATGCGGTGAAAACTATAAAATAAATTAAAATTATTTAATGTAAGGATATGATATAAAATATTGGTGATTTTTAATGTGTTTGATAATTTCCCAACCCTTTTGTGTTATTTGATTAAGAAATTTTAATAACTACAATATAATAGTGATAATTAATGTCTCGATGATAGTCAAAAATAGTAAAGAGTTTATTCCTTGTTAGAAATGAGCCTTATAAAAACCATATGTTGTGTAATTCCAATTTATATCTTCATTTCATATCATGGTGGTGGTTAAGTGTATATATGTCGGGTCCTGGAATTTTTTCATAGAAGAAGAAGACTCATTCATATATCTAAAAAATGTAGAAAAAAATAAAATAAAAAGTTGAAGGAAAAATGCAGAAAGAAGGTGAAAATTTACAAATTAAATGAAACCATGAAGAAAGGATCTCATTTTGGACTGCCTCTTCACATGGAGTTCCTCCACTCAGTAAAATCCCTATGAATGGAAACTCTTTGAAAAGGGTGCAAATACAGTGGCACCCAATAATTACATAAAATTGTTATCACAAAGGGGTGGTGGTATCCACACACACAAGTTATTTTCCCTGAACTAAATTATTTGCAGGGGAAAGGCGGTGTCATCGGATCCCACAAACGAAACAAAGTCATTTGAGGAGAAAGATGAGGATCTCAGTGACCACAAAGGCCCCTTCAATCTATGTATTTCATGGGATCCAACAAAAGGTGAACCACGACTCACTAAAGATTATTAGATATTCTAGTATCTATTTCATCTGCTTATCTATAAATATAAACCAAGGGAAAATAATAGGGATCAACTGAAGGGATCAAATGATAGATCGACCAACCAAACCACAAAATACGATCTCCAAAGACAATACTCCCCGGGTAAAACCCACCACATAACATTAAAGAGGAAAACATAATCCTATTGGTAGTCCATAAATGAAATATCCTATGTGGGAAAATATCCAATGAGGTGTAGAACCAATAAACCTTTTTGCAATCAGGGATCCTGAAAAGAAATAATTAAGCTATGAGGGAGGAACATTGGCCCATGTAGAGAATTACTACATTGATGGAACTTAACCCGGCATTGCATCCTGCTATTTGGATGGAACCTTGCCCCACATAATGAATAAACATGGGGATCAAACCAAATACCACATACCATAATAGTTTGGAGATGGTCCCCTTACCCACATTGAAACCCGTTATGCGGAAAAAACCCCATCTCACATAAAAACATGCAACACATAATTAGGTATATTAGGGTCTTCCACTATCTTGCTCTAATCCTTCCCTACTATCATATCATCACCCCATATATTAAACCAACCAAAAGGAAATCTAATAGAATATGTCCAATTCCACTTAAAAACAAACCAAACATTTATGATAAGATCATGGGGTGCAACTACATTCCCTTTTTATTCTACATACCTATGGTAAGTGGAGTCGTGTGGGTTACCAAAATAGTAAGACAAAACATCACAATGACCTTGAGTGTACATTCCCAAGGTATTAAGGGTTCCAACCATGGTGTTATAATATGAACATCCCCATTCCATGAATTACACTACCAGAAAAAAGGAAAAGGGAAGTGATGCCCTTTATCAGCACTAAACAAAAAGCGCTGATAATTGGGTGATCTATTATCAGTGCTAGCTAAAACCGCGGATACAAGTTTTTATTATTAATTCATAAAAAATTATTATACTTATATTCAAAAATAATGTTTATTTAAATATTTAAAATAAAAAACAAATGTGTATAATTATTATATATTTTTTAATAATTCAAATATATATATATATATAATTTTTTAATTGAAAAAAGTATTTCTAAGATTATAATTAAATAAATAAATATATATGTATATGTATATATAATTAAAAATATATAATATTATAATAAATTACATTTAAATAATTAATATATTTATTTGATTTATTAGAGATTTATTATATTTATTACATTAATTCATTGTATTTATTATACTTGTTATATTTAATATATTTATTTTATTTATAAATATATAATACATTATAATATATATATATATATATTTATAATTAAAATTTTTGACTTCACCTGTTTTGATAATCCCAATTATGCTTTCATATGTTTTGATAATCTCAATTAATGTTTATCTATATTAAAATTCTCCCAATATATGATATTCTGTTATCAAGATGAAAATAATGTTAAAATAATCCTTGAAATATGTTAATCAATGATGTTTATGTTTATATAACTTCTGAAGTGATTCTAACCCAATCGGATGTGTTTTGCATAAAACAGATAAGTGTTAAGTCACTGATCTGCGTATAGCTACTGATAAAGAGATACCGGTACTCAATCTACCGATAAACAAATTCTACTGATAGACAGAGTTACCAATACACTAAGGTCACTGATATAAACAGAGCTACCAGTAAGCGGATACCAAGTCTACCGACAGAACCAGTTCACAGACAGTTACCGATAGAAGTCTGTTGATAGAAGTCACTGATACATAGAGTTACCGATAGCCCGAGAGCTACCAATGGATTAAGAGCTACCGATAACAATGCTACCAATATGAAGAAGTCTACCGATAGAACCAGTTCACAGATAGTTACCGATAGAGTAAGTCTACCGACAGAAGAGGTTATTGATACCTAGAGCTACCGACACAAAGAGCTACCGATCCAAGTTCAAAGAGCTGCCGATGCAAGTTCAAAGAGCTACCGATGGAAGGACTGCTACACAAAATCGACCATACATGTCTACCATAATGATTGACTAACCAGTCAAACTCTATACTCTCAATACGATTTATTTATTAAGCTAACAGTTACATTTGATGTTTTTAATGTAGTTAATGTTATTTAATGATCTCAATTTCCATGTCAATTAACCGTACCTAGTACCCATGCAAAAGGTGATCATTCAATTTTTCCAGAGATGAAAGCTATAAAAGGGAAGATAAAGACCTAGCTAAAGCCGTGGTGTCGTCGCGATGAAATAGCAAGAACCAAGGAACTAAGAAGGCAGACAAAGATTGAAAGAGAAAAAGGCTCATCATCATTCAAACGTGGTGCATTCACACAAGGCTACATCCATACTCCAAGAATCATGGATATACTTGAAGCCACTCTTCTGAAGGAAACCACAAGCTGAATCTTGAGTGAAGAACAACAACAAACACTTCATGCACTCAAGATGATAAGCTATACCTGTAACAAAGAAGAAAACGACACTCCGTTTTTTGAACAGAAACCAAAGAAGGACTCAGAATCATATCTGACCAACCAAATCAGTCTAGAGCTGCACTTCCAATCACTAAATCTCTTCTAATGTAATTCTGACTTACATTAATGATTCTTTCATTTAAATTTTGAGTAGTATGTGTACCCTATTTATTTTACACACACTGTCTCCTAAGCTAAACTGGAGGATTCTTAAATCCTCACTCAAAATTCATAACTCGTTGTTTCCCACTGTGGATAGTGGTAGAGGTCGAGTAAGACTTGGATAGTTGTGAGCTGTTGTTTGTTATCCCATGTATAACTGTGGTAGCGGTCTTTGTACCAGGACACTGTGTTCACTGTTGTTTACCCTGATCCGAGGTATGGATCAATTTATATAAATTGTTGAGAGGACTAAGTCTCGGCTTGAGACTGAACCTCTTGGTTACCTCTGCTGTTCTTTTTAATTTATGTCTTCAAGTATACTATATATTGTTTTCATATTCCGTTGCTATTACTTTGAAATATAATATTATATTAAAGATACTTTAGTAGATAAATTATCAAGGGTTTATAATTATTGTAGATTAGTAAGTTAGTTTAAAAAGTTACTTTAATCATCAGATTAATTTACCTGAGACCTAATATATAACACCCTGAGCTTCCACAATACGCTTCTCATTCAATAATGCAATAGCTGGCATTGTACGAAACTTCGAGTTCTAAAACACCGCGACTAATCAAAGTAGCCGTTATGAATAGTAATAAAAACCTTTTAAAATTATAGAAATTTTATATTTCAAAATGGACTTCATTTTTGGATTCGGAATATCGAAACTAGCCTATGTTGAATTTTTGGTATTTTTCTGAGAACTTCTAATTTTTTATGAATAGTGAAAAATACTTAAAAACAACTTTTTTAATCAAAATAATTTATAGTGATAAATTATACTATTTAGTGGGTTTAAAGTATAATTAAAATATATTTTTACCATTTTATCCAATGGTGGTAATTAGAATTAATTTAACATTGAAATTTGACATAAACAATTGCCAATCTTTTGAAATAAATTGTTTCTTAAAAACACACTATTTGTTGTGACAGCGGGAATTAATTATAAAATTAATTAATGAATCTTATATGTTTGTAATTTTGTAAAATAGACATCATTTTTGAATTTGGAATATCAATTATAGCTTAGGGTGAAATTTTGGCATTGTTCTGAAAAACTTCAATTTTTGATGAATAGTGAAACCACTAAGTGGTAGTTAAATAACTGATTTTTCGTTTAAATGAAATATTACCACTTCTGTGATTTTATTTTCAAAAATCCAACATACATGGTTGTAATTAAGAAGTAAAATGTGGTTCAATGAGATTAAAATAATTTTTGGTGAATAGTAACTTTTAAGTTCTTAATCACGATTAGAGGTAATTATTGTAGTTTAAGGTAAAAATAATGTTTTAATAATATGAGATGAGCATGACACATGTACTACCCTCATTGGATGTGCCATGGAAGAATAAGACAATCCATGGGTCAACTTGGGGACCCCATGGATCCACTTTAGTTGGAAAATGACATAAATACCTTTTATTTAATGTTAAAGTAAAAAATGACACAAACATGAAATGTTTTACTAAAATAATATTTACATGGGGTTATAAAAGTCATAAGTTTGACTATAAATACTCAATGGAAAGCTAAAACGATTTCCTACATCATAGTAGTTTTTTTATAATTTTTAGACATTAAATAAATTAAATTATTGAGGACATCATTATGATGCGGTGATAACCTCATTATTTAACGATTTTAATAAAATGAAAAGATAATGTAAAATCCAAGGCATACACTAGGCCAAAGACTATTTGATGGGTCTATTTAGAACCCGTATCACCTTATCCACTAATTATATAATTGTGGGACCTTTAGAATCCGAAAAGCATTGTATAATAATGTAAAATTTCCTTACTTTCCAAGAGTGCCCCTCCTCTCCTCTTATAAAAGGCCCCCACCTCTACCACCTTATTCACACTTTCAAGCCATTTGGATCGGCCACACTCTGCCCAAATACTCTCCAAACATCCCCCTATTACTCCTAGAGGCCTCACTTTGGGCAGAACACTTCCCAAGGAAGCCTTTGGCTCAAATCAAAAGAGTTACCCGATTTTGAGGTAATGTCTTCTCTAATGTTGTTTTGTTTTATTTTTCTTATCCATCACCTTAAACTCATTTTATTCCTTTATTTTGTAACAACAACAGTATCTAAAATATACTAGGATGTTTTTATGATAAGTATTTGGTTTACACTTACACACACCTTCGTCTAATGGTTAAAGAACATATTGTTTCTGTGGGTGGCGAAATACTGAATCACGAAACGATGATTGTTCAATATTCTTTTAACACCTCTAATGGTGGCCATTTAAATGACACTATTTTCATATATGATATATATATTATGTTTATGTTTTCCGTATGCTTATTTATTTCTCATTTATGTCATACCTTTATGGTTTCCATTATCGGTAAACGCGATATTTTCATATTAGGAAGTGCGGACTACCGCCCCCTCAAAGTGATTTGAATCATTAATACCATATGTGGGATGTATAAAGGATGGATTAAATGGAATTATATGCTATATTATACTGGGATTATATTATAAATTGATATCATTATTATTTCATTACATTAAATACGAAATAGAAATGAAAGTAGCGTTCATGCGTACGTACGGCTTACCGTCTCCATGAACGGTGCATTTCATTTCTTACCTCTAAATGTTACGTAATATTATGAATGAATGTATATACTGGATATATATGATATATATGATATCTACATCATGAATATAATTCTTGATATAATGGATATTTCACCACATGAACAACTTGTAATTATAAGAAGTTTACTGTTACCTCAAGTACCAAAGATCGACAAAACGACCGTTATTAACTTAAATAATTACATAACGTTCATAACATTGTCATAAGTGATATAAAAAGGATAATGAAATTGAAAATGGTTATTAAAAAGGTAGATATTAACTCTAGTTTATTATTCAGGAGGTTAATGAATGGAATGGTTGAGTCAAGTCGGACACGAGGTAAGGGAATTTCTTAACCAACTTCCATTCTTTGGGTTAATCTCCTACTTTCAAATTATGTGATGATATTATTATGTCCTATTTTTTATTTTTTATGTTCTTTATGTGTACCTATAGTGAATACACATAATAGATCTATTTTATTTTAAAAATTATCTTTGTATGGGACTTCGTCTCAATCTCCTTTCATTGAGGCATATTTTGTTTTATACACAACCTTTTTTTGATATGGTGTTTAAACCTTTTTGAATTTACGTTTAATCAAAAGGAATATTTTTTATACGAAGCTTTTTACTAAACGAAAAAAGGGAATGTTTTTTTTTCTTACATATGCGGCGACAATGACTTCTCCGCGCCTTGACCATTATTTTAGTTTCGGCTTCCTCTACAAGCCATCACTTTTTTTTAATGAAAAATAAATAAAAAGTTTTAACTTTCTTTTATTTTGGTATTGAAAATGGTTTTGAAAGCGTTTTTATTATATCAATGTGTTGTATTGAAATCTTGTGATTGAAATGTGGAAATGTTATGTTTCCTTTATGCATGTTTTATGTGATACGATTATGTTATGGTTTATGATATGTTTAAACCCATTCATATGAGGAATGCATTGGACTTAGTAAGTGACGGGTGGAGCCCGCTATAGCTCCTCGATGCATCGGCAGGTCTCATGAGACAAACTAGTGTCTTGGCACGAGGCCTTGACAAAATCTTATTTGTGGTCTTTGAACGAGGCCTTGGCTACGTGGTTATGATAGTCTGGCATTATGAATTCCATCATTATGAAAGTGGTTATTGATATTGCATGTGATTATTCGACCAGTAGAATATCCATGTGAAGAAGTGAATGGAATTATCTCATTTTATGTTTTCCATATTATGTTGAAGTTCATGTTTAAAAGGATTTTGTTTTAGTTATACATTGCCTTAAATGTTTATGTTTATTGATGAAAGATTCCGCTATATTGTTATCCTTACTGAGCATCTGAGCTCACCCCTTTCAATGTTTTAAAATTTTCCAGGATGTGAAGAAGTATTTTATGAATGACCTGCAAGGATAGTCAGAAGAGGATATGAGTGTGGACTATAAAGACTTTGCTATTATTTTTTCACTTTATGATGTAATGTAACATTTATGAATGTATCTAGTGTTTCCAAGGCTACTAAACTAATCGGTCTTTCGAGACTTGATATTTTGTGATCATGCCAATGTTACGAAGTAATGCACCGACTCTGGGTAGCTGCGGTCGGGGCGTTACAGTTGGTATCAAAGGAAGTTTATTACTAACCTTGTGAGCTAGATTTATATAAACTCTGATTAGAGCACATAGCCCGAACATAGACATTAAGGATTAGTATAGAATAACTTCCGAGAATTTTGGTATTATAGAGATTTTGTGAGTTTTCTGAGCAATACATCCCTGTCCGGATACGAGCAGTTAGATGCGGCTCTGGCACAGATGTACCTAGGGGTAAAACCCGAAAACACCGCTTTGAGCTAGACTCGAACGGGAACTGGTGCACGACAACAGGCCTTGCTGCACTCTTGGTTACGACACTCCCGGGGGATATGCTTAGGATAATTCACATTTTCTTTACAAACCACTATGAAGGGTTATGAGTATATATTTCCTAAAAGAAAACATTTTTTATGATTATGGATTATATCCATAAATAGTTCAATTTATTATAAGTGTTTTCAAGTTTGTTATTATGTATTTCGATTCATAAACTAACCTAGTTTATGGCATTGTATAGAAATGGCGCCCAGTAGAAGGAATGTGAACTCCATCTATACGTATGATCCAAAGAGTAAGAAGGATCATATCTTTCATGGTATTAATCCAACATTTAGAAGGGAAATATTCTCCCATGTGTTATCAACATATGAAGAAACAGTATCATGTGTTAATAAGACAAGTAGATAATTCTCTGAGTCTTATGGATTTGAAGGGATGAAAGAGAAGAAAAGGATAGAAGAGAGAATGATGGATAAAGGGACGAGGGAAAAGAAGAATTTTCCAATATGTGATAACTGTGGGAAGAAACACCTTGGAATTTGCCTGAATGGAATGGGAGTTTGTTATAAGTGTGGAGAAAAAGGAAACCAAGTGCATGACTGCAAGGGTAAGAAAAAGGTTTCAAATGTAAAATGCCTCATCTGCAAGGAGTGGGGACACTACACAAACCAATGTTCAAATCATCAGAGTATGCCCCAAATGATGTTATTGGATAATAATAAAGTTATGATACTACCACATATGAGGAGGAATGATTAGAGTTCTTATGTTGTTATTAAATAATTTTGTAATTTGAGTGTTGTATCAATGATGTACTGGTTATAATAATTATGGAGTATATAAGGATTGTACTGCAGAACTATTTAATCTAGGACTTGAGATTTTGTGGAACCAAGAAATGTGACTCCACAGTTGGTTAAATTTTTGGAAAATATATGGTTGAGAGAAAGATAAACCATAATATTGTTCTGATACCAAGATAGTGATTTTGGAATAATACATGATTGATTCGGATAAATTATGTTGGATATTCTTAACATCCTTGAAACTGATTAATGATTTGTATACATTTTTAGATAGAATGAGTATATATAGTTTTCTATAAGGAATAAGGGATCATGAATGTAATCAATAAGGATTTATGGTAATACAGTATGTTGCAGTGTTTTAAAAGAATACATGATGAAGGTGTTCACATGTTGTTACGCAGAAAAAAAAGAGCTTCAATATGTTTACCTTCCTCATAAAATCTGGACTGTGAGTTGGACAGAAGTATTTTGGAAAACTATAAAGGTTGGAATCAATTATATTTTACATTGGATACTATTGTTAAGGTTATTTTTGGATATTTATAAAAAGGACAACACGCAGACAAGTGACAACCCATCGCGTCGGACAAAGCTGTGGGAATAGAACCCACAACCATAGTGAGATTGGGATTAATTTCCTACCACTGGACTACATGAAGTCCCTGGTTATTACAAAATAGTTTTTCTAATCTAAATGGTATGTGTTAAAATTTGGAACCTTATACAATTAGGATAAGAATAATATTTTTGAGTTCTATCATCTTTTTGAGTGAAAGATGAGTTGAAGGTTGAAACTCTAATTGTCAAGCATAAATATATATATATACCTATCTCTTATTCAATGAATAAATTAATTCTTAAACTTTAGTAAAGGGATATTAAAAAAAATGTGTTATCCTAATACCTTATGTCTTGTTGAAATGATGATATTTTAAATCAACATAGATTGAAGGCTTTGAGGCCCTCAATTTGACAGTTGATTGTGATTGATGACCTCAATCACTCCCTACAAATATTTACGATTTTCCTCTAATTATATGTCTCTAATTGCCACCAATGTTCTCCTTATTGAGATCATAATTTTGTGGTGACTTTCTTATTTCCATTTCCCTCTTATTAAGACTAAATTTTATTAACCTTATTTCCGATGTGGGTTTTCCACAAAGGTATTTTCTATTTTCAACCTTTTATTTTCCAAGAAAAATTTCAAATTGAGAGGACACAATTTAATGAAGGAGGGGAGAATGTAACACCCCGAGCTTCTACAATACGCTTCTCATTCAATAATGCAATAGCTGGCATTGTACGCAACTTCGAGTTCTAAAACATCGCGACTAATCAAAGTAGCCGTTATGAATAGCAATAACCACTTTTTAAAATTATAGAAATTTTATATTTCAAAATGGACTTCATTGTTGGATTCGGAATATCGAAATTATCCTATGTTGAATTTTTGGTATTTTTCTGAGAACTTCTAATTTTTTATGAATAGTGAAAAATACTTAAAAACAACTTTTTTAATCAAAATAATTTATAGTGATAAATTATACTATTTAGTGGTTTTAAAGTATAATTAGAATATATTTTCACCATTTTATCCAATGTTGGTCATTATAATTAATTTAACATTGAAATTGGACATAAACAATTGCCAATCTTTTGATATAAATTGTTTCTTAAAAACGCGTTATTTGTTGTGACAGCGGGAATTAATTATAAAATTAATTAATGCAACTTATATGATTGGAATTTTTTAAAATAGACATCATTTTTGAATTCGGAATATCAATTATAGATTAGGGTGAAATTTGGCATTGTTCTGAAAAACTTCAATTTTTGATGAATAGTGAAACCACTAAGTGGTAATTAAATAACTGATTTTTCGTTTAAATGAAATATTAACACTTCTGTGATTTGATTTTCAAAAATCCAACATACATGATTGTCATTAAGAAGTAAAATGTGGTTCAATGAGATTAAAATAATTTTTGGTGAATAGTAACTTTTAAGTTCTTAATCACGATTAGAGGTAATTAGTGTAGTTTAAGGTAAAAATAATTTTTTAATAATATGAGATGAGCTTGACACATGTCCTACCCTCATTGTATGTTCCATGGCCGACTAATACAATCCATGGGTCAACTTGGGGACCCCATGGAGCCACTTTAGTTGGAAAATGACATAAATACCTTTTATTTAATGTTAAAGTAAAAAATGACACAAACATGAAATGTTTTACTAAAACAATTTTTACATGGGGTTATACAAGTCATAATTTTGACTATAAATAGTCATTGTAAATCTAAAAAGATTTCTACATCATATTATTTTTTTTATAATTTTTAGACATTAAATAAATTAAATTATTTATGACATCATTATGATGCAGCGATGACCTCATTATTTTACGATTTTAATAAAATGAAAAGATAATGTAAAATCAAAGGCGTACACTTGTCCAAAGACTATTGGATGGGTAGCTTTCGAACCCTTATCACCTTATCCACGAATTTTATAAGTGTGGGACCTTTATAATCCGGAAAGCATTGTATAATAATGTAAAATTTCCTTACTTTCCAAGAGTGCCCCTCTTCTACTCTTATAAAAGGCCCCCACCTCTACCACCTTATTCACACTTTCAAGCCATTTGGCTCAGCCAAACTCTGCCCAAATACTCTCCCAACATCCCCTATTACTCCTAGAGGCCTCACTTTGGGCATAACTCTTCCCAAGGAAGCCTTTGGCTCAAATCAAAAGAGTTACCCGATTTTGAGGTAATGTCTTCTCTAATGTTGTTTTGTTTTATTTTTCTTCTCCATCACCCTAAAATCTTTTTATTCCTTTATTTTGTAACAACACAAGTATCTAAAATATACTAGGATGTTTTTATGATAAGTATTTGGTTTACACTTACACACACCATCGTCTAATGGTTAAAGTACATACTGTTTTTGTGGGTGGCGAAATACTGCCTCACGAAACGATGATTGTTCAATATTCTTTTAACACCTCTAATGGTGGCCATTTTGATGACAATATTTTCATATATGATATATATATTATGTTTATGTTTTCCTTATTCTTCTGTATTTCTCATTTATGGCCTACCTTTATGGTTTCCATTATGGGTAAACGCGATATTTTCATTTTAGGAAGTGCGGACTACCGCCCCCTCAAAGTGATTTGAATCGTTAATACCATATGTGGGATATATAAAGGATGGAGTAAATGGTATTATATGCTATATTATACTGGGATTATATTATACATTTATATCATTATGATTTCATTACATTAAATACGAAATAGAAATGAAAGTAGCGTTCATGCGTACGTACGGCTTACCGTCTCCATGAACGGTGCATTTCATTTCTTACCTATAAATGTTACGTAATATTATGAATGAATGTATATACTGGATATATATGATATATATGATATCTAAATCATGAATATAATTCTGGATATAATGGATATTTCACCACATGAACAACTTGTAATTATAAGAAGTTTATTGTTGACTCAAGTACCAAAGATCGACAAAACGACCGTTATTAACTTAAATAATTACATAACGTTCATAACATTGTAATAAGTGATATAAAAAGGATAATGAAATTGAAAATCGTTCTTAATAAGGTAGATATTAACTCTAGTTTATTATTCAGGAGGTTAAAGAATGGTTAGGTCAAGTCGGACACGAGGTAAGGGAATTTCTTAACCCAACTTCCATTCTTTGGGTTAATATCCTACTTTCAAATTATGTCATGATATTATTATGTCCTATTTTGTATTTTTTTTACGTTATTTATGTGTACCTATAGTGAATACACATAATATATCTATTTTATTTTAAAAATGATCTTTGTATGGGACTTTGTCTCAATCTCCTTTCATTGAGCCATATTTTGTTTTATACACAACCATTTTTTATATGGTGTATAAACCCCTTTGACTTTTACGTTTATTCAAAATGAATCTTTTTTATATGAAGCATTTTACTAAACGACAAAAAGAGAATGTTTTTCTTTCCGTACATATGTGGCTACAATGACTTCTCTGCCGCCGTGACCATTATTTGAGTTTCGGCTTCCTCTACAAGCCATCACTTTTTTTTAAAGAAAAATAAATACAAAGTTTTAACTTTCTTTTATTTTGGTATTGAAAATGGTTTTGAAAGATTTTTATTATATCAATATGTTGTATTGAAATCTTGTGATTGAAATGTGGAAATGTTATGTTTCCTTTATTCATGTTTTATGTGATACGATTACGTTATGGTTTATGATATGTTTAAACCCATTCATATGAGGAATGCATTGGACTTAGTAAGTGACGGGTGGAGCCCGCTATAGCTCCTCGATGCATCGACAGGTCTCATGAGACAAACTAGTGTCTTGGCATGAGGCCTTGACAAAATCTTATTTGTGGTCTTGGCACGAGGCCTTGGCTACGTGGTTATGATAGTCTGGAATTATGAATTCCATCATTATGAAAGTGGTTATTGATATTGCATGTGATTATTTGACCAGAAGAATATCCATGTGAAGAAGTGAATGGCATTATCTCATTTTAATTTTGCCATATTATGTTGAAGTTCATATTTAAAAGGCTTTTGTTTTAGTTATACATTGCCTTAAATTTTTATGTTTATTGATGAAAGCTTCTGCTATATTGTTATCCTTATTGAGCATCTGAGCTCACCCCTTTCAATGTTTTAAAATTTTCCAGGATGTGATGAAGTATTTTATGAATGACCTCCAGGGATAGTCAGAAGAGGATATGAGTGTGGACTATGAAGACTTTGTTATTAGTTTTTCACTTTATGATGTAATGTAACATTTATGAATGTATCTAGTGTTTCCAAGGCTACTAAACTAATCGGTCTGTCGAGACTTGATCTTTTGTGATCACGCCAATGTTACGAAATAATGCACCGACTCTGGGTAGCTGGGGTCGGGGCGTTACATAATAAATCTTTGAGAAACTGATTGAACATTTACACTCTGTATATATTCACTATAGTTTAACTTTGATATTATATTTGTGGAGTTTTAGAGAAATAATTTTAACATAAATTTTAATTGGAAATAAATTCAACCCCCTCTTGAGTATCCACTCCGACCAACATTTGGTATCAAAGGTTTGTTTTTGTTAAATGATTTTTGAAATTCTCTGTTTTTCAACTGTGATTTTAGCTGCATCTTTAATGATCTTAAATTTTTGTTAGTTCTAAATTTTATCTCGTTAAAACTAATTTAAAAAATCTAGTTGTGGACAATATACTAGAGGGTGCTACAACTAACCAGCCACATTTCTTCAATGGCACCAACTATGCCCTGTGGAAAATGAAAATGAAAATACATTTAGAAAGTATGGGTTTTGATATCTGCACTGCTATAGAGTCACAATATAAAATTCCAGAAACTGAAAGAACAACATGGGATGAACCTACAAAGACTGATAAAAATAATAATTATAAATCTATAAATTCCATGTACTATGCTTTAGGATATTAAGAATTTAATATAATTTCTTCTTGCAAAACTGCTTCTGAAATATGGGATACTTTGGGTCTTTCTCATGAAGGAACAACCAATGTTAACGAAATGAGATTAAATACTTATACTATTAAATATGACAATTTTAAAATGAAAACTGATGAACCTATTTCTGGCATATATCTCAGGATCAATGAGATTGTCAATACTATGAGCTCAGTTGGAAAGGCTGTTCCAGCAAAGGAACAAATCATGAGAATCTTGAGGTGTCTGCCAGACCGATGGAGAGGCACATCTGTTTCAATCAGAGAATCATGTGACATTGGAGCTCTGCCTGTAAAAGAGATTATTGGTAAACTAATGACTTATAAGGAAGAACATAAGATAAATAACGAAGAAGATGATGAACCCAAGAGAAAATACGTGGCATTCAAGTCCACTGCTTCAAAGAGAATATACAAGGAGAATGTACATTCACCTACTGAAAGTTCAACCAGTGATGATTCTAATTCAGACAGTGATGCGGAAATGGCTCAAATAGCCAGGAGATTGAAGAAGTTTTATTGGAAGAAGATGTTCTTCGGAAAATCTATCTACAAAGGAAAGTATGACAACAAGGGAAATTAGAAAAATGATTATAAAAATCCTGACAAAGAAGATGATATAGTCTGATATGAATGCAAGAGGAAGGGACACATCAAGGATGACTGTCCAAAATTGAAAGTCAAAAAAAAATGATTATAAGGACAAGAAGTACAAGAAATCTATGAAAGAAACCTGGATTGCTTCGGAGGATAGCACAAGTGAATCTGAAGTTTCTGATTCTG
This sequence comes from Viscum album, assembly GCA_963277665.1. NCBI lineage: Eukaryota > Viridiplantae > Streptophyta > Magnoliopsida > Santalales > Viscaceae > Viscum > Viscum album. The sequence continues at coordinate 1,369,288,389 of OY728138.1, read as the reverse complement.
AAAAGAGTCATGCCAACATGTGCTTCATGACTAATACCTCTGAGGTACATGTTTCCCCTATGTTGAATGGTTATTATTCTAGAAATAACAGTGATTTAGACAATGATGAAAATATTTCTAAGGCTGAAATGTTTGAATACTACAATATTCTGGAAGAAACATGTAATGAACTTAAGGACAAGTATAAGTCATTAAAGAAACAACATGCTCTCACTATCAATGTTAAATCTGCCTTTGATATAGAAAAAGAAAATTATGCTCAACTGTTAAAGGAAAATACTGAACGGAAACAGTCTAATGAGAAAATTATAAAGGACTCTTAAAAGTTCACAAAGGGAAATGATACACTTACTCAAATGTTAGGTAGGCAATTTGCACCTAAATACACTACTGGTTTGGGATACCAACCTGGACAGAGACAGTTTACTAAAACTCTATTTATTCCTAAGTCTGTAAAAAATTATGATTATTCCAGTTCAGGAAATTCCTATGCTTCAACTAGTCATTCATATGGTTATAAATTAAATAAATATTTTCATTCAAAATATATTGATTCTGTAAATTATATGAAACCCAATAGAAAAATATGGGTACCCAAAGGTGTGTTTTCTAACCTTTATGGACCCAAGAATATCTCGGTACCAAAGTCATTTTCTATCTAAATATGTTTTGTAGGAAACATTCTTGAAGAGTTCTCACAAGAAGGTATGGTACTTGGACAGTAGATGTTCAAGGCACATGTCTGGAGACTATTCATGCATCAAAAGCTTAATAAAAGTTGATGGAGGCCATGTCTCCTTTGGTGATAATTCTAAAGGAAAAATCATCGGCCTAGGCCAGATCGGTAACACTGATTCAGTTTTGATTTCTAAAGTTTTATTTGTTTATGGTCTTAAATACAATCTTTTAAGTATTTCTCAATTATGTGATGATGGATTTAATGTGAAATTTGAAAATTATTCTTATAATGTTTTTAACTCTAAAAATGTTTTAGTATTTTCTGCTTTAAGAAATGAAAATGTTTATGCTGTGGATCTGAATTCTTTAGCTAAAAAAATGTTACTTGTTTAAATGCTTTTCATAAAGAATCTTGGCTTTGGAACAGAAGATTAAGACGCTGAAAAATACATTCACTTAGAAAATTGACTAGAAAAACATAGTTAGAGACCTTCCAAAACTTTAATTCCCAAATGACAGAGTTCTGCAGCTTTGTCCACTACCGAACCAGAGTATATAGCTACAGGTAGTTGCTGTGCACAAATTCTATGGATGAAACAAACTCTTTTGGACTATGGATATGACTTTAAGCACGTTTCAATCAACTGTGACCGAACTAGTACAATAAACATGTCGAAGAACCCTGTATCTCACTCTAGGACCAAACACATTGATGTACGACACCACTGATTGAGGGATCATTACCAAAAGGGTGATATTACTCTTGAATATATTGGTACTGAACATCAATTAGCTGATGTTTTTACCCATACTTTGAGTTTGGATAGGTTAATTTACATTAGAAATGGATTAGGTATGATTAACCTTGATCGGTAGCTACCTTACCGATAAATCCTTACCGACAAATCCTTACCGATAAATCCTCACCGATAAATCCTTACCGATAAATCCTTACCGATAAATCCTTACCGATAAATCCTTACCGATAAATCCTTACCGATAAATCCTCACTGATAAATCCTCACCGATAAATCCTCACCGATAAATCCTCACCGATAAATCCTCACCGATACATCCTCACCGATAAATTCTCACCGATGTAAATTCCCACCGATGTAAACCCTATCGATGGGTGCACTGTTTTAAATTCCGTCTGCCGCCAGAATCTGAATTGTTTTCACTTTATCTTATTTTATTTATTTATTTTATGATTCCTAAATGATAAAAACAAAGTCCTAGAAAATTCAATCCACCAATTCTCAAAACCTTTCCCTCAAACCTTAGCTCCCAAATTTTTCAAGAACCCTAAATCCCTTGAATCCATGATGGCAAAAACCAAACTCCCTTCTGTTAGAGATGATGCCGATGAGCCTAACTCAAAGAAGTAGAAGTCCGGGACAGAATCAAGTGGCAATTCTAGCAGAATAAGATCAGGAAGACAACCATTAAATCCTCATTTATAGAATAGAGTTATTGTAATCGAAAAAGTGTTGTGCGTGGAATGGCTGCTGTAAAGTAAATCGTTAGTGTTCGATGTTCTAAAAGATAAAAAATGGGTAGATTATTTTTCGAACAAAAATGGTCCCTACTATCAGAAGCTTGTGAAGAAATTATATGACTATGTAAGTTTTGAGAAATCTGAAGATGAGAACCGAGTAACTTCGTTTGTGAATGGAAAGGGGTTGTCCTTTTCATCGACTGAGTGGGCTGAATGTCTGAAAGTTCCACACAAAGTTGTATCTGGATATGTCTTGAGAGCTATACCACCTACTAGTGATATATTTGGCTATGAGACCGCCTTGGAGGAACTTAATGGTGATGGAAATCAAAGACAAGTAGTAGCTGCTGAAATGGATGGAGAGAACAGATTGTTGTTCAAGTTTGTTCAGCATGTCTTAATGCCGAGGAGAGGAGACTTTGCAAATTTAATATATTAGGATATCTATCTCCTGCATCTTTTGAGACATGGATTCAAGGTAAATCTATGCAGATTAATGATTAATAAAATATAGGATATGATTAGACCCAATTCAAAAACTAATGCCTTGTTCTTTGCCAAATGGATCTCAGTAATGATCAAAGTGAAAGGAATAGCTGAGTCTGATGATGGGATAGTGGTAGTAAAAAACAATTTCTGTGTTACTAGTACAGTTTTCAAATACATGAAAATAAATTGGAAACCATGGAGAGGAGAATGGGTCGCCGATGAAAAGAAGGTGTATGATAAGTTCAATCATGTGGATCATCCTTCAAGACCGAAGGATGTGAGGGATCCAGGTCTGGGACCTGATGAAGAGGAGCCAAAATACAGTGATGAATCAAAAGGGGAAGAGTCTTCTGCTGATGGAGGAGACCTTGACGTACCTCCTAGCCCAACTCCTAATGATCTAGATAAACATAAATCAGATAAGGAAGAAGCTGCTTTTGAGGATGTTGTAGTGGCTGCTGTAGAGAATGTAGAAGATACTCATGAAAGCAAAGCATCTCTGTCAGCTTATTTGAGCCTTAGTCCAGTGATTGTACAGTCTTTAGTGCCTTCTACGGATGAAAATTAAGTTGATATACCCTAGCCTTATTTGGAAGACCCTACAGCTATTGCAGAGAAAGAATTGATATTAGAATATTCTCCTAAAAAGGAAGACCTACTGAGAATGCTACTGAGAATTCTATTGTTTTACTTGAGGATACACCAGTTGAGGGGTAGAATCAAATCAAGTTTGGAAGTGTTATAGTGGGTGTTGATATTGAGGACTGGGTAGAAGACCCAGGTTTAGTTGATTGTGGTTTAGACTATCCTAATTCTGAGAATGTAGCATCTCTAAATAGACCAAAAATTGTTTATGATGTTGAGACTTAGTTTCTACCTGAATATGTGGTCAAAATGCATGACTTGGATACTTTAAAGAAGAAGCTTAAGGACAGTTTTGTGGAAGAGGTAAAGAAGATGGATGTTTCTCTGGTCTCTTCAGTTCAATCAATCATGACTAACTAAGTAGTCAGTTTAGCATCTGAAAGAGCATCTGTTGCAGTTGCACATGCTGATATGATCACCAGGGCTGATCTAGAATCTTTAAAGGATGAGCAGAAAGAGTCTTTTAATGCCTCAATTGCTTATATGAAGCATTGTTTTGCTGAAGAGATGAGGATGTTGGAAAGATCTTTTGAACTCCCTCTAAGTTTTAATTTGTCAACCTTCATGGTAGAAATAGTGGAAGAAGTTAAAGACTACCAGACTCAATTATCTAGGATGGAAGAAGATCATGAATATTTAAAGAAATTTGTTATCTCTTTGGACTCCTACATGAGATCAAAATCCCCAGCAGACAAGGACTTAGCCTATTTCAAGAGTGTGGTAAGCCAAATGGTTTCAGTATTCGATGGTTTTAAATCGTCCATGAAAGATCATGTTAAAACCCAGGATTCTCAAGTTCAAAATCTTATTAGTGGGTTGACTAAGAACATCAAGGAAAAAGTAACCTTCTATGTTGGTTCTATTGCATCTAAACCTTCAGTAGATTTGAATCAGATTTGAGCTATGATGAAGGAGGAGCTTGTTTCAGCTTCAACCAATGGCTATGTGGACTCATCTGATCTGAGAAAAGTTGTGATTTCTACTATAGATTCAGATCAAGAAATAATGAAGATATTCCACGACTATATGAGAGAAGCTTCTGACTCTCAAAAAGAAGTGAAAGATAATGTAGACTCCTATTTCCAAAATATTTACACGAAGAACCAAATGACTAGTCACTTCAAGATTCTGATAGAGAATATGAAGCTGCCTCCTGTCAATCAAGCCTTTAGAGAACAAGTTAGAAAGCTAAGGGAATTGACTCCAGCGTTGGAAAAATTCATGGAGAACAATGATGACTTCATATCTGCTATGGAAAAGGGAGGAGGAATAATTGTGGATTTCAGAAATCTATTGCTGCCTTTTCTGCATGTTGATGCTAGGCCAGTGATTGTCCCTCCTACTTTACCAGCCTCTACCTCTACTGCTTCTCTAGTTCAGATGACTCCTACCCAAGAAATTCGAAGCCTTACACCTATGATCACTCAAAGATCTCCTCGGTACAGACCAAGAACAGTTTCTGTGGCTCAGCCTCCAATAATCATTTCTGGAATTCCTAAACCTTCACCTACATCCACATCACATGAATCCTCTTCTGAACCAAAAGGTAAATCTCACATTGAGGATGTGGATTGATCAAGTGGCTAAGATTGTTGATAGTAATCCCTTGAATTTTTTGTTTTGTCTATTTACCTTTTTGAAACATTTATTATAAGTGGCTTTCTTATATTTTCTCATTTTTCCTCTTCTCTTTGTTGTTTCTCACTTTTTGATTATCACAATGGGGGAGAAGTATTAAAGGGAGAAATATTCAAAGGGGGAGAAATTTTCTCCCAGGGGGAGAAGTATTAAAGGGAGAATAAATGATTGGGAGAAAATATCAAAGCTGGGGACATTTTCTCAAAGGAAGAGATATCATGCTTTGCCCCTCTGATACCATTACATTTAGTTCACTGATACCATTTCATTTAACTCTCTGATACCACTAAATTATGTTATATAAAATACTGTTTTCTCTAAGAAAATTTAATTTAATGATATATCCTTCGATACAATTACTCAATATTTTAAAATGATAATATCATATGTTGTGATTATCAAAAAGGGGATATTGTTGACCTCACATGTTTTGATAATCCCAATTATGCTTTCATATGTTTTAATAATCCCAATCAATGTTTACCAATATTCAAATATTCTCAATATATGATATTCTGTTATCAAGATGATAATAATGTTAAAATGATCATTGAAATATGTAAATCAATGTTTTTTATGTTTATATAACTTCCGAAGTAATTCTAACCCAATTAGATGTGTTTTTCATAAAATAGATAAGTTTTAAGTCACTAATCTGCGTATAGCTACTAATAAAGAGCTACCGGTACTCAGTCTACCGATAGACTTAGTCTACTAATAGACAGAGTCACCGATACACTAAGGTCACTGATATAAACAGAGCTAGCGGTAAGCAGATACCAAGTCTACCGATAGAACCAGTTCACAGACAGTTACCAATAGAATTCTGCCGATAGAAGTCACTGATACATCGAGTTTCCGATAGCCCAAGAGCTACTGATGGATTAAGATATACCGATAACAAAGCTACCGATATGATGAAGTCTACCGATAGAACCAGTTCACAGACAGTTACTGATAGATTAAGTCTATCGATAGAAGGAGTTACTGATACCTAGAGCTACCAACACAAAGATCTACTGATCCAGGTTCAAAGAGCTACCGATTCAAGTTCAAAGAGCTACCGATGGAAGGACTGCTACACAAAATCCACCGTACACGTCTACCATAATGATTGACCAACCAGTAAAACTCTATACTCTCAATAATATTTATTTATTAAGATAACGGTTACATTTTATGTTTTTAATGTAGTTAATGTTATTTAATGATCTATGTTGCCAGGTCAGGGAACCATACCAAGTACCCATGAAAAAGGTGATCATTCCTTTTTTCCAGAGCTCAAAGCTATAAAAGGGAAGATAAAGACCTAGTGAAAGGCATGGTGTCATCGTGATGAAATAGTAAGAACCAAGGAACTATGAAGGCACAAAAAGTGTGAAAGAGAAAAAGGCTCATCATCATTCAAAGGTGGTGCATTCACAAAAGGCTACATCTATACTCCAAGAATCCATGATATACATGAAGACACTCTTCTTAAGGAAACCACAAGCTGCATATTGAGTGAAGAACAACAAAAAACACTTCATGCACTCAACCTGATAAGATGTACTTGGAACAAAGAAGAAAACGACACTCTGTTTTCTGAACAGAAACCAGAGAAGGACTCAGAAGCTTGTCTGACCAACCAAACGAGTCCAGAGCTTCACTTCCAATCACTAAATCTCTTCTAAACTCATTCCCACTTACTTTAGTGATTCATTCATTTACTTTTTGAGCAGTGTGTGTACCCTGTTAATTTTACACACACACTGTCTCCTGAGCTAAACATGAGGATTCTTAAATCCTCACTCAAACTTCATAACTATTTGTTTCCCACTGTGGATAGTGGTAAGGGTTGAGTAAGACCTGGACAACTATGAGCTGTTGTTTGTTTTCCCACATCTAACTATGGTAGAGGTCTTTGTACTTGTACAGCGTGTTCACTGTTGTTTACCCCGATCCAGGGTGTGGATCAATTTATATAAATTTTTGAGAGGACAAAGTCTCGGCTTGAGACTAAACCTCTTGGTTACCTCTGCTGTGCTTTTTAGTTTAAGTCTTCAAGTATACTATATATAGTTTTCATATTCTATTTCTATTACTTTGAAATACAAAATTATTTTAAAGCTACTTTGATAGTTAAATTAACAAGTGTTTATACTTATTGTCGATCGGCAAGTTAGTTTCAAAAGTTACTTTAATATTTAGATTAAGTTAACTGAGACCTAATCAATCTTTGAGAAACTGATTGAACATTTACACTTCGTATAAATTCACTATAGTTTAACTTTTATCTTAAATTGGGGGATCTTAAGAGAAATAATTTTAACAGAAATTTTAATTGGAACTCAATTCACCCCCCCTCTTGAGTATCCACTCCGACCAACAAAACTTATTGAATATATATGTGTTATCGAATGAATTTGGTCGTTGAGAATATTCGTATATGTTAAGTATCATATTCATGACTATTCATTTGTACATTACATGATGTGGTATATTGATTAATTCTTAATGTTACCCATATGATCTATATATGTTCTAAAAGAATTACTTATAAAATTACATTAAATATATTTAAATAATAAATATATTTTATTATATTTTTAAGGATATATATAAATTTATTTCATATAGATTTGTAATTACAATTTTATTAATATATATTAAAAATTATATACCAATGTTTATAAATATATACTTTTTAGAGTTATAATTATTAATAAATAAATATATATTTGTCATATATATCATTTTAAATAAATATATAAGTATATAGACAAATTATTGAAATTATAAATTTATCAGTGCTTTTTTTAGCTATGATAAAGGCATATATTTATCATCTCTAAAAAAGGACTGTTAAAATAAGTATTTATCAGCACTATAAATTTAGCGCTGATAAAAAGGTGTTTCAGCATCATTTTTTGAGCGCTGATAAAGGTGTGTTTTATCGGTGCTTTTATTTTAGCACTGATAAAACACACCTTTATCAGTGATTTTAACTTGAGATAATAAAGGTTCTAGAGATTTTTATAAAACAACACTAACAGGCCCTCCATTGTCGCACCAATTCAAGCCATCGTAGAAGCTGAACCCTGCGCTATCGACCTCTCCTCCACTGCGACCCCTCCTCCTCCTCGTCCTCCTCCCCCCTCCACCGTCGCTACCTTTTACTCCTCCACTTCTGCGACCGTCCTCCTCCTCCTCTGCTGACACTGCCTTCTCCTCCTCCACCACCATGATCCCTCCTCCACAACATCACTACTTCTCCTCCTCCTTCATCGTCGATACCTCCTTCTCCTCTTATGGCCACCAACACATCCTCCTCCACTGCGACCGTCCCCTCATTCTCCCCCTCCTTTTATCCTCTTCAATGGGCATTCCCCTTGTCCATGTGGACGGCTCATGCACGCCCTCCTTATCTAACGACCGTACCGATAACCTCCTCTATAGCGCACAGATTCCCCACGGTGAGTCTCTTATGTAATGAATTTTTACTCTTCTTCATTAGAAAGATAGTTGGTGTGCAGAGTTAGGTCTAATGGACCTTATAGTGGTATAGGTTAATGTTATTAATTTCTAAAATCCTAGGTTGAAACTGTATGAATAGGATTAATGATCAATCTGGTTGTAAGGGTCATGATTGGAGGTTTATGTGATGGAAGAATTATGGAAATCACATGGAAAGGGTCTTTATATGGATTGTTAATTGTAGTAGAGTGATAGTGATGTGAACTTTATTGGTAAATACGGTTCCTTTACAAGATACATTGCTATCCTAAGTTGTGGGCCTTTGTGGTAGTACTACATAGTGTGATTGGGGGGATGCCATGGTGGGTACTAGTGATGGAATAACCAGTGGGTAGGTTGTTGTGTGAGATATATCAAGGATTATTTTAAATCTTATATCAAGTTGAGTACATGGTTTGTATTGATTATCCCACAAAAAATATTTATCATGGCTATATCAAATTGTTATTTCTCCCTTAGAACCCTTATAGGTACAATACATGGAAAGGAGTTGATTGTGATGTTAGTGGAAATGATAATTTGGATTCATTATGTCCTTATGGGTAGGGGAATACACCCATAGGGTGGTGTAGGTTGGTACCTAAATTTGAATAAAGATATTTATTGTTGATATATTGTTACCTATAGGTCTTGGGATCATCATGACATAATTTTATAACTATAGGATATGCTATTGATGGATACGTTTAGTGAGGCTTCATAGGATGGGTCATTTATGAGATTATTTTGTAATAGTCTCTCATTCGATTCTTGGTATCAATCATTGGCTAGATAAGATCTAGGATGAGGCTAATCTTCCATTATTGTTCATTTTATCTTAATCGTTATTGTATATCTACGATGAGGATGAGGCCTAGGGACCATGGGATTTCATTATAGAGATACTCCAACAAGGTGAATATTATTTCAAAAAATTTAATATTTATTTTTGGCTATACATCATAAGGTATATGCGATTTTCCACAAGATAAAAATTATTTTAGTGGTTCGGATTGTGTTTAATGTTATGTATGTTATACCTTCCCTAGGATTTACTTAATGTATGTTCATTTAGCCAAGGGATCTGTCTTGTATTGGTAGACCTTATCAGGCATTAAGTTGTCTCTTTTATGACCTTATCATGATCCACTTCTAGTATATCTTATTAGTCATGTGGAATACCTTGTATTAGTGATTTAGATTGTGTTATAGGTTAGATTGGTTATTCCTCTTTAGTTAATCCGTTGCGTATGTGAGTTTATACATGGGAACTGCCTCATATTAATTGTTTGTATCATGTGGGAGGTTGGAGATGTTATGCCCTCCATTATGTTATTCAGGGGTGGATGTTATTGCATAAGGCATATAGTCACATCAAAATTCATGATCAAGATTTAATGGTTCTGCCTAGGGGATGAGTGTTGCAGTGTATACCCTGTGGTAATTCAAAAATGTGAAATCATAGGGTGCACTATGTAATAGACCCTTACGGTACACCATAATGAATCCTATTCTTGAAATGAAAAGATATATTTTTGTATTTTTAATGAGGTTCCCCGATTTTTTTATTATCCACTCGACCCTAGCACCAAAACCCCCCTTCCCTATAATTTTCTTCTCTCATAATTCAATATTTATGATCCTTGATGATAATTAAATAGTGGAAATCCCACACCCCAGAAACCCCCCCACCTAGACATCCCCCGTCACTAGATAGCCCACACACCCCTACTGCCCCCACCCCCCTCGAACAGCCCACCCCTTCCCCTTTGAACCATTTGTGTTTTACTTTATTTTTTACCTTTTCTCATCCTGAACCCCTATGAGTTACACCACCCTCCTCCTCCTCTCCTCTTGGGTGGTTCTCCCTCACACGGTGTATTTTTTATCTTTCATCATTTTTATTGGAGAGCCTAGGATAATTTTTACTTCTCTTATTCCTTCTATATATTTGTGTCTGTCCCCCACCCCCCGAATACTATATTTAAATAGACATGGGTCCATTTCAACTAGAAATTTAATGATACGGGCCAGGCTAGTATCATAACCAACAAGTGACTATCTTTTCACAAACTTAAGAGGCATTCATGATCCCAACAGGATAGCGGCGATCCCTTAGGAAAAAAAATAAAATTAATGTGGTATATTTTACCGCTAAATTAGTGTAAATTAAAAATGATATTTCTCCTAAAAAGTAGACATGTCATTTTCAAAAGATGAAAATCTAGGAAAATAATAGATACCCAAAAAATAAATAAACTAGAAGAAGATATCATAGATGGAAAATAAAATCCCACTATTGACCAATAAAATTGTTTAACAAGTGAGTAATCATTTTATGTTTTCTTTTTAGTTGGAAATCTCCTCTGCTGTGTGCCTCTCATCTACTGCGAACACACCTCGTCCATGCATTGAACGACACTTTAATGGTGAGTTTACTTCTCTTACTCATTATTTTCCTCCTTTTTTCATGTTATAACTGTTTGATATTGATTGTTATGTTGTGAAATGTACGGGCTAAACACCCCGCTGAAAATTGTGGCTGTTGGAGGTCCTTTTTTCATATTAAATGAATTGCTTGTTGGTTGGTTCCTGTGGAACATATGAATATAAAAATTTGTAATTTATGAATACTTGACTAATGAATGAATTCCCTAGGAAGATAAAATTTCTCTAATAACACCTGAATTAACAAACAGAATTGAATTAGGGATTTTTATTAAAATCTGAAATTTTGATTGTTTGGTTTATATGGTGTTGTTATTGTGAGCACAATTGTGTGTTCTTAGAGTGTTTAGGTTGTTGGCATGATTGGTATACAATTTATTTTTCATGTTGTAGTTCTTACACTATTCAATATCAATCCAAACTCTACCCTTTTCAATGGCACCAGAAGTTTGTTACTGGTGAAATTCCACTGAATCTTAGAAAACCACTTCACTAGAGGACTTTATGAGACACTTTATGTACAGCCTCATCAAATAACCATAACAACACATATAATTAATCCTTACACCCACAATCTCTCTATTGAAAATATTACCATCTATTAGTTTAGTACCATAGTTATCGACTAGATACATTATGTTTCTAGAGTAACACTAAAAACCGGTTTACAAAAATGTATATAGATCACATGTGGGATACTAAAATATTTTAGTGAAAGGGATTATCATAGCTATTTCCATTTATCATGTGGCTGGGAAGATGGGTGTGATATCTTTGGTCCTTAGTATTGCAAGGATAGGTAAGTGTATTGTTTAGCATAGCTAGTTCCATTGATTATAATTGGATGATGAACCTAGTTGAACATATTTTGTGAAATTATTTGGTTAAATATTAATATTACTATATCAAATAGGATGGACATGAATAAGTAATGGATGAATGTTATTCGGTTGACAAAAGAGTATAAAGACGACATGAATCAGTTTATCAAGTTTGCAAAAGATTATGCATATGACCCTTCTCAAATCCTTTGCCTTTGTTTACACTATTTTTATTCAAGAAATTTTTTTCCAGAGGAGTTGGAAGAACACCTAATTTGTAACAGAATAGATCTAAGTAATATATGTAGGAATAAACATGGGGAAAAACAAATGCAGGTAGTGTTTGGGATAACACTAAATTTTATGGATAATCTAATATGATTACAAGTGTGAACAATAAAGATCATCGTATAGAGGATGTGGTTATTGATGTGAATGTAGATGAAGATCATATTGAGGAAATGACAAGGGTAGTTGAAGACGAAATCCATGATTACCCCAAATTATTTGAGAAGATAAAGAGTTGTGAAAAGAAGCCACTGTATATTGGTCGCACTAATATGTAGCATTGTCAGCCATACTGAAGACATTTAATTTGAAATTATGAAATGGGTGGAGTTATGCCAGTTTTACGGAACTACTTGATCACATGAATGACATTCTCCTAGAAGATAATGAGCCACTGATCCGAACATAAAATTCCAAAATAATGCTACACTCGATGTGTATGATCTCTAAAAGAATACATGCTTTACCTAATTACTATATATTGTTTCATAAGGATCAAAAATAACTTATAGAATTCCCAAAGTGTGATGCTTCTCAATACAAGAAAGATGAATCCAGTCCTATGAAAGGTGTATAGTACTTTCCAATCATTCTAAGGGTTAAGAGACAATATGGATGTGAGGAGACAGTAGGAAAATTGGCATGGAATGATGATACAAGAATTAATGATGGGAAACTACGCCACAAGGAAGACTCCTCTCAATGGAAGAGAATTGATCATGAGTATCCTAAATTTGGAAACGTGTCTAGAAACCTTCGTATTGCGTTATCTACAGATGGAGTGAATTCTTTTGGTTTTCAAACCAGTAGTCATAGTACATGGCTGGTTAGGTTGGAAAATTATTACTTACCACCGTGGTTATGCATGAAATGAAAATACATCATGTTATCTATGCATATTTCTGAAAAAAATGGGTAATGATATTGAGGTTTTTTTGGCTCCACTGATCGAGGATTTGAAATTATTGTGGGATTCCGGTGTTATGTTGTATGATGTTTACAGAAATGAAGATATCACTTTGAGATCCATATTGTATGGGAAGATAAATGACTTTCCTACTTATGGAAATTTTTCAGGATATATCATTAAAGGAACTCAAGGGTGTCCCATTTGTGAACAAGGTACATAGTCAATTAGGTTAAAACATTCGTAAAAAATTGTGTTTCTAAGACATCAAAAATTTCTAACCCGATGGAATAAGTTTTGATCTTGGAAGACATCATTCGATGGAAGTTCAAAAGAATGCACCAAACCGTCTAAAATAATAGTTGATCAATTTTTTGAGAAAGTAAAATATGTGGACACTAATTTTGGTAAATCGTTTTCCAAAAACCTTACGAAAACCGGTTGGAAAAAGATTTCAGTTTTTTTAATTACCATATTGGAATTGTCTGTATGTTAGGCATTTCATTGATGTTATGCATGTTGAAAAAATGTATTTGATAGTTTCATCAACATGTTACTAAATGATCCTGACAAAAAAAGATGGAATTAAGGCTATATTGGACATGGTTGAGATGGGAATACGAGAAGAGTTGGCCCTAGTGAAGGGTAAAAGTTGAACATTTTTTCCTCCTTCTATTTACACTCTTTCTAGGTAAGAGAGATATCAGTTTTGAAACTTCTTAAATGACGTAAAGGTTCCAGATGGGCATTCATCAAATATCAGGAACATCGTTTCAATGTGCAATTTAATGTTAAAGAGTCTGAAATCACATAATTTCCATGGTTGATACAAGATCAAATTCTTATAGCTTTACGTTGAATTTTTCCCAAGAATGTCTATTATTCATCAACAAAGATCTGTTTCTTCTTCAAAGATATATGCAGAAAATTTATAGACCTAATGAAATTTCCAACTATGGAAAGCGAAATTTCCATCATATTATGTGAATTGGAAAGGTTCTTCCCGCCGACATTCTTTGATATGATGGTTCATTTTATGGTTTATTTGGTGTGGGAGATTAAACTATGTGTTCATGTACATTATAGATGGATGTACCCCATTGAACAGTATATGAATAATATGAAAGGGTATGCCAAAAATATAATTCATCTAGAGGGTTGTATTGCAGAGCAATATATTGTGGAGGAAACTATTGAATTCTTTACCGAATACCTATCTGGCGAAGAAAACATTGGCCTACCAAACTTTCATCACACTGGGAGGATTGAGGGTGAAGGAATTTCGAGAATAGAGGTTGTCACAATCAATATTATACATCAGGAGTAAGACCACCTTTATGATTTTCATAACAGTTTTGACGTTGACCCATATTTTCAAACCCACAAAGAAATTCTTAGGCATTTTAATCCATCTAGTGATGAAAAATGGATATCAGATACACATAAAAAATAGTTTATAAGATGGTTTGGGGACCATATTTTTAATAAGTTATATGAAAACCCAGACTCATATTCAGAACGTCTTCGATGGCTATCTATAGGAGAAAGTGAGTATGTATTATCTTACAATTTTTATGTAGTTAATGGTTATACATTCTATACTAATGAACATGATGAAGACAATACTATGAAGAATAGTGGGGTAAAATATGTGGCTGAAGGGATGCAAGTTTCCAATTCTTAGGGCATAAATCCAATTTATGTGAAAATTTCATACTTTGGCATCATCAAACAAATATGGGAGTTGGATTATACGAAATTCAAAGTGCCAATTTTTCAATGCATGTGAGTTGATAACAAGTGTTCCATTAAAATTGATGAATTGGGATTCATGAAAGTTGATTTCAGTAAGAAGTTTTCAAAGATAAACCATTTCTAATGGAATAACATGTAGTACAAGTATTTTATGTTACAGATCCAACAAACCAAAACTGGTCAATTGTTCTGTTATCTACCAAAACAACTAAAGGGTCAGATGAAATTTCAATGGAGGATGACCCTTTCATTGTGTCTTCAAAATCATTTCTAAATGGTCCAAATGTGGATGACATTTTCTATATTAGAGGATACCATAATGAAGGTATTTACATAGTCAATAGAGGGGTCAAATCTCTTCATCCTTTAAAAAATTGTTCAATAATTTGGTAATTTGTTTATTGTAATACACGTTGTGTTATGTTATGTTATTATCTGTTCACTACTGATTTTATATAATCTAAATTAAAGGATAAAACACTTCTTTAGATAATTATTTTTCCACCTGTTGATGCACTTAATACTGAGGCACAATAGGTATCTTAAACTGTTGTTTTTGGTCCCAGTGCAGAGCAATAACATGTTTCTCAACATGTTGCTGCTAGTCCCAGTGATGAGGTAAAACATTTTTCTCAACCTATTGTTGTTGGTCCCATTTCTGATTATAGTGATCTAGAGGAACATAATGATGTTTCTTCAGAGGAAATGGTAGGAAATTAAACCTTGATCGCGCAAAAAAAATAAGAGTTTCGTAGTTTTACAGTGTTATCCAAAATCCTTAAGACAAAAGAAAAAAGGCATCAAATTTGAGGTGGGATGGAATAAGTTAGGCCAACACGTTAACCCCAAAAAATCCATATTTAGTAGCTACATTGAAATTTTCACTCAGAAACATGTTCCAATTGATGTGTAGTTGTGGCACCATGTTTTCACCAGGCTTTAGATAGTAATGTGGGAAGAGATTATGAAAACATTATGATAACATTTTTTAATTTATTAAAATATAATATAATACTAAAACATTTACTTACTCTTCATCATCCTTTTTAGAGTGCATTTATAGTAGATTCCTCTCACAAGAAATATGTATTAAGGGTTGTAGGAAGGATTCATAGAGGCTTTTTCACAATTTACAAAATATTATCTTAAAGATGCTGAAGGGAAAATCAAGCTGCACCCACCTCCTTTTATGCACACTTGATATCCCAAGGAGTGTGGGATGCATTTAGCAACTGTCACAGGGAGAATAATTTTCAGGTACATTGTGTCCGATAATACGTTTTTTGATATTTCATTTATTCATCACATTTATTGACATATTTCGATTTATGAAAAAACTACTGATTACAGAAAATAAAGAAAGAGAAACAAAACCAGCGTACCTATATCGTAAAGCAAGGATGGGGTAAACTTCACTTGAGAAAAAATTTGTTCATATTTCAAATCTACCGTAATACTTTTTTGTGACATAAAACAACACCAAAACCATGTTCCTCAGTTTATATGCAGATTGATGAGGCCAAATTGAAAGCCACTTCCATCCCACACCATGTTCTATGGAAGGAGGATCGTGTAACTAAATTGGGGATAATTATAGATGAAAACACAAAAAAATTATGCGCAACATTTTTATGTATGACATTATATAAATTTGGATTACTTTAAATTTCTATTACATAAAAATGAATACTTATTTTCCTTTATTTTGTATCCGATATAGTCATAGGAATCAATAACACCCACACCATATTCGGGCGTTAATTCAATGGCCATGAAGAAATTTGAAAAGTATGGTCATGTCAGAGGTGCAGGTTTTGGGGTGACACCCCAAACATCTTTTCAGATAGAAAAACAAGTGTAGGATAAAACTAGGGAAATGAAAATGTTGAGAGAAAAAATAGCTATGTTTCACGAAGAATTATAATATCAGAGAGAGATGATAGAACGTTTTATGGGGGGAGGAAAAAAGAAGAAACAACTAAAAAAAAACCTGTGCATGAAGATTTAGCCCCACCCCCACCAACATTGAGGGGATCCATTCCCCTAAAAAAATGACTTCACTAAGGTAATTAATTTTATAATAATTGTTTTTTTTTTGGAATGTTAATCACATAGAAATTGATACCTTTCCTATACTAATATTATAAAAGGTGAAAATGACTTTGATTTATATCTATCAACTCCCACCAATCACCATGTATTGAGGACTGCAGTATTCAATATTATGAATAACTTGCTACAAAATAGAAAACTTCCAATAGATCATGTCAGATTGTCAATTAACGTAGCTAATGAGCCTAGTGCCGAGATAACTATACAAAATTATGATGATGACAGTCATACATTCGAACAAGTTGTTGGAACATTTATCACAAGACTGTCATTTCTTATAGAAAAACATGTTGATAAGGTGGTATCCATTTACAATTTATTTTTCAAGATGAACCTCTAACATTTAATGAAAAAAAAGGTCTAATCCAATGAATGTTATTATATAACAAAAAAGTGAAGGGGGTGAAACAAAATATCATCTCCAAACTATCTCAAGGATCAACCAACTGATTGAAATGATCTACTGATAGAACCTTCACACCACCCATTCTATATCTACATTTAATATCATTACAAGGTCATGTGAATAGAATTTTGATAGACAATAATCCTGAAAAATTTTGTTTTGATAAAAATATGTATGGAGAGGGAAAATCAGATTTCATTAGTGCTGAAAATGTAAATGATGTCCTCAAGTATGAATGGCTAGGCGCCTTAGTTGTAAAAGTATAGCTGAGTTAGGTTTTCATGATTTGATTTTAGAAAGGATGATATACTATGATAATTATGACAAAATATATTTCATATTTTTCTCAGATGTATATATGAAAAAATGGAAGGGATTTCTCCATGAACAAAAATTTGGACTCGTTAGTCCTCACATAACCTCTTCAAAAGAAGAAATAGATTCTGATAAAGAGGATGAAATAATTTCATCCCTACTCTAGTAGTTTGAAAAAAACCGGATTAAAGACTCTTTTTAATACGAATGATTCAGGGGTAAAACTCCAAAATTTAATCATATCAACTATATTTTCATTTATTTAGTTACTTATTCCTTTTTGTCTTTTTAGGCGGCATTGGATGCTGATTGTTTTCAATTTGGATACTCCAAAGTTTTATTTTCTAGATTCAATGCATGGATATGCAACAAACTAACCACACATGATGGCATTGGTAAATTTATAAAACACTATATCAAATATTTTAGAACTAAACATTTAATATATAATTTATATTATCTTTTAATGAGGATTCTGTTATGATAGGGTGGTGCATCAATATCATCTACTTCATGGAATGAATCTAGGTCTTATGTATAAGAAAACCTACAAGATCTAAAACTAGAAAATTATCATGGTATGTATAATAAGTTTTCACTTTCCAAACACATATCAAAAGAAATTATTTATTTTTCTCGATGTTTCGGTAGTGTCCAAAACAAAGAAATGGAAAAGACTGTGGTTATTATGTTTGTAAATTTATGAAAGAGATCGTATTTCATCAACAAAATAGCATCTTTGAAGAGTTATTTTAGAAAATAATTAAGAGTCTATTTAAAATATTTATTTATCCCTTGTGTATTTATATTTCTCAGTACTATTTTGACTGTTGCAAAAACTCATATTCACAAGATGATATAGATGTGTTTAGAAACGAATGGGCAATATACCTGATAAGAGATTATACACAAATAGGATGAAGGTGAATTCCTACTACATATGTTATCCTTATATGATCATTGATATATCCCTTATTTACACTTATTGAGCTTATATGATCACCCTTTATAATGTTCCATATCCTTAGGTTATAAAAAATTGTTTTAGAAATAATTTTTCTTTCTAGTAAAGCATAACTTAATGGGATACTCCTATGAACTAGTTATTTATGTTTCCATTTTTCCAGAAGCACTAGACATAAACTATTATGGAATGGATCATTTATATTTTATATTTAGTTCATTTATTCAGCTATTTTTATTGATGCAGTGCGTCAGAATAATATTGGTTGTGAAAAGCTCACAAATTTAATAACAAAACTAACGATTCTTCACTACTGTTGGTTAACTACAACTTACCATATCATATGATCTAAACATCCGATCAGTCATCCCCATGCTGCTCTCATCACACACCATCTAGATGATATCATCATTATTATTTGACTTTTAATTCTCTTCCTAAACCCATTTACTAGTTAAATGGGTGCAAGAAGAGAAGGAAAAGTTAATGTTGAATGATGATATCATGAAGATGGTGTCGAATGAGAGCACTATGGGGACACCAATTTAAAATTTCGGATCAGATTAAATACTAATAAGTAGTTAACCAACTGTAGTAAAGTGCACAAAGAATAATTTTTTTTGTTACTAGCTTATATCTGGAACAAAGAAACCCTTTGGAAAGATATAATGGTAATGTTAAGATATATTATGTCTATGTTAACAAATAATTATATAATAAAAAATAGATTTTATTTTAATTATTCCTTGTAGGGATTGTTTATTTTAGAATATTTCAGTTCATGTGACATGCCTTTGCAGAAAGTGAAATGACACTGTGTCTATTCAATAACATAGGTAATATTGATGTTTTCATAGTTAAATCATTTTCCATAGATATTTCATCTCAACAATATCTCAAATAAACCTGCATCATATATACATATGCATGCCCATCAAAATATGGGTGCCTACACACCTCATATAGAACCTGCATCACATAAATGCCCAAAAGGATACACACCTCATATACAACCTACATCACATCAATGATAATGTAACATTTTCTCCTTTGAATGAATGTTTCATGTTAACTGATCGTGTAATCTCATCACATGATCAAATCACATAATCAATTAAGGTAATTCACATGAACAAATATTTGTGTATTCTTGTATAATTTACATGATCACATAATGATTAAAGGGATGAGTAATCATATAAATCTCCTAGGATCATTTGATCATGTGATTCTATTTTGGTCATTTGATCACATGACTTTGAACAAGTCGTGCATTTAATATGATATTTCAAATTAGTCATGTGCCTCTTTCTTACTCAATCCATTTTTTAACCCAAAATCCTGAAATTTCATAATTAAAATAAATTGTATCTTTCTTATGGTACAAATGAATTCAATAATTAAAGATAATAAGGCTATAGTTCATTTGACTACAATGGTCGATAGTGTGAAAGTCGACTAGTGCATAGTCATTTAGTCCACTTACGAGCATCTTAAAAGCACGATGAGAACCAATATCTAAGATTTTCAATTTTCTAGTTATTTTACCTTATATTTGTTTTAATTTTAAATGATATAATTATATATCAACCTCATTAAGGGATCATGCCTCCCTCTTACATCCCAAAGACTAATAATATGTTCAGGAAAACATCTCATTTGTGGGTAATTTCATCTCCAAAGAAGACATCTCTAATGACTAATTTTGAATCCTATGTGGATTGATTTTAATTGGTTATAGCATGATTTTGAGCTTAAACCCATATTTACATATCAAAAATGTGTAATTATATATCAAATTAAAATTTTGGGTGGTAAATTTGCTAGGTTATTCGATCAGGTGGATGCTTTGGGATGAACCACGATTATCCCTTCCTGTTTCAGTGTACTGCCATAATTTTTGTGGTTGAGCTGAGAAATATAGGATTTTATGAATCTATATAGGCTTACCAAACCCTTAATTATTGCAAAAAAATTCTGATGGTAGACATGTTCAGTTTATAGTGTCAATACATGAACACATTACATTTTATATATGGTGAGTTTGACATCTTTATATGGGACATTAAGAGGATATATGGTGCGAAAATTTTAGGACACAAGTATGATGATTAGTTCATCCCCCATATACTTGGGATGACATGTAATAGAATCCTACCATTATGAAGGATCTCAGGAATATGGCTAGAACATCCCTTGGGAAAGACCCCTATCCAGGGGTTGACATCCCCTTCAAGAAGTGGGTTGACTTGGTCATCAAGAAGACTCGGCATGAGTGTATGAATAAGAATCTCAAGGCTTGGACATCATGATAATCTAATGGGGAAGAGGGTAATCACTTTAAAATAGTATAATAGTGTCAATACAATGACTGGGGATGGTCAGTCCCCTCCCTTGACCATCACCTTCTTCATCTAGTAAGCTTCTTAGCAATGTACCTAAGTGGGTACTTATTCACAATGCAAAAAAAGGTGGAGTTATGGTATCCACCTGAATGATGGTAGAGGTGATTGTAGGTGGTATGATTATAAACTTTTTTTTGACCATGTTGGTTAAGTTATATTTACAATATCACCACATCTATAGGGGTATGCCCCGTTCAGAATATTCATCCCCATCTAACTACGGTGGGGTTGGATGGGGGCCCACATTGGTGGATATGAGTTACATAATACTCATAACATTCCAAGTTACTAGTTTATGAAATTTATATAACGTATCAATGGGTTCTGGCTAATCACACTAAAGAACTAAGAGATCAAGAGAAAAGTGATCCAATATGATCAGTTTTTTTATACCATAAGGAGAACCAACCTGTGAAATTACCAATAATGTATCTGGTGATCTTGTTGCCTAAGACTATCATTTATCCATATGTGAGGGTGTTTTATCTACTTGGATTAAATGAATGATATTATATGAGTGGTATGCATCATAAAACATTGGGAGATAGTTGAGTGCATTCAGATGAATTTCCCTACTCCTCCCCACACCTGTTCATAAATGCATCCCATGTTGGATCACATATTTTGGATATTGTTCACCTGATAGGAAAATTAGTTTTGGGTGAACTTCCCTCTGGATAGTGTGTGTTTTTTCCTCCCCAAGTTTTATGTTGATACTTTGGTTCGATCATACCGGAATGGTTAGTTGCCTCTATTGGTGATAAAGCACATAGATCTACTAACAGTGGATGAGGAGGAGGACACGAGGGCTCTGGCATCATCTAAAAGAAAGATTCCAAAAAAAAACATCTTCCAAAAGACCCACAGCTCTCTATATGTCTTACAAGAAAATGAGTTACTTAGATCCAACACCATCAATATAGAGGGTGCCAACAAATTTAGTAACAATGTATTGGGTTCCCATGAATGAAGTTCTAGTCGGTGCGAGATCTTCTCTAATTGTAGTGAGTTATATTATCAAGAACCCCATGTTAATATAAAGGTGGTGGTCACCATGAAGGAGAAAAATATTTTCATCAAGATGAGAGTATCAATAGTGGATGCATAAAATTTAGTCATTCAACATCACAATGAGGACTCTAATGAAGCATCCATGTGTACAATAGAAGTAGAAGCTCATAAAATTTTATTCATTGATGGAAGGTATGAGATATAAATACTCCAATATGAAATTTATCACCTATAATAAATGATCAATGTTGTATATAAGACAATGAAATAGTAGAATAATCTTATAAATGTGGTATAAAAGTACATATTTGATGCTTCTAGTAGAGAAGAGGCACTAAAATAGGGTGTAGTTGTAGAAACTTAATCCATTGATCATTTTTTCTAATCCATATCTACTATAGAGAATTGGATAGTAGAGATCGAGTGTGTATTATGAGAACATACTATTTTGATTATTCTAACTTTATCCTACCCCCCATATTTAGGGAATTATGGGAGAGACTCTAGACTTTTTATTTCCAATAAATGAATCCTTTTGGATTCCATGTTGTTATTGAAATTCCATCATCTTCTTTTCTCATCCATGTAATCTTATCAAAATAATATTTATAAATCAATGAATAATGTTGAGCCTATTATATAATATAAATTCAATATGAGGAAATATAGACATGTAATGGTTATAATAGTTAACACATCTCATGATTGTAAAACATCCATATCATTGTATATATACAATAATTTCCAATAGAAAAGGTTGTAACAAGTAAAAAATCTCACCAACCTTACACTTCCTTACCACACCATGTCACACAACATATGGTCTCAAGGACACTTACCGACCCATATCAAGGTCATGTATCAAGTATCATATAGTATTATGGCCCCTACCTAACCAAATGTTTCCTTTTTTAATAAAAAGTGGAATTTTACTAATGTATTCTTTCATATTAATGTTTAATTTATTTCATTATTGTATTATTATCATAATATTATTTATATATATATATAGGTGGCATTTTTTCATGAGTTTGGATTCTTTGTTCGGTAGATAATACAATAGAATAAATTTTTTGATATGGGATCACATATGAAAAAAGAATGAAACATTAATGTTTTTTACTGTTTGTTGAATAATTGTAATTTTAACCATATAAAACATTGTTTGAAATTTATATAGCTATTTTTTTGTTTTCATGATTTCATGTAACTGTATATAGAATTGTTTGTGAAACTCTTGTGTGGGCCGTTCTATTCTTATATGCTTTGTTTGTGTGTAGATGTTCTATTTTTTTCTATGTGTGTAGGTGCAATGTGCAATGTGTTCTATGTGTGTAGGTGTTGTTTGTGTACAAGTGTGCAGGTGCTGGGTTTGCTCAGGCAACATGGCCTTTATCATCGCTAATTATGTTTTTATAAATTGGGACTTTATCAGCACTCAAAATAGAGCTGATAAAGGTGTCATTTATCAGTGCTCAAAATAGCACTGATAAATTGTGCCTTTATCAATGCTCAAAATAGCATTGTTAAAGGGAAATCACACTTTATCTTTTCCACGATTAACATTACTTTTCTAGAGATGTTAAAGGAGGTTTCTATTGTTTTTAAAATCATTATTTGTAGTAGTGTTACGTAAAAATATTGGCCTTTCACTTTTATGAGGTACAATGTTGAACATTCATCCCTTTTCCCTATAATGAAATCTATGGAAATCCTCATGTGGGAATCCCTTATCCTTTCCTTCGAGAGGTGGGACCTTTTATCCTCTTCACCTCATCCCAAGATTTATAATGATATATCATCAAGAATAACTATCCTAGATATGAAAACATGATTGGAAACAAGAACATTAAATTCCCTCTCTCTCTCCATTTGGAATCGAACACCATCCATCAGTGGAAGGAATGGGTCGTGTGATATTCAGATCCACTACTTCATATTGTATTTAGGACTGAGCATGACTCACATATTATTAGAGGTTGTCAGTGATCATAAAATCTACATGATCCCAAAGCAGTCCATTAATTTTCCTTCTCTACAGATGTCATACCCAACCATAAATACAATGGGCCTTCTCCACTTATATAATCCCCAACCATAAACTAAATGAGAATCACCCTTGTATAAGTCCAACATCAAATCCATTCAGTAGTAATCTTATTGAAAATGGAATCTCCCTTGCATAATCCCCAATCATGCCTCATTTAATTGGATTTCTTTAATGTATGTGTATTATTCTTACTAAAGTATGTGGGATTTGATTCATACTCAACTAGGAAATGTATGAAGCCTTCGTGAGGTCCAATCCCGTCTCCCAAATCCACCCTATTGTTCTCTGGTCCATATCCCCGATAGGTTCATATCTACCCAGGATACCACACCTCTTCTGGGTCCCATGGGTCTCCTCAGTGTAATCCCCTCATCAAATATTTACTAAGCACCTTCCTCCTAGATTTCCTTGTCATATGATGTTAAAATGTATGGTTGGGTCCTCATCAAATGCCCATAAGAGGTGATGTGGCTAGTAAAGAGACACTAAACTACATGGGTTCTAATTCTTCTCATTAAGAAATATAGGAAATTCATATTATGGGTTCAATGAAAACATCAATACAACTCCCTCCTCCCAGATGAAGATAAACTCTAGAATTCTATCCCATGTGGCTTAATGCCAACATTGTCGTAGTGAACGTATAGATAATCCACGATCTATCCATGAAAGTGTAACATTTATTGAGAAACCTAGATACATATAGATTATTTCATCGATGGAATTCCTCATATATATAAAAATGAATCCAAACCCACACTTAGTCATGATTAACTACTAATTTAGGTGTAATATGTGGAAACATACCTGGGAATGAACCAAGGATTCAAGAACAAGAATTAAATATATAAGAGTTTACAAGAATAGGAAATGTTTCCCCCAAAAACGGTGTGATGAGATCAATATCCCATCTTATCGTCCAATGTGAGTTCATAAGTGTCACTTGAAAAGTTACCCAATGATCTCTTTACTTTGGAAAGTAGGTCCATGAATCATGGATGTAGGGCCATTGGGCGTTTTTGGCTCCCTAAAGAGAACGTTTTGGATACTATTCAGAAATAGTGGACATGACACGAATGAGTTTACATAACTTAACCCTATAGAATCAACCATCAGAACACAATAAAATTCTGAGTGAAAAAACATGGGGAACCTAATGTAAATCCTTATCTAAGGTGGTAGTGTTACCCTACATCAAACCCTATTAGCATCTAAAGTAGAAGAGGTCCAAATGAGATCGTAAACTACACATACAGTCATGAGATGATACTTTGATGAGGTTTTGTTGTCTGTACCTATCCAATATATTGTAGGAATTATTTAGAGCTTCCTTAAACTCAATGGAATCACAAGAGTTATCACATACATTCATGTCAACCACTGCACTGGCTGCGTCCTCCATAAAGTAAGGAAATTTGTCTCCCACATAGTGTCTCCAACACAAGGTCTTAAATTCACTAATCCAGAAGTAACATCATAAAGATATTTTATCAACACTAGAGGCAACAAGAAATACCCTCTAGTTAAAAAAATACCACTAAACACTCTATCAGCAATGGTCGGTGGTCTGGAATCAGTTATCTCTAGTAGTTGTATCTATTCATTTTGGGATCCTATCCCCAGAACATGACAATGAGTACACCCCTTATCATATTGAGGTGTATAATGTCTACACCAATTAATCGATCCCTACTGCACATGGTTCGCACTTAAGGTCCCCTATAATAATATGTATCTATCAACACCATGTAGCTCAATATCATTCCTTTAAAGAGGATATCACTCCAAGGGTCCCTACTAGATTCAAATAGACACAGGTCCCCCAGGATACCCACCAAGGGCGATGAAGAAGTAACTAGAAATATTTCATAACCTTGGATCCTAAGGAATATATTCTGTATAAAATTTTTGAATCACACTATAGGCTGACATATTTTCCTTCACCCTCTTCCGATGCCCACCATGAAAACAAAACATAAAATTAAGAGCATGTGAAAATTCCCACTAATAAACACCAAACCTACAATGTATGTAGGGAGGTGAATTATAGGCTTATGAAAATACATTCTGATGCACAAGAAGCCCATCATCCTAATAGGGCCACAACTGGCTTTGATTAGATGAAAATACCTATTGACATATTTTATTCCCATCATCCATAGAGGATGGAAAACTATAGGTAGGCCCATATCCCTACTAAGGATTATGAATCACACCAGTCAAATACGATGGAAATAAAATAAGAAATAATCAAATTCATTCTCCCTCATATCAATACCATAAATAAAATAAAATGGATTTAAAATATAATTAGATGAAATTACTTTTTGATACATACCAATACCTTCACCCAGATCGGATGAAAAACTACTGGAAGACGCATATCCACACCAAGTAATATGAGGCCCACTAGTCAAATATTGTGTCAATACAATATGGGTAGAGTCAAATTCCTTCTCCACCATATCAATCCCATCTGTCAAATATGATGGAAAAAAATATAAGAATATACAAATCCCGGTTGATACATACTAAGACTGTCATCCAAATAGGATGAGAAACTATTGGCAGACGTATATCCCTACCAAGTTATGCGATGCCCACCATTCAAATATAGTGGAAATAAAATATGGGAAGAGTCAAAATTCATCTCCCAAAAATCAAATCCTTTAGTCAAATTTAATTTAAATCAATTATAAGAAGATGGAAAATAATATGTATTCATATTAAGCACGCCATCCAAATAGGGGGGGAAATCAGTAGACTGAAATCCCTTCTCACAAATATGACGCCCATCAAACAAATAACACCGAAACTAGAGAAAGACATTAATGTATCCCAACTATAAATCATGGGATGACTTGTTCCTATGTACCCACACATGAGAACTACCAGTACCCACTGGACGAAGAAGTAGGACCAGAGTTGGAACTTATTCTTACTCTGACATCAGGGTGAGCATATATCCATCTTTCAGATATAGAGTTCTCTCAACACATACTAATAATTTTAGAGCATAGAAAATAATTTCTGGACCATATACTCTAGACATTTCAAGATGAAATATTTTCTATGTAAATATCATTGAGTCTGGCCTAAAACCCCACCTCCACAAGTGGGGTGACTCATACACAAAATAATGTGGTCACTCTGAAGTAGACCTACAATGCAACTCTATTATAAGAGGGGATTTAGCCATATTCCGTGATAAATGGGAAACCAAATCGGGTAATAATACCAATTACAACTAAGGGACACCGGTCCAACATGGTGGCCACTCCAGGGTAGGAATTTATCCATGCTATAACTCCAGACGCTGGTCAGTGTATCCATGAAGCATCACAAGAGCAACTAAAACAAGAAATCATATTTCAAAGATGTTACCAACAACATGTGGCCCCAGTCACCTACATGAGAGCACCCATAAATGAAATATGCCAAAGGAAACTAGAAAATGAAAATAATATTAATGACCTTGATCTTCTAGAATATGGAGTTATAAATTCCATAAAACTCATACGAATGGTGGATAAGGATCCTATTAATTTGTTATCAAATTAAAGAAGTGGAAGTAGAAGTTGCGAAGTTACTCCCAAAAGTATTGTTATCAGCTGATCTAGAGGTCCACCCCAGATCATTGTCAATGAAGGACTCCTTCATGGTTATAAAATGATCAACCATTAGACCCTATCCTCTAATGAGTGTCATAATATTCATTCTTATGACCAAAATATCGAATATAAAGAAGGTATTACTCTTTTTTTGTCCACTCTGATAGTCCTCCCTATGGTATACATGGAATAAATTCTACTTGTAGTTGGACATCCAGCTATGATGGCCGTCCTCACAATTATGGAATTTTCTATGACGGTCCTCCCTGAAATGACATCATGTTGCATGTAGGTCCTCCCTTTACTACAGTTCTACTTTAAGGTCCTCCACAGAGTATACATTGAAAAAATTATCTCTATGTTTAGACATCAAGCGGTAATTGTAGACTTCTCCGTAATGGAAAGATCAGTAAAGTTCGTCACCATAATCAAATTTCACACTAGAAATAAGGTCCTCCCCTCACCGAGTGAAGCATGGTGAAGCCCACATATTCTGAGGTGCTTTGAAAAATGGTGTCAGACATGTTTGATATTCTATCATTAATATGTGAAATACTCTCTCAGAAAAGAGATGGTAGGGGAAATTCTAATCTTCTGAGACACCTCTATGCTATTATCATATCAATAATAACCCTACTAGCCCCACTACATAGGAAAAAATCATCATGAAGCATCCAAATTGGGTAGACAATGTAAGGGAATTTCCAGTGGAAGAACAAAAGGATATGTTACCCCTGAGATGAAAATTAGCTAAGAATGACATATGAGTTATGTTTTGGGCCACAATCACTTATTAGTTTGACATACCAAGAGAGTTTTCAGAATAATTCTTACATAAAATTCATCACAATATATGAAAAACATTTCTCCAATTGAAAATAAAATTCCAAACCTAGAACGTTTATACAAACCTTGTTAATATACTTGAATTTATTATCCATAAAATTGACTTAGAAGCAATTCAATTTTCAACATGTACTTAATCAAAAAGTTTGAAGAAAGATCTTGAATTGACTTGCATCAATGCACTGCATAAGTTGAATTTTCTTATTATCAATTCCTTATATAGCGTTTATATTCAGGGATAGGGAGAGCATGTGGATTTTTATTTCACCCCACATCACATCTAGTAGAAACCATTGGAAATGAAATCCTATAATTTCATTTTCCCCAGATAGTGATCAAATGAGATCCTTATTTTGGAAAGGCATCATACTCGATAAGAACTGGGAATGAGTAAGTCTCAAAAGCATCTGACCCAACGAGAGAGATCCTTTGAAAAATTCCTAACATTTTAGATGAACATTGTTATGATGTATATCATGTGTTAGATGATGTTGTACTACCTGAGGAAAAGTCTGAAGGTACATCATCTGACGCTCATTCTATTGGCAGTTCAACAATAACTCATAGGGTTTTCGGTCTTGTAGGATAGATGATTTCTGAACCTATCCAAGAGTGATGTCCACATCTTCATTTCAATCCACGCATGCTATGGTATGTTTAGTTTTTCAATTTCAGTTAGTTTTCATTAATTTTAATTAATTTATTTATATACTAATTTATTGATTATTTGTTTTCTTTTTTCCCATCTTTGTAATATAGTCATTGGATAAGGATGTTCCATATTGATGAATTAATTTTATGGATAATTGGTTACATCAGAACTGATTCCCATTGATGTTTAGCACAACATGTTCGATCATCGGATGGTAGATAAAAAATAATAGTTATTTTGAAATTTATTTTATTAATAACTTGATATTATTAATTATATATAGGGTTTAAGGTATCCCATTGGTGATATCATGAAGGAATATATCTGGGAGTCATGAGAGAGCTATATAGATGAGGGATGCCATCTTTTTTGCCCAATATGAGGAGGACGACAATACAAAAAGTAGGTGTCACAGATTTTGATCAGTCTTGTTGCGCTCACCGACGATATTACATATTATCTAATGTTTAGTATGGATTCTGTTCACATTGGATGGGAGTTATTTTTTTAATGGGAACAACATTATGTTGAAAGAACTGGGGGAGACAGGAGTAGGCACATAGAGCTGGTAGACATACATTCGGTACACATCAAAAAACATAGTAATTACTTTTTTTTAATAATTTATATATCTTTAAATGTTATCAATTTATTTCATTCCTATATAAGTAGTTAAAAAATTAATATTAGAGAGTTCAACATTTATTGGAGGAAGAAAAATAGTCCCGTCACTTGGGAGATTATAGGTTATCAACAACATCATGTTGTGGCCAATATGACTTCATTTTGAGTTTTATAATTAATTAAATATAATATTTTAACTATTAAAATTTTATATTAAAATTGATTTAGTCATATGATACTGTGATGTCTTACACACATGCTGAGAGTCAGTCTGAGACAAAGGATCAGACCTCTAGTGCACCTGGATTTGCTGATGCAACCTGCATCCAATAGAATCAGTATTCCATCTAGAAAGATAATTTCATTGGTATAAAATCTCAATTTATGTAACGTAGATATTATTTTACCACTCTGTTGTTGTCATGAACCTTGAAAAGAGCTGGTGGAGAGTCATCATCGTCTACTACAGAGTATGTGGAGTAGTTGTTAGCTTAGGGTGTGCTTATATATGTCATGTATTAGGGTAAGGAAGAGCTTTGTTGAGCCACCATATCAGAAGTAGGAGGATATGAATTGATGGTAGGAGTAGCAACATGTGCAGAAGATGGTGTACATGCAACCTCTGACTCATGGTTTATAGATAACATTCTCTCCACCAGCTCCTCCAACTCCTCTAGATAAACACCTCAATGATTCATGTACAATTTCTGATAAACTTGCAAATATTTTTATTAATCAATATATTTACATTTTTATATAGCATAATTTTAAATTGTTTCACATATTGGGTTATTTATTATTATATTTCATTTTATTATATTTTACATTTGTAATATTTTTAAATTTTTATTTGATTATTATTATTATTATTATTTAATATTATTATGGATATTGCGTCTTTATTATTGTATTATTTTTATTTATTATTTTAATTACATTTTTTAATTAATTTAATTAATTAATTAATTAATTAATTGATTAATTTTTTTATTGAATTTTATAAATATTGTTTTTTTTAATTTTTTTTATTATTAGTTTTTATTATTTTATGTTTTTTACGATGGTTAAAAAAACCTATCACAAATACTTTTTTACGATGGGTATATCCACCCATCACAAAAGGGGTTTTAAAAAACAGGGATAAACTATTTGCGAAGACATTTCCTATAATTGGAAATTTGCGACTGGACCGCCTTGTAAATGGCCTATCACAAAAACATAAATTCTTAGTTGTGATACTAGAATCAATATTACCAGTAAACATATAAATATAGTGGAATTTATGATCCTTCCATGATATAAAAACGTAGGGATAAGGAGTAAACTGCCCATTAAAAGATACATCATCATTCATATTTCATCCCCAAAATTAAAATCATCAAAATCACCTTGAAAATGTTCTAAATGAGAGTCATTCTTTAAAACATATTCATAAAATTTAGCATGAACATAACATTCTACAATATTTGTTCTTTTATTATAATAATAATAACATTACTCTTAGTAGAATAAACAAGAAAAATACCTTTTTCACTTTGGCAATTGAATTCATACAGTTTATCCATCATATGTAAAATAAAAACATCACACCCCAAAGCATTAAAATAACCTACATTAGGTTCTTTATAGTTAAAAAATTCATAAGAAGTTTTCTTTGAAAAAGTATCATTAATACTCTATTTAATGTATTACAGGTTGTATTAATAGACTCAGCCCAAAAATATTTAGGCAATATATAATCATTGAACATAGTTTTAACTATTTTATTAATTATTTTATTATTTTTTCAACAACACCATTTTTTGTAAGGTTCTAGAAGTATAAAATTTATTCAAACAACAAATTTCTTTAAAAAATGTTTTTAAAAAATATCTAGAAATTTAACTTCTAATCCACTTTAATTAAATTTTTTTTTTCTGATTTTGCACCATCGTAAACAAATAATAATTTAACACTATGTTGCACTTTTATAAGACAAAATGTAAGTCCAGGTAAATATTTTAAAATCATTATAAATTAGAAATACATATTTCTTAGCTCTTAAAACAACTAACATGCATATTGAAAATAAATCTAAATGAATATGTTATAATGGTATAGAATTTCTAACATAATTAAGATATTTAAATTCAATTCTGTTTTTACCTTTTAAATAAAGATTGCATGTGAAATTCTATCCTATCTCAAAATTTGGCAGCTTCTACAAGTGACCTATCATTAACGGTTTGTGTCAATGTTGCTGTATCACATGAAAAAGACCCCAAGCCATAAAATATCATTTACTTATATATAATTAATACACCATACACTCTTGTTATTTTATTCATATAATAAATAGAAAAAATAATGTCTTTCATTTTTTCATAAAATAAAACATTTTATTTTTTAATGAATAAAGAGTAATCATATATAAATTTAATGCTCCTTCCATTATCTAATAATGGATAAAATATTATGTTTTGTTTTAAATCCAAGTTATTAAAAATTTTAGAATGTTTGTAAAAAATATATTATAATTTCACACTACATTAAATCCATAATAATGCCTATTTAGTTATCACCGAAATCCAAAAAGATTCCATTAAATTGATTATATGATAAAAAAATAATTTTTTTTCAATAAATATATATATAGAAGATATTGTCAATGTACTATTAATCTATGAAAATATTAATTAATGTTTCCTGAAAATATTAATTAAGTTAAAAACACTTTTAGTACCCATGATATTCTCGGTTCAAATGGGTTAGTATACAAATTAAACAATATCCATTTATTTTTTAGCGAGTATTCCTGAGTAATATAAAAGATATGTTATTTGAAATAAGACTCTTGGTATAACCAATAAATTGAGTAAACCTTTTCAAACACTCGTTAACATATTTCCCTTTCAGAAAATATTTAAATCATTTAATGTTTAATATACATCCTTTCAAACATATAATTTTTTGAATATTTTGGGAAATTTAATATTGTATCCAAATATAGTTTTATCATTATTTCATTTTATCATGGACAAAATATAGTTATTTTTTAACTGGAACTAAAATATATAAGGTTAATTTAATACTAGAAAATTCTTTTTTGAAACTATTATTCTCTTTTTGAATAGACTCAATATCACGATAAACGTTTCTTTTTGAACATAAAATATAAATTATCAATTTTTTTAATTCTTCAATAAAAATATAAATTTCTTTAAAAACAATTTCAAATTTATTATATTCTTATTCATTTAAACAAGAAATTATGTTTCAAAAATTCCCATTTTTTAATAGAATTTTTTATTTTTTTTAATAAGATTCCTATTGTTTATTTTACTTTTTTATATAATTAATTTACAATTAATTTTTTTTTGATGTTTTTTGTTTTGTTCATATAAATATTCAAAGATATAATGAAAAAAATAATTACCAAAAGATAAATCTGAATCATTACTAACCTCATTTATATTTTTCTCTAACAAACTTTGTTTTCCAACTATTTTGGCCTTCTAGAATCATCATTATAATTTGATTATTCTTATGTTACTCTACACACTATATTATCGTAATTTTTATTTATTTATCATCCATTCCAAATAATATTTTTTTAAGAATATCTGATTTTTTGTCACATTTTCTTATATTCATATCAAGTTGGTTTTGAAACACTATTTTATTTTGGTGAGGTACCTTTATATCATTTTTTCATTATCTTTAGGATACTTTATAGGCTGGTTCGTAAAAATTCCCATTTTCTAAGTCAAGTTATAAATAATTTTTTTTTGTATTTTAGCTTTACCCCTTAATACATTCATATTCCTTAGGTTCAGAAGATTTAAACGAAACAATTATATGTGATATTAAATAACTGCATTTATTTTTCAATGTCTCTTCTTCTACAAAATTATTTATCTCATGTTGATTTTGAAGAAGTCATGAATATAGTTGATCAACTCTGTATTCATTAAAATTCATGACCTTATCAATCAAAACCTTATTTGGATTCCATTTCTATGGTAGATCTCTATATAATCATTCAACAAGAACAAGGTTCTCCAATGTTTCTCCAAGGAAATTAATTCCGTTCAAAATTCTAGTGAATCAATTGAATATTTGATTAGTGTTTTCATTTTCACCCATATATAGTGATTGGTACTCTTCTAGAAGAATTCCATATTTGGTTTTATTATTCTTCTCTGAACCAAGGTGATTAAACTGTAAAATTTTCTATATATCATGAGTTATATTACATATAGACACATGACTAAAATAACTTATGTTAATCTCATAATATAAAATTATTTCTTCATTTTTTTATTTGATATGTATTTAAATGCATAATTTAATATAATACTATCTATGACTAATTTTGGTAATTTTTTTATTTTTTTATCACGATCTACTAGTGTTCAATGATTAATTGAAAAATTTATGCCTCTATTCTAGATTTCTGGTAACCATAGTTATTTCCATCAAATTAAGGAGGCTTATTAAGAAACAATAAATCATTTAAAATTATTTCATCTAACTTACAAATCATGTCCTTATACAATGAAGTCAAGTAAATAGAATAATCTATTTGCAAGAGAAATAGGATATCGATACAAGGTGTTTGATGTTATGAAAGTAAAAGGTAGAGATAATCTGCCACAAATAGGTTCCATAATCTAATACGAATTTTTAGGTCAGATAGGGTAATGATATATGGTCTAGAGTGGGGGTAAATATACAATATTAATTTTTTTTGAAATGTTATCCTAATTAATTACCAAATTTTATTTTTAAAGTTTACTGAAATCTGAAAAAGTAAGAAAAAATAGAAAACACAATGAAATAAATATTATGTTTTTACCACATCGGTCTACAGTAGACATATACTATTAAAACTATAAAATTGATAATTAAGACATTTTTCACTAAATTAATTTTTTAGGTGAAAGAAAACCCATCCCAAACCTACTATTTTCAGTGGATGAATAAATGTGATGTACGATTTTTTAACGGGGAGTCACAAAATAATTACAAAAATAAATTTAGAATAATAGAGTCACAACTCTAACAGGACTGAGTTTATTATATTTCAGTCACAACCTGATGAAAAATATTGATTTATAATTTGGGATAATAAAAATAAGGTTAGATCATGTGTGAGAGAATGAATGTAGGGTTACAGATAAAACAAACATGGATGCAGTAGATAATGTATAAAAAATAAAAGCACATGTACTAGTTCTTTAATTCTAATTAAACTCATCTCATCATGTTTTTATAATTTAATGATGTACATGTACAATCCTTGATAGATCATTTAATATATGAGATCCCTTTTTACACATATAGAATTTAATAAAATATCATTGTATCACACCACAACTCTTAAATATATGAATATTTCAAGATGAATAAATATAGACTCCTAGAAACATAATGGTATCAATATTTATGTGTGTATTGTTGTCATTGTTCCAATATTCACTTAAACATTCTTACATAAGATTTACACATTACCCATCAGAACGAAGGTTAATTTAATTAAAATACAAAATAATTAATATAAAATTATCATATTTATATTATCAATAAAAATATATATCCAAAATATCATTAAATGTTATAAAATAATGGATAATAACTGTTTCGGGTCGGTCTCGAAATGCCCAATGGTTTCGTATCCGATGAAACTCAGACCTGCTTTCCAAAGGCAGGAGTTCACCGGATGGTTTGGCCAGTGATGCTTAAGAACTCACATTGGTCGAGAGGTTGGGAAGTCGGGCTCATCGCACCCCTTTGGGGGGAATTATTTCCTGTTCCGGGACTCTCTTATAGATTTAATACGTATTCATATGTTCGCAAATCATTGGTTTATACCCAAGCATAGTATCCACGGATTTCCCCTAGTTGGAAATGGTCAGCTGAACGCAGGGGGTTCAAAATCATTTCTACCCGAGGTTTACCATCCCTCGTTGAATTAATGACCCTGAGAAAGTGGGACTCGTTGAGGCGGTACTCGGAGTGGCGCGGTGAACCGATGTGAAGATACCCAGATCGATCGGTTGTTGGGCTTGAACCTTATGGAGGCATCCTACGTACCCTCCCTAGGGGACAAGGATCAAAGTCCACATAGTTCGAATGGGATCGTCAGAGAACCGATGTGAAGGTGGACCCGGGGGTCCGCTGGTGATCGGGCTTGAACCTCATGGTGGCTTCCTACGTATCCCTGTGGTAGGAAATCAATGTCCTCATAGTTCGCATTTTCTTGGGACTTACGCTATGAGGCAGCCCAGAGTGATGGATTGGGGCTTACACTCTGAGGAGGACCAAGGTGTGGATGATGGTCTTGAACCTCAGGGAGGATTCTTAAGTACCCTACCTAAGTGACAAGGATCAAAGTCCACGTAGTTCGTAAGGGGTTTGTACTTACACTCTGAGGCAACCCAAAGTGATGGATTGGGGCTTACGCTCTGAGAAGGACCATAAGAGGATGTCATGGTCGATGCTTACTCTAAGCCCACGTGAGTCATGCTCAGTTTGAGAAACAAAAGGTGGTAGGGACCAGACGATCAGGATGCGAAAGGTGCGTCTGTGAGAAGTGGAGTGCGGCTTACGCATGGAGGGTGGCCCATAAAGTCGGGGCTTACTCCGAGATGGATTCTCAGGGAGACAAAGCACAGCGGGAGAGGGAAAGGGCTGCTCTTCTACCAGTCGCCTCTCTATTTCCCTGGAGAAGTACCGAGGTGCATGGGGACTTCCTTCTGATGGGTATTTTACTACCCTCTGAAGAAGGGAGAAGTACCCCATCCCCAACAAGTGGAGGGTCAGAAAGGGGGCTCCCAAGCTCAGACTCCACTTTATCGTGGGAATGTGAACCCAAGAATACTTCGAGAATCTGCTCAAGGGTCGGGTCAAACCCTTCTCCCCTATTAACCATGGGTATGTGAACTCAAATGGGAGTGCTGATACGCCCAATGGTTACACCATATCGGTCCGGGGGATCTGGTGGAGGCTTCGACTCATTGCCGATTAATGGACCAATGAGGAGGTTGTGAAGGATCATGCCAGATTGGAATTGGAAGGATTTGGCCTGGCTTGAGGAATAGAAACTTTGAAGGTTTTGGCAGGCCACACGGGTGTATACGGGGTGGTTCCCTTCGTGTAGGGAGGTGTTACGCGGCAGGAGAAGACGTTCGTGAACCTGGGTGGTCCACGAACTGATGGGAATATCGCGAACCAAGGTGGTTCACGACTTTGGGTTCGATACATGAACTAGGGTGGTTTGCGGAGAGTTCCATGCAGGTAGCGGGGGCCAAGGGCGGCGCAAGATTAAGGCTCGTCAGTCTGGGCTTCGCCCGCGTAGGAGGGTGCTATGCAGTGCGGCGGATCGGAAAAGAGGTATAAATTCCTAGGTCCGCATGGAGTGCATCTGCGGAGGGGCCATGGTTTTTGGTATTCTGTTTTTATGTTATTTTTGGTTCGTGGTTCACCAAGTTATGGATTTTTATTTCCTTATTAATTCTATTCCAGTTTCATACCTTCTTTGGTTCAAGAATTGGAACTTCCCTCTTTGCGAAATCCTAAGCTCCTTCCTTCGAAATCCTTCCAACCGAATCTGATCAATCTCCT
Organism: Viscum album; assembly: GCA_963277665.1. Classification (NCBI taxonomy): domain Eukaryota; kingdom Viridiplantae; phylum Streptophyta; class Magnoliopsida; order Santalales; family Viscaceae; genus Viscum; species Viscum album. The sequence continues at coordinate 1,369,251,126 of OY728138.1, read as the reverse complement.
CTGAATCCCCCTCCTTTTCTCCTCCCCCAGTCTCCTTTTATATAGGGGAGGAAAAGGTATCTATTGGGGTGATGAGACACCTTTTGCGGAGGCCCATGACCAAAAGCCCAGGTTACGGATGACTTGGTCAATCTATAACTCACGGGGCATTAAACACCCCTCCTCTACGAACTAATCTCGGGGAGTGCTTCACGGCTGTAGAGGGTTCTGCCACCATTTCCTAAAAGATAGCAGAGGAAGTTTGGGATGATTGATGTGGCTCGAGGCTGGGGCGTTCCGGAATGGTGAACCGGGTTAGCTCCTGTCTTGCCTCGTGACAGCGAAGGGTCTCTGGCTCGGTTTTGCGAACGATGACGGTGCGCGGAGGAGGAACACTTCGCAGAATCAGCCAAGCACTACTACATTATACTAGTTCACAAACCGTATCGTACTTCACCATCCTTGAGTATTCTCCACATTTTCTTAATCCATTGCATATATTTCAAGACCCAAAAAATGACCCCCATCAGTATAAGGCCCCAGCCTTAATCCTTACTTAATATTGAATTAAATGAGTAATTCACATTGAGGATCTTTTCAGGTTTAGAGTTTTAGAGAATTAGGACATAACTATTACATCTCAAAAGATTACAAAGTAGTCGCTTCTACTAAATTTCCATAAAATAAAAACTCTCAAAATGAAACATGTCTAGTTCCATGTCTTATATAGCGTGACATTCCCTTGATCCCATACTTGACCTTATTCCACTTTAAGTCCTGTGAAAAACATTTCCTAAAAACTTGGGGTGAGCATAAAAAGCTCAGTAAGGGATACACAAAGAATAAAAACTGTTACTTTTTCAAACATCAAGTAAACCATGTATACTCTATCAAAGTAATACCTTCACCTTCATGAAGTAGTAAAAACTCTTCACTGAATAAAGTATCATTACTTACCTTTTTGTAACCAAAAAATTACCATAAAACCCATATAAAGAACACATAGCATATATAAAGGTAACTTGGGACATAAAAATACTTAAGTGGAATAACCATATGGTCGACTTCCACACATATCACTTAACAGAATAGCCATACGGCCAATTTCCATACATACTTAATGGAATAGCCATACGGCCGACTTCCATACCCAATGCATTGGAGGTTATAACGTAACCACCCGTCCTGGTATTCACGGCACCACCCATCATATGGTTTATAACGTAACCACCCGTTAAAATGTCCAAGTACCAATATAAAATCATAAAACATAAAACCAATATAAAGGAATGATAACATTTCCACATCACAATATATCATAATAGAATCCTTTATCAAAACCATTTTCAAAACCATTTAAAACATTTAATAAAGAGATTTTTTAATCAAAGTGTCCCATACCACCTTGAAGCTTAAAATTTTAAACCATTAATATCCATATAAATAATTCCTTAAAACCATTTTTAAAACATGGATATTAATAATAACAAATAATTAAAACATTTAAAATGACATTTTGGTTAAAGGGGTTTTACCAAAATTAGAGACACTTGAATACAATAAATGAGGAATAACATTTAGTCATAACTTTATAATATCATGAGAATAAATGGATTCATGATATAATACTCCAAAGGACAGCATATACACCACATAAGAGTGAATTGGTTCATAACAACAATGAACCCTCAATAGAAATGTCAGATGTGATGAAATCCCTTATAAAGAAGGTATCCTTAAATTAAGGACAAATCAATCTCAAAAATATGTGTGACAAATATAAATACACCCAATATAAGTGGATATTAAGTGTAAAACAATAAAAGGTCATTCACACATATTCAATGGATGACATATTCAATGACTACATGTTGAACCCAAAGAAATCGAAATTGGGTTAAAAAGTTCACTTGACAGCCTAACGGCATCACATCAAAATGAGTTGATGAGAGATAAAAAGTGTATCTCATCACATGGACATAAAATTTACATCAATAAGGATATATGAGAAAATATCCCAACATAACAATATGTAAATTAAAATACCCAACAAAATAAGTCTTTTAAAAAAAGTGGAGAGTGAAAGGTTCCCTTACCGACTTGGGTATCTTTCAAAACATACACCCCATGAAAGAAGGACAATAGATAATTGATGTAAATAATCATAAAAGAAATTATATTACACAAAGAGTAGAATAATTGGCAGTACATGCACCACTCAATGGAATTTGTGGCAAATGTAGCATAAATCTCATGGGAATAAAAGTGAGATGAAAAAATCCCTTACAAAAACTCGGCAGCCTAACGACGCCACATAAAACTTCCGAATATGGATTGATGAGATCAAATAGGGTATCTCATCACATTACAATAAAATGTACAGCAAGAGTAATATAAAATAACATCCCCCAACATTACAAAGAGGAGCCTAAAAGAAGTGACATAAAGGAGAGTACATAAAAAGAAAGAGAGAGGTTAGATCTCTTACGAAAGTTCGGCAGCCTAACGACGCCACTCAAAACTTCCAAAATGGATTGATGAGAGAGAATAGGGTCTCTCATCACATGAACATAAAAATTACAGTAGGAGTAATATAAAAGAACATCCCAATCATAATAAAGATGAGCTAAAAAGAAATGACATAAAAGAGTGTACTTAAAAAGAAAGAGAGTTGTAGGATCCCTTACCTCGGGTCCGACTTGACTCGATCGTTCTTTAATCTCCTGAATAATAAACTTGATTTAATTTATACTTCCTTAAGAACCTTTTTCAAGTTCATTATTCCTTTTATATCACTTATTACCATGTCATAAACATTTTGTAATCATTTAAGTTAATAATATTTGTTTTGCCGATATTTGGGTCTTAAGTCGAAAGTGGACTTCTTACAATTACATGTTGTTCGTGTGGCCAAACGTTCTTTATATACAGAATTGTATTCATGATGTAGATATCATATATGTCATATATATCCAGTACATGCATGTATTTTTAACATTACATAATCATTTAGAGGTAAGAAATGAAATTCACCGTTCATGGAGACGGTAAGCCGTACGTACGCATGAATGCTACTTTCATTTCTATTTCGTATTTTATAGAATGGAATAATAATGATATAAAGGTATATTATAATTCCAGTATAATATCATATATAATATCATAGTTCCATCCTTTATACATCCCAAGTATGGTATTTAACGAATCAAATCACTTTGAGGGGGCGGTAGTCCGCACTTCCTTAAATGAAGATATCGTGTTTAACCATAATGGAAACCATAAAGGTATGCCCAAAATGAAAAAAACAGAAGCTTAAGGAAACAATAAACATATTATATATCATATATAAAAATTGTGACATCATAATGGCCACCTTTGAAGGTGTTAAATGAGTATTGAACAATCATCGTTTCGGGAGGCAAAATTTCGCCATCCACGGAAACCGTATGTTCTTTAACCATTTGATGTAGTTGTGTGAGAGTGTAGCTCGAATAAATCTTATAAGAACATCCTAGTATATTTAATATACTTGTGTTGCTACAAAAGAAATAAATAAAAATAGTTTAGGGGGTTGGAGAAGCAAAATAAAACAAATGAACAAGAGAGAATGAATTACCTTTAAAAGTGTAACTCCTTTTGATTTGAGCCTAAAGGCTTTCTTTGAAAGGATTATTCCCAAAGGGAATCCTCTAGGATGAGGATAGGGATTTGGAGAGAGTAAATGGGCAGGGTTTGGCCGAGCCAAAGGCTTGAAGAGTGTGTGTAAGGTGGTAGAGGTGGGGGCCTTTTATAAGAGGAGAGGAGGAGCACTTTTGGAAAGTAAAGAAATATTACATTATTTGAAAATGTGTTTCGGTTTTAAAAGTTACCACATTGATAGAATTCGTGGATAAGGTGATAAGGGTTCGGAATCCACCCATCCAATAAGTTTTGGACATGTGTAGTTCATATATTTTATATTATCTTTCCATTTTATTTAAATCATCAAATAATGATGTCATCGCTGCATCATTATTATGTCATAAATAATTTAATTTATTTAATGTATAAAAATTATAAAAAAAATACTATGATGTAGGAAATATTTTTATCTTTCCAATAACTATTTATAATAAAAATTTGTACTTGTGTAACCCTACTTAAAAACTGTTATAGTAAAACAACTCATGTTTGTGTCAATTTAATTTTAACATTAAATAAAAATATATTATTGTCATTTTCCAACTAAAGTGGCTCCATGGGGTCCCCAAGTTGGCTCATGGCTTGTATTGGTCGGCCATGACTCACCCAATAGGTGTAGGACAAGTTTCATGGTTTTTTCACATTCTTATAATATCATTTTTACCTTAAATTACACTAATTACCTCTAATCGCGATTAATGAAAAAAAGTTACTATTCACCAAAAAATTATTTTCATCCCATTGAACCACATTTTACATACTAATGACAACCATGTATGTCGGATTTTCAAAATTCAATACACATTAGTGGTAATATTTCATTTAAATTAAAAATCAGTTTTCTTGATTACCACTTAGTGGTTTCACTATTCATCAAAAATTGGAGTTCTTCAGAAAAATACCAAAACTTCACCCTAAGCTATATTTGATGTTCCAAATTCAAAAATGATGTCTGTTTTACAAAATTCAAAACATATTAGTCACATTAATTAATTTAATAATTAATTCCCGTTGTCAGAGCAAATAGCATGTTTTTATGAAACAATAAGTATCAAAAGATTGACACTAGTTTAAGTCAGATTTCAAAGTGAAATTAATTCCAACGACCACTATTGGATTTAATGGTAAAAATATTTTCTAATTTCACTTTAAAAACAATTAAAAAGATAATCTAATCATATAAATAAATTATATTAAAAAGTGGTTTTGAATTAAAATACAACATTTTACACTATTCATTAAAAAATGAACTTTATCGGAAAGATACAAAAAATTTACACAAAGTAAATTTTGATGTCCCGATTCTTAAGAAGATTTTTATTTGGTCCAATAGAATGTATAATAGTGAACAAAACTATATTTAATGACAGTTCTCCATTAAAAGACGATAAGTGAACCTTTAGTGAAAACTAGTGCATATACGCCTAAAATTGAATTCTTTTCGTATTTTAAGCCTTTAGATTTTATTGGATAAATGTAAAAACATTTAAAAACATATATAATCATATTTTAGTTATTTATATCCATTCCCGCCATTAAAACGGCAACATGTTAACTACCATTTAAAATAATATTATTTTATTATTAGAGTGTAACGTAAGATTCCCAAGAAACTCGTTGTTGCGTGTTGGGTACGCCATCGATCATAGCGTCCCCTTTAAAGTCATATTAATATTTTATTCACAAATATGGATAAATATGAAAATGTCATATTCTTTATTTACCTGGGGTGTTACATCCTTCCCCCCTTTTGGGAATTGCGTCTTCGCAATTTTTAAAATTGAGCTTGGAAACATCCTTGAAAGTCCCACATCGGAACAACAGTTGGTAAAACAATCACTTTAAAATAAAGAAAGATAAGCACAGAGGTCACCCGAGTTAACCCATACTAGGATTCCAAGTAGGAAAACATGGACATGGAGGAGAAAACATAGGGTCATGTTCTGATGGAGAGTGATAGAAAACATGTTTAGGAGAAAGTTAACAATAAGAAAATCACAAACTTGTGATGGGTTAAACGGTGTTGGGTTCCCTAGTAGGAAAATTTAATAGACAACATTTTTGTTTTAAGTTACTTTTTATTGAGGAATTTATTCATAAGGAAACATAATCACTTATCATGTTGACTTTCAACTTTTACTAGATTCCTTAATCAAACTCATATTTTTTTCAAAAGACGAGTATTTAGGGAGACTTGCTCGCATTAAGAGTACTATAATCAACTTCTAGAAAATCACCTAATCCACAAAAGATAACTATATACATACCATATCTTTAGGATTTAACCAAAACCAAAACCAAAACCAAAAAGGTTAGTACAAGGTCAGATAATCCAGAAAAGGATAACCCATTAAAAAGAAAATCTATTCTCAATCTCCAAAATTTGTCCAACAAAACCCAAAGTTCACCGAGGACCACCCGATAAACAATTTGTCCATAAAATTATACAAAGTAAACCAAACTAAGATTGAAACCCAAATATTTGAAGGATTTAGTCACATAGTCTTCCATGTTAAATCGTAACATTTATCTCCAAACAACATCAATCGCTCCTAAAGTCTCGCATTGAAAAGTAATTATCCTAATCACATATCCTCCATGATAGGTTAATCATTTTCATAAATAACCCAAAATAAACTTAATCTTAATTCATAAAATCATATAACTAAAAAGAATCAGTCAAACTAACCAGGGACTTCATGTAGTCTAGTGGTAGGCGATAAATACCAGTCGCACTTTGGTTGTGGGTTCGATTCCCGCGGCTTTGTCCGACGCGACGGGTTGTCACACGGTCTGCGTGTTGTCCTTTTTCCAAAACTATATAATTCTTAAAACATTCCCCAAAACGAGATAAAATATTCAAAAATAATCATAACATATTTTAACCTCAAGGTTATCTCATGCCCTTCATTTTCCATCATATCATATAATAACCCATAATTACCTCAAAAGTAAGGATCATATAAACCCTAATGGTTACCTTAATAATTATTACCTGAATTTCCACATCGAGTTGGCCATCTCGTACATGATGCATTAGAGAACTCACCAAGGTTGAAGTGGTTGATCATGAATCCTTGATAGTTGGTTTAGAACAACTATGAGATTCCTCATTGAATCCCCCATCTCATCTAGTATCTTAATCAGAGAACCACCACAGTTTCCTTCAAACCCATTGTCACTTTGGTGCCTGCTAGATCCAGCCATTTACTAAAACCAAAAAGGTCAATGTGAGTATATCAACAAAACCATCATGTACTAATGAGGAAGGTAAACACTAAGATATACTTACTCATTCACTTTATCTAAAACAAGGACTCTTTCTGAAATCCTAACCATTATGGTAATGTCACTTATGCTTAAAGAATACGCTAACCTCTAAAGTTATCTAAACCGACCGTTGATACCAACTATAAGGCCCCAGCCTTAATCCTTACTTAATATTGAATTAAATGAGTAATTCACATTGAGGATCTTTTCAGGTTTAGAGTTTTAGAGAATTAGGACATAACTATTACATCTCAAAAGATTACAAAGTAGTCGCTTCTACTAAATTTCCATAAAATAAAAACTCTTAAAATGAAACATGTCTACTTCCATGTCTTATATAGCATGACATTCCCTTGATCCCATACTTGACCTTATTCTACTTTAAGTCCTGTGAAAAACATTTCAAAAAAACTTGGGGTGAGCATAAAAAGCTCATTAAGGGATACACAAAGAATAAAAACTGTTACTTTTTCAAAAATCAAGTAAACCATGTATACTCTATCAAAGTAATACCTTCACCTTCATGAAGTAGTAAAAACTCTTCACCGAATAATGTATCATTACTTACATTTTTGTAACCAAAGAATTACCATAAAACCCATATAAAGAACACATAGCATATATAAAGGTAACTTGGGACATAAACATACTTAAGTGGAATAACCATGTGGTCGACTTCCACACATATCACTTAATGGAATAGCCATACGGCCAATTTCCATACATACTTAATGGAATAGCCATACGGCCGACTTCCATACCCAATGCATTGTAGGTTATAACGTAACCACCCGTCCTGGTATTCACGGCACCACCCGTCATATGGTTTATAACGTAACCACCCGTTAAAATGTCCAAGTACCAATATAAAATCATAAAACATAAAACCAATATAAAGGAATTATAACATTTCCACATCACAATATATCATAACAGAATCCTTTATCAAAACCATTTTCAAAACCATTTAAAACATTTAATAAAGAGATTTTTGAATCAAAGTGTCCCATACCACCTTGAAGCATAAAATTTTAAACCATTAATATCCATATAAATAAATCCTTAAAACCATTTTGAAAACATGGATATTAATAAGAACAAATAATTAAAACATTTAAAATGACATTTTGGTTAAAGGGGTTTTACCAAAATTAGTGACACTTGAATACAATAATTGAGGAATAACATTTAGTCATAACTTTATAATATCATGAGAATAAATGGATTCATGATATAATACTACAAAGGACAGTATATACACCATATAAGAGTGAATTGGTGCATAACAACAATGAACCCTCAATAGAAATGTCAAATGTGATGAAATCCCTTATAAAGAAGGTATCATTAAATTAAGGACAAATCAATCTCAAAAATATGTGTGACAGATATAAATACACCCAATATAAGTGGATATTAAGTGTAAAACAATAAAAGGTCATTCACACATATTCAATGGATGACATATTCAATGACTACATGTTGAACCCAAAGAAATCGAAATTGGGTTAAAAAGTTCCCTTGACAGCCTAACGGCATGACATCAAAATGAGTTGATGAGAGATAAAAAGTGTATCTCATCACTTGGACATAAAATTTACATCAATAAGGATATATGGGAAAATATCACAACATAACAATATGTAAATTAAATGACCCAACAAAATAAGTCTTTTAAAAAAAGAGGAGGGTGAAAGGTTCCCTTACCGACTTGGGTATCTTTCAAAACATACACCCCATGAAAGAAGGACAATAGATCATTGATGTAAATACTCATAAAAGAAATTATATTACACAAAGAGTAGAATAATTGGAAGTACATGCACCACTCAATGGAATTTGTGGCAAATGTAGCATAAATCTCATGGGAATAAAAGTGAGATGAAAAAATCCCTTACAAAAAACTCGGCAACCTAACGACGCCACATAAAACTTCCGAATATGGATTGATGAGATCAAATAGGTTATCTCATCACATTAAAATTAAATGTACATCAAGAGTAATATAAAATAACATCCCCCAACATTACAAGGAGGATCCTAAAAGAAGTGACATAAAGGAGAGTACTTAAAAAGAAAGAGAGAGGTTAGATCTCTTACGAAAGTTCGGCAGCCTAACGGCGCCACTCAAAACTTACAAAATGGATTGATGAGAGAGAATAGGGTCTCTCATCACATGAACATAAAAATTACAGTAGGAGTAATATAAAAGAACATCCCAATCATAATAAAGATGAGCTTAAAATAAATGACATAAAAGAGTGTACTTAAAAAGAAAGAGAGTTGTAGGATCCCTTACCTCGGGTCTGACTTGACTCGATCGTTCTTTAATCTCCTAAATAATAAACTTGAGTTAATTTATACTTCCTTAAGAACCTTTTTCAAGTTCATTATTCCTTTTATATCACTTATTACCATGTCATAAACATTATGTAATCATTTAAGTTAATAATATTTGTTTTGCCGATATTTGGTTCTTAAGTCGAAAGTGGACTTCTTACAATTACATGTTGTTCGTGTGGCCAAAAGTTCGTTATATACAGAATTGTATTCATGATTTAGATATCATATATGTCATATATATCCAGTACATGCATGTATTTTTAACATTACACAATCATTTAGAGGTAAGAAATGAAATTCACCGTTCATGGAGACGGTAAGCCGTACGTACGCATGAATGCTACTTTCATTTCTATTTCGTATTTTATAGAATGGAATAATAATGATATAAAGGTATATTATAATTCCAGTATAATATCATATATAATATCATAGTTCCATCCTTTATACATCCCAAGTATGGTATTTAACGAATCAAATCACTTTGAGGGGGCGGTAGTCCGCACTTCCTTAAATGAAGATATCGTGTTTAACCATAATGGAAACCATAAAGGTATGAACAAAATGAAAAAAAACAGAAGCTTAAGGAAAAAAACATATTATATATCATATATAAAAATAGTGAAATCATAATGGCCACCTTTGAAGGTGTTAAATGAGTATTGAACAATCATCGTTTCGGGAGGCAAAATTTCGCCATCCACGGAAACCGTATGTTCTTTAACCATTTGATGTAGTTGTGTGAGAGTGTAGCTCGAATAAATCTTATAACAACATCCTAGTATATTGACGATACTTGTGTTGCTACAAAAGAAATAAATAAACAGAGTTTAGGGGGTTGGAGAAGCAAAATAAAACAAATGAACAAGAGAGAATGAATTACCTTTAAAAGTGTAACTCCTTTTGATTTGAGCCTAAAGGCTTTCTTTGAAAGGATTCTGCCCAAAGGGAATCCTCTAGGATGAGGAGAGGGATGTGGAGAGATTAAATGGGCAGGGTTTGGCTGAGCCAAAGGCTTGAGGAGTGTGTGTAAGGTGGTATAGGTGGGGGCCTTTTATAAGAGGAGAGGAGGAGCTCTTTTGGAAAGTAAAGAAATATTACATTATTTGAAAATGTGTTTCGGTTTTAAAAGGTCCCACATTGATATAATTCGTGGATAAGGTGATAAGTGTTCGGAATCCACCCATCCAATAAGTTTTGGACTTGTGTAGTTCATAGATTTTACATTATCTTTCCATTTTATTTAAATCGTCAAATAATGATGTCATCGCTGCATCATTATTATGTCGTAAATAATTTAATTTATTTAATGTCTAAAAATTATAAAAAAAATACTATGATGTAGGAAATCTTTTTATCTTTCCTATAACTATTTATAATAAATATTTGGACTTGTGTAACCCTACTTAAAAACTGTTTTAGTAAAACAACTCATGTTTGTGTCAATTTAATTTTAACATTAAATAAAAATATATTATTGTCATTTTCCAACTAAAGTGGCTCCATGGGGTCCCCAAGTTTGCCCATGGCTTGTCTTGGTCGGACATGACTCACTCAATAGATTTAGGACAAGTGTCATGGTGTTTTCACATTCTTATAATATCATTTTTACCTTAAATTACACTAATTACCTCTAATCGCGATTAATGAAAAAAAGTTACTATTCACCAAAAAATTATTTTCATCCCATTGAACCACATTTTACATACTAATTACAACCATGTATGTCGGATTTTCAATATTCAATACACATTAGTGGTAATCTTTCATTTAACTGAAAAATCAGTTTGCTTGATTACCACTTAGTGGTTTCACTATTCATCAAAAATTGGAGTTTTTCAGAAAAATACCAAAACTTCACCCTCAGCTATATTTGATGTTCCAAATTTAAAAATGAAGTCCGTTTTACAAAATTCAAAACATATTAGTCACATTAATTAATTTAATAATTAATTCCCGCTGTTAGAGCAAATAGCATGTTTTTATGATACAATAAGTATCAAAAGATTGACACTAGTTTAAGTCAGATTTCAAAGTGAAATTAATTCCAACGACCACTATTGGATTTAATGGTAAAAATATTTTCTAATTTCACTTAAAAAACAATTCAAAAGATAATCTAATCATATAAATAAATTAGATTAAAAAGTGGTTTTGAATTAAAATACAACATTTTACACTATTCATTAAAAAAATGAACTTTATCGGAAAGATACCAAAAATTTACACAAAGTAAATTTTGATGTCCCGGTTCTTAAGAAGAGTTTTATTTGGTCCAATAGAATGTATAAGAGTGAACAAAACTATATTTAATGACAGTTCTCCATTAAAAGACGATAAGTGAACCTTTAGTGAAAACTAGGGCATATACGCCTAAAATTGAATTCTTTCCTTATTTTAAGCCTTTAGCTTTTATTGGATAAATGTAAAAAAATTTAAAAACATATATAATCATTTTTTAGTTATTTTTATCCATTCCCGCCATTAAAACGGCTACATGTTAACTACTATTTAAAATAATATTATTTTATTATTAGAGTGCAACGTAAGATTCCCAAGAAACTAGTTGTTATGTGTTGGGTACGCCATCGATCATAGCATCCCCTTTAAAGTAATATCAATATTTTATTCACAAATATGGATAAATATGAAAATTTCATATTCATTATTTACCTGGGGTGTTACAATCAGAATGGGGTATGATCGGAATGAAAAGGGGGCTATTCCGATGCAGAGTGGTCTTGAAACTCAGATGGGATGTGGTATAGAAGTGGACCCAGAAGGTGACCACTCCTATAAATATAGAGGGCCCTTCATTTGTCCTTTACCAGATTCTTCGCGAATACCAGAGCTTTTTGCGTTTCTACCTCCGCGTTCTTATTCATTCGCGAAACGCTTCCTTCACAAACCGACTACTACTTCCACGAACCATTTCTCATTCGCATCGTTCATCATCTGTGGAACAATGTACCAGCTAAAAACTAACACATTTAATTAACTAAAAAGTAAGTCACGATGGGCCGCATAGGAAATTGCTACATGGTTTTGGTGCTCCGCTGTTTTGATGCTCTGTAGACTAAAATCTTCTGAACCTTAAAAATTTCTATGTTTTCTGAACTCAACCACTTAAAATCGGGATTGAAATTCCACGGAGCAACCTGGTTCGTGGTTTTCTATCCAACGCTCTCTAGGCCAGGGTTTTTTGGACGCATTCCGCGTAGGGCTGGTTCGCGGGATGCTATTATCGCAAACCAATCCTTCAAGGCCACCTTGTGGATTTCATTATGAGTCTTGGATGGAATCCTTAGAGAATACATGGTATTTGTTCCAAGTTTTATTATTTTTGGACTAACTATCTGCATGGTTTACATGGAACAGGGAGATGATAAATATGGTTCCACCTCATCCTACGACTAGGCCCAGTAATGGGCCTCTCCCAATTGGTTCATGTAGACGTTTAGCTATGATTCGCAGAGCGGAGAACATCAAAGCAGACCCTGGTCAGTCCATCATTCCTGATGATGGTGTCTTGAAGGACTTGCTATCTTTTGAGCTCTTGAGTTATCCGTTATCAAATCGGCTTCCGCATTTTGGATTCGGTCTTCAGGATGACGTCCCTATTCCCCCCACATTCTTAGGTATTCATTCTCATTTCTTGGAATTGTCGTCAAAGTGAATTCAATAAAACCTTACCCAATCAGGGGAGATGGTTTCCGACTTCGACCAGAAAGACACCATCATTTTGAGAGGCTCTGTTTAGACCCAATGTGATCAGAACACACAAAAATTTTCTCAGTATATATTCTTCAATAGTTACACATCTATTATCAACCTTATCGAGTAGATCCCAATGAGGGGTAGATTCCGAAGTGAGATCTTCAGTCTGGTTGGCTTTTCTCAAATGACTAGGCCTGGGCCTTCTGTGTTCATCATCATTGCCGGAAATCTACCAAGTCGCTGGAATCAGTCAATTTTTACTCCGCTGTATGGGCTTCCCAGTTTTCTATTTACCCACCATCCCTTATCCTTCCGGACCTGCTCAGTCGCTGGTGTTAAAGTACTAATACTTTCCACCTTGACCATGGTAAATTTGACATTAGTCTGTGGGACATCTATCAATTGGGAGGGATTCTGATTATCAGTGAGATGTATGACGAGTTTCTGCACACTCCCAGTGCATGGGATGACATCAAACAATTACCTTCGTTGGCGAAGGATCTAGTGGTTATGGCGGAGCAATCACTGGGCCAAGACTTGCTTTACTGCTCTCATATTCCCTATAGCACCTAGATAGGGCTATTATTGAACACCACTAGTCTTGTGCCAAAGATCAAGCACCCCAGGACTCATCCTTCTCAATAGTCACGAACCACCCCAGGTTCCTACTGGGCAGTTCTAAAGGCAGACAACTACCTTTCATGGGGTTATGATGTGTGCCCCAGTGTGCCACCTATGCTCCGACTGGAAGGTCTGTTTGCTATGTTTCTGAGCGGGTGGCTATTCCCTTCTCAAGATATCAATCCTAGCATCAGGGCTTTCACCCTGATGATGGCAGTTGAGCCGGCAAAGGTCTGCTCGGTGAATTTGGACATGCCCACATTGGCTCATATTTATGAACTGCTGAGTCACTTGTAGTAGGGTGGGTCACCCTTCAGTCCGAGGGGGACATTTCAATTTTAGTATGGTTGGGTAGCAGATCATTGTCATTGTTCTGAGTATCGTCATAATACGGTCATCCTGCTTCCTACATTTTGTCCTACCCTGCTGGATATAGATGTATTTCTCTTGAAGCCCCTCAGCTCTGGTGAAGTCCTCGAGCTTCTAAGTGACTTCTCCTGGTTTTCTTTCACTCCCTACCCCAACCCTTCTGGCGTCTTAGTTGACAACCACCGGGGGAGCCTGGAGGAGCATTCTTACATGATCTCTATATGGGATGAATTTCTGTGTGCATGGATCCATGGGGTTTCTCTGTGCGAGCTGTATGTCCCATATCGTTTTTCTCACCATTTTGGGTGCATGAATGTCCAAGCATTCCTTCCCCCTCCTCAGGATCAAGGACTACACCCGTCCATACTCCATCAATGCTGGATGATGCTGACGTGGGAGGAATCTGACAGAAACATTCCCCTCCCTGTCATAGGGTGTCTGCCGGCCTTTCCTTGGAGTATGCAAGAATGCGGCTAAAACACTATCCCTATGGGATCCTAGGGAAGTCTGTCGGGTAGGTTGCCAAATCTGGCGGTACTGCGACTGTTGCATCCACCGTACCTTCCTCATCTGCTCTAAGGGATGATCGACTGATGGCTCATCGATCAAAACAACTCAATGTATTTCCCTCTCCCAGCCCTTCGATGGCCGATGTTCAGGCGGGATCATCTTTCTAGGACGTGGATGAGGACGGCCCTGTGGTTTCGTGTCCCAGCGAGGCAATCCCAGAAGTTTTTCCAGTCGATACCGGGCTTAGCAACTTGATCTCCAATCTTGAACCGGGGTTAGAGGCTCCTGAATTTCTATATTTGGAACCAACTTCTATCGAGCACATGTTTGCACTGGTTGCAATGCCAGACGTCATTCCTGTGCTATCTGGCGAGGATACCAAAGATCCTCATGTCATGGCAGACCACTAAGCAGTTCATAGGTGGGCCTGGCCCCAGATATGAGAGATCGTTGCCGAAACTCCTCTAGCTGAGATGGAAACTAAATCTGATTCTCTTCAACCGCTCTTCCTGGGTTTGAGGTTAGGTGGCTTTGAATATCGGTAGTTTTATTTTCTTGCTTATCAAGTTGTCACAGCCCGTGATGAAGTTTCCACTAATGAACTCAAATTTTATCACTTCACTGCTACTCATTGCGGGACCTAAGCCCTATAGGAAGCCATGAGACAACTCCATCAGCTGATAGTAGAGGAGGCGATCTCTCGAGATCAGGCGGTTGTCATATCCTCCAAGTTGCATGAATTTGATGAATGGGCAGTGATGCTGAGGGATCAGTTATCAGCTACGACTGTTCATCTTGAAGCCTCCAGAAAAGGGATCAATGATCTCCAAGCAACAATGGAGTGTACTCGTTCAATGGTTGAGGTTGAATCTGGGGACAAGGCCGTGCTGGAGTAGTCTTGCAACAACCTTTCCCGCTCGGTTTTTTATCTAGTGGAGAGAGCGAGTCAGGATTCTTTATGACTACCATATCTATTATTTTACTCTCTGTTTTACTTACTCCCCTTTTTTGGGAGGGAGAGACCCCAGCTTGTGGACATCCTCCCCTTTTTGTTCGAACAGAATAAAATCTCTGTCAATCTCTTGTCGCCTTAAAATTTGGTTGTTACTAGAACAATTGTTGTGTAAATAACAACTAACTGAATTGGAATTAATCATAACTCAAGAAAACAAACTCAAAATTTTTCCTAGTCCTTGGGATCCAGCGAGTATAGACTGACTATTGCTAGGGATTTGTAGAAAATCCCCACAAAATTTTTGTCGTTTCTTTTAATGCCCTAATTTTTCCTGGGCCCATTTAGCGTGGGCCCAGCAGGTATGGCCTAACGTTTTCATAGGTCACCCTTTTCGGGTTTTCGGACTAACAAGCTTTGTTCCTCTTTTCTTGGGCAGTTTAAAGTCATGCTGTCAAGACTATCACTAAAAATGTTTTAGGTCGAACATCATTGACCAAGTATAGTGGGGAAAGGGCCCCAATGGAGTTTATCTGATTAAAAGATGTCTCAATACTCTTCAGACGCACGTGGGGGGAACATGTTTAAATTTGAATGACATGTAGGGCATGTCTCATGTTATGGGAGCCGCGTCGGCGTACAGTGGTAGCAGGAGAATCTCTGAATGAAATCATGCCTTAGGTAGATAGTCCAGGGACGATCAATATGAAGAGCCGCTGTGGGCATGGTATGGATTGTCATGAAAAGGTTTCCTTTAGTCAATGACTCTCCATTTCTGATGGCCATAGGACTTCATGAAATTTCGGCTTCTGGAAACCAACATGGGTGGCTTAGAGAATTATGAAAACCACCGGCGGTGGATTGGAAAGGGTATGTAACGTCTGAAAGGTTTTGGGAACATCTGTATCAATCAGGAGTGTGGAAGCAAGGTTCCTACCCTATGCATTTTTTCAGCATAAATGACAGTTGGGGCTTGGCGTAGTTTAACGTCATGCAGTTGGGACAACATCTAGAATGGAACGGCTTCTCATGGTCCTTGGTAATCTTTTCAGATACGTTCCACCATATTCAGGTAGGGTTGTGAAAGAGGATGGTAAACTATAGCTCAGAGGGCTTCCAAATCCCGGGATAGACATGGGGGCTTAGAGGCCAAGAGGTGTACGAAGAGAAGAATTGCAAAAGGAAATCCAGCCTTTGGTAGATGGGACAAGGGTGATCAATATGTAGTGCCACTGAGGGCATGGAATTCATAGTCAAGAAAAGGTGTCCTTAGGTCAATGATTTTATTCCCCCGATAGCCAAGAAACATCAGGGAAGTTGAGATTTGGGAACACCCGGGGTGGCTTATGAGAGTTTGTATTTTTCTGAGTATAGAGTATAGTTTATGATGAGAGGGTGCCTAGATACGGGGGAAACATCTTGACTAAACTTCCCAAGAATGGGTGAAATAATCCCTTCTCACGTGGGTGTGAGACGGTGGCTTGTGCAGGTATTACCCATGCACTGAAGGACAGATAAAAGCCTCTGTTCCTTACTGAACCCATGACGGGTTTAACCGTGCAGTTTAGCATCATTTGGTAAATACGAAGGGAATTATTAAAAGATGTTGTGAATTTTAACGTCATGCAGCAAGGACGGGGGGAATTTTTCTTTCCTTTTCCAATGCTGTGCAGTTTCATGTCATGCAGCAAGGATGGTTGTCCGTGCAATTTTACGTTGTGCGGTAAGGATGAGGAGCAATATTAAACCAGTGAAAATTATTTTTGTTGGAGGAATTCCCATGAATATTTAATTCTTGGTCATTGTATCCTTACATCAAGCGGCCAAGATATGCTATGTGTCGTTTGACGTAATGTGTCAAGGACGTAGTTAAAAGGTCTGCTCTTGATTAGAAAGTAATTGGGCCTGAGTATCCTGGAATGTCTGAGATGTGGAGGGGGGTTGATGGTTTAAATCATGGTTCTAGGGCTTCTTGGATCAGGAGAGATCACACAGAGGCTCTGAGGATGGTAAGCGTACGAAGCTAGGAAGAGTATCACCCGTGGAAATCTTGCCTTTGGTAGACGGGCCAGGGGATATCAATATGCTGATCCGCTGAGGGCATGGTATTCATAGTCATGCAAAGGTGTCTCCGGGATGATGAATTCCTATTTCGTATGAACATGAATGGTTATGAAGGTCTACAATTATCCAGGCCACGATGTCTATCATCGAGTAAGGAAATATCTGGGCATGTCAGGGATATTTGTCCCTGGTTTCTGTTAAAGCTCAGAGAGCTCCCTGTACTGATTTATTTTGCGTGCGGGGGTGTACCTTCACTCCATGGAGTTTAATTTCATTCGGTAAGGATGAAGTAATCCTAGTTTAGAGGTCATAGAGCTCGGACCATTCAGTGACTATTGTTGTAGTCACTCAAAGGATAATTGGGTCAACATGCTCTGATATACTTGGAACAAGGTGGGGGATGAATGTCATAAACAGTAACATTGAGTTTTCCCGGATCAGGAGGTGTGGTGTTGGGGATCTAGGGTTGGTAAGCGTATGGAGCTAGGAAGAGTACCGCCAATGGAAATATTTCCTTTGATGGATGAGCCAAGGGATATCATTATGCAGAGTCGCTGAGGGAATGGTATGAATTGTCGTACAAAGGTGTCCCCGGGTCGACAACTTTCCACTTCTGATGGCCATGAATGATTATGAGAATCCGAGATTTCACATAATATAGAGTTCCTCATGTGGGGATAATGGTGTCCGAGAATACAAGAAACATCTTCACTGCAATTTTCCATTGAGTCACAGTAGCCGAGTCCTGGCTTGATGTTCATAGATGCGGGTCGTCAGGTGAGCCACGGGAGGAAACATAGGCTAATCGGGTAGGGGTACCATGGAGATTTTGGATGTGAAAAGGGGACGAACTTGTAAACCACTTTTCCATTAAATTCTAGATTAGGAGTTATGGTATGGGGGCTCTGAGGCCGGTAAGCGTACGGAGCTAGGAAGAGTGTCGCCTGTAGAAATTATGCCTTTGGTAGATGAGCCCGCAGCTATCATTATGCAGATCCACTGAGGGAATGGTCAGCATAGTCATGCAAAGGTGTCCACGGGTCCATGACTTTCCACTTCCGATGGCTATTAATGATTATGAAGATCAATAATTGTCCGAGTCGTGGAGTATGATGTATATGTAAGATGTATCCAATATGTGCATGGAGTATTTCCACCTCGTTTCTCCATATATCTTAGGTGGTTTGCGATGAACTCTATGCTGTTTAATATCATGCGGTGAGGACGCCACCCATGCAGTTTATCATCGTGCAGTGAGGATGATAAATACACCCCATGTCGGTCTGGTCCATACATAGGGGAAGGGGGTACTTCTATCATTCATTATCCATGTAGTTTAACGTCGTGCGGAGAGGACGTAAAAATACACATCGTGCAGGTCTAACCCATACACGGTGGAAAGGGGGAATTTTTAAATCTTGTTGGCATTTTTATCTTTTATTTGGGGGGTGGGCCAGGACGGGGAACCCTGGCGTCACTACGTATCCTGTGAGGGTAGGAATCGAATCGTACATAGTTCTCTGGAAGAAGTACACCCCGTGCAGGGATGGTCCATACATCGGGGAAGGGGACATTGCATAACTTTTATTTTATTTCATTTGGGAGTGGTTGGGCCAGGACGAGATCCTGGTGTTTCTACGTATCCTGCGAAGGCTGGAATCAATCCATACATAGTTCTTGGAATGGAAATACACCCTGTGTAGGTATGGTCCATACATGGGGGAGAGGGGACATTTTTAACCTATTGTCCATGCAGTTTAACATCGGGTGGTAAGGACGATGAATACACCCCGTGTAGGTCTGTTCCTTACATGGGGGGAAGAGGGAATTTTTAAACATTTATTTGGGGGTGGCTGGGCCAGGTTGGGGAACCCTGGCGTCGCTACGTATCCAGAGAGGGAAGGAATCAAGACATACATAGTTCTCTAAAATTCGTGAAGTTTAACCTCATGCGGTGACGACGAGGAGTATACCCCGTGCAGGTCTGGTCCATACATGAGGGGAGGGAGAATTCTTAACTCTTATTATTCGTTATTGTCCGTGAAGTTTAACGTCGTGCGGTAAGGATGAAAGCCACACATTTTAACATCATGTGGTTAGGATGAGGGGTATTATTAGATTCTGTGTAGTTTAACGTCGTGGAGTAAGGACAAACTTCATGCAGTTTAATGTCATGCGGTGAGGACGGGGACTATTATTAGATTCTGTGCAGTTTAACGTCATGAAGTAAGGACGAAATCCATGCAGCATAACATTGTGCAGTGAGGACGGGGGATACTTTCCGTTTCTATGCGAAATACATCTTTAGGAATCTCGCATTGGTAGGAGCCGTGGTGACTTTCCCATTCATGGAGATCAAGGTATATGCTCCATTGGAGTAGACCATGTGTCCAATGTTTGGTCCCGCCCATTTGGGCTCTAGATTTGTAGGTTTCCGTCCAGCTATCATTAGGGTCTGGAGGACCAATACCAATTCTCCTTCCAAGAAAGACCGAAGACAGACCTTTTTTTGAACACTCGTGCAATCCGATTCTGGTAAACCTCCAAATGGTGAAAAGTGTGCAGCTGCTTCTCATCCAGCTGTTCCAATTCACCCATCCCCTTTTTTGATAGCTCATTATTGGATAATTGATCATAAATGGAAACCCGGAGGGAGGGAAGTTGGAGTTCAATGGGCATTACCGCCTCTGTTCTATAAACCAATGAGTACAAGGTAGCCCGAGTAGCAGTGCAGATTGTGGTTTGATAAGCCCACAATGCATGGAGGAGTTTATCCGGCCATGAATTCTTGTCTTTGTCCACTATTATCTGGAGAATGTTGGACATGGTCTTGTTGAAAGAATCTATCTGTCTGTTGGATGTAGCATGGTCACGGGATGGGTGGTTGGACTTGATACCATACTTGTTGCATAGTTTCTCTAATTCCATAGAGCAGAATTTGGTGTCGTTGTCCGTCAGTATGGTTTGAGGGACACCATATCTGGTGATGATATTGGTCTTCACAAATCTGAAAATATTTCTTGACCTGACTTCATTGAGGGGTATGGCTTCTGCCCATTTGGAAAAGAATTCGGTTGATGTGAGGATATACTTCATCTGTTTAGCCATGGCCGGAGGATATGGTCCCATGACGTCCATCCCCCAGACAGCAAATGGCCAGTAGTACTTTCCTTGATGAAGTAACTCTGGGGGCTGGTGTATGAAGTTCACATGAATTTGGACTGAGTGGCATTTCACGATAAAATGCTCACAGTCTAGTGCCACTATGGTCCAGAAGTACCAAAGCCTCCAAACATGATTGGAAAGCTTGGTGCCTGGCTGATGTGCTCCACATACTCCGGCATGCACTTCAGTCATGACGACGACAGTTTCTTCTCCGTCAATGCATCCGAGGAGCACTCCGTCGAGGCCTCATTTGTAGAGGACCTCTTGCTGACCCACGCCGCTATATAGGACAATGTTGATTGCCCTTATCAATATTTCCTCTCAATCATCCTTGTCTAATGGAAGTTCTCCCCATTGAAGGTAATTTGCAATGGGGGTCATCCAACCAGTGGTGGGAGTATACAGCTCAGAAACAGGACTGACTTCATGAATTTATTTTGTCATGGTCTGAACATATGGAAAGACCATTCGATGGTGAGAAATACTGATGACGGTTACATCCCGGTCTGGGTCAGCCAGGGCTGTGGCCGCATTCACCAATGTATCAGCCTGAGCATTCAGAGACCGGGGAATATAGGTCTACGTTGGTTCTGTGGAGAATTCCTCCATTAACCCTTGGACATGGTCAAACAGGGGGATCAACTCCTTTTTTAATAGCATAGTCACCATTGACTTCCTTGATGACCATTTCTAAGTCACCTTTTATCTTAAGGTGTTGTACTAGTGCCTAGAGTGTGAGCTCCAGGCCTGCAATGAGAGCTTGATATTCCACTTCATTGTTTGTACATCCCTCTGATAGGTGGAAAGAGTATGGAAAGACTACCTTTTCCGGGGAAATGAGTATTATTCCCAATCCCACTTTGTTGAATCTGGGATCCTCCTTCCTCCTCCCGATTGGGCTTCGGGATGCGCCGTTGAAGCACATTTCCCAGACTGGTAACTCCTCTTGAACCAAGAAGATGTCTTCATCATGTAGCTTGGAACCCAGTTCAGTGGTCCCTATCGAAGGGTTCTCTGCCAGAAAGTATGCTAATGCATGGCCCTTGATGTATTTCTGAGGCACAAACTGGATGTGAAACTGTTGCAGGATGACTGCCCATCGGGATAGGCGCCCAGTTAGTATTGGGAAACTAAGGATGTACTTGATCGGGTTACTCCACAAGATCAAATGGACATCATGATGCTGCAGATAATGTCACAGCTTTTGAGCTGCGATGACCAAGGCCAAAAAACTGTTCTCAATATTTGAGTATCGAGTCCCAGTATCAATCATGGTTCGACTGAGGTAATATTGACTTTTTTTGCTGCCGACGTCATTCTTTTGTGCGAGGAAGACTTCTAGTGACCGTTCTAAGGCCGTCACGTATAAGATGAGAGGTCTTGCTTCAACCGGGGGAATGAGAACCAGTGGGATTTAGAGTTAATTATTCACGTTGTCAAATGCCTATTGGTAGTCATCCATCCATTGGTACGTGACCCCCTTCTTCATTAACCTGGTGAAGTGAAAACATTTTCCTGTCAGGTTGGCTATGAATCGCCTAATATAAGACAAGTTCCCTTGGAATGCTCTCAACCCAGTGAGGTTGTGGGGAGGTGGTAGGCCAAGGATAACCTTTGTCTTCTCAGGGTCGACTTTGATGCCACGACGGCGTACAATGAAGCCAAAGAATTTCCCTGAGGTAACCCCGAAGGCGCACTTCAAGGGGTTAATCATCAGGCTATGCTATCGAAGTTTGTTGAAGATGGACTCAAGGTATGACAAGTGATCTGAGTGCTGTCTGGACTTGACCACCAGCTCATCCTTGTAACATTCAACGAATTTCCCATGGAACGGTTTAAATATCGGATGCATGGCATGCTGATATGTGGCGCCGTCATTCTTGAGACCAAAGGGCATGACCCTGTAACAAAATACCCCTTGAGGTTCCCTGAAGGCAGTGGATTCATCGTCTTCTCAGGCCATCCTGATTTTGTTATTCCCGGAATAGACATCCATGAAGTATAGAAGCTCATACCCGGTCGTTGCATCGATTAATAACTTGGTGACCAGGACCAGGAAATCACCTTTTGGACATTGCAGATTGAGATCCCTAAAAACAATGCTGACGAATATTTTTCAATTATTTTTCATGACATGGACGATATTGGCCAACCAGATGGGGTACTGGACCTCCCGAATGAAGCCTGTTTAATGATATTATCGACTTTAACCTCTATTTTGGCAGCATGTGAGGGATGTGTCCTTCTGGAGCCATGTTTATAGCCGTGGTGGTCTTCTGGAAGATCCAGGTGATGCGTTGCCACTTAGGGATCGAGTCCCGGAATTTCTGTGTAGTTCTAGGAAAAATCATCTCAATGTTTCCTTAACAAGGAGGTATATACCTTGTGCTCTTCGGGTGACATGGCTGCACTAATGAGAGTGGGCCTCAGGTCTTCCTTGGTACCCAAGATTATTTCCCTAAGCTCGTCCACAGTGGTGGAGATACCTTCCTCAAATGCAGAAGGTGAATCCCTGAGATATTCCTCCTCCTCTTCTCCCAAATCCTCATCTTCATGATCTGACGGGGTGAGAGAACCCAACATGGGATCTTGGGAGTCTAGAGACGAGTTTTCATGGGCGTCCTTACTCGAGTTTTCATCCCCAGATTGAGGGTCAGTGGAACTCCCCACATTGTCACGCTCGGCCGTTATGGCTGAATTCATGAGGACATTCGAGTGTGTGTCTGGACTTGAACTCCTACTTCAACATGGTTGATGGGTAGGACATAATCTCTTCCAAGCTGCCTGAGGGGGTCATCAGGATCCATTTTCAGGCCATTTGGAGCAGGGATCAAGTCGACACCATCAACCAAAGGGTTCTTTTTCTTTTTCTCATAGAACCCAAAGTCAATGTAATGTGACTCGAAGAGCTCGGAAGGGGCCTTGTCAGCGTGCAATGTTCCACTTTTTCCATTGACATGGTACATGATACACTAGTGATAGGATGAAGGAATGGCCAAGTGATTATGGATCCACGAACTTCCCAAAAGGGCATTGAATGTTGTGCTCTACCAGACCACCAGGAATTCCGTGTAAGCCACCAGGTCACCAAAATGGGTTTTTTTGCTTAATTTTCCCCATTGGTTTCTACTCTCTCTTGTCGTAACCCAACAGAGTTGTGGACGAGGGTATTAGATCATCATCATTGTATCCCAACATATGGAGTGTCCGTAGGGGTAGGAGGTAACTCCATAGCCATTGTATATAAAGACTTTCCAGATCACAATACCATTCAGTGTTCCAGACACATATAGTGGTCTGATGTGTCCTTGCATGATGGAATCTTCTTCCTGATCAGTGAAGGAAATCATCGCATTGCATTCTGTCGGGTCAGCCTCTGTCCAGTAAATCTTGGCAGTAGCTACCACAGCTTGAAACTCTTGGGGGTTGATCAAAGATTTTATAAGCACCTCCCTGAGGTCATTTGATAAACTTAGGGCATCGAGGATTGACAACTTGTCTAGTACCAATGCAAGATTCTTAAGGATATCGTATTTCTACTCTAGTGGCCGACGCTTCTCCTTTGGTGGGAGAGTCGTAGCGGGTGCTTTGGGTGCTGGATCATTTGATGATGATGGACCGGCCGTGGGGTTGGATATTGATAGTGTTCCCGCGTTTTGAGGAGTTGGCTCGGCCGGTCTGTTTGTGTGCACCTGGCGGCTAGACACTTGCTCCTCCTCAGGTGGTTATTGCAGAACAACAGGTCCAGAGTGGCTTCTTGAGGAGGTATAGTAGAATTGTTTCTCATAATCAGTCCATTGAAGGTCTCTCCCATGGGTTTCCGCGATATTAATGGTTTGGTCCGGGGTCTAACCAAATGGTTGGTTTTGGTCGTGGCTACACCTCCCCTGGTATCACCTACCTCTATGATTCCTCCTACCAGCTCCTCGTGCAGTGAACTTGGGTTCGTAACCATACCCTTCGTCAGGGAATGATTACATAATATGGATGATTTTAATAGAACCAAATATTGGCTCTTCATCCTCTGACAGGTCAACCTGGTCGGTTGTCCCTGATGGTGTCGTTTGGTGGGTTGGTGCCCGTGGTGCCAAATTTGAGGGCATATAATCTTCCAGGGTTGGTACTAACTTTGGCCCCATCACAGACTGCTCTTCTTGGGATTGTTTCTTACTTCTTACATTACACAAGGATGACAAGCTCGTGGAGGATTTTGAGGCTGATGCTGTCGGCTGTACGGCGTCAGGGGCTTTTGGCAGCAACACTGGCTGCCGTAGCTGAGCCCAGAGTATGCCCTGGGCTTGGTTGGTAGTCATCTGAGTCATCCAGTCATCAAATTTTTTCCCCTGGTTGCTGGTGAATTTCCTCCACCCCTCCTCTTTGTCGATGTCGGTGGTAGATATATATACCACTTCTGATGGGGGTGGTCCCAGCTCGACCATTCTGGAGTCTTCCATGATCTTCAGGAGGTCTTTGAAGATGAAGCATTCTCAGATGTTGTGTCCCAAAATTCGATGGTAGGGGAAGTAATCTAGCCTATCATCACGGCTGACTTCATCAGGTTTCCTTATCTCCAGGAGGTGAAGCAAGTTGCAATTCATGACGGTAATGAAGTAGCCAGAGACTTGATCATCTCAGAATGAGTATAATTTTTGTCTTTTTTCCTCAAACTGGTTTCGCTTCGGTCCTCTCTGATCATCCCGTCTAGGCGGAGGCGGCCGCTAATATGAATGAGGCCCTTGACGATTTGGTGGAGGCCTGAGCGGTGGAGCGGGCATAGGGGCCGACTCGAGTGTGACAGCAGACGCTTCAGCTCTAGGGGATCTTTTCATAGGAGCCTGTGACGCTATTCGGGACATCGAATTAGTCTGCTGTAGGGAGTCCTCAATTCTCTGGGCAATGGCCAAGAGGTGGCGGAAGCCAGTAGTGCACTCCCCTGGTATGAGCGGTGTTCATAGCGTATCTTGAATATTATCGACGTATATGGCTTGTATCTCATCTTGAGTCATTGGCATGTTTAGGGAATAGGTCAGACCATTCCATCTGGTGATGAAATCTGAGACCCTCTCGTTCTCCCTCTGCTTGCAGTTTATGAGGTCGTTGACCATTGTTTTAGGCAACATTGAGCTAATGTGGAACATGAACTGCTTCAGAAGGTCCTCCCAGCTCTTAATTGACTGGGATGGAAGACTCATATACTAGACGAAGGTGGACCTTTCAAGGTATGTACGAAGCATCTGATTTTTACTACTTCTTGTTGTTTTGGAGTCCCATCATAGGGTCGCAATAAGACGCTTAGTGCATCAAATGCTATTTCGGATCACCTGACCCGCTAAAAGTACGGAATACAGGGCTCCCAAAATTGCGTGGAGGTGGTGTGTGGGTCACCCAATCTGGGTAGGGTTTCCGATCTGGCTGTATCGGAGTGCGTCGACCTTCCTTCCCTTCCAATCGAGCTGTTAGTACCTCGATAGGGTTGGTGGGACCCTGTTTTACACCCTGCTGCACCCAGTCCGGGGAAGGCATAGCCCAAGGCATTGCCTGAGGATCAAGAATTAGCCGGCACCAGGGGTGCGTGTCCCATTTGTGGCACCTTCGGAGGGTTTAGGTGTACTCGCTCTGGCTTCTTCCTGAGTGGATGGAAGTCTTGTTATTCATCTGAATCTACGTTTAGGTAGTTGGATGGATTGGGCGCCTCGTTGGATGAGAGTTCTGACCGTGTTTCGTTTGCCGGGGAAAACCATAGTCTTTGAAGTGAACTTATTGCGAGCACACGATGTGGCTCCTCCTGGGTCTCACTTTCAATAAGGCGGTTCCTCTGGAGTAGCTCAGCGTTAAGCCGCCTAAATTCTTTCATCACCTCTTCCTGTCAAGTGAATCTCTCTTCGAGCGTGAGTGGCTCATATTTTTCAAGAGACAGAGGCGGGTTAAGGGTAACCAATCCGTTATTATTATCCTTATTGGAAGCTTTCTGGGCAGGCGGAGGAGGGTTGGATGGAATGACAGCCATATTTAGGGCAGCCCTCTGGTTCTAGGTGTGCACACCTGGTGGTTTGTTGTGAGTCACAGCCTGACCGGAACTATCATCTCCCAATCCCTTCTGATTTGCATTATCTCTAGTGTCACTTGTGGGGTTAACCTCTATGATGTTGATAGATTCACATCGCGGGGCAGAGAAGATGTCATCTTCCAAATGGGAAGAGGATCTCATGCGTCTTCTACAAGCCTTCCCTTTCGTGACATGGGATTGCCTTCAGACTTCATGATGAAGGGTGATGCAAAGAGTTCTTTGATGCGACCTTACGATGCGCCTTCCTCTTGTAGGGGATAATGATTCAAATGTAGGGATAGGACAAGAATCTCTTCTTCTAACCATCCTCCCTAGACGAGATAATACTGACTCTTGTGGGGGAGGTTGTTGTTGAGGGGGTACTAATGCGCCAAGTCCTATGGGATGGGGATGGCTCCATTCCTTGGACATTGAGTCTCTTTATATTTTTATTGGTCATACGAGGGAATTTGTTATTAAAAATGCACCCAGCACAACAGGCTGGGGTTGACCCTAGATTTCGGCAGTGGTCGTGGCTATCGCTACCTGCTTGATCCTGTGTTCCCCCATTAGGGAGTGAACTAGGTTTGGTGCCGAGTTCTTCTGTGATTTTATCCCTTCTGGGGAGGCAGGAAAAGTTCATTGATTGGACTCTCTTAGGCGAGAGGCCTGTTGTATGCTTTCGGTGGCCTGATTCAGAAGTTCTTGAATAGCTCGTTCCCATCGGGCCTAACGCTTCTGGGACTTACTCAAGGCCCGGCTCTGTAGGGTTTGTTTCCTTTCCTGAACAGAGAGACCACTCGATTGCCATCTTGACGTGATGATGTTCCAATACACCATGACGAACAGGTTGTTCTGGGCGGGGAGCGGAGTGAAATGCATAGCTCCATGTTCTCCCCATCCCCTAATATGGACTACTGTCGGGGCATCACCGATGAGGCGATGTAACTGGTGCAGCGCACGGAGGCAATCCATCTCCATGTTCCTTTGCGCTTCTCGGGTCGCTGTTGCCATGCCAAAGGACGAACTTACAGCTCGATGTGACGCATTAGGTCTCCCATTTCCTTGACGTGATCTACATACCTGTCGTAGGGCAGGAAGCTTGATTTCAATCGGCGTAGGGTCATCCATATATTATGGCTGATGCTGTGCACGCATTCTCCTGACAAATCTCTGGGTATGTAGAACTGAGAGGTGGCCATGGGCCAAAACATAACTGGTATATCATCTCTGGCCAGTCGTTTCCTCAGGTGCAGCATATCAGCATACTCCTCCACTAGTGACTCCTCTACCTGGTCGACCCAACTAAGGCGCTCACTTATAGTGTGGTCGGAGGCAGTGGGACTGGTTGGTATTGAATCATTATGTGGGCGATTCCGAGGTGGTTCAGACGATGAACGCGACCCCAGAACGTCTCCTGATTGAAGAAGGATGTCGTCGGTGATTAACACGGAATCTAACATGCTTTATCCCGTCCTTCTGAGTGCCTCTGTATATGAGGGCTTTTCTGTGATGGATTTGGCAGGGGGATGACCTTCCTATTGATATGATTTTCCATCACGGGGGGGGGGGGGACCTCCGCAATGGCGGCCATAATGGAGAAGACTACAATTACTGCTTGATGCTTCACCACATAGATGACATTTGCAGTGCACACCCTAGGGAGGACCTCCATGGCGTATCCTAGCAAGGGGAGGACCTTCTGGTTGCGTAGTGTCGTTTCGGGGAGGACCTTCGCAACAACTACCATCATGGTGAGGATGAACATCATGGCTTGATGTTCGATGTGCATCATGGGGAGGACCATCAGGACACACTCCGACAAGGGGAGGACCTTCTTGTTTCTTGGGGCCAATGCGGGGAGGACCTTCTCAATGGCGGCCGTGGTGGCGAGGACTACCATCACATCTGCGACAATGGCGAGGAATACCATTACCTCTGCCGCTGGGAGAATATCAGCGGGATACATCCTGGGGAGGGCCTCCAGAATGTACCGCAATGAGGGGAGGGCCTTCTCATTGCTTGATGTCCTTACGAGGAGGACCTCTGTTATCAGGGTGGAGAGGAATACCATCGTGATCTGATGCCCGGCTGCGCGGAGTGTCATTGCAACGTAACCCCTGAGGAGGACCATCAGGGCAGGCCACGACAAGGGGAGGGCCTTCTTGTTGCTATGAGATGTCACTGCTGGGCAGGCCTCCATAGTTGCGACTATGATAGTGAGTACTACTATCATAATATGTGGTCCCACTGCATGGAGAGTGTTTGAAGCGTATACCCCGTGGAGGAACATCAGGGTGGACCGCTGAAAGTGGAGGACCTTCTTTTTGCTCTATATTCTAGTCAAGTGGAGGGTTTCCGTGACTCGCATCAGAAGTGGATCTCTCATGATTGATCATTATATGCCCGCGGGGTAGGCCCCCGCGGGTGCTCTGGGGAGGACCTTCAGAGCTGTTGGTACCAACATTGGGGGAGGACCTTTACAAACACTACCTCCACTCCCATAATTTTGTAATGGGTGGGAAAGGTTATGAGCCTTTGATTTATTCATAGCAGCTTTGGGAACCCCAGCATCCAGCAGAGCAGAGTCATGAACCCGCTCTTTATTTTCCGGCTGCCTTCAGCACGTTCGGGGTGCTTTTTTGTGGGTATCTGGGACCATCTACTGCTGATAATGGACTTCACCTTTGGGTCCCTATCTAATTGGGTTTCGTGATGCTGTCGGGATATGCTGATGAACATCTTGACTTTTAGCAGGGATATATGACTGCTCTGGAGCATCCACCGTGATGGATGGGTGTCCCCCATTTGGAACGAGTGAGGATACTCGATCCGGCTGCCCTTGCGTCGCGGAATATAGTTGACGACCATATTGGGTGGGAGAAGGGATGGAAATCTGCTTTGAGGTGGCTATATCATCTCTTAGATGAGTCACCTCAATTGGGGATATGGGCTCACGGGCCCGAATCCTTTCTGTTTCCACTGATGCAATTACATTCAGGCAAGTCTGGAAGATATGGTCTTGGATGGATACCTGCTCCTCCATCATTGGCAGGATATGCAGAGAGATATCTTTGTCTGGAACGGGTATGGAGGCCCATTACGGTATCAGAGTAGGAATATCCTGCTCTGTTCCTCCAGTTTTCATTGTGTACTAACGATTCTCCTATGTCGGGGCAGGTGAAAAAATGTTCACCTGTACCGGGATATGCTAGTTTATCTCTCCATTGACTGCCACATCAGGGTGGCGGACTTTACTTGAATATGCAGGGAGCTGGCCCTGTATATATTGGTTTCCCACTGTATCGAGTCGGTGGCCTTTGTTGGCGGGGATACGTGCCCGCCTATGATTTGATGCCACATCTGGGTGGTGGGATTTGTTGATCACCACCATATCAGGATGGTAGGTGTCAGGAGAATTAGCTAGAAGCTGGTCCTACAGGCACTGGGTCAGCACCACGTCAGGTTGGTGGGCTTCATGACCCTGGGCAGGGAGAGGTGCTTGCTGGGTATGTGCCGTCCTGCGTGAGTGACGGGACTGATGGAGCTTGGCGGGGATGCGCACCGGCTTGTATGATGCTGCAATGTCTGGATGGCGGGCTTGGGAGAAGCAAACATATGTAGGTTCCTATTCATGATACATCTCCGTGTCTGGGGAGTGGAGCTCCTCCTAAGGGACCAGGGTGATGACCGATCCCGGATTGTGCATTTTCCACCCTCGTCGGGCAGTCCGAGGGGCCGGAGCTTGGCGAGCGTGGGCCTGAATCCTCAGGGCTACATCATCCTGAGCATGATGTTGTTTAGTCGTGGAGTGACCATGACGACGTCTGCCGGTGGGGGACTGGGAATGGAACCCCCGTTCGACGGGGATGAAGTCCTCAACGTCAACCTCATATGGCTCCCTAAGATAGGGGAGGTACGCATTGTCCCGTTCCAAGGATAAACTCCCAAAATGGTTGGAGACAGCAACTGGGGCTGTCTGGATCTGCCTTTGCGGCCGCTGTTGGTCAGGCGACCGGTGAGTTCTGGCGGATTGGAGGGCTTGCATGGCCGCCTCCACTGTTGGGTGAGTACCGTTCACGTGGTACTATCAGATCAGCGCGTCTGAAACCCATCGTTGAAGATTCTTGGTGGGTGACAATGCCCTCCGTTAGTGAGGATGCTCGGTCATCGCGTAGCCTGAAGTGCGCAATTGTGAGTTCCTTCGTGATGCCATTGGATCGAAGGGAGTTATTTATAGTACCTGTAAAACATTTTAACAAATACAAACAAAAATCCCGTCAAAGAAGTAACTCATGATCCCATGCGTAATTAATGACCTTGCCTGGACCTCTTTGTGAGTAAGAGGGGTCACAGAGTGGGATTAGGTTAAATCTAACATTCTTGGTTAAATATTCATATCGGGTTCACCATTTTTGTTTCTAGTTGGTCTCAAAACGTCCAATGGTTCCGTATCTGATGAAACGCGGACCATACTTCCAAAGGCAGGTGTTCACTGGATGGTTTGACCATTGATGCTTAAGAACTCACATTGGTTGAGAGGATAGGAAGTCGGGCTCATCGTACCGTTTTGTGGGGAATTATTGCCTATTATGGGACTCTATTATAGATTTAAGATGTATTCATATGTTCGTGAATCTTTGGTTTATACCCAAGCATAGTATCCACAGATTTTTCCAGGTTGGCAATGGTCAGCTGAACACAGGGGTTCAGAATCATTTATTCCTGGTGTTTACCATCCCTCGTTAGATTATTGACCCTGAGATGTTAGGACTCCTTGAGGTGGTACTCGGAGTGGCGTGGTGAATCGATGTGAAGATAGCCGGATCGACCAGTTGTTGGGATGTAACCTCATGGAGGCTTCCTATGTACCCTTCCTAGGGTACAAGGATCAAAGTCCATGTAGTTCGAACAGGAGGGTCGGAGAACTGAAGTGAAGGTGGAATCGGGGGTCCGCTGGTGATCGGGATTGAACCTCATGCAGGCTTCCTACGTATCGCTGTGGTAGGTAATCAAAGTTCTTGTAGTTCGCAATGGCTTGGGACTTACGCTCTGAGGCAGCCCAGAGTGATGGATTGGTTCTTACACTATGAGGAGACCCAAGGTGTGGATGATGGGGTTGAGCCTCAGGGAGGCTTCCTACATACCCTGCCTAAGAGACAAGGATCAAAGTCCACGTAGTTCTTCTGAGGTGGGGACTTACGCTCTGAGGCAACCGTATGTGATGGATTGAGGCTTACACTCTAAGGAGGGAAAGAAGAGGATCTCATGGTCGATGCTTACTCTAATCCCACGTGAGTCATGCTCGGTGTGAGAAACAAGAGGCGGAAAGGACCAGACGATCACATCACGAAAGGTGTGTCTGTGACAAGGGGAGTGGGGCTTACACATGAGGGCAGCCCATAAAGCCGGGGCTTACTCCGAGATGGATGCCCATGGAGACAAAGCGCAGCGGGAGAGGGAAAGGGTTCCTCTTGTGCCCATCACCTCTCTTGTTCCCTGGGGAAGTACTGAGGGGTATGGGGAATTCATTATGATGGGTATTTTACTACCCTCTGAAGAAGGGAGAAGTACCCCAGCCCCAACAAGTGGGGGGTTAAAAAGGGGGCTCCTGAGCTCAGACTCCACATTACCATGGAAATGTGAACCCATGAATGCTTCAGGAATCTGTTCAAGGGTCGGGGAAACCCCTTCTCCCCTGTTTATCGTGGGTATATGAACTCAAAAGGGTGCGCTGATATGCCCAAAGGTTACACCATATCGGTCTGGTGGCTCTGGTGTAGGCTTCGACTCGGGGCCGATGAATGGGCCAATGAGGAGGTTGCGAAGGATCAGGCCGGATTGGAATTGGAAGGATTTGGTCTGGCACGGGGAATAAGAACTCTAAAGGTTTTGTAAGGACACATGGGTGTATGAGGGGTGGAGCCATTCATGTAGGGAGGTTCTACTATACTGGAGCAGCCGTCCTCGAACCAGGGTGGTCCGCAGACTGATAGGAATCTCACGAACCAAGGTGGTTCACATCTTTGGGTTCGATCCACGAACCAGGTTGGTTCGCGGAGGGTTCCATGAAGGTTGTAGCGGCCAAGGTCGGCGCTGACCGGAGGCTCATCAGTCAGGGCTTCCCCCTCATATGAGGGTGCTACGCGGTGCGGCAGATCGGAAAAGAGGCATAAATTCTCTGGTCTGTGGGGAGTGCATCCGCAGAGGGGCCACGGTTCACGGTCTTCCCTTTTTATGTTATTTTTGGTTCGCGGTTCACCATGTTATGCGTTTTTAGTTCCTTACTAATTCGTTTCCAGCTTTATATCTGCTCTGGTTCGTGAATTGGAACTTCTCTCTTTGCGAAATCCTAATCTCCTTCCTTCAAAATCCTTCCACCTTAATCTGATCAATATCCTCGGAATCCTCCTCCTTTCCTCCTCCCTTGGTCTCCTTTTATAGAGGGGAGGAAAAGGGATCTATTGGGGCCTTATGGAACCTTTTGTGGAGGCCCATGACCAAAAGCCCGGCTTATAGATGACTTGGTCAGTCTATAACTCGCGGGGCATTAAACACTCCTCCTCCGTGAACCAAACTCGGGGAGTGCTTCGCGGCCGCGGAGGGTCACACCTACATTTCTTGAATGAAAGTGGAGGCGGTTCGGGCCGGTTGATGGTGCTCACGGATTGGGCGGTACGGAATGGTGAACCGGGTTAGCGCATGTCCTGCCTTGCGGCAGTAGAGGGTCTCCGCCTTAGTTTCGCGAACTATGACGGTGCGCAGAGGAGGGACGCTTCGCGGAACCAGTCGTGTTATGCTACATTAGACCGGTTCATGGACCGGTTAGTCCTTCGCCATCCTTGAGTATTCTCTACATTTTCCCAATCCTTTGCGGATTTTTTAGGACCCTACAATAATTCAAACCAATTTTAAATCAGAATAATAACATTAAAAAAACTCTATAAAAATAGGTCAAATATATATCATGATAATCACCAAGAAAAAATTATCTAAAATTAATAATTTGATTACTTTGAAAATATATACATTGAAATTCTAAAATTAATTACAATACAATAATTTCTATATTTTTTTATTGGGTTTGTAACATATAATATGAATTTAGAATCACTAAAAAAAATAAAAAATAAAAAATTAATTAATTAATTAATTGAGTTTCATAGTAAATTATTTTGCGTGAAATGATGAAAAATATTAATATTAATATAATTGTGTTTAAAGCATTGTAAAATCACTATGATTAGGTTCTATAAAATTAAAATGAATTTATAAAATAATCAACATAATTTAAACACTTGAAAAAATATAAACTAAATTAAAATACAATGAAATTTATTAAAAAAATAAATCTCGAAATAATAAGATATTCATGGATTCATAATGGTATGATTTCATGAATGAATAAGGGTTAAATATAAATTTAAACTTATTGTGTAAAGGTAAAACAATTCATATCATGCATAAGGTTATAAACAACATTTTATGGGTTATGTAAATGTTATTCAATGCATGTGTACAGGTAACCTCAACTTTTAGCTTGATGCGTGAAGGCAAGATAATGAGTCCATAAGGGTAACTCACATTTTGTGAACACTACATTAGGGTACATTAAAATATATTTAATGGTAAATGGAAGAGTTAAATAAAGTTAATAGAGTGTTTTTGAAGTATATTTAAGGGTAAAAATAATCTTTGTAATGGTATATGTAAAACCATGTTATGGTAAATTAAAATTTTAAACGTAAATATAAGGGTAAAACAAAATTTAAAACACTTAAGGTATAAATAAAATAAATGACAAGTTAATGAAAGATTAAATAAATATAATGAGATATAATTAAATAATAAATATTTAAATGCATTTTTAATATAGAATACATAGCATATATATTAATCAAAAAATTCACTAGCTCTAATAACCTCTTGTTTTTATAAACAACATAGTACGTATGAATCATAAATGGGAAGACTTCATATCGGATGGATGTGAACACTTCCTGTTGAATAAGGCATGCTCGGGACTACTCATCATGAAAGTGGTCAGGTGAGAAATGGTAATGGCATTTAAGCATATTACAATGCTCTTTCACACTCAAGCTCCCTCAAAGAATGAAGAGTATATATCTCCTATTTTATAACTCTATCACTGATGATAAGAAATCCCAATAAAACTCCTTCTAAATATCATGAAATGAAATATATTCCTATTTATGATCACCAAGATAAAGTTTAAACCACTAATGTTCCATACCCAACATCTGTCTAATTGCCAATAAAACATAGAACTCATCTTAGGATCAAATTCTGCCAAAGGTAATCTCAATATATTCACATATTTAGTTTAGAGACGCTCTCCTTATAATTATATTGAATATACCAAAAAAAATAATGCAAGTTCCTCAACCATGCCTCATTTATCTCTTCCAGACCAACCATCCTATAATGAACATGGTCATCCTACTGAAGGTTCACATCTTGGACAATAGGTAGACAATGATGATGATAAATTTATGAAAAATATCTATCCCTAGTCATAATAAGATTTAATTTTAAATTTATTTATTTATTTTTATTATATCCCAAAACCACATCATTTAATCACAAGAACAAAAAATAATTATTGATGTATCTCACCTTGGTTTCCACCCTAAAAATGGAACCACATAACTTCGTCATTCAATAAGCTTAGAGTCCTTGGATTGAATCAATGGGGGCTCGGAAATCTTATTTACTAGATTGTCTAACTAGTCTATATCATGCACTAAAATCCACTATTAATCTTTCTCTACTAACCCTATATTTCTACATAGTTCATAACCATATGCTTCATCATATATATCAAACAAAACCTTGGATACAACTTTGTACCATCCCATTCCCTCCAAAGGTACCTCCAGAGGGTTCAAAATTAATGGAGTGAGATAATGAACCCTAATTCCATCCTCAAGAAGGCTCAGTGATGGAAATTAGATACGAGGATATAAAGAAGGGAACACATATGGGAGGAATTACCATTACTAAAAAGTATGATCGAGAGACAGGATATCAACCACCAAACCACACCATCACATAAAACAAAAGAGGTAGAATCCCATCCCACATTTCATATAAAAATGAATACCTAAAAATCATCCATAAAATGTTCTAAAAGAAAATCATTTAATATAAATTAAATAGAATCATAATTCCCAAGATAGTACATTCCATCTCGATCCCCAAATTCATATTGTAAACCTAAAAAATTTATTATATATACATTGGGTGAGTATAACATATATACTCAGTAGGATAATACACACAATCTCTCATACATATTTGAAAAGAGTATACTAATTCACCATTGAAATAAAAGACCAACAATCACTGGAATATGTAACATATCTATTCCCAAGATCACCATGAATCTCTCACCAAAACAACATATCAATTTATTATAACAGGTCATAAAAAATATATATATAAAGGTTCCCTACAACCAAATTCTCACTGATATTTTCTCTCTCGAACCCCATTCTAGAACATCCTATTCTTCTATTTATTCTATTTCATTTCATCACATATCCATTAGCCTCTAATGTGGGTTAAGATACATACCTACCCACCCAATACTGCTAGAGTTCAACATCTCATACTGATATATATCTTACCATGCACGCCTCTCATTTCACTACCACATCCATCTATAAAATGGGTCTGGATGCATACCTACATTCCTGAAACATTCATAGGGTCTACAATATCATGTTTTCATTAGTATACATCCATATCACAACCTCATTATGAACCATGACTATAGGGTTTTCTGAATATGTATGAAATAAAAAATTGTTCCCTCCTCTCAACATGCATGACCCCCACCATATATCAAATGCTGATATTCATAATGGATCTCCAAAACCATCATTCACCATTAGTATTTAAAATTTAATTTTGGAGAATTGGGGGTATCCAACCATATATTTCACCAATATAATGGATGTTTGTGAAAACACATGGAATTGACTCTTTTTTGTCTTTATATGATTTTCTAACTCAAGTGGTGAAAACATAAATAATATGAAAATGCAAGACAGGTAGATGTCACCCAACACACAAGTTAGGGATTAATATCTATCTCTAAATGTGTATACCACAAAACCACTACAATATTTAACAACATATAACCTGAACCACTTCAACCACCAATGAAACACACCACAAAACCAATCCATATATAATCCACAATTCATTATCCATTTTCATAGTTAACCAATATAAAAAACCCAACTCCAATAACCCAAAGATGGTCTTTACATTATTAAATTGTAATAAATACCTGGGCTTCTACCATGAAAGATATATCAATTTATTAGTCATGGAAAACATGATTCATACATCATTATCATATTAAATAAAAAAATTCATTATATAAGAAGCATAAATTCACTCTTGATAATATCTTTATTCATATATGGGGAATGGGAAAAAATAAAATGTTATATCAGATTCTCAATATTGCTTTATAAAGTAAAATCTATCATGGTTAAATAAGGAATAATCAATATATCATGGTAAATAAATATAAATACATTTCATTTAATCAATATCTTGAGAAAAAAAATTATTCCAATGATAATATCAATATAAAAACTACATTGTTAATAATAAATAAATTCTCAATGAAGGAAGTGAATACTATTAGATTTCACGATATTAGGCATCAAGATATCTCTACCATTAAGACCTTCGATTGTGACAATTTGAAAATACATGTGAATACCCATTTAATTTGGAAAGAAATTTCTCTCATGAAATCTATCTATAAATCAAGGGGATAGATAATTCCATCCACCACAAATTAATACATTCCAAAATCATATCTTATATGTCAAATGATCTATTTAATTCATGAAAAATATTCCTCATCTACAAATATCTATATTCGATAAATAATATGAAATATAAATATTTCATTATACATTTAAAAATTGTTCATTGTAAAAAACCATATGTCTAAATTTTATATGGTTTATGAAACTAACATATCCATGATAAAGATAATATATATATATTTAAATGAAATGTAATTTATATTGATCAAAATAAAGTAAATATTTAAGGAGAATGTTATTAACCACAAAATTATTAAGATATAAATGATGACCTTCAATTAATCATAAATAGAGGTTTTGAAAAAAAAATCCATGTATTTTTGGAAATAAAATGAAATGGATGAGAGAAAAATTCACAAAATTGTTTTCATTTTAATAAATTTGATATCTTATAGAAGAACCTAAAGAGTGTAACATGGTTAGGTTGACAAGAAGGTGTATTAATATGGAATAAGTTAAAAAACTATTCATTTTGATTTTTTTTGTAACTAAAGAAAAAAATAAACCATATTTTGGAACTTATTATACTAATTAATTTCAGGCCATGAATAATATTAATAATGAAAGAAAATATTCACTATAAATCAATCACGTCAGTAATTTTTTTTTGTAAAATAACTTAGAAAAATTTGGTTATGAAAGAAAAATATTCTTGATCATGAAGAAATATATAGCAGACATTCTTATTAAATATTCATGTTGAAATTTTAACATTAGTTGAATAATTAATAAATTTAAATAAATATAAATTCATGTAAATTAACTCATTGGGTCAATATAAACAATATATAAATGATAATAGTTTTATATTGAAAAATATGTCTCAATGGAGTGTAAATTGATATGAAATCCATTTCCATAGGTCTGAACCATCATGTACATTATTTACCATACTAAATAATGAATTTATGTTAACTATTTGCTTTATTATGATCCATTTTCATGTTTAATATTCTATTAATTTTATTTTATTCCATTTTATTTTTATTTACATAATCAATTAAGCTAATGTCCGATGTTTTGATGATATTCAATTTATATATCCACATTTTCTTGAGTAGGTTGACTATGGTAAAAAATTAATTGATTTTAATCTTGAGAATAATAATTGTGATAAAAGTACAAATTATATACATTATTTATACTTTTAAAATAAATAAATAATTATTTTTATGAAATGTGGTCTACATCACAACCATAGAGACGGTAGGTAGTATGTATGCATGAGTGTCATTTTCCATTTTTCATCTTTTGATAATTATATCACTAATAACATATTATTTATTTAAAAAATATTATATATACCATCTACGTGATGCGGTGGTGAAAAACAAATCATATCTCTTCATGGAGGTGGTAGTCCACATGGTCGCATGAATAGCGTTATCATTTTTCAATGAATGTAGAGGTAAGAAAATAGATGATATATTTAGTTTCCAAAATTTAAAATATTTCATTATTATTATATATATAAATTAATTCCATCATTATGATTAATCATGAGAGGCGGTGACAGAAAATAAAATGTATCAGTTCACGAGATGAGAGTACACTCTATAAATGAATGGTGTTTTTTTTAAATTTGAAGGGGAGGTGATGGATATAGATTATAAAATTAACATAATAACATATAATTATATTATATATAATATTTTTTTATATTTTCACATTTAAAAAATATTTAAAAGAGGCAGAAGAAGAAAAAAAGAAAATCACCCAGTTAAGAAGAACACATCATCATCATAAAACCACTTTATGTAACGCCCTGACCCCAGCTACCCAGAGTCGGTGCATTACTTCGTAACATTGGAATGATCACAAAAGATCAAGTCACGAAAGACCGATTTGTTTAGTAGCCTTGGAAACACTTGATACATTCATAAATGTAACATTACATCATAAAAGTAAAAATATACAATAACAAAGTCTCCATAGTCCACAGTCATATCCTCTTCTGACTATCCCTGCAGGTCATTCATAAAATACTTCTTCACATCCTGGAAAATATTAAAACATTGAAAGGGGTGAGATCAGATGCTCAGTAAGGATAACAATATTGCGGAAGCATTTGTAAATAAATATAAACACTTAAGGAAATGTATAACTAAAAAAAGCCTTTTTAAACTTTAACTTCAGCATAATATGGAAAAAATAAAATTAAATAATGCCATTTACTTAGTCAAATGGATATTCTACTAGTCGAATAATCACATGCAATATCAATAACCACTTTCATAATGATGGAATGCATAATTCCAGACTATCATAACCACATATCCAAGGCCTCGTGCCAAGACCACAAATAATATTTTGTAAAGGCCTCATGTCAGGACACTAGTTTGTCTCATGAGACCTACCGACTCATAAAGAAGCTATAGCGGGCTCCACCCGTCACTTATTAAGTCCAATGCATTCCTCATATGAACAGGTTTAAACATATCATAAACAATAACATAATCATATCACATAAAACATGAATAAAGGAAACATAAAATGTCCACATTTCAATCACAAGATATCAATACAACACATTGATATAATAAAAACACTTTCAAAACAATTTTCAATACCAAAATAAAAGAAAAGTAAAACTTTGTATTTATTTTTCATTTAAAAAAAGTTATGGCTTGTATGGAAAGCCGAAACTCAAATAATGGCCACGGTGGCGGAGAATTTATTGTCGCCGCATACATAAGACAAAAACATTCCTTTTGTCATTTAGTAAAATGCATTGTAAAAAAAATTCTTTTTTGAATAAAAGTCAATGTCAAAGGGGTTTATACACCGTATAAAAGAATGTTGTGTATAAAACAAAATATGCCTCAATGAAAGGAGATTGAGATGAAGACCCTTACAAAGATCAATTTTTTTAAAATAAAGTAGATATATTATGTGTATTAACTATATGTAAAAATAAATAAAGTACAAATACAATATAGGACTTAATAATATCATGACATAATTTGAAAGTAGGAGATTAACCTAAAGAATAGAAATTGGGTTAAGATGTTCCCTTACCTTGCATCATGTCTTGACTCGACCGTTCTTTAACCTCCTGAATAATAAACTAGATTTAATCTCTACCTTCTTAAGAACCTTTTTCAAGTTCATTATTCCTTTTATATCACTTATTACCGTGTCATGAACATTATGTAATTATTTAAATTTACAACGGTCGTTTTGTCGATCTTAGTTACTTGAGTCAAAAATAAACTTCTTATAATTACACTTTGTTCATGTGGTAAAATATCCATTATATCCATAATTATATCCATGATGTATATATCATATAAATCATATATATCCAGTATATACATTCATTTATAAAATTACATAACATTTAGAGGTAATAAATGAAATGCACCGTTCATGGAGACGGTAAGCCGTACGTATGCATGAACGCTACTTTCATTTCCATTTCATATTTAATGGAATGAAGTTATAATTATATAATGGTATAATATAATTCCAGTATAATATAATGTATAATACCATTTACTCCATCCTTTATACATCCCACATATGGCATTAACGATTCTAATCACTTTGAGGGGGCGGTAGTCCGCACTTCCTAAAATGACATTATCGCATTTACCCATAATGGAAATCATAAAGGTATGCCGTAAATAATAAATACAGAAGCTTAAGTAAAACATAAACATATTATATATCATATATAAATATAGTGACATCCTAATGTCCACCTTTGAAGGTGTTTTATGAGTGTTGAACAATCATCGTTTCGCGAGGCAGAAATTCGCCATCCATAGAAACTGTATGTTCTTTAACCATTAAGTGTAGGTGTGTGTAAGTGTTGCTCGAATACTCATAATAACAACATCCTAGTATATTGAGGATACTATTGTTGTTACAAAAGAAAGGAATAAAAATATTTTAAGGGGTTGGAGAAGCAAAATAAAACAAAACAACATAAGAGAAGACATTACCTTAAAATCGGGTAACTCTTTTGATTTGAGCCAAAGGATTCCTTGGGAAGAATTCTGCCCAAATTGAGGCTTGTAAGAGTAAGATAGGGAATTTGGGAGTGTATTTGTTCAGAGGTTGGCCGAAAAAATGGCTTGAATGTTTGAATAAGGTGGTAGTGGTGGGGCCTTTTATAAGTGGAGAGGAGGGGCACTCTTGGAAAGTAATGAAATGTTACTTTATTATACAATGATTTTCGGATT
Source organism: Viscum album (assembly GCA_963277665.1). Classification (NCBI taxonomy): domain Eukaryota; kingdom Viridiplantae; phylum Streptophyta; class Magnoliopsida; order Santalales; family Viscaceae; genus Viscum; species Viscum album. The sequence goes on along the minus strand of OY728138.1, from coordinate 1,369,209,348 downwards.
CTAAAGGTCCCACACTTATATAATTCAAGGATAAGGTGATAAGGGTTAGAAATATGCTCATATAATAGGCTTTGTACAAGTTTAATGCTTATATTTTACATTATCCTTCCATTTTATTAAAATTGTTAATTAATGAGGTAATCGCAGCATCATCATGGTGTCATAAATAATTTAATTTATTTAATGTCTAAAAATTATAAAAAAAATATCATTATTTATTAAATATTTTTTTAGATTTATAATGAATATTTATAGTCAAAAATATGACTTGTATAACACCATTTAAAAATTGTATTAGTAAAACAACTCTTGTTTGTGACCTTTTTATTTTTACTTTAAATAAAAGTTATTTATGCCATTTTCCTACAATAGTGGCTCCATGGGGTCCCCAAGTTGACCCATGGATTTTATTGGTTTGGAATTACACATACAATAGGGTTATGACAAGTTTAATGGTATTTTCATATTTTTATAATATCATATTTACCTGAAATTTCACTAATTACCTTTAATCGCGATTAATTAAACTTAAAAGTTAATATTCACCAAAAAATTATTTTAATCCCATTGAACCACATTTTACTTCCAAATTACAAAAATTTATGTCGGATTTTTGAAAATCAAAACACAGAAGTGGTAATGTTTCATTTAAATGAAAAAAAATCAGTTTTTTAATTACCACTTAGTGGTTTCACTATTCATCAAAAATTGAAGTTTTTCAGAACAATGCCAAAATTTTACCCTAAGATATAATTGATATTTCGAATTAAAAATGATGTCTATTTTAAAAAATTACAAACATATAAGTCGCATTAATTAATTTTATAATTAATTCCTGATGTCACAATAAATAGCTTGTTTCTCAGAAACAATATATATCAAAAGATTGACAATTGTTTATGTCCAATTTCAAAGTGAAATTAATTCTAATGACCACCATTGGATAAAATGGTAAAAATATATTCTAATTATACTTTGAAACCACTCAATAGTATAATTTATCACTATAAATTATTTTGATTAAAAAAGTTGTTTTTATGTATTTTTCCCTATTCATAAAAAATTGAAAGTTCTCAGAAAATTACAAAAAATTAAACTTAGGATAATTTAGATATTACGAATACAAAAATGAATTCCATTTTGAAATATAAAATTTCTATAATTTTAAAAAGTGGTTATTACTATTCATAACGGCTACTTTGATTAGTCGCGGTGTTTTAAAACTCGAACTTGCGTACAATGCAAGCTATTGCATTATTGAATGAGAGGCATATCATGGAAGCTCGGGGTGTTACATTCTCCCCTCCTTCAATGAATTTCATCCTCGCAATTTTAAATATTTCTTTGAAAATAAAAGGTTGAAAATAGAAAATACCTTTGTGGAAAACCCACATCGGAGATAGGGTTAATAAGAATATAACATTAAAAGAAAGCAAGATAAGTACAAAGGTCACCTGAGATAACCCATTCTAGGATTCTATGAAAATATGGATATGGAGGAGAAACAAACCATCAAGGTCTGTTGGAGAGTTGTAGAAAACAAGATTAGGAGAAAGTTAACTATAAGAAAATCACAAACTTGTGATTGGTTAAACGATCATTGATTCCCCTGTTGGAAAAGTTAACCGATAACATTTTTGTTTTAATTTACCTTTTATAAAGTTGAGGAATTTATTTAGGAGATTTACTAAGAATGTAAGGGAATATACATACTTGTCATGTAGACTTTCAGTCATTAATAAATTTTTACCACAAACCCATCTTTCACTCTAAAAGGTAATAGAACTCAAAAATATTCTATTTATCCTAATTTTATAAGGTTCCAAATATTAACACATACCATTTAGATTAGTAAAACTATTTTATAATAACCAGGGACTTCTTGTAGGCTAGTGGTAGGTAATAAAGGCCTGTCGCACTATGGTTGTGGGTTCGATTCCTACAGCTTTGTCCGATGCAACGGGTTATGCCCCACCCTGCAGGTTGTCCTTTTTCTAAAACTATAGTATTATAATATTGCAATAATAATATTCTTTAATGATTTAAACTTAAACAATACTATCCAAAGTTATCCAAAATACCTCGGTCCAGACTTTTTCTAAAAGGTCTTTAAATTCCAAAATCAATTATAACATCAGATTCCCCAAACAAAGTAAAGTTTATCTTATTGTCACATACTAAAAATATGATTACCTTCATCATATTAAATCTATAATGAAAACAACAAGTGCTGCAGTACAATCACATTATCCTTATAACCAGAATATAATCCTTGAGTCCAAAAGCACAAATACATTAATTATTCATCTTCAACTGTAGTAACAACATAAGATTTTCCTTGATATCTTGGCCTTTTCTGAGGTAAGTTTCCCTGACTCTTAGGACATTCATTTGCATAATTCCCCATTTCCCTACAATTGTAGCATTCAACATTGATAGCCTCTTTCTTTCCCTTGCAATCACGTGCCTGGTGACCTTTTCCCCACATTTATAACAAACTCTCCTTCCTTTTAGGCAAGTACCAGGGTGATTCATCCCACAATTATCGCATAATGGAAAATCCTTTTTTTCCCTTTTTCCCTTTATCTATCTCTTGTTCCACCGTTCACTTCTTCTCTTGCTTTATTTTGTTGTCATAAGACTTAGAGAATTCCTTTTCTGTCTTGATAGAACACGAGACAATATCTTCGTATGACGAGAAGGTTTGTGAGACTAATGCTCGATGGAGAAATGGTTTTAACCCATCAAAGAAATGATAAATCTTACTTCTTGGGTTACGTATATAATCTGTAGCATGCCTTGCTAACCTTGTAAATATGGCCTCATACTTTGCGACATTCTCATCCTCCTTTTGTCTTAGACTAAAAAATTGTCTTTCCATATATACTCGATGGTCACGAGGATAGTATTTTTCTAGGAAAAGATCTTTGAACTCTCTCTGTTCCATATTTGATACATATTCATCTTACTTTGTGTTTTGAACCAGCGACCACCATTGATCGACATCTCCAGTGAGGCGGTAGACAGCCATGACAACCTTCTCCCTATCGCTACTCCCCAAGGCATGGAATATTTTTTTCTAAGGTGTTTATCCATTGCTCAGCTACTAATGGATTTGTACCCCCATTAAATGTTGGTGGTTGTTGCCTCATGAAGCGGTCTAACATTGATCCTCCACATTGCATATCAGGGTTCTCCATACGAGTAAGGTTATTATTCATAACCTGAGTGAGTTGTCCCAGTATGGTAATAAGTTGATCAGCACCAGTTGTATCTCCAGATCCACAATAATTATCTTGAGCAGGAGGGAAATCCCTACATGGAGTGCGTTCATTGATACGGTTTCCATTCCTTCCACTAGGCGCCATTTCTAAACAATGGCATAAACTAGATTATTTTACGAATCAAAATACATAATTCCATACTTGTAAAATACTTACCATAAATTGAACTATTTATGGATATAATCCATAATCATAAAAATGTTTTCTTTAAGGAATTATATACTCATAACCCTTCATAGTGGTTTGTAAAGAAAATGAGAATTATCCTAAACATATCCCCCGGGAGTGTCGTAACCAAGAGTGCAGCAAGGCCCGTTGTCGTGCATCAGTTCTCGTTCGAGTCTAGGTCAAAGTGGTGTTTTTGGGTTTTACCCCTAGATACATCTGTGCCAGAGCCACCTCTACCTGCTCATATCCAGAAATGGATGTATTGCTCGGAAAACTCACAAAATCTCTATAATACCAAAATTCTAGGAAGTTCTTCTATACTAATCCTCAAATTCTATCTTTAGGCTATGTGCTCTAATAAGTGTTTATCTAAATCTAGCTTCCAAGGTCAGTACTAAACTTCCTCTGATACCAACTATAACACCCCGACCCCAGCTACCCAGAGTTGGTGCATTACTTCGTAACATTGGCATGATCACAAAAGATCAAGTCCCGAAAGACCGATTAGTTTAGAATCCTTGGAAACACTAGATACATTCATAAATGTTACATTACATAATAAAGTGAAAATCTAAAATAAAAAAGTCTCCATAGTCCACACTCATATCCTCTTCTGACTATCCCTATAGGTCATTCATAAAATACTTCTTCACATCCTGGAAAATATTAAAACATTGAATGGGGTGAGCTCAGATGCTCAGTAAGGATAAAAATATTGCGGAAGCATTCGTAAATAAACATTAACATTTAAGGAAATGTATAACTAAAACAAAAGCCTTTTTAAACTTTAACTTCAGCATAATATGGCAAAAATAAATTTAAATAATTCCATTTACTTAGTCACATGGATATTCTACTATTCGAATAATCACATGCAATATCAATAACCACTTTCATAATTATGGAACGCATAATGCGAGACTATTATATCCACGTAGACAAGGCCTCGTGCCAAGACCACAAATACGAATTTGTCAAGTCCTCGTGCCAAGACACTAGTTTGTCTCATGAGACCTACCGATGCATCGAGGAGCTATAGCGGGCTCCACCCATCACTTATTAAGTCCAATGCATTCCTCATATGAACAGTTTTAAACATATCATAAACCATAACATAATCATATCACATAAAACATGCATAAAGGAAACATAAAATGTCCACATTTCAATCACGAGATATCAATACAACACATTGATATAATAAAAACACTTTCAAAACCATTTTCAAATCCAAAATAAAAGAAAAGTAAAACTTTGTATTTATTTTTCATTTAAAATAAGTTATGGCTTGTAAAGGAAGCCAAAACTCAAATAATGGTCATGGCGGCGGAGAATTCCTTGTCGCCGCATACGTAAGACTAAAACACTCCTTTCGTCATTTAGTAAAACTCTTTGTAAAAAAAGATACCTTTTCTAATCAAAGTCAAAGTCAAAGGGATTTATACACCATATAAATGAAAGTTGTGTATAAAACAAAATATGCCTCAATGAAAGGAGATTGAGATGAAGACCCTTAAAAATATCATTTTTTTAAATAAAGTAGATCTATTATGTGTATTAACTATAAGTACACATAAATAAATTACAAATACAAGATAAGACATAATAATATCATGACATAATTTGAAAGTAGGAGATTAACCCAATGAATAGAAATTGGGTTAAGAAGTTCCATTACCTTGCGTTCTGTCTTGACTCGACCGTTCTTTAACCTCCTGAATAATAAACTAGAGTTAATCTGTACCTTCTTAAGAACCATTTTCAAGTTCATTATTCCTTTTATATCACTTATTACTGTGTCATGAACATTATGTAATTATTTAAGTTTATAACGGTCGTTTTGTCGATCTTAGGTACTTGAGTCAAAAATAAACTTCCTATAATTACACTTTGTTCATGTGGTAAAATATCCATTATATCCATAATTATATCCATGATTTATATATCATATAAATTATATATATCCAGTATATACATTCATTTATAACATTACATAACATTTAGAGGTAAGAAAAGAAATGCACCGTTCATGGAGACAGTAAGCCGTACGTACGCATGAACGCTACTTTCATTTCCATTTCATATTTAATGGAATGAAGTTATAATTATATAAAGGTATAATATAATTACAGTATAATATAATGTATAATACCATTTAATCCATCCTTTATACATCCCACATATGGCATTAACGATTCTAATCACTTTGAGGGGGCGGTAGTCCGCACTTCCTAAAATGAAATTATCGCGTTTACCCATAATGGAAATCATAAAGGTATGCCATAAATGAAAAATACAGAAGCTTAAGTAAAACATAAACATATTATATATCATATATAAATATAGTGACATCTTAATGGCCATCTTTGAAGGTGTTTTATGAGTTTTGAACAATCATCGTTTCGTGAGGCAGAAATTCGCCATCCACAGAAACCATATGTTCATTAAACATTAGATGTAGGTGTGTGTAAGTGTAGCTCGAATACTCATTATAACAACATCCTAGTATATTTAGGATACTAGTGTTGTAACAAAAGATACGAATAAAAATATTTTAAGGGGTTGGAGAAGCAAAATAAAACAAAACAACATAAGAGAAGACATTACCTTAAATCAGGTAACTCTTTTTATTTGAGCCAAAGGCTTCCTTGGGAAGAATTATGCACAAAGTGAGGCTTCTAGGAGTAAGGGAGGGAAGTTGGGAGAGTATTTGGGCAGACATTGGCTGAGCCAAATGGCTTGAATGTTTGAATAAGGTGGTTGTGGTGGGGGCCTTTTATAAGTGGAGAGGAGGGGCACTCTTGGAAAGTAATGAAATGTTACTTTATTATACAATGCTTTTCAGATTCTAAAGGTCCTAAAATTATATAATTCGAGGATAAGGTGATAAGGGTTCTAAATATTCTCATCCAATAGGCTTTGGACAAGTGTAGTGCTTAGATTTTACATTATCCTTTCATTTTATTAAAATCGTTAATTAATGAGGTAATCGCTGCATCATCATGGTGTCCTAAATAATTTAAGTTATTTAATGTCTAAAAATAATAAAAAAAATATCATAATGTAGGAAATCTTTTTATATTTCTTATGAATATTTATAGTCAAAAATATTACTTTTATAACCCCACTTAAAAATTGTTTTAGTAAAACAACTCTTGTTTGTGACCTTTTTATTTTAACTTTAAATAAAAGTTATTTTTGTCATTTTCCTACCAAAGTGGCTACATGGGGTCCCCAAGTTTACCCATGGATTTTCTTGGTCGGCCATGACACATCCAATAGGGGTATGACAAGAGTAAAGGTATTTTCATATTTTTATAATATCATTTTTACCTTAAATTTCACTAATTACCTTTAATCGCGATTAATTAAACTTAAAAGTTACTATTCACCAAAAAATTATTTTAATCCCATTGAACCACATTTTACTTCCTAATGATGACCATGTACGTTGGATTTTTGAAAATCCAAACACAAAAGTGGTAATGTGTCATTCAAATGAAAAAAATCAGTTTATTAATTATCACTTAATGGTTTCACTATTCATCAAAAATTGAAGTTTTTCAGAACAATGCCAAAATTTTACCCTAATATATAATTGATATTCCAAATTAAAAAATGATGTCTATTTTACAAAATTCCAAACATATAAGTTGCATTAATTAATTTTATAATTAATTCCCGCTGTCACAACAAATAGCGTGTTTCTAAGAAACAATATATATCAAAAGATTGACAATTGTTTATGTCCAATTTCAAAGTGAAATTAATTCTAATGACCAAAATTGGATAAAATGGTAAAAATATATTCTAATTATACTTTAAAACCACTCAATAGTATAATTTATCAATATAAATTATTTTGATTAAAAAAGTTGTTTTTAAGTATTTTTCACTATTTATAAAAAATTGAATGTTCTCAGAAAATTACAAAAAATTAAACTTAGGATAATTTAGATATTACGAATACAAAAATGAACTCCATTTTGAAATATAAAATTTCTATAATTTTAAAAAGTGGTTATTAATATTCATAACGACTACTTTGATTAGTCGCGGTGTTTTAGAGCTCGAACTTGCGTATAATGCAAGCTATTGCATTATTGAAAGAGAGGCGTATCGTGGAAGCTCGGGGTGTTACACTTTAGGATTATAACTAATGACTTCCTAGGTAAGATTATTGATGAAAAAAATACATTTTGGTTTTTAGGAGGGATATATGTATTTTCCTTGATCGAGTATTAGAAAAAAATGGTTTTTAAGGTGTGAATAAAAGGGGAGAGGAGGTTTCTATTTATAAGTGAGCAGAGGGACACTTTTAGAATTTCCTAAATTATTTAACTAATATTGAATAATTTTTAAATTAATTTGTATCAAAATTGATATAATTAAAATATTTTATTAGTATGGGTATAAATCTGTTCATCCAATAAAATTTTTAATTTTTTCATTTTTACCCCCTGTTACCCATTTGGATAATTACCATAGTATTATAGTTTTCTACACATTATGGGTTAATAATGTTACTATAAAATAAATAAAAACCTAAAATGGACCATGTATAATTTTTAAACCATATCAAATTCATTTGAAAAAATTTAATCTTTTCATGAATTTTAAATCATTTAATAAAATATAATTTATTATCAAATATCAATAATTTCATTTTTGAAAGTATTCATTTAATTTAATTTAAAATTCATGAAGGGAAATATGGAATTAGAATATAATTCTTTCATATAATTTTTTTAATGTTGTCTAATTAATTTTTTTGAAAAAATATGCCTTTCAAACAATGTTATTTATTTTATTTTTGAAATCATTTATTTTATTTTTATGTTAATTAAAGAGATATTGTGATGGAATTGTAGAAACATTTAAGGAAATTATTTCATCGCTAAAATTTTGAAATAGATTTCAATGATAGAAAAAAATTATTCTTTGAATGACTATTTAGAATGAAAGAATATCTGTATTTACCAATATCATAAAATATTATTAATATTAATAGATAAAATGTCATATTTTATATTTACCTCTCAACACTATATTATAAAGGTCAAAAAAATAGTTTAGTAGAAATAAAAGGAAATTTTTTTAAGTTTAATATTATTATAGATGAAATATATTCATCCCATAAAATCATTGATTGTTTTTGTTTGATTTTTAATTCTGTATCACCATATTTTAAACCTCAATTAACAAATTTACCCATACTACCATGAAAATTATTTACTATTCTTATTTTTCACAATGGAAAAAATAATGGGGATCTATTTACCAAATTTGGACCACCTGATTATAAATATGTATATATTTACCATTAATGAGTTTCCATAATTATAAATAATTAATTTAAGAATAAAATTAAGAATTCAATGAAATTTAATTTTTTTTTTGAAAAATGATTTATTAAGTATAATTTTATTTATAACAAATTGGAAAATAAATTTCATCCAAAAGACTATTAATATATTATTTCTAAAATAAAAAAAATAATTTTTTATTTTGAAACATTTTAAAACAAATTTTTTCATCATAAATTCTTGAAATAAAATTTAATTCTCTATACAATCGTAATTTTTTCACTATTCATTATAAAGTCAAACTTTGTAGAAAAATTAAAAAAATATCTCTAACATAATATTAATATTATGATTTTAAATTTATTTTTCATAAAATAATTTTCCTAAAAGTGTAAAAAAATTAGTTACATTTTTATCTACTTGAAAGCATTAATTTTTTTGATAAAATTAATATTTTAAGAATAAAAGGACTTTACTAATTTTTTTTTGATTTCGAAAGAATTAATAAATCAATATTAATTGAGTATGAAAATCATATATAATTAAAAATATTGATATTTTTATTATTTCTTTCCATTTCAATGGATATGTTAAAATGGTCATAATTTAATAATAAAATTTCAGGGTTCGTTTAAACTTTGTGTTTTGTGTTATATGTGCTATCAAACATAGTTCTCTTAAAATATTATGATTTTTTATTCTTCACACCAATAAAAATTTCATCATTTTTATTTTATTAGATATTACCTTCTAATCAAATGAATGTGTTTTTTCCTCATAACAGATTCATGTTCCCTCATTTCCTCCACTAATTTGTGACTTCTTTAATGTGCCTTTATAGGTTTATTCATTTTTTTCCTCAATAGTTTATCTCTAATTTCGGAAGTCTATATTGTCTCTATATATAAATATATATCAGGTTCCGATTATATTTTTTTATAGGTGAGAGAAATATTTGTGTACTAGATTTACAAGGTTATCAAAGAGATATTCATCACATCTTTTACTTTAGAGAGGTTTTGTGGGATTTACAATTCATAATCCATAGTTTCAATTATTTTTATAATTTCAAAAGTAATTATATACATGGGGATAAGTATTCTATTCCTAAATAATCTTATAACACACTTCTATAAAGGTACATTTAAGAAAACATGATCTCTCCCATAATTTTCCAAATGTTTCCTTCTATTATCAATATAACACTTTTTATTTTGGAGAATCATTAATATGGTGTTTAATAGTCTTTAAATTCTCCATTTTCACCTTAAAAAAATTTTGGACTACAGGGTTCTATTAACCAAATCCATACCAAGAATTTGGAGTGTGTCATCTCATTCCATATAATGCTTCATAAAATGATATTTGTATACCTGAATGGATTATGTTGTTATATGAAAACATTACCCAATATAATTACTAATCCAATATATGAAGAAATTAAATTGAGAATTATATCAACATGTCTTTCAATTATTAAATATTCCTCTCATAATTCCCATCAATTTTAGGATGATAGATGATGCGTAAATGAAACACATTATCAAGATCCTTCAAAATACCTCAATACTTTTTTTGTAAATTATTGATCATGATCATAATAATTAAAAATTGGTTTACTATGAAGTACTAATAAATCATTAATGTATACTATTTTAATTAAATCAAGTGGTAAATCATATGTTATATAGAGAAAATGTTCTGATTTGATAAGGTGATCTACTATAAACCATTTGTCATTATTTTATCTAGGAGTCATTAGTAATTTAGTGTAAATGTTAATAGTATTGTAATACTATTTTCATATATTAATAGGTATTGGTTTCATTATTCCTATATGATACTATCTCTCAGCCATAAACCGTTGAAAAACAAAACATCAAGACATATAATCAATCATTTAATACTTCATACAATCTTACCAGAAATATTACTTCAAATATCAATGCATCTTGGAAATACTAGGGTGCATAGGAAAGTTAAAGCAATAAGAATCATATAATAATTCCATTTTCAGATAATGTATGTATGGTCCACATATCCACTTTCAAAATTTTAAAATCCAATCTTTATATATAAGCTCTACTAATTTCCCATCATTCCAGGGATTAATTTTCTATTAAAAGTTACAATCATCAACATTATAAATCATTATCATTACTAATAATGATGGTTTTTAAGGAATTGGAAAATTGATTTATCTTTTAACTTCCTTACTATTTCCCATATACATCGTTACTAAATCAATAAACACAGAATCCTTACAAATCCTTATTTTAGTCACGATAATATGTTCTATCCTTCTTAGTGATATTTTACCTTTTTTCCTTCTGTATGTGGTTGTATATTGATCAATAATATTGTTTGAGTATCATGATCTATATCCTTTGACTCATATTATATCATTATTTGAAAATATGTATTATAGGATCTCATGGCCTTTGTATAAATCACATAATTCAGCATAGAGATAATGTCTCAATATTTACAGAGAAAAGATCATGGATGAAAACTCAAGATGATTAGTATTATAGTTCTATTCAGGAATCATTGATAATACTGATTCATTTGAAAAAACATTCACAATTTTAATAAATAAATAACAATGTACATTAGTTGATGCAACACTAATTTTCACAAATCCATCATTTCATGCTGGTAGATTCAAAATGGAATCATTGAAAAATATCCACTTTAAATTTTCAGAACATTATTCACATTTTCTAATCCATTCGAACTTAAACCTTTAATGTGTTTTCTCGGTGGATGGGTCATCTAATTGGAAAAACGTATTAGAATTTCATCAATAGTAACATTCCAAACCAATAAATCAATATGACTTAGTTATGTTCAATGGTATAGACCATTCATCGACTACCTTGGTCTCTATATAATCAACTAGAATTTTATCATTAAAGGAAATATTACAACAAAAAAACTTTTTTAGTCCATAAATCACACTTTCTAAATTTCTATTATAACCCATTTCCTCTAAGAGTCTCCAAAAAGATAACCATGTGATTATAATGATCCTCAAGGATTTTAAATTATTATAAGATTTCATCATTAAATATCAAAACCAAATTATCCATATATTCCATGAATAACCTATATATTATATCAATTAAAAATTGGTGTAATTTTTAAATCCAAATGAAATTTCCATAAATTCATAATGTTGATACCTTATATGGAATGAAATATTCCGAATATCATTATTCTTAACTAGAAATTAATGACACCCATAACATCTTTCAATCATTGAAATATATTATTCTCTATGAAATTAATTGAATTATTACTCAATATGAGTGAAATGATACTTATTAATTCATTATCATTGATTTCCCAATAATTAATTCAGTGGCACATAGATCCATATTTTTCCTTTATAAAAATAATAGGGTATCCCCATGGAGAATCCCAAGGGTGTATAATTCCATTTTCACAAAACGTGTGTAGTCTTTTCATCATCTCTGCTAATTTCATAGTGGTTATTTTATAGATTCTATGATATAGGTCATGGATCAAGTATTAAATCAACAATAATTTAAAAAAAATCTGTAGTATGTTAAAATAATTCTTCCAGAAATACATCAATTTTTTTCTATATAATAGTTACATCATCAAATTGAATATTAACTCCATCATCTATATATTGTGTCTATTATTCCTCCTAATAATATAATTTTTAATAGACATTGGAGGGGGATCTTGAAAAAACATTGATAATTAATGCTCCCCTATAAAGATAAGGAATTATAATTCATCATTAAAAATTTTCATTTCCTTCTATTTGAAATATTTTTTTCATTTTATTTTTAAAGACAATACTTACTAAGGTACTCAAAAAAGGAGAAACCCGTAAAAGAAATGATCAATATTTATCTCTAGATTACTTAAATAATCTATTTCATACCCGGATATTCTTGTAAACATAGTCTCATACCCAATAACACATTTTTTTTTTAATCCAAGGAAACTTTTCTTTATTTTATTTCATTGGTCATGAGGAAAATGATTACTGAATAATATTAAAGTAAAATATATGCACTATATATTTTATATTTCTACTTTATCCCTAGTATTTTGGATCAATATCGACAATTAATTAGTATCACCTCAAAGACAATACCCTTCAAAAACAAACTTTTCCTTTATATTATATCCCATGGAGAGAAATATCCTCTCAAAAAAATTGATGAATTTTTCATCTATTAAAAAGTAGTAGTCTCACAAAAATACATCTGCTTATGTCACATGAAATGTTTCAATATTGATGTGGGGTACCATATAACATCACTGTACTATTAAAGTTCATGATTATTAATCATATCCTAGGTAACTACCATAATTTGTCCATGATCTGCTCAACTCTAACAAAAACTGTACGGTCATTCTTAGCAGGGAAATATCTAAATTGACCATAAGTATGGATTCTTATTCCTCCATTAGAAATGAACAATAAATAATGGTACAAACTAAATTAGATCATATCATAGTCATCATTGATATTGATCCAAAATAAAAATACTTCTAATAGTAAAGGATTTCAAATATTATAATGTATTATCATAAGTTAACATGTTAGGTAAATTAATTAAAAATATAGTTACCATGGTTTCTATTAAACTTGTTTTGATACGAATTATAACATCCTTAAATACATTAACCCATAGATAGTGTCTATATTATTACATTTGTATAAATACCAGGGATATCACCATATAAGATTGACCAATTTAGAAGTCTATGAAAACTAGATAAATACATGATTCCAATATTACACAATAGGTATAAAATACTTGGCATAAGAATAATTCATTCATCCTTGATATTAATCATAATATCCTTCTTTATATCTTGGAGATATGATGGAAAATAAATGTGTGATCTTAGATTTTTTGTAAGGGTTATATATAGTAGAAGATATTATGAATAAATAATGCATAATCTATATGTCATGTTAAATAACTGGAACACATTACATTTAGTCAATAAAACGATAATGAAATAAATCCATGGATCATATTGATACAGTAATCTCATGGATAATAATAACCAATTTCTCAATAATGGAAATGAATACTGTTAGATTTCATGATCTTAAGCATCATAATATCTATACCCTGAAGACCTTGCACTAAAATAGTATAAAACTATGTCTACATACACATTTATTTCAAAAAACTGATTAGTATCATGAGGCATATTGATGAATCGAGGGGATATATAATTCCACGATCCACCCATCACTTCATGTCCAATTCATTCCTATTATAAAAATTGATTGATTTAATTACTGAACAATATTCATTATCAATAAATATCTATATTGACTATAGAATACAAAATATTAATATTTTCCCAGTCAATCATATTTCATTCATAGTTTAACATCGAATGTATAAATTTTATATGGTTTTTGAAATAATCATTTATATGATTCCAAAAAGTATACATATTTTATAGAAATGTAATTTTAAATGATTATAGGAAAGTAAATGTTTTAATAGATAATTAACTATGATAAAATTAAAAAACATATATAATTTTACCTTCAATTCATTTTAAATAAAGGTTTTGAATTATATTCATTTTTTTAAAGAATAAAATAAAAATTATGATAAAAACTTTATCAAATGTTTTTTCATTGCAATAATATTTAAATCATGTAGATGATGTTGAAGAGCTTAAAATGATTATAATGGTAGGAAGGTCTGTTATATTAATATAAGTTAAAAAAAGTTTTCCTTTTGACTTTTTATTAGGAAAGATGAAAATGACCTATTTTGGGAAAAAATTAGAGGGATTACTTTTATTATAGGTAATAAGTTATTAATAGCCTAATATATAAATTCTAAACTAATTATTTTATAAAATTTAATTTCATAATTTTTTTGTGAAAGATATGTATATGGATGAAAAATATATATGATCAAGAAAAGAAAAAATGTCATCTTTTCTTTTAATCATTAATTTTTAAAGAGTAAATTGACATCACTCATTATTCACCAAGAGTATATAGATATACATGTAAAATAAATTAATGGGGAAATATATTCACTATATAAATGAAATAGAAACATATTAACAAATATGTCTCAATATAGTAGAAATTGAGACAAAATCTCATACCATAGGTCTAAATCAACACACACATTCTTTATCATCCATAATAATAAATTGAATTTAATTATTTAATTCTATAAGAAAATTTTACATGATTATTATTAGATTTATTTTTTTTATTATCATGTTATAATTATTTAATTAATCAATTATTTTTATATCCTATTTTTTGATGATATTGGGATCATATATCCAAAATGACTTTGGTAGGTAGAATATAGAAAAATAAGTCATTAATCCAATATTTAGAAGTTAATAATAATGAAATAATTACAAATTTGATATATAAATTATTATTTTAAAAAAATCAAGAATTATTATTATGAAAAATTTATTTTGTTACAATCATGAAGACTATTGGTCATATATATGCATGAGTAACACTATCCATTTTTTGATGATCATAGTGTCAAGAGAGAATATATTATTGCATATTTAAAATATGATATATATATCATGAAATAAATATATTTTTTAAAATAAATTTATAAATAACATCTATGTTACTTGGGGGTGAAAAATGAATCAATCCACTTCATGGAGGAAATATTTACACATACACACAAATGATGTTATAATTTTTCAATGATTAGAAAGGTAAGAAAATATGTAATATATTTAATTTCCATAATGATAAATATTTCATCAATATAATTTATATTTATTAAATACATCATTATAACCAATAATGAGAGGTAGTAATGGAAAATGAATTACATCAACTCGCGAGGTGGTACACACCATACACACAAATGTCCATTTCATTTCCCATTCGATGGAAGAGGAGATGAATGTAGTTTATTCGATGAAAATAATAAGATCATAGTATTTGGGAGATGTTAATTTTATTATATTTACATGCTTATATAATATAATATAAATTTTAAAAAATTAAAACAAAAACACTTTTTTAATAGTGATACCTCTTCTTAAAAGAACATCTTTAAGATTATAACCAAAGGAATCCTCGATTGGATTTTTATTTTTAAATTTTCTGTTAATATTCACTGAGGGATTTAAGAAATGTATTTTAATAGGTATTGGATGTGACAAAAGGTGTTTTATGTTTTATGAATATAGGTTTGGAGGATACCGTTTTTAAGTGAGGGGAGGAGCAGTTTTGGATTTTTTTGAAGTATTAAATTAGTATAAAATAATTTACATATTCAAATGGATCAATAAAAATATACTTATAAACTAGTAATAGGATGGGTATAAATCCAATCAGAAAATATATTTTTTTACATTTTCTGGGTTTTTTTACCCTTATCCTTCAATTTTAACCCCTTCGTATCCTTCTTGACAATTATCTCAATATTTATGTTTTCTACCCCTTATGAGTGAATAATGTTACTGTGAAATGAAAAATGACCAATAAATAGACCATTTTTATAGTTTTAAACCAATTACCCTTCATTAATATGAATATAATATTTTTATGAATTTAAAATAATTTAATAAAATATTAATTATTATAAAATTCCTTTAATGCCATTTTTGATAGTATTCATTTTATTTGAATTTAATTACATCAATAAAAAGATGGAATTAAAATAAAATAATTTAAAAAAATAAATAAACGTTGTATTTATCAAAAAAATTTATATAATACAGTAATTATTACAAGTTATATATTTTTTAGTATTATTAAAATCATTTATTTAATTTTTATAATAATTACAAAAATTTATTATCACCATTGCACAATAATTTATGATAATTATTTAATCACTAAAAATTCTAAATAAATTAGCAGGATAAAAAAATTATATTTAAAATGAATATTTTTAAACAAATATACGTTTAAATTATCCCTATCATAAAATATTATATATATTAAAAAATAATAGTGACAATTTTTTCTTCATCTCTCACAAAAATATTATAAAGGTAAAAATCATATCTAAATGAAGGAAGGTAATATTTATGAGGCTTGGATGATTAAACATGAAATAAAATCATATAACTAAATTAATTCAAGTGTATGGATGGTTTTTAATTACATGTCACCTTATTTTAAAACATAATTACCTAATTCACCCTTATTACGGTGATAATTATTTACGAGTGTAACTATTCATAATGACTAGAAATAAAATGTCAATATTTAAATAATTAACACCTCCATATTTAAAATATGGAATCCATTTTTCAAAAAAAGATCAATATTTGTATGAAATTAATTTTAGATTAACTGAAAAAAGATAATGATAAATAGTTTTTTTTGAAAAAATGCCATTTTACATATAAAACAAATTTATACAAATTATAGTTTAAAATTAATATTAGAGGCCATAATTGGGTAACACATAATATAATTTAATAATTTTTTCATTGAAAAAATATTAAAAATATTACGTTTAAAAATTTATGATACGACATTTTAGTTTTCAATAAAAATTATTATTTTTAGTATTCATTGAAAAAAACATTTTAAGGAAAACCCCAAAAAGAACCCTAAAATAATTTTCAAATTAGTTTTTAAAAAATGAAGTTCTTTTCTTCTATTAAATTCTATAAAATTAGAAAGAATAATTATATTATTTTGTCATAAAAAGAAATAAAAATAATTTTTTTGAAGAAATCATATTCTTCAAGAATAAAATGATTTTATTAAAAAATAGAGAATTTATTTCCTAAGAATTAAAAAATAAATTTTTAATGAGTTTGAAAATAATATATATTTCCTAAATTGAATATTACTTTTCATACCCACTATTTTAATGGCTAGGTTATAATTTTCATATTAAATTAATAATATTATGTGGTTCATTTAAATTTATTGTTACATATCGTATACACGTTTAAACATAGTGTTCTTACAATAACAAGATATTACAACCAATTTATTGATTTAATATTTTCTAACCAACATACACTTATTATACCATTTATTTTATATTTATTGAAAACCTCTCTAAATATTACATCCCATTCAATTTTAAAAATTCATTAACCATTTTAATCATTAAGACAATTCCCACACAGAGATTTTAGATCACACTTTTTGAACATCCAAATGATTCCATTTCAATTTTGTTCTTTTCATTTCATTCCATTAATACTATGGAAACCACATAAATTCATTACACAATAACCAATGTAAATCTCACCAAAAACCACACATCATAAAACTACCCATCCACCTTAGACCAATAAACACACATCACAACAACCACATATATTCTCACATCAAATCACATTCCCAACAACAATAGATTCACTTCCCAACACATTATACATATAAACTAAATAACCATTATCACATGAATTTTCTCTAAAATATCTCCACACAAACATAAAATGAAAAAAAAACAACAAGAACACAATCCCTTAGCATTAAATTCTAATTCCATGAGGAATAAAATTTTAGATGAATATAACATACATTCAATAAGTCACTTAATTTATCTGAAGGAAATTATAACATAATTAAAAAATGTAATGGGAAACTAGCTAATTATATATATATATATAATTAATTTAGAATTTTATGTCTGGTGTGGTCATGAAACTAACACAAATAGAGTGTTATATATCACAACTTCCGCAAAACAATATTGGATCCCAAAAACCATGATGTTTAGCAAGGAAACGAACAATTATAACCTCATAAAAATATCACAAAATAAGAAAACACATGTGGTTACACCCATCCTCATCCATTTCATATTTAAACTAATTATTTATCAGATAATGTCTACCCAAACCATCCATTTATAATAACAAAATAGAATTAAATTCCCACAAATGAATATAAAATAAGAAGAGAATGTGGATACCCTACCTCGATAAGATATCCAATGATAACCACCACTCACAATGGATTAATCAGCGGATAAAACTTCAAAAAAATCATAGGAAACCCCACTATAATATTTCTAAAAATATATACTTCATATCCTTGTTCTATATGTATCCCAAAACATATGATTTCTATTTAAATGAATTCATAAGAGGGAAGAAGAAAAGGAATGATAGATAAGGGAGGATATATAAGAGTACCTTGATTCAAAAGGCTTCAATACAGTTGAACCAAAGCATTTAAATTCTCAAGTGGTGTAGCTCAAATGAGATATGTTGTTATGGGATGATTAGTTCTTGATAGATGAATAAAAAATGGACTAATGATTTATTAATTCCCTCTTTTATATAAGTGTATTTATAAGACATCCCCATTGATAGGGGATCCACAAATCAAACTTATAGAGTCCTATCCATTCGATGATCCATAAACTTATATCAGAACCCCTGATTTCCACTCACTCTAAAATAAAAGTTTACAATCACCATTTCCTCAACCTTGACGTGGTCATTAGTGTTTTTGAAACTAGATTCTCACCATGAGATTCTATAATGGAATATGACTAAGAACATCATTGTTTTATCCTCACCCAACCCACCACTATAGTGTTGTTACCTCCACACTTATTTTCCATCATATGTAAACCATGCACTACCACACCCAACAAAATGGATGGCTAGGCTATTTCACACCCCATGGTGTATCCCATAATCAAATGGCTATCTCCATGACTAAACTACAAGAAGCCAACGATAACAAAGGATTCCCAATGCTCAAAAACCCATGAAGGCTTTAAAATTAAAAACAACATACCCACCCCCATGGTGTGGTGAACCTATGAATAGTCTAGACTCTTCCTAAGAATTCATAATATCATTTTACTCCTTCTTGAGACAACAAATACTTTAAAAAACATAAATTAAGGGTTTTATAGATTTTATCTATGATATAGATGAATTCTTGAAATTCTGTACAGAAGAAAAAATGTAAAAGTTGTGAACCAAATGTATGAATTTAAAGGGTGCATACCAATTTTATAATATACATTCTAAGGTACTTAAAAAGAATCATAAGGTAGAAATATATTCATAGGTATAATATGTGAAACATAAATTGTGATAAAATTGTGCGATATAGGGTAAATAAACTATATAATGAAGACATCATATGGTAAAAAAATTTATATGATCCATTTTGGATTCACTCTATCTACTAGATGAATAATTTGAAAATGAAAAAATCTAGAAAAGTATTACCATTGAATTGTGTATGAATTATTCTTATATAAAATATGTTTTTTTAATAAATGTAAAATATCATATAAAAGGGTGACTTCATATTATTGTAGAATAATGAGTTAGATATGTGTATCTCATAAGATACATTATATTTCAATGGATAAAAATACTACTTAAGATATCAAATTATCACAAGATCACTATAATTGAATAATATCTTCAAATTGTATGATATTAGTGGTTTTATTTATAAGATACGAGTTTTGGAATGAAATCCTTCCTTTATTTGATAACTGTGTTATATTTACACTATGTAAGAAGATTTGTTTCATAAGATATATAGCCAATAATATGTGGAATTATGATAACATACTGGAGTTTCATAAGATAAAATGTTTTCCAAAGAAGTGGAATTTCAAATAATAGAAAAAATATGAGATATAAAATATCTTATAAAAACTATCCATAATTCTAAAGTGACTTAAAAAGGATCACATTGGAACAAAATTTTAAATTTGATAATAAAATATTATAATTAAATGTGGAATTAAATGAGATGATATTTCAATATTGTTCTTTATAGATTCAAATATAATGACTTACAAGTAGATCATTATTGAAGTATAAAGGGAATAGTTCAATAATGTAATGGGGAAGTGGTATATTATACTTTCATGAGGACATGCATATGTGGATGATTTTATAATAATTCATGATATGTGTTTGTGGTAAAATAATAATGTGTCATTTTACTACCATATTAAGAAGAATAAAATAAATTAAGTCTTACAAATGTTATAGATGGACCCTTGACTAGATTTAAAATAATGACTTTTAATTAGAATAAAAATTATATAAATATTTTATAATTTAAGGAATGATTTCATAATTTTTATGGAAATAATATTTGAATGAACTTTATAATAATTCCCTGAATAAAAACATAGTATAAGAAGAATCTGGTGATGATAATGGAGTAAGTGGTATAACTACAACCCAGAGAATGCCAATTGGGTATTGATAAAGAAGGAGTTGACACATACAGGAGAGCATATATATATTGAAAATGAAGAAGGGTCCTATGATATTCCTATATCATAGGAGGATATTTATGTAATAAAAAGTTTATACTACTATTATTGATCAATTTTCTTATTGAGACTACTAAAATAAACAATACAACATAACATACATTTCCATTCATCTATATTAAACATTCTGATATTAAGTGGGTGAATATAGAAAACCTATATAATTTTTTTGTCATATATTGATAGTTTAATAGCTGCTTGATCGATTACCGTAGGAACCATGATTAACTTGTTCTACCAGAATAAGAAATATTATCATCCTATGGGAGATAGAGATTGTGCAATATAGTATAAAGAACTTATTAGGAGATAGACTAGGGAACATGATGATGATGAACATAGAGAAATTGGATAATTCATATAAAACTATTATGTGTCCCCTAATAAGGCCGTTACAATCACTAAAATATAATAGTGGTAATTTATGCGTCAAATGGATTTTTTACATAGAATATAACTGGTTTTCTTATTATAGGATAATATTTTGAAAATTTTGGGTGCAACTATTCCATCTTATTTCTACATTTCATATCAAGGTGAGTGTAAAGTGAACATTAATATGATCTATATATTAACTAAGAAAGAGGTTCTAGTATAATTGTGGACAATTTAAGAGAAAAATAATGACGACTAAATGTTTTTATAATGATTCACCCACATATAATTGTCCTTGCACAATCAACTAGGATCCATAATATGTGACCCACTTGAGTCAAATAACCTTACCAACAACCAAATGTTTTGGGCTCAGATTGTTTTTCCTAACATCTAGAATATAGAGGGAATAATTTTTTTTATCAGCTACTCATACTTCACTTTCCATTTGAGGTGTTGTATGGGTTTACATGGACCATAATAGGTATATTAACTTGTGGTATGATTGTTCATAGTTAAAATGTGTGATAATGTTTTTTAATTGGTTGTGTGATAAGGTGGTTAAAAGATGGTTATGTGGTAGAGTAAGTGATTCATGGTTGGGGTTGTTCATGGTAGGAGTATGGTATATGGTTGAAGTCCATCATTTTCACTATAACCTAGTTTTCTAGGAATGTGATATACAAATGGGATATAGTATATAGTGATGGTTAAATTATTTTGGTTATATAGTTATGGTATAAGTTCTATGGTTATTTTGTCAGATATGATTCTATATGGAATGATTGTAGAAGGAATTGAAGCACATAACATTTTTTATTACGACATTAAAGAGACAAACTTGTGGGTAAGTGGTTTTGAGGGTATTTTTGGACATATTATTCAAAACAATGTTATATTATTTAGTAGTTATATTGGTTGCCTTATTCATGTTTGGTGATAGATGATCTATTATAGGTTCATGTCAGTTAAACTATTTATTTATAGAGGCATTTTTATTCTTCATCCTCATTCAAATGAGAGGCCATATGTGGGATCCTATTGATTGTACATGTATGATTAATCTTACATACACACATATTTTTTTAGGAGGGATTTAGAGATCATTCTGTCCATTACAAGCCTGAGGATTGGAGATATCGTTGGATTTTAATTGTAGTTTTCTTTAGTATATTATTTGAGAGACTTGAATTTTGTAGGAAATTACATGACATTGTGGATTTTGGGATTTCTTTATATCACAGAGTTCATTATCTGTTTTCATTATGATTTTTATAGAATTTGTGGGGGGAAATTCCTCCCATTTTTTTATTTTATAGACATTGTTCTTCTCCCCAACTCATTGCTTATTAGAGGTCTATTTCAAGGGTCACTCTCAGTGTGAATGAAATATATATGTGGTTTTCTAGTCATGCTTGACTTTGATTCAATCCTCTTACGTTAACATATTACATGATTTCCCAAAAACAATATAATATAAGTGACCCTAGATTTATCATGTACATATCCATATCGATTATAATGGTTTTCCAAAGGGTTTCGTTGGAAGGAATGTATCAATCAATATTTTGATGTATATTTAATTTTCACTATATTCTCTCAGGTCATTGTATATGAATGTATGTATTCATTATGTAATTTAGTTTGGAATCGTACTCCATCCAAAAATAAAATATGTTTATACTATAATGATGTATAACTATTTATTGAACTCAGAACTTTTGTTTCTAACAAAAATTAAATGAAAATTATGTCCATACATTTCTAAATACATCCTATGAAAATGTTTTATGAAACCCTCTGTTATTGAAAATTATTATTGTTTCAAATCAAAAATTTCTACATGCATTGTCCTGGATCCAAAAATAGTATACTCAAACATTTCTTGGACATTGAATAAGCTTTATGTATACTTTGAAGTCCCAACCAAAGTCCCATTACACTATAAAATATTACAACAAAATGATATAAATTTATTAGAACATTAATGCCAAATATGCCTAAAAATATTTAACTTATTTATTTCATTTTATAAATCAATAAAACCAAAATTAAAGGGAGAAAATAACAAAATACATTACATTACATATCATTAAACTACATATATGAATTTTTAAAATTTAGACATCTTTTAACAACTGTAAACTAAATCTTACACATATTCATAATATAAAGTTTTTTTATATTTAATGAATCATGTTATTATTTTTAATTAAATGAAAAAACAATTATTTATTCATTAGATAAAATATATTACCAACTAAAAAATAAGTTTTAAATTTAAGACTTTTTAATTTATCTATCCTGTTGCACATTAGAAATTTTTTAATAAAAATGTATTATTTTCATTTTCAAATATGAAAATTTAAATATTAATCATTATATGAAATTGAATTAAAATATTTTATATTATAGACAATATAAAAATTTTATGATTCAATTTAAATTATTTAAACCATTTACATAATCAAAAAATTATGTATTAATGATTATTTAATGTCACGACCCATCCCACAGGGCCTGTATCGTGACTACCCAAAGCCCGCCTTCCATAGGCCAGGGGCTGGCGACTAGCACCAAAGGCATAAATCCCTAAACTAGGAAGGCATTACCCTTATAAACTGAACACACACAACATAGTACACAACTGGAAGTGGAACACTAAGTAAAATTGTATAAAAAAGATAGTGATGAAAGTAAAGGGGGCCAAAAATACAATCCCAATAGTAAAGTAAAAGGAAACAAAAATGTACAAGTAAAACTAAAAGAAGAAAAGTAAATCAGCCATTGGGTCATCCTCTCGGGTTCCTACCTGAAGGGTAGGTACAGATGGCCTATTTAGCACTCCACGTCCATCTTTCTGCTCCATGTACCGTCTCGCCGAGTGGTCCACCTCCGGGTACCGTCGAGTCCTGCTACTATCTGCCTCAGTCAGCGCTGTCTATCGTCTGCAACCAACACAACTAGGTACGGGCATAGCCCATGCATGGGTGAGTATAATGATACTCAGTAGAGACCCCGAGACCCTCAAGGTATCACAAAATCCAACAAGGATAAACCATAAAGGTATAATGTCAATTGATAACAATTACTTAGGTATATTCCCATACATATACCTATGTTATCTAGTAACCCATCTCAATCATGAGGAATATACTAATGTCATTGACTCAGATCAAAACCAGGATTTTAATCATGGGGTGGTAACATGTAACACTCCCAGTCAAACTATTGAAACCTAAGATACTTTGTACTCTTCCTCTACAGAGTACTGTGGGTATGTAGTGTCACACAGAGGCACCTACCACTATCCTGGACTGATGTGGTACTCCTCCTGTCGAGTACCGTGGGTCCTCTACGTCACACTGAGGCGCTCCCCAATGTTGGTCTACCATGTCACACAGAGGTGCTCCCCCTCGTAGCCTACTGAGATACTCATCTTGTTGAGTACCATGAGTCTGTTTCATCAGACAGAGGTGCTCCCCAATGTGGGTCTGCCACGTCACACATAGGTGCTTCCCACTAGGCTAGTCAAAACACTCCGAGTCGAAAGGTTAGCAGTCGTCAGGTCTCTGCAAGCTACTATGTCTCCGTAATCCACTCTCTCGTCTATGGGAGGATCCGCTCCACGAGCTACTGGTCGAAACTCCAACTTTCACGAAGTCCCATGTAGAAGTATCTCAAAGGTCTGCCTCATCATAGGGGTCTCAACACAGCTGATGTGAAGTCAATCGGATGCCCGGTCTGTGAGTTATTGGCATTTCTGTTCTAGGGGCGTAGTTGGTTTTTAGGTTCAAACTAACCCGAACATATCCCAATTGTGTCCAAACCTCACGTGGGGTATGCCAAAAGAACTGTCTTGCTCTAATATTTCCGTAGGCATAGACAGTTCGTTGATTGGACACCTGTAGCCCAAGATATGGGTGAAAAGTTGAAAACATGACATAGTGGGTCTGGGTCCAATCCGACCCAGTTGGACTGACCTGGCCGAACCAGGGTCCGGACTAGGGTCCGACCTAGTCTTCGGGTCCGTCTCGGCCCGAGGGGGCGGTCCGGACCATGGGGGCAGCCCTTCCTGAGTGGGCGGCCCGGCCCAAGGGGGCGGCACAGCCTGAGTGGGTGGCCTGGCAGGAGGGCGGACCGCGTGGCCCGGCTGGCGGGCCTGCGTTGCCCGACGGGCGGGCGGCCCACAAGGCTTAGCTGACCTTGTGTGTGTGTGTGTGGGGGGGGGGGGGTCCCGACCCCCTGCTTGTCGAACGGAACTGGCGCTATGCGTCGGTTCAGAAGTCACGGGGCCCAGGAGGGTCTCGCCTTGTCTGGATGGTCGTGCGGCCAACTGGTTC
Organism: Viscum album; assembly: GCA_963277665.1. Classification (NCBI taxonomy): domain Eukaryota; kingdom Viridiplantae; phylum Streptophyta; class Magnoliopsida; order Santalales; family Viscaceae; genus Viscum; species Viscum album. The sequence continues at coordinate 1,369,183,606 of OY728138.1, read as the reverse complement.
CGCACAACTCGTGGCTGGCCCGATGCCGACCACTCCTACTCCTCCGTCGCGGCCCACCCTGGCTGCGGCTCACCTCCACCGCACAGCGTGACGGCGCTGCGCCCTTTCGCTGCATCCCAGGCTGGCCACGACCCCATTTTCCTTCGCATGGTACACCGGCATCACACAGTCTCTTCCGTGCGGACAGTAGTTCCAAGCCATTTCGGCTACCCGGAGGCCTTATGCCAGTGGTTGCTTCGTGGCCAGATTTCTTCGCGACCGGTTTCCTTTGTAGTCGACCTGACGCCGGCTGCCGTTGCTCCACCTCTATCATCAGAAAATGAGAACAATAAAGTGGGAGGGTCAAGACATGTTCGTGTGGTCCGATCCCTCCTCATTATGGTGATATCAATTAGCAATTCACATTTCATAATTTTAACAACATAGAATGAGAACAAAATCATCTCAATTCCCCTACCATTAATTCACCGGTCATCATTCACCGCATTAATCATGCACTCCCAATCCAAGCTTGTGCGTCGGTTCATTGACGATGTTGAGGAGGGAGGTTTCTCTACGTCAAAAAGTGTCCGGGGGAAGAAGACTGATGAAGAAGCGTCGTTGGCGTTCTTCATGTTCTTCGTTGGGATGATGGTTCTCCCTAGCACTCCTCTTCCTCCATCCCACCAAAATGAAGCATTCCAAAAAAATAATTGATGGAAACGTCATCTATTATTTTTTGGCACAACAATTCAAATTGTTGTGATTAATGAAATGATATAGCACATTTAATAAATGAAGGTGGAGTAGGATCAATTTATTAGTGGATAAGGTCAAGAGTCTTTTCCACTTAAATGGGGTGTTAAAGGGGTTAGAAACTTGGGTGGTCCCCATCGAAATTTATCCTCCCAAGGGAGGTTATGTTTGGGTGGCCCAACCACTATAACATCTCATGGGAGGATAAGGTGTGGTGGCCCCCACCCCAAACATTGTAATGTCTCGGATTTTTCCATACATTATTCCTAAAAATAATGGGAATTATTTCGAGACCAGGCTCTAAGATGACGTGCAGTTCCGAGGCCCGGTTATTCCAGAACAAATGTTTGAATTTAATTTAATAATTAAATCACGTGTGCATGTGGTTTTCCTGAAAAAGTTGAATAACACCCAAATGGGTACTCGGATCAGAAATTCGATGGCACCGTTGCGTTCAAAATAGTGGGTTTACCCTAAAAGAGACCTAACATCGACTGGCGCTGGCTGGTGGTGAAATCTGGTTTTTGGACGTAACCAAAATAAAATATTTTATTTAAAATATTTTATTAAATACTTGTTGCAGAAAAATCTTTTTATAGAGATTTCGCAAGGGATTAAGGTTACTTTTCTCATAACCCTGAATCTCCCTAGAGAGCTTTGGAGAAAATCGCCCAATGTGGTGACGGTGTTTTTGACGGGCTTCGCCGGCGACAACGACGCGACGACAGTATCTTCACCAGCAAACGCCGCGAATCCAGGTAGGATGTTTTTTTTATTTTCCTTTCCTCGTTCTTTATTCCTATGATGAATGCACACTAATCTGCAAACCAATTAGCCCGCAGATCGATCGTTTTGTGGGCGGGTGTGATTTGGCGTTTTATCGGGAAATCAAATACTAGAGAATTAAAACCTGTTTACTATTGTGGTTTTGATCTAAATGCGACGAACTCGGATCGTCACGAACAATGATCAAGGTTTGTCCCTCTTGTTCGATTCTTTGTATTTTTCTCCCGCATGTTCTTCATTGCGTTCTATGCGTTCTTGGAGGAAATCGATCATTGCACATTCGTTTTTTGGCGCAATGATCCATGATTGTAGATACAACCCCTGAGCGATGTCACAGAGGTGAGACGATGGTTTCGGCGGATGATTCCGAGCGGATCGAGAGACATGAGTTTTTGGGAATTTTTTTCAGATGGATTGTTCAAGATTTATGATTTTATTTAAGGACCGAAGCCACCCATTTTGTTGTTTGTATGATGAAACAAACCAACCCCTAGATTATCGGGAAGAACGGAGGAGAAACCATGGATCTGAAGGATCAGCCGCGGTACGAGGGGGAAGATGGCATTTCTAGAAAAATCTAGACTACACGGCGTGTAGTATAGGCTACACAGAATGTGTACGTCAGCGGACCACCTGGCATGTACTCCGGGAGTACACGAACACTGGTTGGGTACATGGCCATGTATACAGCATGTATACCCCTCCTCGGCCAGACCCAGCCAGATACACGGGATACCCCGTATACTGGTACATGGGCAGGCGACACGGACAGAGACTGTGTACAGGCACATGGCCAGCGTACACTAAGTGAGCCTCAGGTGCTCGGACACGGCATGTGGTCCTTCTACACGTCGTGTAGTTACTTTTTATCTGACAAGCCAAATGACACGGGCCATTTACATGGGTAGTACCCGAAGTCAAGGAACACGGCGTCTGGTCCTTCTACACGCCGTGTCGTTGAGTTTTACACAGCTTGGATGGATGACATGGGCCGTTTATACAGGAAGTATCCGGAGTCAAAGAACACGACATGTGATCCTTCTCCATGTCGTGTAGTTGAGTTTTACACAGCTTGAACGGATGATATGGGCCGTTTACACGGGCAGTACCTGGGGTCATGGAACATGGTGTGTAACCATACTACATGCCATGTAACCTGTTTTACATGTCTTGAGAAAGTTACCCTCTGTGACATGGACTAGTTTCCATAGGGTTTGTCCCCTTGGTCTTTCTCCTGAAGGATCCTGGTATCATTTCCAACATACAAGAGTATGATCCATTCAGTATGAATTCTTGAATAGAGTTGTTGGAATCCCCTCTGTGAGATTTGGATCTGAATCCTCTATTCATTCCAAGGACCCTAAGTAGAGTTCTTGGTATTGACGTGACCAACTTTACCCAGGCACCGATCCTCTGCTTAGCGTATTAGTTTAGATTGAGTTGTCTAAATCACCCCATGGCTATTTGTTGTGATCCTCATTTGAGCATCATGTTCCCAAGTACTTGTGGAGTGTGTTCTCCCGGAACGAGTACTTTGTATCTCTCTCTCTCTCTTCAGACCTAGGAGGGTGTTCTCCTGGTAGCATGCTTAGTGGAATCTTTAAGGTGGATCTTAGTGGTGGTTTTCTCGATAGTCGATCGTGCATGAGTATATCTGGATATTCATGTTATATTTTTGGTAGAAATATACTGTGTAGAGCTGAATGTATCTTTCTTTGTGGTATTTTCCCTTATTGTGTTTCCTTTGTGGTTTCGGGGTGTCCTACTGGATATTGTTATACTCACCCCTGCAGAGGCTTTTCCCACACGTATCGTGTCTTGTGCAGACGAGCGAGCCTTTGACAGGATTCTTGGCAGACCAAGACTGGAAGATACTCAGTGAGATCAGACAGGATGAGGTTTGTTCCTACAGCTATATACTACCGTCCTAACACCTTTCATTACAAGTTGGAAATTGTTACAAAATCTCTTTTGGTGGGATTGTACTTTAGGCCCAGGGTTTTACTTTCTTTTACTTTACTTTCCTATCGTACTCTGTTGGTTGGGTTTTAATGTGTGCATGCATCTTTTCCTTTTAGTAGTTTTTACTTTTCAGCTTTGTGGGCTTGCAGATGTGTGTGCGTGCGTACAGGTTTATTAGAAATTCTTCCCATGTTAATGGCATGCCTACTCTATGCTAGTCACCAGCCCCTGGCCTATTGGAGGCGGGCTTGGGGAGTTGCGGCTTGGGCCCCACTAGGACGGGTCATGACATAGTGGTATTAGAGGTGGTCAGTTCTACGTTAGGACCGAGAGACTATGAGTTGGTTTGGGGAAACAGTTTTAAGTGTTTCGAGTTCGGCTTTTTGTCTTGGGACCCCAGTGTTGGTGCAGGCGGCTGACGTATCCATAAACAAGGACTCTGATAACTTCTTTTTCGACTCAGAACATGAGAACACTAGTTTCATGGGAAAATAATGGTACATGCGTCATATAAGAATGGGTTGTGGTTTCCATGTCCTTCTTGGGTCAGTTCTCCAGATATACTCACTGACAGAGATACATCTTGTTTCTTCATAGGATGCCTCCGTGATGTGCGCCCGCTAGGATCCAGCAGCTCAATCACGAGGATGACCCCATCAGTGTTGAAGCTTCGATTCAGGGACCAGATCCCCCAGTTTTACCATCAGGTGGTGTCCCAGTTATCCCACCACTTGTGTAGAAATGTTTAGCGCCTGCTTTACCAGTGGAGGAGGAGCGTAGGCTAAGCGCACTCAACGAGTTTCAGAGATAGAGACCCCTCAGGTTTCGAGGTGAGGATGACCCTCTGGCAGTAGAGTACTAGCTTGAGGCAGTGACCAGAGTATTTCGTTTAGTCCGGACAACAGCAGACCAGATGGTGACCCTGGGAGCGAGCCTTCTGCAGGGCTCGGCAGGGTGATGGTGGAGTTTGGTTATTCAGACTCATGACGAGGCGACTCTTGCATGGAAAAAGATTGATCATCTCTTCAGAGAAGAGTTTTCATCCGTTACCCTGAGAGCAGTATGTATACAGGAGCTTCTTCATCTCTAGCAGGGAACCATGACGGTGGCTGACTATTCATCGAGGTTTACTGACCTCTCGTGGTACTCGATGGATATGGTCAGAGATCAGTACTTCAGAGATCAGACTTTTGAGCAGGGCTTGCGTAGAGATATCTGAGCTAGAATCGTCCATATGAGCATTCCTAATTATGATGGGATGCTCGATCGGGCTTTGGTGGTTGAGAGCTTCTTGGCAGAGAAGAGACAGCCTGCAGTTGTCAGTAGTGAGCGAGCTAGAGCAGAGACCTCGGCAGCAGGGAGCTGATGACGGGGACCCAGGCGTGGGAGGAGATTTCAGAGGAGATCCCAGGATAGGGGATCTACCATATAGGGTTTGGAGGGCGCATCCATCCAGCCTCGAGAGAGGCGATGCTAAGCATGTGATAGGTGGGGAAATCTCGCTCGAGAGTGTCCGACCCACCGTACTATTGGAATGGGAGTAGTGGAAGGACCACCGAGGCAGATGCAACGCGTGGAGAAGATAGATCCGTGGGGAAGAGAATGTGGTAGAGGAGCTGGGAGAGAAGATGGAGGTGGTCGGTGTTTTGACCCTTTACCACCACCACCCCTAGAAGGTCTACCCCAGGCTCAGGGAGCTGGTGGACAGAGGCAGGGACAGCTACATGCGGCAGAGGCGTGCGGCCCAGGTACTCCCGGAATGATTAGAGGTACAATATGTGTCTTTTATACTTTGGCTATTATACTGATAGATAGAGGTTCTAGTCATTCCTTTCTGGCTTCTTATCTTGTTCGAGACCATGAGATGCTAGTTGAGCAGTTGACTTGACACTTACGCTTAGAAACACTGACTGGAGAAGATTCAGTGATCACACACTTTTACAGACAGTGTGACCTGACCCTTGTAGGTGAGAATTTTGGTTGGAACCTCTTGGTGGTAGCGTCGAGGCCTTAGGATGTCATTCATGATATAGACTGGCTATCCACAGTTCATGCTCAGATCGACTGTTTTAGGCGAAGGGTACGGTGTGTCCATAGTGATGGAATGAGGTTCCCTTTTTTCGGTGAAAGAGAGTCCCAGGCAGCGCAGGATGGACTCATGTGTTGGAAGGTGAAAATATTTAGTATTCATTTTATACATATGGATGATATTATTGTGTAAATCTCTTGAAATGTTCTTGGATATTGTATTGTTGAGTGTCAGTTTCTTTCACTCGACATTAAATTCCCATGGTTTAATGAATATTTCATTAAAAATCATATAACCTTCATTAGGTGTTAGTAGAGATGAGTATAGGATTTCATTTACTATCCTCAAATCTCTATAAATTTCATTATTTACTATGGTTCATGGATTTGATTTTCTAAATATATAAAATGATTTTTTTTAAAAGAAGTCTTGAAGTCTAATGTTTTAATAAGAATGGAAATAATTTTTTTTGTTTCTCAACTCACCCCCTCTTGATTCATTTTATTATTTGATTGGTTGGCGTACCCTCTATTTGAAATCAGTAGAAATTACATTTAAGCATATGTGGTCTAAAAAATTTTCATAATCAATTAGAAAAATCAAAAATAAAATACAACCATAATATTTACATCAACATAGTAACCATATATCGAGAAATCATATTACACAAATCCATTATATCAACTATATTACAGAATATTATAAAATCCAAAATAATTTTTAAAAGCACAAATCCCAAAAAATTATTTCTCTTAAAAATAATAGAGAATTTAAAAATTATTTTTAAAATAAAAAAAATATTTCAAATAAAAAATCTAATTATTAAAAGGAATCCAAATAATTATTTTAAAAATTTAAAAACCAGTTATGTAATATTTTTAAATGTATACCATAAATTTAATTGTTTTTTTCCAAATAATTTATGAAAAAATTATAGTTTCAATAAAAACGATGAATTTTCATATTCGTATGCCTCTTCCCAAATTTCCTAAAACAATATTTCAATTTTCTTCATTATAATGTTTTCCATTTATAATTACCATATCAACAACACCAAAATAATAAATGTAAATAACCAATTAGATAGGTTTTTGTTGGTCTTGAAGCCTAAAATACTCACCAAAAATTAATATATAATCATTATTATCTCTAAATTCATGGGTTGACAAGAATCGACATCTAAAATAATGCTACAGAAAACGAACCCTCAATTTTGGGGTTTCTACACGCTAATTTCAAAACCTAAAAATTTATATCTATAAAAATTGAAATTCTCTAACATTTCATGAAAAATGGAAGAAGTTGAAGAAGGATATTAAGATGGAGAAGAAGAAATGTGTAATATTATAAATTAGGAACCTTGACGGTGAAACATGGAGGACGGGTAGATGTGGGTGGTAGAGAACAAATATAAGAGTTCTTCCATTATTTCACATGCCACATTACGATGGGGTTTTCACTATTAACTTCTAAATACTACTAATATTATTAATATAATTACTAAAAATAGATATTAATTATATGGGATTAGAAACCATAAAAATAATTCTAGTTTACCCCATACACTAGATTCCCCTACAGGTTTATCCCAAATAAATGTATATTACATTTTCCATAAAATTCTATGATTCTTCTGCATGTTTCAACCAATTATGGAATGTAGTGATATTCAAACATAACATTATATATTTCAATTCTAATACATCAACATTCTTTCCCACATGAATATGTTCCATCTACCACTCCTCACACCTAGACTAATATGGAAAATATTTCTTTAACCCATTGATCAAAACCTTCTATGATTTCACAATCAACATTATATTTCAAAAAATGTCATATACATGCACTAAATTCATCCCATATATTTCAAAAAATAGTATAAATAGATTTTATATCCTCAAATATAACTACCTACAAATAATAGAATCCCCAAACCATTGTACCGGATAAAACATCGTTTAACAATATTAATAATAAAGTAATTTTCAAAAATCATATAAAGAAAAAAAATACATCCTCTACTAAATTTGATCATGGTATGTACACCCCAATACCACACCACCAAAAATAAAAACACCAATTCAAGGTGTCTGGAATAATAATAATAAAAATAATTCATAGTATTTTGAGGAGATTAAAAACCATAAATATGCATGTACACAAGAACCCAGTGACTCAATACTCATCCCATCCCATAAGGAATGGAAATAAAACATGATGAATATATTTCTAAAATGAGTGGCTTGGTGACCCATGTCTTACATGGTCCAAAGGTACAGCTGATTGTGGTTCCAATGACCATGAAGAAGATGACCTAGAGTCATAAATGAGAAACATCCATCATGTCATGTATGTTGGATTTGGTTTTATAGAATTAAGTTCTATATAATTTATAAATACCTGAAATTACTATTTTTTGAACATTAAGTAAACTTTTATCACTTCATAATAGTTATTGTTCAAGACATAGTAAAAGATAATGCGCTAAGAGTAAATATTATTCTTAAAGGATATAATTGTTCCCCGCTATAATGTGACACTAGAAGTTATGTGAATTTGTTGTAAAATATAGATTTTATATCAAGATTAAATCATTTTATAGGTAAAAAATTATACAAAATATCGAGGTCAAAGACTCATAAAATTGTATATACTTTCTCTTGTTGTACAATATTGGTAATTTTTACTATTAGAGATTTTGGGAAAACCCCTGTATGAACAAAATTTCAATTCATATATCTAATTGGATGTTCCAATCTTTTTATGTGCATGTTTATTAATTTAATTTAATATTATGATAAAGGGATATCATTAGTATCAAACTTTAATCTATTGAATAAGATCATGATGCCAATATTTCATGCTGAAGTTGAATTCATTGGGTGCAACACGAGTGATATTGAGTTCATGAATAATGTTATAATGTATTTGAATAATATGTTATTTAATGAAATTTGATATCTTATTTCCTTTTATTGAATATAAATCCCACATAAATACATTGACATGGTGTTTTTTGGGAAGGTGAAATTCTAAAAATTTAATGAAAGTATAATCGAGCACATAGGATGATGACACCATCATGAAACATTATCTATTAGATATGTCATAATAAATGGTAAATAGTATACATTGAGTGTTTATCTGTGATATTAACTCATTGTGACATTAAATTAATTCCTTATGGGTTCCTTGGTGTGTTTCAAAATTGTTACCATTAACATTAGGCAGTTTTTCCTAATGCCACTATGAAAGTGGCTAAGAGGGTTATACACTATGTTTATCTAGAATAATTTATAAATTAAATTTGAATTTAATAAATTAGAATTAATATTGTTACTAATATATAGTTTAGTAGTTTTTAGGTTTTTTCAATCTCTATGATTTAATAACGACCTACTCATTAGAATAAATATGTGAATTAAATAATGGTAAATATTATTTGCAATAATTAATGAATATTGTTTTCTATATTTATCATAAATCAATGTATATATTTTTAATTATTTAATAAATAATAATTATTTAATGAATATTAAATTTTGTGGAGGGTTCCTGACCATGCTTAATGGGAAAAATAGAAATGTTATATTTAATATTATTTAATAATAATAATTTATTTTTGTGACAAATGATATTTATATATCTATAGGTGCATCACCCAACATGAATGATATATAATTTATAGTATAATTAGTCATGGAGTTGAATATGTAATCCAGGATGGGATAAGAAAATATGTTCAATTATCTACCCTATACAAGATTTAAAAGTATATTGTTACATTAGTTTCTAGGTTTATACGTTGGTTGTGTACAAAAAACATAAAAAAATTTTCTCAACCACTAGAGAGTATCCCATTAAAATTGTACTCAAGAACAAGAGTTCCAATACTCGTCCATGTTATTAGGACATAAATAGATCCTTAATAATACTTAATCTGTGAATGGATTCTCTATGTGATTAAGGATGAATAATGAATGAAATCAAAATTGAATGTTCTATCACTTAATGTGTCTATGATGACTTGCATGGATTTTGTAGCACATGTGTATCACCATTAGAGGGATTATTACATTTTATCAAAGACTGAAATGATTGTATGACAAGATTAGTCAAATAAATAATCCATATATAAATAATTACATGAAAAAAATATTTTTAAATTTATCTATAAAATAATTAAAAAATAAATCTTATGATCCTACATTCTAGTTTCATTATTTAAAATTAAATTCATCATTAATTTAATTATATTGGCCATGAAAGTCAACATAATGAAATTAATTGATTAATAATAGACTGAAAAATAATAATAGTTGGTTATGACCAATAGTTTCCTATAATGTTCTTAGATCCTTAAATAGGCATCAAAAAGAGGATACATAATTAATTTATAGTAATTTATTAACTATTGATTGGTCATATGTATTTGTTTCTTGTTTTATTTTTGGATTATTCATATTATTATTTAAACATTAATTAATTATCCTTATTTATTCATTATCACTCATATAAAAAATAAAATGATTTATTAACTTGAATAATAGCCAATGAATCTATGTGGATATGACTTGGTTTTTTGGGTTAAAAGAAGAATACATGAAGAGTATCCTGAAGGTACCCCATGTGCACTCGTGTTCAATTGGGCATGATTAATAACACTAGACATGGTATTTAATTCATTAAATACACCATGAAATCATTTCTTGCACACCTGGTGTTTACTGGGCCGTGATGGAACATTGTTTGACTAACATACATGCAATGTAACTCGCTTACACACTATGTATTTCAGATTTTTGTGTGCAGAAAACACATGGTCCAAACTAATCAATTTATTTAAAAAATGGCTCGGGGACTAATAAATCATTCATCTTCATGGTCACGTGTTTTATTGTTTTCATACATAGTGTATTCCTTATACACATCTACGATCAACTAACACACTCAATCCCTAGTAATTTTTTGGGAACACAAGAAATGAGGTTAGAGAACATGTACCTCTATTACACACATGAAACCTACAATATCTTGTCTAACTAATTTAATATACAGATAAAAATTAATAAAATAAATAATCCTATTATCATGTGTAATATGGGTCATTTAAATGAAATTTCATAGAAGATATTATTATTAATTATATATTATATTAATTTTCATGTTAAAATTTAAACTATAAGCATTGAATAGAATTTTTGTGTAGCATACTCTCAATCTGGGAATAGAATCACATTCAATTTAATTTACATATCACTATGTTCCATTTATTTAAATATTCACACCTCATAATTATGGGACTTAACATGTATGATGTATTCCATGTGAATAAATAGTACAAGGACCATGCTGAGTACTTTGTATGGGTACATATCGTTTGATTCAAGTATGCTTATATACGTTGATAATTTTAATTAAAATTAATTAATTTAATTTAAATTATAATTATGGATGATGGAGATTTTAGTAATGTTTGAAAGGAATTAATGTAAATTCATTTAATTAATTAATCAGATAATTATTTATAAAAATTTGGGGTGTCTCTCTTAATTAATTAACAAACTAATTTAATAACTAAGTTGAATGAAAATTTAATTTTTTCTTCTTATATATGGGTGATCATATTTTTATATCAATAATAATTATATGATAGGTTTCCCTTTAATTATTTTTTATTAAATTGAATTTATTGACTTAACATCATACCATAAAATAATTATTTAATATCTTACATACCCGTAAATTATTTTATATAAAATCTCAAAACTAATACATTGATTCCAATCACATGAGTATGAGTAAAGATTGTGTAATATATGAAGATCTTGGTAATGTGGAATTATTTCAGGGTCAAATCTTAGGCAAAACCAATCAATGTGTTTCACTAGACGAAATGTTAATGTTTTTGCTCATATTAGTGTTTGTTCAAGGACATATTATCCTAAGGTTGGATTTTTTTGTGATATCCTTGATATACATAATATTATAAATCACTCAAGATCATGATACATTATTTATTTATTTATGTTATTTTCATGTAAAGTTATTTTTTTAATAGATATCGTTCACATTAAACAATGGGATTTAAAATTTAAGCAATATGAATTTTAAAAATTAGATTACGCATAATTTTATCAATACCCACTTAATAGCATACGTAAAACCAGTTAATATTATCCATATTTTAATAAAGTTAAAATATAATATTAATACATAAATATTAAATCACTAAAATTTTATATTACATCAATAGTATTTCCAGTAACTAATTTTTAATTCAATTGATAGATCAAACTAATGGTTTCTCCATGTTTTGGTGCTTTCAATTATCTTCGAATTTTAGCATGGTTTTTAGTTTGACATAAACATAGTTCACATCAATGGTTGACTACCGAATCTAAAAATTTTATAACTAAGAGGCATGGATTGAGAAAATCCATATTTACTATTCTTTGACTAGTGAATGTGCTCTATATATAGAGGATCTATAAGTTAATGCATTTGGAAAAGTTCCGCATACCTAAAGCCATAAAAATAACTATTCAGACCCATATCATGGCTATGAAAAGGGTAATATGCACCTTTCCTAGTAGAATATAAATCCAACATGATATTACAAAATAAATGGATAGGTCCACTAAGTTTTTGGTTAAATATTGTGATATTATTATATTAAAAACTAATTTATTTAATTTAGTAAACTATATTATGCCAAAAAAATTATGATATTAATTATTGTAGAAATTAAAATACATATTTATTATACAATATTAATTTGATCTATAAAGGATAAGTATATCCATCAAACAGAACCCAATTTACAGTAATGGAATAACCACTTATGAATTATTCAATGCCATGGATGAAAATTATATTCTTTAGAAACCCTATATAGTAAGTCTTTAATTAAAGAAGATATCAAGGAATAAGTTTCTTGTTACCTAAAACATGTAGAAGATATAATTAATATACACCATTTCATTCTATCTTCTATGTACAATGATCTCCTAAATCAGTTTGTGGAAATGGATGTGTATAGAATCATGTATCAATATTGTGATCCTTATCAATAAAATGTTATACAAGAGAGATATGAGATCTCCCATATACTATTCACACATATGTGTGGATATTCAACAAATTCTAATCCTATTACAATCAAAATGATTGGTGGGCTATCCCCTAGGGGGTACGGAATATCCTTATAAACCATGTGTATGGTTTTGGTTTGTATAAAAGTAATTCTAAACCCAATAATATAATAAATATTTATATTTATAGGATCATAAATAATTATAAGGGGATTTAGAACATATTAAATTAATTATAGAAGATAACAACAACATGGGTCATTAAATTCCTATGGTCCTTATGTCGAATATGTAAAATAGGTACAATGAAAAGGGACTGACGACTCATTCCCTATACAATGATCCTAAGAACCATACTTACAAGAAGATGAATTTCTAAAGGTAATAATGTTATAACAAATGTGGTGTATTATTCCTGTGGAAATTTCAACCTCTAGAAGTAAATGTGACCCAAATTGAAGAATAAAGGGGATGATTTGGGTGCATTCATTATTGAGTGAATTATTTTTATATAAACATACTGGGTGTTAGATATAAATTTTGGCTCTCAATTATGTATCCAAATATAGGAAACAAGTATATTCTATATTATTTTCAGTGGATATGCATATCTTCAAGTATCCAATGGGGGACGTCTCACTGTGTTGGCTATAAGAGACCACCACTACCCATTTACGAATGAAATGATTTTGATTTAAAGTGGTATTAATTTTATCCTTATTTTAATAATAAAATAATATTTATTTATTTCCTTGAAATTTATTTATTTATTTTCATATTTTGAAATAATTAATTCCACATTTAAAATAATGGAATCTATTATGGTTTACAACAACTTATAAGGTACCTCCTCCCATCACATTGTCACATATCATAATACTTTTAGATCAACCTAACACTAAAACAATATCTTCCAACATTATTAGAAATATTTTAGAGATGTGGGTCTTAGAAAAACGCAATACCTAGGGTCTTTAATAATAGATACAATGGATATTTCTCAAAGAGAAGGTAATTCTATTCACCAAGCTCCTCCTTTTTAAAATCAACCATTACCAGGTTTCGTTATTTATTAATAATGAAAATATAATAAAAAAGTAGATATTTTATATTGAGGTGTTATTATGATTATGGAATATCCTATATCCAAATCATCTCCCATAAAATAGGAAACAAAACTATTTATCATGTTTGTGGAAGACTACCTACTTGCGAATCGATATAATTCTTTGCCCATCAAATACTATCAGGGATGGATAAAATGATAGATTTATAATAGTTATATGTCATTTATGACATAGTTATACTTATATAACTATAAATTACCATATATCTTAATACTTTATGATTAATTGTAAAATGATAGCATCGCTGATGTGTACATGTTGGTAATAACCTCTGCAAAGTGATGTGAATCATTTTTCACTTTTTCCATACATGGATGGTAACAAGGATATATTTAATTGATATATAAGATTTAAATGATATAATAATTAATATGTAACAGTTAATTAATTTTTATCTCCCATTTATACCTTCCATCTAAAATTGAAAACAACATTCATGCATACATACGACCGACTGTCTCCCTTAATGGTGTAATTATTTTTCCTATCTATATACTTTATGGATGATTAAAAAAAATATACTGAATATATATTATATTTATAAAATCATTAAAAATATATATATAAGGGAACAATTATCAATGTAGAAGGGAAGTAACTACCCAACCAAAACCTCATAAAAAACAATTAACCTCAAGAACGAATATTTTAATTTAGAATTATTAATAAATAGATATTGAAATAGTATAAGTGGATAATTAATGATATTATAAGTATTGATATGATTATTTTATATAATTTTATTGAATTTTAATTTACCATAAATGAGGATAGATTTGTTTTTAAGTATCCAGAACAGGAGGTTAAGGTATTTTCTTCTCAAATTGTCTTCTTTGGGATATACATTATGCTATGCACATATTTTATTTTATGAGGTATATATAAAGAAAAATTGACATGTTATATATTGAATTACTATATTTTCATGACATTGAATGATTAATATAATGCAATTATTTCATGGCCCTTACGATTTAAATGTTACTAATGTAGTAAGAGATTTATGTTTTAATTTAATTTTAATCAGGATAGTTTATACATGAATTTATATTGACTAATTATATGATAATAATCTAATAAATACAATTAATTTTTCTTCTAATTTATTTATTTCTATATAATAATTTTTTATATAATTTTTCTCAATTTATCTACTCAACTAATCAAAATAATGATTCTAATGAAAATATATTTTATATTTCACTTGGTTAGAAATAAAATTTCATTCTATATCCACATTTTATAAAATTATTTTATAGATTTTTAATAATATAATATTATTTTTTAATGTCTTTTTTAAAAATTATTAATTTTTTAAAAATGTTTTTAAATAGATCCACTTATCTTTTTCCAAATGAAGAACTATTTGAATTTTTATAGAATTGTGGAAGAAATGTATTCATTTAGTTTATAATAAATGAAATTATTTTCTTCCATCATGAAAACATAATGCATGATGATTCCATTATAAGTTTTCAAGGTTCTTTTCATAGAATATTTTTCCTTAATATTTGGGAATATATTTTTTTGTTAAATAATTTTTTAAATGTTGACATGGTATATTCCTCTAGTAATATTATAATCATTATTTTAAAGGAATTTTCATCAATTATAACTTCAGTTGATGTTATTTATGATTTATTGGGGATATGATCAAGTGATTCCATCATTATTCTTTATCTATGTGGTTTATGATGTTGAGATATTAATTGAACCCATTTATTTTTTATGGTTACTTAAATGATGAAATGATGAAGTGGTCATGAAACCTCTGTTCTTTCCATGTGTTCTGGTGTTATGATATGATTATTTTTTTATAATATTGTGCAATACATATGCATGGTTTTCATTATTTGATGGGTAGGCCAAAAAAACATATATACTGCTAATATTTTTTCAAAATCTGTATATCCCATGAGATAATTATAGTAAACATGTTTATGTTCTTGATCCTATAGGGTAAATAAGTCAGTTTTCTTGGCCCACTATGGGAAACAAGTGATTTTTATGATATTATTTTGGAAAAAATTCGATCGGTTTAAAATACTATAGAAAATATGCATTGATTCATGATTTTTAATGATTTTATTACCTCTATATTTAACCTTAACATATGAAATGGATTATATATTTATAATGTTTCCAATCTCTTATGATATGAAATTATAGTTAATGAATTATTTGTAATGATTTTTAATTCTTATGACATATGAATTTTGTAATAAAAAAGCTTTATTCAATAAATCATTTTTATGATCCATGATATAATATGTGTGAACAAAATCAACATGAAATTCTCATAGATATAAATTACATAATTTATTTGAATATTTATTACATTACACAAACATACTCCCAAACACCACATTAGTATATTGCCTTTGGAAACATGGAAAAATAAACATTGGACCATATGTTAACAATTTCATATCCCCCTATGCTATTCAAATCTATAAAACATATTAGAAACATCGTAGATGACACATATATTCATATCGTATGGAAAGAAACGATAGTAAAAGCTGAGCTAAGATGCATAGTAATAGTCAACATGGGATACATAGATGTATCATCATGAGCATAATGGTATGATAACATGAAAATAACATTATAAGATCATACCCTACATATCAAAGATAATAATTATGATTCATGACATATATATTGAAGGTCGCAATAAGTGAATTTTAATTTAATAAATGAGCATAATCTATGAGATCAAAACACAGGCATAATAAATGGGTGTTTGGAGAACACATAAAAATATAGTATGATTTTTATATTACTAAATGTTCACTTCCATGGAAAATTAAGTGGAATTAGTTCACTCTGCAAAACATCTTTATAATCAAGGATAATTTCCAAAACCATCATAGAGGAATAATTTTATTACTGCCTAGGTTCACTCTCCATTACAACCATGTCTATCTCTTGAGGTATAAATATTTATCTAATGCATGAGAAGAAGATAACGGTACCACCCTTCACATAATAAAATCATACATATATGTGCTATAAGACAGTTATAATAATCATATAATAACCCATGACATGAAATGGGTATCATAAAAATTTATTAAAATGTTAACATATGTAAAAGAGATTGGTTTAATAATATTTGCATAAATCAATAAAAAATTGAGTTTCATAAGCATATAACATGGTAAAGAGAAAAAAGTTTCATAAAAATATAACTCATAGAATAGAAACATGTTTCATAACCATTATTACATAAAAAATGAATTATTTATAGAAATAATGTTAATGTTACCCTTAGACCAAATGAAATATAATACATGAGTAACACCAATGGATGTAATAATATATGGGAATAAATATAGAATGTTCATTTATAACATTTCATGAAGAAAATGTGCATTTATCTTTGAAAAAAATTTAATTTATAAAACATTTTGAAAACCTTTTTATTTGAAAATAATTTAAAAAATATACTATTTAAGAATCAGGGAAATTATTGGTAGAGAAAATAGAATGTTCTGTTTATGTGTTACACATAAAACTGAAGGTTCTATTCATATTTTTGATAAAATCCATATAAGAATTGTTTTGGAAAAAACACAGGGATTAATTTCAAAAAAAATTGTAAAAATTATAAATCTGAAAATTTGTGTTTTAAAATTTATATGAGAGTTATAATACTTTTTTGAAAACATTTTTATAAATCATATGTTTTACAAAAAATAGATTTCCGACCAAATAGAGAGGTAGAGTTGGATATTCCTGAAATTTTTTTATAAATACATATAATTAGAAAAGAGTGAAAAAATTCACTTTTACATGAATATATAATTAATAACTAGATAATAATAAAATTTATGGTAATTCTCGATATATTTTAAAAATTGAAGCACAATCATGAAAAATCCTGATAGACTGTGAAATTGTAGAAACAAAATATTACAAATTTCATAACATTTAATCATAAAATCCCAAAGAATAAACATACATGAGTCTTAAAATATCAAAAAAACAATTATATTCTAGATATAAAATTTCAAATGGGTTTCATATAAACCAGATATAATAATAATGGTGCATAACATGTGTCTTAATGAAGGAAAATTGAGACAAAATCCCCTAATATATTTGCTAGCATTCAAACTATAATTACATTAAAGATAAATCCTAAAATGGATAAGTAAATCTAAATAATTCCCATTATAATAATAAAAAAATAAATCAATGGGATGTATAGACTCCACATACCAGAAATTTGAGGAGAACACGGGTTGTGTCTCATTGAAAATAAAAGTGATACAAAAGTTATATACCGTATATCCTGACGTCCATTGTACCTATTCAATCATGTTGTATAATAAATATAAGTTTATTATAAATCTAATAGTCAATAATATTAATTTTAATAATACTATATATTATTTCCTTAAGACCTTTTATTTCCTGTTTATTAACAATTCCATGTTAATTTTATGTTTCAGGAATTAACCACTTTGTTTTTAGTATATGATTTGATTTGTCATATATTTGGTCCTATTTTGTTAATAATTATTTAATTATAAACATAATGTTAAATATTATATTATTATAATATATATTCATTATATATGTATGTTTATAATACTTGAATTTTAGTGATTTTAAATGAAATACATTATTCATGGAGATTGTAGGTCTTATCTAAGCATTGACATTGTTTTGAATTTATCATCATGTTGACAGAATGATAATTAAATTATATATATAAATATATATATATATACATATTCTCATTCAAGTATAATTTTTATCTCAAGAATATAACATATTTAAAAAAAACATCCTTAATATATTCCATGTAATCTCTGAATGTATCACATTACCTCGGAAGACACTAGTCTGTCATACACACGAACGACATCATAGAATTCTTAAAAAATAGAAAGCATGAAGGTATGTTTTATATAATAATTTTATAGGAATAAATAAATCATAATTTTTATATTTATATCACATAAAATTATTATTTACATCATCATTCTTAAAAATGAATGGTGGTAATGGAAAAACAAATAACATTGGTTTGTGAGGTGGTAGGCCTCTATACAAATGAATAATGATTTCGTAACACATTTGATGGAATTTTGGGGTGTTTTAAGTTTTAAAAATAAAATTAAAATTCCTCATTAAATTTATTATACATAAGGTATCAAATAACCTTGATATAAAAATAATTGAGGAGGTTTTAGGATTAAATAAAACAAAAACTTTCATTGATGACCATTACATCTTACTCGGGTGTCTTCTTTTGGTTTTCCAAAAATACTATTTTTTAGATTCATTCCCAAAGAAAGGAATCTGTTATGAGAGAAAGGAATTTGGAAATATATTTGGAGAGGTATTGGATAAAAAATGGCATGATAGGTGTGAATAGAGGGGGTGATGGGGTGACCTTTTCTAAGGGACGTAAGTAGAAAACATGTAAATATTTGAAATAGAGAATTCCACCAATGACTTTTCCATGTCATGTGGATCCAATAATGTACCGATATCAATAATATAAGATATAAGGTATAAATATGGCCATCCAATTAGTGTTGGACATATTTTTAGGTCATTTAACCCCATAAAAAAATATATTCCCTTTGTAAAATAGTTTTTCTCTTAATCGTCAATCTTAATATTAATTTCTTCCACAAAACAGTTTGTTAAAAAAATTTGGTTACCTTATAATAAATTATAAACTATTATTTTTAAAAATATTAAGTCCATTTAACCAAACTCAATTCACTAATGTGGAAGAAATTAATTCAAAAATAATCCTTAAGAGGAGATGAAAAAATCAGTTAATAATTTGAAAATGTTAAAAATAATGAATTTTTTTATATAAAATATCACATTAATATTGATTAATATGAACTAAATTTGATTTATTTACATATAATTTGAAGTATTATACTTAAAAAATAATTATAATTAAAATCTAATTCTATAAATAAATTATAATAAGAGGTAGTTTTCAATTAAAATTTTGTATTTTTTACTATTCCACCAAAAATAAAATAATTCAGAAAAATAAAAAATATTCACACTCAGATATTTTTGAAATTTTTAATTAAAAAATTATTTTTATTTTTTCAAATTTAGTTTATAAGAGATTCAAAAATTAATTTCATTATTATTCATTAAAGGACATATAAATTTTCTTTTGAGAAAATAGTATTCTCAAAATATATAGAGTCGTATAAAATAATAAATTTCATTATAAATGTGTTTTATTTATATAAAAAATTAAAAATTCAATTTAAAAAATTGTTATTACTATTCCTTTTACTAATTTTAACATCTAGTTTATAGAATACGGGTTCAAATAATTATAATAAAAAAATGATGTTTTGATCAAACTGTGTGTTGCATATAACAATAGATAAATCCAATGTTGTTTGAAACACAATTTTAAAATTGTATAGCATATAATGATATATTTTATTATTTTAGAGTATATGGAAAGATTAATATGGTGTATCATGCATTGATATCCATCGAAAAAATTTAATTTATTCAGAGGAAAAGAGTTCTTATGAACTCAATGTGTTACATTAAACCCACCTTAAAATGAATTTAACCATTGAAATTCATCACATTGATACAAAATAACGAGGATCATTTTACCATATAATATCCCAATTTTTACACATTACCATCTCTAAATGAATGGTTAGTCATAAAAAATTTACAATGTGAGTGGACTTGTTTCATAGAACATTCCATATATGATCCAAAATCTACATCTGTTATTCTTAATAAAAATGATCTTTCTCAAATAGTATGACCTATGAGTTTATTACATGTGAAGGTTTAGGTATTTATTTTATTTGGAGAGATACATGGAAAACATCATGGACTTGAGTGATATTTGTTTTGATTTACTATGAAATTAGATACCATCTTAATCCCGTCAAGAATTTTGAAGGGATGCATATAACTAGGTAAAGGATTAACTTTCATACCAAACCTCATAACCATATTCTAGGGAGAAATTCATAGAACAACTTATCACCAAAAAAAAATCTATATCCTAATGATGGTTATTAGTATAAAATGTCTGCTTACTCTAATTTTCTTTGATATTATGCTATATGGATCTAACTGCCTCATATATTTCATCATTTATCTCATATTCTAATATATTTATTTTTACAACTTCATTACAACACTTTGGAGATCTAAATTTCTTTCCATTTAGGGATTCATATGACACCATATAAATTCTTTATTGAAATATATTATTTTAAAAAAAACTCAACTAGATGAATGTTTGGAAACCAACAAACCTTAAAATCCACCGAAAAATATCTCAAAATATCCTCTAGGGTTTGAATTATTATTTTTGATTGAACATATTTCTTGAGGATAATAAGATGTTATGAAACTCAATTCTATATCATGGGATTTTTGATTAATTAACCAAAACATTTAGGTAAACTTTAAATCGATATTAGATATAGTGGAATGGGGTACTCTATGAAACTTATTACTTCCTTAATGT
Source organism: Viscum album (assembly GCA_963277665.1). Taxonomy (NCBI): domain Eukaryota; kingdom Viridiplantae; phylum Streptophyta; class Magnoliopsida; order Santalales; family Viscaceae; genus Viscum; species Viscum album. The sequence goes on along the minus strand of OY728138.1, from coordinate 1,369,162,363 downwards.
ATATCCTATAATGATGATCCAGATAGAATATATCTCTCTTAGTGGTTAAGCATAATAAATTGTTAAGGTAATCAAATACCACCCAAAAAACATTATTTCATTAGACGTATTGGCGAGTCCTATCAAAAAACCATGGTGATGTTTTCCCATTTGCATTTTGGTATGGGTAATTGTTGTAACATCCCCTTATATTTTTTTCTTTCACCATTAAATTCCTACAATATCAAGGAAAAATATAAAAACTCTAAGAAATATCTCTTCATTCTATCCCACTAGAAGAATTTTTTCATGTATCTATACAGATTCATACTTCAAGGATGTATAGAGAATGAATAAATATGAGCATATTATAACAACTCCTTCTTCAAATCTGGAATACGTGGAAGGCATACACGATTCTAAAAATATATAATTAAACCACGGTCAATGTAAAACTCGAGGACATTCCCAACCTTATCTTATATCTATATATCCTCCATATAATATTATTTAATCATCACATGTATAAAATAATTTAACATTTAATTAGGAAAGATAATATTTTACCCCTTCCTTCTAGACCTCATGATCTATCTATTATATATCCATAAATATTGGATCATTTGTGATCCTCATCATAGATATGCTAGCATGACCCTTTAAACTAAAATCATCAGCCACCTTATTTTACTTTATTAGTGTTAATTTATTGAGTAGTTATAATCCATTATTAGCTCTAACTATCTTCCCTGGTGTATGTTCGATTCCTTTTATGTGAATATACACATTAAAATATTGTGATTGGAATATATATGCCCCAATTTTTTTTATAAATATAACTCCTCAATATATTTATTGAAAAAATTTCTACAACTAACTGAAAATCATGGTTTGGGTAGTTTTTCTCATGAATTGTCTATTATTGAGAAGTATAAGAAATAATCATGCCATTTTTGATGAGAATAAATCCCAATCCCTTCTTTGGTGCATCACTAAAGAGTATATAACCATATCTAATATAGGGTAATGTAATAAAAAGTGGAACTGAATGACCTTATATTTAATCCCTTGACGTTTTGTTCGCATTCATCTCTTTTGAGGAACCATTCACCGTTCTGAGTTACCGTGGTGAGTGCATTAAATAGGAATGAGAAATTATCACCAAAGACATTTTAATATCCATTAAAACCAAGTAATCTTTACAACTCAGTCACCATTTTTATTCTAATACAATGATCAATAATATTATACTTTTATGAATCCCTAGATATACCCTCTCTCGAGTTTACATGATAGAAAAAATAAAATCACTTGTTTCTAAATTTCACAGATTGAAAATTTTATGTATAATTTTCCTTCATTAGTGTTATTAGTAAGATTATCCAATAATATCCATCCACTTTCTTGATCATTGAATATACTATAATGACATCTATAAATACTTCCACAAACTGATCGAGGTAATCTATAGAGACTCTATTCATAAAATCCATGAATATTGATTGATCATTCATATGAAAAAATGGAAACAATATATATTAATAGATTCTATAACTTTTATGAAAAACTATATTAGTTGTATACTAAATCTTAAACCTCAATTAATGTTTTCTAGAATAAAGATCAATCTTGGAAATTTATTTATCTCCATGTACTTGATCAAAAAAGTCAACAGTATAGGGTATAGGATACATGTTCTTGATGGTGAACATGTTCAGTTCTTGATAAAAAATAAAATTTATAATCGATCCATCTTTCTTCATAAAAAATACAACAGATGCACCCCATGGTGAGAGACAAGGGTGAAATAATCCATTTTCATGATTATCCAGGATCTTCTTCTTCAATTCCTGTAACTAAATCTTGTCCATTCTACAGCGCACCTTGGATATTGGTGTGGAACCTTTTATGAGTTCTATTGAGAACTGAAATTCATGTTTTGGTGGGAGGCGTGGAAATTATTCTATAAATAAATACAAATACTTCGGAACAATAGTTATATCATCGATGTAGTGTTTTACCCCATATATTTGGGACAAAATACACTTCGAAAAAGGAATAATGGCCAATACAACCAATGATATTTCCATTAAAAATTCATGTTTATCATCACACTGATAGATGATCATCAGATCAATTAGAATTTAAAATGTGAGATTACTTACTTATAACCTGATATATACCTTATGTAAATAAGTCTAATCCATTCCCATGATAAAAGAAAATTCAACATGATGGTGAATAACATGAATTTGGGGAGGCATATTCACACATTCTTGAATAGTAAAGGAAACATAGACTTGTGATTTGATAATCATACAATTAAGGATATTTAAAAATACATCATCAATGAATCATTTTAGATACATATTGATACCCATATAAAATTATTTTCATATGAAAGAGTGTGTTTATATATTGTAAAAGAAGGGATTATATGTTCTAGAGTGGATTGTGAGTGTACCTTTCACAATGTTATTATCATTTCACTCATAAAAAATCGTAATTGATTGATATTTGGAATTTTCCCATGATATAAGAGGATTCTGAAATTAATCATAATTATTAACAAAAGGTTTTGGATATGGTTTTCACAATTTCCATTCTCCGTACACTTGATTCGGTGATGTTTGGTGGTGTATTCTGTATAGGTTTCTCTGTATTTTCATTAGTAAATAACTTTTTTCCCTCCACATTGGCAGTTAAATGCATGATGTACATCCTTCACACACATAAAACATTACCTAGTCCTATTAGTTCAATATCCTATATGATTTATTCCACACATGGAGAATAAATGAATGATTTTATTATTTTATCTATGGTTCTTGTAATTCCCTTTTAATTACACCATTCTATTTTTATAAAACCCATGACCATGATGGGTAACACCTATATTTATTTCCACCTTAATGGAATATTGGACAATTTCTTCACATCTATTGATGTCTCTTATGGCTAACACTATTCATAGACTTTGATTTATTCCACTGATGAATTGATCAAACTTACCTTTATGTTGGATGTTAATATTATAATCATGCCTCACAATTCATGTAAAATTATCCTCAAAAGCACCAAAATATTCCTCATAACATTTCTTCACCATAAGGATCTCATTCACCATCTCCATATGAAGAATAAGTGGAATGTACTTATTAAAAAATATGTTCTTGAAATCATCCCATTCCATTTAGCCAATTTAACCTTTTGCCTTGTATTATTGATTATAGTCCAGTAGTAATCCATGTCACCATAAAAATAAAAAAAATCAGAATGACATTCTCATGTTCTGAAAATTTTAGAAAATAAAATATCATCTAAATGGTACTGCTCTATTTCTCATCCAATATTAATTTATAAGAACCACTGAAAGAAGTTGGACTTTTTCTCATGTAGGGATCAATAAAATATTCTTCCCTTATTTGCTGATTTTGGAGTCTTGTTTGATTCATAGTTTGATAATTTTGTGTGATCATAAAAACAATATTTCCTATTCTATATCCCATAACATTATGTTTCAAAATATAAAATATGTTGCATTTCTTATCACATTTGTCATTAACATGGTTCCTTTAGGTTCTATCCATTGAATACAACCCAAAAACATGGTTTAAGAAACAATTATCAAAGTGAGGAACAACATAGTCAGGAAAATTACTTAAAATATGTCTAAAATAAAAAAATTTATTTAATATGTTAAACAATAAGTTTATCCTAGGACTTTTAAGTTAGCATCTATTTAAATCCATGATGATGTATTATAAATAGTTTTTGCATTACCAAATCATATCTTTCAGGATTTCCAAATTAGGTGTACAAAAAGACTAATTATTAGCCCCTACATCATGATCAAGTATTTAAAAATAATATGTTTTTAGGGTCGTTAACATTTTGTAAATTTGTGATAGATCCACATACATTTGAATAATCAAATTATGGATGTAATTTCTTGGAAAGAAATTACCAAATTATTTACCATAACTCCCAGACATAAACTATTATTTTAATAATCCTTATATTTATACATTAAAATTTACTTAGGGACTTCAATATGGTTTTATAATCATAGTTTCGAAACGTTAACCAAAAATCATTCTATGATAAAAACTAAAAAAACCTAGGATTATCATACATTGACATTAAATCATTCTTGAAGAATATTTATTGCATTACATAAACAATCACCCAAAGAGCATATTATCTTAGTGTATTTGAAATCATGGAAACATAAACAGTAGTCCATAAGTGAATTACATAATCTCCCACCATGTTCTTTATAACTATAACCCTTATTGAAAACATAATATATAATAAATATCTTCAATACTCGAGGAACGAAAATATAATAATAAGTGAGATTATATTCTCTGTAAGGGTAATAAATGGAGAAACATAAGTACAATAATGAGAATAAGGGTATTATAAAATGATCATAACATTATAAGATCGTACCATTCATATAAAAGGTCATAATTTTGATTCTCGACATAATGATTAGCTGTCATAATACATGAATCTTAAAGGAATCAAAGAGCACAAACCACTTGAATAAAACATAGACATAAGATAAATAATAGTATTAAACAAATAAATATATAAAATTATTTCCATAATAGTCAAGGATCACTGGCAAATCTATCTAAATAAAATGTGTTGACTCCACAAACTACATTAAAAGTAATGGTTCGAAATCAATTCAATATATGCAGAAAAATTCATTATTGAACCAGTTTCACTCCCCATTCCATCCATGCCAATCTAATGTGATATAAATCATTACCCAATTCATTTCAGAGAGATACATGTATCACCTATCACATAATAAATTCATACATATGTGTTCTACCATATCATAAAATATCATCATATCATAAAATATTAAAGGAAATTGGTTTCATAAACATTTCATCATATCATTACATATGGAAAGGATATATTATTAATATCTATAACATAACCTAAGAAAATAAGTGGATTTTGTTAAAATATAACCAATAAAATAGAAATGGGCTTCATAATAATATAACTAATGGAAGATAATTTTTTATAAACATATTTCCATCAAAAAATAAACCATTACGGTAAATAATGTTAATGATACCCTTGAATAATATCCATAGTAAGGTAGGAGTAACAACAATAGATGTCATCCTAGATATAAAATTATTTTGAAAGATCATTAAATCAATTTTTAAGGAAAATATCATTTCCAATTTTAAGAAATATTTTTAATATAGAAGTAATTTTATAAGGAAATTTATTTGAAAATAATTTGAAATGTTACTAAGGAAGATTTTAATAAATGATTGTTCATGATGTCATAATGTTTTGTTCAATCCAAAAATGAAAAAATGAAGGATATTATCATATTCTTGATAAAATCCAAGTGCATATTGTTATAGAATAAAACATGATGATTATATTAATTTTTTTAAAAACTAAAACATGGTAAAAGAGTCATTTTTATATTATATGATATTAATAAAACTTTTTTGAATTTTTTACAACACATGGTTTTGATAAAAACTTATTTATGACCGAATAGAGGGATAATGTTAGACTTTTATAAAAAGAATTATTAATATATATAAGTATCAAAGAGTGTAAAAAAATTTATTATTAATTGAATATATCATAAATAAACAGAATATAATAAATTTTGTTATAATTGACGAGGTATATCATCAATGGAATCATAATTATCAATAATCATGATAATCGATGAGATTGTAGAAATAAAATATTACAAATTTGGTAACATTGAATCATAATATCCCTAAAATAATAACATTAAATTAATATTAAAATATCATGAAAATAATTATATTAATTATATAATATGATAAAGGATCAGTATATACATCTCATTAAATAATATAGGTGTGTAATCAAACATGTGTCTTGATAAAGGAAAATTGAGACCAAATTCACTTACCACTTCAGACACATTGAAACCATAACCCCATGTAAGAAATATAATTAAATGGATAGCTAAATCACAATGTTTTTTATTATTTTAATTATAAATTACTTCCATTGGGTGTATTCACACAAAATATAATAAATAGGTGGTGAACATGTCTTGTTTCTCACAGAAAATAAAAGTGGTATGAAAATCCCTTAGCAAAAGTCTGGGATTCCATTGTACTCATTAGATCCTATTGTATAAAAAATATATGATGATAATATATCTATTATAGATACATATTAATTTATATCATACAATCTATTTTTTTCTTATAAATGTTTATTACTTTTTTATTAATAATTCCATGTTAAAGTTATGTTACAGGTAATAACTACTTTTTTTAATATATATTCTTATTTATCATATTATATGTATTATTACATTAATAATGAATAAAATATATCTATAATTATAGGAATGATATTAATATAATATATATTCTATATATTATTATTTATAATAGTCTATAAAATTTAGTGATAGTAAAGGAAGCACATTGTTCATGGAGACAACATGTCATACGTATGCATGAATGATTTTTGAATTTTCTTTTTCTGTTCAGAGAAATAAAATTAAATGATGTATATATACTATCATTGTAGTTAAATTTTTTATGTTCTATATATCAAATATTGTTATTAAACCCATACTTAATGCATTCCATGTAAATTTTTAATGAATGGCATTGCTTCGCGAGGCGGTAGTTAGTCATACACAGTCACGATGTCATCATATTCTCATAAAATAGAATGAATGAATTTATTTTTCATATAATAATTAAATAAGAATAAATAAAAAATAAATATAATATATATCATATATAAACATTATTCCCAACATTTAAAGGTTGTAATAGATAGATTAATGACATCTGTTCAAGAGGAGGTAGTTCGTCATGTACAGAAATGGTGATTTCATAACTGATTTTATGAATTTGTGTTTCATTTTAGAGCATAAACATAACAAAATAACATATTATTATATTAAATATATTTAGGTTATTATATATTATTTATAGAAATATATTTTAAAAGGTTTGAGTACGAAATTAAACAAATACGTTCATTGATGAATATTACCTCTTCTTCATGTATCTTCTTCTGATTTGCACCATATGGCTACTTTTCATGAATTTATTCCAAAAATAAGTATTATAGGATGATATTAATATATTTTTTGAGGATATTGTGGTAGTTATATCTAAAAAAATTATCATTAGGGGTTTTATGTGATGGGGAGATGAGGTGGTCGTTCAGAGGGTAGGTGATTGAAAAATAGATAATTTTTTGAAAGTTATAATTACACCCAAGTTTTTTACATTTAAAATGGAAAATATAAAGGAAATATATAGATAAAAGATGATATAATGTCTAAATATTTCCATAAAAGGTCTGTTGTTAACTTTTCAACATCATTTTTACACTTAATCATAATCTTTAGCGCATTTGTAAACTCGTTCTTATCTTAAAAGATGTGATTAATTTTTACTATTTTCACTAATAAAATTGTTAAATAAATTAATTCTAACTTATTATAAATAGGAAGTTATTAGTATTCCAAATAAGGATACGATATTTTAATATTTAATTCCATGAATTCTAATAAATTAATTTAAAATTAACCTCCGGGATGAGATGAAACAATGGGTTTTAAAGTGAAAAAGTTCAATTGTATGAAATGTTTTAATATCCAATTTCAATATTAAAATTATTCAAATGTCCTAAATAGGATTTATGGATATATAATTTTACTAATTATTCTTTAAATATAATTTGAAAAATATTTTTTCTATATAAATAAAATAAATTAAAATGATGTTTTATATTGGAATTCAATATTTTTCACTACTCATCCAAAAATGAATTATTTCAATAATCTCATAAAAATTCACCCTAAACTAATTTTTACATTCTGAATTCAAAAAAATGTTTTATTTTTCATATTAAATTTATTTACGTTTTCAATATTAATATTGGTATTTTTTTAAAAGGACATGAAAAATAATTCTTTGGAGAAAATAGTATATTAAAAACATATAAAGACTTTACAGATAATTTTATTATTCATTATCAATATTTATTATTTATGTATAACCATTATAAATAAGATTTAAAATGTATTTAATAATATCTATATTACTAATTTTAATATCTATTTTATAATATTAATATTTAAATAATTATAACAGCAAAATGATGTTTCATAAAATCTCAGTGTCACGTGTAATGCATGTTAAATATTGTGTCACGTATAGTGTAATATTAACATGGTGTAACGTATAATTCGAGACTAACATGTTGTACAATACAACATAAGATTATTTTGGTGTAGAGTTCAATGAAATCCATAAAATAAATTGAATTTAATCAAAAAAAATTAATAAAAACTCACGGGTGTTACATGAAATCTCTAAGTTTTATTCATGGTCGCATATCATTATTAGTATCATATTAATTAATTTGATGTTAGATTGATACCTACCATGTATAACATTATTGGGTGTCTTATATCACCCATTATTATGTTTCCTTTCCCCATTTCACCAACAAAGCTTCTAGGTATGATGTGCCTAAGAAGGTTGTTATTAATGATGAACATAGTGCATGGAATTGTAGTTCCATTTTGAATAGGTTGTTTATATATCCAAATTGTAAATGCTACTAAACCTATATGATTTTGATATGGATTATTATGATATGTAATTAATATAAATACATATATACATATATATAATATATTTATATAAAATACTTGTAGCACAATATTTATAGTAAACCACAAGTCATCACAACTATAGTAGGAACAAACCCTATGTCATAAGACGTTATAGTACGATATATACCTACAAAAATTTATGTCATAAGGGAGAATGGGGGAACGATATAAGTTATTATTCCATTACCTCAATATTCTAGACATTGTATAAAACAACCCACAATGTATTTGGGTATTAGACTCACTATCGACATAGTTGGGAAAGAATATGAAATCATAAAATATAGAAAAAGGTATAAAATTCACCAACCCCGCTAATAAAATTATATAGTATTAGATTCATATATCATTATCATAGAATATGAACAATGGATAACACTAGTAAAAAGTAGATATGAAAAGGAACAGAAATAAGTAATCTCTCATTAATTAATTTAATATTAGTCAATATTATTATAGGATTAAAATTCTAATATTTTTACGCAAAGTGGTGATAAAAAAATAATTATTTTGATTATATTATCAATAATGTCATCACAATTAAATCTGGTTAACAATTTCATTATAAATGTCGTGTTTTAATAAACCACATTACAGATTCAATATTTTAACCCCTTTCTCCAAGGATCATCCTATATTATTCAAGTACTCTGAGAATATTTATAAGCTACCACATTAGAACCATGCATACCATGCAGAGTGTACAACTGCATCAAGATGTGGGAATACAGTAAATAATACAACTCTAATTTTCCATCTTATTGGAATCATGCAAGAAATGCACTGATGAGAAAACCCCACTAAGGGAATGTCCATAGTAGAACAGTATCCCACTACATTTCACACAATATAAACTATCTCACCATTATAGGAACTCATCCATTATAACAACCTGGGATCCCAACCCATCAGTCAACCAAGGATCCCTACTATATAAAATAAATATCAATAGAACAAACCAAGACTCCCATACCATTTCTCATCAATGGATACTTGCAGAACAGTGTAATAAAACCAAGGAAACAAGGATCTAGAAGTTCGTAGAGATAACATACAATTAAAAAGTATTCTATGCATAGTGGAAAGGGATATAAATCCATAGATCCAATGAACACATACATACCAAAAAATGAATGGGACAACATATCCCGTGAAATTTATATTTACAGAAACAACCATTTTACTATTGTCTTGAATTATCTTATTTCTTATTCAAAGGTTTTTATCACAAAAAACTATAAAATGTTAGTTATCTAATTAATTTTAATAACATAAACATGAATTTAGTAGTACAATAATTTTATATAAAAAACAGTAAAGAGGATACTTAAAATTGTGTGAATCTTTCTATTAATACGTCATTATAATTATTCTAACTTTATATTTTTATTAGATTTATAGAAAAACAACCAAGCTAAACACACACAAAAACACAACCCGAAAATATCACACTATCATAGAAAAACATAAGGCAACTATAGGCCTAAATTCCAATGTGATTATAAACCCAAAATACAACTTTATTCTTCTTTAAATTCCATGTTTATATTTTTATTATATTGATTAAACTATAACATAATCGTTTATTGAATTATAATAACACACATTCAAATTATATAAGTGAAAGGTAATAGATCCTGTAACTGAACATGATTATCTTATAGTTTTCATAGAATTATCAAAATTCCAAGAGTCAATATTTTATTACCTCTTCTATAATAAACCAATAGTCCCAAAAAAACCAATGAATATACCTATACCATTCATCGATAAATATTTAAATAAATGTGAAGAGGATAGCATGAAACAGAATAAAAATAATGAATAAAACGGAACAAAATCATCAATGAAGGATAATAAACCTCATATAACCACAAATTAATCTCTTATATACCAGGTCTAAAACACTAAATTACTCCTTGAATTTTGTTGAGCATAAATACCAGTTTTCACCTCAAAAACCTTTGGGTCATGAACCATAATTCCAATTGTGAATCTGTCACAACCGTCGTTTCTATTTATTTTATTTTTATTATTTCTTGTTTTTGAGTGTCCACGCTGCTGTACGGGCTGCGCCCCCAATTAAAATATTTGACATCTGATGCTTTTTCTGGGTTTTAGACCCGTGTGCGGCCGCCGCATGCTTGGCGGTTGCCGCGCAGTTAGCCCAGGTGTCGGGAAAGTGTTTTTTATAACTTTGTTTTATTATTTTAATTTGGTTTATCTCACGTTATTATTAAATGGTTATTTTTATTAATTTTTATTAATTTTAATTTTATTATTATTATTATTCTGGTATACTATTATTATTATTGCTTCATTGCCATTATTATTATAAAGATTGTTAATATTATTTTTGTATTATTATTAATATTTTGTTTATTATTATTATTAATATTGTAATAATATTATTATTATAAGAAAAAAACAAGAAAACTCTAGAAACCCTAGGTACCCGAAGCCCACCCCTTCCCTTTCCTATTCCGTCGCGGGTCGCAACCCCTCCTCCTTCCCCGGTTTTCTTCCAGCACTACCCGGCCCCTCCCCTGCGTGCCATCAACCCCGCAAGCCACCATGCCTCCGGCCTGTCTCCATGGTCTTCCCCCCCTCGCATGCGCCGCTCTCCCCCTTCCCTTGCCCTAGCACCGCCGACCCCTGCGTGGCCTCCCCGGTGTCTCGGCCTCCCCGGCTTCCCGGCATCCCGGCTCCCCCGCGCGACCAGCACCCTGTCGCCGGCAACCCCGCCCTCTCGCCGTCCCGCTCTCCTCCCCTTTGCCAGTCCCGGCCTCGCCGTCACCCCCCGCGCTGTCCCGATGGCGCACCCCGGCCTCCGCGCCGACCCCCCTGCTGTCTCGGCTCCCTCCGCAGCTCCCCGACCGGCGCTTCCGGCGAACCCCAGTCGCAGGCCAGCGGCCTACGACCCTTCCTGTGCCCCTGCCGACCCTACCGGCGAGGCTGCCGCCGACCAGCAGCCTCCGACACGATCCGGCAGCCCCCCTCTTTGGTATTATTTTCCCCTCCTTCCTTTGATATAAGGTTATTTCTTGGTTAGGGTATGATTTTTTGTGCGCATATCCTTAAATGGTGTAACCACCTTCGCTGTGTCGGGTCAAATTTCAGCTTCTCTCGGATGCGTTTGAGGTGCGCATGGGGTCTTGCTCTGTTTTTTAAGACTTTCTTCATCATTTGAGGTAATATCCCTCTGCCTTTCGCTTTAATTTTAGAACTACGTTGATCTCTTGTGGCTGATTGTTTCTCGTGGATTAAATAGTTGACCATGACGTTATTTAATAATTTTAGAATTCCTGTCTTGCTTCTTTTTTTCATGTTGTGGGTTGGTTATGAGGTGCGAGTTGTGTCTAGTTAAATTTTTGACTTGTTTCGCATTCTCAAAATTCAATTAGTTAATATGTTATAGTGTTGTCCAATTTATTGTATTTGTTAGAAATAAGTTCGAAGTGATTTTCTCTAGTTAAATTTATGTGTACTTAGGGATTTTTTTTAGAATTTGGTAACTTATTTGACCTAGTTATTGAATCTTTAACAAATTGTGTGTTTTTCTTATACTGACTGTTTATGTGATGTTTGGTCTGCTTATAAAAATTGTTTAAAAATTGGTTTGCTTGTTCATAAAAGTGTCTATAGACTGGTTTAGTCTTGATGTCATTTTATTAAGTTGTGTAAATTGTTATTTTAACTGTGGAGTTGGTGCGCATTCTATTTTGGCGTGTTGTGAGTGCGCTTTTAATTTTAAAATGATTTATTAAATAGTATCGACGGTGTGGGTTATGTTTTGAAAGTTTGTCGAGTTGGTTTTTGTGCCGTATGTTCATCTGGTTTGTTTTTAGTCGGTGGTGGTGGGTTTTTAGTTGTTGTGCGTTTTTTTGCAGCGCGTTGTTGGTGAGGAAAACCCGGGATATTGCAGTCATCGACTAGTGCATGCTTGTGCGTCTGTGCGGGGCGTGACGCACCCTTATGTTTGGACAGTGAGCCGAGGTAGGTCCCCCATTGCACTTACCTTTAGATTTTGAATTTATTAATTTTTTGTTGTTTTATTAATTTTTAATGAATTAGAAATAATATTAAATAATAAAACATTAAATTATTATTTAGTGCGAAAGGAGCTGTATATTTTATACCGAACACTTCGAACATTTTCTTGACGGGCGGACACCCAGTTTTGAAAGAATTCATGTTTGGCCTTAAAACATAATTCCCGGCATTTCAAATGTACTTCTAGATTTAAAGATAAATGACTTCTTCTGAACAAGTGTTTTGAGCTTTTTGAGAAATGAGGTTTTACTTTAAAATTGGCGAAGGCCCATTTGGCACTTTCATAAAAATAGATTATTTTGGAAAACCCACTCGGGGGTGATCTTTGGTGTGAGTTTTTTTCGTGAGATGTATGTGGTGTTGGTGCATCGTGACTGATTAATTTAAATTGTGGACGCACCCATTTTTTATTCTTTGTGATGACATGGGAACCTGGCATATTGACTGAATTTTCTGAGAACGATTGCTGAACTAGTTTAGATTACGCACTGGCTAGTGGCCCCATAGCAGGGGAATACTGAGTTATTGCTGCTATGGGGATCGGGCCCCTCGGTTAGGCCATGCTGGGCTATGTCGGGCGTTAGGGCGGTATGACGCCATCGAGTTAGGGCATGCATTCAGGATGAGTCAGATGTATAGTACGTTCTGGAGTGTTCACGATCTCCTAGGTTTGACCCATGTTTCTTTTATTGTTTGTGTGTGGCGGACGATTGAGAGGTCGAGTTCGGCTACTGACCCATGCATGACACTTTTTCCATTGCCCTTAGTGTGTGTTTTTTGTAATTTTTCTTTTTGACTAACACCTAATGATTGGATTTCTAAAATTGTTCATAAAATGTTTTAAAAATGCAATGCACATGCTTCTTTCAACTTTAAACTTGTTCTAATTTTAAAAGGGAAATGGACTGTTACTTGTTTTAGAAATGAATGTGTGTGTGGAAACCATATTTTATATAATTTAGTTCAAACCTGGAATTGATAAATTCTTTATTTATTGGTATGTTCATTGGGATAGAATTAGTCGGGCCTACCTACTGTGTTTTAATACTCACGCCTATAGTGATTTCTTGTTTTTAGTTCTGTTGCAAGTTCCATATTCAGTTGTTCGACTTGAGCGATGTTGGTTGTGGTATTGGAGAGTGACCCATGGGGTCACCTGGAGTTTGGATAGTGGTCAGGTTAGTAGTGGTGTTGGTTGCTCATTCTTTATTCATTTTGTTGTTATGTTTTATTTTCCGCTGTTTATTTTATTTTTCATTTGGGCCAAATCGTTCCCACCTATTTACTTTTGATGCCCGTCACTAGTTGCCAGCCCGTGGGGATCGGTAACGCCCTTCGGGCCATGTCGCGGGCCGACTCGAGTGACCGGTTCAGGGTCAACCCGGGTTGGTTTGTGACAAAATGGTATCAGAGGAGGCCCTTGTTATTTGGGATGTCTGGTAAGTGGAGATTAGGACTGTCGGGACTCGAGAGGTAGGTACGGGAAGGACGTCATGAACCCTCGCCTGTCCCGCACCTCAAGTCGCGAGGGGTTGTCTGGAAATTGAGTCTTTATTTCGTTCTGGTTTGTTTTGGATTGAGGGACGACAATGGAGGTAAACCGATGTTACATCGTGATCTCACATGGAGTAGTGAACCATGTGGAGTTCGGGTACACGGTTTAAATTCCTCCTAGTTGTTGACACTTACATGGGGCATGGCCCACTACCATGTCACCATGTTAAGTGTGACCACTAGTCCCCCACTCCGGTGGTTTGATGTAAGTTGAGTGTCATTTTTGTTCTGGTTGGAGTAAGTGCGTTTTTGGAAAATAAAAAGGGTTTTTGAAAATGAGATTAATTTATTTTAAATGAATTTAAATTTATGAAATGAGTTTTAAAACTAAAAGCCTTTGGTTTGGAAAAAAACTAGTTTTTTCTTGGAAATTGGTCGAGAATGGTTTGGGGTGAAACTGCAGGTACTCCTTATGAACGTTTGCACATGTGAGAGAATGCATAGAAATTGCGTGTTGGTGCGTGTATGAATGGAATGTGGATAATGACATGTGCAACGGGTCATGAGATTACCTGGGTGTTTATATGAAATTAAAGGCTTTACCATGTTTTTCCAAATTGGCTTTTAAAGAGGAAAATGGTTTTGGAAAGCGATTTTGGTTTGAAAGGGATTTTGTATTTGGAAACTGGTCTTGAAACAAGAATTTAAAAAGAGGTGGTTTTGGAATCTAAAATGAAACGGGAATTTTGGACAGGGAATTTTGGGTTATGTTTGCGGTTGTTTGTTTCTTTTGAGCTGTTTGTTTTGGATGAAGCCACTTTCTTTGATGTTGCTTCAATTGATATTGGTTTCGTCTTGGTGTTATATATCTTGTTCTGAAATGCTGCCCAGAAATATCCCTAGTGTTTTGATGAGTCATGCCCAGTTTTTGGTCTTTCTCGGACGTTGTCTGTTCTTCATGGTGATTGGAATCTGTTAGAGGCAGTATAGTGCCTTGAAGAAGTCAAGCGTGTCTTTAGGGTATTGGGAACTCCCGAAGTAATCTGAGTGCGTATTATTTTGGGTCTGTTTGAAGGTCCAGCACTGGATGAGTAGGAGTTGTACGCCCGCAGTTTCTGCAATTTGGGATGATGTGGCATTTCTTTAATGTTGTCTTCATTCAATGGTTTATACTTGTGGAGGTGAAAATGAAGGAAATAGAAGAGCTCATGCGTGCTCAACATGGCTAGCAGACGGTGAAAGCGTATGTTGACCATTTCAAGGATCTTGTGTCTCTTTTTCTAGGGGTAGAGTCGCAGGACTGGATGAAGACTCTTCCCTTCATCATGGGTCCTCGTCCAGAGATCAAGGAATGAGTCCTCTCTTTTTGGGAGCATCACTTTTGAGAAGTTGGTGCATGAGGTGTTCTTAGGTGAGTTGGTTTCTAAAGCCCAAACAGTTGACAATACACAGTATCCAGTTGCTCGTGAAGGTCTCCCATCTGATGAGCAGAGTGTGTTAGGTAAAATTCTTTCTAAAGAGTTCATTGTGGTGGCTCTAACTTCCACTTTCGTTGGACTGTCTAATGGTGTACCGTCAGTATGGACGGTTAGGGAATACGATCCGCTATGTCACACCTCCCGAAAACGTTCCATCATTGCAGGTTTCTGGATCATCTAGAGAAGCTTTGCATGAAGCGTCGCCTAAGGAATACACTGTGACTAGAAGATTCTAGTGCCTGGCTATGAGGCAGAAGATGCTTCAACCATCAGATCCCCAACCACAGGACTTTGGGTGAGGCTCGCGCGCAGTCAGGAGTTGACGGGGGTGTGAAGCCTCTGTTCAGGTTTGGGTGTTTAGTGTTTCCAACGAAACATTTAATGTCCTTCCGTTCCCATTCTTTCACTGTAAAAGTTTTGGCATTGTTCTCGGTTCATTGTGTCGTCGTGAGGTTGCGATGAACGTATTCGTTTGAAATCCAAACACTCTCATTTGTCGGATTATGGTGTTTAGGGTCGTGCGTTTTTCTTAGAGGTATGTTCGGACCTTGCGTGGGTTAACTTTGGTTTGGCGATGTTCGTTTGGAGATATAAGTGCCTGCGGTGGAGTCCAGGCTTGCTGTTATGCTCGGGTTTACTGCTTGGATTAAGTTCTGCTTGGAGATTTTTCTATCGTCTTCGGGCTTTCTTTGGTCTGAGTCGAGAGTTCCATGTTTTGGCGGAGGTGTTGTTTCACTCGTGCTATAGAGGTTAGTCTGGATCGGATGAGAGTTCATGTGTCGCCCCCTTCCCGAGGTGGTATGTGTAGGTGTTAAATTTATGTGCTAGTTGAATTCTTATGGTGGGGAGAACCCTCTTGTGTTCTCCTGTTCTCCTGTGGTGATGTTCCTTTAGTTACAATTGGGAAGAGATTCTTGTTTGGTCCATCGTTCAGCTGGGTGACTTTCTGGGGGCAAAAAGTGTCTGTGGTGGGGAGAATTGTCACAACCGTCGTTTCTATTTATTTTATTTTTATTATTTCTTGTTTCTGAGTTTCCACGTTGTTGTACGGGCTGCACCCCCGATTAAAATATTTGACGTCTGATGCTTTTTCTGGGTTTTGGACCCGTGCGCGGCCGCCGTGTGCTTGGCGGTTGCCGCGCAGTTAGCCCGGGTGTCGGGCAAGTGTTTTTTTATAACTTTGTTTTATTATATTAATTTGGTTCATCTCACGTTATTATTAAATGTTTATTTTAATTAATTTTTATTAATTTTAATTTTATTATTATTATTATTCTAGTATACTATTATTATTATTGCTTCATTGCCATTATTATTATAAAGAGTGTTAATATTATTATTGTATTATTATTAATATTGTGTTTATTATTATTATTAATATTGTAATAATAATATTATTATAAGAAAAAAACAAGAAAACTATAGAAACCCTAGGTACCCGAAGCCCACCCCTTCCCTTTCTTATTCCTCCGCGGGTCGCAACCCCTCCTCCTTCCCCGGTTTTCTTCCAGCGCTACCCGGCCCCTCACCTGCGTGCCATCAACCCTGCAAGCCACCGTGCCTCCGGCCTGTCTCCATGGTCTCCCCCCCCCCCCCCCCGCCTGCGCCGCTCTCCCCCTTCCCTTGCCCTAGCACCGCCGACCCCTGCATGGCCTCCCCGGCGTCTCGACCTCCCCGGCTTCCCGGCGTCCAGGCTCCCCCACGCGACCAGAACCCTGTCGTCGGCAACCCCGCCCTCTCGCCGTCCCGCTCCCCTCCCCTTTGCCGGTCTCGGCCACCCCGTCACCCCCGCGTCGTCCCGATGGCGCACCTGGGCCTCCGTGCCGACCCCCCTACTGTCTTGGCTCCCTCCGCGGCTCCCCGACCGGCGCTTTCGGCGAACCCCCGTCGTAGGCCAGTGGCCTCCGGCCCTTCCCACGCCCCTACCGACCCTACTGGCGAGGCCGCTGCCGACCAGCAGCCTCCGACACGATCCGGCATCCCCCCCTCTTTGGTATTCTTTTCCCCTCCTTACTTTGATATAAGGTTATTTCATGGTTAGGGTATGTTTTTTTGTGCCCATATCCTTAAATGGTGTAACCACCTTCGCTATGTCGGGTCAAATTTCAGCTTATCGCGAATGCGTTTGAGGTGCGCATGGGGTCTTGCTCTGTTTTTTTCAGACATTCTTCATCATTTGAGGTAATATCCCTCTGCCATTCGCTTTAATTTTAGAACTGCGTTGATCTCTTGTGGCTGATTGTTTCTCGTGGATTAAATAGTTGACCATGATGTTATTTAATAATTTTAGAATTCTTTTCTTGCTTCTTGTTTTCATGCTGTGGGTTGGTTATGAGGTGCGAGTTGTGTCTAGTTAAATTTTTGACTTGTTTCGCATTCTCGAAATGCAATTAGTTAATATGTTATAGTGCTGTCCAATTTATTGGCTTTGTTAGAAATAAGTTTGAAGTGATTTTCTCTGGTTAAATTTATGTGTACTTATGGAGTTTTTTTAGAATTTGGTAACTTATTTGACCTAGTTATTGAATCTTTAACAAATTGTGTGTTTTTCTTATACAGACTGTTTATGTGTTTTTTGGCCTGCTTATAAAAATTGTTTAGAAATTGGTTTGCTTGTTCATAAAAGTGTCTATAGACTGGTTTAGTCATGATGGCATTTTATTAAGTTGTGTAAATTGTTATTTTAACTGTGGAGTTGGTGCGAATTCTATTTTGGCATGTTGTGAGTGCTCTTTTAATTTTAAAATGATTTATTAAATAGTATCGACGGTGAGGGTTATGTTTTGAAAGTTTTTCGAGGTGGTTTTTGTGCCGTATGTTCATCTAGTTTGTTTTTAGTCGGTGGTGGTGGGTTTTTAGTTGTTGTGCGTTTTTTTGCAGCGCGTTGTCGGTGAGGAAACCCCGGGATATTGCAGTCATCGACTAGTGCGTGCTTGTGCGTCTGTGCGAGGCGTGACACACCCTTATGTTTTGACAGCGAGCCGAGGTAGGTCCCCCATTGCACTTACCTTTAGATTCAGAATTTATTAATTGTTTGTCGTTTTATTAATTTTTAATGAATTAGAAATAATATTATATAATAAAACTTTAAATTATTATTTAGTTCGAAAGGAGCTGTTTATTTTATACCGAACACTTGGAACATTTTCTTAACGGGCGGACACCCAGTTTTGAAAGAATGCATGTTTGGCCTTAAAACATAATTCACAAAATTTCAAATGTACTTCTAGATTCAAAGATAAATGACTTCTTCTGAAAAAGTGTTTTGAGCTTTTTGAGAAATGAGGTTTTACTTTAAAATTGGGGAAGGCCCGTTTAGCACTTTAATAAAAATAGATTATTTTGGAAAACCCACTCGGGGGGTGATCTTTTGTGTGAGTTGTTTTCGTGAGCTGTATGTGATGTTGGTGTATCATGACTGATTAATTTACATTGTGGTTGCACCCCTTTTTTATTTCT
Source organism: Viscum album (assembly GCA_963277665.1). Lineage (NCBI taxonomy): Eukaryota > Viridiplantae > Streptophyta > Magnoliopsida > Santalales > Viscaceae > Viscum > Viscum album. The sequence continues at coordinate 1,369,143,214 of OY728138.1, read as the reverse complement.
TGTGATGACATGGGAACCTGGCATATTGAGTGAATTTTCTGAGAACGATTGCTGCACTAGTTTAGATTACGCACTAGCTAGTGGACCCATAGCAGGGGAATACTGAGTTATTGCTGCTATGGGGATTGGGCCCCTCGGTTAGGCCATGCAGGGCTATGCTGGGCGTTAGGGCGTTATGACGTCATCGAGTTAGGGCATGCATTCAGGATGAGTCATATGTATAGTACGTTCTGGAGTGTTCACGATCTCCTAGGTTCGACCCATGTTTCTTTTAGTGTTTATGTGTGGCGGACGATTGAAAGGTCGAGTTCGGCTACTGACCCATGCGTGCCACTTTTACCATTTCCCTTAGTGTGTGTTTTGTGTAATTTTCCTTTTGACTAACACCTAATGTTTGGATTTCTAAAATTGTTCATAAAATGTTTTAAAAATTCGATGCACATGCTTCTTTCAACTTTAAACTTGTTCTAATTTAAAAAGGGCAATGGACTGTTACTTGTTTTAGAAATGAATGTGTGTGTGGAAACCATATTTTATATAATTTAGTTCAAACCTGGAATTGATAAATTCTTTATTTATTGGTATGTGCATTGGGATAGAATTAGTCGGGCCTACCTACTGAGTTTTAATACTCACGCCTATAGTGCTTTTTTGTTTTTAGTTCTGTTGCAGGTTCCAGATTCAGTTGTTCGCCTTCAGCAATGTTGGTTGTGGTATTGGAGAGTGACCCATGTGGTCACCTGGAGTATGGATCGTGGTCAGGATAGTAGTGGTGTTGGTTTCTCATTCTTTATTCATTTTGTTGTTCTGTTTTATTTTCCGTTGTTTAGTTTATTTTTCATTTGGGCCAAATCTTTCCCACCTATTTACTTTTGATTCCCGACACTAGTTGCCAGCCCGTGGGGATCGGGAACTCCCTTCGGGCCATGTCACGGGCCAACTCGAGTGAACGGTTCAGGGTCAACCCAGCTTGGTTCGTGACAGAATCAAAATTCATGTCTTTGTTACTGAATCCAGGTAGTGAATCACCCCTACAACACAGTTTCCACCTTCTGGTCACCTGCACCTTGGGTATGCACATAAATGGAAAGACCTGAGAAAAGAAACTAAACTCTTAAAAAGGTGACATTTATATGATGCCATATTGTGCTAATATAGGGTATGTTTTTTCAGAACATTTCATGAACTGATAATGGTTATATTTTGCATTTATTTTTAAGAACTAATAAAGAATTATATTTTCACCACATGTTTTGTAATGATAAAGGGTACAGATTTTTTTAAATATTAAATTATATTAAAATGATTTTTTTACCAAATGTGTTAACATAATTTAGTTGATATTTTTATTTTAACTTTTAATTTTCAAATAAAATTATTTAACAATGAGAAAAAAAAAGAAAAAATTATTTATAAACATAAAATATTAATTTTTTTGAAATAATTATCTATATACAGATGTAAATATTTAATAAAACATATAAAATAATTATAAATAATTATTATGATAAAAATACATAAATATATAAATATATAAAAATATAAAAATAAAATACATAAATATATAAGGTATATAAATATATAAAATATATTAATATAAATTTTATACATTATAAAACATTCATTTGTTTTCACACATAATATATATTATCACACACACACACACATGCACATTTTGTAGTGAATATATATACAAATGACCAAATATCTAAATTTAGAGCACATATTTAAATATTTAGATATATAAATAAATATATACACATTAATATTCAAAAATACATATATGATCATGTTGGAACACACACACACACACACAAACACACACATATTAATATATACACACACATTTGCAAAAAAATATTAATATATACGTACATTTTGTAAGAAATATATAAATATGTACACATAAATTTTTATATAAATACACAAACACAAACACGCACATATATATAAATAAAAAATATATACATAGGTCTTGTAACAGATATATAGAAATCACATATATAAAAATATAAACATTTTACAAAAAATATATACAAATATATATAAACGTAGATATATATACACATTTGGCCAAAATATTTACACATTATATATATATAAATTATGTTAATATATCTTCATTATATATATATATATATATATATTATTTATATTAATATACTTTATATACATATATTAATATACACATTTTTGTTAAATAGTTCAGGTTCATATATTAATATGTAAATATATACACACATTTCTTATAAAAGTATATTTACAACCGATTTGAATGAATGTTTTATAACAAATATAAATATATATATATATATATACATGCACACAACATTTTTGGAACAAATATATATAAGTATACATTACAATATATATGGACACATTTTGTGGGAAATATACATGAAAATATATCAATATATATTAACATATAAATAATATATATATATATATATATATCATGCTGTAAAAAGAGAAGTTTCATATAGTGGTAAGGTTTCTCATTCATATCGTGTTGTGTAAGGGTTCAAAACTTGTAAAAGTCCAATTAATTCAGGATTTTGTTCGATAATAATCTAAAAGAGAACCATAAAAAGACCATATGGGTAATAGTGGAAGTTGGTTTACCAAATAAATGAGAATTATAGAATCTTATATTGTATGCTCAGATTAAACCATACATATAAACTATGATTCTCAAATTAGTATATAAAGATTCTTTTTTATACCCAAATTTAATAAATATGAAATTATTATTTAATAAAAAAATTAATGCTTTTTAATTTTCATAACCAATTAACATGTTTTCCTTGAGCGGCATTTTGGATAATCACTTGAGGAATAACTTATTTTATTATCCAAGTGTTATTACTTGACCATAATACTGTTTTTGATAAATAATTGTACATAAAGAAATGTATACAGTTTATTGAATATTTTCTAGAGATAAAATTGTCATGAAATTTACTATCCACCATCTCACACTTGATGAAAATCAGAAAACATCATCCATAGATTATGGTTTAACTTATATAGATGATCCCTGTAATTAATGAATTGTGTAATCACTATGATCATGTAAACAAATAGTAATCGTTATCTTCCTCACATATTATATTGACTTACTATGCACGATTTAACATATTGAGCTTAAGTTATTCAATGTTTTAAGATTATATGTAACTCAACTAATAATGTTTGACTCTGTTAATAAACTAAACGGTGGCGTCATAGTGTGAAACACTTTTTAACACTCAAGATAAAATAATGGTAAATTATGTGTAGATAAAATTACATAGATAAATTATTCATATTCCACAGGCGATCCCTATATAAATCCAAATCTCCAAAATTACATAATCCAAAATTGACCCTTGAGAAAAATACATCAGTTCAAACTATTAATTAGGTCATATAGGAATTACTGATATATATGATCACATATTTTCTCCAATTTTTCTACTTTTTACTAACATAAAAGGTTGTTTCCCAATGAGAAGGTACCACCTATCATCCCTCTCTACACATGAAAAATTATTTACATTCACCCATTAGGCATGGTAACCTATGTGACACAAAAAAAACACTCATAAAGGTATAAAATATTATATACCTACAATTCCCACAAGTAATCCAATTGAATCATTACTCTTATATGTGGATATTACATTTTAATTTTCTTATATGTAAAAATATATGGTTAAGAATAAAAAATTTGAATATATGATTTATATTTGGATATTAGAATATGGTTTATTTAATCATACTATATTTTTAGTATATTATTTATAATTATCCTATTCAAGATTGAAATTCATTTTTAGAGACCCTAAAGACCTATTCTAACCAAGAAAAAATAAAAATATGTTGGTTCTTTGTGGAATTCACTACAATGAATTTTTATAGATATAATTTGACATCTCATGGAGCCTGAATAGACCCCTATATATAATGTTATGCTTTTTTGAAGGTGAATTATAGTTTTAACTTATTTCAATGACTTTTAACTTATATACGGGCCCTAAATTGGATTTAAGATGGTTTATACAGTCTAATAATGTTGAACTATTTTAGGTTTTTAGGGATTCAATAGTTATCAAAATTTGTCACAACTTTGATAAATTGAATAATATTTTCTAATGTCATTTTTTTAACATATAGTGTTTATGTGAATAATTCTTAAAACCATAATAAAAGTATGTATATATAAATGTTGAATTATTTATTTTCACACAACATAGAAATTTTGAAACCAAATGGTAACAGATGAGTTGAAAATCATACTTTATCTAAATATAAAAACTTGATTACCAATATTATCATTTAACAACCTAAGCTATACTCAAATCATACAAACCAAATTGCTACCATACAAGCCCAAATTTTGGAATTCCTCTTTAATCAAATTCAAAAACTCATAATCCCTAATATCTAATCAAATTATATTGTAATTTTAAAACAAAAAATCACACACATGGTTCACTTCACATTATCACACACCAAACTCATAACCACCATAAAAAAATACAATACCCTATTAGATAAAAATACCTACAAAAAATTTGTTAAATTGATTTTTTTTACCTAAACTGAGTTTTTTAATATTAATTATATAATTATATAATTGACATTCATTTTTTACAATTGGTTGTTGGGTAACAAACATAGATATACCACCCAACCATGTAGATATATCATTATATATTTATATAACTCTCAACCGTATACCAACCATGAATACCCACAATCCCAACTTATTGAACTTTTCTTTATTCTATCACCTTTAAAGAGTACATCATTTATGATTGGATTTTCGCCAACCCACAGATTTGATTTTCTGTATAAATTATTACACTAATTCCAAAACTCATAACATTGTTCCCAACAACAATCTATGAACGATTCCAGCTACAATGTGAACCCCATAATCACTAACTAAATTCATAATATCATATAATATTAAAAAAACTCTTAAATAATTATTTAGATATGACTATAATTGTTTTTTAAACCACAAACTACATCGATTCTAGATAAGAATACCATGTCATGAAAATGGGGCACCCTACCGCAACTCATTTCTCAACATAGACCACCAAATATTATATATATATATATATATGTGTGTGTGTGTGTTTATATATATGTATATGTGATGATATATAATTAACTAAAAATTAATGTTCTTAAAACAATTAATTTAGTTATAATAATTAAATTGTACTCATATGTTCTCAAAATTGAATAAAAATTTCTATATGGTCTTATGTAAACCTAATAAAATAGAATTATTGTACAAAAAAAATAATACCAAAACAATATTATAATACCCACTAAACTAATAAGAAATAACATGACACCAAAATTTCATATCCCACTACAAATATATGTGATTTATCAAATCAAAAAGTCCATTGTCAGTTCTAAAAAACATTAATGTTATACAAAACTTTAAATGATAAACGCTTTTATTAGAGATAGAAGTAGCATTGAAAAATCCACCCTTTCATCATTATTTCTAAATTGGATAAAAGTTCTTGTTTAAATATTATTTTTAGAGACAATAAAATATAATTTTATCCACATTACTAATATCATTAACCAAATCCACTGGTTATAGAAATGTGATAATATATTTACATGGAATTGCAGCAACCCTTCCGAAATAAAAGAAAATTTAAATTTCAAAAAAATATTTAAAAATTAAAAAAATAAAAATTAAAGACATTTAAATACACTAAAATCATATTGGTGTGTATAGTTTATTATAAAAAATTATATGTTATATTGAATTCAAAATCATTATGGTTGGCCCTTTTTTATATTGTATTTGGGAACACCTTTTAAAAAATTCAAATCAAGTTAAAAATTCATGAATATACCACCCAAAATCGAGAACAAAAGAAGAGTGTACATATAACAAAAAAAAATATTTTATCAATAATAATATAAATTAATAAATTAATAATATATTAATATTACACAATGCATTAATAAATTATCACTTTTACACTAAAAACATCTAGTTTGAGTCATATTGAGAACATCATGTATCCTATTCATCTTCAGCTGATTCCAACACATCACTGATGATTTAAGGATTATTTTAAAAATTTATCATGACAATTCAAGTGTGTTTTATTGGTTTTCAATATGTGATACCTATTTTGAACAAAAATGTTATTTTTAAATAAAACCAAATCTTTTAGTCATACTGGCTAAACCATTCGTTAAATTCATGTGTGGATAATTCCTACACAAACAAATGGATTATGGATCATCTCCCAAATGTATCAAGATAATATGAGTGTATTTTATAAATTTTGAGTATGTAAAGTGTATTATGTACTAAAATACGGATATAAAATAAAAACACACACATTATATCATATCGACGACACCATGAGGGAAATTGATGTAAATATAATTCGCTTGTATTGAAAATGATTAATGGGTCTCTTTCAAAAATATCATGACATCATGTGTTTGTTTTCTTGATTTTTAATGAGTGGAATATGTTTTTAACAAAAATATTATTTTTAAGATGAAAGCACACATAATGAGTTACACTAGGCACACCATGTGTCAGATTTACAGGCTATAAATTCATATACATCACAAAATAATTTTGTATTTTTTTCCAAATGTATAAAGATAATATGATAAAGTTGTAAAATTTTTCAGTCAGTAATACAATTATTGAATTAAAAAGTAAATTTTCTAATGAAAGATTTCAATATGAGTCATTCCAAGCACACTATGTGTCAAATTTATGTGTGATTGATTCTTACATGACAAAAATGATATAATAATAATTTTAGTAATCTATCAAGATAATCTAATTGTATTAGCTATTTTGATTATGTGAATTTTGTTTTATACAAAAATATTTAATTTAAATGAAAACATGCACATTCAGTCATACCGGCCACACCATGCGTCCAATTGATGTGTAACCAATTTTAATATATCAAAAATTAAATATAGATCATTTTAATAAATTATCTAGATAATCCTTATGTGATTTCACTTTTTTCATTATCTGATGCATGTTTTGATCGAAAATAATGATTTTAGACAAAAAACTTTCACTTTGGGTGATATAAAGAACATTATACATCATATTGATGTTTGTGTAATTGTAACATGTTAAAAATTTCTTATGGGTAATTATCATAATGCATCTAGTAAATTTGATTGCGGTTTCTCAGTATTCAATGATTGAATAATTTTTTGAACTAATATATGACATTCAAATTAAAATAACAAAATTTTAGTAACATAGTGCACAATGTGTATCACATGGTTGCACACCTATTCCCTACAAATCAAAAATGTCTTATGTATTATTTTTCAAATGTAACAGGGAAATATAATCATTTTGTCCTAGTTTTGATCATGTGAAGTGTGTTTTGTACTAAAATTTTGAATTTAAATAACAATGTACACTTTCAGTCATACTAGTGATGGGTGTTTGGAACTAAAATATTACTTTTAAATTGAAGAAATGCACATAAAGTTATATTAGGTAAAACAAGTTCTAAATTGAATTGTTTATTATTATTGCACATCAAAAATGAAATATGGAATGTGTTCTTAAATTATCCAGACATTTCATATGTTTTTGGTCAGTTTTCATAGAATGATGCATGTTTTGAAATTAAAAGTCACTTTTAAACTAAAAACACCAACCTTGAGTCATATTACAAATGATGTGTATCATATTGACATGTGTCTGATCCCAACATTTCAAAAATTTATTATGAATTGTTTTTAGAGATTTATAAATAAAATACAATCATGTTTGATTAGTTTTGAGCATGTGATGTCGTTCTCTAAAAAATATTACATTTAAATAAAAACACCCACATTCAGTAATTTCATCCAAACCATTTGTCATATTATGGTGTGTATAATTATTATATGTTAAAAATGGCATATATTACATTTTATTAAATTATCAAGATAATAAATGTTTGTTTTCATCATTTTTAGTGAGGGATGTGTGTTTTTTGAAAAAATAAAAATTTTAATATAAAAACATGATCTTGGAGTCCTAATGGGTACACCATGCACCAATTGTAATGAATCTAGTTAAAAAACCAGAAATGAAATACATATTATTTTACTAAATTATAATGAAGATATGATAGTATTTTCCCAATTCTTGGTGAGTGTGGTATGTCTGGAACTAAAATGTAACTTTTAAACAGAAAACATGTAAATTGAGTCATTCTAGTTTCACTCTATATTAGATTGATGTGTTCCAGATTATTACATTTCACATGTAATTTATGGATTATTTTAATAATAAATCAACACAATCTGTGTCTTTTGGGTTGGGTTTGGGTATGTATTTTTTTAATATTACGTATATTTAAATAAAAAACAAACACATTTAGTCCTACCAACTACATAATGTGTGATATTGATGTGGGTATGATTCATATATTCCAACATTTTAATATATATTCTTTTCAAAAAGTATTATGATAATTCATGTGTTTTCTCATTTTTTAAACTGTGACCCAGGTTTTTAATAAAAAACCCACTTTTAAGATGAAAACATCAACTTTGAGTCATACTAGAAACACCATCTCTCAGATTGATGTCATTCTAATTCATACATTTTAAAAAAATTAAATATAGATTTTTTTACAATATATCAAAAATATATGATCATTATTACATGGTTTTGATTATGTGAAGTTTTGTTATACAAAAAATATCAATTTTAAATAAAATCTTAGAGTTTTGGTAATACTAGTCGCACCGTGTATAATATTGTTGTGTGAATAAACTTCTATACATCAAAAAATGACTTATGTATAAATTTCGTAAAATATCAAGAAATTAATAGTCTTCTTTAATTAATTTTATTTAGTGACACATTTTTTCATCTAAAATATATCTTTCAGATAATACAGCCTTTTTTAGTCATATTGATAACTCCTTGTTCTAATTTAATTGGAAGATATTTTTTACACCTGAAAAATGACTAATGGTGTTTTTATAACGTATCAAAATAGTATGGGTGTGTTTTAATGGTTTTCAGTTAGTTACACATGTTTTGATCTAAAATAAAAATTTTAAAATGAATACATGTACTTTGAGCCATACCAAGTATAACATGTGTCAGATTGAAAAGAGCCCAATTCCTATATGTCATAAATGAATTTCGAAATTTTTTCTAATGTACCATGGGAATTACAGTGCATTTTCATAGTTTTGAGTATGTAAGTAGTTTTTTTGTAATAAAATAGTAAATTCAAAAATTGAACATTTAATTATACTGCCCATACCATGTCTCAAAGTGATGTGTGACTTGTTCCTAAATTATAAAAATTACGTATGAATTATTTTTATAAATTTTATAGAAAATTTTATTAAATATTATAGGTTTTTAGTAAGTGATGTGTATTTAGAATAGATAAGTAACTTTTAAATTGATAAAACACACATTGAACCATACGAGGACTATAGTGTGTTGAGTTGACAATTGAATGATTCTTAAACATCATAAATTTCATTTGGATTTTTTCCAAAATCATCAAGACATCACATGAATCTTTTCATTGATTTGTGTATATGAAGTTTGTTTTTTGGGTAAAATGTAAATTTAAAATAAAAACACACTATAATTCATGCAAGCTACACCTTTTTTTCATACCGATGTGTGAATGATTATTATACATAAAAATATCTTATGGATCATTTTTTAAAAAAACAATACAATCAAAGTGTGTTTTACAACTTTTTTTGGATTGAAATTATTTTAAACCAAAATGACACATTTAAACAAAAAAAATAGAGTCCTAATAAGAAAACCACATATCAGGTTGGAATGTTCATGATTATTACACATATAAAATTACTTAGGGATTATTTTCCTGAGGAATTATTACAATAAAGGTGTATTTAATCATTTTTCATTGAGTGGAATATATTTTGAACTAAAATTTCACTTTCAACTGAGAATATTCACTTTGAGTCATATCAAGAACACGATTTATTTGATTAATGTGATCCTAATTCCAAAATATTAAAAATATCTTATAGATCATATTCTTAGTGTGTCATTAAAATGAATGAATGTTTTAAAAATTATGAATATGTGACGTGTATTTTTTTCACTAAAATGTTGATTTTAAATAAAAACACAGATAATCATTCATATCAGCCACATCATGTGTTAGAATGATTTTGAAAAAAAAATTATATATCAAAAATCATTAATGTATCATTTTTTAACATTATCATGAAAATAATAGTTTGTTTTATATGTGTTTAGTCATTAAACCACTTCATGAACTAAAATGTTGCTTTTAAGATAAAAACACACACTATGAATATTATATAGAACCCTTTGTGTCACATTTTTTCCCTAAATATTATGATTAATTATAAATGATCATTTTATTTCTTTCCTAAAGTATCAAAATAATCAATGCTTGTTTGATTAGTTTTGAGTCTGTGAGGTGTGTTTTGTTCTAAAATGTTGAATTTAAATAAAAACATATAGTTTCTATCATATCGACCACACTATGTTTCATATTGACCTGAGACTAATTCATATAAATTAAAAAAAACTTATGGACCATTTTATTAAATTACAAAGATAATATGACTGTATTATTTGGTTTTTTATGTGATGCATGTTTTGATAAAAAGATACTTTTAATCTAAAACCACTCACTTTATGTGATATTGGGAAAAAGTGCATCGAATTGATGTAATTTTTTTTTCAATATATTAAAAATTATTTATAAATTATTTTACTAATGTACAAAAACAATATGAAAACATTTTCTCATATTTTATTTTTTGGTGAATGTTTTTAATGAAAAATTCATATTAAAATAAAAATACCCACATTTAATCTTACATGGAATGACATATATTAGACTTATTTTGGGTTAATTATGTCATATAAAATGATTAAGTAATATTTTTAGTATATAATGATGAAAATATGAGTATGTTATCTTTGTTTTCAATGAGTGTTTCACCCTTTGAACTACAATGTCACTTTTATATGTAAAACATTATTTGAGTCATACTAAGAACAGAGTGTATTTGATTGATGTGTGATGGATTGCTACAAATCAAAAATACTAATTACCATTTTATTAATGTTTCTTATCTAAAAATCTATAAGGATGTATTATTTTAAAAATAGAATTCATTGCATCATAATTAAATATAAAAAAATAAATTAATGAAATAATAGATCTATAAGGATAAAATTAAATAATACCTCGACACATTATCCTTACCAAGGTCTTCATTTAGAATTAAATTTACTATAAGTGTTTTATACCAATGAAGATAAATAAAGACTCTATATATATTTTATAGGACTTATTGAATAGTAAAATTCGATTTTATAATTCAAAAATGACCATGGAATTTATAGGGAGGCATTTTGAGCTATTTATAGGAACAAAGTGCATGGGTGAATATAAATTATAAATAACCACCATGATATCGATGAAAATTAATTTAATAAGTAGTAGATAAATAATGGAATGACAGTTAACTAAATATATTGTAGATAAAATGGGAACAAAAAAATACTAAATAAGTGGTAGATAAATTAAACCACCATGATCAATGTAATAAAAATAATTTATGAATGTGGTAGAAGTCGCCTCTTCATGATGTATGAAAAAATTCAAACCCAATGTATTATTATGATTCATTTAATAGAATATATATATCTTATTTTTAATATGTAGACATTTGAGAGACCTAGTAGTACTGAAATAAATACAAAAAAATAATCTATTTAGAAATATTTCAAATGTAATTGTAATTGTCATTAGAAAAAATTCTTTAGGGGTGATGTTTTGTAGATCTAATATGAATCATTTCACATTTAAAAACCTAATAACCAAAATTATTTTGTTGTTTTGTTTTTGAAACTAAAAATTCATTAGTAATAATAAATAATTCTTCTTGATATTTGTTTTGGCAGTGAAATATTATTTTATATACCCTAATACTTATCACGTTATACAGATAAATAGTATTATTATGATCATGGACCATCCAAGTATAAAAGTTGTGAAAATATTTAAACAACACACTCTCAAAAAAATTATTTAAATCATAATATATGTCATATATCCTATTTTTATGTGTAAAATGTTTAATATAGGGTGTTACAAATATCTATAGGCCATCAAGTGTGGTGTATTGGTTACTAATTCATGATTTGATTCCATATAAAACTCATTTTTGTATCTAAATTGATTGATTTGATAAACCAATGATTCTTAAAAAATAGAGTTAGTAATGAAGGAAATAGGAATATTTTTATATGATTTTATTATAGAGTTTTAGACTTAAATTGTGGGTATTAATAATAGTTAATTATCTATAAATTTATTTTCTAAAATTTCATCAAATAGTTCCTCTATTAATTTTTATTACTTTTTTATCCATGATTTTGTTTTCAGATGTGATATGAGGAAGAAAATGTTAAAATTTTAATCAGCTGGTTTTTTTGTTTACATATTACTGAAATATACTCTTATGAATAATTTTAATGGAATATAGATATAATTAATAGAGTAAATAATCTTTTGTAAAAATATTATGAAACTTAACGTCATATATAAATTTATATATGATCATTCCATCCATCCATGAATAATAATTTCATCAACATTCACAAGAACAATATAGTCTGTAATGACATCTTCACTAATTTATTCTAAAAAATGGATGTATTACTATACATGATCATTTTATTTTCATGAAATTGAAATATTAGAAATTTTCTGTTGATCTGGTAGGGAAAATTTACTTTGAATGACTTCTCAATCAATTGGTTAATCTATTTATATTATCTTGATTCAACATTTTATTTCACCTTCCATTTCATAATATGTAATAACATTTCATGATAGAGACATTTTTCATTATTTGACATTTTTTTGTTAAAAATAAAATCGAAATAAAAAAACTATTTGTCTATATGTATTTTTTCATGATCAATCATCCTTTTTTATAATGTTCAAATACAATGTTCGACCATGTATGCATCTAGAAAATTTAGGGAAATAGGCAGTGAAACAGTAGGTTAATTATATACGTGAATCTCTACCATCACATGATCTTTTTAAGGTTTTTGATGTTTAAAATATATCATTAGTTATTTTATATTAGATCCCTATAAAATGAAAATGGGTTTTTTCTAGTTGATATAAATCATAACTATTTTTTCCTTATTAGATTATTAGTATATTAAATTTATCAATATTTACCATATGCCCATTTTGTAGAAACAATTATCAAAAAATTGATTACATATGGTATGAAAATCCAATGAGGGGAAAGGATAAGATAAAAATTAGGGAGGGGTGGATCTTTATATAGTGGTGGTTGTTGTACTATTTCACCAATTTGATTCATACTGACAACATTCTCTTTAAACTCAGTATATAATGATTTTTATCTTCTGGAAAATAATTTCTTGTCTGCATATCATCTATTTTATTATATATTCCCATGATGAATTTTATTTCTCAATATATGGTCTATAAAATAATCTAAAACCCACATATCAAATGAATCTATATTGTTATGGTTACTTCAAGGGCACTGAATTTATTCATTCTTCAGGTATATATGATGATAATTATTGCGTATAAACAAGAGAAAAGCAATAGAATAATAAGAATTCATTATTATATAGTAATTATTTCCAGAAGCAGAAATTTTTTTTATTTTGTACTTATACATTATTCCCTTACTCTTTGTATTCCTTTCACTACTAGTATTCTATATTTATTTTTAATATTCTCATTCCATAACACATGATATGGGATAGAAGTGGACTCATATTATGATTTAAGAATATATATATAAAGGATCATGAGTAAATCATTGTTTTGTTGGGAAAATATATTAACGTAGATTTAAAATACATATTATTATTTTCAAGTGAAGTGAACCCTCCACTTACATTATGGTAGTTGAGTGTTTTTTTAATGCACACTACTTATTATGATTACTCATTTTTTTCATAAATTAATAAAACATAATAAAATTGTTTAAAACACACATTATGAAATTATGTTATGACAATTACAATGTACCAAAATTGAGGCCTACAAATAATTATTAATAATTTCATTCCATGTTTTTTCATTTATTATCTGTGCATATATCTATGGTAGGTTAATGTTTACTTTAACTTCAATATCCCCATGATGATGATTCATGATAATTGTTTAAAATTTATTATGAAACATTTTAGTGACCAGTTATGAAAATTTCATTCGATATTAATCTTATATAAATGAACTCTATATAAGATATAGATGAAGAAATTAATGTTACGTTATTTTATTTTTATATAAAAATATAGAAAGTATATGATTGTGTTACCCGATTTTTTCCCCAAATTAGTTCCCTTATTGAAGGCAAAACATTATTCCATATTTATAAATCAATTAGAATGTGTATTGATCTACTAAACCATATGAAAATTATGAAAATAGTCCTTTTGATCAACTGGTTGGTCATGTGCCTTTCATCCATCTCCGAATTATATCCCTTTTCTTCTCACCTTAATAATTTTGGTTAAGACTATCATAATATGAAGCTCATATTTTTTTATCATACATAGGTTGTTCAACTATTCCCATTCCCTCAATTTAAAAATTGATAATATGTTGTTCTCTAGTATTGGTGGCATCAGTAGTTGGAGAAACCTATTTTTCCTTAGGATTGAGAGCACATGTTTGAGAAGAAACCAATTGATCCACTTGGTTGAGAAAATTTTCATGTGGGGAAGCCATTATCGACAATGGAAGTTGAACATTTAATTTATATTAAAAAAAAATTAGTAGTGAATACATAATACAATGAGGTAATAAAATAATTATTTAAAAATTATAACCTTATTGTTGAACTATATTATATAAAGGATTAACATCATTTACTAATCTATAAATTATCTAATTCCCATACTTGTGGCATAAAATGAAATAAAATTATTTATTTATATAAGGATTAGTGTTAAATGATTACAAAATAGCAATAAAATTGAAATCCACAATTGATTTAATATCTTACCTTGCAGTGGTTTGGTCAAAAATATAACATTTAACCACTTAATTTTGGCTAGATCTAGGGAATAATATACATGAAGTGATCTTGATTTAGTTCTGTACGGTCTATCCATGTATCCTACCTTACGAAAATCAACATTCATAATTACCAATTAATTTTTTTAACCACACTACTATTATCAACACACTTGTGTTGAAAAATAAGCACTTGGAAGGTTGTATAATCCAACTCCTTTATTTTTTCAGATGATTCCAATGTATGACATATTAATGTAAATTTTATTTCAATACATAATACCATATATATTAATTCCTTATATAAAAAGAGATACTCCACTATTCTTAAGGTTACTGAGTTAATCATATTCCATTATATAGTACATATATCCATTTTATGTTAAGGAAAATACACTTGGACCTCTGCTTAGAAACCAAAGTTGTTGTAAAACTAAATTCAAATTTGTATATGTTTCCTTTAAAATATATTCTCAATACCATCATATAATATATTATTTATGTTATTTTTATATCCAGATTACATCTATTGAAATATTTAAAAACCTATGAATTTATTTAGGGGTTTTAACATATGACTTATCGTTTAAATTTTTATGTAAAACATAAAGTTCAGCATACTCATTATTTTTATTTGTAATTTTGACAACATATGTTTAGAAAATTCCTTAATCCAAAGTCGCCCAATGTGATAAATTTTTTTTAGAATAACTCTATACATTCCTGATATTTATTTAGTAAAAAATTTAATATATTCATGGAAAATATATCACTCTAGAATATAAATATTCTTCCATTTTTTATATATAACATTTCAAAATCTTTATATATCATTTCATGGGGAAAATCCATATAAAATGTACAAGACCACATAACTAGATATCTATAACCAATGTAACCATCAACTGAACCATTATACTAATTAATGTTGGTGGGATCAAAATCCATAATTTATTTTATAAAACCTCAATTCCCTTTTCAATAGTTAGAAATTTCTCATGATCCTTAACATTACGACATATCGGATTGAAAAATAAACAAATATTAGTTAATATATGTTAGAAATTTTTAAATAAAATTCAACATAAAGATTAATGTACAAAATATTTCATAAAAACATGAAAATAATGTGATTTTATCCCCATTAACATTAAATTATTCATGTGAATTTTATTCCCAATTTTTGATAAATTTCATAATTAATGATTTAAATCATTTATGAATTTAAAAAAATGACATCTTTATTTCCTAGAAATAGTTTAAGTAATTATAGGGATACATTTCTTCCTTTTACCATCAATTCATGCCAACTATTCCCATATCAATATGTTATTCATGTCCAACAAAGACTTAATTATTCTATTTTTTCCTTGGGTATTTAGTATAATTCCGATAAAATAATCACATAATATTTTTATCTGAATAAAATCATGAAAATGTACGGCATTAAAATTATAACAATAAGTAAAATTAAAAAAAATCACTTTTTCTAAAAATTTGATGTTTTTCGAAAATGGTTTAACAAAAATTTCTTACCATATCACTTAAATTATCAAATGTTCAATCACTAGTTAGTGAAGATAGTGTTGTTACTTATTTTAAATTCCCCTCAATATATATCATCCAATATTGGTATTTATTTCATTAGGCTAAAAATTTCTATTGATGAATTTTTAAACATAACTAAGGGTTCACCTGGTTCACTAATGTGACCTTATGTGGTTTCTATAATACTATATCATAAAAATATTATATAAGAATGAAATTTATTTATTATCCCATACAACATGACTCTCGACATGAAATATTCATTTCCATATGCATCATATAACAAAACATCTAAATCCCATGTTAATTTAATGTCACCAATCAATGGATACAAATAAACATCAATATCAATAATAGTTTGTTTTGGTCATGATTTAAGTAGATACAACATTATTAATTTTACCTTCATTCAAAAATATTGTGGAATGTTTTAACAAAAAAACATAACTAACCATGTATAATTGGTATAAATTTATACAATAAAAGGATTAACTTTATCTGTAGATAGTCCAAGAAGAAGGATTATCGTTTAGTTTCAAATGTTAGGATACTCATTATAAAATTCCTTCCATAGAGGAGAGTTTAATGGGGGCTAAAGTTTCACATTATGATTTATTGTATCTTTTTTCCACAATAACTTATTGATAGTCTCATCACATTAATATAGAAGTATAAACCATAAAATTATTTAAAAGTACCGAAATCATTATTAAGAATTTATTCACCTTTATTGAATCAATACACACCACACTTTGAGATTTATATATGAATTTTGGTCTTGAAATAAAATATACATTCATTTAGATAGAAATTTATTCTTTTAGATATCATTCCCTTTGAAAATAGAATTTTTTTTCTAACATAATATGTTCTAAAATGAAGCTCATTATCTTCTTGTTTTATATCATTCAAGATATAATGTAGTTCAGTAAAGTTCGTTTCACTACATCAGTTTTAGTATTTTACATTATGTAGCTTCATTTTAGTTAACAATGTCGTATATGTACTACAATTATATGACTATGAAATATTTTCAAAACTCATTATATTATAAAATAACTTTGGACAATCACAATCTTTAATTTCAATATTCATTTTCATTTCCATAACTCTATCTTAATAAAAATTTTCACTTTTAATAAATTCCTCAAATGTGTTTTGTCATTTTTCACACTATTAATAATATCATATAATCTATACGATGTTATTTTACACCAAACACTTTCATTATTTAGTTATTTACCATGTTTAATCCAACATTTATAACATTAAACTATTCTATAATAGATCATGTGTTTTTCAACTCATCGGTACTAATTAGTCTTTAATAACAAAAATTTAAACTTGGATAAATGATTTTAAATGGTTCATATGAATTCTATTTTGTAAACATGATGAACTCTTTAACAACATAAACAAAATAAATTATTATAATATTGTCAACTATCCATTTCTGATTCATATCTATCAAATTCGATTTAGTAAAATTCATATTAAAACAATTTACATATAAGGAATGAGTATGAATTCAAAAAATGATATTATTTATTTTTAAAACCCATTTAGTCCTCATATATCATATAAATTATCAATAAATTTTCTACTTTTAAGAATATATAAACTCAAATAATTATACTCTATTCAGAAACTAGAATCCCAAAAGTGGTATTTCTGAAATTCAACTTTTTAATTCATCCTCGAGAAACATGAATAATTGTTTCATCAATTTCATTGATGATTTTTAAATTATTAGTTTCTTATATATTTAGTGTTGAATATATTATTTAATCTTTTTTTAATGAAATAAATTTCTTTCATCACCAAATTTACAAGATTTATGTTATGCCATCATTTTTGGTAAAATAATTCCATCTAAATCATTATTTAAAGAAAAAAAATAAACAACTAAAATTGTTTTTTGAAATTTCTGTAATTCAAATCATAGTGGGTTATACAAATTCATGGTGTATACTATTTTTATTTGGGAAAATGGTCATGTCTCAAATGTGTTGTACCACTAAATTGTGGCTATGTGGAATTGGGAAATAAAAAATAGAACACTTCACTTTTAATATCCTTCAAATATTATGTTTTTTCACTTACACAACTATTTTTTATACTTTTTATTTATTTTTATTACTATATGTGCATTGGTTTTAGAATTTTAATTTTTTTTATATTTTTTTCATACATATTTATAATTAAAATCATATTTTTGATCCATTTTTATATTTGAAATATCTTTAAAATAGTCTCACACAAACTTATAAATTTAATTATATATAGTAATAGTTTAATTATAACACATTTGGAAAATATGATTTTGGAATATAAAACTCCCAAAATTACTAAAATATGAGTTGATATTAGTTTCATAACTCAAAATAAAATTATTTTAATTTAACTCATCATCCAAGACCATGGAATTAACCATGTAAACATATTTTTAAATATTCATTTTGTCATAATGAAAAAAAATTAATAGGCCTTGATATTTTGAAAATATTTAATGTTTTTTGTAGAACGGGAAAAATTAATTCTTTAACCAAAACAATATATATTTTTAAAATTTTAAATCACTAATAAGATATTTTCAATCAAAAATGTAATGTTAATGAGTAATGAAATTCATTAACAAAAAATCATGTTATTAAAAATAGAAAATATAATGATTTGAAAATTTTTCAACAATAATAAAATTGGAATTTTTATAATTTGATTCACCTCTAATTATAAAATATTTTAAACTATTAAAATGAAGATTAAAAATATTCAGTTAATTTTAATAATTAGAATGAAAAAATAATGTAAATATGAATTTTTTAAAAAATTTAATTTATAGATCAATTAAATAATTTTTTTTATTTTGATAAAAAAATTAATAAATTTGAAGAACAAAAATTATAGAGCATTTTTAATTTCCCAAATAAAACTATAGATCAAATTAAAATAAAAATGAAAAAATAATAACAATTCAATAATAAATGATTTTGAATGAATTTTTAATTCCATTATAATTATTTGGGAGATTTTTAATTGTAAATAACCCTACCCGAGCATCCAAGAACTAGTGCCTCAATGTATTACATTGGTATGTTAAAAAAGAAAGTCACATCTGAAAGGACCAAATAGATTATTTGTTTTAGACAACAAAATATATACATGAAATGAAATACAACATATAAATCCCATTGGAATCCTCAATAACTCCTAGATTGTCCCGTCATGTCATTCATAATACACATCTTCACGGGCTGAGAAAAATAAAACAATAGAAAGGGGTGATCACATATATTCAGTAAGGGTAAATATTATAGAAGAAGTAAATATAAATAATAAGGCATGGTGAATGACTAAAATGACATGCCATGAGCACATTAAATTGAAAATAATATAGTAAGAATAAAATATGAAAAAATAAGTCCATAAAAATAATCACATGAGAATGAATCTTATCTATAGATATTATACTAGTCAAATATTCACTAAGATAACATATTACTAATTATAATTAGAGAATTAATATAAAAGACATAATAAACATAAATTCAAGGCCTCATCCAAGACACCTAAATATAAATTGTTAAGGTCTCTGCCGAAATCCATTTCTATTTGGTCTCATGACACCTACTGATGCATTAACAGGAAATAGTGGGTCAGACCCATCACTTACTAAGTCCAATGAATTTCCCATATGTAATATAACAAGATATAAGTTTATAATAACAAATTTAAATATTTCAATCATAATAATATATGAAAATACTATCATAAAACCATTAAAAATTCCTTGCAGAAAATAATCATTAAGTATTGCAAAGTGCCCCATACCACGTTGAAACAATTAAATAATAATCCTTATGAAGGAAAAAGAATAAATTAAACATATAATATCATAATTTATAATAACAATTATTATATAAATGGTAATTACATTCACCACATGCAATTAATAAGTGGTGAGCAAGGCATAAATATCAAAGAAGTAAAAATGGGTTGATAAAAACACTGTTTACATTGGAATGAGGAGATCATTTGGATAATAATTGGTAATTGTAATAAAATAACAATTAAAATATTTATATACCAAATTTTTTTTTTATAATTATGATATATTTTAGAAATAAATTATGTTCATCT
The DNA here is from genome assembly GCA_963277665.1 of Viscum album. Classification (NCBI taxonomy): domain Eukaryota; kingdom Viridiplantae; phylum Streptophyta; class Magnoliopsida; order Santalales; family Viscaceae; genus Viscum; species Viscum album. The sequence goes on along the minus strand of OY728138.1, from coordinate 1,369,122,434 downwards.
AAAGTGAAAACATGTAATCTGTTTTCATGAAACATTAGTAATGGGTCAATTTAGTGTTGTTTAATAGAAACTTTAAATGAATATTTAAAATGGAAAAGGAATAAATGTTTATTTAATATAAGAAATTATACAAGATAGTTTTTGACGATAAAATTATTGTTTTTATAAAAACAATGGTTTCCTAAAACAGATTACAGAGTACCCTAAAAAGTGGTTGAAAAATCTAATAGTTCCCTTTAATTGGGCTTGTTTATCCCGATAAATTGTTAAGGAAACATTATAAAACATCTACATAACCATAAAATAAAGAATAATTGATTAGGATAAATGATTTTAGAGAATATTCACATAATATATAGGAATTATATAAAAATAATGAAGAATTACATTGACTTAAAGACATAGGAAGTGTGGCTCGAATGAAAAATGGAGGTTCGGGTAAAACCCCTTACTACATTGTAATCAATATAATTGTCTGAAAAAAAATTAATAATTAAATTAATAATAATACATGAATACAATGAATATATGTGGTTTCATGATATTATATCTCAAATGTCTGTATACATAATTCACATAGAAGAAATAAGTGGCGAATAAAAGAATTCTCATAGAAATAAAAGTGAGATAAGAACCCCCTTAGCTTATGTCAGAAAGTGTTCTTCACTTGAAGTTAATGTACAGGATAATAAAATTAATTAATTAATTAATTAATTCAAAACCATTTTTAGTTTATTTTAGTTTAACATATTTTTATTAAGTCCATTTATTGTATTTTTGATGTGTTATAACATACAATTTTATCGTTTGGGATAATTGGTTTCGTTGCTCTTCATGAGCAGTTTACATGTATATGATTATAAGTGTTCATGTAAAATGGAAATAGATAAAACAGATTGATTTTATATGTTATTAATAAACATACATGAGTTTAAATGTTAATATATGTTATTTAGTTATTCTTGGTGAGGATTGGTCATTATATAAGAGGTTAGTGATAATCTTTTAGATTATTTTGGTGTTTTTTTGATCATCGGAAACTAGTTTTAATTTATTAATTAAACAAATATATATATAATTGTTATATAACATTAAATAGGATTTAATACATATTATATAATATTTTTCATACATAAAAATGGTTTTAGGACCATCGATGTATGCGAAATTGAAAAACGAAAACACATTGACCATGAAGGCAATAAATCGACACCTCATTGACAACGTAGTCATCGTTAGAATAAAAAGAGATGGAAGAGAATTCATTTTATATTATACTTTAAAAATAGTAAAATTAAAGTATATAAAATATAACGGAGATATCATGTTACATTGGGATACGTAGTTGGGGAAGGATAAGAAATGAAAAAAACTGAAAAAAAGAAAAGAAAAGAAATAGTATTTTTACCACTTAATTTCTCATCCTTGAGAAACTCTTTAAGAGGATTGATTTTTTTATATTTTTGAAAAAAATGGATTTTGTACATGGGTTTTTATATTTGTAAAAATATTTGGGTTGAACATTTACAAGTCTGAGAGCATTGAAAGTGTAAGGAGAAGAGGTGGTGAGCAATGATATTTATAGTGGACTAGAGGGGTGTTTTTTTGATAATTTTATTCATTTGTTTATTATTTTGGCTCATGAATATGAATATATTGAGAAGTACCATAAAATATATTAAAATAATGATGGATATTTTGATATTATGGTTTTACATTATACCTACATCACTTAGGACTCAATAATTAATGTATTTAAGATTTATCATAAATTATTGTATTTTAATATTGTGTAAAAAATAAATTATTTTAAAAAAACCAAAAAATTCAACCAAACAATTTTTCATGTGTAGAATTCAAATTTAACATTATACTATGAAAAAATATTATACAAGGGAAATTTATTTTTTATTTAAAATCATCTTTTACTCGAAAACTATATATTTTCAAATTAGAACTAATGTTATATCACTTTGAAAAATTAACTATGGTATCATAAAAGTATCCTAAAATCATAAGACAAAAATAAATAGTACATTATGAATTCATTTTATGAAAATAAATTTTAATTTAAATCATTTTTTTAATAGATAATTGTAATTAAAATGTTATGACTTACAAAAATACAAACACATAATTAATTATTTTTAAAATATTAATTTACTTTTACAATGATATTATTATATCATATAGACATTTATAGAATGCATAAATATTATTTATAAATTATTATTTGAGGTTATTGTACTAATTTATAAATTACATTTCTTAATGGTCATGTTATTATTCCAATGATCACATTACAATTCATAAAAAATGAAACTTAACTGAAAAATACCAACCAATTTACCCAAAGTATATATTGATATTATGATATAATTTTTTTTTATTTATTTGGTAAAATATAATTTAAATAAGTTTCCTAATTTATATTTAATATAACCCCTCTATTAAATGGTTGTAAAATCCACATTTAAAAAATTATATCATTTGTAAGTGGAAATTTAAATTTTTTTTATCTTATACCTCTAAAAAATATTTTGGATGAATGTAAAAATATTTGATTTAATATATAATATATAAATTTCATTAATATATTAACTAATTGTGTTTAAGTTAATTTATTAATATAAAATGTCATTGTGGGATTAATCGTAGTTTTTTTTAAAATACATCCTTTATGTTCAATTGATTTTTATTTCTAATTAATTTGTAACTATTGAAATAATTTTATAATAATGTTTAATATATATTTTCATAGATTACTTAATAACATTAAATATAGCCATTACCAACATCTATGAGATAACTATTATAATATTTAATCATTTTCAATCTTGTATGTTAATGAAGAAGTTAAATTTAATATGATCCATACCATAAAATCCCATGGTGTTACATTCTCCCCTCCTACAATAAATTTCATCCTCGTAATTTAAAATTACACTTCAAAAATAAGATGTTGATAATTTAAAATTATTTTCTGGGAAACCCAAATCAGAAATAGTGTTAATATAATATCTTATCAATAAGGGGGAAATTAGAATGTAGAGATTACCACAAAACAATGATTTCATATGGGAAATCATTAGTCGAAATAGATCACATAGAGATGATAGAGAAATAAAACTATGACGTCCAAATATTGAGTAATAGAGAAGATGCTCATTATAAATTTAACCATAAAAAACCTTAATTATTGTGATCATTCAAAAGACTATTGATTTATAAAATGAAAAGTAAAAATATAAAGTTTTTGTCCCAAAATATTTTCTTATAGATGAGTTGTTCTATTAATATATAGATAAGATATTGAGAAAGAGACTTACTTGATTAGTTTCTATGTCATTAGATCAATATCATCCTTTATTTGTGCTTCAATCTATCTTCACTTCATACATAACACCTATAAATGAATGTTCAAGGTGAATTTTTCAATCTTGAATAAGTTTTAACAAATCATATGTTACTTAATTCATTCCTAAAACCATTAAATATTTACTGAAAATAATAAGGTTATAATATTTTATCAATGAGGAATAAATTTAAAAAATTTAACTCGATCCATTCGACAAGTTTTTTATCTTAAGGCTCATCTAAAACATGTCTTTCAAAAATTAATAGCCAAAGAGATAGAAGGAAGGTCACTAAATTTCAAAAATAAACATAACATAATATTCCCAAAATAATGTAGCTAATAAACCCATATACTAAATATTTTAATTACTTGATCACCTTAAAACCATAATGAAAACATGAATTCTTCCAAGAGTAAAATACATGGTTGTCCCTAAATCCAAACATATTATAATTATAGCATAACATAAACCATAAGATTAATAACCACCTTCAAGGTCACTAATATTTTCCCATGAACATAAATTTATTATTATCTCAAAGATGAAACACATATGTAGGATTATATTTCCCATATAATGTGTTTTCAAAAATATCTTCATAAAACTGAATCAATTCTCTTAATTGATGTTATTATTCATCTTATGATTCCAATATATTAATGAATAATTACTGCATTCCAATCCTTATATATATCATTAATACTCAGATAACATAATTATTTATTCCTGAAACAGGAATATTAATCATCCCTCTACATAGAGATAGTTTCATAAGCTTTATCACAATGCCTTTATTTATTCTGATCTATATTCCCTTGATTCTTGGGAAATTCATTTTTATAGTGCCCAATATCTTTAAAGTTGATGCATTGTACATTTCAAAACTTTTTTTTACCCTTGAAATTATTTCACACTCCATGTCTTTATTTCTAGGGTCCATAATGTACATTCACCATTTAAAATATATTTTTATTATGATAAATAAACATATAATTTTTTTTAAAAAAAACTACTCATACCATTATCCAGGTCATCAGTGTTAGCATCTCTCATGAAGTGAAAGGGGCCAGGGATGCCAATGGTAATCTATGGAATCCTCCAAATCCCTTATCTCCAATTTCCTATTGAAAATTGGGTATTTTGGATAGAAATGATGGGGATATTGATAAATATTTCGAAATGTTTTATTTAAAATATTTCTTTGACCATCATCCTGAACCAGACCATTATAAAATAATCACATTATGTTGTCCTCAATGGCCACAATACAATTTTTTGTACTTCTAAAGATACAAAAATTTAAAATTTGGTACATGTAATCTGCTCAGAGGTCACCCTCTTCCACAAATCCTTCAATACTGATAAGTGATTCATATGTTTTAGTTAGGGTGAATAATTCAAAATTACATTCCATGCCCGAAGTAGAAGGAAAGTTGATAATTCCTGATTTGTTCTTATATAAACTATGGTTCTCATAATAAATGGGTAATAATAGAGGTGTAAGATGCCTAATATAGTTTCATGAAGGTTTCTTAGATATTAATAAATGTTTTGAGATAATATGAGCTTGATTTATACATTATATTTGTAATTAAATCTTCTAGAAGATAGAGAAGGATTGTTCATGGTCTTTCTCCTCCCATTTTTAGGATTTTCAACAATTGAAAATAAAATTTATAGAATAACGGTTTTACTAAAAAAATATACTAAAAAATCTAATATATTTTTAACCAAACTTCCTTCTAGATTCTAATTATAAATAATATAATATATAATATTAGCTCATAAAATCATCAATCATAATGTATAATTTTGAACAAAAAAGACACATAACCCAAATTGAATATTTATACATAGCTAATCATATAATCATAAAAATGGTTTCTTGGGGACATATTTACTTTTATATCCATCATAATGTTTTGTAAAAAAATGTGATTTATCAAGGCATATCCCACAAGAGTGTCAAATAAGGTGCATAGTAAGGCCTATTATTATGTACTAGGTTACCCTGAGTCGGGCTCGAGACACCTTGTTAAATTTGATACCCCTAGGTACATCTGTTGCAGAACCACATCCACTTGTATTATCTAGATAGGGATGTGTTTTGTAAGAACTTGGTTCTTATTTTAGAGGTACGGGCTTATTATTTTCCTTTTCCTTAAGTGTTTTTGAGAAAATATGGAAAAAGGGGGGAAAATCCTGAATTTTGGAACTACACGCTGTGTACTTTATCCACACGTCGTATACTTTTGGCCGTGTAGGGATGAGTACACGGGGCGTGTAGCCATGCCTGCGACGAAGGGTGTAGGAACCGACTACACACTGTGTAGTGGTACATTACACACCGTGTAGTCAGTCAGCAGGTTTAAACAATAAGGCGGCGGCGTCACCGCCAGCTGGGCGATATTACACGCCGTGTACTCGAGAGTACATGCCGTGTACTCATGTCGACGGATGAATAGTGTGTTGGTGCCGCCAAATGAACTGTTAAATGAAGGGAGTACACGCCGTATACTTCAATGTACATGCCATGTACTATGTTTTTTCGTCTTCAAACAGGCAGTAGCCTCCTCATTTGGCAGAGGAGGCACTTGAGCCATTTTGGAGCCAAAGGAGGAGGCCCGATCTTTGAGGATCCACTGGGCGTTCGTCTGGAATCCGATTCGGCTTCAGACGATCTCGTTGGAACCATATGGGTAAGACCTCTCCTCTCCTGGTACCATTCTTTCCAATTCTTATCCTAACATAAGTTATTTACGTTTCAATTAGTTTTGTTCTTCGTTAAATATACGCCGTTCTTGGGCATTTCTGGAGTCGACGTTCGGGTATAGCGTTTGATGGTGTATAAGGTAGGTGTCTTGGTGTTATTTTTCCAACTGTCATGCATTTTTGTGCGTTTTTGAGCTAGGAACCCATATTGGGGTGCCGTGAGGCTGAGGCCATGGCTAATTTAACTACCTAAAACTGTATAGGTAATTGAATAAAGTTGTAGAAATGATATTTGGGATCGTTGCTTGGATCCAGGACCATCCCGAGGGGTGTGTTCCTCTGTTTATCCGTTTGGCCAGGATACCCGTCGGTATGCCTTAAATGCAGTAACTGTAGAATTTCCTTGAGAGGAATTGATTGTTTACTGCATTTTGATATGTTGGGCATGGCCCGATTACCTTTTTAGCCTGAGGGAGTTGTTGTGATTGGCCTGAGGGCGTGACTGTTTTAGCCCGAGGGCTGTCGTATTTCACCTGATGGAAAACATTCGTGTCTGAGGGCTTGACTTCTGTGCCTGAGGGCGACACTTCGTATTCCTGAGGGTGAGAATTCTTTTTCTCCTGATGGAAATACCTGCGGGTTGGATTCATTGTGGCCTGAGGGAAAGCCTGAGGGCATGGTTACTATTTTAGCATGAGGGCACGGTTCTGATTGGCCTGAGGTCTTGGTGCTGTTGTGCACAAGAATGTTACTAAGTTTAATGAATAAAATGGAAAATAAAATGGAAATTTAACTGGTAATTAGTTACATTTGAGTACTGCTTACTTTATTGCATATTACTACTGCACACTGTTGTTTCCTGCTTACACGTAGTTGGGCACATGCCTTTGGTGGGTACCTACTGAGATATATTTCTCACACCCTGTTTGGGTCACACATTTCGGCCCAAACAGATTATGTTGCTATAGGTGTAGATAGGGGAAAGAGTCCCTATACAGGTACTTGAATGTTACTGTGGAGTAGGAGGGCATGGGACCGAGCCTAGGCTCACGAGGTCGCTGCCGGGTTTTTTGCTTGTTTTTTTGTACTCTGTTTTCTACTGTACTATATTGATGTATAACATGTTCTAGCTATTTTATTAGAACTTGAAACATGTAGCATCATAACTCATATATTGTTGGTTATATCCACTACTGTAGTTATTTCAGTTGAGTATGTTTAATGCTTCCGCTGTTTGTTGTATGTTTATTTTGGTATTCCGCTATGCTATACTTTGACAAATGAGGGCATAGTTTCCCCAGTATCAGACCTAGGACCTCGCTGCTAGTCGGCAGCCTCTGGTGTTTGGGGAAATGTGTTTGAGGTCATGTGGCGAACCGGGCTCGGGGCACCCGTTGCATGGAACACAGGTCCGAGACGTTACAAAGTGGTATCAGAGGGGTTCATTTCTTTGACTTACTATTTGGAGCCATAGTCAGGGATTTGATGGAACGGTAGTTGGTAATAAGCTGTGCCCAGGCGTAGCTAACCCGTGTATAGGGAAAATCCAGTCTACCTCGTGATTACAATTTTGTTGATTTTGCAATTTTACGGTTGATATGTTTTCACCGTTGGGTGATGCATTTGGATTGCGTTGTTTATATTTTATATGTGGAGTCTATTTAGTTGCAACCCGATGAGATGAGGGTATTCCATCTCAAGCATCATATAGGCACACGCTAGATATCACATGCCATGCATAGTTTCCATGCCATGTAGGTGCATTAGAAATGCGCATGTTGTTGTGATAGTTGTTGTGCTAATAGAGCATGCTATTATGGTAGCTCCTTGATAAATACCTGCCTTGTGATATGGTATGTTTTTTTATATAATGGACGTCAAACTTTGGTTTTTGGGGAGTATGGGACCCCATTGACCAGAATTTTGAGGATCATTGACTTTTTATTGATTAGAACACAGATAAGAGGTCAAACATTGATTTGTGGGGAGTATGGGCCCTCACGGATCAGAATTTGACACTTAGGTGTTGGTTTTTAGTATTTTCTGGGTTCTAGGGAAGTTCCTGAGGCATACTGTCTGGAAAACTCAGAATACATGCCGTGTAGGACCTCATACATGCCTTGTGTGTTTTTCTGTTTGGGAAGAAAAATGAAATTTTTTAGTACACACCGTGTACCCCGAGTACACGCCATGTAGTCTCTTCACGTGTCCCAGACCGTGTGGGCGGAGACACGGGGTAGGGAAGGGCTTGGGTAAAACACACCGTGTAGTCTAAGTACACCCCGTGTAGTGTGACCTAGAGTCCGGCCGTGTAACTTACAACACGGTTCAGTGAACTCCTTGACAGAACACACCGTGTCAGTTATAGACACACCGTGTAGTGTGACCTGGGGACTCGGCAGTGTAACTAACAACATGGGCTGGTGTCACCACTCCCTTAACACGCCGTGTACCTGTGGGACACGCCGTGTAGTCTTGTCTGGGGACAGACCGTGTGGAGTTAGCCATGTGGCTGGGAAACGGGAGGGTGTACACGCCGTGTGCGGGTGTAACACGCCGTGAAGTGTTAAGCCGAGTAGTCGGCTGTGTCACAGACGACACAGGCAGTTGGAAAATATCATCGTACACGCCGTGTAGATATTATACACGCCGTGTTCTTTTGTTGAACGGAAGCCGTGTGGCTTAGCCATGTAGAAGGACCCAGGTAGGGGAAAGGAAGCCAAGTACACGTCGTGTAGTTAGTGTACACGCCGTGTAGTCCTATTTTTCCAATTTAGAAACGCCTTCTTCTTCTTGTTCCTTTGTGGTTCCTTCATTTTAGTCTTAATAATCTTGAATCGGAGGCATTCTTTTGACCTTGTAGAGTCATGCCGCCTAGACGACCGCGAGTTGTTCGCCAGGAGAGTGGAAACGATTATACTCTGGAGATGGTGGGCCATGGGCTACCAGTAGATCCACCAGCAGAGCCAGATGCGGCACCAGCTGTTATACCAGACATAAGTGCGGAGGCAAAGTTCTGTGAATGTTTATTGCAGTTCATGCAGACCTTTTCGGGGAGCACCGCAGGATGCCACATCTATGTCTAAGCTGACGCGTATCTTTCAGCAGGAGCATCCGCCTACATTTTTAGGGGATGGCGGACCACAGGCTGCAGAGTCTTGGTTGGGGTCGATTCAGACTATTTTTGAGAATCTTGAGACACCTCTAGGGCGGAGGGTCAAGCTCGCGACTTATATGCTGCGTGATTCCGCCAAGAGGTGGTGGGATGTTACCACCTAGTCAGAGCATCATAGGGACATGGCGTGGGAAGATTTTCAGGAAGTCTTCTATGAATTCTTCTTTCCCGAAATGTTGAGGGCATATAAAGCTCAAGAGTTCATGAATCTGCAGTAGGACACTATGTCGGTGATGGACTACTCTGCTCGTTTTACAGAGCTTCAGCGCTTTGCACCCATGCTGGTGGGTGATGAGACGTTGAGAGCCAGACGTTTTGAGGATGTTCTTCTGTATGACATCCGAGCGCTAGTGAATGTTTTCGGGTTTCCTACTGTACACTTGATTGTGAACCAGGAGTTGATTACAGAGAGGAACGTGCGGGAATCGAGTGGTGTGGGCCAGGGTGGTTCAACAACAGTTATTGGTACTATTTCTACTAGGAAGAGGAAGAGACAGATGGACATATCTCAGGGCGGCAGTACCAGCCAGGCAGCTTCTTCAGGTGGCCCGATCAAGTGCTACCATTGTGGCAGAGAGGGGCACAAGAGGTCGTAGTGTCCACGAGACCCAGTGGAGTGCCGAGCTTGTGGTAAGATGGGTCATCTGCATCGCTTTGTAGGGAGTTTCTACTAGTGGCTAGTGAGAGGGGTTCTGTGAAGACTCCGCGTGCGGCAGCAGGACCAGTGGCTTCTTACCATCCAGGGAACTGGAATACATCAGGGCGTGCAGGCAGAGATGGTGGTCGTGGCCGTGGTAGACAGACACCAGGATCTCAGAGGCAACAGGGCTGGATAGCTCAGAGTAGCCAGGCTGTCTCGCTAGGCCGCGACACTGGACAGGCATATACAGTGCAACAGACCCAGCATGATCAGGATCCCAAACCATCAGCAGTCAGATGTACTATTCTAGTAGCTTCTGTCTTGTCTTCAGTACTTTTTGTTACGGGTTCTACACATAGTTTTATATCTTTACCCGTTGTGGAGAGCCTTGGGCTCGGTGTTTCTACTCCTTTTGATATCTTGACACTAGACACTCCGTTGGGGACTAGGATGGCTGTTGTGCGTCAGTGCAAGGAGTGCCCCCTTGAGGTTGGTGGGCGTCACTTGCATTGGGACCTCTATGTCTTGGAGATGATGAGCTATGACGTCAACATCGGGATGGACTCGTTGGTTCCCTTTCGAGCCTTCGTAGACTGCTACTGTCACAGGGTGCGTTTCACGTCACCAGAGGGCGGGGAGTTTCTATACAAGGGTGAGTGGGATGTTCGGGTGAGTCGAGATGGACCAGAGCATCATGGGCAAGGTGGAGTCACAACCTATATTGTTAGCTTATATCTGGATGACCAGAGGACTTGTAAGATGGATTTCCCTCCAGTTGTTGATCGTTTCACGGATGTCTTCCTAGATGACTTTTCAGGTCTACCTCCGATGCACGAGGTGGATTTCTCTTTCGAGCTAGTGCTAGGAGCAGCACCGGTGTCCATTCCTCCTAATAGGATGGCCACACATGAGCGGAAGGAGCTCAAGAGGAAGTTAGAGGAGTTATAGGCAGAGGGTTTTATCCAACCCCATACTTCTCCTTAGGGTTCTCCGGACCTTTTTGCGAAGAAGGCAGATGGTACCCTCAGACTTTGTGTGGATTATCGGAAGCTGAATCAGTTGAAGGTTAAGAACCGATATCCCTTATCGAGGATAGATGATCTGTTTGATCAGCTTCATGGAGCACGAGTGTTTTCGAAGATTTACTTGAGATCCAGATATCATCAGCTACGCGTGAGACCATCTGATATACCTCTCACAACATTCTGGAGTAGGTATGGTCTATATGAGTATACAGTTATGCCATTCGGACTCACGAATTCACCAGCAGTTTTCATGGCTCTGATGAATCGTGTGTTCCATCCGTATCTTGATTCATTTGTGGTAGTATTCGTGGATGACATTTTGGTGTACTCTTCCACTCGACACGACCATTCCACCCATCTTAAGATCGTATTGAGTACACTGAGAGAGCATCACCTATATGCTATGCTCTCGAAGTGCCACTTTTGGATGGACCATATTCACTTCCTGGGTCATATCATCTCAGAAGCAGGAGTTGCAGTAAACCCAGAGAAGGTAAGAGCAGTAGTTTCCTGGGAGCATCCTAAGAACGTGTTAGAGATACGGAGTTTCTTAGGGATGGCTGGTTACTACAGATGCTTCATACAGGACTTCTCCCGCTTAGCAGCACCATTGGAATGTCTGTCTAAGAAGGGTGTGATATTTGTTTCATCAGAAGCTTGTGAGAATTCTTTTCAGGACCTGAAGAGAAAGTTGACATCAACACTGATCCTGATACTCCCAGAGCTGGGGAAGAGCTATACAGTTTACTGTGATGCATCAGGGATTGGGTTGGGAGCCGTTTTGATGCAGGGCGACCAATTTGTGGCATACAGGTCTCGGTAGTTGAGGCCACATGAGAGGAATTACCCGACACATGATCTCGAGTTGGATGCAGTTGTGAATGTGTTGCGCTATTGGAGACATTATCTGTTGGGAGAGCATTTTCTGGTTTTCACCGACCAAAAAAGCCTCAAGTATATCTTTACTCAGCGTGACCTGAATCTGAGGCAGAGATGGTGGGTCAACTACCTACAGTCCTTCAATTTTGAGCTTTCCTATACACCTGGTAAAGGTAATGCCATAGCTGATGCACTGAGCAGGAAGACTCAGATACAGGCAGTGCAGGAGGCTAGTGGTGAGTGGCAGCTTATGGCTTTGTTCTCTGAGATTCATCTGGAGGTGCGTGATAGTCAGGGGAAGTCTTATCTTTCCTCGTTAGCTGTGAATTCTACCCTCCTGGATAGAGTGACGATGAGACAACTATCGGATTCAGAAGGCCTAGTTCTACGGGAGTCGGTGGCAAGTGAGGACCCTCCTCCCGGTTGGACGATAGGCGATGATGAGGTTTTGCGTTTCCATGGACGTGTATAGGTTCCAGGGGATATACATGAGGAGCTGATGCTGGAGTTTCATGCTTCATCTTGGGAAGTTCATCCTGGGGTTACCAAGACATACCGCGACTTGAGGCGTCAGTACTGGTGGCTGGGTATGAAGGGAGAGATAGCTGGTTCTGGTACGAGGTGTTCCACCTATCAGCAGGTGAAGGAAGAGAATCAGAGACCAGCTAGGATGTAACAAAAGCTTCCCATTCCAGAGTGGAAATGGGATGATGTCGCGATGGATTTCGTGACGGGATTTCCAAGGTCACCTAGAGGCAATGATGTCGTGTGGGTTGTCGTGGACAGACTCACGAAGGTAGATCACTTCTTGCCGATCAAGGAGACCATTGGTGTGGTTGAGCTCAGAAATCTGTATATCTGAGAGATCGTATGTCTTCATGGGGTCCCTCGTTATATCGTTTCAGATAGGGATGCCCGCTTTACGTTTCGTTTCTGGCAGAGTTTTCAGAGGGGGCTGGGTACACAGGTGCTTCTGAGCACAACATACCACCATCAGACAGATGGCCAGTCAGAGCGGACGATACAGGTGCTAGAGGACACGCTTCGCACATGCGTCCTAGACATTAGGGGCTCGTGGGAGAAGTATATACCCTTAGTCGAGTTTTCCTTTGACAATAGTTTTCAGGCAACTATTGAGATGACACCATACGAGGCATCATATGGTAGGTCATGCCGATCACCTTTGTACTGGTTAGAGGAAGGTGAGGCAGCTTTACTGGGGCCACAGCTCATGCAGGAGACATCTGAGTTGGTCCAGTTGATTCAGAAACAGATGGCTACCGCATAGTCTCTTCAGAAGTTTTATGCTGATCGCCGCAGATGACCTTTGGAGTTCATGGTTGGAGATCATGTTTTCTTGTGTGTTTCGCCGAGGCTGGGAAACAAACGGATCAGGAGATAGGGTAATATTTCACCGAGGTATGTGGGACCATTTGAGATTCTGGATAGAGTCGGGCTGGTTTCATATCGGTTGCATTTACCGCAGCAGTACTGAGCCATGCACGAAGTCTTCCACGTATCTCAGTTGCGTCGCTACCATTCAGACCCATCTCACACCTTTCATCCAGAGGAGGTTGAGCTTCAGTGTGATGTGTCCATTGAGGAGAATCTGATCTGTATCGTTGACAGGAGCACGAAGGTTCTCTGAGGCAAGTCAGTTCCTCTCATACGGGTGCTATGGCAGCATAGCCGAGTGCAGGACGAGACCTGGGAGCGGGAGGCTGACGTACGTGCTCAGTGGCCAGATCTGTTCTGAGCTTTTTCTTTACCGCCCTTGGAATGGAAATTTGGGGACGAATTGCTATAAGGGGGGAAGTTTTTAAGAACCCAGTTCTTAATTTAGAGGTACGAGCATCTTCTTTTCCTTTTCCTTAAGTGTTTTTGAGAAATTATGGAAAATGGAGGAAAAATCCTGAATTTAGGAACTACACACCGTGTACTTTATCCACACTCCATGTACTTTTGGCCGTGTATGGATGAGTACACGTGGCGTGTAGCCATGCCAGCGACGAAGGGTGTAGGAACCGACTACACGCCGTGTAGTGGTACCTTACACGCTGTGAAGTCAGTCAGCATGTTTAAATAGTAAGGCGGTGGCATCGCCACCAGCTGGGCGACAGTACACGCCGTGTAATCGAGAGTACATGCCATGTACTCATGTCGATGGATGAACAGTGTGGCAGTGCCGCCAAATGAACAGTTAAATGAAGGGAGTACACGCTGTGTACTTGGAAGTACATGCCGTGTACTTTGTTTTTTCAGCTTAAAATAGGCAGTAGCCTCCTCATTTGGCAGAGGAGGCACTTGATCCATTTTGGAGCCAAAGGAGGAGGCCAGATCTTTGAAGATCCACCGGCAGTTTGTCTGGAATCCGATTCGGCTACGGACGATCTCGTTGGAACCGCACGGGTAAGCCCTCTCCTCTCCTAGTACCGTTCTTTCCAATTCTTCTCCTAACATAAGTTATTTACGTTTTAATGAGTTTTTTTTTTCTTCGTCAGATCTACGCCGTTCTTGGGCGTTTCTTGAGTCGGCGTTCGGGTATAGCATTCGTTGGCATATAAGGTAGGTGGCTTGGTGTTATTTTTCCAACTGTTGTGCGTTTTTGTGCGTTTTGTGAGCTACGAACCCATATTGGGGTGTTGTGAGGCTGAGGACGTGGCTAATTTAACTACCTATAACTGTATAGGTAATTAAATAAAGTTTTAGAAATGATGTTTGGGATCGTTGCCTGGATCTAGGACCATCCTGAGGGGTGTGTTCCTCTGTTTAGTCGTTTGGACAGGATACCTGAGGGTATGCCTTAAATGTAGTAACTGTAGAATTTCCTTGAGAGGAATTTCTTGTTTACTACATTTTGATATATTGGGAATGGATCGGTTACCTGTTTAGCCTGAGGGCGTTGTTGTGATTGGCCTGAGGGAGTGACTGTTTTTTCCTGAGGGCTGTTGTATTTCGCCTGAGGGAAGCCTTTCGTGCCTGAGGTCTTGACTTCTGTGCCTGAGGGCGTCACTTCATATTCCAGAGGGTGATAATTCTATTACGCCTGAGGGAAATACCTGCAGGTTGGATTCTGTGTGGCCTGAGGGCAAGCCTGAGGGCGTGGTTACTATTTTAGCCTGAGGGCATGGTTCTGATTGGCCTGAGGGCTTGGTGCTGTTGAGCACAAGAATGTTACTATGTTGAATGAATTAAATGGCTAATAAAATGGAAATTTAACTGGTAATTAGTTACTTTTGAGTACTTCTTACTTTATTGCATATTACTACTACACACTGTTGTTGCTTGCTTAAATGCAGTTGGACACAGGCCTTTGGTGGGTGCCTACTAAGATATATATCTCACACCCTGATTGCATCACGCTTTTCATCCCAAACAGATTACGTTGCTGCAGGTGTAGATAGGGTAAAGTGTCCCTATACAGGTACTTGACTTTTGTTGTGGAGTAGAAGGGCATGGGACCGAGCCTTGGCTCGCGATGCCGCTGCCAGCTTTTTTGCTTGTTTTGTTGTACTCTATTTTCTGCTGTAATTTTTTGATGTATAACATGTTCTGGCTGTTTTCTTAGAACATGAAACATGTAGCATCATCACTAATATACTTTTGGTTATATCCACTAATGTTGTTATTTCAATTGTGTATGTTTACTGTTTCCGCTGTTTCTTGTATGTTTATTTTGGTATTCTGCTGTGCTACACTTTGACAAATGGGGGCATAGTTTCCCCTCTATCAGACCTGGGCCCTCGCTGCTAGTCGGCAGCCTCTGGCATTTGGGGAAATGCACTTGAGTTCATGTGGCGAACTGGGCTCGGGGCACCCGTTGCTTGGCACCCGGGTCCGGGACGTTACATGTTTCTTGGAAGACCAACATAATATCTACCTTAAAAAATTATAAAATGATCTTATATTCTTTTCCTAAAAGTATATCTCAGTTTTATATTCTTTAATCTATGTTTTCTAAATCTATTTTCAATGGTTTATACTAAAATACCTTTGATACCAACTATTAATACCCCAACCCCAACAGTCTGAAGCCAATGCCTTACTTCATTACATTGTTATGATAAACAAGGATGTCACATCCTAAAGGACTGAATAATTCAGTATTATTGGAAAACTAGATACGTACATGAATGATACATTACAACATGATATGAAATAAAACATATAAACTCCATTGGAATTATTAATAACTCTTAATTATCCCTAAATGTCATTCAGAATATACATATTTACGTCCTAGGAAAAATAAATCACAAGGAGTGATCTTAGATTATCAGTAAGGGTAATTAATACAAAAATTATATAATATTAACAATAAGGAATGTATAATGACTAATAAAATTCTATTGGAACATAAACTTGAGCATAACATATAATGCATAAAAGCTAAATAAATAATTCAATAAATGTAATCACATGAGAATGAAGCTTAACCCTGGATATTATACTAATAGAATATTCACATGGGTAATAAATTACTAATAATAATGAGTTAATTTGTATTTTGGACATCATAAACATACCATTGAGGCCTCGAACAAGACACCAGAAAATAAATTGTTAAGGTCTCGACCAAAATCCATTTATGTGTATTCTAATGAGACCTACTGATGCATCGAGGCATAATAAAAGGCCCTACCTATCACATACTAAGTACCATGAATTATAATATGTCTAATAAATATATATCTATAAATAAATGTGTCCTATAAAAATATGAAATATTTGAGTCATAATCATATATGAAAATACTATGGTAAAATCACTGATAAATCTTTTAGAAAAATAATATTTAAACATTCCAAGGTGTCCCACACCACATTGAAAAATTTGAATACTAATCCATATAAAGTATAAACATAAAATTAAAAATATAATATAATAATAATAAGAAATATATTGTTTATATGGAAAGATAGTACATACACTTCATTCATTGAGTAATTGGTGAACAAGGCATAAATCTCATAAAAGTAAAAGTGGGATGAGAAAAATAATTTCTTACTTTGTAATGAAGAGTTCTTTTTATAAATCATTTCTAGTTTTCGTAAAATTTTATTCTATTATTTTATATACCATAAATTTTTTTAAGGATTATGAAGTAATATTTGAGGAATAATTGATGTCTTACATAAGTGAAAACATGTTTAAAAATTTATGAATTATTGGAAATGGGCCACATTATTGCGATTTAAGTGAAACTTTAATGATTATTAAAAAATGAAATGGGATAAATGTTTGTATGAAACTAGAAACGAAAAAAGCTAGTATTTCATGATAAAATTTGTGATTCTTAGAAATTAAGTATTTTTTAAAACAAATTTTGGAGTGTACTCAAAATGTGTGAGAAATTGAGATGTTCTCTTTAATTTGGATTTCTTATCAGGAATAATTGAGAAGGGAACCATATAAAACATGTATTTATCCATCAAAGAAAGAATAATTGAACTAGATACATGATTCTGTGACATATACATAGAATATATATGATATAGATCTATAATAATAATAATTTCATTGGTGTAAAGAGAGAGGAAGAGTAACCCAAAAGAAAAATGGGGGTTTGGATAAAACCCATTACTACATTTTAATAAATTGAATTGTTTGAAAAAAACAAAAAATCATAAAATGAATCCTTGAATATAACGAATAATGTTAAATTAATGATATTTAATATCAAATTGTAGTATACATACACCACATATATGAAATATGTAGTGAATAATGTAAATCTCACAGAAATAAAAGTGAGATGAGAAACCCCTTACCTTATGTCCGACAATGTTCATAACTTGACCATAATGACCTAGATAATCAAATGAAATTAATTAATTAATTAATTATGAAAACTATAAGCATTTATATGGTTTAATATATTATTATAAAGTTCATTTACAATCATTTTTATGAGTTATAAGATAATATTTTATCATTCAAGAGCATTTGTTTCCTGGTATTTCATGATCACTTTACCTGTATATGAGTATGGATGATCGTTTAAATGGGAATAAATATCCATAATTAAAGTTATATTTTATTATTAATAATATATAATATTAAATGATTATGTGATTCATTTAGTTATTTGGGGTGAGGATGAATCCTTAGATAGTATGTAAATAATAATCGTTTAGATTATTTTGATTGTTTTTTATCATCACAAATTAGTTTTGTTTTATAAATATACATCAATTACATATAATGGTATCAAAACATTACATAGTATGTCATAAATATTTTTTAATCTGTATCTACAATAAAAATATTTCCATGGAAATCCTTGTAGGAAAAATTGAAAAATAAAACATGTCATTGATGAATGCGGTAAATCGGAACCTCACGAATGATGTATTCATCATTTGAATAAAAGGAGATGGAAGATAATTGATGATGTATTATTAACTAAAAAATAAAATTATAATATATATAATTCATTGAAGATATCATGTTATTATGTGATATGGTGTAAAGGTAGTCATAAGAAAATAATACCAATTGAAAAGAAAAGAAAATAAAATAAAAAGGATTTTTACTTCTTGGATTCTCCACCTTGAGAACCTGATTAAAGGGATGGGTTTTGGAATTTCTTTAGAAAAAAGTATCCTAGAATAGTGATATTGGATTGGGTTGGGTAGAAATATAATATGTCTTAATTATTTTAAGGTGTGAGGAAAATGGGTGGTGAGTAGTGATACTTCTAATAGAGGAAAAGGGGTGGTGAGTAGTGATATTTCTAATTGAGGAGAGGGGTGTTTTTAGAATATTTTATTCATTTTTTTATTATATTTTCTTAAGAATATGAATTGTTTGAGAATTTTCAAATAAAATATTAAACTAATTATGTATAGTTTGAGATTATGGGCTTATGTCATTCATAAAACACCTATGACTTAATAATTCATTCATTTAACATTTATCACAAATTAAGAAATATAACTATTCAAAAAAATAGAAGTAATTTGGAAAAATCCAAAAAATTAAACCTGACATTTTTTTACATGTAGAATTAAGAAATTAACTCCATTTTAGGAAAATAATTTTCTAAATATGATAAACATAATTTTTAAAAAAATATTCATTTACTCGAAAAATACAGATTTTAAAATTATAGAGGATTCTATAAAAGTTCTAAAAATTAAATAAGGCCACATAAAATCAATATAAAATAATAAAATAATAAAATAATAATTTATGAAAAAAATTTAAAAAATAAAATTTATGTTAAATCATTTTATAAATTATAAAATTGTAATTAAATATTTATGACATACAAAAATACTAACACATAATTAATAAATTTTAAAATATTAATTATTTTTTCTATGATATAGTTATATAGAATCACCATTCAACAAGATTCCTAATTTTATTTATACTTTTTTAGGCCTGGTTATTGATTTAGTAGACACATTACTACTCTTAAAAATCACAATATTATTCCAAAAATTATATTAATATTAATCAAAATTGAAACTTGTCATAAAATTACCAATATGTTAACCAATTTAAATTGGGATATTATTCTATCAGAAGTATTTCTTATTTTGTAAAATATATTTTATAATAATCTAAAAATTTATAATTAAAGAAATTTCTCCCTCAAAATGATGCAAAAACATCATTTATAAAAACATAGCCTTCTTTGGTGTAAAATTTAATTTATTCTTATTTTATGACTCTAAATTTTTTTTGGATGAATATAAAAATACATGATTGAATATATAATATATATATATTTATTTATTATATTTCACTTATAGTGGTTAATTTAATTTATTAATATAAATTTCTTTGTGGGTATAAAAATTAATTTTATAAAAACACATCATTACTGTTTAACTTATTTTCATTTCTAATTAATTGGTATCTGTTGAATTAATTTAAAATAATTTTTAATATATATTTTCCTAATTTAATATATATCCTTCATTCTTTCCATTCCCAGCAACTAGGATATAACAATAATAATATTTAATCACGATCAAGATCCTAATCTATTGAAGAAGTAAAATTTAAAAAGATGCATACCATAAAATATTGGGGTATTATATTGATGAAAAAAAAATTAGATAAATAATATGTAATTAATATCTCTATTAGGATATCATTGAAATCATAAATGAATAAAAACAAAAAATAATCTAAAATATTGGAAAAACATCATTTAGAAAAGAACTAATGAAAAGGGAAAATGCAGAAAATAGGTCCCAAAACATCATGAAGACAAGAATAACCAATGATAAGTACAAAATAAATCTTAAAAAATAATTAAATATATATTTAAATGAAATAATGAATAACATACCTCATATTGGAGGGTAGATTTTTCTAAAAGATTCAATGGAAATAAATAATAGGATTCGATTTCCATGAGATCCTTAACAGTGTCAGTTGGGGAAATCCCTATTTGGGTTCTTTACAAATAAGGGAAGAGGTTTTATCTATTCTTGTAAAAAGGAATGATAAAATATATATTTATCAGTGATAAATTATAAAGAACTGGTAATGGAATGATATATCTCAGTGCTAAAAATTCACTGATACAAGATGCTCTTATCAGAGCTAACTAATAAACACAAATAAATGTACCATTTATCAGTGATTAATAAAGAATTTTCAAATATATTTGAGAAATAAATAATAATACATAGCTTAAAAAATAATAATAAATTAATACTTATATTAAATTTTACCTTATTAATTTCTTTAAAATAAAAAATAAAAAAAATTACAAATATTACTAATAAATGATCATTATTATTTATACTAAATGTATTAATAAATGTTATAATATTATGATAAATGTTTTAAATTAAAATAAATGATTAAATATTTTGAAAAATGACTAAATAATATTAATAATGAATATTTCTATAATACAAAAAATAAATAAATTATTTAAATTATTTATATCATAGAGTTAATATTAATGAATAAATATTATGTAATGACTCAGACACCAGCGACATGAAGATGGAGCCTTATTTTATTTTTTGGCATAGATGCATGATTAAAATTCTAAAGGATCAATCAATTTATCTATTTTTGGAAAAAAATATACATATATAATACACATTTTACATTCAGAAAAGAAAATATAGCATAAAAAATTTAAAGCTAACTATCATTGAAACTCATACCAAGTACTCATCTTCATATCCTGGAGAAATGAAACAAAATAAGGGGGAACTAGAATTATTATTAAGGGTCAAGTAAAATGGAATAAATCATGAATCAAAATACATAATCAATATATAATGATAAATAACTGAACACACATTCCATTTAAATAACTTTATTATATGAACAGAAAAGGGAAAACCAATATGGAAAAGTATATAACTAAAAACAAAATCCATTTAATAAATAATAAATAATAAAATGATTTCAGATGTATTTATAGATTTAAAATATATTTTATAGTAATAAATGAATATTTAGTGAAGTAAATTACCAATTTTTGAGGTCTTGTCTTAGTAACATGGTACATATACCTTCGAAACCTTTCACAAGATGGTTTAATATACAGGTAAAAATTGATTAAATTTGGCTAATTGATTTGTGTAATGAGACCTACCAATGAATTTAGAGGATATAAATGGTAGAACCATCCATCACTACATATATAAATCACACATCATTTGTTAAATAATTTATTTAATTTTTGATTCAATATTACTTATTTTAAAATATCCCTAATGATACATATTTATCAATATTCCCCAGTTAATCAAGTAAATTTCAAAGTAAAAAAACATATATAAACATTGATGTAAAATTTATAAAATAATAATATCCATATATACATGTAATTTTAATTTAATTTACAGTAAAAAATGATTACAATAATGTTATATTTTCTAGAGAAAGATAACAATGAAAAAAGACATTTAGATTGCAAAATAAATTCTACCAATTTGAAAATTTTAACTAAAATCCCATTGAATGAAATATTTCATTGTGAAAATGAAAATAATATTTATGAGTGAATCACGATATTAATTATCATAGGTAAATTTTATACACCACATATAAGTGAATTGGAGTATAATAAAAAAATAAGTCTCAATAGAATCTAAATTGAGATAAAATCCCTTACCTTAGGCTTTATTTATTCAAATGATCATTAAAACCATGTATAATGGATTGAAACATGGTATTAAGTTATCATAAAGCCATATGTATTTTTATAATATCATATATTATCCTTTTATATTATCTTATAACCTTTTTTATTAATTATACAGTATTTTCATTGTTCATGGTGTTAATTTACTTATATTCTGATTGGATATTTTTACATAACATTCAGTTCATTTAAATATTATTTTTTTCTATCATTTCAAGAATAATAATCATGATATAATAATCATATATAATTTTTATATATTTATTTATATTATCCCATAATATTTAATGATAGGAAATGGTGTACACTATCCTTAGAGACGATAGATCTTATGTATGCATGAACATAGTTTCAAATTTCTTATTTTATTAAAAAAAGAAATTTTTGGATATGAAATATATTTTTTATGTCATATATATATATCATATTATTATTATACCTATCATTAATACATTCAATGTAAATCATGAACGAATCACATCTATTCGTGAGGAAATAGTCCACTGCACACATGAGGAAAATTTTCTCATTCCCAAAAAAAATAGAATGCCAGAAGGTATTTGTGATATAGTAAATAAGAATAAGCATAATATAATAAATATTATATATATCCAATATAAATAGTATTTTTATCATTATTCAAAATCATGAGAGGTGGTAATAGAGAAACGAACAACATCGACTCACGTGGTGGTAGTCTGTCGTATGCAGGAATGACACTTTTGTAACACATTTGAGGAAATCGAGTGTAGTTTTTAATTATAACCCCTTTATAAAAAAATAGAAAATTATTTAATATAATAAGATTAATATATCAGTATGGTGTAATAAAAATTGATGTCGGTGGATAATGTAGTAAAATAAAGATGATTTTTATAGAATGCCACCCCTTCTTAATGTATCTTCCCTTGGATTGTACTAAACCCTTCCTATTATTAATTTTGTCCAAAAATAAGTCTTTTGGGATGATTATAGGGATTTTTGAAGTTATTTTGACACCTATTGGTTGATCTAATGTGTTTTTAATAGTGAGGTAGATAAAGGAGGGGATTTCCTATTATAAGTGGCATGAGTGACACAATTGTTATTTTTTAAGAATGAATTCATACAATATTTTTTCTTGTAACCAAGACCCAATGTTAATGACTCCAAATTTCCTGATTTTTTATAGTAAATTTTTGGAAAATTTTCAAGGCTAGTCACAAAGGCAGTGTGAGATTCTGTAGCTCGGTGTGCCTGGAATGATTTAGCGATATTTTTATGTTTTTAATAATTTGTACATATGATTTTCTTGAAAATTTGGAACAAAATCTAAATAGGTTCCCGAATCAGAAATCCAAGGGAACCACTAAGATCATAGTTGTGTCTTTTCCCAAGTCATGACTTAATTGTAGTCTATGCAAGTCTTCTATGGAAACCCTAAAAATGGAATAACCTTAATTAAAATAACTAAATAAACTTATTTAATTTATAAAATAATAATATCTCATAAACAATAACTCAGATAGGAAATTTGAGACCACCATTGATTTTGTAATGGTGTGTTTTCTTTAGGTGATGTCTAATATTGACCGATGAGAGTCGACAGTGAAAGATAATATTTCTAAGTTTCAAAGGAAAATAAAATGAACTTAAAAAGTTTAATTTTTTTGATGTTTCACAGAATCACAACTACACTACGTTTCCACAATGGGGCAGAACATTTTCATTCATAAATGAAATAGTGTGGATACACTACAAAAAAATGATGTCGAAACACATAAAAAAAATTTCTTCATTTGATAGCTTGTTAGGGATATGATATCGTATTGAAAATGCAAGATAAATTCTCATGATGCTCTAGAGAAGAGAAGAATTAGAAAAACCTACTGTGGAAGAATAATGAATGATGATGAGACAAAGGATCGAGATCACCGATGATGATGAAAGTTCTTTACTAATATATTCAAACTTTAGGATGGGTGTGAGTTTTGATTTATTTCCTTTCCCATTCTTTATTCCTATGACTAACCTGAATTAGTCAATAAACGAATTAATCCACTGGTTGTGGGTATTGCGGGTTTGGATCATTATTTTTTGAGAATTGATACCAGGTTGATTCATTTCAGAAATTCATTATTCATCCCCTTATTTCTTCATCTAACATGTATTGACAAAGGCTGACATTAATAAGGCCAAGATCCCTCCATTTTGGGAGTTCATGTACCTTGCCTTTACCCCTTCCTCATTCTACGATTCTCACATTTTCACGATTAGTGGATTGTTATGTTGACGATCCATGGCACAATGATATGGTCTGGGATCGAACCTCACGATGGCATGTGGGGGTAGTTTCATGAGGTAGGGGCCAGACCCGTCGACTTTGACTATTTTAGGTGGAGCTGAATAAGGTAAGGACTTTGGAGGGGCGTCTACTAGTGGAGGTGGCAGCAGCCTGACAGGGCACCCAGGCCAGGAAAATATGGCATTACAACTATTAGTGGGGTGGCCAATGGTGGAGGTGGAAGAAAAACTACCGGTACGGTAGCTGACGGTGGAAAAATCCCATGGTACTGGTGGGACCGGGGCAGTGAGACAAACCGCTGCATGGAGGCCGCGTGCGCCAGCCAAATGATGCCGCTAGTAGGGTGGATACTTGTAGTGGCAGGCGGTCCATATGGAACGCATTGGAGGAGTGTTAATGGTGGCGTGAGCTACGGGGAGTGATGGGGAGGTTGCGGAAGAACTCGAGTTGTGGCTCGAGCAACATTGGAGGAGGGACATGTGGTAGAGTTGTTTGATCCAGTGGGTCATGCAGAACGACATCGCCATGTAGTTCGTTAGTGTTGACCAAACAACATAAGTGGATGATAATTGTACAAGAGAAGGGTTGTCCGACATGCATTGGTTCAGGCTAGGGAACCTCAATTTCCTCAGGCGAACCTACAAGATGTCGGTCAGCGGCCAAATTGGCGGAGCTAGGACCCACGTATCGGGCTGGTTTGTCCTAGACCATGCCGAACTCTCTGGTCAGTTCAAACTCGGACCGGGCCGGATCCATTTTCACAAAATTTGTCATAACATTCAAATGGAAGGTTTCTTTGAAAAGATGTTCACAATGTTGGGACCCTTGTGAAGAGGCCGTCATTTAGACATGTCTTGATAGGGTTTTATGTATAGACCATTAAATGTGGGGAGTTTCCCTTAGTTCTTTCCTCTAGGGTTCAGTATGGCATTACGTCCAATATCACTGGATAGTAATCCCCTATAGATGCCAAGTCCCAAATAGAGTTTTAGTATCCCTCTATGGGAAGAGAGCGATCATTGATCACCCTTGATGGTGTTTTGTGGGAATTGATGTGACCTATGAGAAAAGTGCATTAATATTCCCTCATGAGGGCTCTGTCGGTAGGGTTCTCAATATTCTTTGTGGAGAATCCCCTATGTTACGAGATGAATCGATAGAGTTGTAGGTATTCTACGAGAAGAATCCCTTACATTGAATATTAATACATATTGGGTTGTTATAATTCTCTGGGAAGAATCCCCCCTCTGTATATATCATGACCTTGAATCGTGTATTCTCTTTGGGCGGGGCCCCAAATTTGCAGGACCTCTTTGTAAGAGTCTCCGATGATATCACGTATCGAGGAGTGAGTTATTATGAAATGATCATGTCTTGAGGATAATCATGTGGAGAATGTTTGGTTGTGATATCTAGGATCCATATCTTAGTGAGACCAGATATCTTAGGGAAACAACGTGACGTATTGAGACAATGTGTTCTTTCAGATACTTTTGGTAGACCTGTTCTACATGCTTAATATCATATGGCTCGTGGAGTGAGATATCCTAGAACGAGCATGCTACGAGTAGAATTTTATAGCTGGAAGTGTAGGAGACCATGTGTCTAGGAATCCTTTACATGTATACCTTGATTTTCTTGTCAGATGTGTTGTAGAAATATAACATTGTTGAGATGACTGTATCCTCTTGGGGATGTTTTCTTTTGTGGCCTCTTACTTCATGTTTTGTGGTCTCCTACTGAGTATTGTTTTACTCATCCATGTATGGGATTTTCCAACACATGACAGGTCTTGTGTAGACAATCTACTCTTTGATGGAGTCCTTGGTGGATTGGGTCCATGGGGTTCTTAGAGCGACCTGACATACTAGGTGTGCTTCTGTGGCTTCAAACAGCTGTTTCAATACTTACCCTTATATTATGGTTTTTTGTGAATGCATTATAGGGACTTGTACCTTTTTAAATATCCTATTTGTTGGTAATTTTTTTTGGCCTTATTTACATTTAGTTTTCTTCTTTCATACTCTATGTTGGTATCTTAGTGGTATGCAAATTTTTTTACTTCATGTTTTTAGTTTCATCAATTGTTTCTTGGAAACATGTGGGTGTGTATGGGTGATAGAGAAAATACCTCCCATTTGTGGGATATTCCTACTCAGTTCTAATCTCCATCCCCCATCCATTACGAGCTGGGATAGGGGTAGTCACGACACAAGGGCCTCTTAGAAAGGTCATGACCAATTGGTATCAAAACAGGTCGATTCTACCTTAAGGACAATGATTTTGTGTGTTCTTTTGGGGGAAAAGTGTTAAATGTTTCAAATTCGACTTTCATGCATGGGAAGATAGTTTTGGTGTGGAGGCCTATGTATCCATACACCAGGACCCTAAATTCATATTTTTGACTCAGTAGAAGAAAACACTTGTTGTAGGAGAAAAATCATAGTTCATTCATCATAAAGGAATGGATTTTGTTTTCTATGTCCTTCTTGAGTCAGCTCACTAGGTATACTCTATTGATAGTGGTACATCATGTTTTACTTCAAGATGTTTCCATATAGACTGCCAACTAGGATTCTTCCACGTGTTTATTAGGATGATCCATGGGGAAATGAGATGTCAGTACAATGATTTGTAATAGAGATAACAACTTCAGGGGTTGTACCATATATACCACCACTTATAGAGTAGAACATGGTACATGTAGTACCAACTAATGAGATGCACATGCAGAGAAAATTTCACATGTTTCAGTGATAGAGACCCCTCAAGTTATGAGGTGAGATCAACACATAGGGGGATAATGATTTTCTTTAGGTGGTGATTGAGTTTTCCATCCAGTCTGAAAACTAGTAGATCAAAAGGTGGTCTTGGTGGATAGCCTTTTACATAGATTTTTAGGGTGATGGTGGTGCATAGATTACAAAATATTACGATGAGATGACTCTTCCATGGATAGTGATTGAGAACCTTCTTCAGAGGAAAATTTCGCACCTTATAAGCTAAGGTATATTCATGAAAAATAGATTTTGTTGTTGTAGCAGGATGACATGTCGCTATATGAGTATCCATTGAGGCATACAGATCATTCCTGGTACTCCAGGAATTCAACACATGAAAAGTGCTTTAGGGATCAGACCATCAAGAAAGATGTGTTTATGTACATCCAAGCTAGTGTTATTGCTTTGTGAATTACTACTAATGCTTGGGTGACAGAGAAAACCATTTGGGTTTAATGTCCCTTGTCTTGGCAGATAATGTTAGTAAATTGATGTAGTGGGAAATTATGGACAGAGACCTCTAGAGTAGGAAGATGATGTCAGTCTCAAGTAAAATACATGTGGGAAATCCTGAGAGGAGGTCCCAAAATAGGGGATCTAAATACCAGGGATTATAGGGTTATTCCATTCATAATGGAGAGATGAAATTATTTAAATGCGATGGTTGGGAAAATCTCCCTAGAGATTGTCAAGCCAATTGTATGGCTGGCAGGGAGATGGTGGATGGGCCAATGAGGCGAGGACGGTGATAGGAATAGATGGATCTGTAGGGTGATAGAAATGGAATAGGATATGGGAGAGTAAATGGAGGTGGTATACCATTGGATATGTTACCACCACCACCCACATGTGGTCCACAACAGGTTCATAGAGCTGGTGGACAAGGGTGGGGATAGCTGCATGTGGTCGAGGTATATTACCCAAGGGCACCCAGAATGATTTTATTTATGATCTGTGTCTACAATTAGCTACATTATTAATATACCCAGGTGTTAATCATTATTTCTCGTAACAAATCATGTTCGA
This sequence comes from Viscum album, assembly GCA_963277665.1. Classification (NCBI taxonomy): domain Eukaryota; kingdom Viridiplantae; phylum Streptophyta; class Magnoliopsida; order Santalales; family Viscaceae; genus Viscum; species Viscum album. Next base: position 1,369,094,422 of record OY728138.1, on the reverse strand, counting down.
AACATAGAGTTTCTAATTGAACCATTGACACAACCCTTATGTATGGGGATACCTATAAGAGGATCCTTGATAATCAAATTTATGACGTTATTATGATCTGAACCTTGAGGTGAGTATTTCAGTTGGAACATCTTGGTGGAATCATTCATGCTTTAAGATGTAATTCTTTGTATGGATTGGTTATCAAAAGTCCATGCTCATTTTTACTAGTTTAGGAAAATGGTATGTTATGTCTTCAGAGATGGAGCATTGTTTTCGTTGATTGGAAAAAAGGAAACCCAGAAAACATGAGACAGACTCAAGCATATAAGGGTGAAACTGATCACCCATGAGTATATTAGCCATACCTTTAGAGAAGTAAATGTTGGGAGTTTTCATTTCCCAATATTAGTTACATTGTACGAGGACATATTTCAAGATTTTGTTTCTACGATTACCATTACACAATGATATTGATTTATATATTATTTTTCACATTGTGAATGAAATGATATTAGCATTATTATATCATATGGATTTAATATAGCTTTGTGAGTTGACAGTGAAGTTAGAGGGCATGTAAATGAAGGGCCTAGTAAGACCTAGTGTTTGAGGTTATGTCTTGATTTCTAGTTTTCTAACCACTTGACCATGTATAATAAGTATCCAATACCAAAGGATCAATGACCACAATGATCTATTGAATGGGGTTCAGTGGTTCTCGCTGTTGAACTCTGACCTAGCTATCACCAGTTGTGTGTATGGGATGGGGATATACTAAAGACGACTATCAGATACAACTATAGTCACAATAAGTAATTGGTGATGACTGTTGATGTAATGAACTCCCTAAGGGTGTTAATTAGACTCATAAATTGGATATTTCAGACTTGAAATGAAAGGGTCACCATTTTCTGTGGATACAACGGTACTAGAAAGCTTTACATCAGTTGAGATAGAGTTTGATGAGCTCCCCGACATGAGATTTTCGTTAGATGGAGTCTAGTACCTTGTTTTATGTGATGCATTAGGGACCAAACATGGTAGTGTCTTGATGTTGATGAAATCAGTGACTGCCTATAGTTTACACCAGTAGAGAATACCTGAGCAGAACTACGCAACCCATGATCTTGAGATGGAAATGGAAGTCTCTTCATTGAATATGTGGTGACATACCTGATGGGTGATCAATTTATCATCTACCATGACCATAAGAGTCCCAAGTATATCTTCTCTTAAAAGGACATGATCTAGAGATAAAGGTGATGTATAGTGTTCCTTTAGAACTATGACTTGAAGATTGTATATAATCCTTTGAAGGGGAAGGTGGTGGAAAACACTCTTAGTAGGAGATCCAGTTTGCAGTTACGGAACGAGGAACCTAATAGTTAACCTCATTACAATTTTCCTTCATGTATAGAGTTGAGGAATCTTACCTCTACTAAATGGTTGTTACCCAACCACTATAACAGCGAGTTAGGTAGGCATAGCTCAGTGATATAGATAGTAATACATTACATTCTCAGATTTACATAGGGAATACCCCTAATGGGTATTTGTAATGTGGGGAACACATTTTTATTTTCAGAGGTTTCATAGTAGTACTAGTGGCACTGCATTTTTAGTTTCTGGGGAGATCCACTAACTCTTCTTTTTATCCAGGGTGGTCCTAGTTATCGTGACAAAAGTGGACTCCAATAGTGGTGAGATGAATCATGACATGCATGTGGGTGTCAAGAAGGACACCAGGTGTGATGAAATGGTACTAAACTCGGATTATCTATTGGTATGAAAGATTATTTCTTGTTTGAATCAATTTATTTGTTTATCAACTAACTATGTCGAGCCCCCTGTGCATAAAAGGGGTTTCTCCCTTTATTTATGGCGGTTCCAGGAATGAAGTAGGAAAGGATATCAGTGGAAATCATGGTGGGTTTACGACGTACGTATAAGCGAAAACATACAATCTTGGTGATCATTGAATGACTCACCATGTAAGACACTTCTTAGATTTTTAATATCAGAGTTCAGTAGAGATATTGGGATGCCTCTACATACATGAGATAGTACAAGTCCATGGAATCCCCTTAATGATAGTTTATGATTGGGATCCCTATGTTTTTATCATATTTGTGTAGATCTATCATATCTAAGAGAGGATCCTCTGTGGCCAGTCAATTACTTTACTGCGTGCTCAGTGGCAGCATGATAATCTTTGGAAAAGAACATGGGAGTGGTAGTCTTAGATTCACGCTCAGTACCCTTATCTATTTAGGTATCCATTGATTTGGATTTTTAATACATAAATCCTTATGGTGGGGAGAAATTATTGAGTCAAATATTCCCAATTTTTATTTTTATAAAATTACTTGGAAAATTGTGAGACTAGGTGGTGAGAGAGTGTAGGTTTTCGAGGCATGGTTTACCTGAAATAGTTTAGAAAAATGTTAATTTTTTAACAGTGTGCATGAAATATTATACTGAAAAAATGAAATATATATTAAACAGGTTTTCAGATCATAGATCTGAGGGCACCAATGAGCTCATAGCAGTTCATTTACCAAAGGAAAGACTTCACTTTAGTCGGTGTAGGTCTTATGTAAAAAAAATCATAATATAATAATTGTAAATAATACAATTAAACAAAATTATTTTATATATAAAATTCTAATAACTCGTAAATGGAAACTCACATTGGAAATATGAAACCACCGTTGACTTTTTAAGTGGGTGTGTTCCTTTAGAGAGTCTTAACATCAACCAATGTTGGTTGACTGTGAATGATAATTTTAGTTTGTTTTAAAGTAAAATGATATGAACATAAAAGTGCATTTTATTTATTTGGATTTTTCTCTAGGTCACAGCGATGTTGCGATTACCCAATGGGGAAGCCCATTTTTTTCATAAATAAAACAGCATGGCAATGCTACAGTATAGCAAAACAACATCATTGGAATGAGCATTCTTCATTTAATACCATGGTAGGCATACATGATCAGATTGAAAATCCTGTAAAAATTACATGAATGATCTGGAAAATAAAATCATTGTAGAAACAACTTGTTGGAAAATGAAGAATGAGGAAGAGATAACAGATCGATATCACTCATGTACAGATAATCGATGATAATGAGTTTTCTTCACTGAGTGATCAAAACTATAATATTTTTGTGGGTTTTTTTTTGATTTCCTTCCTCATTCTTTATCCCAATGATGAACATAGTTTAATCGACAAATTTATTAATCAAAGGTTCATGCATATTGTGGGTTGGGATTATTCTATTGTGGGAATTGTTACCAAGATGATTCATGTTAGAAATTTTTTATTCTTCTTTTTCATTCTTCATCTAACATGGAATGATCAAGGCTAATAGGAAGAAGGAAATGATCCATTCATTTTTGGTGTTTATGTAACTTTCTTCCAATCCTTCCTCATTCTTCGATTCCCATGTTTTTTCAATTAGAGGATCATTATGGCTTTGATCCATGTCATAATGATCCAGTTTGGGATCCAATACCACAGTGGCGCAATGTGGTGGTAGCATGAAGTGTGGAATGAAGGCGACATCACCAAATGTGTTAGGCATATTGTGATTAGGTGATTCCATTAGTGGTGTGACTAGAGAAGAAGGTGGAATTGGCCCGTTAGGGCAGCCGGGTCGAGAAAATGAGGCAGGACGAACACTAGTTGGGTCGCTTGTGAGAACCCATGGGCCAGAAGCGACTGTGGCGACAAGACAGCCCATAATGCAGAGGCTGATGGTAGTGGAAGGACGTAGTCTATCTAGATTGTGTTGGATGAGGTCCCGCTGGAGAGTGAGCCACATGCAGTGACCAGGAGTACACCATGGAGCTGGTGACATGGTTTGAGCCATATTGGAGGAGGGACATGCGGAAGAGGTGTCAGATATGGTGAGTCGTGTGGACTGCTATTACCACACTTTCCATCCATATTGACTGAGTAGTGCACATGGCTTAGTCGCGTGTGAGAGAAGGGTCGACCCACATGTGGTTGGAATGGATGGAGAAACTGGGTGACATTGTGGTCTAGACCACATATCCTAGAATGTCGTGGTCCATCAGTCCAACAGGCTGGGTCGGTTGATCTAAACCAATTCATGTCTTTCAGACCGGGATGGACTAGCCAGACCTGATCCATTTTCACTATATTTTCCATACCCTTCAAATGAATGGTCAGTTTGAAAATCCTTCTATGGAGTTGGGACAATTTTTATGAGGTGCTCCTTTTGAGTTATATTTGTATGTAATTAGTATGGATTAGTTTATGTGTGGAGATTCCCCTGGTTATTCCCATGAGGGTCCAATATGGCATTAACTTCACTTCACTGGATATTAATCACCTCTAGAGATCGAGCCCTGGATACAGTTGTGTAATCCATCAATGGGATGGGATAGATCATGAATCTTTCCTGAAGGAGTATTGTTGGAACTGACATGACCTCCAAGAGCAGGGTGTTAGTCCTCCATCCAATGAGATGTATCAGTAGGCTTCTCGGTATCCTTGTTGGAGAATCCCTTACATTACGAGCCTCATTGTTACGGTTGTTAGTATTCTCTGATAATAATCCTCTAAATTTAATATTATCATAGAATGGGTTGTAGTTATTCTCTAGGAAGAATCCCCTCTCTGTATATCAGGACATTGACTAGTGTATTCTCTTTGGGAAGGGTCCCAAATTCACGAGAACTCCTTGTAAGAATCTCCAATGATATCAAGGATCTATGATTGAGTTCTCATGAAATGATCATGTCTTGAGTATAGTCCAATGACTAATTTTTTGTCATGATATTTAGATTATTTTTCTTAGCAAGAAAAAATTTCTCAGGGACACTTTGTGATGTATCGAGACTAGATGTTATCCCAGATACATTTGGTAAACGTGTTCTTTGTTCGTACTATCAGATGTCTTGAGGAGTGAGATCTCTCAGAACAAGAATGATATATATGGAAGTATATGGCTAGTATTGGAGTAGACCATGAATCTTGAAATACTATATGAGTATACCTAGATGATCATGTTATATGTGTTGTGGACATCTACCTGGGTTGAGATAACTATATCCTCTTAGTGATGTTTAATTTTTGGTATATTACATTGTGTTCCGGGGTGTCCTACTATTATTGTTTTACTCACCCCTACACATGCTTTTCCCACACATGTCATGTATTTTGGATATGATCGACGCTTTGATAGAGTCCTTGGTGGACTAGGGCTAGGTGGTGCATAGAGTGACCCGATAGAATACGTGTGCTTCTGTGGTTTTAGATAGATGTTTTTGTACCTACTCTTCAAGAAGGGTTTTTATGGATAAATTTGAGGGATATATAGATTTTTCTCCTCTTTTTTGATGGGCATGTGTTCTTGCCTCATTTACTTTCAATTTTCTTCTATCATACTCTCTGTTGGTATCATATTGGATTGAATATTTTTTTACTTATTTTTTTCAGTTTTGGAACTTTTTTCATTGAGATGTGTGCATGTGTACAGGTAAATAAGAAAATGCCTCCCATTTTTGGGATATGCCTACTCGGTGCTAGTCACTAGCCCCCAATCTATGGGAGGCGGGCTTGGGGTAGTCACAACACATGCTTCTCTAGGATGGGTCATGACACCAACAATGGTCCACTATCTATACTTAGATGGGTATGGTTGAAATATGTCTAGTAAATATGATTTGGAATATTTTTTTGTCTTGTTCTACCTAATATTATATTTTTATCCAATATTTAACCTCATTTTATTCTTAGTCGATGTAATTAATTTTAATTGTTTTCACCAATAATTTGGTATAAAATTAAGTAAAACATATTATAAATTATAAATTATCACTATTCAAAATTAGTAATTGTTATTTATAAATTAAATATTTTATAAAAAAATAATTTAAAATTAATCCCGCATACGTAGAGGGAAATCTAGGTTTTAAAGTTAAAATTTTAAATATTTTACAATGTTATTATATCAAAATTCATTATGAAAATTATTCAAATGAACTAAATTTTATTAATAGATGTATAATTGAACAATTTTGACATTAAATCAAGTTAAACATACAATTTAACATTATAAATGCTTTAGATAAAAAGTTAGTTTTCTATTAATTTCATGTATTTTAGAGATTCATCCAAAAAATGAAACTTTTTTAATAAATGAAAAAAATAACCCTATTATAATTATGAAAATAAAATAAAAATTACTTTTATTTTTTAAAATTTATTTTATGAAATTTTTTAAATTTAATTTTAATTTATATGTGAAAATCATGACTAAATAATGTTGTGTATAATCCCAGATTTGTGTTCATTAAAAGATATCAAAAAAAACTAAATTTATTCTAAAAGGAATATATTGTAATTTCATAGGGTGTTACATTATTCCCTCCTACAAAAATTTCATCCTCTAAGTCTCATGGATATTACCTTCTAAACAGATGATGATATTTCTTCTTCAAAATGTCTTATGGTTCCCATGTTGTTTCACCCATTTTGTGATTTCTAAAATGTTCCTTTACCAATGGAGTCATCCAATTATTAAATAAATTATTTCATGTATGAAGAATATGGATGGGTTATTCACCTTATAAATTACCAGGTTCCAACTAAATTCCATTAGAGGAGAGTACATGAATTGGATCTACCATGGACTTCCATATCAATGACATATGTGATACATCATGTACATTTCAAAGTCTTGGATAAATTTCCCAATGATAAGAAAAAATAAAATTCATTCAAAAATTTCCAAGTTTCAAATTTATCAAGTGCTTATTTTTCCTTTATTATTAATATTTATAAAAACCATCCACATAGATGCCTTTGGGAAAACATGATATCCCATTTGGAATTCGAAATCATTACTATGATTATCAAGATAACTCTTTTATATACTTTTATCTAATTTAATGAGAGACCAAATATCCTTCATATTTATAGTTTTCCCTACAATATGATCTATTCTTACATGTTTCCTTTCACCAAAATCATCCCAAAAAAATTTAGTAGGACATATCATTCCATTTAATTCTTCATATAAAAATATTTGAATAATTAAATAAAAAATATTATTATTAGAAAATATACCAGAGGTAAATAATGATCTCACATGACTTTAATGTCATGTGAGCATGATCTCAACATGTATTACATTGTATTAATTTTCTTTTCAGATTATCCATCAATTTTATGATGGTTGGTATTTCTCAAATAAAATTATTATCAAGAGCCTTATGAAGATACTTTGATAATTTCGATATTAAATTGGGATATCAATTAGAGACAATCGATAGTGGTGCACCATGAACTCTCAAAATTTTAATAATAAAAATTCTTTCAATGTTACCTAGAGGTAACTATTATCTTACAGTAAAGAAATTTTTATATTAGGTTAGGAGATCAGAGATAACCCATATTTCATCATTATTTCTTAGAGTCTTAGGAATTCTCGTGAAAATGTCTATAGTAATATAAGCCAATTTCAAAAGAATAATGGGAAGAGGTTACATGAATCCACTAGGATACTATATCATATCTTTAACTTGTTGAGAAACCAAGAATCTAGACAAATAATCCGCAATTTCCTACTACATGTTATTCCACTAAAAATGTTCCATCAAATTAGTATACATATATGGGATACTATGATGTGTATGGAAATTTAGGATATGATAATAATCCCATAATTATCTATTTTTCTCTGGTATATATGGAAAACATATTCTATTTAGGAATTATAGAATACTCTCTTCACAAATGTGGTATTATAATTTCCCATCATTCACAAATTAATTTTTTTTCTAAATGTTTCCATCATCAAATTGAGATTTTTTTCTTCTCTTATATCGATGGGTTTACAATCATTTTAAAAATGATTGATGTTTCCCATTCCTTTGTAATTAAAATATCTATATTTACTATACCCATTAACTTTCGATCCCTCTCAATCCTCTGTTGGGTTATAACACTTTTATGATTCATGTTTAATACATCTTCTATTTTATTTGATTTTATTGGGTGGTAGTGTTTTGAGAAATAATAATCCATGAGTAGTTCAAGAAATCACCCTTTTATCATATTAAGATCATTATATGAAAATATGTATTTTGGGATTTTCTAATTTGTGTAAATTCTGCATCTTTCACCATAGATTTAATGTCTTCATACCTCCAATGATAATATTTCCGATGCTAACTCAAGATCATTTGTTGGGTAGTTTTTTTCATGAATCCTCAATTTACTTGATTCATATGAAATAACATTATTATTTTTCATTAAGAAACAACCTTGTCCTCTCTTTTATGCATTACTATATATCCCAAACCCATAACATACATATGGAATAATCAAATAAGAGCCTTCAACAATCTCCCCTTTAGTTTTTCAAAACAATCTTCACATTCATTTGTCCAAAAAAATATTACCCCATTTCATTTAATCTTGGTTATTAGGTCTGTCAGTCAGAAAAAATATTGAATGAATTGAATATAGTAACCTACACAAGAAATGAAACTACTTATCTCAGTTATGTTTTTTGGTGTATGATATTCTATGAATTTCTTTTTCTTTTCACGATAAATTGAGATTCCAGTTTTTCAGAAAATATGGACAAGAATAGAAACATCAGAATACCTAAAATCACACTTACTAAATTTACCATATAACTCTTTCCTCGTAAGAGTATCAAGATTTACATGAAAGGTATTTTCCTAGTCTTGATATCTTTTAGAATACATCAGAATATAATTAATGAATATTAAAAAAAATCTTCAAGGTATTCCTTGAATAGTATGTTCATAATATCCATAAAAAGGGGGTTTATTAGTCAATCAAAATTGAATTAATGTAAAATCATAATGTTTATATCTTATTTGAAATGATGTATTCGGAATATTTTCCTTCTTTACTAATAATTAGTGAAACCGATATTGAAGATCAATCATTTAAAAATACAAAGATTCATGAAGTTGATCAAATAATCCATAACTGTAATGTAGAGGAAACATATTCTTTATCAAAATTACATTGATCTCCCTATAATAAATTCATTACATCAAGGATCCATCTTTCTTTGTAATGAATAGAACAGGGGTCCCCAAGGTGAAACATTATGGAAAATAAATCCCTTGTCACCAAACTCCTCTATTTGTTTCATCATATCCACTATTTAAGAATTATTCATTCTATAGGGTGCCTTTAATATTGGTCTTTCATTAGGGATTAAATCAATGGAAAACTCAACAACATGATCAGGGGTATTTTCTGGAAATTCCTTAAGAAATAGATTTATTTATTCCTATAAAATTTGTACACCATCAATTTGTAGATTACCTATTCATACTTAGATATTTTTTTGTCTTCCTCACAAATAATATCATTTAGTAGAGATTATAGGGTTGGATCTAGATATGACCATGAAAATTAATTCTTTTATCTAAAGATAACGACTTCTTCATATTCCTCCCAAAATTTATTATCTTTTCCATCATAATAATGGTCTATTTATTATTTTTAAATAAAATAAATACTAATTATTGTGTAAATTTAAAACATATTGATGATTATAATGTTATGAAATAAAAAATTTTATGTGTCACAATGGGGACTACCCGATACATATTTGTTGTAATGAGACTTCCTTTAGGAGTTCTAACTGATAATAACATTGTTAAATCAAATGAAAATGTGTAATTTTATTGGAAAAATATGTTGATATAAAATAGTGCGATGATACATAACCAAATAAATATATGAATAAATTTAAAGATAGGATTAATGTACCTTCTACCACATCATAAAGTACTTCCACCTCAATTGTAGTGATAAAAAAGTATTGGTATTATCCCTTTGGCCTCTTTTGTTTTGTATTCCCTTGACATTGGGGGAATTGGTGTAACTAATTTTAAAATTATCAAAAGATTAAATAATATAAATCATTATTTTTTCCCATGTATTCATGAGACAGATTCACCTTATCACCACACATGTAAGAGACTCCATACCATTCAGGAACTTCCTTGAGTAATTTTTTCAACATTTATCAAATAGTTGAAATTACATCATCATTTTATTCTTTATTGATGCATTCATGTTTTTCATGGTGTTCATATGACCTATTCTTCTAATGGTTTCTATTGAAATTTTAATATCCAAGGAATTACTTCTCTATTTTTATAGAACATAATACTATTTCACCATAAAATTGAAATGTTTGAGAGACGAGTACCCTTCATAGATGTTCTGGAACCATTCAATGATATGGTCAATATTGTACCCTATTTTGCATTTGAAATCCTTATCGTACCAAGGTATCCTTGTAATGGTTGATTCATATTATGATACAATTTCTTCATCATTTTCCTTTAAGATTACGAAGTTTATATTCATTTAAATTTGTTTCAAATGATAGAAATATTTATCAAATTATATATCCTTATAGGTCATCTATTTCATGAGTTATATTTACTCTTCATCCTTGTTATTTGGTATAAACTACCTATGTTGATCCACATATCCTTTGAGACAATATACAGTAAGTGTAACCTTTTCACTTTTGCCACATTTCAATTCCATAAATATATTCTTTAGAGAGTTAATCCATTTCTCAGCAAACATTGGATTTGTCATATAAAAAAATGATGGTGATTACATCACATAATGATATCCAACATATGAGATTTTTATTGGGGGAATACGTTTCCCAATTAGAGTAATGTTTCTTATCATAACCTAAATAAGCTTCACAAATATAGACAAAATATTTTCCATTACAATGTATTTTTTATTTGATTCCTCGGTAGAGAAATATCTACACTATCCATGAGTATTTATACCATTCTTTCTTTTGAGAACCATTTTAATAAATGGAACATACTGGAATAGATCATTGAATTATGAATTTTAAATCATAATCTATAATTTCAAATGTTGTTTAACACTTCAAAAACATTAAAAATTTATGTATTGTTAATCCAAGAATCGTAAAATTTGGATTCCATGAAGATATAATTACTTTCAAATAATTTATATTTTTTTAAAATTAAATGTGAATTATCTGAAGCATATCCCCAACGACTGTCAAACTTGGTGTTTAGTAGGACTCATTGTCAGGTAACACCTATTGCTTGAGTCAATCCTGGCAAGATGTTTTTAAATTTATTACCCCTAGGTACCTCTAACCCAATAGGATTGGTACTTTTAATATATATACCATGATGTATTGATAGGAATAAATAACACATAATATATACCTTAAAAATAAATAATGATCTTCTTATATACTTATCCTCAATGTATATCCTATGATTATGTTTCCTAATATATGTTTTCCAAAATCTAGTTCCCATGGTTTCTATTAAACATAATACAATTATAAATTTGATGACTCAATCCTGAGTATAATAGTGCCACTACCTTTCTATATTGCATTAGTATAGGTAAAATATTAAAATCACAAAGGTTTGATTAATTTAGTAGTTTTGGACAACTATTTATACACATGATACCCATTTTACATTGGGAAGATAAAATATATCATATCAAAACTAAAAGATCAAAAACCTTGAATCTCATTCCATGAACTCATATTCATATCATAGGGAAATGAAAAAAAAATATGGGTGATCTAAAATTCTCTATAAGGGTTAACTGTAGAGGAAGAAATTCTTTAAATAAACATAATAAATATGGTAAGGTAAATTAAATAACACACAATCCATTTAAATAATTTGACTTCATGGATAGATAAGAAATAATATATATGGGAATGAAGATAACTGAAAAATATTTCCATTCAATCAATAATTAATAATAATTAAAGGTAATATTTAATTATTATATGTCTGTCACATGCACATGATACCTCTACCATAAATCCCTTTCAAAAGATGGGTTAAACTAAATGTAGAAACACATTTAATTTGGAACACTAATTTACATCATTAGACTTGTCGATACATCGATGCGTGATATGATGCCAAGACCCACCAATCACTATAGGAATAAATAATTTTTTATATTTAGAATAATATAAATAATTAATGAATCAACATTTATTTTCACCAAATATTAGTATTGAGTAAAATAAATAGATTTATCAATATTTCCATTATTACTCAAATTAATATCAATGAAAATACCATATCTAAAACTTTTCATATGGTAATGAAATAATAATATCCATAAAACATAAATATGGATATTTAATATGTATTTAATTATAAAGGAAAAATCATTATAATAATGTTATTTATAGAAGATAAATTCTAACAATCACAAAAGAATTTATGAGTTCACATACTTTTTTACCACTTGGTAATTTTATAATCAATCCCTCTCAGATGAAATGATTCAAAGTAAAATAAAACAATACAATTAATTATGAATGAATAATGATATTAAATGTAAAATTTTCAGTTTTGACATCACATAATAGTGAATTTGTGGTTAATAACAAATAAGACTCAATGAAATGTAAATTGAGATGAAATCCCATACATTATTATTTCTTTACTCAAACGAAATTTAAACTCATGTATTACAGTTTTAGACTTGTTATTAATTTAATATAGAACCATATTAATATTTATAATATCATATATGATCTTCTTTTAATATATTTTCCCACTTTGTTAATACTGAATTGTTATTTTCGTCATTTAAGTGTTAATTTCATTATTTTCTCATTCCTTTTTTATAAACACTCTAGTTATTACACATTTTTTATAGTTTTATCAGGTAGAGAATAATAATAATGATATATATATATATCATTTATAGTTTGTGCATATTTATATATTTTATTCCATATTATTTTTTGATATGAAATAGAATACATAGTTTTTGGTGATAGTAGGTCATACATATGGATGAACACTCTTTCTATTTTCTTGTCATATTGAATGAATGAAAAGTAAATAATATATAAATATATTGATATTATATTATAATTTATTTGTAATATATAACATATTTTTATAGTAAATTTGTCCTTAATATTTTCCATGTAAAGCATGCACAAATCACATCGCTTCATGAGGTCGTAGTTCACCGTACACACCAGTGTCGTGACCGTAATACCCCAAAATGGAAATCATAAATGTATATTTTATATAGTAATTAAATAATAATATTATTATTATAAATATCATAGATATAATATATTAATATTATTTTCATCATTTTTCTCAACCTTGATAGATGGTAATGGAAGAAATGAATGACAATGGTTCGCGAGGCTATAGTCCACAGTACACATGAATGGTGATTTCATAACCCATTTCGAATCTTGTGTGTGTTGTGGTAGGTAGTGAAATTATTATAAAAATATCCTAAAATATAGAAGATACTGAAGTTATTATATTCTCATGGTATAACATAAATTTATAGAGGTGGATAAAGTCCTTAAATAAAGACACTTGTTGGAGATTGTTAAAATTTCATCAGATATCTTCTTTTGGGTTGATCTAAATCCTTACTAGGATGGATTTATAACAAATATAATAATTAAAAGTTGTGGATAGAGATTTTTTGGAGTTTTTGGGATTTGGATTTTCTGAAAAAATGATTATAAAGAGTGAAGTAGAGAGGAGATAGGGTGGCCTTTTATAAGTGGGGTTAGTTATACACTTGTAATATTTTGAAAGAGTGAATTCAATCCAATTTTTATTCATCTAACTAGGTTTCATTAATGTCCCTCTATTTATAATTTTAAGGAAAAGTCCAAAAATTTCCTTCCAATGGGTTTATGACTAGGGTTGGGTGATTTTTATACTTATATTCTATGATTAACCACTAAGTAAACATGTTTTTTTCTTAATCACTATAATTAATTCTAACTATTTTCTATAATTATATTGTTAAGAAACTAACTTGAACTTTTTAAACTTTATAAATTTTTATGAATCCATATATGGATTCCATTTTTATAAATTAAATGAAATAAAAGTGAAAAAAATTAAAAATTAATCCCAAATATGTAGGAAAAAAGAAGGGTATTAAAGTAGAAATATTCAAATGTTTAAAATGTCTTTAAATCAAATTAAATATTAAATTAATTCCAATTACCTATATTGGATTAATATATGTATAAATGATCTATTTTTACTTAAAAAATAATTTGAAAAATAATTTTTAAATATATATTATTCAGAAAAAAGTAATTTTCAATTTAAATCCAGTACTTTTCACTATTTATCATATATGAAACTTCTTATAAAAATCTAAAAAATTCACTATATTCCGGTTTTTATATTCTAACATAAAAAATGGTGTTTATTTTTTCACAGAAAGTTTCTAAATTTTTTAATTTAATTTTAATTTACATTGGAAAAGTGTGACTAAAAGGTTTTGTTTAAAACTGGCATTGAAAGCATTGAAAAATATCAAAAATATTAAATTTATTAAAAAAGTAATATAATAAAATGTGTTGGGGTGTTACATATTAAATTAACAAGAAATAAAAACTGAAAATTTCATTTCAAAAAAAATATTATTTAATATAACTTCTGATTGAAAATGATTAGATAATAAATGTATTAAAATTTAAATATAAAATAATAATATTTAAATTAATAAATATTAATTATGATAAAGAAAAAAATATTAAAAATATTTTATATTAGTAAATAAAAAAATATATATTATTGAAAAATTAAATGACTAAATATTGATAATGAATAAATTTCAACAACATGAAAAGTGAATGAATGTCATAAATTTTTAGATAATAAAATATGATTAAATATTGATAATGAATAAAATTTAATAATTAAAAATAAATAAACTAAAAAAATATTATATAATTATGTAATAATTTTATTTATATAAATTGATGAAATATCAAAATGGATAAATATAAAATAAAAATAAAAAATACTAAAAAATATGTTAAAATAATAAATTTATAGTAATGTTTTATTTATTAATGTAGTACCCCCAATTTCTAGTAAGAAACCATGTATTTGTGTTTCAATGGATATAATTTATAATGGGGAATATTGGGAGAGTTTTATGACTTTTTAAAAAGTTTTATGGGCTAATGGAGAGTTTCTCGGGCATCACACTGTTTATCCAATCTATTTGGATATCCTTGGAGAAAACGTGTGAAATACCAGGTATCAGGAAGCGTGCTTCGACACAGTGTGTGCACAGTTAAGGAGACCATGAAAGGGTACCATGTAAAGGTCTTTCAAGACTGTAGGTAATTCATTGTTAACACTCTGTTTGTCTAACCTTGTGAACTAACTGTGTGCATGGTTGATGTAAGATCCTAAAGAGGTGGATCTCTCACGTTTTGGCTCTAAAGTGCTTGTTTTTTCTCTTAAGAGGCCCTAACAAAGAATTACTCTTCCGTGAAGATTGGGTAACCTCTCAAAAGTGATTTGGAGTCAATATGAGAGATTCTATAGTAATTTTGAACAATGATTGTTGAGGTATGTGATCGTTTTTCTTCATTCATGATTGGTATATTATATCTACATAGATCCACTTATCCTCCCATCTTGGTTTACCTGATATAAACATGTTATCGGTATATCTATTAGTTTTTATATCTATTAACTTTAGAATTGTTCTTCATCTTTCTAGGAGAATAGTTCTAAAGTGGTTCCGTAAAGAATCGACCCAGTTTTCTTGAGTGTTCTTCATCCGTTGTCAAGTTTCATCAAATCCACTGATTTAGGTGGATTCACTCTAATCTCTTATTCAAATAATTGATTGTATTAGTTTCAAATTAAGTAAATTGTATTATATTTATTGTGAAATCATTGTTTGATATTTGGAAAAAATCATTTTGGTGATCATTTATCATATTTGGTATATTTTATAAATCCTGGAAAATTATTTGGAAAATTGTTTTTGTTTCATGAATTTAAAAATGTGGATTTTTGTAACTTATAAATTGGTTGATTGTTCATTGGGTTTCAATGGAAAGACTTTTTATTGAAATGAGTTTGCATTGTAACAGTTTTAATGAAAATGAGCTTTCAATAAAAATGTGATTTTATTTAAAGGGATGTTTTTGCATTATCTTTGAGAATATATGGTATGTCTGTTCATGATTCATATATGAGTTTTTGTTAAAATATGACCTAGTTCTCAGTGCCAAAGGGTTAATGTCATATGAGATACAATTACCTTGTGACGACTTAGGAGATCAATGAGAAATCGCTCATGAGTATGAAAATGTCCTGATGAAGCAATCATGGTTGGTTGTGTGGATGTATAGAATGGATTGGTTATGAAAATGGAGTATTGTTAAATGGTTTTAAAAAAATACAGTTATTTTTAGGGAAAAAACATTCTGTAAAATTAGATTCAAATTTCACTTGTATGATTTTAGAAGAAAATGGTATGGGAAACTTGTCTATATTTAGTTTTAAATCATTTTGAGAAATTGTTTTATATAAAATATTTTATTTAAAATTTTCAAACTATTCTATCCTATTAGAATAAAAACGAAAGTCATTAGAAAAAACCTAATGAATTTTATACTCACCCCTTCATTGGCACTTTGATTCTTTTTCATATTCTATCTTTTGGGACATGGGAAAAGGTAACGTATCACATGTTTTTAGCACCACATCATGATACATGTGTAGTTTAGTGATCTCAGAGCATGGATGTAGGGGATCTTGGAGTCTTATGGTCTTCTTGGATTCTTAAGTTGTTTATCCATTGTATACTCTATTAATTGTTTGTTCATCCACTATTGTTCACATTGATAGTGGTCTGATATGAAAAATGTATATGAGTTATCTTTGTTTTATTCATACATCTTGTGGTGAGTTGTTTGGTTATGGTTTGATTGGTCAGTGGTTCATTTTTTCAAGGGTAAATAATCCACCACTCGTATTTGAAAACATTTGGAATTTATTTCCACCCTTTGGTGTCTTGGTGATGTTTATTAAGGTCAAGTAATGACTCATTAAGCTCTCAATCCGATGAGAATTAACGGGTCATTACAAATGGTATCATCTTATTCGACCCTTTCCTAACAAGTAGTTTTTAGATTTTTGGTCTTATATTGGAATTCATTTTGGTCTATTCATTGGGGTGTTACCTTAAAAAGGAGTATGATTTTCATAACATGAAATTTATAGCATAGAATTACATAGCTAGCCTGTTTTTTTTAAACATAATGTTACCAGGGAGTTTGGTAAATGAGTATTTTGGAGACACTTATTAAATATTGGGCTCCAATTATCATGGGTTTACCCAATGAGACAAGCATGAAATGCATCATATAGGAATTAATTCCCACTGTAATTGAATATTTCATTGTGATTAATTATTTATGATTTATGGAAAATGTGTATATTTTTCAAAAATTGTGAATTTTTTTAAATGAAAGATTTTGAAAAGCGGATACTTGGTGTATTTTGAAAATCACTGTATTTTCAAAAGAAAGAATTAATTCTTCAAAAATAGTTAAATGTGAAAATTTTGTATTATGGAAAACAATTTTCAGATAGTTTATGTGATATAATTTTAAATACTAACCCCTCAGTTGATAGAAAGTGAAACTTATAGAGTTTTTTTCTATTTAGAAAATGGAACCTGGTAGGTGTTGTAAAAACCAACCAGAAGATGTAGTAGAGAACGCAGTGGAACCCAAGACACATGTGTACCAAGATATCATTTAGAGAATAATTTAGTCAATTCAGGATATGGATGTGAGGAACTAGAGGGATGATCCAATGCATGTTTACCATTTTAAAAATTTCATGAAGCAGAATCCAATCATATTCTAGGGTCATTTTGAACCCGAAAAGGTAGAGGTGCAGTCAAGTATGATGAATCATAACTTCGAGTTCATTGGCACACCAGTGGAGCTAAATTTCAAGATGGTGATGTATATGCCTTAGGATCTTCCACACCAATTGTGTGAACTAGTATTGCATGCTAAAGAGGATCAAGGCCTTACATGGGAGGATTTTGAAGAATTGTTCAATAAACAATTTTATCCTCGCATGTTCAAGATCTAGATGATGACAAAATTATTTTCTCTGAACTAAGAGAATATATCTATAAAAAATTATGCAGTTAAATTTTTGAATTTATTATTCATTTCACCAGAAGTTGCAAAGAGTGTGTCCCTAAAGGCATGCATCTTCAAATAAGGACTAAAGCAGGAAATTATATCAAAGATTTCAGTGCTCTATTTTAATTGTTATAAAGAAATGGTGAACAAAGAAGCATCAGCTGAGTGAGAAATATTAGGATCTATGGGAGATGGAAGTATGATGATATCTTCTAGAAATAGTTGAAACTCTAATGTTGAGAGAATGTGAAAGAGGGACAACTATTTCTAAGGTTGGTCCCGGAATCAGAATCCAATAGATGGATATGTGAATCTTCCATGAAAACCAAAGAGAAAAGTGAGATAATACCAATGTGGTTCATTTTACCTCGTAAAGTGGGAGTTTACAACTCCACCAAGAGCATGCTATAATTTCAATAATACGGGACACCTTAAGCACTTTTGTCACAGTTCTCTGAGGTCTAGTGCATGAGACACTTTGTGGTGTTGAATGCATCATATTCTTTTACAAGTAGAGGCTAGAAAAATAAGAGTCATTAGCAGAGAAATGTTAACCATGGTGATTCTTTAAATACCATGACTCCTTAGAAATGTCAATCTCAGAAAGTCAACAAATAATAGAGTGCAATGATGAAGAAACTGTATGGAGTTTAGCAGATGATTGTTGATGATCATGCATTAACAAATATAGTGAGAGGTATAATTATTTTGAATTATACCTTCATTTAGGTACTTCTTGATACTGGTGCATCTCATTCCTTCATTGATTCTCGTTTTTGTGACCCGCTATATTTAAACAATGAAATGATTCCCTCTGTGATAAAACATCAAACCCCTCTTGCCAAAAGAAAATGTCAAGCATGTGTGTGTAGAACATGTGCTATAACAATTAATGGAGTTGAGCTATAATGGGACATCTCAATGTTGTAGATAGATGTCTATGAAGTAATCCTGGGTTTGGATTGGATTATAATGTTCAAGGATCACATAGACTATTATTATAGGATAATTAGTTTCATGACTGAGGATGTGTGCTAACATCCATAATTGCCCCTGAAAATGAAAAAAACCATCCTCAGCTGTGGTCCACCCAAGAGTTGGGTACTCACATGAAACAATCTCTAGTAGGAATAGGCCTTCAGAATCTAATAACTACCTCATTATCAATCTATCTAGATGATTAGAGGTAATATCCATAGAATAAAGGAACATCTACCCTATCTTTCATGAACCTCGAAATGCAACTTCAAGAATATATCCATAGGCGGGCACTCAATGTTGGACTCCTAAACTACCTGTATTGGAGTCCTGAGGCTCAACGCATCATCCACCAAGTTTCCTCTTCCAGGCATGTAGGTAATCCCAATGTCAAAAGGCTGAAGGTACTTAATCCACCTTCACTCTTTCAAATTCAGATAACCCTGAGTAAATATATATTTGAGGATTTTGTGGTTGGTGTATACCAAAAAATTCTCTCTAAGAAGATAATATCTCCAACAATGCAATGCGTGCATAACTGCATCTAACTCGAGATCATGCGTTGGTTAATTCCTCTCATGTGGCCTCAACTACCGATTTTAGAATGAAAAAACTCCTTCCATCTATATAAGTTCTTCTCCCATCCCAATACCTAATGTATCAAAATAAATAGTGAAACTCTTTCCCGACTCCGGAAAAATTATTATATGTGCTGAAGTGAACCTCACATTCAGCTCCTGAAAGGATGTCTTGCAGGAATCTGCCCATAAATACTTCAAACTCTTCTTATTTAGGACCATCAGTGGCACTTTTTTTGTGAATAGTCCTTAATAATGCATCTTTAGTAACCAGCTAGACTAGGATGCTGAACCTCCCTAGTTCACAGCTCTAAACTCTCTCAGATTAAACTCGGTAAACAACACCTAGTTTACTATAGTAGTAACTGAAGTTAGCTTGAAAAAATTCACATGAGATAGGATTTCATACTTGATACCATCCTCAAATATTGTATCCCATGATAAATCATCACCTCACAAAATAATTGTGATGTACTAATTCTATGTAAAGCATGAAGAATTATCCATCACTAAAAGAGAACCCTATTCCAAATGAATAAATGCTTGGGATTGATTGACCCTCAACATCTTGGTGTTTAAGTAATCATAGAAGGTCATCTTAAAATCTTCCCAATAAATATCCGGATGATGGATCGCATGTGAGATAGGATCCCACAATATATTGGCAGAATCACATCGAATGTACATTGTGATCATCACCCTCCTCTCCGGAGGAATCTCCAGATGTCTGAAGATAGAAATCATGCCCTCTGACCATGACTCTACAGACTATGGTCCTCCATCCCCTAAAACAGTTGGAGGCTTCTACTACTTGAATGACCTCATCAACTTTTCCATAGTCGGGGTAGGATGAAGTGCTCCCTAAAATGTTTGTATCATCCTCAAAAAGTCTTCACATGACTATGCATCAACACCTATGGCTGGTATAATTGCTTGTGATAAGATAGGCACGATAAGAGGATCTGATGGTAGTCCCAGATCTATTATTTCTGTTGTCTGATTATTTCCAAACATCTGGTGTACAACTGATGGGCATCTTTGTGGCATGACTCTACAAGGTCAATTTCACACCTCAGAAAAAGATTATAAGGGATAACAACTTATAAGTGCCAGAACAGAATAATAGAAGGAATGAATCCATGTTTTCAAAAATAAGGTTACTCATTTTGTAGAACCACTACATGGAATGTTCCCTTAATCCTTAACATGTGTGTGTACCTCTTCCAACCATGTCATGTAACACCCTATACACATGGCATGTTTATCCTGTGACACATCATGTACATAAATTTTCCCTCCTGCCCAAATTCTTCTACCCATCATGGACTACATGGTTCTCTTGTGATGTAACGCTAAATTACATGTTCACCCTAGACACAGAATGTAATACCTATGTATTATCCACCCATTTCATTGGTCACACAGATGGACACACGTTTAATCAACACACATTGTGTCCAAGATAGACACAGCGTGTACAACCTGAAATCCATCCACCCCTATCTTAAGTCACACTGTCGGATACACGGTCCACTATAGCACGACATGTACTCCCAGAACACAACATGTTCCACCAAATATTTTCTAAACATGTGTCTCTTTTCACAAAATCAAGTCACATGGTCAACAAATAAAATGTGTTTACATATAGTACAAGGCATGTACTTGAGAAAAGTCAGTTCTTCAAAAACAAAAGAACACATGGTGTGTTTTCCAGACACCACATGCTCGGTTGTTTAGGTTTCAAAAAATTAAGCCTCTAAAACTTCTCCAAAACACTTGAAGACATAATTTTTGTCTAAGGAATGACAAATTATAACCTTTGGAAGACCATACTCCCGAAAATCAATGTTTTACATCTGTACTCATATTATAACTTGAAAAACTCCAATTAATGTTCAAAAATGATCCACTAAATTCCAATCCAAGAGGGCCCATAACACCTCAGGGGTGAAATATGGGTGTCCATCCAAATGAAACATTAAATATTACAATACCCTATCAAAACATCGGGTATTCTATCTTGATATCTATCATAATAGCATGAATATCTAGTATAACATCTATCACAACATCATGCAATCAATAATGCATCCTAAATGGCCTGACCATAATGCATGAAATGTGATCTCTGAAAAGGGACTACCTGATTCATGAGATGGAATATCCTCTTCACATTGGGTTGAAACTTAAATAGAACCACAATTATATAAATCACAACTGCACAAAACCAGTGAATCGCTCAAGGTGAAATCAAATCAAATGTAACAATTGAAAAATAATAAAAATTTCATTATTCAGGGTAACTTGGTTTTTTGTCCTTGTATGTTCGTTAGATACTCCCAAGAATAGATTATTAAAAACTACATATTCCTTCTTATCCCAGTCTATTGGATTTAAATAGTAAGGAAAATTAGAAAAGAACCTCCTCTGATAAGACTTCATAACGACCCTGTTCTGGGTGCCACCCAAAGGTGTTCCCCAAACCCAATTGGTTACTTGACCTCAAGCATGTCTCCCCAAATTCAAAAGGTAGAAGAATAGTAGCATGGAAAATGATGTCATTATTGGGAATATATTCCCTCATTGGACGATTCAACACAATAGGAAGAAAATAGTAAACAATAACAGAAGCAGCAATACCATACAATAGAAGTAAACAACGGAAGACCGAATGTAAATCCAACAGAGCCAATATATAAATGATGCATGTAACATGTGTATATAAAAGTATCCCAACAAGTCAAAAATATAGAAATACAATACAGAAACTAAAGTACAGAAAATAAGTAAACTCCAATAGCATCGCAAGCCTTAGCTCGGTCTCCCGCTCTCCATATCTAACAGCAATCATGTACATGATGAGGAAGGGATAGTTCCCTTACCTATACCGAAAACCATATAAACTATTTGTGTCAAAAAAACATGAACCAGATAGGGTGTGAGATTACTCCTTGTAGTCAACCACCAAAATATCATGGCCTAACTATCAGGGAATATATATATATATATATATATATTAGGTAATATGCATAAATGAACAAAAAAAGTATGAAATACTCAAAATTAAACAATCATATAGTCTAAAATTACATTTATTTAACATTAATTATTTACCCATTGAATCAGGAAATAATAAGATCTATCCTAATCCATATAACCCCTATGTAATAGTAACATAAATTATTCTTCATAATACCATCCAATGAATCAAGAAAGACTGAGTCCAATCTTGTGCTTTGGCTTAGTAGACTTGTCACAATCTTTCAATCATTCATTAGTAACCATATATAAAAAATCTCACAGTCTAACCCCTCTAGTCTAACATCTGGTAAATTCCATAAATAATGACCTTATGGGAATGATCTCACTATATAACCCCTTTAGTCGCACATAGCACTAACCTTTTACAAACAACCACACGGGAATCTCTAATGGTCAATACCCCCTTAGTCTACATAGAAACCATAAACTATAATGACCACCTGGTATCTCTCACAATCAATACCCCTGGGTTAATATATACACTAATTCACTCATAGTATTGTGTAAATAAACATGGAAACCCCCATATTTTTTCAGGTACAAGGCTCTCACAGTCTATTTGAAAAATATCACACATTTCATATCAAAAGAGCACATGTAATATATAACAACTACATGGATAAACATTCAAAAAGCATGCCTCCAGCATTTCATATAGTCAATTGACTCCCTCCTAAGCAACCATGGCATGGAAAACAAGATATTCCTAACATGGATTCTATACCAAATGACAATAAACAGTCATTCAAGGGAAAACACACCCATGGGGTATCCCATAACCAATGTATTCAACAATACTCATATGAAAATACCCTTTATAAATCAACCTAACCATATCATGTAATAAAAATGGTTTAATTATAAATCATATAATACCCCAGACATTGGTAAGAGGCACTTTTAGAGTATATTGTCCACATACAATCAATATAAGGCACAAACCACCTACCTTGATTTCGTATGATCAATACTCTTGAATTTTGGACCATTAATCGACCTAAAATAGAATTGATCTACAAAAAGGTGAAAAAAGATCAACCTTTAATAACTCATGAGAGAGTAGCAATAAAGAATAAAGGATCTAAGAGGATTCGAAACTCATCTGTGGGATTCCAACACACCTGACGACGTCTGAATCGGAGGTCGGACAGAGAATCTAGAAGGGTTCAGTGTTCTTTGGTGTTCCATCACAATCATATATGAACCAAGGGAAGAAGAAGACCTTTTCAAATATGATATGTGACCCCTCTTCGATTTAATAAATAATAAATATAAGTACCCAATGTGTTCATTAAATGTACTTGTCATATATTGTCTTTAACTGGCCTCCAACTTAAGTGGTCTTCCAGGTCACCACACAACCATGTACTCGACCATTACATGACCAATACGCTATTGTACATGGTACCTGGGTACACGACGTGTACAAAAAAGTAAAAATCATGTACTTAAAAAATTATCATTTCTTATTTTATCCTCAAAACAACCGAAAAACATTATCCCTAACTAAAATAAAAATTCAGGTTATTACATCTACAATTTTTTAAATGAAGTTTTATTTTTCTAAAATCAATCATTATATTATGGAAAAAATATATTAGATCACTTCTGGTTTAATATAAGGATTTTCCAAAAGAACACTTCTTTTCAAAGTAAATGAGTATTTCTCTCAAGTATTAGTCGATGATTTTATAAGTGTATTTCCATTTATTTGAACAATCTTATTGATTATAATGTCTAATTGGGATTAATATTTTATGATATCATCAACCATATTTTATTGAATGGTTTATGATTAGTATGACTATAGATGTGCTATCTTGATATCATTCACCATATTACTCCAAATGGTCAGTGTATATGTCTAGTGATTGTG
This sequence comes from Viscum album, assembly GCA_963277665.1. Classification (NCBI taxonomy): domain Eukaryota; kingdom Viridiplantae; phylum Streptophyta; class Magnoliopsida; order Santalales; family Viscaceae; genus Viscum; species Viscum album. The sequence goes on along the minus strand of OY728138.1, from coordinate 1,369,069,910 downwards.
GAATGTTATTTATATTTCAATAGATTAGTTTCAATATGAATGTATATTTTGATTATGATTAGCCACATTCATATTGGGAATAAAATAGACAGAGTAAGTGATGGGTGGGGCCTAATATATCCTCTCGATGCATCAGTAGATATCTTGGGACAAACTAGCCTGGGTTTTACCCATTACATATGGTGTATTGGAAAATGCATTTAAATTACAATTATGATGTTCAAAATTATGAACTACGTCATTATAAAATAGTAATTGATCTTCATGAGATTATTCAACTACCAGAGTATCTGTGGTTATGTTTTATTATGATTTTATTTTTTCATCTTTTATTACTTCTATCTTATTATCAAGATTATGCTTTAATGGAATGTGTACTTTTATTTATTCATTGTTCCTTATTACTTAAGTTTCCCATGTTTTACATACCCTTAATGGTAATCTGATATGACTCATTTCATGTGTTTCATTTTTCCATGGGATGTGAATAATAATTTTATGAATGAATTTAATGGATAATCTATAAGTTTATTTGAAGTGGATTTGTTCTATTTAAATTCATGTTATAATGTACCAATTACATATGTATCTATTCTTCCAATGCTATTAAAATATTCATTCCTTTGGGATACAACATCCTTGTTTATATACCAATGTAACACAATATGGCACCGACTCTAGGTAACTGGGGTCTGGGTCTTAAAAAATTGGATATATTAATTAGATAGTGATGAATATTTATTATCCCATACATTTGGGAAGAGATGATCCCCTGAAAAAATAAGAACACAAGGGTCAAACCGACTCCACATCTATGTTGCTGGTTTACTTTAATGAGGATGTCGAAAATGATCATGAATTTACTCCATTACAGTGATAACCTATCCATATCCAAGGAAATTATATTGTCTTTGAACAAGTTGAGTATCAACAGGAGATATATATAGGGCCACCTTGGAAGGCCCCTCCCACTCCCTGTAGGTGAGAGATAAATCCAATAATTGTACCTCTTTAATCTCTCAACACAATTGAGTCCCTAGATACTCGAATAAAAGCCTTGAAGGGGTTACAATCACTTGTGTATCTTGATAAGAATCCATATCCCAAATGCGTGGATGAAACATTTCCCCCACACCATTTTGAAAACCCTACATTCTCTAACTTCGATGATGAGAGAGACCCCAAAAAACATCCCACTCACTTCATATCTCGATGAGCCAAACAATGGGCCCTTTATATTAGTATGAGTTGACCAATCTGAGGTGTTTTGTACATAATCCAATAGGGAAAACCTTTTTTGGAATAGTAGCCATGCAACAGTATCCATTTTAGGATGGTATAACCTTCTTCGCCAATTACATAATAGGTTCAGCTCCAAATTGCGGAAAATGACAATTTTTGACCTAATGAAATACATTTAATGAACCATAAGGGGATGTATTACTTCTAGGCCATATGGAAGGGTTTTTTTATTCACATATAATCCCTCTATAATCATAAAATATGCTGGATATTATTGTTAACAATATTTATGTTGAGATTTAGACAACTATTATTCTAATAATGTATCAAGGTGGATCCATGTGTTCATTGAAATGGACGAAAATTTGGAAGATTCCATTTAGTAAAACCCAGCTAAATCTTTAGTCAGGATTTCATCACAGGGGAAAAGACTCCGCAAGATATTCACTATTTATATTACCATCAAACCAGTATGAATTCCAAATCACTCTTCAATGTCTCGAACAACCCATCACATAATACTGACAAGTACAAAACAACAAATAAACCTAGGTCAAATGAACAATGAAACAGGGGATGACCTGGATTTGATGAATGGATGAATAGAGACTACTCCTTATGAAATGAATAAGTCTAAGATTATTTTCTTGTATCCTTGGAGAATTTTCTACTCAATCTACCACAATATTGGAAGGCTATTTTTGCAAGAACATGGGTTCTTGGAATAGGTCAAAATCTTGACCCTGTTGGAATTTTGACTTATTTTTGAGAAAACTGGAGAAACAAGGTAGTTTATGGAAAATTCCAAAGTGTATGCCATTTACCTTAACTACATGTTTTGGACTATAGTTGTGTGTGAAGTCCATACATGGAGTGTAGGCCTGTTGGCTGGGTGGGAAAATTGTAGCAAGTACACACTGTGTACTTTTTGTACACGCCGTGTAGAGGGGATGTGTATGGGGATTACATGGCATGCTAGAAATATCGGTCGGGTAGAGTAGTACACACCGTGAACCCCTAGGTACACACTTTATAGTCATTTCAGAAGTCCCACAGCGAAATTACAACAGTCTTAGGAATAGTAAAATGAAACACAAGGCATGTAGGCCTTTGTACACCCCGTTTATTTTATTTTATTTTTCTCTAAAATGAGTAGTAGCCTCGTTTTGATGTAGAAACAAAAACCCTCAATAGGTTTGAGCATGAAGAGTCATATGGAGATTATTTTTACTCGTAGATCTTTATTTGTAGTATGTTTCGAATGTCGTCAAATGTGTTAGAACCCCCTTGGTAAGGCCTTGATTTCATGTGAGCCATTCACCATGGTTTTTGTTATAAACATAGTTATTGGGTTTTTAGTTTTTTTATTATTTTTATAGATCTACCTTAATTTAGACTGAATTGGAGGCCATTATTGGAGGAGTATCATCATACTAATATGATCTATGTGGTGCAAACATTGTTTATGTTTTTTTAGATTTTTTGGAGGCGCCACCACTGGTGCGTATTTCGTTATTTTGAGAAATACTATGTTATACGAGTTTTAATATGTGAAATTGATTGAGATATCTGTGGGGTGCCTTTGGGTATGTCCTGCACCTATTTTTCATGAGCAATGCCAGGTGAGGGGTCATTTCTCAAATGGGGAATTTTGGCAAGGTGTGCCAAAATGGTTTTAAAATGAATCTTGATGATTAAACAATTGAGTTTTGATATTTTTTAAGCAAGATTAAATGTATCAGAGGATTTCAAGCCCTCAGTGATAGTATTGGAAAATGCATGGCTAGTGAAATTGAACTGTTTAGTTTTTTTCCTATTTTTATGTGATTCTTGATTATTTTTTTCATTTATGAATTGTATATGCTTGAAACCTTGGTTTGTGTTGTCCATGGCCCAGATATTTCTTGAGTGATGTTGATCAGAGGTTGCTCTTAGACCAAATTACATTGGGTGGTTCTGACAACAAGATTGGGCATCATGGACGTTGTGTCGAGGTAGAGTGATTGTCAGGTTGGGCATGGCCCAGGTTACATGGATAGTAAGGCCATCAGACCTGAGCGACATGGTTGGAGGATCATTAGGTGTCAAAGATGTTATTTCTTGGGAAAATATTTGGGTGATTACCTCTAACCCATAACTTTGAGTAGTGTGTAAACATAGAGACTCTATGATGAGGTGGTTTGGACCACTTTTGTGGGAAGAGGCCCCCTTTAGTGGAGATTTAGGTACTATTGGATGGGGGTTCTTACTTTATGTATCCATGTGGAAGTTTAGGAGACATTGATGGATATAATTGAGGCTATCTGGTTGGGGGCATAGGCTCTTTGTGGTTTGGGGGAAAACATCATTGTCCCTCCAGTTCCGATTTAAGGGTATACATTTTTGTCCCTCCAGTTACTTTTTTGAGGGAAGATATTGCTATCCATCCGGTTAATTATTTGAGGATAGGAATAGTTGTTCCTCTGAGTTAATTTTTCTTGGGTGTTCATTCGGGACGTCAGTACTTGAGACATGAGGTGTCATGAGGCATATGGTGTCAGGTTACTTGACTGAGATTCTAACGTTTGCCGAAGTAGGTGGTATATCATGGTGGCTGGTGTGCACTAATGAAATTTATTTTTATTTGTGAATCATATTGTTCTTTTTTTTCCTTGTAAATGAATTCCTTATTGAACACATATATTAGGTATGCACCACTGGGTGGTATCCTACTGAGATACATCTCACACCCTACACGAGCCATTTTGGACACATGTAGACTTTATGGATTCACATGCAGGAAAGAGACTAGCTTCAGGGGATGGACTATTTTAGTTGTCGCAATGAGATGGTAGGTACCTGGAGGTATTACCTAGTAGGTTTTACTTTCTTTTTCTTTCTATACTATTCCAGAAGTCTTATATTATTATTTTAGAAACTGTTGGTTTGCCATTCGAACAATTTTATATTTTGTCTTGTTATGGATGAATGACTTTTTTGTTCTATTAGTTGTACAAGTTATTCAACGTGATGTTCTGTTTCCTTTATATGGCAATTATTTCTATATTTCTTTTTCTATTTATCTACTATTTATAGTACTTCCACTATGTGGGTCTTTTTTGAGTTTTCAGAGTCGTTAATTTACACTGAATGTTATATATTTTTTCTCAGACCAATAACATTATTATCATCTGAGAGGATATAACCTTAACACTATGCCTATCAGTCCCTCACTGCTTGTAGGAAGCCTTTAGTGTTCAGGGATGTACGCCTAAATTAGTAACACCTGACCTGCTTAGCACTGTTTTGGTGGCTGTCTAGGATGTTACAAAGTGGTATCAAAGGAGTTCATGACATGGATTTAGTAGCAATGTGTTTCCAGATACTAATGAAATTAAGAATTTTTTTATTCTTCTAGTTTTAATATTTAGGATATGGTAAATTACCGATAGGTAATTGTTGGAACTGGGTTTCTAGATTATTCTTGGGTGTCTCCAGTCCCAGGTATGAGTGATGTACCAAGTTTCCTTGGGTAGCAATTGATCTTTTTCTCTTTCCCATATCACATTTTATCTGATTTCCATCTTGGAGGCTCACTGGGTTTGTGATGTTATTGATTGCGATATGTGACCCTTGACTCGGTGAGGAAAGGGAAGAATTGGACCATTGAAAGGTATGGAAATGCATGATTATATGGCTTTTTATAGGACCAGTTTTAGGGTATTTTCATTTCATAACTATAAAAATTCTTTGTGATGTGATAATACCTTGTTAATAATATCAATTTCCATGATTTGTATGCTTTGAAATGTGAATAGGTGAAATTCCAGATAGAGTTGAAAATTTATTACAATTTAATATGCCATGATTTATATATTGTGAGTTGAATTTGGTTGGAAATTTGGGCATGGATCTTGTATGAGTAGGAAGGTACTATGGATGAGGTCATTTTGATCATCAGGACTGAGAAACTCGATTGTCGGTTTGAGACCATGTTGGTTGTTTGGACATGAATGACCTGAGGTACTATTGATACTTGGATCTGTTGAGGGTGGGTAAGGATTCCATGAGGTCGAGATATTTTGGGAATATGTTTCGATAAGGGAGAATAAGGGTAGATGTTTTTTGCTTCATCTTTACTTCTTTTCTTATTTGAGTTGAATATATTGTATATATATATGGGTTTTCTGAACATTTATGTTATTCAGTGGGTTCCTCCTAAGCGGCTCTATGGAATGTCAGGAAAGTGATGGTACAGTGTCGTAGGAGCATGATCATGTTCAAATACCTACGGTAATGGAAGAGCATGAGCCATCGGTATAGGCTCATGATAAGGTCAGTTTCAGGGTCTAGTGCAGGCAGGACAATAGCTGGGTTTGGAAGCGTTTCAGTCATGGCTCGACAAGAAGCTCTGAACTAGCATAGTATGTGTTTTGTAGGGGATTGAAAGATGAGCTCCTGTTATATATCCCTCTACGGAGTATCTTTCACAAGAGTTCTAGTTGTAGAACCCGCCACTTTTTTGAGGTGAGGGTGGTCCATAGGCGGTTGAGAACTGGATAGAGATCATGTGGATGATCTTCGAGCAGCATGAGTTTCCTCCAGGTCAGAGGGTCAAGCTTGCGACGTACATGCTGAGAGGACCAGTGAAGTACTCTAGGATGTCCATGTTCAGGATCGCAAACACAAAATTCTATAATTAAATGACTTCTAGGATAGGTTCTTCAAGAAATTTTACCAGGAGACACTCAGGGAAGAGAGAGCTCCAGAGTTCTTGAGCCTTTAGCATGAAGACAAGTATGTCATGGACTATGAAGCAACATTCACTGAGCTGTCTCAATTTTCACCTGGTATGGTAAGCGATGACTCAGCAAGGGTGAGTCACTTCGAGGATAGCTTTTGACATGACATTAGGATCTAGGTAAATATCTTTAGGCTGGGTTATTTCTTATAGGAGGTGAATCAGGCACTCATAGAAGAGGGAAGCCAGAGGGTTAGGGCCCAGGTTGGCCCGGAGATAGCATCAGGTGATGGTTCAGATAGCAGGAAGCGAGGATATGATGAGTTCTAGTAGGGTAGTCAGGCCATTGAATTAGGTAGACCACCTCATAGTAGTTACTCAGTGGTTTTCATTCAGTTTTTACATCCAAGTCATGTTCGGAAACAATACGATAGGACTCCAAAGGAGTGCTAGGCATGTGGACTGGTTGGGAATCTGGATAGGTTCTGTAGGTAGCATTGTCAGAAATCCAGTGGGCAGGGACCGGGAAATATGGTGGCATCTTGAGTGGTTTAGGTTCGGTACCCGGTGATGATAAATGAGGTTCAACTACAAGTGGAGGACGTGGCAGAGATAGCAGGACCCAACTAAGAGGTCAGTGGCCGGTGACTGAATCAGCACCCCAGGGATGTCAGACATCAAGAAGTAGACTTTTGTTTAGGTGCATTCTATGGAGCTACTAGGGGCTGAGCAGGCTGGTGAGTCGAAGATAGCTAGATGTACACTGAGGGTGAGGTTGTAATCTATTTTTTTTACTTGTGTTGGCATGTCCTGTTGGGGCATGTTTTCTTTGAGTGTGTGAGGTGAAAATGATTTATGTGGACTGACCAAATTCTAGCTAGTGGGAAAGGAATCACATCAGATGCGTGAAATATTTATATGTATGTATGAGATGCATAGAATCATGTGCATCTAGGATGTGTGTTACTTGAGGTTCTAGGCACCAGGTTCATTTTGAGCACCCATGGGATACATGACCATGTGGAGGCGAACACCGATGTGGTGTAGGATACATTTTGGGTTCCAGAAATGACACGGGAGCACCAATGAGGTGCATGGGTGACAATGAGTCACGAGAAGACCATGAGTCCATAAATAGGTTAGTGAAACTTTTCTTTATTGAGTTTTTTAGGTTTGAGACCGAGTTCGTAAATTCCAATGGTGAGGATCACCATGAAAATTTTAGCCATAACCTTTTAGATCGGGGTAGTCCGGGATACTTTATCAGGGTGGTGTGTTCGGTGAAATATATGGGTTTCATTTGATAGCTCTGGTATGAACTATGTTAAGTTGGGGAGATTGTAAGAACATGGGTTTTTTGAACAGGTCAAAATCCTGACCCTGTTTGAATTTTTGACTTGTTCTCTAGAAAACTAGAGAAATGGGGAGGTTTTTGGAAAATTCCATATTACACACTGTGTACCTTAAGTACACACTGTGTACTCTATCCCTGTGTTAAGGCAAAACATGGCATGTAGGATTGTTGGCTAGGTGGAAATATTTTCTCATGTACACTCTATGTACTATTTTTTACATTCCCTATAGATGGGCCGTCTATGGGGATATACATAGAGTGTTGGGGATGTCGACCTGGTAGAGCAGTACATGCCGTATACCCCTAGGTACATGCTGTGTAGTCATGTCGGAAGGCCTTCAGTGAAATTCCAACCATCATAGGAATAGTAAAATGATAAACACTATGTGTATTCCTAAGTACACACCGTGTATTTTATTATTTTTTAGTAAAAGGGGCAGTATCCTCATTTTGAGGCAGAAACGCAAACCCTCAAAAATTTTGAGCTAGGAGAGTCATCCAGAGCTTATTTTTTCTCTCGGATCATTATTTGAATTCTGTTTCGAATGTCTTATGATACTTTAGAACCCCCACTATAAGGACTTTATTCATATTGATCCATTCTTCTTTATTTTTGTTATAAACTATGTTATAGTGGTTTGAGAGTTTTTGAATCTTTTATAGATCTACCAGGATTTAGACCGAATTGGAGGCTATTATTAGACTAGTATCATCGTACTAGTATGAGGTAGGTGGTGCATACCTTATTTCGTGTTTTTGTAGATTTGTGGTGGCACAGTCATTGGCACGTATTTGGGTATTTTGACAAAGGCCATGTCATACCAATTTTAATATGTTAAATTGATTATGAGACCCATGGGATGCCTTTGGGTATGTCATGCACCTATTTTACTTGAGCAAGGCTGGGAAAGGGGTAGTTTCTCACATGGTTCATTTTGGTCGGGTATGTCAAAATGATTTCAAAATTAATCATGATGATTAAACTGTTGAGTTTAGATTGAATAATCATGATTAAATGTATTAGAGGCTTTCAAGACCAATGTGCTGGCATGTGCCAACACATGGCCAGTGAAATTGAAATGTTTAGTTTTTTTCTCATTTTTATGTGATTCTTGATTATATATGTAATTGATGAATTGCATATGTTGGAACCCATGGGTTGTGTTGGGCGTGGACGAGATATTTCTAGAGTGACATTGATCACAAGTTGGGATTGTCCTAGATTACATTGTTTGGTTCTGACTATGGGATTGGTCTTCATGGACATCAGCATGAGCCTGTGTGACTATCAGGATGGACATGGCCCATGTTACTTGGATGGAAAATCCATTAGACATGAGTAAAATTGTCATAGGGGCATAAGGCGTCAGAGATTTTGTGGCTTGGTATTTTTTTTGTGATTACCGCTCACCAAAAACTTTGTGTAGTGTTCACACGGAGAGTCTCTATGATGATGTAGTTTTAACTACTCGTTTGGTAGAGGCCCATGTTAATTTTAGTTTAGGTACAATTGGTTTTGGGGTGCTTGTCATAGGAAGCCACATAGAAAATGTGGAGCAATTGTGGGATTGATTTGAGGATATCGGGTTGGGGGGTAGAGGCTAATAGTGGTTTGAGGGTAGACATCGATGTCCCTCCGGTTACTAATTTGAGGATAGACATCATTGATCCTCTGGTAACTTTATTGAGGGAAGATATTGTTGTCCCTCTGTTAACTTATTTGAGGACAGAAATCATTGTTCCTTAGAGTTATTTTTTTCTTTGGTGTGAATTTGGGACGTCGGTACTTGCAACATGAGGTGTTATGAGGCATATTGTGTTGGGTTACATGACTGAGATTCCAGTGTTGGAAAAAGTAGGTGACACTTCATGGTGGATGTTGAGCACAAGTGAATATTATGTTTATTTGTGCATGGTACTTTTTACTGCTTTCCTTATAAATTCATTCATTCTCAATCACTTCTATTAGGTACGTACCATTGTGTGGTATCCTCCTGATATTCATCTCACAACGTTCAAAGGCCCATCAGTACATGTGTATACTTTATGGATTCACGTGCATGAAAGAGACCACCTTCAAGAGCTGGACTGTTTTTTCTATCGTATGAAGATGCTAGGGACCTTGAGGAATTTCATAGCAGAAGTTTACTTTGTTTTGATATCTATCCTGTATGAGCATGCATACATTATTATTGTAGCTATTTTTGGTTATCCATTGGTTCCTTTTTATATATTTACTTACTATGGAGGCATGACTTGTTTGTTCTCCTAGTTTTACAAGTGGTTCAACTTGTTTTTAGGTTTACTTTTCACTTGTAATGCCCCGACCCCTCTAGACAGGAGCCAGTGCATTACTTGTAATATTATAATGGTTATAAGGAATGAAAATCCTGAAGGAATGATAAGATTAGTAGTCTTGAAAAAACTATATACATAGATGTTACTCAAATTACATTGGAAAAGTATTCAAAATACGATACATAACGAAAACTAAAAACTGCATCCACAGGAACTCAATAAATGATCTCCTCTTTGTCACCTATCGAAAGTAAAAAATGAAAGGGGTGGGATCAAATTCTCAATAAGGGATACAAATGGTAGAATAATGAATCAATAATAATTTAATTGTAAACAACATTACATAATCAATATGTCATGGTGAATAAATAAAAACTCACGCCATTAATAAACTGAGAATAAAACTACATCCATAGATTTTTTCATAGTGAAAAAATCATGGGTATTAATTATTGATAATTAATAAAGATAATTCTTATTAATTGGATTTCATGTATATGGCACATGAAACCATAATACCGTTAAAATGGTTTAGTTTTGTGGTTAGAAACCCTTCTGGTTTTTTGAAACAAACTCAAAGGGTTTGTCACCAACTAATTTATCTCATGTGACCTACCGATGCATAAAGGGGATACAGAGGGCCCTGCCCATGACTGAATGTCCAAATAATTCTTTTATAAATTGATTCAACCCAATATAAATATTCCTTTTCAATATCCATATAGAGTAGATTATACGGATTCATCAATATTTCCATAACTTTCCAAACAAACACCGTATGTAAAATGGTATACGGTTTAGAAAAAAAAACATATCCATGATATTAGATTATGGATATTTAATATAAATATTATTCAAATTAAAAGTGATCTCAAATGGTTAGTAGGTACACCACATAAGGATTATTAGGTGCATCACACAAAGTTAGTCAAACAAAATAGTATTTGAGACAAAATCTCTTACGACAATGTAATCGGTCGAATCATATAACCAGAATATAATAACCCTCAAACGAGTCATTGAATAATAGGAATATAAATATAATCATGTTATTATATATCAAATGTAAGTACACATATACCACATAAAATAAATAAGTGGCGAACAATGAAAATCTCACAGAAATGAAACTGAGATGAGAAACCCCTTACATTTTTCTCGAGTGTGTTCTTCGTTTAATTTAATGACCAGAATAATAAAATTTAGATTCATTAATTACTAATTATTTAACCTCTTATACATTTAATTTATTTAGTATAAACTTATTAGGTTTATTGATGGCCCTTTTAATTGGTTTAAATGGTTCAATGTTATTGGTTTGGAAGCATTTTCTTCCTTGGTTTCCATGATTCGTTTACTTGCTTTCTTGAATGGATGTTCGTTTGAAATGTGGTTAAACATATAGAATTGTTAATATATATTATTAATGAAATTTAGGAGATATAAATGATCTTATATTGATTTTGGGTTATATAAAATGATGATGACTCATTAGTTAAATGTTTATTACAAATATTTGGATTAACTTGGCCGTTTTGCTCATAATAAACTTGTTTTGTCTTATTCTTTCATATTATGAGTGTCTAAGGATTACAGAACATTAATGAGATGAAATAAATATATTCATATTTTTTTCAACCACTAAAATGGTTTCACGGACAGTAATTAAGGAGAAAATGAAGAACAAAACTCCACTGTCGACAAAGGTTATAAATTGGAAATTCATGGACGTTGATTTCGTATATAAAAATAAAATGGAGGGAGTAAGAATATTGATGATGGTTGTTCCATTAACATGACATAATTTCATTATATAGATTATATTGAATTTAATCATGGTCATTTGGGTAGAGAAGGTGAGGGGAGAAAAAAAGAGATGAACTTAAAAATAAAAGAAAAGGTGAGAGATCCCTTATAAAAATTCAGCAGCCTATCATCATCGCCTAAAATCACATAAAATGAGATGATGAGAGAAAAATGGTATCTAATCATATATAAATCCAAAGTATAGTAATAAGAACGCATAAAATTAAACCCCAACATATGATAATGGAAAAATAAAATAGATAACACAAAAGAAGTTTTGACTAAAAGAAGAGAATGAAGGATTCCCTTACCATGTAGAGTAACTCCTAGATCTTGAAGGATGGGACCTTGGGTGCTTAAGGACACATTGGGAGGACTCTTATAGAGGTAAAACTATGAGAGATTTTAGTATTAGGTATTTTTAAGGAAATAAAACGAATGGATGAGTGAGTATTTATAGAAAAAGTGAGGTGTTTTTTTAATAAATTCAAAGGGACACCTCATTAGTGGTTTTTGCCAAACCATGGGCTAGCCCCTGGTATTTTCCCATGTTTTAATCCACTTGGGACACCTCATGTCATAAGTTAATATATAAAATTCAACCATACTTTTGTATTTAATTATTACATCATTATGATGTCATTAAACTACCGAAAACTCAAAACTATATTTTTACTATTCTTGAAAAATTCATGTATTTTAGAAAAATCCCAAAAATTCACCCCAACCATTTTTCAATGTGTAGAATTAAAAAATTAACTCCTTTTTATGAAATTAATTTTCTATGTATTTTTAATTTAATTTTTAAATAAAATCATAGTTAATTCTAAAAATTAAAATTTTAAAGGTATAATTAGTTCTATATCACATTGGAAAATTAATTAAGATCCCATCATATTATTACCATAAGAAAAAAATTATCATTATTTACTATTTATAAGGGTCATATTACTATTCATATTACTATTAATAAGGGTATGTTACTATTCATTAAAAAATCAAGTTGGTTCTATCAAACTCCAAATGACTTACTTGTCACAACTCTATATGACCGTTTTTCGAAATTCCAAAACATTAAAGAGGAAAATTTATGTTTAATGGATATCATATAACTTTCTCCTATAATGTTTTGATTCACAATAGACTTAGTACCTCATGACATATAGGAGATATAATGAATATAAAGCATTTAAAAGAAACATAGCATAAAATGTTTGCGGTGTTATAATATTCCCTCCTTCAGAAATTTCGCCCTAGAAATTTTATGTATAAAGCCCACCAAATAGTTGTGAGTGGTTCTTCTTCATGAAATCCTCTGGTTCCCATGTTTCTCCCTCCATATTCTGGTTTATTCAAAGAACCTTTACTAAACGAGTTGTTCAATTTCTCAATACCTGCTCCCTTGTGTCAAGAATCCCAATAGGCTCTTCATAATATGAAAAATCAAGTTCCAATTCTATTTATACATATGTGAGTACATGCATTGAGTCTGGAATGTATTTCTTCAAAAATGACCCATGGAATACATCATGGACTTTGGAGAGACCTGGCGGCATTACTAATCAGTAAGCTACAGCTCCGGTTCTTTCTAAAATTTCTAATGGTCTAATGTACCTAGGGATCAACTTCCCTCTCTTACCAAACCTTATGAAATACTTCCATGAAGATTCTTTCATAAAGACATGATCACCCACATGGAATTCCAAATTCATTCCCTGGTTGAAAGCATAACTCTTCTTCCTACTTTGGGCTACTTTAATATGGACTTTAATTGTATTCACCTTTTTTGTAGTCTCTTCAATATGTTCAGGGCCTATAAGTTTACTCTCACCAACTTCATCTCAACAAGTTGGAGTTTGAAATCTCTTTCCATATAATGCATCTTATGGAGCCATTTTAATACTAGAATGGAAACTATTGTGGAATGAAAATTCCACCAAAGGCAAGTATTGATCCCACATGCCTTGGAAGTCAAAAGAGCATGAACTCAGCATATCTTCTAGAGTTTGGATAGTCCTTTTAGACTGTCCTTCTGTTTGGGGGTGAAAAGTAGTACACTTACAAAGCTCAGTAATCAATGACTTCTAGAGAATTTTCCTAAATTTTGATGTAAATTGGGGATCTTGATCGATCAAAATCTATATAGTTACACCATAAAGTATTACATCTTCATTAATATAAATTCTTTTCAGGCGCTCAAGTGGTAAATTCACTCTTATTGGAATTAAATGTGCTTATTTTGTGAGATGATCAACAATTACCCATATGGAATCATTCCATCTAGTTGTCATCGGTAGTCTGGTGAAAAAATCCATCATAATTTTATCCCAATTCCACACAGGAATAGGTAAAGGTTTCATCACTCCTTTAGGATGTTGTCTCTCCACCTTCACTTGTTGACAAACTAAAAACCTTGACCCAATTTAACTTTTTATATTATCCCATCAAAAATATTCCTTCATATCTCTATACATCTTGGTGCTACCTGGGTGTATAGTGAAATATTAGCAATGAGCATCATCTAATAGTTCCATTTTTAGCTCAGGTACAGATGGAATGCATAACCTCTTCCCAGATTTCATAACTCCTTCTTCATACACGAAGTTTTCCAATCTCCAATCGTTAACAATAATAATTTTCTTCTACAGATTCTCATCATTAGATTGAGAGCTTTATATCTTCTCTAACAAAGATGGTTTGGAAATCATTTGAATGAAAAAATATTTTTCCCCTTCCTTAACAATTCCCATATCCATATTTAGTTGATCCAAAAAATATAGTATCTATCTCAATCCTCATTTGAATCATATGTCCATGATCCTTCCTACATAATTCATCTACCACCTTATTCACCATTCCTGGATGGTAGTGTATTCGACAATCATAATCTTTGGGTAACGTGAGTCATCTACTTTGCCTCATGTTGAGTTATTTTTGTGTGAAAATTTATTTCAAGCTCTTGTGGTCCGTATAAATCTCACATCTTTCTCTAAAGAGATAATGTCTCCATATTTTTATAGAAAATATTATGGCTGCTAACCCAAGATCATGAGTTGGATAATTTTGCTCATGGGTCTTCAAATGTCTTGATGCATAAGAAATAACTTTATCGTTTTTCATAAGGACGCAACCCAACACATTCTTTTATGCATCACTGTATATCACAAATCCATCACTGCCAGATGGAAGAGTCAAAATTGGATCATTGACAAATCTTTTTTTCAATTATTCAAAGACTTATATACATTATATTGTCCACACAATCTTAAGACATTTACATGTGATCTTGGTTAGCGGGTTATCCTGTTGGGTGAAATTCTGAATGAAATGTTGATAGTAATCTGCTATGCAAATAAAACGGCATATCTCAGTTATGTTTGTTGTCATGGGATATTCTTGGATTGCATTTGTCTTTGTAGGATCGAGAAGGATTCCATCCATAGAAAAAATATGGACTAGAAAAGAAACTAATTGATTCCAGAAATCAGACTTTCCAAACTTCCCATATAATTCATTTCTTCTAAGAGTTTGTATAATAATCCACAAGTGATTCTCAGGGTCTTCAAACCTTTTTGATTACATGAGTATATCATCGATTAATACCACAACAAATTTATCAAGATATTCCTTGAAAACTCAATTCATTAAATCCATGAAAACAGATGGTGAATTCACTAGTCCAAAAGGCATCCCTGTAAACTCATAATGCCCATACCTGGTTCGAAATGCTGTCTTCGGAATATCTTTCTTCCTCACATGCAGTTGATGATATCTGAATCGAAGGTCAATCTTTGAAAACTATTGAGCTCAATGATATTGATCAAATAAATCATGAATTATGGTGTATAGGATACTTTTTCTTTTATTTAATATCATTTATTTCTCTATAATCAATGCATAGCCCCGTGGATCCATCCTACTTCTTGACAAACAAGACCGGGGCTCCCCATGGAGAAACACTAGGTCGAATAAATCCTTTTTCACTAAAATACTCTAGTTTTTTATTTAGCTCTACTAATTCCAGAGTGGCCATTCTATAGTATGTCTTTTATATAGGTCTTGCATCAGGAATTAAATCAATAGAGAACTCAACTTCCCGCTCTAGAGGATGTCAAGGTAAATCCTCTAGAAATACATCAATTTACTGTTGCACTATGTGCACATATTCAATTTGATGTTTTCTTTCCTCACCCATAGATATTTTTTTATCTTCCTCTCTATGTATTCCATTCAGTAGATCTTCTAGGGTTGGTTCTAGATAAGAATCAGGTGGTGAAGATTCTTCCCTAAAGGCAAAGGTTTCTACACCATTTTTAAAAATTGTAACTTCCTTCTTCTTATAATAGATCTTCGCTTCAAAATTTGACTTCAAATCCTTACTGAGAATTATATAAAATTTAGTCATTGGAATAATGATAATGTTAGAGACTAAAGAACATTTTGGTGTCTAGAGGGGGACCAGTCTACATGCATTTGTTGCAATGATATATCCCTTGGGGGATTTAACTAACAACTCCTTTATTAAATCAAATTTAACATATCTAACTTTCTTGGAAAAATGAGAATATATACATGAATGCATTGATCCAGAATCAAATGTAGTGTTGGCTAAATTTGAGGAAAAAATTAAAGTACCATCCACCACATCATTTGGAACTTCAACCTCCATAGTTTTAATTGCATATGCTCTCCCTTATTCTCTTGTCTTTTTCAGAGGCATGTTTCCTTGGCGCTTAGGACACTCAATTGAGTAGTTTCCCATCTCTCAGCAATTGTTGAATTAAATATCATGGAGTTTTTTCTTCCCCTTGCATTCATCAGATCGATGACCCTTTTATCTACACTTATAGCAGACTCCCATGCCTTTTATGAATTTCCCGAGATGATTATTTCCACAGTTCGCACATAATGGGAATAACTTTGTTCCCTTGTTCTTCTTTGGTGCTTCACATTTCCCTTGGTTATCAGAGTACCTCTTCTTATCTTGGTTTCCATTAAACAAAATATGATCTAGAAAAATCCACCTATGTTTTGATGGCACTTGATAAAATTTCATCATATGATGAAAATGTTTGAGATGTCAGTGCCCTTTGAAGACATGACATAAGACCTTTAAAAAAATGATCAATCCTGTCTGCCGAGTCACGTACGTAATCTACAACATACCTGGATAGATTTTTGAAGGTAGCCTCCCACTCTGCAAGACTGTCTTCTTCCCTTTGTTTTAAGCCAAATAATTTCATCTTCATTGCGGTTCGATGCTCACAAGGGAAATATTTTTCAATGAATATTTCCTTAAAAGTCCTCCATTCCATATCTTCTATTTCTTTTTCCTCCGTGGAATTCTAAATAATGGACCACCATTGATCAGTATCTCCCTTGAGACAATATACTTCCAGTACTACCTTTTCATTTTCATTGCATCTTCATTCCATGAATATCTTTTCGAGTGACTTGATCCATTTCTCAACAACCACTGGGTTAGTAGTCCCGCTAAAAGATCAGGGCTTCTACCACATGAAACAATCCAACACTGGTGTAGAATGGTTATTCGTTACAACATGAGTAAGTTGTCCCAATATGGTCATGATCTGATCTGCTCCAACACTGACAGTGATTACTTTCTTAGTACCGAGATCCCTACCTTTCCCATGAGTATTGATTCCCCTTATTCTGTTAGACTCCATTTCTGAATAATGGGATAGACTATATTTGTTTATGAATCTCAAATAGAAAATCACTTACCATTGATTGAAATTCTATGCATAGATAATCTGATAAACATGGTTTCTCTAAGGAAAAATTTACATTATACTCCTTCATAATATCTTGTAAAGAAAAAGATAATAATCCTAAGAATATCCCTTGGGAGTGTCATAACCAAGATTGCATCAAGACCCATTGTCGTGTAGCAATTCCCATTTGAGTGTAGCTTAATGCGGTGTTTTCGGGTTTTACACCTAAATACATCTGTGCCAGAGCCACCTCTACCTGCTCATATCTAGACATGGATGTATTGCTTAAAATATCAACATAATCTATTTCTTACCAAAATATTAGGACGTTCTTGTATGTTTGTCCTCAAATACTACCTTAGGGCTTTGTTCCCTACTATACATATCCTACTCTAGTTTCCAGGTTTTCTACTAAACTTCCTCTGATACCAACAGTAACGCCCTAAACCCTCTAGAAAAGTGCGGGTTCATTACTTGTTATATTTTCATTGTTATAAGGAATGAAAATACATAACCAACGATCAGTTTAGTAGTCTTGAAAAGACTTGATACATAGGTGTTACTAAAATTACATTAGAAAAGTTTTCAAAATACAATACATAACAGAAACTAAATGCTGCATCCACAAGAACTCAATAAATTATCTCACCTTTCTCACTTGTCAAAAGTAAAAAATGAAAGGGGT
This sequence comes from Viscum album, assembly GCA_963277665.1. Classification (NCBI taxonomy): domain Eukaryota; kingdom Viridiplantae; phylum Streptophyta; class Magnoliopsida; order Santalales; family Viscaceae; genus Viscum; species Viscum album. The sequence goes on along the minus strand of OY728138.1, from coordinate 1,369,052,070 downwards.
AAGATCAATTTATCAGTAAGGGATACAAGTGGCAGAACCATGAATCAATAATAACTCAATTGTAAACAATTTCACATAATCAACATGGCATGGTGAAGAAATGAAACACTCACGCCATTAATAAAATGAGAATCAAACTGCATCCATTGATTTTTTCATAGTGAAAAACTCATGGATATAAATAACTAATAATGAATAAAGAGAATTATTATTAATTTTACATCATGTATCTGGAAAATGAAACCATAATACTATTAAAATGGTTTAGTTTTATGGGTAGAAACCTGTCTGATTTTTGGAAATAAACTCGAAGGGTTTGTCACAAACTGATTTGTCTTATGAGTCATACTGATGCATCGAGGGGATATAGCGGGCCCCCCCTTCCACTGAATTTCCAAATAATTTTTTATACATTGATTCAATACAATAGTAATATGACTTTTCAATATCCATATAGAGTAGAGTATACAGATTCATCAATATTTCCTTAACATTCCAAATAAACACCGTATGTAAAATGGTATACAGTTTAGAAAACAAACATATGCATCATATGTGATTATTGATATTTAATATAGATATAATTAAAATTAAAAGTGATCTCAAATGATCAGAAGTTGAACCAAATAAGGAATATTAGGTGCACCACAAAAAGTTAGTCACAACAAAATAGTAGTTCAGACAAAATGTCTTACCACAATGTAATCGGTCGAATCATATGACCAGAACTTAATAACCCTAAAATGAATCATTGGATAAAATGACTATAAATAAAATAATATTATTATATATCAAATGGTTGTACACATATACCACATATATTAAATAAGTGGTGAAAAATGAAAATCTCGTAGAAATGAATGTGAGATGAGAACCCCCTTACATTTTTCTTGAGTGTGTTCTTTGTTTGTTTTAATGAACCGAATAATCAAATTTCGATTCATTAATTAACAATTCCAGAACCTCTTATACATTTAATTTATTTAATATAACCTTATTAGGTTCATTAGTGGACCTTTTAATTGGTTTAATAGGTTCAATTTTATTGTTTTGGAAGCATTTTCTTCCTTGGTTTCCATGATTTGTTTACTTGCTTTCCTGAATGGAAGTTCTTTTTAAATGTGGTTAAACAACCAGAATTGTTAATATATATTATTAATGACATTAAGGATATATAAATGTTCTTATAATCATATTTGGTTATATAAAATGATGATGATTCTTTAGTTAAAAGTTTATTACAAATATTCGGATTGACTTGGACGTTTTGTTTTTAATGAACTTATTTTGTATTATTATTTTATATTATGAGTTTCTAAAGATTCCATAACATTAGTGAGATTAAATACATATATTAGTATTTTCTTCAACCATTAAAATTGTTTCATGACCAGTAATACAGAAGAAAGTGATGAACAAAACTTCGCCATCCACAAAAGTTAAAATTTGGAACCTCATGGACGTTGATTTTGTTTATAAACATAAAAGGGAGGGAGTAATAATATTGAAGATGATTCTTCCATTAACATGATATAATTACAGTATATAGATGATATTGGAGTTAATCATGGTCATTTGGTTAGAGGAGGTGAGGATAGAAAAAAAGGGATGAACTTGAAAATAAAAGAAAAGGTGACATATCCCTTATTAAAATTCGGTAGTCTAATGACATCACATAAAATACCATAAAATGAGATGATGAGAGAAAACGGGTATTTCATCATTTCGAAATAAAATTTACAGTAATAAGAACACATAAAATCAAACCCCAACATACGAGATTAGAAAAAATCCAATAGGTAACACAAAAGATGTGTTGACTAAAAGAAGAGAATGAAGGATTCCCTTACCATGTAGAGTAACTTCTAGATCTTCTAGGTTGGGACCTTGGGTGATTAAGGACACCTTGAGAGGACTCCTGGAGAGGTAAAACCACCAAATCTTCTAGGATGAAGGATATGGAATGAAGGAAAACGAATGGATGAGTGGGTATTTATAGAAAAAGTGAGGTAGTTTTTTAATAATTTCAAAGGGACACCTTAATAGTGTTTTTTTCCAAACCATGGGCTTGACCATGGTATTTTCCCATGGTTTAAGACACTTGGGACACCTCATTTCATATGTTACTATTAAAAATTCGACCATACTTATATATTTAATTATAACATCATTATGATGTCATTAAACAACCGAAAACTCTAAACTGGATTGTTACTATTCATGAAAGATTCATGTATTTTAGAAAAAACCCAAAAATTCACCCTAACCATTTTTCAACGTAATGAATTCAAAAATGAACTACATTTTTTGAAAATAATTTTATAAGTATTTTTAATTACATTTTTAAATAAAATAACATTAAATTTGAAAAATCACAATTTTAACGGTATAATTAGTTCTATATAACATTGAAACATTAATTAAGATCTCATCATCTTATTACATTAAGAAAACATAATATTATCATTATTTAATATTTTTAAGGGTCATAATACTATTCATATTACTATTCATAAGGTTATATTACTATTTATCAAAAAATCATGTTTTTTCTATCAGACTCCAAATGACATACCGGTCACAACTCTAGATGACTGTTTTTCGAAATTCCCAAACATATAAGTGGAAAATTTATATTTAATAGATAGTATATAACTTTCTACAATAATGTTTTGTTTCACAAAATACTTAGTACCTCATGTAACATAGGCTATCTAATGAATATAATGTATTTAAGAGAAACATACCATAAACTGTTTGGGGTGTTATACCACTGGTGTTGTTTCTATTTTTGTTCCGATATTTATCATCTATTGATAGTGCTTCCACTTTTTAGTTCTTGTTTGAGTCAGTAGAGTCCTTTATTTCCACTGAATGTTATATATTTTTTCTCAGAACAGTACCATTATTATCCTCATAGAGGGTATAAACTCCCCACTATACCAATCAGTCCCTCACTACTAGTCAGTAGACTTTGGAATTCGAGGAGGTGCGCCTATGGTAGTAACACCTAACCCGTTTAGTATTTTTTGGGTTGTTATTCAGGTTCGGGACATTACCAATGTAGAAAACCTCACTGAATATCCCAACTTCATTCCTTTCAATCAGAGGGCGGGTCCTAATAACCATGTTTTCTTCATCCTTAAAGGCATCTTTAAAATGATAATCAATTCTTGAAAATTTAGGTTTGATAACTCCTCAGAGAATGTGTCTTTTGTAAATATTTCCCAATCACAATAAGAGGGTGATTGAAGGAATCTTTTGACTAGGAACGATTAAAATATTATGAACAGGATGACTTGGAAAACATTTTATCAAGACCATTCCATTCCTGAGAGAACAGCTACACAAACCCAAAAATATTCCTCCACATAAAGATGTGACATAAAATATATTATGCTATGTTGTATGTGACCATTGGACCAAGGAACATAGAGGAGAGGAAAAGACTAATGCTTATCCAACAAAAGCACTAACTCCTAAAGTTTTCTTCCCTTCATAATCTGAAGCATTGCACCGCCCCACAAAATAGAACCCTTAAGGGATGAAGATATCATCTTTGGATTCGTTAATGTGATAAACATGGAATTAACCTTCTACGATAACAAATAGGTCTCCGAATATGTGTTCATCACAACAAATTAGGGAATAAGATGGCACATACACAGGAACCGAGGATACTGGGGAAAACAAGGGCATAGTGGGACACAATATTTCTTTCATGTTGCCACAAACGATGTATATGTAGACAGGAGACATGGGAAACCACTCCAAAAATCCCATAAAATAAATAGAGTTTCCTCAAAACCCTCTTGTGTTTGTCCTTGTATTGTAGTTTTTCTTGACCGCCTAAAGGAGAGGTGATTTTCAGATCATTTTAGGTTATGTGAAAGGCCAACACAACTCACACCATTGGATGTGGATACTCTATCTACCTATAAACAAGCGCCATGCCCAAATACCTCAAATTCCTAAACTCTTGAGACATATATTAAGGATAAAAAAACTTGTGAAGAACCAAACTATGGAATAAATGTACAAAAATATGAAATATCTGGAGTTTTTCCTAGCCAATCTATCAATCTGAAATACACTCCATCTTTTAAATGAACTTAGGGAGGATCTTTTTTATTCCCTTGAGATCCCACAAGACTTTGAGGTAGAAGTCACTACATATGAGGTCTATTTAGTAGCGACCATGCTAGAACAATTCTATGAGTCCATCACATTCAAAGAGCATGATCATAATATTTTCATCTAGGGACACATCAAACCAATAGTGGTTTGGTGGTTACTTGATAATGTAGATATCTGAAGATATTTTATTGAAAATGTATTAGATATTAATCTCAACCAAATTTGAACCATCCAATGTTCGAGATATAGTGATAGGAATTTTTCTCTCACAATGCCGACCATTGAAGGGAATGATTTGTATGATCATAGACCCCTCGTGGAAATCAAAATCAAATCTCAGTTTGAAGATTTCACATATGGATATGAGTTTATGCTAATCTAGGAACCCATAAAATACAATGTCCTTCTTGGAAGGCCCTAGATCCATATTCATGTGGGAGTACCATCATCACTACATCAATTTTAAAAAATACCCCATTAATGGAATGTTCGGTATACTACATTGGGAAATTTCCCCCATTGAGACTTAAAAATTGACAAATACATAACCATGTATCTACAAATGGGAGGGAAAAAAACCAATGGTGGATGATTATGTACAATTGGATGACAAAAATGACCTAGGGTATACCCCTAAAAATCCATGGAGCTTGATTAACATTTACTATATCCTCCATATAAATATAGTTGATGCTACTAACCTAATCCCAAATATCTAAACACCTTATATCAGCAGTGAAATTATAAAATCTAATCTATCCAGAATCTCTACAATGAATCTAAAAGATAGGGATGACAATGTTTTTTTTCTAATGGCCTTTCTCTCATAAACTATAATAGATATGCCCCTATATTTATGACTCCATCTTAAAATGAATTTATACTCTTATAGGATAAATAAAAATAGGATGACCATTGGAATTCTTATCCCGCCTTCGAGGAAGGTTCCACCACCACCCTTGTGGATCTTATATTAGTAAATTTGGGAACCAAATAAGATTCATGGAATACTAATGTTAGTTCATCATTGCTCCCCAAAGATCAATATATTTATAGGTAATATTTAAATAATCACCAATATGTGTTCTCATGGAACTATAGAAAAATGACCAAATAAAATTTTTATGTTCATATGCACCATCTCAACTTACAAGATGAAAATATAGGCTTAATGAAGTTAACAAAGTGGATTCCCCCTTCTCATGATACAAATATAGAGGTGAAATTTTACATATTGATCAAATCAAATTTTTGTAGAAGTGAAATACCCATGATAACTTGTTAATATTATCGCCATTAGGAAAAATAATGGGCATATTAGCATCTACTTCAATTTTAAATACCCCAATAAACATTTTCCATAGAAAAAATCCTCATTTTTAATCACCGAACAATCAATTTCTAAAACTAATAGGTTCCAAAAAATTTCCTTCACGAATGGATATTTAGGATACAATCAGATAAAGATGAAAATTAAAGATGAAGCAGCAACTACCTTCAGAGTTCCCAATGTGATATTTTTCAATATGTTTATGTCCTTTTTCATAATTAATTCTTGTTCCACTTATCAGAACACCATTAATCATATAATTAATCCATTCATGGGAAGGATATCTGAATTTCATGTCGATGACCTGGTGGCCAAACCCAAATAGAAATATGATCACTTCATGGATCATAAAAAATTCCTCAAAAATATGTGACAACCTAGTTTAAAGATGAATCCAATGATATTCACATCCGGAGTAACATTATGGATCTTTCATGGCTTTATGGTATTAATTTTTTTATGATGGTCGATCTAGAAAATACAAGTTATTTTTTAGAAATTTTAACCCCATAGATATCAAATAACTAGGGGGTATCCACATGAGCCTCACCTAAATTCATCGTTTCATAACGAAATTATCAGGAAAATAATCACATTTTTTTAGAACAAAGAAGATGTGAATCACATATCAATGTGATAACGACTTCTAATAAGCCATTGAAAGGATTGAGTAGTACCAACTACACCCCTTGGTCATGATGGAACCAGTGGAAGAAAAAACAACCATCATATACGTAGCTACATTGGAATGATGACTTGGAACCCTCACCAGATAATAGAAAGATGTGAGTATTTAGAATATTCAATATTAACTAAGACGATTAATGCTATGTTTGAGGCACAAAACTCAGATGTCAAGAAAAATTTCGCTCACACATATTTTTAGTGAGAAAGAGAAATAATTACTTACATTACCATGGAGTACATCTGATCTCTCATATTAGTCCACTCAAGTATATCCTTTCCCTACCCTGATGATTGGGAATCTATCCTAATTAGTGGCCATTCTAAAACAATATGACATCTAGTTCCTATCATATAATGCAATTAATGGGAATGTAATGACTTATTTCCTCACGATGCCTCCCACCTAGGAATGTAAACTAATAGAAACTAAACTCCCAAATGATTGGGTTTTCAATGGAAATGACAATCCCCATACATGGGAAATGTATTTTGAGTGTGCCTCCTAATATCTGATTGGTAATAGGATTGAAAATCTGATGCCAAAATGGGTTGTCATAGGTTATATATTTTCTTCTCTAGACAAATTAATTTTTCCCTACTCTTTATCACTCTTTGATGTTTTTACAAAAAATTATGTAGTAAACAAAGCCCTCAGTGTTGGGTTAGAATTAGACCTACAACTACTGATAACCAAACATAATATTAAAGTGGATTGAAAACTACTGATAAAGAAAACCATTTGGGAATATTCCATAAAAAAATTTAAAATTTCCCCTTATAACTTGAAATGTAAGGAGAAAAATGGAAGAGATCCATTTTATACCCATAATTCATAATGTTTCCAAATCAAAAAATACCCTAACCGACACATTGGATAATGAATCCAATGAAATATATTACCCTTTTAGAGAAGAGGAAATATTCTATCTCATGAACCGACGAACGAATTCATTGATCATAATTTACTATATAGAAGAACTCAATCAGGTCAACACCACCCCAGAGAATGATGAATTAGTGTCCACACCAAGAAGTATGGTGACCAAAATTAGTTATCTCTAAAATGGAACTCTCTTGATGGGAATAGCTAAGAAAGAATAGATTACACACCATGAAATGAAATTTATCCTACATGGCCTTCTAAAATAGAAATAAAAATGTAAAAGTGAGGTTTCAAAGAAGTCCTCCTTAGATGCATAGCATAATGAGAGATTCCTGCCTCCATGAAAGAATTTCACAAGGGCTCCTGCACCGGTCAATAGTTTGGGACAAGGTGCTGCAACCAAATAAAGAGGCTAGGTAACTTCTAAAAAACACGATATAGTACTTTGTGAAATTAACTAGGAACATTCATGCATTCCAGATCAATAAAAAATCCAACCATCAACCCCTAGTATTACAACATATTGTTAAATATTCCTACCCATTTTCCATAGTGGAAATGGATGGTGTGGGGCCATATCCCCTAGCCACAACTAAGTAGTTCAATTACATCCTTATGGCTATATACTTATTCTCCAAATAGGTTGAGGCAATACACCTCAAGGAAGTTGGGATGACGAATATCATCAAATTTGTAAAGTCCTATATCATTTCCATATTAGAGGTCCCTTATAGAGTAATGATAGAAGAAACACGAAAATATATACTATGGAGTTGATGAAATTATACATAGAGTACAACATATATTCCAATAACTCATACAAATATCATGTAGTAACCAATGAAAAAATAGTGTCCTTTAACAAGACCATATCGAAGAAACTCAAGAAGATGGTTAATAAATACAAGAATTCTAGGATGAAAAAACATCTCCAATATTTATGGTATTATTGTACAACCATAGGTATTTCTACATAAGAAACACTAAAATCATTGGTGTACATGACCTAGGAAGTAGTTTCCAAATAATTTAAAATTCCCTCACTTTGAATATCCTTTTTTGGAAGTCCCTCAGATGATGAGAAGTCCAAAAATTGATTGGATGAGCTAGAGAGGATCCATGAGAGAAGGTTGCATAGATTCCAAAACCATTAAATCCATAAAAAATATATATCAAAGGCCTTTAATAAAAATATCCACCTCCATTTATTCCTACATGGAGAAATGCTAATAGCACTCAAAATTCCAATGATACCAGAAAATAAACCTCCATAGATAGAACCCAAATCCAAAGGGCCATATATCATATTTAATTTATAGCTCATTTGAAGCTACTAATTGGATAAAATGGATGAGGAACTTGTCACACCCCAACCAATGCAATTTTTTTCAACAAATTATTTTCATATCTATCATCAAGTGCCTATCATCCAAGAATGAAAACTGAAAACTAAAAATCATATCCCATTTAGACCACATAGAATTATAGAATATGATGTTCATCCAGATCACATGATTCTAAACTATAAGAATGAATTTAAATCACCAATACCTTAAACTTCACAATACATGACATCCTAAACACATTATGTTAAACTGTATGGAGCTCATCCTTACCATATGACATTAGAACTGCCTGGAATTGTTCCTTGCCACATGGTTCTAAATAGCATAAGATCCACCATCACACCAAAAAATCTCCCCATATAATATAGACTTGTGAAAAAGAAGGGTGAAATTCCCCCATCCCCATGTTTTAGTAATCTATACATAGGGAATCTCTTCATCTATAGACTATGTGTGGCATAATTATTCCCATTATAAGATATGTAAGGATGCCCTAAAATTTATTCATAGGACCAAACACATTATTAATTTCCTTTAACATCGGTTGATCTTAATCCTTACCACATTATATTTAACAACAAGTCATATATCCTTTCCAAAAGATGTAAAATTGCACAGATCCAAAACATTTCTCTTTCTTCTTGATGAGTCACCTACTTCCACAGTGCATAAAATTATCCTACATCGATGATGTCCTTGTAACATGACATTAATCTTCATGGGTCTCTCAACAATGGATAAATTCATTCTTATTTAATCATATACATAGGTATGCCTCAATCCTATATGTTGATAATTCCATCGCATGATAAAAAATTCCCCTACCCTATCCTTAATCGTCACCACATATTAAGTGGAACAATTTACATTCCTTAATTCTCATACCAAGAATAGATCATGTGGGATTATGTTTTTTCATTTGGTAATTTCCACATATGCGAGACACATCAATTCATGAGAGTATTAGGAAGGTCATGAATTTAGATCCTTAAAAGGAACAAAATGAGTTCTATCCACATGACATTAAACATCATGGTTAATATCCATTTCATGACACAAAACTAAAAATTCAAGTGGACCTCTCCCAAGAGAACGTGTATTTTTGGAGATGGCCTTCCTGAAAACCTCCCTTCAATAACTTTTTTTACTTTATTAAATCAATAAAAGGATACGTAGTGATGCCTGAATCTCCAAACCCCAGTCCAATAACTGCAAGGAAATATAAAAAATATCCCCTTCCCTATATACATGACCTTCTTTATTAGGTAGAAATTGATGATGAACTACGTGTGGATTGATTCATATTACAATAGGATATGTAGTGATGTCATTATTTTAATCCTTGGGAATAAACTCAATACTTCATTTTCACATCGGGCAGCATACATACATTCTATAAAATGTCAAACTACACAGTTTCTTCAGAATTATGTGTGGCTCGATTCCCATCATCACAAAATACATAGTGATGTATTGATGCCCAATCCTAACCCCAAATGAAATATTCAATAGAAATAATTCCCACATACATGTATTGATCAAACCTATGTATTGATTTTCTTCTTCCAAGAACTACACGTGTCACAATTCCTACCATGGTGGAAAATATAGTGACAACGAGATCCCAAATCTCAGGCCCATCTACAACAACCAATGAAAAAATTCATCCCAATGGAATAATGTATGAGTCATGCAAGATCATTTTACCTATATAAAAATTATATCATTGAATGATTTTCTTGTGTCCAGAATATATTTTTTACAATTTTCACATTAGATAACACATCCTTACCTCATGATGTTATACTAAGAGGAAAAAAATTCATCCTTATTGTATGATGAAAATATGTAAGGAAAATTTTAATGATACATGAAATAAAAAAAAATCCCCACTACATAATGTTAAAATATTGATTCCATCATCCACAACCATCACTTATCAATTGTCTATAAGAAGATTACTCCAGTTTACCAAAGTATGGGGTGCTTTTTTCATATTATATTAAACTCAATTCACAAATCAGAATTCATGTCTCTTTCACCTCAAGTTTCTCCAAACCATTCATATAGATTTTAAAAGAAAACCAATCTCTATTCATGACAATTTTATCGATGTATCAGATTTTAGACCTACAAACCATAGAAATATTGTCTTTTTATGTGGGGATTTGTAATCCTCTTCAACCTCGCTTCACTATGGTTGAACTTAGAACCTAAGGGTGTTATGGAGCATCCATGATATGAATTTCCCATATCTTTACTCATGACCTAAAACACTAATTCCCTGATTTAAAACAATTTAAACCCTCTCCCATAAGGATGTTGGAGTACAAATAACCCTAGTTATCCTAATATGTCTCATGTGTTACATCCCCCGAAATTAGGTCCATGTGAATCAGGACCTAAAAACATGCACTTTGGTCAAAGATATACGACCTAAAAGTATTAGCATTTGAGGTCGAAAATTTAATAACTCAAAATACTATTGATAAGTAAAAATAGAATTTTAGGTTGATGTCCTACAAAGGGGGCCAAAGGAAAATTCAAATCATTACCCACTAAACTAATCATCTACATAGTTTAGTAAAAAAATAGTTCATAAATTAATAATGCATAAAAGATCATAGATCCTACTATACAGCCCTACTTTAGAACAATATATGATCATTATACCCCCTTAGTATATGAATATTCTAGAATAATTATTTTCCACATATACTCTCTAGGAGAATATGTTCTATAGACATTGACAAAACTTTTAGGGTGCTCGAATCCTTCTTGGGTGTTACACTTTCCACCAATCAAAATTCATGATTTGAATGCCTCATGTCACTATAAACATAACATGGACCTTGGAAAATGACTTACAGATTTAAGGTACCTATTATTTTACTATGCTTGTATGAATAAGGGTCCGATATATGAGACTATGTGTGTGAACCAAATATGTCACTCTGAAAAATTGCTTTCTGATCCTTATGAATCATGGAATCACTATGGTATAAATCAATACCTCAGTGTGTTTTGGTCCATTTGGTTAGGCCAATCACATACCATCCTCATTACCTAATCCCTTTGTTCCATGATTTACAATCTCCATATCATGAAAATATGAGAATATTTGGCATCATCATTGTTACATCACTAAGTTTCGTACCCTTTCTCAAAGAAGTAATGTTATACTCCATTACTGATCTTTTGATGATTAAAAACCCTTTATTCAAAACCAATGTGTGTTGGGCTCAAGATTCAATTTTTAGCAGATAAATTTCTATAGGGTTCAGGATCCCTTACTAGATAGCATTTTAGCCATACCAAAATTCACTTTTGGGACACTTGAGTCTTCATGAATATTTTATGGCACTTGGAAAATGGTGGGGAAACAATTGTGTAATCATGATATCAATTCTTATTATATTATAATATCCAACTGGAGGCATCCCATCCTTTTAAGAAAGGAACCCCGATCCTCTTGAGGCCTGGAAACACCATGAGAGAACCTAGGACCATAGGGTGTTATGGACCATTCCCGACACATAATCCCCGACACATACTAGCTAAATTAAATGGTTGGTTTATTATTTACATCATCAAAATTATAACTATCTAGGTGGATATAGCATCCCATGTATTTTTTCCTTAATAATTATTACCCCCATAAATCATTAATGGACCATGGAGAAGAGTAGAGATACCTATTTTGACCATTCTATCAATGCATAAGGGATTTGACCAACAAATCAATAACATCTACACCATGCAGAAAAGGGACTCCAATCCTCATGATCCCTAGAAACACAACAGTGGAAATCAAAAAATTTGGTTTTTGGGGTCATCCTTGGGATTTATACACCATAGTCCATATAAAAATATATAAGGTGTGAGTTAAAAGACCATAAACTATAGTGCATTTTGGTATGAGATAAAAGACCCTAGACTACAATGAGATATGGTATGTGCTAAAAGACCATAAACTACAATGATTGATGGTCTGATCTAGAATAACCTAAACTACATGATAGTAGGTCCTAGCTAAACGAACCTAAACAATAATGATTTTCATTTTGAATTAAAGTACCCTAATATGCATTGATATAAATTCCATGATAAATTCCCCTAAAATACCGTGAGAGAAGGTCCAAGCTAAAATACCCTAAACTACACTGATAAAAAGTTCATACCAAACAACCCTAATATAAAGTGCTAAAAATTTGAAGATAAAAAATCCTAATCTATAGTGATAGAATTTATATGCTAAAAGATCATAATATACAGTGATATAAGGTCTAAGATAAGATAAGATAAACTAAAATGACCTATATTTTGGGATAAAAGACTCTAAACTATAGTGATAAAGAGACTGATTTCAAACTCTATAAACTACAATGATAAAAGGTATAAGGTAAAGGTACATAAACTACATGAATAGAAGGTCTTAAATAAAAGTCTCTAAAATAAGGAAATAGAATTTATGATCTAAAGTAAACTAAACTACAATGGTAGATGACCTGAGTTAGAAGTCTCTAAACTACATAGATAAAAGGTCAAAGCAAACAAACCCTAACCTAAAATGATTGAAGACCTCAGATAAAAGCACCTAAACTACAGAAGTAAAATTTATGATATAGAAGTCACTATATGGAAACACAAAAAAAGATTATTTAAAAAAGATAAAAGTAAGTGGGACTTCATATGGTTTTAGAAAATATCAATCTACATTCACTAAGTCCATTAACATCAGAAACAGAAAGATCACTCTCCCTCTGAGACTCACATTATTACCAACACATAATTTTGTAAGACATCTAATCTCAAGATATCTAGAACAATATTCTCTGTGAATAATCTCATGTTGGTGGGAAATAAGGATAATTTCTCCAGAAGAATAAAATTTGATTTCAAACACTCGAGTCAAGGAATTCACGTTTAATGGATATTATGAAAAGGATGGGTATCATTGATGATTCATGCAACATCAGATCAATTAAATGTAATGTACATCAAGAAAGAATGAAAATGGAAAAAAATATAATTTTTAGATAATCCATTCATTGATAACATACTAGTCAAGGAATATCCACATATCAAAGTCTCTCCCATGAACATATGACATTAAAAAAACATGAAAAATTAAAATTACAACAGAACATGTGCATAGATGAGACCATTAGTCCTACAAGCCTAATCTATAAAGAGGTAATATATTTTCATAGATGGTAATCAGATTCCATTTCTACCTCTAAAACATGGTATAAATCCTCCTCACTAAAAATGTCTCCAAGCTTCACCTTCTATGCTGAGTTGAGGATCCCCTTTTCTCATCACGACCTATTTCAATATCAAAATAACATGCCGAGATTGGGATAATTATTTGTTTTTTCAACTAATTAAATAATGGACATAGTCAATATAATTCTTCCTAGAACTGATCATGTCCAGTTATTTGTTATCTTCCACCACACACTGAGAAGATTCATTTAAGGCCTCATCATAGCCATGATTCACTTAAGAGGAAGACTCTTTGGATACAAAACTCAATTCAAGGTACCTATTATTCTATCTAAAATATATCAAATCATTCTTCTGAGAATGAATGGTGGTATAATAAAAACCTTCATAAACTTTGGATGTAAGAATAAATTTATGGTGACCTATCTCATCATTTATCCCTTCCAGAGTGTTCTAAAAAACCAAGGTCCAAATCTCACTCCACATTTGTTTCATCATTGAGTTATAAAATGATATAGACCTTAAGGATATATTAAATCCCACTTTGGAATGTGAATATATTCCAGGACTATGTCACTTTAGAAAATATTGGTGCTCATATACATTGATGATGTAGGAAGAGATTATGCCTCTACATTGGTTAACTCAGTCAGAAGAACAGAAAAGAGAGAATATATTGGAACCACCGAGCTTTGGGGTGAAGACAATCCAATAATGAAGTGATGGTTTTTATTAGACAAATGAAAAATCATATGGTATCACTAGGTTACTGGAGAATATAAATCATGTTAAAACATAATTTTCTCAGTTGAATCACTAGAGACGTCCACTGCCCTGCATCCATCTTCTGGTGATGAGGAGACATCCTCTTGCAATGATCAGATTCATGGAACATCATTTAATTTTTATGAAAACATAATTCACTTTCCACCATTTATGACCATATGATTAAAAGATAATTTTAAGAGACATGAAAATTAGTAGACAATGTGTCTAGTTTTTAAAAAAGTAGTCACCTTCTCCAAAAAATTACTTAAATCAAGGACAATTCCATATCTTAATATAAATATTTATCAGCATATTATAATAGAAATTTCATCACGGGAGAAACCATTGGGACATAAGCATGAGGGAATGAGACTGACTGATTTGGCACATTAGCCACATCCACTTCAGGATGGGATGAGATCGACAATATAGGGTCTACTAAAAAACTGAATGCTCAACTGCATCCTCATATGAAGATACATTATCATATATATTCTCCCATTGGGGAACTATAATTTTTTGAAAAATTAGAATGTTGTACCAAAATAATACAAAACTATAAAAGAGTGAAATGCTACACATACATGGAGGTTATAGAGAGGACTCGGAGAGTTCAGAACACTTCCTTTTACCTTCCAATTTGGGGCAGGATATATAGAGGGGGTTGATTCTGAATTCATTTCCCTATAAGTAGATATAAATGCCCCCATATGGGCATGTTGACTCAGCGAACCATCATCATTGGTTCCCCAATTATTGTAAAATTAATTAATAGCATCAATACCCTTGTAAGAATTTTCATGCAATAGTAGGACTGAATAATATTCTATAGGTTCTCACCATGTCAATGAAAACACACTAGACATCAATATAGTTACAATGTAACCATGACCCTTTAAAATAGTAGTGAGGTTAGAACTATTTCAAACTCTGTAATGGTATTTTCATGTTCAACCATTCCTCTTTTCAACCCAACCCAAACCAATATTTTTTGAACAAGGGGTTAATGGAAAACCCAGTCCTTGAAATTTTCCATCATTACATCAAGGTCTTAGAATAAATACCTTGGCTCTCCAATTTTAAATTTTATTGTAATACCTAGATCAGAGATAACATGAACCAAAACATCCAATAGAAAATTAGACTGGTGCAAGATGCCCCAAATCTCATCCTCTAAGGTCATTGTTCTCCAAGCTATCGACTATCGAGATGTGATAGGAATTAATAAGGCTTATATGGATTCAACCTCTTTAACTGAAATCATTGTGGCCAAAATGGTCTATGATTCTACTGATGATGAAGGTAATGGTAAATGAATTACATACATACAGGGTGATTATGAGACTATGGTCCCTCTTAAAGTTAGTTACATCCTAGGCCTCATATTATCCTTGACATCTAGTTGGTATTGGAATCTTTTCCTAAGCATTTGGATAACTACCCATCAGGAAACGAATGGATCCAAACATCAGCATGATGTCAGGATAAACCAATTTTTGAATCACATGGAGTAAGGTTTATCTCATTCCATGTATCATATATTGTAATCATCAGCCAATAATGAGGATCCACCATTGAATTCTACTCATATAAGACATAAATAGTGTTAATAAATATCTACTAGACACACTAGAGATGACACCTATACTGGCATAGTCCATACCATTCCCACACATGGACCCCATAAATATTGGGTGAAATGACACAATCATGAATTTGAATTTTATATTCTCGGGCCTTAAGACCGGAATAACCAGTATCAAACATTTTAACTATTGTATCATTCCTATAAATTCTGAAGGAAAATATTCATAAAGGCTCATAGAAGTCCTAGAATCCCAATAATTATGTGTAACATGTTGTATCCATTTAATATACTATAGGTATGGTTTGATGATAAAATTAGGTATTCCTAGATATTTATGAATTCATAGACTCCTAGATGATCCCCCATACAACCCCATAATAATTTAAAGGGTCCAAAGAAACTGTAAAAGGATTTAATCTTATAAATATAATGTAGAAGGTGATAGAATTTGGACCATTGAGGGATGTATAGCTCAATATTCTTATCCCTTCCATGTATGAGGCCATAATGAATGTTGAAACTCTAAATCCACATATTTCTATCATCATATTCAACTATCCACTAAGGTATATAATCTGATAACCAACCAGCTGAATATCCTAAATAACAATGGGGACAACCTCCCAACCCCATTCTACATTCATCAACCACATACCAACAAGAACCTACTTTCCTATAAGTTCCCTTAATAGGAGAAGCCTTTATCTTCATAGATTCGATATAGAAAAGGGTTTCTTGATGAAATAGAACTCCCGATTCGTGAATGGGATATCAACCCCAAGAAGAGGCTCCTTTTGTATGACTATTCAACCAACCTAACCAACTCTTGAGTGAGGGGAGGAGTCCTCAATGAATCATCCCATTAAAATAATAGAGTAGAAAACTCTACCTACATCCCACCTATTGTGGGGGAACCCCATATCTTTTCAATTTCCCTGAGGTGGATTTCCACCTAACCATGAATATGGAAGAAAGTGTCATGGTTTGGACTCCAATGACTATACTGGCCCATCAACAGACCCTTTTTTTAATATGTAAAAATCTATGAGATTCATACATCCACATACTTTCCAATTTTCATCAAATATGTATCATACATTGAGGAGATATATTACACCCATAGGTCCATAACCAATCCATTTAGCTGCTACCCTAGGATAAAAATCCCCATTTTAGAACACAACCAAATATTTAGCTAGAGGATGAATTTATTATTGTTGAATGGTACAAATGAACATCCAAATCAAGCTCACAATTGTTCACATCAATGTTTATGGGAATGTATCTCAGTATATGATCGTCAGTGTGCTCTCCCTCTATAGAGAAATAGCCATCCAGAAGGTTGTTCTCATAGAAGGTGTTATGGGTATTCCAAACCCAAGATGAGGCAATGAATGATGACTATGTTGAAGTAATGGGAGATTCAATAGAATTTCCAAAGAAATAAAGTGGAATAAAAATTTAAAGGGGATAGTCCACATGTCATGCTCAAATCAGAACCACCAGACTAATCTGAAATTACCCACCAACATGCCCAAAATTAGCATCCACACATTCTTTGATAACATCTTAGCAACTCATCTCAATGTTAGCATCATTACTTTATGTCTTTTGTGAACTATGACGAGAGATAGAATCCATTGGATCCAATTTATGGGGCATATGTCAGACTGATAGAAGAAAAATATTATCAAATGAAAGACATAAAAATTCAGTAGAATCATCCATGTAACATAAATCACCCAATGTGATTCCAAATCACATAAAAGAATAATGAATTTCATGGCCCATGTGGATCATGAAGACTGTGTTAAAGTGAAAGAGATATCATGACCACAAAACATGTCACAAGACTACTAATTGTATGATATTAACAAGTTCACACGACCCATATAATAGTGAAAGGATCATGAAATCAGTTTGGATGATATTGTGAAACCTCTATCATAATCATGAATGTTTATAGGTAAGGATCAACCATTTAGTAAATATTCATTCATAGTTGATCTTAATAAACACGTAGGTGAGATAGTTCTTGTGATGTAGTTCCCATGGGATGGTAACATGAATAGATAATGTGTATAGTTTTTAGGGCAGGGTCTTGTAAAAGGACCACACAATGGAGGTGGCGTGAAAGAGCTTTGAGATTCATTTATCTTGTGAATAAACTATTATCCACTCCCCTATTTATATGGAATTCAATGGAATACCAAATTTTTCTTGGTAGACCAAGGATCACCCAAAGGAACTGATTGGTGAAAATGATAATACCTTAGGTGGGCATTTACATTCCTCAAAAGTGACCCCATATCTTCTTTATACATTTCTCCTAGGGGGGGGATTTGTTGACGCCTAAAAATCCGCATCAGAATATAATGAATTGAAAAAACCCAATATATGTGTATTATTTTCCACCAAAAGAAAAGGAAGATGAAGGTTTCCTAAATCATGTGGATCTCATGATCCTCCAAACACATGTGATCACATGGCCCATAAAAGGAATGTTAATAGTCATGTGCAATGCATAACCAAAATGATATGCCATGAATCCATTTTTACTCACCCTTATTATTCTTGAAATTGTACCTAAATACATTTATGATCGTGTGAAATCTACCAGATGAAAACCTCAATGTCACCCAATATTTTAGGTGGTATATTCTAGATAAACTATCCTAAATTCCATAGAAATTAAGTAAAAACATATCCAAAAGGTTTGAGACTATTACTGTCATAAAAAACACCTGATATGCTTGAAATGTTTGAAATATAGTATAGAATACTTGGAAAATGTCTTCCATGATGCACTAGTTCCTACTGAAAAGTTACCCCCATCTCACAAGGGGAGTTAGACATGTTCATGATGTCATGTGATCTCCATTTAGACCCAAAGATAATCATAGGGGTTGGTTATGTTAATGCTCACAAATCACTGTAGGAACCTATGTTCATCATGTGACACGTCATCGATGGGGAGAGTGGTTTTCTTGGAAATGAATCATACAAAATTGCGCGATCAGTAGCCCTTGTAAAGTAAATAATGAAATAGAAATGGGGGATAATGGGAGCTCTTGATAAGGGTAGATATGATGATATTATGTGAATGGGGTCAATTGACTAGAAAAATCATAAATGATCATGATAATACCCCATGAAATCCTTCTTGATCTTGGGAATGACCCCAGACAAGCCACCTCTATCTCAGGAAAGGTCCAAGATAGGTCTCCTCGGATCATGAAAAAGCATTTCTGCATGCATCCAAATCACAAAAAATCCTTTGAAATATTAACATAAACATATGAATTCCCCTTGGCATGTATGAATCATTAAAAAGTCCTTATTAGGTAGAAAAAATCCAATAAACGAGGAATTGATGGGATATTCTTACAATCATTGAATGTCATGCAACATTTATGATTGGATTTTTCATAACATGTGATACCTTAGTCCTCAATTGAATCCATCATGAATATTTGATATAAATTCCAAAAAAGGAGATATAAAACTCATGTATATAGGTTTATAAACACCCCACCCTAGATCATGAATAAAATCCCTCAATGACCCCTTGTATATGAGATATTAGAATTAGATTTCATGGAGTGCCCAATATTTCCATCAAAATGTTTTTCCTCCATGAAAGATCCAGAGAAAAACCTATGTGATAATGGAATATGCATGGGACCTCCACATGATCACATGAGATCACACAAATTACCTTTGGAAGGTTATATGAAATAAATTCCATAAATATATTGGATCACACCATACAAAAAAAGCTAATGTTGGACAAAACTATGTAACATATTCCATAAAGACTGGAATAAAGACTAAATATGAGGGACATGTGTATTGAAAAATGTTATAATTATTACAAAATAATCATGACTAATTTAGATATAGAGACAACACAAGGTAATGTCACTAATTTTATAAAATTTCCCCCTGCCATACCAGTTGGATAATGTAATGTTCTATATACACACACTACCCTCCCAGAATATCTCCCAAGTCTTGTGGAGCCCTCCTGGGTCACCATCAAGATCATTCAATGTCCTCTATATGTGTCTTCTATGCTATATAGTGACACCAAAACATGTACACTAGGTCTCACAGAACCTTCTAGGACTAACAATATGATCTCTTGGCACCCAATAAGCATGTCACCCGGGCTCCATGAAACACATTGGAAATTCCACCAGAGTCTCAAAAATCCATCTGGGATTTCCAATAATATATTATCATGACACTAGGACTTGTCAACTAGGTCACATGATTTCCTCCACAATGCCAACCTAGATCATGTGATGACCTCCATATAAGTCTGCCCGATCATGTGACCCCCCTTGTATATGTTTAATCCAGCCATGCGATTTTCAGCAAACATCCGTAGCCACATACTGTGAAATACCACTATCATATCAACATGGATCATGGGAATGTCACTAGGACATGTCAGGTAGAAATAATACACATTTTAGGTGGACAAGTATAGATGTTAGTTAGGAAACCAGACTATGTCATGTAGAATCCTCAGAACATGATGTCCTTTTCCAGTGGGTATATTAGGGAAGCCTCAGTGTGTATGGTCAGATTAAACCGAATTGTGAAATAAATGATTCATTTTACATCCAGGATACATTGGATAACATCCCAAGGCCCAAGCTATGTATCAACCATCCAAATGTACTATCATTGTACATACACCATAAATTCCTAAGTAGTGGGACTCATTACTCACTCTCCCTTGTTTTACAATGTAATCATATATCATGTGGGATTAGAGAGTATACATATTCATATTATTCGCATCATACGCCTCAATCAATATAGATAAATATTAGTGTGAAAAACCCCATCGGTGACATAATTTGATATCTCCCACATATATGGGAAGCCTCAGTATGTAATCACTAATTAAACTGAACAAAGAAAAATATGATTCCTATTTTAACCAGGATATATATGACGTATTCTTAAGGAAGGGGCTCAAATAAGAATGCAACTCAATGTAGACCTATAATGTCTCTATCATTCTAATCATTGGTACCCAAAATCTCTCATTGGTAGACCATCCTTACTCATCCACCATCTAATTGTGTAGTCAACTAAACATCAATGAAAATGATTCATATCATTACAGAGAAATGTTGTACACCTCCATAATTACAGAGATTAATATTAATCATCAAATGGTTGTCCCATTTCATAAGCTCATCATCTATATGTAATGAGCCTAATTTATTTCTATACCTTTCTTTCTCATACATGTCATAGATCTAGTGGTATTTGGGAGTTACAATGATCATACCATTTTTATTATGAATCTCCACCGGTAATAGATACCTCAAAGTGTAATCCTTGATCGGTGGCATGATAAAACTACCTTCTATAAAAGAGTATCAAACATGGGGAAGGTCCCAAGGGATTTATTTAATTATGGTAACCCAGATTCATACCACAACCCATATACGTATGAAACTTCCTCAATGTTATTTCTCAAACACTTGGTGCCCATGCTCCACCGTATATGTCCATTCAATATGATGTTAAACTGATTTGGTTTAACAAACTACAAGGGTTTTTATTATCCTAATAAAATAATATGCGTATGAGGCCTCAAAATAGATCAACCAATCCTCATAATATTAACCAACTTCCAAGATGAAAATAAACTCAAGAGTTTCAGGTTATATGGCTCCATGATATTAAAAGATTAGAAAAATTGGGAAATGGACGAAGAACCTTAGATATATTGGCAAGGAGTAACCAATAATATACCTCTTTTCCATATTATTGGAATTATCTGATAATCATTTTGTTAGGTTCACCAATCCCATATCAAGATTAGGAAGAGATTCTTGAATATATTTCAAATCTATAATATAGTCTAGGAGTAGAAATATATTCCCCAAAAAAGGTGTAATGAGGCCAAAAACCCATCCTCTCGACCAATGTGGGTTCCTATGTTTCATGTATCTAAAACCAAAAAGGACCTTCTACCTATACCCGTTTATGTATGTCGAAGATGTTGGGTTTTTTTGTTAGGTATAAACAAATGGAATGAACTAATTGAATGACTATAAAAAGACATTGATACCCCACTATAATAAACTCATTGGTCCAGGCCATCAACATCATTCTAAAAAAGGGAAAAACCATTCATTAAATTATTTAAATACACCTTATACATCAAATGATTAAAAAGTATAGACATCCTAGTTCTTTCCAGATCATTCAGTTACTATCTCATGAGTGGTTCCTTATACCCAGGAATCCACATGATACACTTTTATAGTATCCTAATGGAACATTACAAAACCAACATTAGTATGTGTTCTTATATGGCTACGGTGTGGGTGGTTCTTGACCTTGATATGGGTAATAAGGATGAATAATATGTAACTTTGGGGCGATTGAGAAATGTAAATGAATGTTTGAAACCCTTGATATTAATTTTTTCTTTATTTTTTGATATCAATATTTTTAAATATCAATAATATAAGTGCTTAACTTGTTTGTTCACAATTTATCATGTTATCTAGAGAGGATTAATGAGTTTGGGTAGTGGTTGGATGAGAATATCAACGTATGATCAATATGAGTTTTCCATTGAAAGGATTACGGAGGTCTAGGAAATTAGATGAGTTTTATGTAAATGACATGGTAATTCATGCACTTTATGTTGAGAGATATTTAATATTTTATTATGATAGGTGGTTTACAAATCTGTTGTGTATTGAAATCATGATTTCAGGAGACGAGTTTACTATAGTGTTATAGTTTGTAAATGTTTTATGATATGCACTCATATGGTAGTTTAATATAATATGGTTCAGATCATTATTTGATGTACTGAATTAAGCATTGACAAATAAACATAATTTTATGTAATGAACAATTATAATATGTAAAATTAGGTTAGGTGTGGCTGGAGGCATATCATTAGGTATCCAAAAGTAGGAATATGAGGAGACACTATATGAATGTTAGATTTGGGTTTTAATGATTCAATCATAGAGTGTGAATATTCAAAAAACATATTTTTTTACCACTAGTGGGGTGAATCAGTGTTAAAATACTTTTACAATTTTTCATTCTCAATAAAACATTTAGAACTATATAATGTTCACAATCTAGTCAATATAGTCTCATAGACACACTTTGTGTAAAAATATAATGAATGGAAACAAAAAAAATTATAATGCACAGATCCCAAGATTACTTCTTTCCATATTAAATATTCCCCCCAAGAGTGAGTCCCAACTATCTCCCAAAATAACATTACCATGTCTTATAAGCCATGTTACACTACTTCAATGAAGCACTAATAGATAAACATCTCAATTGTAGTGATGATCCAAAAAAATAATGATATTTCGCTTCTCTTAGATTCCTCTTACACCACTTGAGAAGGTAGTCTTCCTATATGAGAAGATGGATCAGAAAATCATGAACGTGTAATCCTTTAAGAACATAAAGAGTTTGTAATGGTGTTCAAAATGATGGTCTTAAAGTATCATGTATATTCTAAATGATATTTATCCTTAATAATATTAAACATTCATTCAACAACCATTATCCTTACTTAACTCCCCTATATTTTATTAATTATTTTTTTCAATTTAATTTAATATCATTCATATATTTAATTTTAAGAAACACTGAAAATAGTTTAGTATATAGTAAAGAATTATATTTGGATTATGTTTTATGAACCACAATGATTCTCATGCACTAATAGAAACATAATTGTTTTCTTTATCTACACAAAACACCCATTTTATCTAGTGTTACATGAAATAATGAATTTTCTCGATGGATTGTGTAACATACATGACTGATTTTTCCCAAAAAATAGTATATCATTAAGATGTAGTTATGAAAATAATAAGATATAAACTAGATAATAAAATAATGATTTTGAATAGTATTAAGTAATTTATAAAAATATATGTTTTATAGAAATATAAAATGAATTCATAGGTCAATAATTATTTAGAAATCAAAATGTAAATTGATTGAATATAAAAGGATGTATTTTTATTATTTTGCAATCAAAGATTATTTTACCTAATAAAATAAATTAAATAAATTCAATGAGTGAAATTAATAAATTATATAAATTATATATTCACTCAAATAATTTATAATTCTATTCAATATATTTGATAGGCATGACATATGAACAAACCAAATTCAGTGCTAAAAAACTATATATTTTATTTTTATTAACATATAATGGAGAGACAATTTTAAATATGATTTTTTGAATATATATATATTTAGTATGTAAAAATAGTCCATATATTTGAAATTGATACATAAAAATTAGGTTATATTAAATTTTGGGTGTTTTTCAAATAGGCTTCATTATTTAATGAATACTTAAAAATACTGGATTTTATATCAAAAATTATTTTCCATTTAATGAATTTATAAGGATAAATTATATTTTAAGTTTGGATAAAAGTATAATTAAATAATAAATTTTTCAATTAATAGAATGTATGTAATCAGAACCAATTTCACATTGAAATTGTATATAAAAACAGAGCAAAAGTTTTATCATTTATACTTGAAAAACCCGTTGTGTTGTTCCATCAGCTGGATTATTTTTAAATTAATTTCCTCCACTTTTTTATTGTAATTTGGAAAAATGGATTACTTATTTAGAATAAAAAAAAAATTTAGTATATAGTATGTTAAAATTAGATACCAACCGAAAAATATTATTGAATGTAATTAAAATTAATTAGATCGGTTATGGTAAAATTAAGACTAACAGAAGACTAAACCTTAAATTTATGACTTACAATGACCGATAAAATTATAAAAGAGCCATTGGATGGAATTATATTGACCCTATCCTTAATTTTATTTTTTGTGGTCCATTATTGGATTCACATTCCACATGAAAATTATTGGTGTAATTATTTCTTCAATTATTTAAAAGAGTTTCACTCCTCCTCTAATATAAAACAGGACCTCCTATCCTCACACTTCCTCACACTTCTCAAGACCTTTAGATCACCTAAATTTTGTTCAAATAATCTCCCAACAAACGCCCTTCCCCCTAAAATAATCTTATAGCATATAAATAATCTTATGTAATTCTGTTGGAATAAAACAAATGGAGTTTCCTGATTAAGCGGAGGTTTGGACATGTAAGGCTAGAGTCACGAGACAAGGTAAGGAAATTTCATATCACTTTTAATTTCCATGATATATATGCTTTATTTACCACTCATTTATTTTGAGTGGGGTATATACTACTCATAGAAGAATTCTATTATTCTTATACTTAAATTTAAAAGTTACAAATTTGGTGAAGTATATTTTTCTCAATTTTCCTTATTTGAGATCAATGCCATGTTATGAAACTATATTTTTAATTAAGATGTATATAATACCTTTGAAATGTTATATCACTAATATAATTATTTTTATAGTATTTTTTGCTTCATGTAATTTATTTTTCATAATCTCGGAGTACAGTTCAAAGATACTATGTGGTAAGAGTTTATTGAAATAGTCTCATCAGTTTTCAAGATTGTTTTTATTTATGCTTAATTAATTAAATATTATGATACATCAATCAAGAAAAGTAATGAATCTACTTTTTCTTTGGCTGAAATTTATCATTTTTATTGATTTTGAGAGATCACAATACAATGGAAGATCAAAAAGCATCCCGAAGGTTTAAATTAATGTGACCCCAACGAATCATTGACAACAAACTTTACCCCCTCACTATGAGATGATCCCAAGTAAATATAGGTAACCATACCCCATTTAGATGTACCCATTGAAGCCAGAAAATATGCTACTGTATTTCCCTCCTGCCATGTATGCGATATCACCATGTGATTCCCCATGAATACTTCGTATCTCCCAACTGTATAAACAATATTCCAAGGAATTCTTCACATGTCCAGAAAAGATCTATACAGAAGAAGGGAGTCTGTCTCCACCGTCGTCAACCGAATCTCTATACTAGAACACATTTCCAAACCCATAGCCAATGATAGAGCCTCTTCCTGAAGAGCACAGCCTTCCCTAAATGATGCAGTGAACTCTGCACACACTGACCCGGATTGATCTCTCACAACACCACCCCCATGCATCCCCCCCCCCCCCCGCAGAACCCATATGAATTTAGTTTTATTCCTTGGATCGGAGGACACCTCTGTACCGAACATCCCTACCCTAAACCATTCGCTTGGTGATCAGTAGATATAGGTGGGACCAAAGCACTAACTGAAGGCACTGAGTGACCATAAGGGGATAAACGAAGCATATCCTTAAAATTGTTTTTCATTTTGAAAAGAATACAGGCCAGTGATCTTGAAGTATTATTGTGTCGACTCTCATTCTGGGCCTTCCAAATTTTCTAGCACCTGACACATAGGATGATCGATCTGGCCTTTCTCTCCACCTATTGGTTTCCAGCCCCACTAAACCAATCATGGAGAAAGTTAGCAGGAGATCCTTCATACCCATTCCAACCAAAGAAAGCCCCATAGGCCTACCAAATCCCTCTAGCCCATTCACTATCACAGAAAATATTTCCTACTTATTATTGGTTGGACGACCTATAGAAAAAACACCTTGATGTCTTATTAACACCCATTTTTTGAAAGTTGTCATCTGTAGGAAAGGCCTTGTTCTGCACACGCCACAACATAAAGTTAAATTTTGAGGGGATATCTTTTCACCACATAGACTCCACCCAAGAATCAACATTCACTATGTTCCTCGTCACATGATACAAATTCTTAATGGAGAAAGAAACTGACAAAGAGCCTGTGAAAACCGGCATGTCTTCCTCATCATTAGAAACAATAGTGCTAAAAACTTCCCTTTGACTCACATCAAGAATATCCTGTATGATACTTAGGTGATTACTAGACTCTTTAAATGATAAGTCCAGGGTAGGACACCCTGGGAACCACATCCTGCCCACCCCCCTAATCCTGCTGCCAAAAGTTGATGTTCCCCCTACCCACAATCCATCGAGAGTGATGATGCAGAATTTTCAGATACGGGGGGGTCATATTCCATATCCTAGATGGTTTCCTTCTCTGAATATTCACATTCAGGCTATATACATCCTGTATGATTCTTCCCTATAGTGATTGGCCTTCCATAGCCTCCCATGCTAACTTAGAATGGAGCCCATGCATGTTACTAGAGACACTTCTCATATTAATACCCCTATCAGATAAAGATCTGGCTAACCGTTTCCCAAAATCCCAATGGTGTCTGTCTTCCATCTGACCATCCCATATGAAGGACACCATAATCCTTTCGAAATTGGATATTACACATTTTAGAACCCTCAAAGTAGAAATAATATGTATAGTGATGGAAACAAGAACACTATTTATTAGAGTGATATGGCCTCCATATATTGGTACAAATATTCTACTCTCTAATACATAAGATAATCAGAAATGTGTTTTTATAAAGTCCCAAATTTACCATCTTATGGATCAAACATCATTGTTCCATCAAAACCTTGTTTTATTAAAAGGGGATCAATGAATATTCTACTATTTTCCAATTATCATTAAAATTCATTATTCCCTTTTTCTCATTTTCCAATTTTTTTGAAGAAATATTTTGGGCTCTTTCTGACGTGGTATTTTTATATCATTTTTACCGTGTAAAAGAAAGGTTCTTTTTACCTCTTATGAGATGTACAGATTTACCCACTATCATTTATGTGAGTCTTCCCTTGTATGTTTAAATGGTTTATTTTTATGAAAATGTTTTTTAAAAGTAATGATCAATGAAATGGTTTTTAAAATTTTTTCTAGATTTATATTTTATTAATTTATTTTTCAAGGAAAATGGTTTTCAAATTATTTTCAATCCTTATTCATATGTTTTCAATGTATTTTCCAAGAAATTCTTTCCAAAAATTTTTAAACTAAATTTACATTTTTTAAAATAAAATGGTTTCCAAAGGGAATTTACAAATTTATTTATAATAATTCATGCTTATTTTTATGAAAATGGTTTTCAAAATATTTTTAGCCTCTAAAGAGCCTTATAAAGAAGAAATATTATTTTTCTTATGTAATTCATTGAAAATATATTTCAATGTTATTTTCATTACAATATGACATCCATTGATGTTACTAATTCCCTTCTAGAAAATTATCAAATGGTTCCCTTCATATCCATTCTTGAATGGTTTATCATTTGATGGAATGATATTTTTGACAACCATTTCTATTCCATTAGTTATATGATTATCAAACCCACTTATTTTAATGGGTCATTTTATGATTAAATGAGTATAAAACTGACCTATTTTATATAGGTTATGATGTCATGAAATGTAATAATACCCCTTTTATTTAATGTGTTATTATTTGATGTTTATAAAACCCATATATTTTTATGATCCATGATACGATGATATTTTATTAACTTTTAAAACATGTATAAATGATTTTATTATGAGATGGGTAGGACCTATATCTCTCACTAATGTAACGTGTAATTTTGGATGAATCCTCAGTATTAATGTTATCTATGAACCAAATTACATGTTCAAAATATTATACATGGAATAGGTTTCTTGTCCATAATTATATGCTTGAACCAAATTATATGTTCACATTGTTATGAAGGAACCTTATTGCATGTTCACAAACTTATTCATGGAATTGGGTTCATGTACATAAGTTTATGAATGAACATAATTACATGTTGAAAATGTTATGCATGCACCTGGTTCCATGTCAATAAGTTGTCGCGGGGGCCTGATTTCATGTCTATAGAGAAATTATTGAACCCTTTTCAACTTATAAATGTTAACAAATTAAAAACCAATGTGCATTCCACAAATTCTATGTCTTATTCACATGTTTTAATTTCATGAATTATTCTCTTAGTTATATTTTGATCCTTATCTTATGAAATGTAAATATTTATTATGATCTCAAATATGCAGGGTATTATCTTCTAATGTTATGCTCAAGTTCCATACCCTCTTCTTCATGTTATGCTTATTCATTTACTTTATTTACCTTAAGAAGCATCTGAGATGGACCCGTTCTTATGTTTCACTTCCCCATGTTAGGAAGAATGTATATATGTAGATGTACTAAATGTGGATATATTTATTAGATATATCAACATGGTAGAATATTTTGTTTTAATGTCTCAAAAGACACTGAACTATTTTTATACTATGAAATTTTTTTGTAATTTACCAGATATTAATTAAAATGATGTAATATCCATGTATCGTAAGCCTGGGTATCTGATGCTTGTAGCAAAGTAATGGTTTAGTAAACCTTTGAAATCATGGCTGATAAAACTTTAGTGATCTCCCATGGTATATTCCTAAGGTTATTTATAGGGATGTCTCGAAGGATATATAAAATTTTGAGCCAACATTGAGGAAAATGTCCTTTATTTTTGGTAAATGATAGAGTGATTGGGTTCATGTAAATACATCCTCCAATGGAAATTAAATGTGTATGTGGATCTAGAACCTATGTACCTATGGGTGAAAACTCCAACAAGATGTCATGGGCCACACATGGGGTGATCTGCTACATGACAATGATATTTTCTCTATGCCTCACTTGACAATCCTAGGGTATTTTCTTTGGGAATTCACAAACTCTTCGTGAAGCACAGTGAAGCATATAAATAGATGTTGGTTAAGAATAACCTAGTATAATCATAAAGTGTCATGGATTAAGGAATGTTTCGTACATTAGAAACAATATAAGAAACTTTTAGTGATTTTTGGTTCGTTATTATGATAATTGTTTCTTATTATTTGATTTTGGTTTTAGCCAATGGCTAGAACCAGAAGGAACCGAATTAACGGTAATTGATTTAGAAAATAGAATGAATGTCCTCATCATGATCAAAATTATACAGGGGATGGAATAAAAGTTTTTATATACATTCACATATTTATGAAGCTATGAATCATCATGATTCTCTAAATGAGAAGAGGAGGAAAAAACATTTAATTGATTCCTTCATAAGGAATAGCCCTCCTTATTTCGGTGGGTCATCTTATCCGATTTTTTCTAAATACTATATTAGTACCACATAAAATATATTTTCCCTTCTCAGGTGTTCATATCATGGGAAGTTCATTTTTATGTTTATCAGTTAGAAGGTGAAGTAGACCAGTGGTGGACTCTAGTCATGTATTCAAGGAAGAAAGATCAAATTGAATCCAAGGATTGGGAGGAGTTCAAGAATTTATTATTCAATAAGTACTTTCATCTTATTCTTCATACGAATATATACAAGGAGCTTATTTATTTGATAGGAAAATGTTGGTCAATATATTGGTACCTTTAAGGTTAATTACACAAGACTTTTGATGTAAACATATGGTATTATCATCCTACCCTAATGTAATGTTGATAAGTTCTTCATTGGCTTTAAGAGAAGTCTTATAAGGGAGTTGTGTATAAGATACATTAGTAGCTATGAAGATATTGTGAATTGTTAAATCAATGTTTAATGTATGTTGAAGTTACTTATAATTCTAATTATTTTAATATGGAAATGAGGATAAAGATAAAATATGAATATAAAAACCATGGAGAGAATAAAAATTTTCAGTCTCCTACATTCCAAAAAATGTTGGGATGAGAATTTAAAAGAGTTCCTGAAAGGAACAACAATGGTTTTCATGTGTTGAAATCACAGACACTAGGAAAAAGTATATAAAAGTGATGAGAAGAGTAAAATAAATGAATTGAGTGGAGATAAATCTCAATAGAATAAACCACCCACACTTTACTGTTTTAATTAAATGGAGTTTGGGAATTATGTGTATCAGTGACCCAATCCAAGGGCTAATATATATGATAAGATACAACAACCACTACAATATATGGTCAATGTGAAATCTTAAAAATCACAATGGAAGAAGTTAATACTGAAAATTAGGGTTAAACTTATCCATGCCCCCTTAGCTAGGATGTTAATGTTCGATTTTTTATAAATAAGCACTGTGATAATCATGTTTTTCATCATTTAATGATGTTTCGTGTGATTATGTACCTCTACATAGATTTTGGAATAATAAAATCACATATAATATTCTATTAGTTTATTGATTAACCTTGTATTTAATTAATTTTTTTGGTATATGTTAAATGAATAAATAAGGAATAATGGGTGAATTATATTTCATAAGGTTTATAAGGTTTACCATTTATTGAAAATTAATGTCAACCCTCAAATACTGTTTTTGATATTAATGTATTATCTCACCACATGATGACTTATGAATACTGTATAACCTATTTGTGTTGATGTAACTGATGATAGATTGGTTTGATTATCATGGATACTAGGATCAGTTAGTACATCCGAAATAAAAACATTTATCATTCATTTCATAGGGTAAGATATGAAGTGAAAATCTATCAATGTATAATTTTTTTTGGATTTTGCATAAGAAATTAAAGAACATAATGTATGTATATTTCCATATATTCAAGTCTAATAAAAAGAATTTCTCAATGATATGATTATGATAAAAAATGAGTTTTGATAATACCATTATTTTTGTTGAACCGATGGCTATTTAAATCATAAAAAATTTATTACATTGAGTTTATAAAAATTTAGTTGATAATTTACATGTTTCTTATTGATGACCTCAATTACTCCCTATAAATATTTTTAATTTTCCTCCTGGTCCAATATTCACTCCCAACCTATGTTATCTTATGAAGAAACCTAGAAATATGTAACTATGGTTAACTGTTATGGTTGCAATATACATTTTTAAGATAAGATTCCATTTTAATTTTTACAAGGGGGGTTTCTATGAATGAAACCTTCATGAATTAAACATTAGATAACCCAAATGAATTTTTAGGGAGATATTCATTTTTTTGTGGGTAGAATATATCAGTCCATGAATTTTTGAATTATTTTTTTCAATATAATTTCGTATTTTTGATATTTTTCATTTCACACAGTACTAAAAATAGTTTATTTTATATTAAAGAACTATGTTTGGACTGTGTTATATGTAAAAAAATGTCAATCTTGAACTACCCACAACATAAATTTTAGCCTCTCTACCTGAAACATTGTGTTTAACTTGTGTTACATGCAACAATGGATTTCCTTGATGGCTTAGGTGACACGCATGTCTGATTTTTATGGTAGAATTGTATATCATTCAAATGTTATTATTAAAATAATAAGATATATCTTAGATGATAATGTAGAGATTATGAATAGGATTAAATAATTTAATACAATATATGATTGACACTATTATAAGATAAATTCTTAGGTTACCAATTTACTATAAATGAATATGACAACAAATTGAATGTAAAAGAAAATATTATTATTTATATGTTTACAAATCTATTTTACACTAATAAATTAAATTTAAAAATTTTAGTGAGATATATTAATGCAATATATATGTTATATATTAACTAAAATATTATTTTTATTCGTTCAATATATTTGAGACACATAACATAAGGATAAAACCATGTTTGTTCTTCAAAACCTATATTTTTATATTTTCTGCCGTTTAATGGAGATCCCAATTTAAATAAATATTATAGAACTCTTATAGATTTAATACGTAAAAATAAACATTATTTTTTAAATAAAAACAAAAAAATAGAATCTAATAAAATTTTGTTATTTTTCTGTTTTGTTTCATATTTAATGGATAGTTAAAAATACTGGATTTTAATTCCAAACCTCTTTTTCATTTAATTTATTTATAATTTTAAGTTATAATTTAAATTTGTTTATTTTTTATTATATAATAATTTTATTGATTAATCCAATTTAGTTCATTATAACCAATTTCGCATTGAAATTGGATAAGAAAACTTAGCAAACTTTTTAATAATTTTACATTTAAAACTAACAGTGTCATCCCATCCGTTATATTAATTTTAAATTATTTTTTCCACTTCTATGACTGGAATATGGTAAAATGGATTACATATTTGGAATTAGATAATTTATAATGTCTAATATGGTCAACACAGTATTTTACCAAAAAATTTAGTGAATGTAATTAAACTTATTTAACTTAATTAGAGTAAAATTAAGTTTAACTAAGGATTAAACCAAAAATGTAAGACTCAAAACAACATATACACATTTCCAATATACATTGGATGGAAATATTGTAATGTCCCAGCCATAATCTAGTATGGACCGTTTTTACTTATTTGACGTCGAATTAATTAACCAACTTGGGGTGCATGTCTGCGCACGTCGCTGCGGGTCCTTGGTAGCTTTTAATTTAATTCCAATATTTGAAGACATTTCATGAAAAATGTCACGTCGTTCTTTGGAACATTGTTCAGGTTTTAAATAATTAATTAATGATTGGAAAAGAGTAAAAATATATTTAATAAATATTTAATAGATAGAAAGAAAAGATAAAAAGAAATTCTTAAATAAAATAAATATGGGGTTTCGGGAAAAATGAAAATAATTGAAATGTGGGATTCCTGTTTTTAATTATTTTTAATATTTTCCTTTCCAATATTTTGTTTTATTTTTTCTTTTTCTTTTATTTCCTTTTTTCCTTATCATTTATTTTTCTCTTATGTTTCTTTTCCTTTATTTTTCATTCTTTTCACTATTTTCTTTTTTTCCTCTCCTCTCTCCCTCTACCACTCATCACGTAGCACTACTCAATCCCATCACACCAACTAGTAGCCCCTTTGGAAGGTCGTTGCTCTTCCGTCCAATGTCTGATTCCATCGTTGTTAGGTGCACAATAAACCTTATGGAAAGACTAACGTTGTGTATTTGGAATCATTCATTTTCATTGAGTAATATGTGTGCAGTTCATCATGGAATATTTTTACCCTATTTTGGGGTTTTCCTAAAATCCTTCGTTTTCATCCATTTTATGTCAAATCAAAGCCCACAATGGATATTAGAGTCATATAAAACTACAAGGTAGGTTTCCTACTCACTTTCCCTCCGTTTTATTGTGATTTATAAAAACACGTCATTGTACCGTTAGTCAGCGCCTGCAGACATTGTCCAATTTTACCCATTTTAATTAATTTAATGGTTTTGCTTAATTTTTCCAGCCTTAATCATCTTGAATTAATTTCTTGAATGGTGGAACCAAGTTAGGACACCCCTTTGGGTGTGCCGACGAGTTCAGTGTATCTTTTTGCATTAGCCAAGTTTATATTTAGTTAACTGCATGTCTTTCACAGTCACTTTTTATTGTTTTAAAATTAAAGAAATACTAGTTGGAATTGTTGCAACAAAGTCAGACACCCTTTTTGGTGTTCGGACATAGTTGGTGTAATATTCCATTAGCTATTTTTATTGTTTAATTAATTGCATGTGTTGCGAAGCCCCTTTTAATTGAAATTAAATTTAATAAATAGTTTCTTTGAACATGAACTTGAATTGTTTGATCATTGGAACTTGTTATACAGATCAGATTTTTATTTAAATGTATATTATCCACTGATATTGATATGATATGCATATTTCCTTGCAAGTTGTTAAGATGAAATGCTTATTATTTAGATGTGCATTATCCGTTGAGATTGATATGATATGTATATTGCCATGCAATTTGTTATGCTGAGCTGCTTATTAATTAAATGTGCATTATCCACTGAGGTTGATATGATATATTATATTTCATTGCAAGTTGTTATGTTATACTATTAAATTTATGCCTTATGATTCAAGGGTGTATCTGGATAATTTTCAAGGTATGATTTTTTATGCTGATTATGTCATATCTGCTTTTATGAAAATTTTAATTAAAATTAGGACAGGGAAAGTTGGTGGGTCCCATATTAAGGGTCACTCTTAGATCCTCCGTTCCTGATGAGTTACCTCTATATACCGGGGGAAGTGTCATTGGCTTTTCCAGACTGATACTTCCCTGGGATTTCTAATACTTTTGTGCGATACCGGTTCCAAAAGGGAACATCAGGACAGATCTGTTGGCATTGTGGCTAAGCTATCCTCAGATGACACCTGAACCCTTTTTTGTGAGATCGAAATGGAATCTGGTTAAATCCATACCTCGGGTGATACTTGGTCTTTTGAATGATTTTCTTGGATGGGCTCGGTGGTATTGGATCAATTGAAGGATGATCTGTAGCGATACCTTCAGGACGGGCTCGGACTCAAACTCTCAACTTGAACCCTAAATAAGGATGAACTTAAGGATTATGTTATTGCTAATTGATTCTCTTGAGAATTAAGATGTTTTCCCTGATATGTGGAAGTGTGCCTGGTAGACACTGGACATGAACCCAATGTTAAAGCACAAGATTGGGGTATTATTTTTCCTGGTTTTACCTGGATTTATAGGTTTATATATATATATATGAGTTTTCGTGCATTTATACTGAAAGGTACCCTTTTAGACTACCAGCTTAGGCTGAAGCAGGTGACTAGGCACGGATACCGTTTGGGTCCCGAGCTGACTTATTTATTTCATTTCAATATAATTATTTTATTTGAAATGGTAATGTAATGGAACAATGCATTTTTATTTTTTTTGCATGAAATGGAATGGTTTACACACTGTTGGTTCCAACCTACTAGGATTTTATCTCACACCCTGCTCGGGTGTCATCAACACCCGAGTAGATTACATGCTTGCATGTATCGATAAGCAGAAGTGTGCTGCTTCCGATGCTTGACTATTCATTATTGCTTAGGATGGAGACTGGGGAAGAGGATCGGGCCTAGCTTGCGATGCAGTTAATGCTTGTGTATTTTCTTTTAGTTGACTTTTTGTTTGAGTTCTATTTTCCATACATTTAGTTTAGACTTATATCATGGCATTTCATCTATCAGTGAGCTTCGACATTTAGTTATTATCATTCAGTTGGATTATTTACATTTCTTCTGTAGTTGTTTGTTTATTTACATGCTTCTGCTAATTCCTATTTGTTGTTGTTTACTTCCACAATGATATTATCTATTACCTATGAGGGCATAGTCTCCCCCATGGAAACGAAAAGGGCACTCACTACTAGTCGTTAGCCTCTGGCGTTTAGGGAGATGCGCTTGAGGTTATGTGACCACCGGTCCGGCCACCGTCTTAGAGGTGAGCTGGGTCAGGGCATTACAAAGTGGTATCAGAGGTGGGGTTTTTTTAATCTTACTATTTGGGTTAGATAGGAGACTAGGATATAGGGATTTGGGATGTACTCTATGCATGGACATAGCAAACCCATGTATAGGGGAAAACTCAGATCCAAAGGTTGGGATTGCAGTTGTTGATTATGCTAGTTACTGTTGATATGATTTCACTGTTGGTTGGCTTACTTCTATAGCGTTATTATTGTGTTGGTACTGTATAGATAATTGGTTTACCATTACAGCCCCATGATATGAGGGAAATACATTCCATGCATCATAATAGGCACTATAGGATTTAAATACCAGGAATATTTCCATTCCATAGCTACTTTAAGCGTGCATTTTCTTATTTGCATGTGAGTTTTGTTGTGCCTAGTGGTGAAATTTTGAAATGATGGTTTTTTTAATATAATGTTATGATAGCCTGTTATATGTTAGCGTGACTTAACTGAGGAGTGGACTGTAGAACTTGTTTCGTAATCCTCTTAAGTTGTCTCTTCCATCTTGAAACCCATCCTTTATGGTGGGTTTTCTGTTGTTTAGTGCTTAGAGACAGGATTTATACCTAACCTCTTTTTGCACCTTACTTTGTTTTTCTCACCTTCTTTACTCTGTGTCAAAAGGTGTGTTTTTAGATGTTGTAGAAATATATCGACGTGATGTCTTCATATCATGCCTTAGTAGGGTGGCAATGAGCACATTCCAAAGGTGGTGGGTCTTGAGCCACCAGTGGTGCCTCTCGTAGATCCTCATGTGGAACTACCTCCTGTCGATCTTCCGAGGGACCATGACGCTCAGTTTAGGTATATTCACCTCAGGTTTATGCATTCAGTTCAGAATATTCCCTGACCTGCCCCGTCTATGGCAGAACTTATGCAGGACTTTCGACAGCAGCACCCTCCCACCTTCTCCGGGTGTGGTGACCCTAATTCTGGAGAGTTTTGGATAAAATCTATAAGGTCGTTCTTTGACCACCTTGAGACTCTTCCAAAGAGAAGGTTCAAGCTTACAGTCTACATGCTCTATGACTCCGCCAAGCGCTGGTGGGATGTTGTTTCTCTGACTGAGTAGACTAGTGGAATGGATTGGGATGATTTCGAAGTATCCTTTTACAATCACTTTTTCTCAAAGACTATGAGAGATGATCATGTGTGGGAGTTACTACGTCTTCAATAGGTCTCTATGACTGTGTTAGAGTATTCTACTCATTTCACAGAACTTCAGTGTTTTCCCCATCTCTGGATGGCAACGCGCAGACTACTACGATGGGTTTTTGAGGATGGACTAGAGTATAATATCCACTCACAGGTGAACGTCTTCTGTATGACCACTGTTATGGAGATTGTGAACCAGGAACTAATATAAAAGTGAAATTTTACGAATGGTAACCTTGTGCGCCAGGGCGGTTCAGTTCTAAGACACGGTGAGGGCTCTTCTGGTAGTAGGAAATGCCATTTTAAAAGTGCACGTGGGTGATGTCCTATCCAAACAGAACGTCTTGATAGCTTTGTTACTTGTTATTGGTGCGGTAGGGATGGTCACAAGAAGCCGCAGTGCACGTGGGATCCGAAGGAGTTCCGATCTTGCAGCAGGATGGGTCACCTTCAGCGTTTCTGCCATTCCTTCTCTTCAACTTCTAGTGGTAGAGGATCTTCACCTGTCCTTTTTCCATGAAGGCAGATGGTACCCTAAGGTTATGCGTGGATTACCGTCGACTCAACCAGCTCATGGTAAAGAATCGATATCCATTTCCTCATATAGATGATCTCTTTGACTTGCTCGGAGGAGCAACTATTTTCTCCAAGATTGATCTGAGGTCGGTATATCACTAGGTGCGTGTGTGACCATCTGACATACCACGTACAACATTCCAAAGAAGGTATGGCATGTATGAGTATATGGTTATTCCATTCGGCCTCACGAATTCATTGGCATTCTTCATGGCTCTGATGAACTGATTTTTTCATCCATGTCTTGATTCCTTTGTGGTAGTCCTCGTGGATGACATCTTAGTGTATTCACGTTCTAGACACGACCATGAAACCCACTCTAGATTGTGTTGAGTACACAGATAAAGCACTTGTTATATGATAATCTCAGTAAATGACCCTTTTTTATTGATATATTACACTTCTTTAATCATATTATATCTGAAGCAGGGGTTTCGGTTGACCCTGAAAAAGTGAGCGCTGTTGTTTCATGTGAGAATCCCAAAAGTGTCATCGACATCCATAGTTTTTTGGGGATTTTTGGCTATTACAGGAGATTCATACAGGATTTCTCCTACTTAGCAGTGCCTCTTACGGCCCTAACTAAGAATGGTGTGCATTTCATCTGGTCAGAAGCTTGTGAAATGCCATTTCAGGAATTTAAAGGAGGACTGAACTCAACCCCAATCCTGATTCTGCATGAACCTGGTATGATATTTAGAGTTTATTGTGATGCTTTAGGAATTGGACTGGGTATAGTCTTGATGCAAGGTGATCGAGTCATGGCTTATGGATCCCGCAAGCTGAGACCTCACGAGCGGAATTATCTTACACCCGACCTTGAGTTGGCAGTTATGGTTCATGTTCTACATTATTGGATATGTTATTTGTTGTGTGGAAAATTCTTTGTTTACACGGATCATAAAATATTGAAATATATCTCCCCTCAATGAGACATAATCTTAAGGCAACGAAGGTGGGTCAAATACTTGCAGTCATTCGACTTTGAGCTTTCTTATACCACTGGTATGTTTAATGCTGTGGCAGACGCTTTAAGATGCAAGACACAAAAACATGTTGTGTAGGTAGCCAGCAGTGAGTGGCTGATGATGGCCTTTTTTTCAGAGATGCATATGGTGGTTCAGAAGTAGAGTGGACAACCGGTTATGATATCTCTTACAGTGATGTTATATCTTTTAGGGGAAGTCCGCATGAAATAGTTGACTGATCTTGAGAGACTAATTTTGAGGGAATGTGTTACAGGAGGGAACCCACCTCCTGGTTGGGTTATTGAGGGTAGTGAAACTCTCATTTACCATGGCCGCATATGGGTACCTTTAGGTATGTGGGAAGAGATGATGAATTAATCTCACACCTCCCTTTGGGCAGTTCACCCTGGGCTG
The DNA here is from genome assembly GCA_963277665.1 of Viscum album. Taxonomy (NCBI): domain Eukaryota; kingdom Viridiplantae; phylum Streptophyta; class Magnoliopsida; order Santalales; family Viscaceae; genus Viscum; species Viscum album. The sequence continues at coordinate 1,369,012,857 of OY728138.1, read as the reverse complement.
ACAAAGATGTACAGGACATGTTTCGATAGTATTAGTGGTTTGGTATGAAAAAGAAGATAGTAGGTTTCATCACTTGGTGCTCCAGTAGCCAACAAGAGAAGTCAGAGCACTAGAGACCTACTAGACTCTTACAGCCTCTATCGAGTACTAAATTGAAATGGAATAACATCAACAAGTATTTCATTAAAATCTTTCCAATATCTCCTCAAATCATCAATGTAGTATGGGTGGTTGTCAATAGGTTGATCAAGGTTGCACACTTATTACCTATACAAGAGACCATTACAATTGATGAGCTGAGAAGGCTGTATATCCCGGATATTGAGAGACTTCATCGTTTAACTCATTCTATTGTCTCAGATAGGGATGATCTCTTTACTTCATGGTTCTAGCAAGGGTTGCAAAAGGCACTGGGCTCACAAGTACTTCTGAGTACTTCCTATCACCCTCAGACCGATGGGAAATCCGAGAGAATAATACGAGTGTTAGAGGATATGTTATGGGTCGGTATCCTAGATTTTGGAGGTTCCTGGGAGAAGAATTTACCTCTTGTTGAGTTTAACTATAATAACAGCTTCTAGGAGACAATTTAAATGGCTCATTACGAGGCATTCTATGGTAGACTATGTCATTTGCCTTTATACTAGCTCGAAGCAGGTGAGGCAGCTCTGTTGGGTCCTCATATCGTTCAGGAGACTTCTGAGCAAGTGAAGCTGATTCAAAAGCATATGACTACCACTAATTCCAGAAAAAAGACTTATACCGATCTTCGTCACATACCTTTGGATTTCGAGGTGGGACAACGAGTCTTTCTGCATGTTTCTCTAAGGATGGGTCACAGGAGGATCAAGAGGATGGGGACATTATCACCGAGATACATCGGGTCATTCGGTATAGTGGAGAGAGATGGGCTAGTAGCCTATCAGTTACTACTACCTCAGAGGTACCATGCCATGAATGATGTTTTCCATGTATCTCATCTTCGACAGTATCATCTAGACTCATCTTATTCTTTTGACCCTAATGACATAGAATTTAACATGGATGCATCATTTGTAGAGAATTAGATCTATATTGTTGACCATAGATTGGAATTCCTCTGAGGTAAGTCAATCCCACTAGTATGGGTGTTGTGGAAACACTAACTCATTCAGGACAAGAACTGGGAGTGAGAGACGGATGTCTATGTGCAGTGGCCGAAACTCTTCTCTGGCGATGTTCCACTACCCTCAGAAGGGCAACTCAGGGACGAGTTGTCTTAAAGAGTGGAGGTTGTAACACCCCAATATTAGTCAGGTATGGAAAGTTTTTATTTATTTTTAGTCTAATTAATTAAGTGACCTGGGGCGCATGCCTTCACACCTTGTTGTGGGTCCTGGGAAGCTTTTTATTTAATTTAAATATTTGCATATGTTTCATGAAAAATGTCACGTCGTGCTTTGTTGCGGTGTTTGGGTTTCAAATAATTAATTAAAAATTAGAAAATAGTAATAATAGATTTAAATAATATTTAAATGAAAGAAATAATAGAAAAAAAATTCTGAAATAAAATAAAGAGGGGGTTATGGGAAAAATGAAAATAATTGAAATGAGGGATCCCCATTTTTAATAATTTTTATTATTTTTCTTTCCATTGTTTTGTTTTATTGTATGTTTTTCTTTTATTTCCTTATTTCCTTCGGTTTTATTTTTCTCTTATGTTTCCTTTAATTTATTTTTCTTTCTTTTATCTCTTTTCTTTTTTTCCTCTCTTCTCTCCCTCTCCCACTCGTCATGTCTCACCCCTTAATATCATCATACCAACTAAAATCCCCTTTGAATAGTTATCGCTCCTCCGTCTGATGTATGATTCCTTCACCGTCAGATGCACAATAAACCTTAGGGAATGGATAATGTTGTGCATCAGGAAATGTGCATTTTTCTTATGTAATATGCACGCAGTTCGTCATGGAATATTTTTACCCAATTTTGGGGTTTTCCAAAAATCCTTCGTTTTCATCCATTTTAGGTCAAATCAAAGCCCACTGCGGATCATAGATTCATTTATGACTACAAGGTGGGGTGACTACTCACTTTACCTCCATTTAGTTGTGATATATAAAAACGCACTATTATGCTGTTAGTCAGTGCTTACCGGCTTTGTGCAATTTTACCCATTCTAATTACATTAATGGGTTCGCTTAATTATTGAAGCCTTAATCATCTTAAATTAAAATTATTAATGGTTACAATAAGTTTGGACACCCATTTGATTGTGATGACGAGGTCAGTGTATCTTTTTCCATTTTCCGGGTTTATATTAAATTAACTAAATGTATTTTGGAACCCCTTTTTGTTGTTTTAAAATTAAATAAATAGTTGTTTGAATATTTGAAACAATGTCAGACACCCCTTTGGGCATGCCGACATGATCGGTGTAATTATTCGTTAGCTGGTTTTATTTTCTAATTAATTTCATATTCTGTGAAGCCCCTTTTTATTGTAATTAAATTTAATAAATAGTTTCTTTAAACATGAACTTGAATTGTTGCAACATTGGCACTTGTTATACTGATCTAATTATTATTTAAATGTGAATTATCTGCTGATATTGATATGATATGTATATTTCCTTGAAAGTTGTTATGTTGAACTGCTTATTATTTAGATGTGCATTATCCACTGAGATTGATATAATATGTATATTATCTTTCAAGTTGTTATGATGAACTTCTTATTAATTAAATGTGTATTATCTGCTGAAGTTGATATGATATGTTTATTTTCTTGAAAATTGTTATGCTTTACTGTTAAATTTATGCTTTGTGATGCACAAGTGTTTCATGTTAGTTTTCATGCTATGATTTTATATACTGATTATGTCATATTTTCTACTGTGAATATTTTAATTAAATTCAGAGTAGGGAAAGGAGGTGGGTCCTGTATTAAGGGTCACACTTAGATCCTCCATTGCTGACGGGTTATCTCTATGTGTCGGGGGGCGGTGTCATTGGAATTGTCAGGCTGAGACTTCTCCAGGATTTCTAATAAATTTGAGTGATATCAGTTTCAAAAGAGCCCAGCATGACAGATCTATTGGAAATGTGTATAATCCAGCCTCGGATGACACTCAACCCCTTTTTGTGAGATCAGGACAAACTCAGGGTAAAGCCAAGCCTCGGGTGATACTTGGTCTTTCAAAAAATTTCCCTAGACGGGCTCAGAGGTATTTGATAAATTGAAGGATATTCTTTATTGATAACTTTGGGATGAGCTCAGACTCCAACACTCAACTTGATCCCTAAATAATAATTCAGTTATGTTTTATGTTATGGCTAATTGAGTATCATGAGAATTAAGATTTTTTCCCTGATATGTGGAAGTGTTCCTAGTTGACCCTCGACTTGAACCCCAATTTAAAGCACATGCTTGGGGTATACTTCTTACAAGTTTACCTTGATTTCCGGGTTTATATATATAGATGTGTGTTCACTCATTTCTGATGACATGTACCCTTTCAGATTACCAGCTTAGGCTGAAGTAGCTGACCACACATGGGTGTTGTTTGGGACCTGGGCCGACTTATTTATTTCAGTGAACTACAATTAATTTATTTTAAATGGTTATGTATTGGAAAACTACATTTTTTCATGAAATGGAATGGTTTAGACACCATGGGTGCCGTCCTACTAGGATTTTATCTCACACCCTGCTCGGGCATCATCGACAGCCGAGTAGATTACATGCTCGCAGGTATTGGAAAGGAGAATCATGCTGCTTCTGATGCTTGACTGTTCATTACTACTTAGGATGGATATGGCGGCAGTGGACTGGGCCTTGCTTAGGATGCAATTTCTTCATGTGATTTTTCTTTGAGATGACTTTGTGTTTGAGTTCTATTTTCTGTACATTCAGTTTTGACATACATCATGGCATGTCATCTTTCTGTGAGATTCAACATTTGATTATTACCATTTAGTTGGATTATTTACATTGCTTCTGATGCAGTTTTTTTATTTACATGCTTTCACTACATCTTATTTATTTTTTTTACTTCCGCTGTGATATTATCTATTACCTATGAGGACATAGTCTCCCCCATGGACAAAAAAATGGCCCTCTCTACTAGTGGGCAGCCTCTGAAATTTGTGGAGATGCACTTGAGGTTATATGACCACTGGTCTAGCCACCGTCTTAGAGTTGATCCGGGTTGGGGAGTTACAATATTATGACCCTATCCTCAATTGTATCATCTTTTTACCGTTATTGGATCCACATGAAAAATGAAAAAATGATTGGTAGAATTCTCTTTTCAATTTTTTAAAAGACTTTCGCTCATCGTCTACTATAAGAAGGCCTCCTCTCCTCCCATTTCATTACACCTATCAGGCCCTTTGGCTCACCTAACCTCTTATCAAATAATCTCCCAATAAACCATCCTTCTTTTTATAATCCTACAGCTGAAGATAAAGTTACCTAAGGAAATATTTTGTGAAAAACCAAAAGGAGTTACCCAATTAAGAGGTGGTTTGAACGTGTATGACGAGGTTCAAGACAAAAGGCAATAGAATTGAATTTTACTTTTCATTTCCATGAGATACATGATTTATTCCCCACCCATTTATTTTGAGTGGTGTGTAAACTAACCGTGGATAAATTCTATGATTCTTATACATAAATTTATAGGTATTTACATATCAATTTTATGATCTTTATATCATGGGGAAAACGTTTCAAAAGTTAACAAATCAGTAAAGTAGTTTTGTCTCAATTTTCCATCATTGAGACACATGACATGTTATGAGACTATATGTTTCCATGAGGTGTACATACTTATTTGAAATTTTATATTAAGAATACCATTATTTTGATGATATTTTAAGTTTCATGTAATTTCATTTTCTCTCACAAGGTGTATGGTTCAATGTTACCAAGTGGTAAGAGTTTATTGAAACAATCTCATGGATTTTCATTATTTTTCATGTTTATTCTTACTTTGATGAAATATTATGTTCCATATCTCATGAAAATTTAAGAATCTTATTTTCTTCTATTTATTTATGATTTATTCATATATTAGTACCATTTTTATACTCAATGATACGTAATATAGTTAATAATGTATATTTAATTATGACCTAATTTACCCTCCCTTTAGTCAGAAATCTGTGTTCCTTAAAAACTATGTTTTTAAAAAGGTTCTCCAAGAATATTCAAATAATATATGATAATAATTAAATGAATGTTTTCTCTTTTTCCTTTACGAATTTATTCAAAGGATTATTTTAAATGACATATGAACATGGAAATTATCTATCCTTTTTAATATGAAAATGAAATGTTCTTTTTATGTCATACGACATGTACGTATTTACCTACCATATTTTTTGTGAATCGTCATTTTCATATTTAAAATGTTAAATTTTATAAAAATGTTTTTTGAATATAATTTTAAATTAATTGGTTTTCAAAACATTATCAATATTTATATTTTTTAATGTATTTTTTACGAAAAATGGGTTTCAAATAAGTTTAAATCTTTATTTATAAGTTTTCAATTAGTTTTATATGAAATGGTTTTGAAAACGTTATTATGCTATATTTCTATGTTTTCATTGAAATAAGTTTCCAAAATATCATCAAATATTTCTTTATAATCATTTGAGTTTATTTTCATGAAAATGTTTTTCAAAATTTTTTTAAGGATCCCCTTTTAAAGAGAAAATGTTAATTTCCATATGATTTTTTATAGAATATCATTCCAAGTTATTTCCCATATAAGATGAAATATATTTATGTTACTCATTCCCTTATGGGAAATTATCCAAAGGTTCCATTCATACCATTTCATGAATGGTTTATGTTTTGGTTGAATGAAACTTGTGACAACCATTTTTATTCCATGGGTTATATGCTTTTGAATCCCACTTCTTTACATGGGTCATTATTTGATGAAATGACTACGAAACATATATCCTTTTTATAGGTTATTATTGATGAAATTTTAATTATTCCTATTTAATTTCTTATATTAGGATTTAATGTTTACAAAAACCATCTATTTTTATGGTTCATGATATGATGATGTTTTATTATCTTTTGGAACAAAAATGAATGATTTTATTATGATATTGGTGGGACTTATATCTCCTTACAATTCATTGGGAAATGATTGATGAATCATCAGTATAAATTTCATGCATTAACCTGATTACATGTTCAAAATGTTATGCATGGACCAAGTTGTATGTGTATAAGTTTATTCATGAACCTGATTACGTGTTCACAATGTTGTGTGTGAGCCTAATTACATGTTCATAATGTTATACATGAACCGAGTTTCATTCCCATAAGTTTTTGAATGATCCTTATTAAACATTCACAATGTTATGAATGGAACTTGTTTCATGTCCAGAAGTTGATGCAAGATCCTAGTTTCATTTCCATTACATAATGAGTGAACCTGTTTCAAATTATACATGTCCACAACATCCTATAGACTATTTTCCATCAAACTTATAAATTAATCATCTGCAAAACATTGAAAATGTGAATGTAGTGTAATACTATTTACTATTCGTTTCTATAGTGGTGTTTATATATTACATTATGGTCTCTACCAATATATTTTTTCTATCATCATTGTAATGTCCCGACACATATGCCACTAAAATAATGCATCATGATGGTTTTCCACAAGACCTCAAAACACATCCTTATATGCGAGAGATAGCCAACTAGTTTTGGGGGTCTATTGTGGAACTGTGTCGAGACTATACCCACATATCAGAGTCACCAACCAAAAATTAAATTACCAAACATCATACAAATTATAATAAGTAGAAATAATAGATAACAAAAATATAATAATTTAAAAAAAAATTAATCATGGTAAAGGACAAAAAAACCACACCACGCATAGGAAAATGTTCTCCCACATAGCCGATCACAAACAAATAAGATAAACTGAGAAATAAATACATCATTCACTTTACCCAACATTGATCCATGTCATATATCTTATATCAAGAACCATAATATCATCTAATCTATCATGCCTGGTCATACAATACTCAAGACGATCCTCAACAAAAAATTCTTTCAGCAATTGAAATATGAGAGATTCTCTAGTACCCATGTGCAATGGCTACCAAAGAAGGGTGCGATTACAACTCATATGGACACCCCATATCGTATCTAAAGAAAATACCAAAATATAAAATAATTTATGTAGATGAAAACACAAATAATAAAATATAATATAGTTGAATCACAAATATGAAAGAGAAGAACAATCTATCTACTAACATGTGACCCTTGGGTTCTAAGGTTACACCCCTTATATCGAAATGTTTATCAACCCAATATATTCATCTAAATCATAAAAATTGTATAAATAATACATTTAATAATTAAAATGGGATTTTACCAATTCAACTACTAATAAAAGCCTTAAACATCAATCTATGGCACCTATCTCATTTACCCTTTATACCAATTCCCAGATAATTATTCTTGAATATCAACCATTTATTAACATCACCATTAACCATTCATGAAATCATAGTCTACCATGTAAACTGAATTCAAAAAACTCATTAATGAGAGGATTTTCCTAATCATCATTCAAATAATAAATTATAAGAATTATTTCTGGTACATCAGTCTAACATCTAATAAAAAATATATTTTGTGGTTCCAATAGTGTTATTTTGGCACAAAACCAATGATGAGGACCATCTATCTAAAATATACAATAGGGCATGATGCATTAGTGCATTAAGAAACAATGTATCCGGAGCATTAGTACCCTATCCATCTAGCATACCAGTATTCCCAAAGCCTCAATATTGTACATAAATTGTTGAGAAAACTATCATCCCTAAGATCCTCAATTATGTTATTTGTCTATAACATACTATATGTTCATGGAGAATAATTCCATCACCTAACAAATATATTTTTCAAATGTTTTGTGGTGAATTATTCCAAAACCTATATAATGTAACTTACCACCATTTCTTAATGAATAAGTCGAGAGCAAACATCATACATGATATGTTAAAATACTATTTTTATACATCTTTAAAACCCTAGGAATTTCACCAAATGGAGAACTACACACCCAATTATAATATAAATTTAAATTGTAATTATTATCCCCTTTTTATAAACCACACAAAAATCAACACCTAATTTGGAATCAAGAACAGTTTTTTAAAACATAATTTCTCCCTTTGACACCCTGAACATTGTCAGAGATTAACACACCTAGTCAAACCCATAACAATAAAACCATATAAATATCATATTAGGTTAAGGTTCATGACTAACTTACTTTACTCATTACACCCATGTTGTACCATTTTTATAGATTTTCCACCCATGGGTGGCAAAAGGATCAATCATATAAACACCAAAAAATCTAAAGGGATCCAAGAAAGTTCTAAGTTAGATATTTAATTCCTAGAACCATCTAAATAAACCAAGTTAAAAAGGAAACCAAAAAATGTATTTATGGAATACAATAAAGACACATGTAAATAAACTAAAAATAATTTTTGGTAAATCTCTTTGATCTTTGACATAATTAATGCACCATCCCATAGAATTTCTATATCCCAGTGACCATTCTAATTCTTATCCCGACCTCTTCCAAACACATGGTGTCTAAACGAGGTCGTCTCAACCACCCAAACTCTAACAAAACACTATGAAATATATTTTAAATAATTATAACTAACACAATTAATTAAATAACCAAAAGGACATAGAAAAATGTAGAAAACACATTCGGTTCACTGATATTATCGAAGATCCATGATGCCACCATAGGTGGTCGACAAAAAACTCACCAAGTCATTCCTAGGAAAACAATTACTTAGTGATACCATCTCTAAGGATAATAAAAAATCAATTTTATAGAAAACTTATGAAAATTCCACAATAATGAATACCTTAAAAAACACCATCAAACGAAACATAGAATAAAATTTAGGGCCTTCTCGATGTAATCAAACTAGAATCTCTTTGTGGAATGGATGATTCCACCACGATCCAATGGAATTGTAAACATAACCTATACTGAAGAACTCTAAAATTTTGGGGACTAAAAAGAAGAAGAATGGGAGCCACTTGATGTTGAACCTCACCAAAAATCATTGAAGAACCACCCTAAATACTCCCCAAATTGAAGAACAAAAATGAGGAATTTATTGAGAGATCCCAAGTACATTAACATAATATGGAGGGGAAAGTGGTTGGAGTGGCCTAATGAACCGAGACGGTATTTTGTTAAATTAAAAATTTTAATAATGTTTTGGTTTTTGACAGGTTTTGGCTAGGTAGTTTTCTAAACCATTCACTAACCTTGCACCCTACACTATCCATCACAGTTTCCCCACTTGGATATACTTCATAGTTAGACAATCAGTGTGTCAAAAATGAACCTCTCAGTATATAAAACTACCACCCCTTACAGGGTATGGCCACGTCGTTTTATAATTGTACACCAATTGTGTAACACCCTTTGGACCACTTCTGCAATATGGAAAATGGTTTGTCTAGTACCATGTGTAGGACATGCACTATGTCTTAAGTTTCTTTTCACCACACATATTTTCCCCATTGGCTCGCATGTTTTATCAAAAACCATGATAAAACCAGGAAACATTAACATAGTTAATTAAAAATGAATGGAAAACGCCATGAGTATCAAGGTTTCCCATAGTTTATCTTAGACGTTGAATTCCAAACCGTACACTTTGTCTGGATAACTATAAGACTCTCAAAACCTAGCATAAATCCTAAAATTCCAAACCATACACTCTAACATGATCTTCATTCCCCACCTGAAGTTTTTGAGGAATTCATACTTTGGGATTTAAATTGTGAGTCTGGGTTAAAAATTTGGACATTATGGTAACTGAAAATTCAAATTCTGATTGGAATTTACAACTTATTCAGACACTGGACATTACATCCACTCAACCATAATAGTTATTATCCCTCAGAAGCATCTATGGTAATCCCAATACACCACCCGACCAATAACTATCACATTTTTGTCACCAATTGAATGATTTATTTTTCAAATTCCAAAAAAAAACCTATGAACTACATTCAACTCAAGGAAACCAACTAGCCAAAATCCAAGGCAATTGTTGTTATCAATCCTAAAACACCAAGATGGTTTTTACTCAAGCCCATCCTATCAGAACACTAATTTTTTCATCTATTGATCACTCATTGGAGATATATTTCTACACCCATAATATTTAAATAATAACAACCATCATTTGGTTATAATCTCATTTTCCATCATAAAATAACAAAAAAACATGAACTCTTAATTCCATAATGAAATTGACATGTTTTCAATCTTACTACACCCAAAATCCATAATGAAACTAAAAATTATAATCACCATTTCTCATCATAGAAACCAAATAGAGTGGTTGAATACATGGAATAAAAGAAATATTCAAGATCAGACAATATTTTCCTCTAAATCACAATATAAAATATATGAATCAAATATTTCTCATATAACCCAAGTAATTCTATCACTAATAGAATCTTCCAAAAAATAATAATTTACCAAAATTAGAACACTCCCACCTAACTTGATCAAAATAGCATCACACCCATAGTAATTCAATGACCAACCAAACACACACACTAGAGTCCACAACCAACTGCAATTGTGGTTCCACTATTATGTCATCCACTAAAATAACTATCAATGTTCTCTACAACACCAATGACACATGTCGACACCAACACATCAAATTACATTTCAAAACCACCTTAAGACCAAATCAATAAACCAGGTTGATTATATACCATAATAGGATTCTTTTTAAAAATACCTAAGTCATTCAACCATAGCCCCCATAATTTCCTCATTGGAATCATAGTGCCACCACAACTAATCCATGGTCATTTCTACAAACATGAAACCATTTAATCATGATATACACAACTATAAGTCTAAAAAATCACTCCATATCATGAAACCTACATTCAAAGATAAAAAAATGGGGGTAAAGAGATAATGAAATCCAAATCCGATGTCCAGTAGGCCATATGTTGGCAATGAGAAAATTGGGGAAAAAAATCTCAGGTATGAGAAGTATTACGCTCTTTAATATAAATAGGATCGAGTGATATAATGAATAATCCAAAAAAATACATGAAATATTATTAATGAAATACAAAACTATCCCACATGAATGTATCAATATAATTGATATAGATGAAATTATATAGTGTAAACACCCAAATGTAATGCTAAGGAAGTGAAACAACAACTATCAAGGATCTGATCTAGTAATGTCTAGCACAATCCATGTGATCCTCTTGGATACTCAAAAAACGTTTTATAGAGGGTGGGTGAGGATTCAATTATACTTAGTTTGAAAACAAATGTATCTATGCACATGTAAAATAATCATACTTATTCAAAAATTAGAAAATAGTAGAAATAAACAACACCTAAAAAGGTATACTAATCGTCCCAACTTCACAAAGGAATGCTCACCAGAAATTAAAATCCATGTAATATTATATAACAAAAGCATGTTGATAAGGGAACCCCACACCACATTACCATGGATATTTCTACTATCACACCTAAAGTTGTGTATCCTAGTTCTCTAATCACTTCTTTATACCACATCTCCCCACAAGAACGATCGTAACACACCTCGCCCACAGACACCTGGGCTAGCCACCCCACAAGCACAACAAAAAAACATCTCACCCAAAAACACCAGGTCCAGAAAAAAACCACATACATAAAAAAATAATTAGGGTATCATGATCAAGTATGATATAAACCTCAATCCCTCCTCATACCATGCACAACCCCCACTAAAATCTTTCCCAAAAGGATAGTCATAGGTCGCCTAAAAACACTTGGGCCATCATGGCCACCATATAATTCAATAGAATTCCCCCATAAATCATTGAATGTGCAATACCATCCTCTCATAGAAGAGAGATTTGGAATGTGTGGGTACCTAAACATCCATCCTCCACACTGAATGTCGGAAAAAACATACCCAATATTGACATGCGGGTGTCAACACGTAGTGAACAACGTGGGTTGGGAGCATATAGAAATAAAAATAATATACAAGTATATATATAAATAATATTAAACACTAAAGAACAACCTATGGTTTCAAAAACAAACCCACTAACTCATAACACCGTCACATTTTCTACCACCTCTAAATAAATAACACCACAAAAAAAATTCACGAGTCACAATCTGGTTTCCACCCCATTTGATTTAATCATCTAATTATTTTTATTATTTTGCATCTAAACCTTTAACCACACAAACCAACATTTAGTTAATAACTATACATTTTTATCTCATTAACTAGACCAACATATGTAATTTCAATCATTATTAATCATTTATTATATCACTACTCAGAAATCTAGCATAAGAAACCACCACCTCGCTACCCTGGAATCATAGAAATCAAACCACCTTGCATCCCAAAAAGAATATTCAAAAAACCACATCTCCACACCAAAATTAAGACCCAGATGCCACCTTTCCACTGAAAAATCTCAGACCACAGGCAATCATCCATAAATGTCCCAAACACACATCATCGCTCCAAAATTATGGGATAACATCACAAAATGCCCAATCATTTTATATATTTACAAATTGGATTTTATCACATTTCACTTTATTTTAGGGGTTTCATCATAAAAGTCACAATCCTTTGGAAACCATTCCATTATCTGAATATAAGTGGTTAATCAATTTTCATTTCAGGGTGATACAACAAAAATGACAATATGCACAATAGTCACGACACATATCATCTATCATAAAAAAAGACCTAATGACAAAAAATTTCATTGAGGCCACATGCCTGTATAATCCATAATATAAAAAATAATATGAAAACTATAAAATCATGAAAATATATCCTCATTTACCCATTTAAATTTAAATTTATAAAATTATTAATATTTTATTATGAAAACACAACCATAACCAATATATAAACAAAATAAAACCCCTCCCAAAGGATACATAATAAATATAATTGAGGGAGTCCCTATCTTGATGATGCTTTTCCAACTCATTGTGCACCACTAGGTGATGATGAATCACCCACAACCACAAAAACACCACAAGAAATCACATATCAACCTACAACAAACCCAAATACTATAAAAAATGCATCACAAACACACATCCCAAACCAAACTGCACAACTTTAGTGAAACAGTAATTACGAACGAGAGAAATCCATCCATTAAAAAGAAGGAATTAGGACAAATTGAAAACAAAGAAAAAACAAGAATAATCAATAAAATATGGTGAAATAGGGCTCAAAGAACTCCTTGGGGTGCCTAGGGTTCACCAAAAATGAGACGAAGAATAATCTATGTCTGAATTAATCAAAATTCTTCTACCAAAGAACATTATAAACAGAAAAGCATTAGTGATTTACACAAAATGTAATACGATCTCATGTCAAGTAATAATCAAGGTTCAATTTTTATAAAAACTGCCCCACCTTTTTATTATTTAACCCCAAAAATCTACAATTCATGAAGTAGAATTGGAAATTATGTGAAACTACCTTTCACATTAGGTAATGTTTAGATAACATGTATTTCATATAACATTCCTAGTGCAACTAAAACTTCCACAAAAAATTCTACAAACCTACCCCAAAACCATCTAACCCCCAAAACTATAAATGTAATAGACCATTATTGCAGGAAATGTTACATCAGATACATCTCAAATTATTATTTCCCTTGAGAATCCAAAACCCATCCCCTTAGAAAATGGGTCCAAATAACCACATTATGAAATACCTCTCCAGGATCTCGTAATACCTCAAATGCTACAACAGGCAAAACATGGCAACCAAAACTACCAAAAACACATTGAACAACCACATCACCAAAACCAAATGAAGCATCCACTCACAAAAACAACTCTATCACACAAAACCCGCATTTCAATCTCAATATCAACATAGCCTAAACAAACAACAGGTATAACCAACGTACCATACCATTACAACGACACGAATTATAGAATATGATCCTCCATGTCAATATAGTATCAGATATGGGTGGAACTGACGCAACTGCATGGGTTTAATATTATCACGGTTAATTAATATTGATTAAAAATTGGGTCCTCCCGTTTTCATTTGTCAGTCATTTATCACTCAAATCCCAACATCCACATTAAAATACAAGGAAAAGATCTCATCTCAAAAAATAAGGTTTGATCATCACATCAGAATGAAAAAAAGAAAAATAAATCAAAAAAAACTCTATGTTCTGGTCATGCATCTTTTCCCCTCACTCCCAAGTACTCTCCTCCATGCAACAATTCCTTTACAACATATGAACGAATGATATGTTCCTTTTACAAAACACCTTATCCTGATGAACCTGCATATCTGCTAGTTGATCCCTGAATGTCGTTTCATCCTCAATATCCAATTATCCCAGGTCAATGACCTGGGAGACATCATGAAGATACCAGAGAAGCCGAGATATGTGGAAAAAGCCACGGATCCCCTCCAACCATGGTGGTAATTCCAACTAATATTCAACCTCTCCAACTCACCACAACAATTCAAAGAGCTAAAAATCACCAAGAGAAATCATACTTCATCTACAAAAACACAACATCCATGTCAAGTGTAATTATACTAGAACACATTGTCCCAAACCCCAAGCACAAAGGGACTCATTCTGTGGTTGACATATGAATTTTTCTATTCTTGCTCTATTTTCAGCATCTCACAAATAACATGATCTTTTTCTGTCATTCTACGCACCACATCGACCCCATGAATGACTATATACCCAACCTTTATCCATCAAAAAAGTGAATGAAACAGACTCAAATACAAAGACTCAAATGTATCCTTGAAAATGTAAGATTTATAGCTATTATTATAGGAAAACACAAGTAAGGGTGTGTGTTATACCCAATATCCACTAAAGACCATGACACATGCTTTCTACATATCCTCCAATGTGTGGATAGTCTATTCAATCTTCCAATATATATGTGGATAGAAAGTAATGTTGATCCATAACTAGGTGACAAAATCATTTGAAAATCTTCACCAATCTCATGAGTAAAATCATGCATCCATAGATAGAATCACAACATCCATGAGATATGGGTAACCCTATGAAAGAAATCCATCACGTTGCCATCAAATTTTCACTCAGAAACATCCTATGGCTCTAAAAAACACAAGGAACATTATACTAAACCTTATACTTCTTGAAAGCAAAGCAGTTTCTATATACTCTTCAACCACCCATTTTATCCCAGACAATGAAGATTACACCGTCAAGCGATGGTACATCATGAAAGCTCATCGATGTATAGAAAATGGTGTGTTATGAATCTCATGGAGGGATTCCCCATAAATAATAATAGGAAAAGGAAATCTCCCCTGAAACTAAATCTATTTATAATCATCCTTTGATCATCTTTCTGAAGTATCACCATTACCAAAATTATCATGCATCGCCTCTGCCTATGAGTCCCCCCACTAAGACTCATCTACCTATTGCATCAGGGAAGAATATAACATTATTTGAGTAAAAAATACTACACCATCATCCACTTTTGGATTTAAGTGTAATGATACCCACTCATCCATCACACTCTAGGGAATGCCCAAATTCACAAACCATTCCCTTAGATGAATTCCAACACAAAGATTTATCAAAGACATTGTATTTATATAAGGAGTAGTTGATCTCAAAATTATAATCCGGAAAAAACTCTATACCCCTCTATTATAAAAAGTTGAAATCAAGTGGGAAAAATATATACCTCCAACTAATATGATATGTGAAGTCTACAAAGAACACCCCCATGAGAAAAAGTCCCAACAAATTTAGTGCAATCATAATAGAAGCTATCTTGAAATCATTGGTGGCATAGTTAATATTATGAAGAAATTACTACTAAGACCCATAAGATACAACCACACACTATTACATCATTATACATACCATTCCCATATTAGAAGAATCAAAAAACACATCAAACATCATCCCTTCCACTAAAAATTAGAGAACTCGAGCACTAACCAAATTTCACATTATGTAACTAAACAATTCTTGGAATATATCACTCCAAAAATTCTATTCCTTCTTAGTCATAGATATCAAAATAGATGCGACTTGAGAGAAATTAGGTAAAAAATTCTGATAATATACTAAGAGACCAAGGAAACAACAATCCTCTACCATAGTATTGGGTGATTTCCTACAAACAAATTTTTTGACCTTCAATGGGTTTACTACCACACCCTTATGAGGCACCACATTTCTATTAAAATGAACCTCACATATATAGAAAAAACTGTTTGAAATGATTCTGTGGAGCTGGTGGCATTAAATAGATATAAATATAGTTCTGAGATGATCAACATGAACTTCCAAAGAGTTCGAGTAGATCATTACTTCATGGATGAAAATAATGAAAACTGATATATGAAATCATGAAACACAGAGTTCATAATTACTAAGAACACAACAGGAACCTTTGTAACACTGAAGGACATGACTATAAATTCAATGTGCCTATACCCGCATCTGAAGGTAGTCTTAGGGATATTTCCCTCCTTCACCCTCTACTGGAGATATCCATACCACATATCAATTATATAAAACCAAATAGCTCATCTCAGTTTGACAATAATATCATATATCCTCAAATGAGGGTAACAATTTTTTACCACCACCTGATTCGACATCCGTTATTTTATAAACAATGTTAGACTACCATTATCCTTTGTAAAAAACACTATATCACCCCATGGTGACACACTTGGTGGGATAAAACCCTATTACATGAGATCCTCCATCTGAATCCTCTACTCCAACAACTCAAAATGTTTTTTTCAATAGGGATCCATTTAAATTATTGATGCACCAGGATACATGTCTATCCCAAAATCAATATCACGTCAACTGAAAATTTTCTCAAACTACTTGGAAAAAACATATAGGAACTCCCCAACGTATATAGTTACCTCTTCCATCCTATAATCCATTGATTCCACCATAAACTCACTCTAAAAAGAAATAATTGTATCCACACAAAGACTACTCACCCAAAAACCCCACTCTCCAATGAAATCCACATGTTTTCCATCCTCATCCAAAAAACAATATTTCCCTCTTAATTTTGTTTATAAAGTAAATAAAGAATAAAACTAGTCGTTGCTAAGGAAAACACCATATGGATTTATCTATATCAAGAAAATATCCCCACATGATTGATGTAGCCCTATCATCATTCTACATCCTCGACACATAAAAAAATTTGTATGGCCTCTGACTGGAATAGATAAAACCATGAAAATGGGAACTATCTATACGTAAATAACCATATCATGAGATAGATTAGGTTTACAAAAGGAGTGATAAGCTCTTTAATAAAACAAGGCACATACAAGGGTACTAAAAACATATAGTTCTTTGAGTGATCATTGTCCCCTTTAGAACTAGTGTATCCACTACATGTAACTTACCACACCAATATCCTATACATCTTTGATAATAAAATCCTCCATGGTCATGATCGAGTTGTAGTCCATTAACGTGAGGAAAACCCCAAGGTTGGCTTCTACTAACTCGATCTCCCCATGGAAGAGAAATTTACGGCTACCCCTACAGGTGAAATGACCTCACTAGAAAATGCTACTATGTATCATTCTGAACCTATCCAACTCCACAAAACTATTCTTGGAGAAACACTAGGAATTTTTTATTATTATTTCCATGAACCCTTAAATCCTAACACAATGGTACAAAACTCCCAAGAATAGACTGAAACCAATGGACCCAGTAGGATGGAAAGAAAGCTACTATGACCTGGTCGCTGCTGTTCAATACCTGGAAGGTCATGGAACCTGAGACTGACCACCACTAACTCTTATCCTCAAGGAACCCTACTACATTCCATCATAATAAAAATATAAGAGGTAAAATCCTATTCCTTTTTTATTTTGATTTCTTTTTATTTTCATTTTTACTATTAATTTATCCTCACCATATCTAAAAAATGGAATGAAAAGTCCAATATGTTAGATGTTTAGAATTATATTATTATAATAGAAGATCCATAATCAAACTCCTTTATATTTCTCTTTTTTTCTAAAAATGAAATCTTCGCCCATGATTTGAAAATTTATTGATTAGGGGAGATAAAAATGTTATTTACATTAATTACTTCAATGATGTTAATATAACCATTATAATGGTTGAAAAAGATTTTAAAATTTAATTTACAACCCTCTTAATGTTCTGAAAAAAATCATATATACATAATAAAAAATGATAAAACAAAATGTGTTTGTTGTGATAAAAAACCCACCAATATTAACATGGAACTGTCATATTTATCTTTTATCCAATGATTAGTACACCTACCATATGAAAAATTATTTATAAGATCACTTAAACATTTTTAAGATCCTTAATTACATATAAAAACAATTATGTATATTTATCTTCATTTTACTTGAACCTTCATTCATATATACATGTGAAGTGATATTGGAAACTAAGAAAATGAACAATCATGAATGATGAAATTAAACTCTATAACATATAGAAATGACCATAAATAAACTTAATAAAACCACAATGAATCAAATTGATGTATAAAAGGTTATCTATTTGTTATGTAACGAATCTAATGTGATTATACATGATATTAAATTGAATAAAACATTCAGACATATGGTAAGGAGAATTCTTGAAAGCAACTCTCTTTCATTGGGGTTTCCTCATTCTCTATATCTTCAGTGTGCATATTCCATTATTTTTCATTGTATATTATTTATTCATCAATATCTTATCTTTTCAGAGATATAAAAATTGCCAATATTTTTTTATGAAAAAATGCATATATCTTTACAAATGAAATATTCTATCAAAAAACATATCTTTTACTTCTCATGTGATTGTTCTTCTTCAATTTATACTGATAATATGAATCTTATTCACTTTTTATCATGGGTGTTCCAATGTTTATGAATTCATGATTTATGAAATGAAACCAATTTCTTTCCAAGGGTTATTTTATGTCCATGGTTGATATACGTTCTATGTGGAATCAATGATAATGTAAATGTTATGATGTGACAAGTTCCCCAAGAATTATATAGCACAATGTAAATGTTAGGATGTGAGGGTGATCCCAGAAATATATAGTACTCTTATTCATTAGGTAATGTGATTTATTAGATAATAAAAAGTGAAATCTGTGTGGAGATGATGCTATCTTTGTTCACAACTATATGCGCTAGTCAACCACTAGGACATGGTGTCTCATTTTTATTCATTTCCATATTACAATACATTATCTAATTATTTCTATGTTGATTATGATCTTATGCATATGTTATGATGATAATTAATATTCTCAACCCATGTTATATTGATTCATGTTCATATCTATCCTCTTACTAGGCTTTTATCTCACCCAGTACTTTGATGTATATCTTTAGGTGATTACTTGTATTATGAAGAACCCAAGAGATAATATAATGCTAGATAATAAGGAATTAACTAAATGTTTATGTTTTATTTTTTAAATTTTATATATGGTCATAATGTTTAAATGAAAATAAAATATTAAATATTGGTTGTGTAATGATTTTCTATTTTTATCTTTAAAATGATGTAATATTCTTGTATGAAAAACCAGGTTCACTATAGTTTATGTATTATGATTTAGTTATAAATAAATTTGAATTTTTTTACCAATGGTATTTCTGTTATATCAATGACGAAACATCTATAGATTATATTAATTTTAAAAGAATACATGTCTTCTTATTATATTAACTTAATTATTATTGATACAATCATGGGTTTATGAGTTTATGGTTTATCGTTAGTTCAATGGCTGAGACACCCCTTTTGAGGTTTTATGTAAATGGATTTCAAGGAGATTGATTATATTTTAGGATACATTATGTTAGTTTTAAGAATATTCATCATTTTTTTATAATAATGGAATCTTTATAGAGAATAATATTACATGTTTATATATTTATGATTATGGTTTTTGAGGATTGACACTAATGAAAGGGATTAAGTTTAACATTGTGAGTTATTATTGATGTATTAAAGATTAATTAATTTTATGAGAGTATTTGTGATAACCATTTTGGTTTTAGTAAAGACAAGAATAAAATTTTATTTTTCATTTTTGGATTACACAATCCGTTTAATTTTTATTTTAGTTCTTCCATCATGAAAAATAAATGATTAATACCCATAATTTGGAGAAAAAATGAGATTGTAGTGGAAATGATTAATGGATGATATTATAATTGTTATGTAAGAATATATCCACATGTTCTTAGTCAATATGGTAAATGGATCCCACAAATCTTAGGAAATGATCTTACAAAAATTATACTAGCACTACCATTTATAATGAATAAAATTTTCTTTTAACTTCTCATATATTTATGGCTTTTAGGTCCTTAAAATTATATTAGTCATTTACTTTCTTCAAATCCATGATCTCCATCACACTCTATTAATCCTTTGGAGTTTGTATTCCATTATATGTTTATGTTTTCATTTCCCACCTATGTTCTCCTACATAAATATCTAATAATATTTTTTTCTAGATAACCTTTATACATCCATTTATCTTTTATGAAGAGGCTATTTTTTATCAATTTTTTAAATGCGATCCACAACAAAATGTATTAAAAAATGTAAAACCACAAATATTTGTGGTAAAAATTAAATTTAAATGATGAGAATAATTTAATAATGGAATAATGTAACACAAAAATACATTGTGATATATTTTTAAAATAAATTTAATCTCTTTTATATCTTGTGATGCACACAATGTCATGTTTAAATGCAACCTAACACTCTAATAGAATACTATTATTTAAACATACTCTTCTTAACCAAACTATAAATTTGGATTTAATAAAAAAGAATAACCTAGTTATTAGAATTTCTTGGTTTAAATATTTTAAAAATAATTTAATTTGTCATCTATATATTACAAAGAAAAACAGAACCATTTGATTGAAAAAGAGATATTTTCTTAAGAATGATATTTTAAAACGCAGTTTTGTAGTACTCTACGCACATAATTTAAGAATGATTTCTTAATTTTTAGGTAATTTATTTTAAAAAATGAAAATAATTTCTAAAATTATGTTATCATTAATAACATATAGTAATTTTTTGGATTTTCTATAAAATATTAAATTTTCAGTGATTTGTGAAAAATATGAGTTTTTAAAAATTGGATTTACTTCTTAATCAATTATGTTATAATATAATTTTAAATTGATATAAAATTAAATTTATTATTATTTATTTATATTTAATGAAATTAATGAAAATAAATTCATTTTTATAATGTTTATTTGTAAGATTAATTTTTGGATTTTGAACATATTTTTTCAGAAATCCATTTTAATGTGTATAATGTTTATCCATTATAAATAATTAAAATACAAACTAATGATGAATTATTTTAAGGATGTTTCTAAATTATATATTTATATATATATCAAAAAAAATTTAAATCCATCTAATTATTATAAATTTTTATATAGTTAATACATTATAATGTTTTCCTTTATATATGTATTTCTTGAATAACTATTTTTTTGAAACGTCTATAGGTTTACTATTAAATTAAATTATTTGAAATTTGTAATTTAAATTGTCAAAATATATATTCTATATTTTTAATTTTCATAATTTATATTATCTATAATGTTCAACTTAATTTTTGACCAAACATAATAGAGAAAGAAGTAAAAATTATTTTCCATGGACAAGTTAACACCAAGTTTACTGAGAGGGTTAGACTATAATGATATGGGAAAAACTGAAACAGAACTTGTAAAATTCATATGTTCTATTCATAATTAGAATTTATTACATATATTATTTTAGAATGATCCATCAAGAATCCTTGTTCCCTAAGAAAAAAATTGTGTGGAATTCATTCATTTCAAAAAATCCAAGTGTGTACTCCCCCCCACTTATAAAAGGCCACCCTCTCCTCTTAATACACACTTCAAAACCATTTTATTAATAAAATATAAACAAATATCACTTTTCAAATTCCCTATACTCATCCTATAATCCTTTTTTTCTCATAAATCCATCCTAGGAAGGATTCTGGTGAGAAATAATGAATTTTTCCAAAGAAGAAGTAACATCCTTGATTGATGAATTTATTTTATTTATTCCTCCACAACCATAAAATCATATTAAACCATGATGATAAAATTAAATAAGTTCCATATATATGATTATATGTTATTATAATAACGTAATAATCTACAACCATCTCATTATCTCTCAAATGAGAAACAGAACTACTGGGCATTTGATGAATAAAATAATTATTTTCTATATTTATGATATAATTAAACTTATATAATTATAATATTAAATATATCTTCTTAAATTATTTTATATAGATAATAAGATGATGTCACTAATGTGTATGGAAGACTACAACCTCATGAAGAGACTTGATTCTCCATTCAAATATACATTAAATGAAATGTAATATGGATAAATTTGAAACTGATATATTATATTCCAAAAATATTAATCATTATTTTAATTAAATATATCAAAAATTATTTTCATACCATCTAATGAAAAAATGATAATTTCATTCATGTGTATAAAATACTATCACCTTTTGAAGGTATTTGATTCACTTTTCTCTGTATTTTTGCATGGAATGTAATAAAGGATATGATTAATGAATAGATATGATATATAAGAAACGATATTTATTCTAGAAAAATAATATATAATTTACTTCCCTATTCATTTAAACATTAAGTAAATGATAGTATCACTATTTCAAATGTAAGACATACTTCAAATAGAATGTGATGAGATTCATTATTAATGTTTAAAATACAATATTTTTATATAAAGATGATTATAATGAATAAATGAAATGTATAAAATATATATAATTATATTGGTGAGTTAACTATATCCAACATTCATGAAATGTATCATTTTTGATAAATAACGCATAATAAAATAATGAAATTAACACACAAAGCAATAGTGATAATGAAATATTATTAATGAATGGTAAATAAAATTCTATAAGAAGATAAAACATGATATTATGTATTTTAATATTTTCCTATTATAAGTTAATAATGTGCATAAAAAAATATAAATGAATCTAATGAGTGACCAACTAATGGAATGCATGAGGTAATGGGTTTATTTATACAATTTTTATTCATTAGTTTATTCACCTAATTCACAAATTATATTATACGAATATTATATATGAAATGAATTTGTATACCTATATATTGTATTAATTGTTTTTATATCAATTTTTTACAAATAATCACCTCATTTATTTTATCTCACCTCAATGATATGAACATTTAAATGTTTTATCTCTCCAAATATCCTCCTTTGAGGAACATACTGTTTTATACACGTAATATTTTTTATATGGTGGATATAACACAAATTTACATATTATATCATTAATCCTACATAATTCATGATATTTTAAGAAACAAATTACTAATTTCATTAACATGGGATATTATTCAAAATTCCAATAGTGTTAAGGGTTTATACTTCAATATTATTTTAATCAGAAGATTTTTTCTTTAATTTACATTGATCAAAAATATTAGATCATTGTATAATAAAAACTGATAATTTTCCTATGCTCTATTCATTTGTTATGATTTGAATAAATAAATAAAAATTCATCTCCCTGGTATTCAAAATTATTTGGAAAATGTTTTTAATAAAATCTGACATCATTTCTATCTTTGGTAGAAAATACTTTTTCAACCAAATCTAAGGTTTCTAAATATATGTTAAATATATTATTTACTATGAATTATTAAAGTAATTTTAAAAATACATATATTTTTACAAAAAAAATGGTTCGACCTGTCATTTTACAATCACGAGGCCTTTTGAATTTTCTTACAAAAAAGTGAAATTATTCATTGTTTCTGTAATATATTTTTCATGAATGGATCTCTTCTGCCATCATGACCACCCAATGTTCTAGAGATAATGGTTTAATATTGTGTGATTATTTTTTAAAAATAATATTATTTATTTTTTGAGAAAGTAGTCTATTTTAATTGTGTGTTTTGAAAATAGAGTGGAAAATTTCCCCAATAGATGTTCAAAGTGATATTTCAAAATTATTTTCCATCAAAGATGACATACATTGATATTATTTATTGCGAAAATATTATTTTACTCTAGAGTGATTTCAATCATTTAAAAGTTATTTCATCACCTTGAATAAACTTTTACAGTATGTATTTCTTCCCAATTAGGTACATATGTCTCTCAAATATATACTTAGTTTCTTATCCCTTCATTTGAAAGAGAAATAAAATATCTACTATCATTTCTCAAATACCATCATGATAAAATTTATTTAGATTATGATTTGAATTAGGATCATAAAAACCCTTTTATTTCTTTCATTAACTCATGTGTTATTCCTTATGATTCATTTCCTTTATATGGAACACTTATATCATGAACAATTTATAATAGTTGAACGCAAATACTAATCGAATGAATTGGGTAAATTTATAGTCCCTTGATATCTCATGTATTGAATTAGGAGGTAAATATAATTCATTATAGACATTATTCACCATGTGGTATTGGATATAAAGTTAGACATGACTCATGTTCATGTCATGTTATATGTTTTTAAAATAATTTCAATACTAATATTATCTTATGATATATTTTTCATTATGTTATTACTCCATGTGATTAATAATCGGTATTCACATCTATAATATCATGTTATATCAATGCATCACATGATATGCTTCATTATCTTGTTTATTACCCTTCTGGGATTTCTATCCCACTACATTATTTCACGTATTCCCCATGACATCCCATGTAGTTTTAAAATATTGGATGGATTTAGGAGATCAAAATGGAAAATAAACTGGTGTTCCATGTTTTAGTTTCCTTTTATGTATTAAAACCTAGTATTCTAATGTCACTACACCTTTTCGATCCATGAGTTATAATTATTTGTTTTTATGTTAATTAATCATGTAATAATATGTGTAAAAGGATTGGGTATCCATGTACTCAAATTCTATCAATAAATTCGTTAATATCCCTTTGATATTATATCAATTTATCATTCCAATCCCATTCAAAATATTAGTGTGAATAGGCTGTAATATGCACAAAAAATGTTAAATAAATATATGTTAGAATATCTTTTCATAGGCTTGATTATTTTGAGAAAAAAACCTTGATTTTTTTGTTATAATTTTTGCAACATGAGGTCTGGAATTATGATATCTCCATATAGATTTCAGTGGTTTCTTCCTAATTGATAGAGGACATTGTGGCATGGTACATAAGCTATGACATAGAGGTTGAAAATCCTCCAGTGACCCCCTAAAACCATTTGAATGGGAATTATGACATGTTCCACTCACTATGACGTAGTCCAATACATTTTCTCCAAATTGTGCCATAACACATTTATTTCAGTATGAAGGTCCTAAAATTTATATATCCACCACTACTTTAACCCAATTATACATTATTTCATGGTGTTCTGCTATAAACCATAACACCTCCTTCTTATTATTCTTGGAGAATAACTAGTTTCACTATATTGTGGAGACCTGTGATCAATCCTCCCTTGTGGATTGAATAGACACTCTAAAACATGAGGTCCTATAGACCCCATTTTCATCCCACCAACAAATTCATAATTTACATGATATGAGAAATCATCTTGAAGTGTAATATTTTTTCATTTTAATTATTATTGTGTGTTTTAAAACATGCAGAATGGTTTCTACCAATATATTCTACATTGCATCATGGTTTATCATTCCATGATATGTTAACAATAAAATAATTTCAAGAACTATCTTAATTTAAGTATACAAATAAGTTTATAGTATCCATTAAATTATCATCCCCACCTTCATTTAACATTACATCATGTTCATCACTTCATGTTATTTATCAACATATTGATATCCAAAATAACATTCACTTATTGAAAACTAATAAAATCAAACTCAGTTTGTCCAATAGGGTGAATTGTTATTGATGTGTTTCAAGAGTTGAAATATTGGAAAAGTATGAACCCAGTATGATTAGATACAAAAAATATTTCAAGTATTACAAATAGATGAAGTATTTAGAGAGGTTTTTTTGAATGACCATGCTAGTTGTTATATTTCCTAGACATGGTTAGAATCATTGATATGAGGTCAGACTAGAGTTTGTAGTAGGAGTTGGTTGTGGGGATTTATAGGCATTTTGGGATGTGGAAGTTGGAGAGATACTCTTTTGTTATTGTTTCCCCAGCCCAGTTCAATCAACATTAACTAGGTCAAAGTGTCACCATATACTTAAGAGTTCCTCCCCATATCCTAGAGGCTACCAAATAGAAGAGAGGTTCTATGTTGTTATAGTGTGGATATTATACACTTCTATTAGAGTGCAATAAAAATTTCACTAATATAAAAATAATACATCAAGTGAATAATCATAAAAGACATCATGAAAATCACCAATATAACAAAATAACCCTTATTATATCAAACTAAACGATATACATGTTACAAAATTTTAAACATACAAAATAGATCCAAGGATGGTGGATTTTACACACCACTATATAAAAAAGATTAAAATAATAAACTATTAAACATCATAAAATTGTTCTTCAGTCCCTGATTGGTTCCACCCCAATGTTATGTAACAAAAATTCCTTAACCTATGGTCATAGTGTGCTTGTGATTTCACTATAGTGAAACCATGAAGTCGGTTATTGAACTGATGAAAACCAATGTAGGGTGTGAGTACAACTCATTAGTCAACCAATAATGACATTTTTAATTATATAAAATCTTGGTAATAGTGTATGATTATGTGAATATTCAAATTAGATAATAAAAATAAATAAAAACCATCATTATTCATTCCATATGGTGATCCCCGATATTTACTTACTTTGGAATGTTCCCCATGTCTATATTCATAGTATAATCCAAATAATACCATGATGATGGATCCTAGGAGGTAAAGCTAAGAATAAAAAAATGATCATCATCAATAGATCCACTAAGCATAGTCCCTATCATCCCATATTCATTGAACACCATCAGATATGAGGATGGTAGTCCCTAGCATCCATCATCATAAAATATGTTTGATCTAAAAGTGGTATTCCTTATAATCCATCATCATCAAACACCATTGGATATATGGGCGGAATTCATTACCATTTATCATAATCAAACTGTATCATATTCGAAGGATATATTCCCTAGAATACATAATTGTCAAACACCATTGGATACATGAAATATAATCCCTCATATCTCATCATCATCTTTACTAGGTTAAACGGTGGTAATAATTGGAAGAAAATCATTATAAACCCTATCTATTCCAAGGGAGTTAATCCCTAAAATCCATCATCACCATTCCCCATTGCATCAAGGAATGGTAATCTATAGTATCCTCAATTTCCATGTATCACAATACATTTTGATAAATTAATTAATTCACAAATCATAAAATAAGGTCATTTAATCTAATTATATATTTTTTTCACTTTACTCCCAAGTCTGTTTCATTTACTTATTCCTATTTTATTAACTAGGAATCCACACGCATGTACTTTAGAACAAAATTTTCAAGCACCCCTAGGGTTACCTCACTAAACAGACAAGGTTATAAATATAAACTTATCAATGGAATACTCATGACACATGAAATAGTCTAATTACATGAATTACAAGGTCTAATTAATTTGATTTATTATTTTAGATCAAGAACATGAGAGGTAGGTATGATCACACACAACACACGCATGAAAATCCATAGAAAATTTTATAAAAAATAATGAATAACATACCTTTTGTTCATATATGCCTACTCATCATGTTTCAATTAATTGTTCGTGATAAAATATAATGAATAAGAAAGGAAAAAACTCTTTAATAAGGAATAAATAGAAAAAATAATAATGAGACTATAAAATGAAGAGAAATATAGTAAATTATTAGTTATATATTGTTATCCTTATGTAAATATCACCATCGAGGTGAATAGTACTTCATTACCCTATAAATTAGAGTATAAATTACAAATGAAAGAAGGGTATTAGATAGAAACAAAATGATAGAGATATTTTGGTCAAATATGTAATGGAAAATGAGGTTTTTGGGGAATGAAATTCATAACCCTAAATTTATAAGTTCACAATTTCAATGTCACTGGACAAGAGACATAGTTTGACCATATAGCTTTTTATACTGTGAACTAATCCTAAAGTTCCAACTATTTTTATAATCACACCTCAAATAGTTAGCCTAGATGTTTTTAGAAACCATGTTCTAACCATGTTGAATTCATATGCAATTAATTGTAGATTTCATATTATCTTCTCTAAAAATCAACCAGGTCTCTGGAATAGTGTGCCTGATATATCATGTCATCATTATTTGTGTGCACGGTTAACACTATTCATTCACTAACCATGTAACCCCTCCCGAAACTCCGTTTTTACATATTTTTAGGTCCCTAAACCACAAATAAACACGGTTACCACTCTAAATACTAGAATAATTCTATTTAATGACAATATAGGAAGATACATGACTTGAAAATGATGTAAATAATATTATTTCTCAATGTGGATCTAGTGTTTTATAAAAAAACTAGTAAAAAGTATTTATTCCTTTAGATTAACTCTTTAAGGTCACTAGGCCTCATCTATGAATATTAAAGGACACTTATCCTACATATCTTACCCATTATATGTTATATACTCCTATAAATATTCATGCTTCCAATGCACTCACACAAGAGGAACGTTATTTCCATATAAACACTTTTCACTTAGATACACTATATGAACCATATATATTTCAAAATATGTTTGAGACTCATGTGTTATATCATTGGTTTCTATCACATTATATGGATTTTTATAGTAAATTCTTCACTATAATACATGGAATAAATAATTTATAGCACTAAAACGCCGAGGGAGATCAAATCAACATGCAACTCTACTAAGCCACTCCACAATCTTGAATTACACAATATAGCTAGGTCACAATGTTCAATAACCCATCAATAATAATATCCCAAATTTATTGAAACCCACATCAATTCTTTTTCACCCTATTTCAATACATGATGATGTTATCATCACTCATTATATGACTTCTTCGTACTCTAGGTGGTCACCAGACACTTCCAAATCTACTAGATATGTTATGACGTCTCAAAAAATGAGACTCAACCCTATAATCAAACATTCCCCAATCTTTATCTAGAACAAGGATGAATTATAAGTACAACTATAAAAATAATAAAATTGAATCATCCTTATTGATTCTTTGTAACAATTATTTTATTAAAATTCTAATGAAGAGATGTTGTTCTTCTAGAAGTTACCAAAATATAGGATGTCCTCTCAACATGTACTCTAAAATATGAATAGTGTAATCAGACAGACTATTTATTTATGCATGATAGGTAGTTTTCATTTGAATATAAATAACAATAACTTTTTAGAAACACCAATAGAATTGTGACATAAAAATGGTATCCTTATTTGAAACAATACTATGAGGAATACCAATTACGTACAATATCTCTTCAATATAGATAATTCCTATATCATCAAATGAAAAAAAAATTGGATTGATATGATATGAGCAACTTTAGTTATCTGATATGAATCACCATCACTATGTCAATTCCCCTAGGTGTCCTAAAAAAACTTTATTAAATTGGGGATCATTTTTTCTATTTCTATTTAGGAATCTATTGTTGTTGTAAAAAGAAAGTAAGAAGTTGGTGATCAGCCTTAACAAGATGATAAGTGGAGAACCATTTGATGAAAACCACAATGTACCATTACATCCAATGACAATAGTATTTCCTATTCATTTCCTTATACAGTTTAGTAAAACCCATATTCACAATATCTCAGGAGGCATATGAGTACCTCATCATTTCGTCAAACATGATCATGGAAACTATGGTTTGACATCAAACATCAAGGATCCCATATTTGTTAAAAAATAGTTTAGGGGTGGATCCCCACTATATATAAAGTATATAATAATAATAAATTCTGGATATAATTTTTATAATCTATTCACCCTATGAATGTGTGAAAATTAAAGAGATATATATGTAAGGATTGATTGGATATATTACTCTTAAATGATAAGATACATCTCCATAGTGGGCCATCTACTATCACTCTCCACTTGTCACATGGACTACTAAATCCTCCATATTTCATCTCAGCGTGACTATGACTATGTTAGCCATTCAAGGGGTTCATGGAA
The DNA here is from genome assembly GCA_963277665.1 of Viscum album. Taxonomy (NCBI): domain Eukaryota; kingdom Viridiplantae; phylum Streptophyta; class Magnoliopsida; order Santalales; family Viscaceae; genus Viscum; species Viscum album. The sequence continues at coordinate 1,368,982,423 of OY728138.1, read as the reverse complement.
GATCAATTTCAAAGGACTATAAGTACCCATTAAATAGTTTCCATCGATGGGTTAGATCCCACGGTGATAACATATAATTTATAGTGTAATAATATATATATAACATAATGTTCTCTCACAATATGTAATTCATCCAAAATCTCAATGAGCAGACCATATCTTCCAAATCTATGTCATGGGATCAATAGTTCTTCTCATGAGGCCTCAAATATTTGGATCCATAAGGGACTATACAACTATCATGAATCATGATAGATCCATTCCCAACTCAGATGCATCACAATATATGGTATACAGTGTACCCTAAATGAGTATGTCTAGGATTTTCATTGTGGTCAATATATCATCATAATCATTGATGTAAATCATATAATATTCAACCAAAACAAACATCACTCTATTTTGTTTAGGAATTCCATCGTCTCTAAGAAATGATAGAATCCATTCTTAAGTATCAGGTAAGTACCATGAATACTGAGAAAAATATGTATCTAAAACAATTCTATGGGACAGTACCAATAGAAAACTAATACATCCTTGTAAGGATCTACATAAACAACCTCCTCATATATTACATGAAATTAAAATTCTAATTGGTCAATCAAAAAATTTCACATTGATATTGTTTCATACAGTTGAAGCCCACATAGTGTATCGAACACAATTATTTATGGTAGTCTGAATTCCTCCCTTAAATTAGATTATATGTTAATTTAATCAAAAAAATGTCCATGATAGTTCCAAGACAATGATGGGGAAACTGATTCATTAGGGCCATGAATACTACTGGTGTATTCATCAATGAAAACCACATAAAAAATACTTGTATAGAACATATCATATCCTAATGGAAGTGTGTCATCAGTATGATGGTCTCACCCTTGTCCAGTGATAATATAATCCCAATCTTTCATAGAGAAAAATATAGATCACCTAAGATGATTGAATAATCTATTGATACATGGAGGTGAATATTTATTCCTAACCACCGATTGTATCAAATTCTAATTGTCCATTCATATCTTCAATTTGATATTCACTTTAAAAGTGAATTTAATTGGAGAATCATAATGAGATATACTTAGCTATAAAATGATTTTCCCATAAATTCAACTAAAATACACATTACCCCTTTTACCTCTCCATGATACATCTTTTATTGTTGTATGTATATGGAATCTCCAACTAGAATAAGGTCGATAGTGACCTCATCCTACCTCTTAGGATGAAACTGCATAGAAATACTATATAAAAAGATCCTTGAATTGATAAAATACAAACAAACCCTTCTGAATCTCACCATTGTCCAACAATATTCTAGGAACATGTTATATAATACCACTCAACTGCTTCATGTTCATGGCCAAAATAAAACTCTTATTAGTATTATTCTACAAAATAATTGGAAATATCACCCAAAAGAGATTTGAGTGATACACATCAATTAAAAAAACAATGTTGAGATTGATATAGTACCATATAATCCATTACAATTATCAAATAAAATTATATCATCATTAATATGATGAGATCCCAAAACAATCTATAGCTGACAATCATGTGCGAGCATTCCCTACATCCATGAATTTTCTTAATATGATCCCATATTGGTGTTTCTATCAAATCCACTCTATAAATGCACTACATTTTTATACCTAACAAATAAATGAACTATTATAATATATAATATTTAGATTCGAATATTTTGATTATGTTATAACTTAAATTGGATCCACTTGAATCTTAATTTTGATTGTAGTCGATCAAAGATACTAATCAATACGAGTAATCTACATGGAATGTAAGAAACTAATCCCTTTGTCCTAAAATCTATTATACTACACCCAATGATGCACTAATATATTATACTCATTTCTCATTAACATTTTAATCACATATATTATGTAAAAAAATAATATTTTATGAATTTTGTTTCATTAAATAAAATATAACTGTTTGGTAGATTTTATTACATGAAACCCTGAGTCCATTTGAATAGAAATATAATGAACAGTTATAAAATGGTATATAAAATGGAATTCATTAATATTAAAAACCATATCATTAAAAATCATTATAATATTTTCATATAATTAAAATATAGTTATTAATTCATTGTAAATGTGTACTCATTTGTTTTGTAAAATAATTTTATGTTTCAAAATAGTGTTTTCAAAAAATAGTTGGGTTTTTCAATTTAATAATAAATAATTATAATTAATTTATATTAATTTAGTCAATATTATTTTATAATATAAGTATATATTCTAAAATTATCATTTTAATATTATCTCATTTTTATTTTTTAGAATATTTCCTAAAAGATTTATTTTTCATTCAATATTGTAAAATGCATATATTTTGTAAAAAAATAATTTCATTCTAAGTAAATTTCCCCTTATATATTGAATTTTAACATAAATTAAAAAAAGTAACATTTATTTTTAAATAACATAAGTAATATTTCATGAGTAATCATTATAATAAATTTTGATATAAGCTCGTTTTTTCGTCTTAAAACACATTTTTCTAAAAACTCTTTTCATGCAGGTAATGTGTTTTTATTTTAAAAATTAAATTAATCTATATTTATTATTATTTTAATTTTAATTTATATATTATATATTCTATCATATATTTTAACATTAATATTCTTGTTTTTATAATGAATGAAATTTTCATAAATTATGTATTATGCTCGATGATTGAATTTTTTAAAACCTGTTTTCAGTACTTGTTGTGCATTTCATCAAAATTAAAATATACCATATATAAATATTTAATATATTAAAATAGATTATATATTTTTAGTCATAACAACTCATATAATCTCATAGGGTGAACTTAAATTTTGTCCAAGTGATTAGTGAAAATGGTAAAATTTTGGTATAATGATTATGGTTAAACTAGTTTACCGAGGGGTGGATTAGAAAAAATAAATCAGAGAATTATTCAAACACACACCAATATAATTATTATTATTGAATATATTACAAACATATATAATAATAATATCAAATAATAATCCATTTTTATGCACAATTCTATGAATGTGACATTATATAATTGAATTCTGTAAAGAAAATCCATGTGTATCCCTACAATCACATATAAAATGTAACCTCTCATTCTCCCTTAATAATATAATTGGTGACATTTATCTTACCAAATACTAAATATAAAGCCTCCCTATAATATATATGTTCATTTTTTATTATTTTTTCATCTCCTAAGACAAATCCTTTATTTCTTATAGTGTAAGCCAAAATAGGTATCCCAAAGAAGATGTATAGATCTTAACCAAGCTCACTCAATTTTATTTCTTATTATACTACCAAAAAACATGTTATATATATATATATAAATGATTAATAAGTTATAAATAATATTATATTATATTATTATGATGATGAAACAACCATTTACTAGCTCTTCTCAATGAAATGGGAGACGAATATATCGCTCGTGTGAACCTGTGGACTAGTGCCTCCACACAGTGATACAAATAATTTTACAACACAATAATCGATGGATGGTTAATTTGATAGATTTAATGTTTATATATTATATTTTTTTATATAAAAATTATTTTCTAAATTTTTAACATTATCTACCATTCTTTTATTCCAACCATTTAAAAATGGAAAGTTCACTCTTGTTCATGTATGGTCTACCATCTTCATGTTGTGATGTAATTCATTTTTCATCATATATTAATTTGAATTATTATAAATATGAATATAATGAATATATATGACATATTTATTTTATGATTATAATTTTGTATATTATGGAACAATGATAAATTTTTGTGGAATATTATATTTTATCCAAAACGTACATGAAAAATAAGGTAGTTAAAACTCTGGATGATGATAATATGAAATATTGTTACTAAATGTTTGAAAATATATTAAAATTAGAAAATATATGGTATTATTGGAGTTATATTTAATAGTATATATTTATAATAAATTTTAATTTGTTATACATAACCATGGACTAATTTCGTGGAAATATGGAATTTAGGTAAGGGTTTTATTATAAAGCCCCAGCCTTAAAAATTACATAATCATGAATTAGGATAACAATTCACATTGAGGATATTTTCAAGTTTACAGTTTTAGGTAATTAGGAAATAACTATTAAATTAAATCTAAAATAGTACAAAGTAAAAACTTCTACTCACTATCCATTTTTTCTTGAAATAAAAACTCTTAAAATAAAACAATAATTTTTTCATGATATAAATTTTCTTTAATTCTTCTTTTATCTTACCCTACCTTATACCATGAAAAAAAATTTAGAAAACATGGGATGTGCATTAAAATCTCGTTAAGGGTTATAAAATAAAGAAATAAATCATTATTCCATCAATACATAAAAATCATAAGCTCTTTAACACACCTCTTGAAATCCAAAAATTTATGAATAACACATAGAAATCATAAATCCTAAAGGTAACTTGTGGCATACACAACATTCTTATGTTATAGCTTTCACAGCTATATTGGGAGTTATGTTTTGAATACCCATAATATTTTATTCCCTAAATCTCTTAGGAGAAACATTAACATTTACCTCCATCACGTTACCCAATGCGTTGGAGAGCTATCTCAAGATCACTTACTGTAGGTTTATCTTATAACCACCCTTATGCATAAAAATTTTCAAAGAACCATAACATAATCATAACACATAATACAATCATAATGTAAAGATACCATTTCCACATTGAAATAAAAATATATAATTTTAATATATTGAGATAATAAATCCTCTTTCAAAACAATTTTCCATACTAAAAAATGTAACAAGAGTATATGGTATTTACATTCCTTTTAAAAACATTACAGCTTGTTAATGAAGCCAACTATGAAATAATGCTTTCGGTGGAGGAAGGGTCATTATCACCACATAAGTTAAAAAGAAACATTCCCTTTTTCATTTATTAAAATTTTATGTTGAATAAATATTACTTTTAAAATTAAATTAAAAGTAAAAGTGATTTATACACCGTATAATATTTTGTATAAATAAAAATTTTCCTCATTGAAAGGTGATTAAGATGAAGTCCCTTGCCTCCTATCTGACTTGACCCGTTCGTTATTTAATCTCTAAAATAATAAACTAATGTTAATTTATACATGGTTTGGAACCTTTTCAATTTTATTATTCATTTTATCTCATTTATTACCGCATTATAAACATTACATAATCATTTGAGTTAATAATAATTGTTTTGTTCATATTTGGAACTTGAGTAAAAAATGAACATCTTATATATACGAGTTGTCCATGTGGTCAAAATTCCATTATCTCTAGAATGATATTCCTGATTTAGATATCATATATATCATATATATCTAGTGTATATAATTTTATATATTATATTACATAACATTTGGTGATAATAAATGAATTACACTATTAATGGAGATGGTAAGCCGTACATACGCATGATGGAAACATTCATTTCTATTTCGTATTTAAATGAATGAAAACATAATGATACATATGTATATTATAATTCCAGTATAATATCATATATTATTTCATGAAATCCAACCTTTATATGTTTCGTGTATGGAATGAACGAGTCATATCACTTTGAGGGGGCGGTAGTTCGCACTTCCTCAAATGAAATTATCGTATTTACCCATTATGGAAACCATAAATGTATGATATAAATGAAAACTATATAAGTATAGAGACAATATAAAAATAATATATATCACATATAAATACATTTCCATCATATATTACACCATGAGAGGTGGTAAGAGATATTTGAACAATCATCATTTCGTGAGGAAGTAGTTCTTCATCCATTGAAGAACTATGTTCGCACCCATTAGATGGAGATGTGTGGAAGGGTAGTTCTAATAATTTTCAAATAAAAATACTAGTATATTAAGGATACTGATTTTTATAAAATAACTAGATAAAGAGTGTTTAGGGGGTTGGAGAATGAAAATAAATGAAAAGTACTTGAGAGAAGATATTAACCTTAAATCAGGTAACTCCCATTAGTTTGAACCAAAAGGTTTCATTAAATTACCTTTTTCACCAATTAAGGCTTCTAGGTGGAAGAGAGGGATGTTGGGAGATTATTGGAGAATAGTTTGGACAAGACATGGTGCTTGATAGTTGAATCTAATGGGTTTGAGGTCATTGACTTTTATAAGGGGGAGGAGGGACTCGTTAAGAATGTTTGAAAATATTATTTTATTATAAAATTATTTTTAGTTTCAAAAGGTCCAAAACTCATTAAATTAGAAGATAAAATGAATATAAGTCTAAATAAATCATACAATAATAATTGGAAATGTATTGGATATTTTTTCAATCCTTATCTTTTTAATTTAACCATTTTTAAACTTATTTAACTTTTACATTGTCTTCTTGTATATTCAGACTATATGGTTATAATATTTACAATAAAATTTGAAGGGAACAGAAATGGATCCTTAATGAAATTTGTAACATTATATATTTTATTTTACTGATTATTATATTATTAAGACTATTTTATCATTTAATAAAATATTAAATGATTTAAAAACTCATTTATGTCAATTTTATACTATTTGTATCCTGAATTTTTTAAAAACCAATAAAAACGTAAGGAATTAGACAAAAATTCAATAATTAAATGATTAAAAGTAATAATCATCCATAAAACTCTTCAATGGAATAAAATGAGTCATATTAATTTTATTTTAGTATTTTTAACCTCATTTATTTGAATCATTCATTAATAAGGTAATGACTAAATCACCATTGTGTCATAAATAAATATATTTATTTGATGTATAATAATTATAAATAAAATATCATGATGTAGTAAATATTTTTTAGTTTATAATTACTATTTATAGTTTAAACTACCACTTATAAAACCCCATATACAAATTCTATTACTAAAAGATATATGTTTATGTTACATTTTCCTTAACTTTAATATAATATTTATAAAATGTAATCATTACTTAAAAGTGGCACCATGGGGTCCAAAAATTGACTCAAGGATGCCCATGGTCGGACATGAATCAGGTAATAGGCTTAGGACATGTGTTAGGGTAATTTAAAAATTTAAAAATTTTATTTTTTTACCCTAATTTACCATATCAACCCTTTAACCATGGTAAAGAAAATATTTACTAAAGTTACTATTCACAATGTTTAAAAATAAAACTTACCTTTTTACACAATTTGGACCACCTAATTAAAAATATGGAATCCATTATTCCATATTCAAAACAAAAAATATGAAAAAATTAATTTAATATTAATTCATGGTTTCAAAACCAAAAGGCATGTTTTTAAGATTTAATAACTATCAAAAGATTGACATTTTTTATGTCCAATTTGTAAGTGCAATTACCTTAAAAGTGAAGAATTATATTAAATTTTAAAAATATATTCCAATTTCAATTTAAAACCAATTAAAAGGAAAATCTAATTATATTATAAAATTAGATGAAAATGTAGTTTTGACTTAAATTGCAGTATTTTTCACTATTCATTAAAAATGAACTTTATCAAAAAATACCAAATATTAACCGAAATTAATTTTTGGTGTCCCATTTCTATATAAAAATTTATTTAGTATAATATAACATATAAAAGTGAAAAAATATATATTTAAAATTGGTTTTCCATCAAAAGACGGTAAAATGAACTTTAAAAAATATTAGAGTTTTTCTTGCTTAAAATCAGATTCATTCCCATTTTAAGCCTCCAAATTTTATTGGACAAATGTAATGACATATATCAAACTTGTATAATAATATTTTAGTTTGTTACGTTCATTCTATCCAATACAACAGCTAGTCATTAACTACTATATTAAATATTATTATATTATTATTTTATAGTATGACTCAGCCTTGTGTGAAACATGAGATTTTAGAGAATCTCATTGTTACCTGATAGGTATACCATCTAACATAGCATAACCTTTAAAATAAAACTAATAATTAATTCAAAAATATTAATATGTATAAAAATATCATATCCTTTATTTACCTAGGATGTTACATTCTTCCTCCCTTTTAGAAATTTCATCCTCGCAATTTTTATACACTTATCAAATAAGTTTAGGTATTTATCCCTCATATCAATCTTATATTCCCACATTTCCTCTTCAACCATATGGTTTTTCTTAAAAACCTTTTCACGATTAAATACCTTATTCCACAACCCTTTCTCTCTTCGGTCATGAATTTGGACTAGTTATTCCTCATATTAAATATTCTCATCCAACTGAACTACCTCAGAACTCAATACATGAAATGGATCCTGCATATACTTTATCAACATCAAAATATGAAAAACATTGTGTACCTGGGAGAAACATGAAGGTAACTCCACTATTTACAAAAATGATCCAAATTTATAGAGGATTTTATAGTGTTCAATGACCCTCATACATATATTCCCCTTATTACCAAAACACATCACACTATTCCATGGAGAAACTCTAAGAAAGACATAATCACCTACCTTGAAAGAAAGATCCTTCATCCGGTTATCAATATAAATTTTCTACCTGGTCAGATTTGTCCTCATGTGCTTCTAAATCAACTTAACATTTTCTTCCATCTCTGCTACCAAATCTGGTCCCATCAGTTTCCTTTCACCCACTTCATCCAAAAAAGTTGGAGATCGACACCGCTTCCCACATAATGCCTCAAATAAAGTCATATATATACTTGAATGAAAACTATTATTATAAGAAAAATAAACCAATGAAATATGTTGGCCCCAGCATCCCATGTAATCAATTGAAGAAGCATGTAGTATATCTTCCAATGTCTGAATTGTTCATTCTGATTTCCCATCTGATTGAGAATGAAAAACTGTAATAAAATTTAATTCAGTACCCAAAGACATCGGAAGGCCTTTCCTAAACTTAGAAGTAAATCTGTGGTCACGATCAGATATAATGGAGAGGGTAACTCCATACAACCTGACTATCTCATTAACATACAACTGAGAATCATGATCTGGAGACAAAGTATCTCGAATAGGAAGGAAATGAGCATATTTAGTCAATCGATCAGCAATAAACCATATTTCATTTTTACCTAGATATTTCATTGGTAATCCCACAAAAAATTCCATGGACACATTTTTTCATTTCCAATTTTGCACTCAAAAAGGGTGAAGCATCCCTTTTGGTAACTACTGCTCTTCATTAAATTATTAAAAATTCAAACACTTCCTAGTAAATTCAGCAATATCACTTTTCATTCCATCCCACTACTAATAATCCCGAAGATCCTTATACATCTTAGAACATCCTGGATGAACTGAAAAAGGAGAACAATGACCTTAACATAACAACTCTTCCTTTAACTGTGAATCACAAGGCATAGATAATCTCTTCCCAAATATCAAAATACAATCATTATCAATGTTAAATTCAAGGAACATACCCTTCTAAATAAACTATATTTTTTCTAAAAATCACTATCTTCCATCTGTGATTGATTAATTTTGTATGATAGAGTTAATTTTACTGGCACCTAGAAGAAAATATAGAAATTTCATGCACTAACAACTTCTATGCCAAATATTATTAAATATTAAAATAAAGGATCTTGTTCCAAACCAAACATGGTTAATATACCATTACTTTTCTAACTCAAATCATTCACTACATTATTTTCCATTCCTGTATGGTAATGAATCATGAAATCATAATACATGATTAATTCCATCCACCTCATCTGTCTCATGTTCAATTCTTTACGAGTGAATATATATTTCAAATATTTGTGGTCAGTATATATTTTTCATTTTACTCCATGCAGATGATGCCTCCAATATTTTAATGATAAAACAATAGAAGCTAATTGTAAATCATGTGTAGGGAGATTTAACTCATGAGGTTTAAACGGATGTGAAACATAAGGAATTACCATATCATTTGAATTAGGACACAACCATTCCATTTCAATGAAGAATCCCTGTAGATAACAAACTCGTCATTAATAAAAGGTAATCCCAAAATTTGAGAATTCACCAATCTTCTTTTAAATTCATGAAAACAATCATCAAATTTTTTTGTCCAAATGAACATAATACCTTTTTGAGTTAACATGGTCCTTGGGCTAGGTAACCATGAAAAAGTTTCAACAAAACTATGGTAATAACCTTCTAAACCATGAAATGTATAGATCTTGGTTATAGTTTTGTGTCTTGGCCATTCTTCTACATTTTTTGTTTTATAAGGATCAACGGTTATTCCATTTTTGAAATAATGTGACGAAGGAATGAAATTTGTTATCACCAGAACTCACACATTCTAAATTTTCTATACAATTTCTTTTCTTTTTAGGTTTTCTAGAAAAATCTTAAATTACGTTATTTATCCTATCTACTTTTGGAATAAAACAAAATAACATTAATAAACACAACCACAAACTTATCCAAGAACTCACGGAAATTTCGATTCATAATATCCATGAATACATCAAGTGCATTAGTAAAACCAAAATGCATAACGAAAAATTTATAATGCTCATATATAATACAAAATGTGGTATTCAAAATGTCTTTTTCATTTACTTTAAACTAATGGTACCCCAACCTCATGTCAATCATCAAAAAATACTGATCTCCCTAGAGCTGATAAAAAAAATCATCGATATGAGGAAAAGGATACCCGTTCTTAATAGTGTTATTATTCAATGCTCTATAATCATTGAAAAGTATCATTGAACCATTATTCTTTTAAACAAACATGATATAAGCACCCAATTGTGATGTGATAGGTTGAATAAAACCTTTATCTAATAACTCATGTAATTGCTTCTTTATCTCTAAAAATTCAATTTTAACTATTTGATAAGGGGTTTTTGAAATTAACTTAGCATCATGAACTAAGTAAATAGTAAATTCTACATCCTGGTTAGGTATTATACTTGGAAAATCATCTAGAAAAACATCAAGATACTCATTTAACACTGCCACATCATTAATCTAAAAAGTTCCTTATTTCTAAACAATATGTGAATGTTAACATCCATTTCCATATTTTAGTATTATCTCCACTTCTTGGCATGTTATCATAAGTAAAGATTCATTAATGTTGACAAATAGAAATTATTTCTAAAAAGAAAACTCTTCAGCTCTATCGTGAATCTTAGCATGATAAATGGAAAGCCAGCACATACAAAAAATAACATCAAACTCTACTAGAGGAAAAAAAATGTTTTTAGGTAGATTCATTCCGCACATAAGGACATTAAGGTTCTTAAAATTTATTTTTGCCTCAAAATTTCGTCCCGGTGTTTTTACCAAAATTTCAAGATTTATATCTTGAGATGGAATTCCCAATTTACTATAAAATTTCTCAGAAATGAATGAATTTGTAGACCCTGAATAAAACAACACATTGGAATAATCTGAATAAACAAAAGTGTAGTTGATACTACTTCATTCAATGTCCCAACATCTACTGATGTAGTTGCAATGGATTTCACCACCCCTTTTACCTTTTAGTCCAACTGCTTTCCCTCAGTTGAGTTCTCTGTTATACCCTCTCTTGTAGAATGACCCATTTAATTTCACATAAAACAATTTAGTGACTGTAAATCAGATTTTGTCTTACCATTACCTTGATCTTTTTCTGTGCAATTATGAGCCTTATAACCCATTATACCACATCAGAAACACTTACCTGAATTCAAAAGGCCTTCGCTAGTGGAATGTTTTCCTCAATTTTCACAAACTGTAAACATTATTTTCTTAACAGAATACTTTTTTGAAGAGTTCTTCCCTTCAATCTTCCACCTCAACCACTTATTCTGTAGTTTTTCAAAGAACACCTGATCATCAGATAACTCTATTACCATTATCTACACACATCGAACAAGATTTTCATAAGTTTTGAACTCACAAGAATCTAATACCTTCGATACATTGGATTTAATCGGAAGTAAAAAATGATGGATTTTACTAACAAGATATGATATGAAATTTGGAGTATAACATGCCAGTCGAGTGAATATTTCTTCATAAGAATCCAATGAGTCATCCTCTTGCCTCAATTCTAGGAATTGTTTTTACATCTTAAGATGAACCACCTTAGGAAAACATTTCATGGAAATATACCATTGAATTTATCCTAATCAAGAGCATCAATCTCCTCACAACCCCTAATATTTTTTACCATCTACCACCACTGATTAGGTTAACCTTCAAAATTTTAAACAACAAGTCTAAACTTTTGTTTTTCTAAACACACCATGGCATCAAAAATATTTTCCAGTGCTTTAAATCACCTTTCACCTAGCACATTGTTAGATGATCCTCTGAATGATGGGGGATGTTGCCTCATTAAATGCTCTATTACTGACATGTTCCTCTATGGTTGATCTGGTTGATATCGTCATAGATTCCATAAAAATTTATATCCTGATTCAATGGATCCATAACTGCAACAAACATTTTAGTTCTGATTCTGACTATCTTAGACTACTGATTTAAAAGGTTATTTTCCTCTTGATGTTGTCCCATCATAGATGCCATGTTTCCTCTGGAAAAAACCATTCTAAATAGAGAAATATTTTAAATGAAGAAACATGGTAATATATAAATTCTTTATCATTTGAATATTACCATAAATTAATTTTTAAACATTAGTTTATCAATATCCTTACTCTTAATGTTGTCTAACCTGACCTATGATACCAACTATAAGGCGGCATCATTAAACATTACATAATAATGAATTAAGTTAATAATTCATATTGAGGATCTTTTCAGGTTTATAGTTTTAGATAATTAGGAAATAATTATTAAATTACATCATACATATTACAAAGTAGATACTTCTACTTAGTATCCACTTTTTTCATAAAATAAAAACTCTTCAAAGTGAAAAAACAAATCTTTTCGTGATATAAATCTTCTTGAGTTCTTCCTTCTTTTAGCCTTACATATACCCTGTCAAAAAAATTAAAAAAACATGGGATGAGCATAAAAATCTCTATAGGGGTTATAAAATAAAGAAAGAAATAATTATTCCATCAATACATACATAACATATACTCTTTAATACACATCTTGAAATCAAAATATTTATGAATAACAGATAGAAATCACAAATCATAAAGGTAACTTTTGACATCAATAACATACTTTTGCTGTAGCTTTCACAACTATGTAAGGAGTTACATTTGGAATACCCATCAAAATATATTCCATAAATATCTTAGAAGAAACATGAAAATTTACCGCCGTCACATTACCCAAAGGCATTGGAGATCTATCTTGGGATCACCTGCCATAGTTTTATCACAGAACCACCTGTATATAAAAAAAATCCCTAGAACCATAACATAAATATAACATATAACAAAAGTATAAAATAATGATAACATTTCCACATTGAAGTCACAATATATGATTTCAATATATTGACAAAATCAATCCATTATCAAAACTATTTTCAATGAGAATATACATAAATAGAGTATATGGTATTTATTTTCCTTTTAGAATCATTGCAACTTGTTAAGGAAGCCAAATATGAAATAATGCTTATGGCGGTGGAATGATCAGTGTCACTGCATATGTTAAAAAGAAAGATTCCATTTTTCTTTTAATAAAATGATATGTAGAAAAAATATTCCATTTGAATTGAAATTATAAGTAAAATGGGTTTATACACCATATATACTAGTGTATAAATCAAAATATGCCTCAATGAAAGGTGATTGAGATGATGTCCCTTAGCTCGTGTCTGACATGACTAGTTCATTCTTTAATCTCTTGAATAATATAATAAAGATAATTTATATTGTCTTCACAACTTTTTTCATGTTTATTATTCCTTTTACATCACTTATTACCATGTTATAAACAATATATAATCATTTGAGTTAATAACGTTCGTTTTGTATATATTAGCAACTTGAGTAAAAAATGAACATCTTATAATTACAAGTTTTCCATGTGGTAAAAATTACATTATATCCAGATTGATAATAATGATTAAGATATCATATATATTATATATTTACAGTATATATATATTTATTTATAATAGTTCATTGTATTTGGAGATAATGAATGTAATGCACCATTAATGGAGACAGTAAGCCGTACATACACATAAACACTACATTCATTTCTATTTCATATTTCATGGAATGAAAAAATAATGATACATCAGTATGTTAAATATTCAGTACAATATCATATATAATTTCATTAACTCCATCCTTTATATGTGTAACGTATGGAATTAATGAGTCATATCACTTTGAGGGGCGGTAGTCCACACATCTGGAAATGAAATATAAATATAATATATATCGCATATAAATACAGTTCCATCATTGTGTCCACCATGAGAGGCCATATGAGATATTTGAACAATCGTCATTTTGTGAGGCAGTAGTTCGTCGTCCACAGATATAGTATGTTCACAACAATCAGGTGTAGGTGTGTGGATGTGTAGTTTTAAAACATTCATAAAAATATCCTATAATATTGAGTATAATGATTTTTTTATAATATAATCTAATAAAAAGTTTTTGGGGGGTTTGATAAGAAAAAAAATAAAAGAACTTGAGTGAATATGTTACCTTTAAATCGGGTAACTCCAATTGGTTTGAACCAAAAAACATTATTGAATTACCTTATGCACAAATTATGGCTTCTAGGTTGAAGATAGAGATTTTGGTAGCTTCTTGGAGTAGATGTTGGATGAGTCAAGGGGATTGAGAGTTGTATTTTTCACAATTCATTAAAGGTAACATATTCTCTCAAGTTCTTTTATTTTGACTTAAAATGTTGTATTTTTCACAATTCATTAAAATGAAATTTTATCAGAAAAATACCAAATATTTAACAAAAGTAAATTTTGATGTCCCAAATAAAAATATGAAGTTTAATATTTCAAATGTATCATATAAACGTGAAAAAAAATTATATTTAAAAGGGGTTCACCATCAAGAGGTGGTAAATTAAACTTTTAAAAATATTAGAGTTTTTCATGTTTAAAATTAGATTCATTATCATTTAAGGCCTCTAAATTTTATTAAATAAATTTAAATAAGTTTTAAAAAAAATTGTAATCATATTTTATTCCCCTCCAATACAACTGCTAGGCATTTACTATTATTTAAAAATATATTATATTTTTATTTTTCAGTATGACTCAACCTTGTGAGCAAGATGCGATTTCGGAGAAACCCATTGTTGCGCATTAGGTACTCCATCGAACATAGTACCCCTTTTAAAGTAAAATTAATATTTAATTCACAAATATTAATAAATATAATGTATAATATCCTTTATTTACTGGGGATGTTACATTAATGGTACAATATAATTTTAACATGGATTGTATATGATTAAACTTGTTGCAAAAAAAATTATATGATATATGAATATATGTATTGTTTATTTTATTTTAATCTGGTTAATTATCAATATTTTATTTTTTTCCATTTCATTTACCTCTATTTAAGTTCTCAATATTATGGAAATTTTTTTAAGGAAAACCCACCATGTTATTATTTTCAATCGATAATATTATCTTCAATGTCTATTTTTTATATGTTTTAAAAAATATTTTCACTGTTATCCAAATATTTTTAAATGTCATGTTTTTTCTTTTTTGAAATTATATTAGAAACATTGAATTAATCTTCTTTTCCTTTTCCAAAAAAGGCCCATTTATATTTTTATGGAAAATTTGGATGAAATATTTGTTTTAACGTACATCGCAAGAGCAATTTTCATTACCACCATGAGTACACATTTCATAGAATGTTCCCAAATAATTCACTATAGATATTTTCCATGATAATTTTTTCATTAATATTATTGAAATTAATATACTCTGAATATTTCATTTCATGTAAAAATTATATTTTCCTATTGAAAGGTTTTTGTGATATTTTGATTGTATTTTTATGTATAACAACATCATTTGACGTCTATTATGATATGTTGGGGATATGATGAAATGTTAACATATTTATTCTTTCAATGAAATATTTATTTTAATTATGATGAAATTTTTAGTAATCCCTTATCCTTTACATAGGTTATTATTTATTGACATGATGAATCTTTAATGATCATATGCCACACATATGTACGATTTTCATAATGTGACAAGTAGGACCAAAAATTATATAGCCCTCCAATGAATTGAATAATGAATGATATATGGTGATATAATAATGACAAGAATTGGTAATAAACCTAGTTTATTTAGATACTTTTTACAATTAGATAGTTATGGGGGCAGACCCTGACTATGTAAATGAGTGAATGGGGAATGAACACAGTCCCCTATAATAGTCTTGGATGTGATCATCAACTAAGGAAATAAATTTCTACACATATGAACCTGCCATAGCCTAATATATAATGATCATGATATGTTTTCATGTATCATGATTTAATATTTATGACTTTGTTCAATTACGTATTATTTTATTTGTTTGAAACAACTTTACATAATATTTCTCGAATAATGATCTTTAAATAATTTAATATGATTATTTTAAGTCTTGACCATGTTATTATACACTTATTCATTTTAAATTACAACTTATGATAAGTTATTGATATCCCATCTCATCACCGTTGCAAAGAATACGATCTTAACCATTCTTTTCCCCCTCAACTAGGCAATGAATAATGGTTTGAATTATGATATATCTTAAATGGGAACTAGTTATGAAGAAATTAATAATATTTGATGTAGATATTGTATATGTAATTTTTTATATATCCATGTTTCCAAATACACAGAACCTCTATCATCCTAGATAATTTATATTTGTGAAATTTATTGTATATCCATATAAAATGATGTAATATTTATATTGGAAAATTATGGGTTATTATTTATGGTATTAGAGGAAGGTTTAATAGATTTCTGTAAACTATGATGAGGAAAATTTAGTGAGAACCCATACGATAGGACTACAAACAATTTAATGTTCCAATTCCAATTATTGTTTAATTATATAAATAGTCACAATAATGGATGTAATAATATATGATTCTAACGTTCAAAACATCACAAAAAACAAAAAACTAATGATATTGATTTTTACATTAAAAAATTTTCAAATGAAAAAGTTATAGAGAATGTCAAAGGATGGGTATTCCTTGAGCCACCAACCTCATTATTGATTACCCCTGAATTGAAATAACCCCATGATTCTTTCCTTCATTAATTTTTTCCCAATTCTAATACCCTCATTAATTGATAACACAACCAAGATGTTCCCTCACCACTAAAACCATGCCTTGCTACAAGAACAAACCCTGATGAACCACACTACAAATATAAATTGGAAACCAATAAATAATCCCATCTGAGACATCCCCCATAGAATTAGAATACAAAATTAACCTAAATAAAAAGTTAATATTAAAAACTAGTATTAAGAATGTATGCTCCATGATGATTTTTATACGTTATCCACTATAAAATTACCTTTATGGTACCAATACTATGAAAATGTAAAATCGTAATTGCGGACACCCCAAAAGAAATCCATCATAGATGTGATCAGATAACCACCTTCAACTTACACATAGAGAACATCATACAACGTTGAAAAAGTTTATGGATTGCGTAATTATGTTCTACGTCCATTGAAATAACAAGCACGGAACCTTGACAATAGGTTCCCTGTATGATAAAATCCAACGGGAAATGCCCAAAAAACCACAAGATGAATTTTCATCCCACACCAATGAAGGTACAAAATGATATAAATTCAACTATGAAACCAATATAAAATGTTAATAGAAGAAAAAATAGATCAAATAGTGTAGACACGTTTACGTTAATATAGGATGGAAGACCTAATGACATGACCATGATCTATCATCGAACTGAGGAACTCATGTATGTTTTAACAAAAAAATCAACTTTGAGATAGAATTATAAACATATTGAACTCTAAATGAAAAAAATACAATGGTAGAGTAAAAAAATGAAAATTAGGGAAGTGTGTTAAATTAATGGAAAAATGAATAAGAAAATTTGTATTCAAGAAAGGTCATAGGAGAATGACCTAAACTATGTAACAACTATAGGGATAAATTTTTTTAAAAATGGATATTCTAATGTTGATAAGTAAATATTAAAATCAAAAGAGGTATATAAATATGGAAAATGAGTGAATAATGAAAGAAGTTTATGGAAGGAGGAGACACCAAAAAAAGAGTCTATATAATCTCCCCCTCCAAGTCCCTTCTTAGTGGGATAACCTAGAGTCGATATGAGAGAATATCAAATGATATTGAAAAGAAATGAGTGTGGTTTATTTAATGAAATACCCCTTGTCTAGATAATACAAGGGTTATGGTTTTTTTATAGATGCATCTAGGTGTAATAACCCCAGAAATAGTTTACTATGTATATCTCATCCCTCTTTATGCTTCCCGATGAATGGTTTCCCACTGCAGAATTAGTTTCACCCTACTAGATGATATGAAAATACAATTTTACACTTTCTATATGATAAAATTTTAATTTTTTGAGTATGAATTAACATTGGTGACCTAGGTCAAACTTAACTATTTATAGGCTAAAAAACATTATGGTTTATATATTCTATTAATGTCTTTCATGATTAATTGATTGCTCATTATTATTTGTATCGCTATGATTTAGGTTCAAGTTAATGATTGGAACTAGAAAGAATCATGTTTATAATAAGTATGACATACGATGAAATGATTGTCCTTATACGATACCAAATGAAATGGGGTATTAAATATGAAAGATTATGATTATTACTAACATGTTATATCATTATATTTTTACCATTCTAAAATATAGGTGAGTTTATGAAGGAACCAAATTAAAGAAAAATTGAGATTCATGATGATCATGGAGGTAAAAATATAAAGATTCCTATATGTCAATAATGATTGATGAAACACCTTTTAAAATATCTCAAAGGAATAAAAAGACATATTAGGTATTGAAAACAAGGACATAGTTGGTGTACATTCCATGGGGAAATGAAATTTTTGGATGAAATAAGGAATTGGAATAATGGTTTCCATAAGGTTAAAGTAGGGGATAATTGTTGTTAATATGGAAATATAGGAATTCTGAAAATCAATTTCATAGGGGAATCTCACGAATAGGATCAGTAAATTTGTGAAATTGAATGTTTTTCTTTTCATAACTAAGAGACTAAGATTGAAATATGAGAGGAAAGAAGTTTTAAAGAGGAAGATAAATAATATTTTAAACAAATTATAATGGATGTGTAATGAATTATATATTTATGTTTTGTTATTATAAAATTAAGTAATAAAAGGGTTTTATTAATGATTTTTTAATTATATGAATCATGAAACATCTAAGGATTTTTTTCACTTTAGATTTTTGTAATGTATTTTCAATCATATATAGAAATGAACTAACAACATAGAATTATTCTATAATGATAAGGTTATAATTTTTCATAAAGAAATGAGTGAAGGGCTGATGACCCATAATATGTACCAAAAGTTGATATATTAATAATTATTTGGGACAAATCGATGGTCGATAAGGTAATGTCAATTAGATAATATTAATAGCCTTGAATTTACTTATTGATTTTAGGACCATGTGATTAATATTAAAATTAATTAAGTTAATATAATTTGTGGATTTATAGAATATATTCTATAGTTTATGATTTTCTGTAAAAAATAAGTATATATAATTTTTTTGAACCATATATTCTTTCAATTTTTTTGGTTATTCCGGTTATTAGCATGTTTAAACAGAATATATGATATATGTACTCACATGTTTGGTATATAAAATTATTAGAAACCTAATGTTATTTTACGATTAAGGTTAATATGTTTTTTTTGAAATTTTTTGGACTATTATAAATTATTGGGTCTTTAAATTGATTTGATATATTTTGGAGGAGTCTAAAGATTAACTTTTTATGAAATGGTTTATGTTGAAAGGTGGTGGTTTTATTATGGTTTCTAAGATTAACGTATTATTTCATCATATTATGATTTATCCACATTAAATAACTTATAATTTTTTTGGTTTGTTTGGAATAATGAGATATAAGGTGTGAAGTTTAGTTTTTTTGTTTTTATGATCAATAAAAATTTAATTTTAGTGAATTAGGAATTAACATAAAATTATATTGAACATTCATTTCATAGAGAATGAGAATATATTTAATTGTAAATTGATCAATGTATCAACCAGTGATGAAATTATACTAATGAAATGGAATGAAATCAAGTAATTGTTATTTATCATAATCTTTTGAAAAATTAATTCATATATTATATAAAAAGTACCTTGAAAATGAAAAGGTTTTTCTTTTTACCATTACATTTGAGGAGTTGATGGTTGTTTTCCCCCCTCACTGATTTATGGTTTTGTGTTTATTAACATTATTATTACCATTTTCTACATCAGTCTCATTTATTATGTTTACATTATAATTCAAATTCATGTATGTATTTTAACTTCCATTTAATTTTATCATTATTTAGGTGACATATTATGTGTTATTTTGGGTAAGGCTTTTGTTTTCCACTTCCTCTTTTCAAAGAAAGTTTTATTGTCCCTTTATATAATATAGGTTTTAGTCAATGGTATTTTTTAATTGTGAGATTTTTATTACGAAGAAAAAAACTACGAGGATTAAATATATTTGAACTACGATTAATAAAACGCCCTAATATTTTAGAATAAATTTTTTCTACAAATAAAATGAATGTTTTTAAAGGATGAATGTCATGAAACCACATTTTTTTAGGAATGGTGATATAATAAATCATTATATGGTATTTTTAAAATTTTAATGTAGGATTATTTGAAACCAAATTATAAAAATTAGGAATACGCGATATATGTTTATTTTTGATTATAAATAATTAATTAATTTTTTGTAAAATCATTTTTTTCTATATAAATGTGTTTTATTCAAAACAAATTAATGAATTTGACAAAGATTAAAATTGTAATTATTTTATATCATTATTATAAATTATATTTTATAAAATTAATAGCATTTTTTATTCCAGTCGTAAAATATTTCCTTTTTGTACTTTTGTTTTAATTTTTTATTTAATTATATAATTTTCAATGAATATATAAAAATACTAATTTTTTAAAAACTATCGTTTATTTACAAGTAGAGGTACCATTGTTTGTTTAGTTTTTACTCTTAAATTATGACAAGAATTATATAATTACAAATAATATAATTATTAAAATAATATTAATCATTGTATTAAATTTATATATATGTTCATTATTTGGTGTAAATGCACAGTTTTGAAAAAAAAAATTATATGTGAAATGTTTTTTATCATAATAAATAAAATTAGTACATAAAAAACATAATTTATCAATAAATTTATATATTATATAATAAATAGTATATTTAAAAATTAATTATGTTGTTCTTATAGGGAATGGAATGTATGTAAAATATGTTTTATGCTTAAATATTTATTTTTCGAATATAGGCTTTCATTACGGGTTGCACGCTTATTTAAAATTTAATTCTTCTAAAAAATGAAAATAATTCTTTTAAAATAAATTTAATATTTGCAATCAGAATAATTAATAAATTATAAGAGTTTCAAATAAATTTTTGGTTATAGTGAATAGTACAAACTATATATTTTTGTAACATAATTTTAAAACGGGCTTATTGAGGGGGTCCAACCAATAGATAAGTGTAGGATTTCCCCCCAAGACTATATAACATTTTTATTATTTCTATATAAAAAAATTATATTATAATAATATAAAATATATTTACATATATATCTATAAGTCCATTAAATTGACCTTATATAATTGAAATCATTTAATAAATTTCTTGTGTGTCAAACCACTCGCTTATAAAACATAACCTTTCATTCTATATTATTCACAGTATTTGGTACTTATATATTCGAAAATCAGTAATTCAATACATTCTTTATGTTTTTAAATTATTACCAGAGCTTATATGTTTCACCTATGAACAATTATTTATGGCACAAGGCATAAGAAAAATGGGATCTTTCAAGAATTAGGTATAGATTTTAACAAAGAACTTTCAATTTAATTTATTGTTCTACAATCCATAAATTTTTTGTATCCATAAAAACAAGTTTCATATAGATTCATCAAGATATTTATATTTATTTAGGATGATTTTATAACCATTTACCCCTTCTCCTTGATATAATTGGAGATGAAAGTATTTCTCATGCATATATGTGGATTATTACATCCACATAGTAATACGACTCATTTTAAAACTCGATCATTTGTGGTTGGTTTTTATGATAGTTTTAATTATTCTATATTATAATAATTTTATAATTATGATATTATATAGTTTAATTAAAAAATAATTTACTATGTTTGAATCCATCGAAAAATGGGAACATCACTCAGGCATACATACAGGCTGTCATCTTCACGTAGTGATGTAATACATTTTTTCACCACTACTTTATATGATTGTTTAAAAATATTTTCATAATGAATAAAGTTCGTTTTATATCATACTAAAATTATATATTTTATAGAATGAATTTAACTATGTCTGGAAAACATCTTTTGATCTCAAACAAACATGAAAAATAAAGCAGTTTACACCATATTTAATGATGACAATAATGGGTTGTTATTGAAAAGGTAATAAGATATTATAGGTAAAGAATTTATGTTATTATTGGTAAAATTTCTTTATTTAGTTATATTAAATATAAAATTATTATATATGATCTTAGTGAACATACCAAGAAAAACAAACTTGAGGAAATATTTTTATGTTAAATTTATATTTTTACTAATATTGTTTATAAATAAATTTTTTGATGATAAATATTTTTCTTATCTCACCCAAATATTATATATTTTAATATACTTTGGTTAGTTTAAGAGATTCCATTTTTGAATTTAATTATCCTCTCTTTATATTTTCTAGATACTGATAGAGGTTAGTATAGAAAACCCTACAGTTTTTTCTCTTTTGTCACGAATCTTTTCTTCAATTTCCATATTTTAATGAAAATATTTTGAATAAATTATTCTATTATAAAATGATTAATACAAAAAAAATTTACGAATATTTAACTTTTTTAAAATAATTTGATGTCATCTTCTTATCATTTTACCAAAAAAGAGATTCTAACTTTTTATTGACAATATGAATGAATTTTTTTAACATACAATAATGAAATAATTTATCTTCCCTAAAAAATAATATATTTTTATATTACTTTATATGTTTCATTAGTTTATTTAAATGAAATTTCGTTCTTTTATATCTTGTAAATTTTTGATTCTGAATAACTAATATCGAATATAAATAGTATTTTCCTAAATAAATGTTCTTGTGATCTATAAAATGAATATTTATATTTTAAAAATCATTTGATTATTATTATTACTTACTAAGGATATGATTCAATGTAAAAAAAGTATACTATCTCTAACTAGTTTACGGTTATGATTAAGAATTTTTTTTGAAACCCATATCATTTCTACAATTTATGATTTGATGATATGGTGAGTGATTTATGATCTTATGAAACACATATGTATTGTCTTTATTATGTATCAGCTGGGACTATAATTATATATCACTACATTTCATTGGGAGTATAATGATATCCCATGAAATAATATGGACTATAAATTGGATTGATCATAGTTCAATATGGGACTTTTTCCAATGATATAGTTTGGGGATTAAACCTTGAATATGGAAATGATGGAATAAGGAGTGATCCCAATCAACAATGTTAGTCTTGGAAGTTATGCTATACTAATGAAATAATTTTCTATACATAAGATCATTCAATGAAATTATATCTTATGATTATGATTTGTAAGGCCGTTCTTTGGATTATTGATTATTTCAAACTCTTATGTGTTATTTAATTTAATTGAAAAACCATACACAATGATTGATTATTAATTATCATTTACACATTGAGTATAATTATTGTAAAAATTAATCATGTTATCATTCCATTATAATTACATTATTTTAAATTATGATCATTGATTGATATATCATCTTTTTACCTGTATAGATCATCTGAGATTTCAACTTCTAATGTTCCTTGTCCCCAACTTATGCATATTTTTTAATAATAATTTATCTAATAAGGGTTCTTGTTGTGATTAGATTAACTTAAAATTTTATAGAATTTTTATAGAATTTTTTTACATATCTATGTATCTAAAGAAACCAACCCTCTATAGTTCTCATGCATGTATTATACTGAAATGTATTTAATATTTATATAAAAGTTTTTAATATTTATGATTTAAATACAAGTGTCAGTATACACTACATCATCCTGAACAACTATTTGAGATCATGTTTCCTTCCTTAATAATATAATATATTCCACTCTATAACATTACAACTGTATGGATCACAATCAATAAGAAATCATTGGGACCTCTTGTAAAATCTCATAAGCGGTCCCATTATTACTCAAGATCTGGGTTGAACTTGATGTCCATCACAACGAGTCCAAAATTTGGACAATCCCTCTAATCTAAAGGAACTAAAATTAAATTCCTCCATATATAGTAATAGGTTAACCTACACATAGTGAACCCTAACCACCACCACCACCCTAGAATGAACAATCAAAATCTTGTTTCATATTTCTAGAATACCAAAAAGTAGTCCCCCAAGGAGAATCCACCATCCATAAGGCTTGTTCATCTATCTGGGTTCTCTTAGTAATAAGAACCTGATTCAAAATAACCAAATTAGATAGAAGACAACACAAATTTTCCTAAAATAAGACTTTATTCCTTAGTCCTTCAACATAATTTCTTGATCTTATCCCAACATCCTTTTCCTCCATAAAGGAAAAATGATGAAAATCCAGGAAGATATCAGTATTTTATATCATAAAAATGCCTTCATACCAATGATTCATAAAATCCCCATACTTACCCATCATTAGAGTCTCTCGGAGGAAATGATCGAATAAAGGATTCTTAAAGTCGTTATAGGACAACCCCGAATGGTGATATATCATGATTAAGATAACTCATTGATGCTGAGATAAACCTAAAGGAATATAATGTTCTAACATAACCCTTATTTCTAGGGGTGAATTATTATTGTTAAAGGTCATCTAAATTTACTATGTACAGAATTTGGATTCCTTGGGATATTCAAACCAAGGTAACAATGGTAAATGATTCATCTTTAGCTCCCTAAACAGGTCAGATGTCATAAGAATAAATCAAGATAACTATCTCTCCATTTACTATATAACTTATTTTAAAATCACATGTGGATAAAAATCCATCTATAATGATAATTATATAGTAGGATCCAGTCCTACCACTTATAGGGCATGCTCAACAATAAAATAATATAACATTAGTAGAGGTAGTTGTCAATGCAATACTATCTATTTTTTAAACACACACCATAAAAAGATCCCCATAATTTTTTACAATATCATATTTTATGGAATTAGATAACATAAATAAAAAACTACTATAATTTATACCTTATATAATAATACTAATTATCCAGGTTCACTTTGGAGCACTATATACCAATACCAAAGGCCAAATAACACACATAGAATATCCATATCATTTCAGTTCTGTTAATTTTCAACAAAACATAAAAATGGAGTCTGAATTAAATTGAATATTTATTTCAAGTAATATATTAAATAAGATTATAATTTATAATTGAAATTTAATTTCACACACACCATATAATTGTTGATATAAAACATTGAAAAAATTAACCATTCAATAATCATTAAGACAATGTACCTTCATCAAGATGCATGGGAAAATAAAATTAGTCGATGAGAACACATCAAATAACTGATCCAAATAACTTAGAAATGTAAACAATCAATTGGAATCATATGAATGAGATTTGAATTCTATGTTCCTATAATTATTAATAAGAATACACAATCTCTTAATTTTATAGAAAACATTTAAATACATAAATCATAACCCTATAAATTGAGTGTGTCACTCTAGGTGGAATCAGAAAATAATGAATGTCAATACAAAGAACGAAAAATCCCTCATAAGGAATTTGTGATTTCCACATACATTGGTTAGTTTTTTCTAATAAAAAATTTCAAAAAATAGTTCGATAATAACTTATATTATTTCATTATTTACCAAGTACAATAGAAAAATGAAATATTTTTTAATCCACTTTGTAGCACCCTGACTTAGTTGCAGTTCTAAAAATAAGATCACAGTTTAATATGGATTTCATGTTCACCTCCTTATATATATGTGGCTTCTATATTACCATGTGAATCTATGATGGTATGGTGGGGAGAGTATACCCACATATCAAAGTAATATAAATGAAACAATAATAAAAATATCATACATTATGTGAATAATGAGAACAGACATCTCATTATGTTCTAATAAATAAATATGAACCATATAATATTAAAATCAACTGTATACATATCACGAAATTTAATATTTACATAAAAATCCCATGTGGGTGGATTATAATTACCTATATCCAAAAATAACAAAATATTAAGCTAGGAGACTCCACAATACTACTACCTTGTGAAATCCTTGTCTTATTCCCCATTATAAATAAAAATAATAATTTTCCCTCAATCATAGGGAGATTTACTGTATACGATCCAGTAACCATGATGTTCGCTCAGTTACCAATGATGACCAGAGTATTATGGGAGTACAATGCATTAGGAAAAAAACTATGGTGTATATAACCATATACAATCTAAGCTCTAGTTAATGATAATTTTAATTATAATATAATAGAGACATTGTAAACTAATATCATTGTTGATTGATCTCTAGGTAGACACACAATATCACCCATAACTTCTTTGATGAGTGAAATATATCTCAGATAATTATATAACACAGGGAATCACATAAATACAGATCCTTGGAGCTAATACTGAGAACCACATAATCATCATTGTAGGTGTAATGGTAGGTTGTCTACTATTTTTAGTAAAATATGATGTACATAATTAAAAACTAGTTACCAATGTAAAACACAAAATTTTAATGTGTAAAAATTTAATAGTGAATGAAAAAAAATATATTACAAAAAGTGATAAAATTAAAATTTCATTATTTCAGGACCCAAGATAACCCAAAACCACATTATTAAAAAAATAACATTTGACCCTCAAATAGTGACATACAATTACTGAAATGTATTGTGTACATATAATATTACCCCTCTCTTTTCTCATGAAAGGGGATCCCTTCTAGAATATCATGGTAAAATAATCACTTTGAATACTATTATTAATCTATTAAATATTATCATCATATAATCATGTTTCCCTTTCATATGTCTGTAGTCTCAATTATTTATCTAGGGTAACTATTTCCAAGGATATCTCCAAGATAAATATCATGTTTACTACTTGAGTATTTATTACTCCTTATTTATTTGTGTATAATTTTACTCTTCGATAATTTCTGTATAAACCCCTATATATTGAAATAAGAATTATTAATATTCTTTAATTCAATTTGATTAATGTAGATACCACAATTCATACCATTCCATCCACATTAATAAACAAAATTACACTGATCATGCATATGAAAATAATTCCACCTATACAATACAATGTGGTTAATATTTCATCATTGCCTCTAATGGATGGTAATAAAAATATATTTTATTAATTAATATTTTTACTATTTCAATATTTTATTACTAAAATGATAATATATCATATACCTTCAATCCATATCAATCGTTGATAAATAATATTGTGAAGTATGTGTACATGCGGACTACTACCTCATGAAGTATCACATATAATTTTTCATTTAGTATCGTTATAATCTATTAAAATATATTAAAATTAGATTAAAAACAGAAAAATAAAAAATAATATCATTATTATTCTATAAAAATTATTTTATTACAAAATTATTTTATTTTTGAACTATACTCACCCATCGATTATAGTATGTTCATTATTTGGTTGGTTTAATCACCTATATGAAAATTCCATAAATAAATATCATGGATGATTAGGGAAGACTAAATAATGGTATTCTTAGACATAAATTATTAAATTATTATATTTATAGTTTTGTAAATATATTCTAATAATTTAAACTTGTTATTAAAATTCCACCATTTTGTTTGATAAAAATATACAGAACTAGTTTTCACCAATTTTATATTCATAACCCATATCCATGACTACCATAAAATGAATAAAGGTATTTAATTTTTTTGAAAATTAATATTCCCATGTCTTAAATAATATTGTAATGATGTAATTATTTTAAATTAATGATGCTCAGTATCAAAATTATAAAACATGCCTAAAAGAATAAAAAATTCTAACATCCGATGGTAAAAAAAATTTAATAAAAGATTGATATATTCTTAATTAAGGATTATAAATGACATATATAAGATATAAAATATAAAAATAAGGTTCCTAAATATGTTTAATTTTCCATACAGAATATTCAAGTGCTTTAGTGGTTGTTTGTAACTACAGAAAGGGGTTTATTATCTCAAGTTTAATTTTAAATGAAATATGTCATATTGTGCACACAAGTATCTTTTATATTGTGGGATTCATTATTATGTAGTATATTTTAACATATTAAGATAATATTGGGGGATTTATATGTAGAGACCCGAAGCCTGACGTACATTGACATTACATTACTTTTGCAGAATACTTAGTACATTACAAAAACACACACACAAGGACCGTAATAGTTTAGTGTCTTTGGAAACTCGGACTATAATCTTCTAATCGTGGTGAATGATCTTCAAAATCACCCATAAAGATCTTCCTTTTTTTACCTAAAACATTTCTTTATATCCTGGGGAAAAGAAAACATAAAAGGGTGAGCTCAAATGCTCAGTAAGGGTAAACAAAATAAATATCAATCACATCATATTCATAAGAACATAACATTTTGGAAATCATAACCTGCAAAAGAGAGCATAATTTCATAATCATGGGATAAATCATGGCAGTGAAAAAGTAATCCCAATAATCATAACTTAAAACATGAAACTTTGTGGCATACACACATAATCATAGAGAATCATTTCTTGTTAGTCAAGACTAATCGCCAAGACTATCTTAGTGGACAAAGTCCCTTTCTGAATCGAGTAACCCTCGTTTCAGTCCTGTTTCACTGAACCGGTATAACCTACCATTTCAGCCATGTCTATCTCATGAGATATAAAATCTTTACCCAATTCATTGGAGGGAGATATAGGTCCCACCCATCTCATAATGATACCATTCTTATGTGTGCCACAAAATCATAAATCATACATCATTGCATAACCCATGTGATAAATATGGGATTCTTAAACAACATGACATCATAAAAAAATTCATATAAGATAATAGAATTCATAAACATAATTCCATCACAACATATTCAAATCAACGTAAAAATATGGATAGAAACAGAACCCTTTATTATTTTAGATGGAAAATAATTTTGATAAAACACTTGAAATGAATTCTTGAGGAAAATATCCTTTCTTCTTCAAAATCAATTCCTTTTCACAAAACATCATGAAAGAAAGAGATTTTATTGAAAATAGTCATGAAATATTTTGGAAGAAGGTTCATGAAAATACGGCTTTATAAAACCGTAAAAATCCGTTCGTGCCGTATAAGTTAAAAAAACATTCTTCGTACTTTTGTCGGAAAAGTCAAAAATTACCTCGTATGAAAAACGACAAAAGATTCCTTTCATATTCTTTACTAAAAACTCACCTAAGAGTAAAATTTGATTTAAAAAATTTTAGGTGGAAGGAAATAACATTACATATTGAGGAAACATGGATGTGGATGATAAAATACACCCCAGTAATTACTTACGAATAAACAATCTCGGATAAAAATGAGATTGTGATATTTCCCTTACCTTAGGTACGATTTGCTTTGTTCGTGTCCGAAGCTCCTGTATAATGGTTTAAATAATGTTATTGACTTATTCCAGAATCATACATATTGATATGATATCATATATGGTCATATTATTAGCTTCTTGTTAGTAATATTTCATTGTTACTTGTTACTCGGGTCTTTATAACTTTTTATTCTTATGCGTGTTTTGTCGAATGAATTCTTATTCTTATCTTTAGGTTATAGATAATTCATTTAAAGAATGGTATAAGTGTTGTATATACCATATTCATTCATTCAATTCATTTATATAATCATTATGAAATGAAGATCATGTAGAACGAGTCGCATCACATCGTGGAGACGGTATTCCGTACGTACGCACGAGTGATGATATCGTTCCTATGATCGTGGAATTGTATTGGAGTATATATATATATTATTTCAGTATCAATATTACTTCATAATAATCATATATAGTTACTCATTACACCATTATACCCATCCTTGTAAGGTGATGGTGGAAAAATAGATTACACCACGGCGTGGAGACGGTATTCCGTACGTACGCACGCGCGGTGATTTCATTTTTCCGTAGGATGGATAGAAGGTGAATTAGGGTTGTTTCATATTTATAATAACATATCATTATGTAAGTAATACTTATGTTATTACTTTATCATGAAACAACTAAAGAAGAAGAAGTTTAAGAAGAAAGAAATTGAAAAGATCGGTAATGGATATTACCTCTTCTTTGGAACGCCTCTTTGAATCCTCCACTTAAGGAACTAAGATTGGACTTTGGAGAAGACCAGGACCTCTAGGATTATTCTAGGGAAGTGGAGAGGAGAAAATGGAAGGGGTTGGCCGGGCTTGAGTGCTCAAATTGGTGTGAGGAGGAGGGGGAGGAGGTGCCCTTTTATAAGGGAGGAGAGGGGCACCTTAGGAATATCTCAAAATATTATTTTATATTAAAGTCAAAATAGGTTTATAATGGTTCCAAAGGGTCTTATTTCGAAGCTAAAGTGAGGATGGGTCGAAATACTATCAACCAATAGGATTTAGACAAGTTTAGGGTATTATTTTAACCTTATCAATTAGATTTAACTCTAAGTTAATTAATTTATCTTTTACCGTGTCTTTTTGTTTTCTTTCACCATATAGTTAATACACTTACTATAACATGCCAAACGAACACCAAATTGTTTATTATTAATATATATATCCTTATCTAAGTCATTTTGCTGAACCTTAGATTTTTAAAAATACAATAACAATTAATAATATAATATTTGATTTAAAAACTATTTTGTGTCAATTTTGACACTATTTGATATATGATTTTTGTGAAAGTCATAACAGAATTATATGTTCGAACCAAGTTGATTAAATCAACATTAATATATCATAGTAACCTAGAAAATTAGTGGAATTCATAAAAAGTCTCAAATTACATTCATTTGAGCATTTATAACATCAATTATGTTAATATTTCCTTAAAAGGGTAATTACTGCATCATCGTTGTGTCATAAATAAATTAATTTATTTAAAGTCTAAAAATTATAAATAAAATATAATTATGTAGGAAATTGTTTTATCTTTCTAATGAATATTTATAGTCGAATTTATCTTATGTATAACCCCATATTAAAAATGTTTTAGTTATTAAACTTTGATTTTAACTATTTTAACTATTCATTAAATAATATAATATTAAATGTCATAATCTAATCCAAGTGGACCTAAATGGTCATATTATATTCATAAGGTTGTTTTTGGTCGAATTACACTTATCCAATAGAATTAGGACATGTGTTAGGGTAATAGTAATATCATATTTACCCTTAGTTACCATATTTACTATTAACCGTGGTAAAAAAAAGTAAAAAGATACTATTCACCAAAAATTATTTTCATCTCATTGAACCAAATTTTACTTACTGACATCAACCGTGTCTCTCGAATTTTTGAAATTCCATTCACAGAAGCGGTAAAATTAAGATTTATGAAGAAATTAATTTTTTTAACTACCACTTAGTAGTTTCACTATTCATCAAAAATTGATGTTTTTCAGAACAATGCCAAAATTTCATCCTAAGCTATATTTCATATTCCGAATTCAAAAATGAAGTCTATTTTACCAAATTCATATCATAGAATTTGCATTAATTAATTTTATAATTAAATCCTGCTGTTAAAACAAATAGCGTGTTTTTAAGAAACAATATCTATCAAAAGATTGACACTTGATTATGTCTGGTTTAAATGTGAAATTACATCCAATGACCAACATTGTATTAAATTGTAAAAATATATTCTAAATATACTTTAAAACTACTCCAATTAATAATTTATCACTATTAATTATTTCGATTAAAAAAGTTGTTTTTTAATTATAATTTAGTAATTTTCACTATTCATCAGAATATGAAAGTTATCCGAAATGTACCAAAATTTCACCTTATTCTAAATTCGATACTCCGAATCCAAAAATGAAGTTCATTTTGAAAAATAAGATTTACAGAGTTTTAAAAAGTGGTTATTACTATTCATAACGGCTAGTTTTAATAATATTTTAATAGCATATCGTTGTTTAGTGAAACTCGGTATTGCGTATTACACACACTATCGAGGAAGGTCGTGATTGCGTGTAATGCAAGGCAAGTCAATGATGCGTGTTGTGCAAGCTCCTTTTGGTGTAGCGTACAACACAAGACTTTAATAAAATTAAAAAGAATATTTTTTTATAAAATCTTGGGCTGTTACATTCTACCCCCCTTAAAATGAATTTCGCCCTCGAAATTCGTCGGGGTTATAAATGGTTTACTATTCGAAAGTTTCTTTAATAGAAACCCACATCATAAAAAGGAATATCAAAACCAATCTTTAAAAACAAAAGTATGAAACGTAACGGTTACCCAAATAAACTTATCATTGGGTTTCCACATAGGTGAAAATATGGATATGGAAGATAAATCTAACCATCATGTTCTGATGGAGAGTGGTAGAGAACATGGATATGGAAAAGCCAGTAATCACAAATCCATAGATTTGTGATGATATAAGGTACCATCTGATTCATCAGGTATAAGATCACTAGGACAACATTTTTGGTTTTCAAGATCATTTCCCTAAAGTTGAAAATTTGAATTAGAATAAATACTTACTTTATTTTGGTACAATCTCACTGTTGTTCGTGCCTTGAACAATTTCCACTTCATCTCTTAAATGAAGTTGAATTTGTTATTCGTGAAGTGTTAGCAGATCATGTGATAGAATGACGGGTCATTCCATCTATCTCAAACAAAAGGTTAGCAAAAATTATATACATAAGTCGATCTATAGTGAGATTAATCATATATAGTTCCTAAAATGGACTTATACTTCATATATCATACTGCTTAATATAATAAAACTAGTTTCTACTAAACAGGGACTTCCTGTAGGCCAGTGGTAGGCGATAAAGGCCAGTCGCACTTCGGTTGTGGGTTCGATTCCCACAGCCTTGTCCGAAGCGATGGGCTGTCGCCCGTCCTGAAGGTTGTCCTTTTTCCAAAACTATATAACATCCCATCAATAATATCGAAAAAACAAACAATACTAACTTATGTCCAACATAATCCATTCCAATATTTTAGGCTTATCCATAATACTGCAGTCGACTCTCATAATATAGTGAAAATGATTACCAGAGATTTAACACCAT
The DNA here is from genome assembly GCA_963277665.1 of Viscum album. NCBI lineage: Eukaryota > Viridiplantae > Streptophyta > Magnoliopsida > Santalales > Viscaceae > Viscum > Viscum album. The sequence goes on along the minus strand of OY728138.1, from coordinate 1,368,948,791 downwards.
CATCAATCCCCATATTTCATAAGATATGTTTTGTTGGTCACATTCCAAACATTCAAAGTCCTTAATCGTGTATTCTCTTGAATACCTTAGTGAAAACATGAATGCAGTTAAAAGTTAACACCTTCCACATACTAAAATCCTCAAAATTCTATATACTCAAACCATGATATCACTTAGTCCTTATATCAATCATGAGCTCATGAATACTGTTAAACATTTCATTTTCTCGTTTTCCCTTCATTATGCGCATAATATCTCAATCACTTTGAATACCACATTAGACCAATACATAAATATTCCAATATTCCAAGATACAACATTATTTTGGAATCCCATTACATAAACACTTAATCATTCCACCACATCGTTGTCATATTCAACATTGCCAATAGTGATCGCATGTGACTTCCCTTTGTCCTTTGCCTTAAGCGGTTGCTCATGTCGATCATCACTAACCCTTGGATTAGGGCATTTATTAGCATAATGCCCCATTTCCTTGCACTTGAAGCATTGAAGTGTTGGTTGTACGTTCTCTGCAGTGTTTTCTTTATTCACTTCATTAGAATCCCATTTTCCATTACTTCGACACTCAGTTGCTCGATGACCTTCTTTTCCACACTTAAAACATTTTCTAGTCCCTTTAAGACAATCTCCACCATGCTTCTTTCCACACTTTGTGCATAAGGAAACATTCATATTCTTTTCACCATTATTCTGAGATTTCTCCTTGAACTCCATCTTTCGTTTCTTGTCAAAACCATGAGATGGATATGTAACACCAACTTCCATTTCTACCTTGATAGCACAACGCACAATTTCTTCATAGCTACTGAAGTCTCTTATAGCTAATGCCCTTCGAAGACTTGGTTTTAAGCCACTGAAAAATCGATCAACTTTACTTTCAGGTTGGATGATAATGCCAGATGCATACCTTGCAAGTCTTGTAAAATTCGCTTCGTATATACCAACAGATTCATCATCCTTTTGCTTTAGTTCAAGAAACTCCTTCTCCATCTTCGTTCGAAGAATACGAGGGAAGTACTTACAGAAAAACAAGTTCTTGAACTCATCCCATTCCATGGAATCAATTTCATCTCTTTGCCTCGTATTATTGATAAGATTCCACCATTGATCAGCTTCACCTTCCAAACGATATACTGCTAAGATGACTTTGTCATGTTCAGAACATTGAAGAACTGAAAATATCTTTTCAGTAGTACTAATCCATTGTTCAGCAACTAATGGATCAGTAGACCCACTGAAAGAAGGCGGACGCTGCCTCATGAAGGATTCAACAGAATGTTGCTCCTTCCTTTGCTCATTTGGAAGTCCTGCATGATTCATAGCTTGAGAAAGTTGTGTGAGCATGGCTACAAGATTTTGCATTCCAGCTCCCATATCGTTTGGTTGCTCAGGGGGACAATCATTACATTGTCCATTGCATTGATCAACACGGTTCCTTCGGGTTCCAGCCATCGTCTAAAACCCCAAAAGAATAGTGTGAGAGGCAAAAATCATGCTAGGGAAAACAACATAATAAAGGGGTAGTACCCTCAATATCTAACATCTTAGGTTAAATTCGAAGATCGTTAGCGCAATTCTAGGACTACAACCTATACGTATACTTAACCTTAGAGACATCCCTAGACATACCTTAGAAATATCTCTAGGGATCTCACTAACGTTTTCGCATCCTAGTTTCCAAAGGTCGACTAAACCTTTCCTCTGATACCAACTGTAGAGACCCGAAGCCTGACGTACATTGACATTACATTACTTTTGCGGAATACTTAGTACATTACAAAAACACACACAAAAGGACCGTAATAGTTTAGTGTCTTTGGAAACTCGGACTATAATCTTCTAATCGTGGTGAAAGATCTTCAAAATATCCCATAAAGATCTTCCTTTTTTTTTACCTAAAACCTTTCTTTATATCCTGGGGAAAAGAAAACATAAAAGTGTGAGCTCAAATGCTCAGTAAGGGTAAACAAAATAAATATCAATCACATCATATTCATAAGAACATAACATTTTGGAAATCATAACCTGCAAAAGAGAGCATAATTTCATAATCATGGGATAAATCATGGCAGTGAAAAAGTAATCCCAATAATCATAACTTAAAACATGAAACTTTGTGGCATACACACATAATCATAGAGAATCATTTCTTGTTAGTCAAGACTAATCGCCAAGACTATCTTAGTGGACAAAGTCCCTTTCTGAATCGAGTAACCCTCGTTTCAGTCCTGTTTTACAGAACCGGTATAACCTACCATTTCAGCCATGTCTATCTCATGAGATATAAAATCTTTACCCAATGCATTGGAGGGAGATATAGGTCCCACCCATCTCATAATGATACCATTCTTATGTGTGCCACAAAATCATAAATCATACATCATTGCATAACCCATGTGATAAATATGGGATTCTTAAACAACATGACATCATAAAACAATTCATATAAGATAATAGAATTCATAAACATAATTCCATCACAACATAGTCAAATCAACGTAAAAATATGGATAGAAACAGAACCCTTTATTATTTTAGATGGAAAATAATTTTGATAAAACACTTGAAATGAATTCTTGAGGAAAATATCCTTTCTTCTTCAAAATCAATTCCTTTTCACAAAACATCATGAAAGAAAGAGATTTTATTGAAAATAGTCATGAAATATTTTGGAAGAAGGTTCATGAAAATAAGGCTTTATAAAACCGTAAAAATCCGTTCGTGCCGTATAAGTTAAAAAAACATTCTTTGTACTTTTGTCGGAAAAGTCAAAAATTACCTCATATGAAAAACGACAAAAGATTCCTTTCATATTCTTTACTAAAAACTCACCTAAGAGTAAAATTTGATTTAAAAAATTTTAGGTGGATGGAAATAACATTACATATTGAGGAAACATGGATGTGGATGATAAAATACACCCCAGTAATTACTTACGAATAAACAATCTCGGATAAAAATGAGATTGTGATATTTCCCTTACCTTAGGTCCGATTTGCTTTGTTCGTGTCCGAAGCTCCTGTATAATGGTTTAAATAATGTTATTGACTTATTCCAGAATCATACATATTGATATGATATCATATATGGTCATATTATTAGCTTCTTGTTAGTAATATTTCATTGTTACTTGTTACTCGGGTCTTTATAACTTTTTATTCTTATGCGTGTTTTGTCGAATAAATTCTTATTCTTATCTTTAGGTTATAGATAATTCATTTACAGAATGGTATTAGTGTTGTATATACCATATTCATTCATTCAATTCATTTATATAATCATTATGAAATGAAGATCATGTAGAACGAGTCGCATCACATCGTGGAGACGGTATTCCGTACGTACGCACGAGTGATGATATCGTTCCTATGATCGTGGAATTGTATTGGAGTATATATATATATTATTTGAGTATCAATATTACTTCATAATAATCATATATAGTTACTCATTACACCATTATACCCATCCTTGTAAGGTGATGGTGGAAAAATAGATTACACCACGGCGTGGAGACGGTATTCCGTACGTACGCACGCGCGGTGATTTCATTTTTCCGTAGGATGGATAGAAGGTGAATTAGGGTTGTTTCATATTTATAATAACATATAAGTATGTAAGTAATACTGATGTTATTACTTTATCATGAAACAACTAAAGAATAAGATGTTTAAGAAGAAAGAAATTGAAAAGATCGGTAATGGATATTACCTCTTCTTTGGAACGCCTCTTTGAATCCTCCACTTAAGGAACTAAGATTGGTCTTTGGAGAAGACCAGCACCTCTAGGATTATTATAGGGAAGTGGAGAGGAGAAAATTGCAGGGGTTGGCCGAGCTTGAGTGCTCAAATTGGTGTGAGGAGGAGGGGGAGGAGGTGCCCTTTTATAAGGGAGGAGAGGGGCACCTTAGGAATATCTCAAAATATTATTTTATATTAAAGTCAAAATCGGTTTATAATGGTTCCAAAGGGTCTTATTTCGAAGATAAAGTGGGGATGGGTCGAAATACTATCAACCAATAGGATTTAGACAAGTTTAGGGTATTATTTTAACCTTATCAATTAGATTTAACTCTAAGTTAATTAATTTAACTTTTACCGTGTCTTTTTGTTTTCTTTCACCATATAGTTAATACACTTACTATAACATGCCAAACGAACCCCAAATTGTTTATTATTAATATATATATCCTTATCTAAGTCATTTTGCTGAACCTTAGATTTTTAGGAATACAATAACAATTAATAATATAATATTTGATTTAAAAACTATTTTGTGTCAATTTTGACACTATTTGATATATGATTTTTGTGAAAGTCATAACAGAATTATATGTTCGAACCAAGTTGATTAACTCAACATTAATATATCATAGTAACCTATAAAATTAGTGGAATTCATAAAAAGTCTCAAATTACATTCATTTGAGCATTTATAACATCAATTATGTTAATATTTCCTTAAAAGGGTAATTACTGCATCATCGTTGTGTCATAAATAAATTAATTTATTTAAAGTCTAAAAATTATAAATAAAATATCATTATGTAGGAAATTGTTTTAGCTTTCTAATGAATATTTATAGTCGAATTTAGCTTATGTATAACCCCATATTAAAAAAATGTTAGTTATTAAACTTTGATTTTAACTATTTTAACTATTCATTAAATAATATAATATTAAATGTCATAATCTAATCCAAGTGGACCTAAATGGTCATATTATATTCATAAGGTTGTTTTTGGTCGAATTACACTTATCCAATAGAATTAGGACATGTGTTAGGGTAATAGTAATATTATATTTACCCTTAGTTACCATATTTACTATTAACCGTGGTAAAAAAAAGTAAAAAGTTACTATTCACCAAAAATTATTTTCATCTCATTGAACCACATTTTACTTACTGACATCAACCGTGTCTCTCGAATTTTTGAAATTCCATTCACAGAAGCGGTAAAATTAAGATTTATGAAGAAATTAATTTTTTTAACTACCACTTAGTAGTTTCACTATTCATCAAAAATTGATGTTTTTCAGAACAATGCCAAAATTTCATCCTAAGCTATATTTCATATTCTGAATTCAAAAATGAAGTCTATTTTACCAAATTCATATCATAGAATTTGCATTAATTAATTTTATAATTAAATCCCGCTGTTAAAACAAATAGCGTGTTTTTAAGAAACAATATCTATCAAAAGATTGACACTTGATTATGTCTGGTTTAAATGTGAAATTACATCCAATGACCAACATTGTATTAAATTGTAAAAATATATTCTAAATATACTTTAAAACTACTCCAATTAATAATTTATCACTATTAATTATTTTGATTAAAAAAGTTTTTTTTTAATTATAATTTAGTAATTTACACTATTCATCAGAATATAAAAGTTATCCGAAATGTACCAAAATTTCACCTTATTCTAAATTCGATACTCCGAATCCAAAAATGAAGTTCAATTTGAAAAATAAGATTTACAGAGTTTTAAAAAGTGGTTATTACTATTCATAACGGCTAGTTTTAATAATATTTTAATAGCATATCGTTGTTTAGTGAAACTCGGTATTGCATATTACACACGCTATCGAGGAAGGTCGTGATTGCGTGTAATGCAAGGCAAGTCAATGATGCGTGTTGTGCAAGCTCCTTTTGGTGTAGCGTACAACACAAGACTTTAATAAAATTAAAAAGAATATTTTTTTATAAAATCTTGGGCTGTTACATTATATGTCTCCTAAAAATTGAATTTTCTATTAACTAATATTTTACCCGATGCATTTCTTGTATGTGAAACTGACATTATATATTATTTTAAAAAGGTAGCCTCACCTTTCCATGTTAATATTCAATGTAAAATTTTTATTATTTCCTTACATATAACTCAATAATATATTTTTTCAATTATTTAAAATGGTTAGTTTTATTAAAAAATTTCAATATACTTTTTGACATAATCTACATGTGTCATTTATATGAAAGTAAAAATGGATTTCTTTTTAACAGTTTTTCTGTGAGCACATCCTTATTACATTGAATATTTTTATATGAAATGTTATCTAAAAACATTATAGGAATCTAGGAGATATTTTATACCTCCATGTTTTATAAAATTATTATTATTTTTAAAATATTATTATAATGTCATGGATATTCCTTATTTCCAATGTAATTTTTCTAATGCTACTGAAAATTATTATTCATGTATATTAAAATATTATGAAGTATTTTAATAATTATTAAGGATATTATTCAATTTTTTCTATCATATTAATTCTCTAAACATCAATTGAAAATAAATTTTCTATATTTTGATTAATCCATGATTTCATTTTTCATTCCTAACTATCCACTAGGAATAAGTATCACTTTTCCTCCAATGGATTTGGTTAGTGAAAATCATATTTTCCATTTATTTTTTAAGGGTATCCCCCTATATTCCAGACATCAATTTATAAGGGGATATTATTCAAAAAAACTTATTCCCTTTAACCTTATGGTTTAATTAGCTTATACATTATTTAATGGTATCCACATTGAATGTTATTTTGTTTCACTGTATACCCATATATATTCCATGAAATTATCATTTTTATTTATATAATGATTATAATTTTTTCTAATATGATTAAATCTGAAACGGATATAGAACACATTTTATATCAAAGGTATCTTCATGATAAAATGATAATTTATTTCTAATAGCATTGATATGAATGGTTGATGATGAGTGGGATCCAATATCACCATCCAGTTACTTGGTTATGTTTGTCATTTGTTGAGATATTAAGATGTGTACATATTGAAATAATTCACAAAGGTGTGGTAATAATGAGTTGTCTCACATTTTATGTCATGTATATAATGATATTGTTTACAAATCCATGGTATAATGTTTTTTATCACAAGGTTACAATACTTATGTTTGTCCCCCATTTTTATATTTAATTATTTTTAGTATTGGTTACATTACATGAGTACACATCTTTTCTAAATTATTCCACAGCTTTTTTTATACTCCTGAGATTTGATATTGTTTTAATGCTTCTATGAAATATCATTAATGTTGTGCCTCTTAGAAATGAGGAAATTAAATGACATGTTCTTGTGTTATGACATTTTTTATGACATCATTTTGGTACTATTCTTTATTTGGTATTATTTTCTTATGTATACTTAATATTATTATATTCCCATTTTATTTTCACTTATAATAATTTATTATTATTTATTATGATTACCCTTACTGAGAATATGAGATCACCCCTTTCATATGATTTCATTTATCCTAGTTATAAAGAAATGTAACATATATTTTATTTTTAGAAGAGTATATTTAATAGAGAATTTATTTGACATGTTGAAGAATTCTTATGTATTCATAAATTTCATATATAGTATAAAAATGTTCATTATCAGAAATATATAGTGGGTTTTATATTTTGTTTTTTGTACTAATTTATTAAAACTCTAAACATATAATATTTTGGGAATGTATTTTAATAAAAAAAATTAATTAGAATAATGTAATTGAGATGGTCTCATCTATTGGATTTCATATAGTTAGTGTAACAAACTATGTGGAAGTGGTTATCCCTGGTTACATATCATACGCATACTCTATTTTGAGTGGATGAAACGTATCCATTATATTATTAGATCCTTACTTGGGTGTTCTTAATTTATCTTTTTTTTTTGTATTTTATTAGATATGTTATTTATTCTCGAGTTAGAGGTTAAGAACTCGAAGAATGTTTTATTATTAAAAGTGGCATTCATTATATATATTGTTAAAGGGTATTACATTTTTTTGTAGATTCATGTCTTGATATGACTTAAGGTTTCAGGGAGGTGAGGGTGACCTCTATGTTCCATAATTAATATGGGTGGTGTCCCAACTTCAATTGATTTTGGTAGAGGCCATCTACCTAGTGAGGTGTGATTTTTTGTGTGATCATGTATGATAAGATCAATGAATAAAACCCTCATTTGATTAGTTTATCTGAATTACTATAATTATTTCGGTTGTCAAAATATTTACATATGTTTTGTGTGTTTTGGTTTCATGGATAAAATCAATATTATTGGTTAAGGGTAAATATTTTCGTTGTCTTTCTTATTCCACCATTACCTACCTGTTATTTTACTGTGGATTTACTATGTTATTTTGTTTATTATATATATATATATATATATATATTATTTATAGAGTAAGATATTATTTCTTTCTTATTGAAATGAATTTATAGATCAATTTATTTTTCATTATAACCTCCTTGATTGTGACATTCCTCGTGAATTTCCATGTTCTCTCATATTCAACATGGTTACTGTAACACTTAAGTGGTGGGATTACATATGGAATGTCTCAAAAAACGGTTGTTTTATTTTTATTTTGATAATAATTTATCCGATTAGTTATGGTTTTGAACTGGCTCTATGATAAATGTTTTATTTAACCCATAGTACTTATGGTGTATTGTCTAGTGTTTCTGTATTCCTTGTTGTGTTATTATATGTCTTTTCTAAATTTTTGGGGGAAATAAAGTATAATTATGGAGATATTTTGTATATATTATCCACTATTCTTCTTTATAAATTTATTAGTTTTTTACCTTATCCTTAAATTTTGGATCTAGATTCCTGTTTTAAAATTTTTAGGTTATATTGTTTCGTACACGGTTCGTGCATGGTTAGTGATAAATGTGAGTCCATTAAAAAAAATATAATTCCTTAACAGTAGTGAATTTCATGGTTATCATAACCATGGACCCAATCCATGTTCTATTTTATGTTTCTACAGCAAGGGGTTCATGGTTGGTGAACGATTTGGTAAAAAGTCTGGACTAAGCATAGATATTTTCCATGTTTTAAAAACAATAAAATTCACAAACTATCATCTCTTATATTTTAATAAATATGGCCTTTTTATCAATTTATCCCCAACCATCACCAAGGAGGATCGATAGGTGTTGATATATTCTAATATACCTCAATTTTCATGGAATAATATTACTTTTCAAGTTGAATCATCATGATTATCTCTTATCATCTTATATCCACTACTCCCCTTCGAGTTTCTTACTTCTTCCATTACATAAGAAAACCATGGAGGCTAAACACTAGGTAATGGGGTTTGGTTTATCATATGGTTTTTGATATATGGGGATAACATATATTATCTTTTGATATTTTGTTATATTATATGATGTAGGTGGGAAACACTCATTTGTTTGAGGTAAGTCACAACATTCATAGTTCTTTCAAAATAAAATCCTCTATTTATTTCAAAATATCTTCTATGTTATGGTTTGAATTTAGAAAAATATATAAAAATGATATTATTTATCTAATTCAATAGGTTATCATGTATTTATAATGAATATTTATTGGCTCTTATGCCATGTATTTTTGGAATGAATTTATAAAACCCTATATGGGTTTGAAAAAATTATTCAAGGAATCAATTTAGAAAATTTAATCATTAAAATGATGCTAATGATAACATATGACTATTAAACGTTATTATGTGAATAAAAACATATTAATTCAGGTTGTTTATTTTATTATGTGGGTAATTCAAATGTTTCATTGATTTTAGATTATTTTTTGTTCCTTTGTCATTATATTATGATGTTCATTACAAGGATTATTTTATATTACATGTAGTGATGTTGTAAATGAATTCATGGGGATCTTATTGATTTTTATAATAATTCATATCATGTAATTTTATATCATTGTGTTTATATGTTTTGAATCAAAATAATGAACCATGATTATTATTAAATGGGGATTTAAATGATTTAAGATTTTGTTTAAAAATTAATGTCCCGTATGGAAAAAATAAATGTGATTTTATGATTTGTGTTCTGAAAGAGATACCATGATTTATATAAAACATTTTTAAAATTATTTTTGTTTAGTCCATGGTTTTAATATCTTTGTACTAGGTGGTCACATTGGGGGTGGTGTGATTTGATTGGAGAGGGGCATGTTTTGTGGATAAGGGATTGGAGAAGAAGTGGGGGTGTTTAATATTTTATTAATATTTTATAGGATTTATTATGATTTTAATTCCCCATTTAGTAGATCATGGGAACCCTATTACTTGGGTATGTAAATATATGAGACACAAATATATCCATAGTGTGTTGTGACAAAACATGGGGTAAGATATAACCCTAACCAAAAACATAAATTATATATGTAGAGAGTCACTTTTTTAGGGTGTCCTCTTTTTTTATGCAATGTTATTATTCCATATAGAGACAATGCAAGGTTGACTATGCTAGTTTAATATTTATAATAGTATAGTTTATAAGGTTACCTTAACCATAGATTCTTAGAGACACACTAATTAAGATACTCATTGATTTTAATATTAGATTGACACTATTATTGTTTATATTCAGCTGCAAAGATGTACTATTTTTATTGTTCATTAATTTTGATAGCTTTCATTATTGATAGATTTTTTATTATTAATATTTTTTACAATAAATTAATGGTACATGAAATTAATACCTATATTTAGCCTTCTAATTTTCAAACATGTCTTAATGATGTTACCATGTATGTTTAGTTTCTCATATATTTGTGTATTTTTGTTTTGGGTGTCTTTTTATTTATTAACCATTTAAAATAATATAATAATAGGTTATTTAAATAAATTATTTATCATTATTTAATTAATTAAATATTCATATATTAAGTGGTTTTTTCCTAACAAAATTTATTTTCATTAAATGACATTACATCCTATAATATTTGAATTATTTATTTTGGTTAAAATGGGAAAATGGTTGTTTTGGATTTAGAATAGGTTCTAAGGTGGCTACATGTGACTTATTTTTTGAAAAATGGAAAGATTACTTCTATAGATTTCTTTTCATTGTTGAACTAATGGGATTTAAAATAAAATATTTAGTATTGTGTGTCAGGGTAGGATACCTATAAAAAAAATTTCACATACCTATTTTTATTAGAGGTAGTTTTATAAATACAAAATTAGATAGATCCTCCATTTGGATTCTATTTACCTATACAGTAATTGTTTAATCTTGGAAGTGACATTGGAGCATGACCATTGGCTTTGAGGAGATCATTATTTCTGTTTAGTATTTTTATTTTTCCTTTTATAATTTTATCACATATGTATTATTGATTTAATATTATGTGTATATTTTGTTTTATTTTTGTTATTCTATACAATTTATTGTTACATTGTTGTGGATTGATTATTTAATTTTAGTTATTATTCATTTTTTCTTTCTTATTTTCTACATTTTTATAAAATTTTCATTGAATTATGACATACATACAAGTAATGTTCTATTTTTAATAGATTTTTTATTCTTTATTATTCTTAGTTTTGAGAAATTATTCCATCAATTATTTTTTATTCCTAAGAACTAGCGCTAAGTATTAGGGGACCAAAAGTTGACTTCAATACTTGTCTTGATATGTGATGGGTGACTGGTCACGTTTACTTTTCTAGTTTGTTATTGTTGGTAGAAGCTTATTGGGTAATAGTATCTGTATAATAGTAGATTATTAAAAAGAATTTAAAGTATGTAGTGAATGGTTGATGAAAACTAATTAGAGTGGGGACATCATGACTATGTGAGGAAACCAACCAAGAGTTATAGGTATTTATCTCTAATTATATTAAACTAACATATGATTCAAGGGATGAGAATGGTGGTTTGGGGAGAAAGGTTGAGAAATATTTTATGATCTTATTTTGAGATAAATGGGTAAAGACAATGATGAATAGTCCTGATATGCATGGTTTCTAATATAGGTTGGAACATGAAATATTATAGGTGTGATATGGGTTATGAGATGTATGAGCTACATAAATGGATATATATGTACAAGTTATAGTACCCTGATTAGTTTTCAAAATGGAATGGATTAGGGTATACTAAGGGGATGCATACTCGTAGAATTGTGAATAGTGATTTTTCCTTTATTATGTTTATGGATCATCATTGAAGATGGTAGTGAGTTTGATAATCTATGAATTGTTTTCTTTATTGATGGTAATTACAGATATATTGATTAAAAATAGCTGTTTTAGATTAGATATGGATTTTATGAAGGTCCTTTATTACATGTTTTCCCTACTATGTATTATTGTGTGTTGGGTTTTATATGACATGTAACATTCTTAGTGGATGATTGTGAACTACAGACTCTATGATGTGGATTCTAATTAGTGGATGGAATGAATTTTGGTCCTATATATGATATTTTTTCTCCATAGATTAGTTGTGAGTAGGGTCCTTCATTTAATATATTTTATTCATAGAGGAAGGTGTCAATTCAGATTCTCTTCATAGTGTTATAACCAATTCGATTCACCAAAATTTTCCAATGTAGTTAGGGTTATGAATAATGGTTTTCTTGTTATCATATGATAGTTTGAATACTGTTTAGCTGGTTGAGTTTTATGGACTTATATATTGCGTTATATGTACAGTCCAATTATATATTTGGTTATATTTAATGTAATTTTTGGTGGATTCCTTTTATCTTACTTAATTTAACAGTTATTATTATAATGATGGACCTGAAGCAATTATGTGTACATATAAAAAAGTGTAAGGATGTGATCTAGGTAACTCATTGGGGATGAGTAGATGGTTTGAAGGCTAGTTTGATGACATAGTTTTTGATGAAATTTCCCAAAAAAATTTAATAACAATATCCATATATAGAAATATTAACAAAAAGGGAATCCCATTATTGTATAATGGTATTTTGTTTGTGAGATTTTCTTTTTGTTATAGAGTGAGTAATATTTTTTGTATTGTTAGATTTATCCTATAATTATAAATTATTTTATTGATGGAGTATTATGTTTGTAGTCATTTATTATATTTTATATGGTTGTGATACTGAGGGTATAGTTTTATGAAGTAAGGGAATTGACCCTCATCAGCATAAAAGAGGATATAGAGTATTGAGAGGCACATTTCATACCATAAATTATACATTAATCTACAATTTCTGGGTTTTAATTAGACATGTTCGTAAAAGATGTGGTTTATGAATCATCATTTTTTTCTATTTTTAATATTTCAAAATTTATATTTTTGAGAATCCCGGTCCTAACATATAAATTATTTAAACATTGTTTGAATTTTATATATTAATATCTATATATCTCTATAATAATATTAAAATTCATGACATGATTTCATCACCTTAAACATGTTCTGTAATGATTAACCCCCATGAAATTTTTATCATTACATAATTTATACTCATTATCTATATATTCCATGAATTCTTAACAATGTTGTGGTCATAAGTTATAGTGTATTCGTTATCATTTTCTCACATTTTGGATAATTACGTCCCTATTTTTTTCTAAAAAATTATTTCTAAATTATTATATTTCAATCCTAGGTAAGACAATATGATTACTATTTTTCACTATGTTTTTTACCATTTCATTTAATAATAAATGAAAAAAATAAAATCCTAAAAATTGAATTTTATAACTACAGTATTTTATAATAATAGTTTTGATAAATATATAATATATCACTAATAATTATAATATATTATTGGAATAACATGTCGAAAATTAAATTAAACACAATCCACTATTTTTTTTAAATTTTACTCATTTAGGGAATGTTGTTCATACTACTCTTTTAGTTGAATTATATTCCATTATGAGTCTTATATAGTTATTATTCTAGAATAGAATGGATTCATGAAAAATCATCATGGTGTTTGGACAAATTAGTATGAATGTCATCTGAACCACTTATTCGTATTATCCTTTATTAAGATAAAACATGGTCTAGTGATTGATCGTATAAGGGAATTGTATTATACTTTGTAATTATGTATTAATCAAATTTCTCACTACTAATATCCGATAAAATGTTTTATGTGATGTTTGGGAATAATCTATAAGATATTTTTAATTGTTTTTACTAATAATGACAATTGTCATTATAGGTTTTAATATATAATATAATGTAAAACAGTTTTATGAATATAGATGATAATAATAGGTATGGATACATAAAAGTTTATTAAAAGATTCAATTTTTTCAATTTATTCGAAAAATTTATTGCATTGCAATATAAAAAAGACAAAAAAGAAAAAACCAAAATATTATCCAACCTATTTGTACTAGACATCAAAAGACAACGAATACAAAAAAAACAGAAAATATATTTTTATTATATTCTACCTAAGCTAATGGCCATTCCAATTCAAAAAATTATATAGGAAAAACCATATCATTGATGAAAAAGAACATCAATAGAACCCCATATCTCATAAAACTAATATAAACAGGTTATCCCAAAGCCCAAAACCTAACAAAACATTATAAAATGTGGATCTATGTCTATTCTATCATGTTACCCAAGACCCCATCCTTGATCTACCCATCATTATGAAAAAATGACGACTAATATAATCATTATCCACTATTTCAATGAAATTTCCACCAGAAAATGTGGCAACCCAAATATTATATTTTACACACATTACATTTCCATTGATAAACAATGTTATCAAGATGACACCTTGATAGATAAACACCACTACAATCACAATTTAGAAAAAATCATGAAATAAAATACTTACACCATAAACTAATTAAATAAATATCATTAAAGATAAAATAATCCATCTCCACCAGTATCCCACACTAATTTCAATCATAGAAATTTTTTCATTATTCATATGAAAATAAGACACCAACTGATTCAACTATATAAAATTACTCCTTATGAGAATATTTTATAACCCTATAGTAATATTGTTGAAAATAGAACAATGAAACACACTTAATCCACAAACCCCCAGGAAACAGTGATGTACATACATTCAAAACAATTAGATTATTATGAAAAATATTTTTGTTCCTATAAATAAATACTTTACCGATGTGTATTAATTGACCATGCCAATTACTTATTTATAATTTACAAATATTAATAATTTAACTAGAGAGTTAAGAAAAACCATAGTAAGAAAAAGTGTAATAGGGGAATGATGAACCCAAAAAACAACAAACAGAAATAAAAACTGATAAAAACCGAAAAAATAACACACAACATTACATATTTTCAATGATATCTATTGAATATGTTTAAATATTTTGATTTCCATAAATTAATATAGGAGAAATATCTATATAAAAACCATTGTTATTAGTTTATTTGAGAAGATAGGAGAGGAATAATCTAACATACCTAGAATGATCCTCTATGAACTTGACCAACATAGTTTACAATACCAGATACAGAGTCCCCTGACAACAAAGTCATCTCTAATACCTCAATATACATATAACACCATGTTTTATGAACAAAGTACAAATCACCAAAACAACCTTTCTAAAATCATAGATTCAATAATTTTCCAATTAGGGAAGAAGTTTGGTACCACATCCATTAATGTTAAAATATTATTTAGCAGTGTTTATTGAGGTAATATTCATGAATATATATGATTATTATTAGTTAAATTTTTATTTCAACATGTTTAAGATCATAAAAAAATAATTCTTAATAAATATGAAAAATTATTAAAAAATATAATGTTAGTGATGATGAATTTTATGTGAAACATTGAAATGATAAAGAAAAATGGATTACGTATATGGATATATACATGAATTTACCAATTCTATTTTAATTACTAAATTTATATTTTATATTAATTTCATATTTCATTCAAATAATATAATAACTGATTGTGTTATTATGTTTTTGTGTCACATGGATATTATAATTATTTAGCGTAATAATAATAAATCACTATTCTCAAAAAGATGAGAATTAATTAATAATAATTACGTAATATATATCTGTAATGGGAAACTAAATTTCTTATATGATATTATTTGAGTGTTTTATTATAAGATTATAATAACTCTACAGTTATGTGAATTCATTATTTTTTACGCCACCTCAACTTGAGAAACATGGTTGGGTACATGGTATCATCAAATGTGGTGAAGGAGAATTCGATAACTAAGTAGCTTACTCTCATTTTTGTCTCCCATGGCTGGTTTAATGGTTATAAAAAATTAAACTTATTATTGGTAATGTTGATTAAATAACAAGTGGAAGTCAGTGTATTTTGGAATTTTTATTTCTATAACAGTAGATTATTAAATGTAATATATGTGTATATATATATAAATTATACCATTTTGGCCAATGTAATTACAGATAATTTTAGGTAGTTTTAAAATATATTTCTTGGTTATTATATTTGAATTACATCATTGAATTAATAAATTTGTATAAACTATTTGGATTTTAAAAATGTTGGTTTAGACAAGGTATATAACAATTATGTTTAAACTCACCCATAATATATATATATATATAGTATTACAATGTCTTGTTGTGGGAGACCTAGAATTATTATTTTCAAAAATATGGTTTTTTAGAGTTTCCATCATAGTCTAGTTTCATTTTTATTTTTTATCAATTAATTTAGAGGATATGGTTTTTTGTTTTCCCCAATTTTTACATAAAAATTGATTAATTGAATGAAATTTATGTATTTTTTTATTTTTCATGTATTCATGATATGTATCTTGTAATTTTTATTTTTATATTGTTTTATAAAGATTTTTGGATTTATATAAGAACATGGTATTTCACTCATGTATGGATCCTTTAAATTTTGGTCTAACTTCTTTATTTTGGGCCTAATTTGGATGCATAATGGTCTTGTGAAGGTCCCAAAGGTGTTTGAGGATTATTCAGAGCTTAGAGTCTATATTTTTGGGAAAATATGTCTGGTTCATGGTTTAGAGAAAACCATGTTTGAAGGCCACACAATTATAAAAAACTATGAGGATGATGACATTTTGGACATAGCCATACCACATGGTTTCAACACACTTTTTTTAACTATGCTACCTAATAGTGCAAGCTCCCTTTCATTTCAAGGTACTCATTCAGGGTGGGAATAAGGTTTGGGAAACCTTGTAGCCAAACTATGTAAAAGATTATTTTTGGGTAAAATGACAATTTGTACAATAATGATCTAATTAAGCCTCCACATTCATCAAAATCTGAGATTTTGTGGGATTGATATATTTTTCTTCTATTTTGGATCTTATCAATGGTATAAGGTAGGGATTTAAATATCTTCACCGTCCAGTATCCGATTGATATTATGTTCATCATGTTGGATGTGAAATGGTAAGTACTCGAGTTCATTTTAGCTATTCTTATCCTCTCATTATCTCAACCTAGTTATTGAGGTGTGTCCATTTTTTTCATTTTCTTAGATCAAAACTATTCTAAGCCGAATTCGAAGTAGATATCATAGGATAATGATCCTTCAACCCTTAAGTGGGTGGTATAAAACTACCCCTCCATTTTGTTGGATTTGGAATTATCATGTGGGGCCCACTGATTTCATCAGGTGACGTTTATTGAATTTATATGTCATGATTATAATCATTAAAACTGTATGATTATTGACATTCTATATATGTGATTAGTTTTAGATGGTTATACCCACAATTCAATCCATCCCTTGTATGGTGATATTCTTTTATTGAGTTTTCTATATTTTGACACTTTTGAGCCGTAATTCAGATGTTCTTGAGCATGACCACACTAGATTTTGTCCCCCATATCATTGTTTTTTTACTATATCATGTAATAGTTAATGGAATGTACCATATCACTTCATCTTGACCCACAGAATGTTTGTGATTCAAAATGATAATTATATGTGAAAGGGAAATTGGAAAGTATACTGAGTATATGACTTTATAGAATTAAATGTGAATGATTAATATGTTTCTTGTCCATATCACCCCTACCACATTAATGGAAGGAAGTAGAATGATCCTTAATTATGAAATATTCCATAAATGGAATCATAATGGTTTTATGCTACATGGCCTTACCACACTAATGAAAGTATATGCTTGAACCAAATGGACTTATTGATTAATTATGACTTAATTAAAATATTGCATGTTATATGACCTTATCAATATAATAATAGGAAAGGCTTAAACCAAAGGAAATATTATATGAATTCATAATTGAATAAGAGTGGCATGAATCGATCTCCCCTTCTACGGTCATCAGTGAATTCCATGAGCACTCATGAACCCCATTCTGATTAATGGATATAGCTTACATAGGTTGACACCTACCAAGATCCAAATACTTTTCTATTGTTTGATGTTTATTATGACATCGTAGGATCACACACATAGTATTAAAGATTTATTTGGATACACTCCTTGGATCCAACACTGATCAGTTGGTTCCATGGTTACAACCCATACGACTTTGTCTATGATTAGGATCATTTTACCTTGGATGATAACATTGGATTCAGTAGGAATATTATTGTGGAATGTCTTAGAAAATGCTCCTTGGATTACACTCTTACAATTATTTAGGATACATTTTTTACTTAGTTGGTGACCCTTTAGGTTTTCATTGCATTTTTTACATTGGAAGATTATTATTAAATGCCATTACAGGTTGCCTTTTCATAACTTGGAACCTTCCCTACTGTTATCGGTTGACATATTTAAAAAAATGGTAATAATAATTTAATGGACTAGTTATGTTTAGATGAAAACAGAGGGCTAAATTAGGTACTTGGGTATTTATTTACATTGTGTTTATTTACTTTATATATGTATTCTTTTACATCGTTACATTTCAATTACATGGGATGGATGTTATAGACATCATTGGTTGTGGTGCACTAAGATTTATCTCCTATCCTCTCCTGGATCCATTTGGAATGCAGGGAAGATTACATGTATTAAGGTGTTGATAAAGGGGAGAATATGGCTTCGAAAACATGATTTATTATAGTTTAGGATGGATCATGATAACATAAGACCAAGCCCAAGCATAGGATTCTGATGATATTCTTTTTATTTCTATTATAATTTTGCAGAATATGTTATACCTCATTTGTTGTTTCTATGTTTTCTATTTTTTGTGACATGACATATCATCATCGGCTGTTTTATTCTTGAATGTTATTCTAGTTATTTCTTTTAATGTTACTTTTGCCTCTATTTTCCATTGTTCCTTATATTTAAATGTATTTTTTCTTCTATTTACCTCAGTTAATATTTAACTATTATGCTACACTTTGTTAATAATGGTTTAGTCTCCCGACTGACACACCCACGACCCTTTCTACTAGTCAGCAGCCTCTAGATTTTGTGGAGATGTGCTCAAGGTCATGTGGTCCACCGAACTCAGTGAACCTATTATGTGGCATCCAAGTCCCGAATGTCACAAATTATAATTTTCAATTCATACAATATGATAATATAAAAACATTATATTTGTTTCCTAATTCAATATAATTGATGGTGATCATGGGGAACTAATCTCAATCCCATCACTAACTTAGATGGTGTTTCAAATGGGTTATTTCCTGAAATAATGGTATTAAAATGGATGAATAATGGTTAATTTTATATTTGGAATTATTGAATATTTTAATATTTGATTGGAAAATAATATTTTATAAATGTATAATGACATGTAGACTATATATATATGTTATGGGTGTTAAGGGACCTTATGATCCCACATACGGATCCTGATCATTTTCTAATCATTCATAATAATTTCATTCTACCAATAAGGTACTATGATATGAATGAATTCAGTATTGTTTGGTATTTATGTCGAGATGGTTTTGTTTTCAATGTATATATTAATGGTATGTGTGGGTTAGAGAATGAGATGATAGTGTTTAAATATACATCCTTATTGTAATGAACTGACCCAAGAAACCCTCTATATTGGTACCTGGACTATTTTTACAATAACCCAATGGGATTAGATGATTCCCATGGGTCAACGATTGGCACCTGGGTACCAAAAAAACCAAAGGGAATGCCATTTCCCATCCAGAATAATGATTGTGGATTATATAAATATGTAAAAGTAGAAATAAAAACCCAAAGGGAAATATTGAATATGTAATGTTGCAGCAACAGTAGTGAAACATCTTAGAAGCCTCAAGATAAAAATACAGGGTATTTGTACAACAATAAAAAGGAAAACTAAAATAAAAAATAACTACTCAAGGTGATATGTATGAAATGATCCACTATCTCATTACAGGATACCAATACATAGCTGAAATAAGATCAACTCCACGATGTGGGGCCATTCATTTTCCAACATCAAAAGACAACACAAGGTCTACAAAATCCCAATAGAGTATGAATGGTGTGAGATAAATATGCTCCACAGAATCAAACCTAGGTGTTTAATATACTGTCCCTATATAAGAATCCTAATATAAATAATTTATAGAAAATATGGAATGATAATGAAATTAAACAATTTTAATATCAAAATCATTGTAAATAGTACCCCTTTACCATAGTTCCAAAATGATAGGTTAAATAGTTTGAAATAATAATATCCAAAAAATTGTTAAATATTTCAAAAACATTTCTAGCTAAGAAATAATATTAAAATCTAAAGAACAATGATAAAACACATCAATGATATCTTAAGGTTAGGTTAGCTTGATCACTTGGACATCAAACATGACCAGTGATATCTAAAAGTCGCTATAACTCGTGCATCAATGTCTAGGGAATAGGGAAACAACTTAGAAAGTAAACCAACCGGCAACATTAATCAATCCTAATGTGAAAATAGTAGTGATCTAGGCATGGAAGAACACCATAGATGGTGAACGCCCTTAAAAACCGACGGTTGATCCCAAATACAATATCATCCACCTAAGTACCCAAGAATACCATGTGTCTCAATTATCAAATAATTTCACAAGTCTTAAATATATAAATATAAAATTATAAAATTGATTCTTCTATAAAAACCTGATTGGAAATCCCATTTCCCAAGACATTTAAAGATGCTTTAAAAATCTATTTTCTGTTACCAAAATGAGGTTAAAACCATCATTTTCTAAAAAATGATTTACACACATGATCTAATAAATTAAGTATCATGAATATTAATAATAATTTTGTTATAAAACTAATATAAAATAACATTCATACAACATAGGATTGATATGGATCAACTTACGTTTTAATCAGGTCATACACTAACCACACGGGAATCCACAATATGGAAGGAATGAAAAAATAGATGAAATATAAATAATCATCAAATAATTCAATCAAAATCCCTAAAAATTAGATTATAAGAGTTATAATTAAACACATTATATGAGAAATGCACACCTCACACGCCATCCAACATAAAAATCAACCTACATATAAAAAACACACAATGAATTAATGGTAGAAGAAATGGACCAATGAGAGATCCAATGAAAAATAGAGAGGTTATGAAAGGTTAGAAATAAATTTAAATACTAGAAAGGATCTAGGGTTACAAAGAGAAATTTGAAAATCTAAATATGAGGTTCAAGTGTAACAAACGGATATTTTACAATGAAAAATTATGTTAGATAGTTTATCTGACATAAAACTCCAAGATTAAATGAAATGTTAAATATATAACTGTTGTAACCTAGCTGTTAAATTTTTAGGTTTGAATAATATTAATTAATTAAATGTATATATATATATATGTAAATTTTTTTACTCAATACAAAATATTTATAATTTCATATTAAATAATCAACAAAATTTTAGTAATGTAATTTTCTTCTTCGAAATTTATGTTATTTTAAAGTGTTTATTTAATTAATTTTCTTTAAAATTATTATAAATTTTGGAATGGTAGAAAATGCTTTTTATAAAATAATATTCATTATTCAAATCAAAATATCAAAATTAACTTTGGGTGAAATTTTGTTATTTTCCTAAAATATTTATTTTTCAGTGATTAGTGTAAAATAATGATTTGTTTTAAAAATATATTTTAATTTAAATAGATTAAGTATTTTAAAAGTCAAAATATATTTTAAATAGGATTTCATGTAGAATAAGAATTATCTAGTTATATTTAATCAAAATAATTACTTTTTAATAATATATATATTGGTATTTAGTATATGTTTTTTTGGATTAAAAATGAAATTCGTCTAGAAACTATTTTAATATAAATAATTTTTCCCATTTTTAATTAATTTAAACTATCACTAATAGGGAATGTTATAAATTAAAAAAATATATTATATGGAGTTAAGTATTAATTATTTTTCAGTTATTATTATTAATCATATAGTTAATATAAAATCATCTTTATCTCCAAAAATACTATGATTGAAGACCGTCTTTTCCATCGCATTTGTGTGTTTTGTTTCAAATTATATTTTCTCACTTATATAAATTTATTTTTATAAAAAATATAAAATATTATAACTAATAAAATTTTATATTCTATAATAGAGGAAAAATGTTTTTTTTTGAAAAAAATGAATATCGAAAACAGTAATAAATATTTATTGTGGGTAAAGTAAAAATGTTTTTATCTGAGGGTTAAAGTAAAAAAAGAACTATTAAAATTAAATAAGAAATTGATTTTTTTTTTCTTGAAATATATTTACCTTATAAAATCAATAATATATAACTCCACACTATTTTATCCATGTTACATGGAAAAAATGTCAATGTAAATTTTTTTTTAAGAAAATTATAATTGTTCCATCCACCTAACTTTTAAAAGGTCACCACCTCTCATCCTTTATTCACACCGTAAACACATCTTTTTCATCAAAAAAACTTTTGAAATCACATCCAAAAATTCCTATAAAGATACTATAAGATTTATTTTTGGAATAAATAAAAAAAATTATGTTTTTGGTGAAAAACGTATTACCTTAAAAGGTGGTAACACTCTTCAAAGAGCGTTTCTATATTATTCCCTCCTATGTCTGCATAAATTATGAATAAACCATGATAGAATAAAGAAAGTAGTATATTAAACATAATAAGATGTTATTATGTTAATTTCATACAATGTAGTTGGGGTTTGGATTAGTGGTAAACACCCCGTAATACTACATGTAAAATGGGTGTTCAAAACCCATTGGACATAGGTACTTTAGCATTACTGGAGCGGGTACTGTATCAGCGGCAGTACTGTTGATCGGCGGTCACTGTAGCGGCGGCATGGCACTGTAGTAGTGGCGGTACTGTGCGGGGACTGTAGCAGCTATGTTACTATTCACAAAATTTGAATTTAGCCAAAAATTTGGGCCTACGTGTTATGTAAGGGGTTTTAAGCCCACTGGGCCTTCAGGCTATATAATGGGTCACCCTCTAGCCAGTTAAAAGAGGTCTTTGCTTTTCTTTATTAATAGAAATGAAGCTTTGGCCCTAACCTTTTTAAAAAAAATTTAATTTCATACACTCAATAATTACCCTCATCCACCAAATGGATAATGAAATCTTTATTTGTGTGTGTGGAGGACTACCAACTCACGAACATATCTCTTTCATTTTACATCACCCTTCTTAAAGTTGGGTATGATGAGAAATATAAAGTGTATATATGATATTAATTAAATAATTATACATATGGATTCATAATACCATATATTCCTTTTTTTAATTTCCATTTATTAAAGGAAACAATACCATAATTCAGATGTACAACATACTACATCCTCATGAAGTGCTCTGATTCGTTTTGACTAACACATTACATGGATGCTAAAAAGGATACAATTAAAAAATATATATTATATAAAATAAATAATTATAATATTAAGGAAATGTTTATCTCCCTAAAAAGATAATATATCAATGACTTTGTAGCTATTTCAATCATTAAAATATTGTAATTCCATTTGTGTATGTGTGGACTACTGCCTTTATGAACCGATGTGACTATCCTTCTATCACCACAACACTAAGAAGATATGTATAATTATAATTAAAAAGGAATAATGATATTTTTTATATTATTATAAATATGTAAATATTTGATATTTCTTACCTTCTTTCAAATAATTATTTTTGAAAAATGGGAATGTTATTCATGCGTACATATGGCCTACCGTCTGCATGATGATAACATACATCGTTTATGAAATCTATATTCCTTGATTGAATAAAATATAATAATTTATGTATAAATATAATATGTATTAAATTATTATTAGGATTTATATGACTAAAAAATTATAAAACCAATAGGACATAGAATAAATAATCAAATCATACACGAAATACAATGTATTAATTACCGAAAAAATGTTTTAAACGAGGTATTATTTATAAAAGTAAAATAATCGGCCTTTAGTATTAACATATTATATTATATATATATATATTAAGTTCTATAATATATTTACAATAAAAATATTATTATTAAAAAATACTTTTTAATATTTTAAATTTAATTTGATACTTAAGGCAATGGATTTCTAGTCACTCATTTATTTCTAGGAGAGATATGAAAATTCACCATTGGTTTCTTTTATATTGTTATATACCTCCCCATGGAAATTTTATATCATGGATAAAATTATTTCCATGTTATTTATAATTTCATTGGATGTAATTATTTATATGGGATTACTATCCAAAATAATACTAAAGTAGTAAGTGATTTTTGTCTTAATTTCCCTTCATTTAGATTTTTGTGATGTTAATTAGCTATCTTATTTTACTAGGTGTACATACATCCATGTTTGCATATAATATAATGATGTTTTATCATGATATTTTAATTTTCAATTAATTTTATTCTTTTGTGGGGCTTACAATTGAAGAGTTACCAATGTGAAAAAGGCCTTATGATACAATCTTGATATTTATAAAGAGTTTTTATGTTTATGCATTAGATGAAGAAATATTATGTTCCATCTATCAAGAATCTCATTAATTTTATTATCTTATTATTGAGTCATGATTATACATGTCATAACTCCATTTACTCTCTTTAGATACTCAATTTTTTAATGAATGTTTTTATGAAAAATCACCTTTATTTCTCTCTTTAGTCAAAAACCGTTTTTCTTACGAAAAATTGTTTTCTAAAATTGTTTAAAAAGATATTTATAAAATAATTATAATTATTTATAAAAGGCTATTTTAACCTTTTTAGTTTTTATATATTTTATAAATCAATTTTCATGTAATTTTTTAAAACAATTCATGCTTGGATTTTACTTAAAATGTAATGAATATTTGTTTAATGTGTACAAAATGAACTGAATCACCTGCCATAATGACCATTATTTTACATGAAGAATATTTTATAAGTTTTAAAGTATATTTTCAAAGAATGTTTTTTTTCAAATTATAAGGTTATGTTCCTAAAATTTTATTTAATTATATTTTAATGGTATTTCCATTCATCAACATCAAAAAAATATTGTTAATTATGATCCAATTGGGATATATAGTAATAATGACATCATTATTACTTATATGGATTGATTATTATTTTTTCAAATATATTTTTAGAGAACCCATTTGTTTTCCATTGTTTAGTAAAGGTTCAATTATATTTTCATGGAACCCATTTCATTTTCATGGGTTAATCATGTTATAAAAGGGATAATAGCAGTACTGAAGTTTTATAATGAAATAATTATTTTATGTCTTTTATCTGACATGTGTATATTGGAAATTTCATATAAGATGGGTGTTCCCAAATTACATTGGGTGAGCTTAATGTGAATTATATTATATGTTTTCGTAAATAGCATTAGGTGACCCCCTATAACTTATATTATGGGTTTTCCCAGATAGTACTAAGTGAGAATGTTATAGATTATATAATGGATATTCCTAGATAAAACAATGTGTAACCATTATAAATTATATTATGTGTACAACCAGATAGAGTTCTGAGATATTATTAAATATAATATAATGGGTGCTCTCAGTGAACACTATAACTTATTTTATAATGATAATGTTCTCCAGGGAATTATATTTGATTACAACCATATATTTAGTCTAATTATAAGTTTTCAGTAAGGGTTCTCTAGTGATGATGTCCCAATATACTAATACAATTTATCTAATATTGATATTGGTTTATTATGTTTCGTATTATCAATATTGATATCACATGGTTCATGACTAATGATTCTGATGAATCATTCCATTGTAAAAACCTTATTCCTTGATTTCATGTTTTGATGATAATGGTATTAATGTGTATTAATATAATTTTATTATGATCACAAAGATTTATTATGTCATCATACTCTTATACTCTTCCAATAATCATTGATTTAATTTCCATGTTCATGATTATATTTACCCTTACTAAGAATTTTAGCTCAAAATTATTATGTTTTGTTTCCCTATGTGATGAATAATTTATCTAATAGATGTATTAAACGGGAAGATAATAATATGAGACATTAAATATTTTTCATGAATTAATAATATTGTGTTTGATGTTTAAAAAAAGAAATATACTATTATGGTCCTAATGTGGGTGTTTTGTCAATGTATTTAATATTCTTCTAAAAAGAAAAAATATCAATGTATAATAACCATTTTTTATAGTTAATATCAGAGGAAATGTTTAAATATCCTTTGGAAACAAGGATGAGAAAAAAACCTGTGAGATACCAATGGATATATCTATGTATATTTAATGGAATACGTTTATGGATAATTATAGGATGGCTTAATTTATTAAAAAATGACCTATAATTTTGGAAAAGAATTAGGAAAGTGGTTTCAAAGAATTAACATAAGTCTCTTGATACAAAAAGTTATTGTGGATCTTACATAGAGGTACATAGAGGAAATAAATCCATAATGGGGAACTGAGTTGGAATAAATCATCAGTAGGTTTATTAAATTGATCCTTGATTCACACATAGTTTTACCCTCATAGAGGATATGCTTTGGAAACACACAAACTATTTATGAAAACTAATGAATTATTTTAATAGATGTTGATTATGAATAATCTAGGATAAATATAATATGTCAATGATTAAAACCAATTTTTCATGATTTAGTCATATTTTTGGTGATTCTGAGATAATGTTTTTCCATTACGAAAAGTGTTTCTCACACAAAACTTTTTGATTTTAGACATTTGCTGTAACCCAAAGGAACTGGGTTAACATTGAATTTGAATCGAAATTTCCTAATGAGTATTCAAATGTGATGATTGAATGAGTGAGTAATATTGTGATTTTTCCAAATCATTTATCAAAGTAATTATTAAAAACATTCTCCATGACCAACTATTGGTCTCACACAAGAAGAGATGAATTAATATAAATAATAATTAAGGTACTGGAGAACATAATGATATGAAAATTTAGTTTCGTTTATATAGAGAGTGAGGATGGAATGACTCAATTTAATGTCTTAAAGGTAATATAATATTATGTTGGTGTGGAAAATAAGGACAAAATTCTAGTTACATCAAATTAAAAATGAAATTATTAGTTAATGAAAAAAATAGTAATAATGATCTTCATATGTCATCATTGATTGTTCAATGTCTATAATTTTGATTATATGGGAATTATAAAAATTGATGACATAATGGGAAATATCATGAAGAGAATTAGAAAGGTTTTATAAGTAATATTTATATTATCAATGATTAATATACTAGAAATGACACATGAACAAAAATATATTTTAATGAATAAGATATTGAATCATAGATAATGATTTGGGTAGAAAATTTGATGATTGTGGTGATTTTGTGCTAAAATTAAATAATGTTTTTACATGAATCATGAAATATATAAGGGTTTTTAATTATATAATCAGGGTTAATGGTTTGAGAGAATATTTTTAATAGTATTAATTACCTAGAAAAGTGATTTGATGGAAGCATAATATTTAATGGAAACACATGATTAAGGAAATATAACCCTTAATATGTTGTTGAGGTTGGGAAAATGGTGTTTTGTTAATGATATTATTAATATAGATAAATAAAATGTGATAGAAATTTTTTCCTTTTGAATAATAAATTATTCATTAGAAAAGTGGTTTATGATTTCATTTATCGAGTTTTCAACATTTTTGGATTAATAGAATATGTCCAACAATCATTGATTTATGTAAGTAATGTGGAAGAATATCTTTTCAATAATATTTTATAATATTTAAGGTTAAACAAATGTTATAAAAGATTAAATAATGAAGATATTCACATTTTTGTCATGTGACCATTAATAGATTCATACTGATATTTGGATCATTAATGTTGAGATTCAAAAACTTAGTGAGCTTTATTAAAATTATGAATTTTTCAAGTTTTAGAAAGTTCATAATTTATAAAATGGTTGAAATAGATTTTTTATTGAGGATTTAGATATTATCATATTAATTCACCCTATGGTGATTTATCCATATTTGATAACCAGTGTTAAATTTTTTTAATTAGATACATAACCGATGATTTATCATTTTTTGTGTATATTATTATTTTCTTAAAATTGGAAAACATTCATCTATTAATGTAATATATAAAGTTTAAATTGATCAAGACACATCCGAAGGATGAAATTATTCCTATCAAATCAAATAAAATCATGTAAGTAAATTTTCATATGTTCCCAATGTAGATTTAAATTGGAATTATAAAAATTAGGAATATGATCATGAGATAAAAAATTATCATATCATTATCATTTTGTATGATATTAATGACTATTTTCAAGCCTCTATGTTTAATGGTTTTGTGGTCATTAACCTTACATAGATCACCAAATTTATTGTGATCAATGATATATATCAATCTATATAATAATTTAAACGTTTCTTCCATGTCCATATCTTCACTTCCAACCTATGATATCATATTTGGAATCCTTGTATGAGTTATTCTAGATGAATTCCATAAATCCATTAAACATTTATCAAGAGGATGATTTATTAACCATGTTTTTGTTCTGGGTTTACAATGAAGGTATTTTCAAATTTAAAACATTTAATTACTTAGGTAATTATAAAATTGTGATGAAAAAGTATGTTAAAATGGGAGGCTGTAACACCTCCATATTTTATAAAATAAATCAATGATTGATATAGTATTTTATAAGAAACTCCATGATTTAAGGACACACGATATATATATCAGTTTAAAAATAAACATTATATTTAATGTTATGAATAATATTAACTAATTTATTATATATATATAAATATTGATAAATTTCCTACTAAATATATGTTATGTATACATATTTATTAAAATGGCAAGATTGATTTTGTAAAAAAGTGTTATTAATAAAAAATTATTTTGCCAACTCTTATTTTTATATCTTTTCATATAAAATACAACATTTTTTGCGATTTTATAAAATTTAATTTAAAAATTAAAAATATTTCTGAATAGGAAAATCAGTATTTACTTCTGGTGAAATTGTTGATTTTTTAGAAATTATTTATTTTTCACTGAATAGTGTAAAATACATATGTTTGTAAAAAAATCATTTTCATTAAATTAAATATTTTAAAGGTACAAATATGTTCTTATTATGATGTAATGTAAAATTAATATTATATTATTATAATTAATCGTACTAATTACTTTTTAAGAAACCTATATTGTTCTTTCTTATAAGTTTTTTTTTTGTTTGAAAATTGGATTTTTCGTAAAATATTTTAAGATGCATAATGTTTTTTATTTTTATTTAATTGAAATAATACCTAATTTGGAATTATTAAAATAAATATTATATATTATATATCATTAAATAGTAATTTATTGTAATTCAATGATTATTATTAGTCATAGATTTAATATAAAATCATATTTTCCCATAAAATACTTCATTCGAGTATCCACTTTTTCATCATGTTTCCCGGTTATTTTATATTAAATAATTTCACTTATATGAATTGAATATTGAAAAATGCATTACATATTTTAAATAAAAATAATTTATATATTTGAATGAGGTTTTGTAATTTTTTTTCAAAATAAAAATTGAAAATAGTAATAGTTAATTATTGTTGTTAGGGTAAAATTGTATTTATTGGGGGATAAATTAAAATGATAAGAGCTTAAATGACCCAATAATAATTATAAATTATATTTTTATGAAATATATCAACATTATACGTTATATTATATATAATGTTCCATTATTTTATGATTTTTGACATGAAAAAATTGTTGGTATAATTTATTGTCTTTAAAAATTAAAAGTGTGCCACTCACATCACTTATAAAAGGCCACCCCTCTCCTCCTTTATTCACCCACATAAAAACATTTTCATTGGATTCTAACTAAAATAATTACTTCCAAAAATAACTCCAATAAAAAATATATCTTATTTTTTAACAAATCCAACCTAGGAAGGATTTTGGTGAACATCTAAGTGGGTTACCCAAAGAATAAGTAACATTCTTTAATGGGGGTTTAAATTTTATTTCATCCTTCACACCATTCAATTATTCAAAAAAATGATTATATAATAAAAATATATATAATATATAAAAATATGTTATTAATTTTCTTTAATAACCTATGTAATTCAACTATTCCATAAAATGATTATTGGAATCATTGTTAGTGTGTAATGTGGACTATTGCCTCACAAATAGATGTCATGTTTTTCTATTACGACCAATCATGGTTGGATATAATTATGATTATATTATATATAATATATTAATATAATAATCATACCTATTGAGTTTTTATAACAAGTATAAATTTTTATTTTCCATTCTATTAGAGATGTGATACCATTGTTCGTCTCTACGAGGAATACATCCCCACGAAGTGATGTGAGTCAATTTAACTGATGTTTTATGTGAAATATAGAAATGATGAATTATATATATATATTTATGTAATAAATGAAATAATTTCTTTCTTCATGAAATTTTTTAAAATATGAAAATATTATATATTTGTTTCTATCAAACCTTTTAAATCATTTAATGTTGATAATGTTATTCATGTATGTGTAGAATACTGCCTTCATGAAGCGATCTGACACTATTTTCATCACAAACACAATAGAGGTGATATATATAAGTATATTTAAATAAATAATATAGTATTTTTTATTATAAAAATTATTTAAATATAATATATTAATAATACTTATTCTACAATGATCACTGAAAAATTTAAACATTAATCACGTGTACATACGGCCTACCGTTTCCATGATTATAACGTACTTGATTTCCCAAAAACAATTCCATGATTGATCATAAAATTATTGTAGATGTATAAATATGATACTTATTTCCTAATTATTATTATTTATATTAATTAAATATTATAAAAATAGGACTAAAAATGAAAAATAAAAGCATACATAGAATACAAAGATGTTGTTACTCAAAAAATAATCATAACAAGGAAATATTAATAAACAGGAAATAAATTGTCCCAAGTAAAATATATTATATATTATATATTTTAAAATTGTAAAATATACCATGTTTAATAAACAGACCTTTGTTATAAATTATTTTTTAACATGTATGATAGAAGTTATTACATACATTAAGGGATTTATTGTCTCTCGTGTATTTCTACAAGACATAAGAAAATTCAGCACTAGTTTATTTTTTTAGTATATATTCTATCAATTTTACATGTTATTCCATGAATCAAGTTTTCTTTTATATTTTAAATTCCATTTGGTTTTATGATTTATTTTTTATTACGATCCAAATTATTATTAAATCACTTATGAATGGTTTTCCCAATTTTCTTTCTTTGAGACTTATGTCATGTTATGAACCAATATTATTTTTTTATCTCCATATATATTACCATTAAAATATAATATCCAAAATTTATTTCCTCTCGTGATATTATAAGTTTCAATTAATTTAATTCTTATATAGGGATTTTTATTGATGAGTAACCAATGTTGAAAATGATTTCATATAGAATCTCACAGTTTATTTAGATTGTTTATTTCCATGCTTCAGATGATGAAATATAATGATCCATATCTCAATAAACTCGTGAAATTTATAAAAATCTATTCATTATAGGAGAATGATGTTTTCCCTATATTTTCCCTTTATATATATACAAAATAGTTCAAAGTAATATTTTTATGAAAAATCATCTTTATTTCTCTCAACGACCAAAAACCCTTTTTCTTCCAAAAACATGTTTTCTAAAAATGTTTTCATTTCTTTTACAGTATGTTAAATATATTTTAAACCATGTTTTATTTTTTACTATTTTCATGAATTGAATAAGTAGGTATATTTCCCAAAAAATTACCTTTTGGATTTTACCAAAAATGTGAAATGAATCATACTTTTAACGTGTTTGGTATTAATGGAGCATCCCACATTTATGATTATTACATTCCATAAAAAAAATATTTTATAGGGTTTCATTGTTATTTTCAATGAAAAATATTATGAGAATTATGATTTTATTTTCCTCAAAATGTCTTCAATGATATTTTAATGGTATTTCAATTCATCAAAATCAAAAACACTTATTGTTACATACGATTCAATTGGGAAATATTGTAATGATTCCGTCATTATTATTTCTCTAGATGTATTAAGATTGTTACAATGATATTTTTATGGAACTCATTTCTTTTTACACTTGTTATTAATTTTCCAATGACATTTTCATGAATCATGTTTCCTTTCTACAGGTAAATAAAGTTATAAAAATGGTAATTTTTTCTTTAGGATTGTTATAATGAAATGAACTCTAAATATAATTTATTATGATGTTGTTCTTCAAAATTTCTTATTCAATGGGTGAACCCATATAGTGTCGGGTGAGGCCAATTTATCTTATATGGTTTGTGTATGCATATAGATATTAGTGATCCCATTATACCTTATAGGAGGGGTATAACCAAATAGATTTGGTTGAGTCCATTACGACATATATGATCGTTGTACCCATATATCACCGGTTGATCCTGTTATAGAATATATGATTTCTGCATACATATAGCGATGGGTTCAACCATAATAGATTATATGCTGGGTTTTCCTAGATAATTATCAATTTAATATATATTTATAATGTTTATTGAATATTTATATTATAATTCTTACATTTTTTTTATTAAAATTGTAAGCATTCTATAAGGTTTCTATAATGATGTTTCCCAATTATACCAAAATGTTTTATCAATTTTTAAATGAGATTATAAGGTTTCTTATGATCAATATTGACATCACATGGATTATAATTATTTATTCTGAAAATTGTACCTTTATTAAATCCTTATTAAATTTTTTCATGTTTGATGATCAGTGAATTGATAGGTATGAATATCCTTAGGTTATTATCTTGAATATTGACTATATCATCAAACACTTATAGTGTTATTATAATCAATGATATAATTTTATTTTTCATCAATTTTTTTAACCATAATTTTAATTTTAGTTCAACCTTATTATGAATTCTTTCCTTAGGTTATAAAGGAATTTTTTTATGTAGGAGTAAAAAGGGGGAATATCTTTATAGGATACATTGATGATATTTCATGAGTGATGTAGATTATTTTACAAGTATTTAATGGTATTAATCTATTACATTTCTAAGTCACGTGTTTGTTTAATTTTTTGAATAATAATCTAAAAATATGTTATATCCATGTATGATAATCCTAGGTTGTTATATCAAGCATGGATCCTAATAAAACCCATAGAAATGAGATATTCATGATTTCTATCTACCACATTTCATGTAAACCGAATAGTCAACAAATTCCATTACAATCATGGAAAATTAATTTGTGAGGTGATTTTAATACACATCATAAAAAATATTCATTCCTTATATATAATCATATTATCTTCCTTTGACTGATTAATGTTGTGAATAATCCATTTACAACATGAAAAAGATCTGCATCCATTTCCTTAATGTATCCTTGTATAAATATCCCATAAATTCTCCAACACCCATAAAATCGTAAGTGGACTCTATCAATAATAATATTGTGTTAAAATTATGTAGGATGTCTAAATATCTCAATAATATTAATTTCCATCCCTGGGAAGTCATGTAGAAGAATTGTGATTCGTAAAAGGATGAGTCCATTACCACCTCACAAAAGATTAGCACTTCTATATGTTATGGGAGTTTAGTCTACATACCTACATCTGATTTGATAATGGAGTAGTGTTACCACATAATAATTTCACCTAATAATCCATGATATCCAATGGTTCTCCACATAAAATGAATCTAGTTCCAACTCAATGTCTAGTTATCTAAAAATATATAATTGATATGGATGATATTTATTGGGCATGATGTTTTGGAGAATATCATGTGTATATCTCATTCATCCATAAATTACAACTGATAAGTAAAATTCCTATGTTTTATTAAGATATGAAATGGTTTATAATATCTTAACGACAACATCCCGTATTTCCTATGTAGATGGTGACCTAAAAAAGGAGAAATTTTCAAGAAAACCTAATCACCCATGGAAAATCCAATGGAGAAATTCTATGATTCGATATAAATTCTCTTGACTTTATGTTTTGTACAATCAATATTGTATATCTAAAATCTTCACTTATGTCTTTTGAATGAGACTTAATCCCACAAGAGTGGCCTCACACAACTATATCCAACAATGTGGTGACTCACATGGGAAACCACATGAAGCATCAAAGGGGTCCATTCCGATTGATTATTAGTAAAAACAGTTATACGAAAAAATAATCCTTACAGGATGGGTTTCCCATTATCAAAAAAATGAAATAAGATTATATAATATCCTCCAAAGTTTTATTAATATTTTTTATTTTATCATCCTCCTATGGATTGTAAGTTGCACTAAGTCTCACCGACATTTCCATTTCCTCTCTGAGACACTTAAAAAACATTCATGAAATTGTAGGATTATTATACGAGATAATAGTAGAGGTAACTCCATGAAACCTCATGATATGATGAATATTAATCATACCTAAATCTTGAACCATATTGGTGTCCCTAATCAAAATAAAAACGGCCCGATTCATTAACCAACCAATCACCACTCTGAAAAGTGTAATAATGGGTTATATAATCAATAATGTCATGATTCAATCCAAATAACTAGAAAACCATCTCATTTTAGAATACATATTTATAGGGACATGGTGAGTGAGTGGTGAATAAAGATTAATGTATTATGAAAATGAATTCCAAATGGATGAATTAATAGAAAATGATCCTTTAAATGGTGAATACCATCATAAGTGCCATAACAATAAGAAACAATATCCCTACCATATAAGGCTTCCCTAGTTCATTTGAACTCATCATATTTATACTATCTATGTAAAAGTGACTCAAAGAGTTATTGTGATAATTGAACATTGTGGAGGGCCATACCTAATACATCATTACAAGCATCTAAATGAATCTGAGTAAAGATCCTAATATGTTTCCGTTCTGTTGTCAATTGCAAAACATCGTGTAATTGAAATTTTCTACTAAGGATATAAGTGGTAAAATTCATGTTTATTATATTTTAGGTGATTTTAAATTCAGGAATATGAGGGTATTACACCCACTGACTCTATCTAATATTTATATCATTCTCAGAAAATATTTATCTCAATCGCCTATAATCAATAAACAAAGTGAACCTATCCCCAAAATGATATTTTCACTAAACTTTAAGTGCATATATATCTTTGGAATGATCAAAATCATGAGTTGAGTAATTAATATCATGCGGTCGAAGAATAATAGATCTATATGACACAATATTTCCATACTATATAAGAAAATAACACATGAATGATGCAAGAGCATTGTAGTTTAACAAAAATCCATTCCCAAGATCAGATAAGATCAATATAGTGGCTTATATTAGAATAAAATTAAATTTTTAAAATGATTTCTTTTATATTTTATCCCATGTAAACTTCACCCATTACATAGTATGAGTAGTCATGGGTGATGTTGAATTCAATAAATACTTCAATAACTACTGATTGTATACAACCAAACCTAGGAAAAAAATGTTTTTTTGATGAATTTTATTTTTCATCCCATGAGAATATATCCATCACCATTTCAAGATAGACTGATAGTCCACACTCAAAAATCACATTCCCATAGGACATCAAGAAATGTTACTATAAAAGTTTCACATAAAAGAGGTGAAAAATAAGGATCTATAATCCATATTAAAATTGTTATTTTTCTCCTACATGAATCTCAAATAAACATGGATTTCAACTGAAACACAAGAAAAAATATATAGTGATTCTGAAGAAATATCCAGGTCATTAGAGTCATAAAAACTATAGGAGTGTATTTTGGATCAAAATGATTCAAAATAATTTTTAAATGGATATACATTCTCCTAAAAATGGTATTTGAAATATGAGAATCCAAATCTCTTAGATGATGACAACATAACTGATGATCGATTTTAGAAAACCAATTCACTCCCTATAACTAATCAAAAAATACATCCCCACAGTGTAATTTTTTTATTAACAATCACTCATTCATATTTCGATATACTATAAACAAATGACGAGAACCATTTGACATCTTAGAAAAGACTAAGTTGGATGTTTGTAGAGAAAACCTAGTGTGAAAAGACTATTCTCTATAAAATCATTCAAAATAATCATGAGATCCTTCAACTCAAATGGTTACATATGATAACCGGTTATAAATATATGTTTCATACCCAACACAGGGCTGATTGATTACTATAACAACCACCCTATATTATGAATGATGAAATATTCTATAAATACAAAGGGGAATTCCTAAAAAAACAAAGTAAGACAAGAAAAATAAGAATCATTTTCATTCTCAAAGAAAACGTAGACAACTTACTCATGTTCTCTTGGTGGGATGGTGCATCAGAACAAGACATCATATCCTACTCTCTCGAAAACAACTAAAATATCCCATCAGTGATACTCAATGAAACACACTAATGATTAAAATAAAACTAATATTGATGAGAAATAATCTAATTCATCATGATTATGATGTTGAATAAATATTAATTGAAATATAATAATTCTCATAATAAATCCACATCTTCTATTGAGAGATAAAAAGATATAAATCAAAATAATTTCTCCTTCCACTTTCCAAGTTGTTTTTCGAGATCCATAATAAAGGGAATGATCTATGTTGTAATTTTCATAAGATCTTGAAAATGAAAACATATAAATTATAATGGGGAACCTATATCAAAATGAATAGTTTATATAATTGATGAATTAAAGAATGTACCTCTCAGTATTATAGAGCCCGCATCAACTTATGGCCGAAAAAACATTCACTGGGTAAATGTGATTCAATCACAAGGATTTTGGACCAAGCACTATGGACATTGAAGTATATGTCTACACCATGTTTTTCTTCATAAATAATGATCCCTAAACATAATAGGGGTAGTCATATCCTAGAAGTACGTCTATTGATGACCATCGTTTTTATAATCTTTACTGATCTTATCCAGAATGGGATATGTACGTCTACTATTCCCTACCAAGCCACACTGCTAGGAAATCATGGGACCACAACTAAATTCTTAAGATGGTGTAGTGGAGGATTTCTATAGAGACCCACCTCCACCACCCTTCTAACTACCCAAAAAATACCCTTCCTACCCAATCCACCACTATAACTACCATTGTGTAGAAGAGAAGAACTACAAAATATGATCATGTCCATCAAATATTTTTTTTCTATCACATACTTTTCAAATATCTCTACATAGGTTGAAGGTTTTCCCATATGTACATGTGGTCATTTTTATGGTGTAAAACCATTTAGTCACTTCTGAGCTATCAATGGATAATTCCTTAAAATCTATAGTAAAAAATAAACTAACTCTTAAAAATGGTTGGTGTACTCTAACAATAAGCACTATCTATAATATAATGATAAGAATTCTAGAGACTTCTCTATCATTAGGCACTATAGGAATAATTTCGAATGAAAAGGGAATTAAAATGATTTTAATAAAATCCCATGTGATGATATGGTAGTACCATAGAATCTCACTATCAATAGCTAGGAACCTCAATATATAATGTTGTGTGCTTTAGCTTGATAGCCTCAGCTATATCCTTGATGTTAATGACCTAATTGACCTTATCCGATCAGTAATTCACCTCATGGGGTTCATTCCTACACTTAAAGGTTGGGGATTATATTATAGTAAATCTCATTATCAGTCCTGATCTACTCATGTTAGAGATACCTAAAAAACATGATTCTAAATTCACAAAACACTTTGGTCGATTGAGTTAACATTGTTTATGA
This sequence comes from Viscum album, assembly GCA_963277665.1. Taxonomy (NCBI): domain Eukaryota; kingdom Viridiplantae; phylum Streptophyta; class Magnoliopsida; order Santalales; family Viscaceae; genus Viscum; species Viscum album. The sequence continues at coordinate 1,368,910,630 of OY728138.1, read as the reverse complement.
TAACCTCAAAAAGATTCTATTTCAAATAGGATTCCCATGAAAACAATATGTAGATGCACCATATTGTGGTACCCATGGGAATCATATTAGAGGCATGTTTCTACATACTGATAATAGGATAAATGAGCATACAATAAGAAAATATCAATTTAAGATAGATTAAAAATGTAGAAAATTATATCAAATAAGAAAATTAAAATATAAGAGACACACATACAAATATCTCATGGTATAATTAGGCTCATAGTAGAATGATATGGTCAAGAACACACAACAAACTACCTCTCACGTCATAAATATTCTATATCCTTATTAACAAATGTTGAAAGAAATATATTCTTGAGGGAAAACCACCTATGATATGAATTATATCTAACCGACCTAAGAAATCCTCTAAACTAGATCCTAATCATATTTTTCACTATTCTGAAGGGTGTTCCCAGTCACTATGGGCTATATAATAACACAAATCTATAATATAACAACTAGTGGGAATGATATATACCAACCTAAAATAAGATACAAGTAATTTATACATATTCCATGTTGATAGAAAAACCAAATGGGAAATATTCCACAATCAAAGAATCTATTATGGTAGTGAAAAAACTCAAAAAAGAATAAATTTATAACTCCATGGTACATTTCCAGTATTCAAATAGACATAAAAAGTAAGAAACAACGTCCTCATGTTATAATCAGGCATTATCCCACAATATTACCTGAAGCTACCCATACCAGTTGATATAATCCACACCTCCTCATTATGAAAACATATATTTTCATTCATCAAAAGGAAAAAAACAAAGATACACATTTATCTAGTAGTCTTTAGGGTTTGAGATAAATAGGCTTAGAAGGATTCCACACATGTTTTATAAATCAAGTCACGGAATATTAATCCCATTATGTTAAATTTATAGAATATAAGGTTTGATAAATGTATAATCTGTTTAATATCAAAAGTAATGTAAATAGTTCCCCTATTCCATTATTCAAAAAATAATCAAGGTAAAATTTATTAAATGAATAATTTATATAGGCTAGAAAACATTACTAAAAATAGGAGTATAATTTCAAAAAATAGAAAAATCCATTATATTTGGTATAAAACTTCAAGAATAAATTATGTCAAGGTTAGCAAGGTCACATGTACATCAATCATGACTTGTGCAAAATATATGTCCTCATAACCCATGATTCAATGTCTCAGGAATAGAAGAAGTCCCCCATAATATAAATCCACATACAACATCAATAAAACCGTAGAACCAAATGAATCATTTTATATGAACGAAAGAAAACCCCATAAAGAGATCTCCTATAAAATACCAAATGACAAGACCCAATACTATAACTTCCACTTATGTACCCAATGATCTCATAACCCTCATTTATCAAATAACTATGAAGGTAATACACATTGCATAAAAACCCCTTTTACATTAATAATATGCATTGAAAAGGAATTTCCAAATCCGTTTCAGAATGCTTTTAAAATCATCATTAATTTAACAAAACATGGAAGAAAAATTATTTTCTCAAAAACCCATTTTCACACTAAATCCAAAATACAGTGTATCATTCCAATTATTTAGAAACAATTTATCAAACCAAGAGAAGTTATAGTTCATAAAATATTGGATAGTAACAAAACCACCTATATCGAATTTGAATCACACAACCACCATGAAGGGATCCTCATACTGAAATGAAGACATGAAATATAGACGAAGGCCCTAATAATGTTTCTCACATCATAGAATAAAACATCATAACAAAATTATAGATGGTGAGTTAAGAAAACAAATAACTAAAGAACATCACATTCCACACCACAACCAAAACAAAAATATGCCTTTACGTGATAAACAAACAATGAATCAATTAAAGAAGAAACCAATAAACTAGAGATAAAATAATAATCAGAGAGGTTAGGAAGGGATGAAATCACCCAGAAATCGTAGAGTAGCTCCAGGGTTTTGGGGGAGAAGAAATTACCATTAATTAAATGGATGGGAATTGAAAAAAAATAAAACATGTTCGATAAAATAAATTCATTTTAAGAAATCTAAATTTATGATTAGAATATCCCAAATCACATGTGAACTAAAAAATAATTGAATTCCTTTAAAAACTGAGAAAATAAAATAATGATTAGAATTTAGTTCACATTAAGAGCATTTTTTTATGTTAACCAAATTCATGACATCTATAAAGAATTAATTCCCATCATGAATTATCTATCCATATATTGAATTGACTTTGAATCCATCCCCTAGTATTACCCCTGTAGAAATCTTGAATATTCCCTCAAACACTATCTAAATATAATGTACATACATATAAACAGAAATGTGGTCGTACATTATCTCTAATGCTTCACATATTTATAAACTAATATTTATGGTCATATTAATACATTATATATATATATATCTTGAGGACTCAAAAATTCCATCCAAGAGATCTGGGATCAAATCCGAGTGGGGAAATATTTCTGGGCTATTATAGTAGGTACAATAGAAGTACTATAGTAGTTACTGTAGTAGTACAAACTATTCGTCTTGCTAGGCCATTGGGACACCATTTTGTTCATCGAGTCCAACAAGGATTTTGGGCCTCCCAAGGACTTCGATCTAGTTGTCTCTAAAGTCCTTCAAGAAACGTTAAGTTCTTCAGGCCACCCCAAGGACTTCAGTCCACATGGAATATGTAGATGTACTAGTCAGATTACCTTGGACAAGGCTCTAGATGAGGATTCAAATTAGTCTCAATAACCAGAGCAAATATAACCGGAATTAGAATATTGTGAGGGTATTACATTTCCATTGGTATCGGGAATGTACATCTATGAAAATGACAGATAGTCAACCTGCCTTGTAATGGTGAGGTTTAGATTCATGACATTTTCTATGGAGGATCAGTTATATTTTTCCTGTCTGGGTGATTCTCTTAATACTTATAGGTCATGTATTTGTCTCTTAACCCTTCAGGACATGTCAGGGTTCCACATCATGCCTTGAAATGTGGATTATCAAAAATAAAATAAAACAAGATGGCCTTCATTCCATTCAATTAAGAAACAAAATATTGATGCAAATGAATATTAAGGAAAAATATTTTTAATTATTGAATTAGATGTTACTAGGATATATGCATTCAATTTTAATTCATAGAACATATATTGGATTTGATAATATTGAGCAATATGTTATCATTTTTTGGACTTCTAATAGGTATCATGAATCTCTATATGTTATCTGACTATGAGAAACAACTATTAAAGGGTGGTGGATTCACAATTGAGATAATGAAATTTTATATTTTAGGGGATTAGCTATTATATTTTGTTGAAATTTAGTTTCAATATATGATTTTCAATATAAACCATCAGCAATAATTGTTATATATATAAGAAGGTTTAATTTAGTAAGTATTTTTATCTCATTTATTGATTTCTTTTAATAAAATTATATATCATAATGATAGATAATCCATTACTAAGAAATATTCAAAAACAAGTATTTTAATATAGTCATTTTATGTATTAATAATATTTCAAGTCATGGATTGGGTGAAAATCCAATTTAAATTTGATAAGACATCATCATTCCTTGAAATCATATAACATATCTTTTAATTATAATTAAATAATAATATATTTAGTTTAAGTTCTTCTTACACTTGATGATACGATACTACAATCATTTGTGATTTTAATGACGTGTTTTATGAAAACAATTTCAAAAAATATTTATTTTTAAATATTAAAATTATTTCAAAAAAAAATATTTTAATATATCTTTTTAGAAAGAAATACATGAAAATATTAAAATATTTCAAACTAAAATGTTAAAGAACCCTTTATCCCTTGAATATCTAACACACTACTATTAATAAAATCGAGATAATTACAAAAACCATTATTATAATTATATGTTTATATACACTGTGAACTATTCAATATTACAACATCATCCCTTATGACAACATAAAAAAATAATTATTTCATCATAGACCTCGTATATGTTTAGTTTACCATTATTAATTTTTTAAATAAATAGAGGACATAAATCAATGAATGGGTGAGGCAAAATCCTTGTAATTGATGGAATAATTGAGAAGGATCATGATAAATGAACAATCTAGATACATGGGTGATGAAAATCACTATAATAATATCATATGAAAAATGTTTTTCATTATAAGAGAATGTAAATAATATATATTAGAAATGAAATGTTTAATATTTATAAAAATGAAACATTATAACATTGTGGTAAAATTCAATCAATAAATTTTTGACAAGGTAAGCTTCATATATAAAAAAACATATTTGTAAAAATAAGCACTTCATATAATGAGAGAAAATATACGATAAATACCATGAATAATACACAAAATCACATGAGATATGTCACATTACATGATTCATTATAGGGATATATAATTTTGGGACAACTGTTAACATCTTAATATGTTCATACCCATTCATTCCATATGGATTAATAAAATTTATCAATTTAAAACAATGAATGAACCCATGAAAAATTAATGGGTTTCATAGAGTTGTTATGAAGAATATGTCAGAGAATATACTTGGGGGTTCCCAAAATAGGAAGAGAAAACACAATTTTGTTCATTAAAGTTTAATATTAGAAAAAATAGAATATATTTATTAGTAACAAAAATAAGTAAATATAATAATAATTACATAGAGATTTTTATAATTTTTATCCTTACCCAAAATCATAAAACTAATTTTGAGATGATTTCATCAATATAGAAAAATGAATATTCCATAATAAAAATAAAATAAGTAACATCGAAATGAGTTTATTACAATCTTTCAATTATATTAATGGAGAAAATTTGGATGATGATACGATAAACCCTAAATAAGAGTTTGGTTTGAGATTCACGTTACCATAAGTCATGTTTTTATCACATCCACACAACATGTATTATAAACTAATTATTATTAAAACACTAATTTTAATGTTTATTACCTTTATTTATTTTATTATTTATCAAATTTAACCCTTATAATGTTTTTTTGATATTTTCTCGTTTAAGATGAAATTGTTTTATAACATGTATTCGTTGAATTATATAGTTTCACTATGGTTTCATATCTTATATGATTTGTAAGTTCAAATTTTTTAAAATTACATCCAAAATATTATAATGAATTAAAGAAATTATAAATATAATATATGGTTGATATTATCTATAAAAGAATGTAGTTATATGAAAAACATTGACAACCTTCTCAAAGTATGATCTAACATATCAATTATAGGATATGTAAAAAAAGAGGAATAGATTGACTATATAAAGAGTAATTAGATTAAAATATTTATAAAATATAAAAATATTGTAATTTTTTATATTATTACGAATTATATAGTATAAAAAGGTATAATATTAATGATAAGAGGATAATATAATCAATAAGTAGAGGTAAAAAAGGAAAAGTTGGGATTTTAGGGTTACATCTTTATTAATTTTTTTACATCATCTCTACAGACTAAAGACTTTAGGGATTGGGATTAGATTCCATGAAAAAATATTTCTGGATTCCAAGAAGGTTAGAATTTGAAAGTTGGTCAAAATTTGGTATTTTTGATATGTATAGGATGTAATTTTCCAATAGTAAGGAAGGGGTATTTATACTTGTGGGGAGTGGTTTTTTGGATAATTTTTTAAAAAAAATTATTACCTCAGATGTAAAACATAAAACATTGATATTCTCAACATTATTAATCATATTTTATTAAATATATATGTTTGTAGGGATTTAATTTCATTTATACATTGAATATTATAGATCGAATAGAAATTGATATAAAAAGTGTTTTTATGGAATAATTATTTTTTATTGGATTTTGGAAATTTCAATTACTGTTTAGAATTTAATTTTATTATTATAAATATATTTATTTATATTAATAAATTAATTTTGGGTCTATTTGACTACATAATTAATTATAAAGTCATTACTACCTAAATATTTCATTATAATACCACCATATTTTAAATTCTATATTTTTATTATTCTTTCAATATTCAATAATTATATAAAATTATAAAAAATTCCTCCAAATAAATTTTTAATATGTTAATTCCAATAATAAAAATTTATATTATCAAAATAATGTTATATCATATATAAGTTTTATATATAATAATAAAATATTTTATTTTAAAAAATAATATAAAATAAAATAAATTTACATATACTTTTTTAGAGATTATAATTGAAATATTAGCTCTTTGGAATTCTGAAATTTATATTTTCTTAATTTATTAATGATGAATATAATTTACATTTCATTAAACTATTTTATTTGTCATGTTACCCGTTCTAATTGTTAGATTATTATTCTAAGGGAAAGTTACAATTTTACTATTTATATTACTATTTCTTTTGTATAGGTTAATATTTTAGAAGTATAGTTACTAATTCAATGAATTATTACTATTAAATGAAAAATATCTGTTTTATACATGTATAAATACATTCTATTTCATTCATTCATCATTCAATTCATCACCAGTCATGGTTTTATATTCTTTATTTTCTAGATTTTATTTTACATTACTAAAGATATTTTATATTTTAATAGTATTTATTAATATTAAGGTATTTTATGTGATAGAAATGATCTAAATTCACATAATCTATTTTTTTAGATTTTTAGTAAACCATTGTAATTTTTTAAATAATAATGGTTTTATTAATTCCACAAATGTATTTTTATAAATTAATAAAATAAAAATTTATTGGTATTTATATTGTGGTGCATATGAGTTATTTATAATATATACTTATACTCTATTTTTAAAAGAAAAGTATACATTTAAATAGTTGATAAATATGAAGAAGTGGTAAAAAATATATTTAATTTATATATTGGATCATTTTATAAAAATATTAATTTAAATTTTATAAACATAAAGGCTAATTATTTAAAAATAATATATTTCCATTCTATGACACTAAATTATAACCCACTAAACTAAACTAAACCTCTGTAATATTACATATCAATATGAAATAATTAATGATTAATCTATGTTTGATAAATTAAAATATTTTAATAATTAGTTCATGGTGTGTCTAAATATTAGTGATGTATAATTTTTTACCAAACATTTTTCATACAATATATATAGATATATTTGAATTAGTTCTAGAGAACTAAGTTCAAATTAACATAAGTTTTTATTAAAAAATATATCAATATGTTAATTCCACCAAAATAAATAATATTTGATTTGATACACAATTTGGCAACAAAAAATTATCCTTTAGAAGGAAGTAAAACAGTTACATACTATAATAAATAAAATGAATACTTAATTAAAACAACCACAATATGAATCCTATTTTTAGTTTCCATGGAAACTAGTCAAATATTTCAACATCATCCTATATGATACCAGAAAAAAAATATTCAGGACATCATTATATACCTATTATATGTCCGTTAAACAATTCCATAGACTTGTGATCACCTAAGGACACAAATCAATGAAGGGGTGAGAAAAAATATAACTAAACAGAAGACTAATAGAGAAGCAACATGAAACATGAATCAATAAAATACATGATTTATTATAATAAACCCCATCATATAATATAAATACTATCATCATCGTATGAATATAAAATTAATTTATAGAAAAATAAAATTTTCTATATGAATACTACTGAACAATCATGAAGTTGTGATAAAAAACACATATAAATTAGAAAAAGACCAGTATCATATTTATACATAATATTTGCAAACAAATAACCACTTCAAAAATGTAAAAAATTATAATATTATTTTCAATAATAATATACATAATATCACGGCCTTATATAAAAATACCTAATATATTGGAGGGAAATATACATCTAGGACCACCTATCAAATCAAAACATTTTCATAATGGTGAAATTAAACATTGAAATAAAAATGTCCAAAAATATTAAACAATATATAAATCCATTACAATTTAATAGGTTTGAAGTTCGATTTTGAAAACATATATCAAATAATATACTTGGTGGATCCCATAATAGAATAGAACTTTCTATCTATTCCATGAATGTGTTATAGGGAAGATGAAATAATCATAAGAAAAATAAATAGGTATTTTTTAAAAATGGATTTATAGAAACTATTGAATGTAACAAATAAATCATTTAAATGATGTATGATTAATGAGAATCATAGAATAAAATAATTGAATGAAAAGATAAAAACATTAATAATTTTTTTATTATAATAATAAATAAAATATGGAAGAATAAAAGAAAAAGAAACATAAGAGTTGGGTTTGAGTGTCATGATTTGTTACATCAGGTTAATGCCTCCTATATAATACACATGTGGTTTTAAATAGCAATCTATAATTTTTATCATTTTATCAATTTCATTATTGGTCAATGAAAAAAAAGAAAATTTACATGTTTATATTTTTTTTGTTAAAGATCAAATAATTTAATGACATGTATTATTGGAATTAACCCATTTCCATTTCAAGTTCATAGTTATGGTTCATTATAATTTATCAATTTTTTATTTACATTTTTATGTTTTGAATAAAATAAAAAAAAATTATAAATATAACATATTTAATATTAACTATCCACAGATTAATATATATAAAAATCATTGATAATGTTCCCGTATATGGTGGGAACCGACCATTAATGTGAAGTTTAAACGATAGGGGAGAGCGATGATATATACATTAAATGGATTAAAATATTTATACCTTATCATAATAGTGGTACTACTTTAGGTAATTACAAATTAATAATTCAATCAGTCTGGATAATAAAATATATTTGGAGAGTAGAATGAATAATAATATGTAAATATAGAAATTATTGATTTCTAGGTTACCACTTTATTGAATCATCACTGTATTTCTATGGACTAAAGCCATTAAATAATGGAATTGGATTACACCATAACATGAATAAGGATATTAGTATGAAAATAAGTATGTAATTATAACTATAATGGGGTTTTATAAGTGTATGTGAGTTACTTTTCAAGGTAATAGGGACATATTATTTATACAAGAGTTGATAGGTATTTTTGGGATAAAATATTAAATAAATTATTATTTAAAAGGAAAAAACTCCATTGTGAAACTTTTTAGATTTGAATTAAATTTTATTAAAAATAATGTTTTTAGATCTTTAGTGCACTTTATACAATAATTTTTTTTGTTTATACAAAAGGATAAAATAAAAACGAAAAAATTGTTTTTAAAATGGAATACTTTACATGTCACGACCCGCCCTCGGGGTCCGTGCCGTGACTACCCCAAGCCCGCCTTCCATAGGCCAGGGGCTGGCGACTAGCACCAAGGCGAAAATCCGGTAAAAAGGGAAGGCATTGCCTTTGTAAAGTAAACAAAAACCACAGAGTAAGCAAGCGGAAAGTAAACACTAAACAAAAGCAGAGTACAACTGTAAGTGCGGAAAAGTAAATGGCCAGTATACAAACTCAAACTGAAAGTAAAGTACAACTCGAAAGGGAAAACAACAACTGAAAAGTAAAAGCCGCTACACCGAGCTATCCACTGGAAATCCCACCTGAAGGGTGGGTATAGATAGCTCCACTGCTCCACGGGTCCCGTCGTCCGCTCCGAGCACGTCCCGCCCAGTGGTCCACCTCCAGGTACCGTCCCGCTCTGCAAGTCTCAGCTAAGGTCAATGCTGTTCGTCGTCTGCAACCAACACAACGTAGTGTGGGCAAAGCCCGTGCAGGGGTGAGTATAAGCTACTCAGTAGGGACCCCGAGACCCCTGAAGGTCTCTCAAATCCACAAAGGATAAACCACGAAGAAAGGTACAATCACGAAGTAACAACCAACACTGCTTAGGTATATGCCCATACATATACCTAAGTCATCAATTTCAAATACGCTCCAACCTCCGAGCCCAAGTACAACTCAGTCCACACAGGAAAGTAAATGTATTCCACACAGGAAAGCAAAACGTAATCCACACAGGATTGCACAACACAATCCACACAGGAAGCAACAGGATTCAGCTCACACAGGTATACTTCTTCGAAAGACGATAAAGATGATCTCTGATCCATCTATGTCATCGGACCCACGAAGGATCGATAGGTAACTAACCCCCGCAAAAGACCCACATAGGATCGGGCCCACGTAGGACCTGTAGGCGCTGGTTCACACAGGACCGCTGAGCGCAAAGACCCACACAGGATCGGACCCACATAGGATCGGGCCCACACAGGACCTGTAGCACTGATCCACGTAGGATCGCTGAGTGTTGTAGTCGTCGTCATCGAATCCACACAGGATCTCTGTACTGTCGTCGTCACAGTCACAGTAGCAGTAGTAGCAGTAGTAGTCACAGTAACAGACGCAGCCAGCATTAAGGTTCCCGCACACAGCAAGCTCGTTCGGAGGGTCCGCTCCACGAGCCGAGAGGCTGATACATCAACTGTCACAAAGTCCAGAGTTGATGTATTCAAAAGTTCCGTATCGACAACAGGAACTCAACGCAACAGACGTCGCGTCGATCGGACGCCCGGTCTGAGAGTTATTGGCATTTTCGTCCCCGGGGCCCTGTTGGTTTTTAAGGCAAAACCAACCCGACCGTACTCCACCTGCATCCAAACCTTGGGCGGAGTATACCAAAAGATCCGTCTCACTAAGAGGAACACAACACGGCTGACGGCACGTCAATCGGACGTCCGTAGCTCAAGATATGAGCGTTTCCGCTCCGAAGGCCCGGTTGGTTTCGTGAACGAACCAACCCGGCCGAACACAAAGTAAACCGAAACCTTGAGTGCGATAAACCGAAACGACCGTCTCGATCCAAGGATAGCGTTGCCACAGACGGTTCGTCAATCGGAAGTTCGTGGCTCAAGATATGGCCAAAAGACCGAATCTGATTCGAAACGGGGGGTCCGGGTCCGGGCCGACCCGGCCCGACCCCCCCTGGGTCGGCCCGAACCGGGTCCGACCCGGCCCGGCCGGCGGCGCGACGGCCTGGCGCCGCACGGAGGCAGCGCGCGGGGGGGGGGGGGGGGGGGGGGGGGGGGGGGGGAAGCCCCCCGCTTGATTGGGATGGCGGCGCGGCCTTGTGTCGCGCCCTTTGAAAAGAAAACGGCACCCCTCCACGTGGGGGGCCTGCTTGTGCAGTAACCGGGGGGGCGCCTGCCCCCCGTCAAGAAACCGCCTCCCCCAATTAAATGGGGGGGCTTAATTGCTGGCCGGAGGATTAATTTCCCCTGGATTTGACCATCCGGTCGGCCAGCAGGCCGGCCGGTTTTCTCCAACGGGACCGGAAAATCCGGTCCCCTCTTCGGCTTCCGACGCCGGCGGCCCGGCCGCCGGTCTTCTCGTTCCGCCGCGGCCCGGAACCGGCCGCGGTGTTCGTCGTCCGGCGCGGTGCGACGGAACCGCGCCCCTCCGTCGCGCCTTTGATTTCCTTCAACGCGGCGCGACGGCGTCGCGTTCTTGATGATTCTTCCATGGCGCGGCGCGACGGCGTCGCGTAATATAATCGCACGATTAACCGCATGGTGCGACGGCACCACGCCACCTTGTTTCCACCCGCAAGGTAAATCAACAAGAACGATGGAGGGGGTTCGGTCGTGTTCATGCGGTCCGGCCCCCTCATGTTAAATGATAAAACAACTTAAAAATCCTTTTGTTAATCATACTAGAACCACGAACAAGAATAATAATTAAACTAAAATCAACAACCCCTATCTTGGGTACAGGTTCGAAGATTTGTCGACGTCCCGCGGAAGACAACGTCGCGGAGGTCGGGCGTCACGGTAGTCGTTCGTCAAATCCGATGACGAAGAGGTGTGTCTGATGAGATACGTCGTTGGCGAATCTTCGTATGCCGACGAAGGGAGTCCGAGGAGGAAGCGGCGTTCCCTCTCGTTGACACGGTAGACGAAGAAGAGAGGAGCGGCGTTCTTTGTCGGAACTTGAGCGTTCTTCGTCAAGTTGAGTGTTCTTCGTCAAGTTGAAGAAGAAGGAGGAGGAGGAGCTCTCAAAATTCCTCACAAGTTGGCTATACAAAACTAACCAAATAAAATAAGGTTCCTCCTTATTTTATTTACTAAGCCAAGGAATTCAAAACTTCAAATTCAAAAACATAATACTTAATTAATTATACATGTCATGTGTAATTAATTAGATGTTAAGTTAACAAACTTTTAAGAGGGAGAGAGGGGAGTTTAAGGGGGAAGATGAGAGGTTTAGGTTCGTGTGGGTCCCACCACACTTAATCCTCTCAAGGGAGGTTAAGTGGGTGTGGGTCCCACCCATAACTCCCTTTGAGAGGAGTTAACCTACAAAAGTAAAATAAAAAGAATTCCACATTTTTTTATTCAACTTTTTATAATTCTCCCAAAAACTAACTTTCGACCCGCAACAAACGCAACTTCTGAAAAGGTCTCTTTAAGCGAATATCGGCGCGGCAAGTTCATCGGTGCCCTCGGATTTCAATTCCAAGCACCGGATCAAAAGTTAGGAATTCTCGCTCGTTCGTTCACTGAACGTACCTGAGCTAAACTTCGGAAATTGATTCTGGGCACTCCGGGCCTCGGAATCAGGTGCCGTCTGAAACCGCGCTCTTGTAAAATTCTAAAGAAAATTAAGAAAAAATTTCCCTTGAATTTTACGGGTCTTTACATTACTCCCACCTCAGGGCTTTACGTCCCCGTAATGATACATCAAAAACTAGGGAAACAAATGAGGGTACTTAGCACGCATCTGAGCCTCCCGCTCCCATGTGCTCTCCTGGAGATTCCCGTGATGCCATCTGATGCGCACAAGAGGAATCGATCGCCCACGCAGGACCCGCTCCTGTCGATCCTCTATCTCCACCGGGACCTCCGTAAAAGTCGCCCCATCGTCAACGTCAAGCTCCCCATGATCAATGTTGTGTGTCGGGTCGTGCACGTATATCCTCAACTGAGACACGTGGAAGAAGTCGTGCACCCAGTGCAACTGAGGTGGTAGAGCCAGGCGATAAGCCACCTCACCAATCCTGCTGAGAATCTGGAAGGGTCCGATGAAGCGCGGAGATAACTTGCCGCCTCGGCCAAATCTCCAAATACCACGTCGAGGTGAGACCCGCAAGAAGACGTGGTCGTCATCCTCGAACTCTAGTGGCCTCCGCCTCCTGTCAGCATATGACTTCTGCCGGCTCTGTGCTGTCCTCATCCGCTCCTGGATGACCTGGACCTTCTCTGTCGTGGCCTGGACCATCTCCGGTCCCACTAGTGCTGACTCCCCAGGGTCTGTCCAGCACAAAGGAGATCTACAAGGTCGGTCGTACAATTCCTCGTACGGTGCCATCCCGATGGTGGAGTGGTAGCTGTTGTTGTACGCGAACTCCACCAAGGGTAGGTGGTCCTCCCAGCTACGACCAAAGTCGAGGACACATGTGCGGAGCATGTCCTCGAGAGTCTGAATGGTCCTCTCCGTCTAACCATCCGTTTGAGGGTGACAGGCTGTGCTCAGACGTAGCTGCGTCCCGAACGCCTCCTGTAACCCCTTCCAAAGCCGGGAAGTAAAGCGGGCATCTCGATCGGAGACGATAGATGATGGCACACCGTGGAGCCGCACAATATCCTGAACGTAGAGACGTCCCAAGCTCTCTACTGAGCCCTGCTCTCTGATGGGTAAGAAGTGTGCTGACTTGGTGAGTCGGTCAACAATCACCCAGATGGAGTCGTGACCTCTGGAAGTACGTGGTAGTCCAGTCACGAAGTCCATAGATATGCCGTCCCACTTCCACTCCGGGACCTCCAAGGGCTGAACCAAGCCTGCTGGTACCTGATGCTCTGCCTTCACCTGCTGGCAGGTGAGGCATCGAGAAACGAACTCTGCAATTGCCTTCTTCATGCCCGGCCACCAGTGTTGTCGTCTGAGGTCCTGGTACATCTTCTCCACTCCAGGATGTACCGCCAAAGGAGAAGTGTGAAACTCTCTCATCACTTCTTCTCGCAAAGCGACTGGTACCATGGTACGTCCTCTGAAAAAGATGTCGTGCTCTGCTCCAAGGGAGAAACCATCAGGTGCCTATCCCGAGGATATCTGTGCACGCCGTGTCTCACAGTCAGCGTCCCCACGCTGTGCCTCCCTGACTCGCTGCAGTAGTGGAGGAGTGACTGTGAGAGACTGAAGGAAGGCTGCTCCATCTCTATCCATGAAGGATATCTGCAAAGAGGCTAGCTGCTTTGTCGCCTCCTCAAGTAGCTGAATGCCCGTCCTCCTGCTGAGGGCATCGGCTACTACGTTCCCCTTCCCAGGAGTATAGACTATCTCAAAGTCATAGTCCTGGAGGAACTCGAGCCATCGCCGCTGTCTCAGGTTCAGGTCCTTCTGCGAGAAGATATACCTGAGACTCTGATGATCGGAAAATACCGTAAAGCGCTCGCCCATCAGGTAGTGTCGCCATGTCTTCAGAGCGAAGACCACTGCTGCTAACTCCAGGTCATGGGTAGCGTAGTTCTGCTCATGCGGCCTCAACTGACGTGATCCATAGGCGGTCATTGCCCGCTCCTGCATCAGAACACATCCGAGTCCGGTCCCTGATTCATCGCAGTAAACTACGTACCCTACTCCCTCCTCAGGAAACCTCAAGATAGGTGCGCTAGTCAATCTCTGTCTCAGCTCTTGGAAGCTCTGCTGACATCTGTCTGACCATACGAAGGGTTTCCCCTTCTTCGTCAAAGCTGTGAGTGATGCCGCAACTCTAGAGAAGTCTGGCACGAATCTCTGATAGTATCCAGCTTGTCCCAAGATACTCCAAACCTCAGTCACGCTCCTGGGTGGCTCCCAAGCTAACACAGCCTCAATCTTCGCGGGATCCACTGCAACTCCCGCCTCAGAGATAACGTGTCCCAAGAAGTGGACCTCACGTATCCAGAACTGGAACTTTGAGAGCTTACCATAAAGCTAGTGCTCTCGGAGTGTGTCTAGTACAACTCGCAAATGATAGGCGTGCTCCTCCTCTGTCGTAGAGTAAATCAGAATGTCGTCGATGAAGACCACGACAAACCGATCGAGGTATGGCTGAAAGATCCTGTTCATGAGAGCCATGAACACTGCTAGAGCATTGGTTACACCGAAAGGAATAACCAAGAACTCATAGTGGCCATACCGACATCTGAAAGCTGTCTTCTGCACATCCTCGTCTCTGACTCTGAGCTGATGATAGCCTGACCTGAGGTCTATCTTCGAGAACCACCGTGCTCCCTTGAGCTGATCAAAGAGGTCATCAATCCTCGGTAGTGGATACTTGTTCCTCATTGTCACCTGGTTCAGGCGACGATAGTCAACACAAAGACGCAAGCTCCCGTCCGCCTTCTTGGCGAACAAAACCGGGGAAGCCCAGGGTGAAACACTGGGTCGGATGAACCCCTTGCCCTGCAAGTCCTCCAACTGTACCCGTAGCTCTCGATGCTCGGCGGGGGCCATCCGATATGCTGGAGTGGATATCGGGGTTGTCCCGGGGTACAAGTCAATATAAAAGTCTACCTCTCTACGAGGAGGTAGCCCTGGAACATTGTCGGGAAAAACGTCCGCAAACTGATCCACCACTGCAGGAAAACCAGGACTCCGCACGTCAACTGCTCCAAGGATAAGGCTAACCAACTGATGAGTGATGGGCTTTCCTCTCCTCCGCGGATGTCCATCCTGTGCTGCTAAAGCTCCCTTCTCTCCGTTGAAGGTGATCCTGCTCCCTTCGGTGCGTACACATCGCACCTTGCGCCTAAAACAGTCAATTTGTGCATGGACCGTAGATAGCCAATCCATGCCCAAGATGACGTCGTAAGGCCTCGACGCTTCTACAAGAAGATCCCAGCTGAAGCTCTCGCCTCCTAGAGTAAGCTCACACTGCCGGCACCAGTGCGTAATCGTCGAGTATGCTCCCGTAGGAGTCTCTAGCCATAAGGATCGAGCCAACGGCTCTGTCGGAATCTCCGACCTCCGAACAAGGGCAGCGGCTATGAAAGAGTGACTCGCTCCTGTGTCTATAAGAACTGCAGCAAGGGTGGAATAGACACAGATAGTACCTCGAATCATCTCAGGTGCGCCGTGGTCGTAGGCCTCTGCTGCCTGGAGCTGTGCCTGTCTCTGCCCGCCAGCTCCCTGTGGTCGGGGTGGACCTCCTGGTGGTGGTGGTGGCAGAGCCTCAAAGCGTCGCCCACCACCGGCTGCTCGTCCAGCTCCTCTGCCTCGTCCGCCTCCTCCCTGCGGACTGCCACGGTCGACCCTCTGCCTCTGCCTCGGTGGTCCCTCAACCGTCTGCTGCTTCTCGGCACGGCGGGTCGGGCAGTCACGAGCCATGTGGCCCTGCCCGCCGCACGAGTAGCACTGTCTGCCTCTCGAAAGACTGGCTCCGCGCTGTGTTCCCCACACTGCTGAGCCAGTGTCCGGAGGTCGTCTGCCCGAAGTCCTGGTCTGTCTGGACACCTGAGTCATCCGTCGACTGTCTGCTGCAGATGACTCTGCCACGTGCCGCCCTGCGGTGGGTCGCTGTGCTGGTGTAGACTCAGCAAGGAAGCTCTCGATCAGAAGGGCCCTCTCCAGTACTCCTGTCTGAGTCGGTATGCTGAGGGAGATCAGCGATGCCCTGATCTCGTGTCTCAAACCCTGCTCGAAGGTTCGGGCCCGGAAGAATGGGTCCCGTACCATGTCGGTCGAGTAGCGCGAGAGAGTGGTAAATCTCGCCGAGTACTGAGCGACCATCATGTTGCCCTGCCGCAGCTGAAGAAGCTCCTGGATACGCACCACACGAAGGGTGGCTGGGACGAACTCTGAGCGGAAGAGGCTCTCAAAGTCCGTCCAAAGTAGAGATTCCTCATCGTGCACTTGGAGCATCAAGCTCCACCATCGTCCTGCTGCTGCGTGTAGTAGGCTCGTAGCGAGGATCACCATGAGGTCTGCTGGTGTCCTCACTAGCCTAAACACTCGTACCACTGCCTCCAGCCAGTCCTCTGCTGCCTGGGGATCCGTCTCCCCGAGAAACCTGGGCGGTCGCTGGCGCTGAAACTCATGCAGTGCGCTGAGGTGACGTGCATCGTCAGCGGCTGCTGCTGGAAGCATCGGGGGCTCGGCGGGTAGTGCTACCGCCGGTTCCAATGCTGACAAAGGGCCCTGCACCGAGGCCTCATCGCTCGGTGGGCTGTCGTCACGCTCGACTCTCGGAACCCTAGCTGGCTGCCTTCATGGGGCCATCCTGAAAAGGAAACAGGTGCGCCACGGTCAGAACAGTATACCTGGTGAGCTGATATAAGTAATCACAAAGAAAACTTTGAAACACACACGCAATCAATGTTTTCGTGCATTAAGTCGGAAATCAGAAGTCAGGGTCCTGGTGTACGGATACGTCGGCCGCTGCACCAACACTGGACTCCCTGGACTGATAACCACACTCAATACGCTAAACATTATTGCTTCACATAGAAAAGATCAGAGTTCGCGGTAGAACCGAACTCCTCTGATACCAATTTGTCACGACCCGCCCTCGGGGTCCGTGCCGTGACTACCCCAAGCCCGCCTTCCATAGGCCAGGGGCTGGCGACTAGCACCAAGGCGAAAATCCCGGTAAAAAGGGAAGGCATTGCCTTTGTAAAGTAAACAAACACCACAGAGTAAGCAAGCGAAAAGTAAACACTAAATAAAAGCAGAGTACAACTGTAAGTGCGGAAAAGTAAATGGGCCAGTATACAAAACTAAACTGAAAGTAAAGTACAACTCGAAAGGGAAAACAGAAACTGAAAAGTAAAAGCCGCTACACCGAGCTGCCCACTAGAAATCCCACCTGAAGGGTGGGTACAGATAGCTCCACTGCTCCACGGGTCCCGCCGTCCGCTCCGAGCACGTCCCGCCCAGTGGTCCACCACCGGGTACCGTCCCGCTCTGCAAGTCTCAGCTAAGGTCAACGTTGTCCGTCGTCTACAACCAACACAACGTAGTGCGGTCAAAGCCCGTGCAGGGGTGAGTATAAGATACTCAGTAGGGACCCCGAGACCCCTGAAGGTCTCTCAAATCCACAAAGGATAAACCACGAAGAAAGGTAAAATCACGAAGTAACAAGCGACACTGCTTAGGTATATGCCCATACATATACCTAAGTCATCAATTTCAAATACGCTCCAACCTCCGAGCCCAAGTACAACTCAGTCCACACAGGAAAGTAAATGTATTCCACATAGGAAAGCAAAACGTAATCCACACAGGATTGCACAACACAATCCACACAGGAAGCAACAGGATTCAGCTCACACAGGTATACTTCTTCGAAAGACGATAAAGATGATCTCTGATCCATCTAATTCGTCGGACCCACGAAGGATCGATAGGTAACTAACCCCCGCAAAAGACCCACACAGGATCGGGCCCACGTAGGACCTGTAGGCGCTGGTTCACACAGGACCGCTGAGTGCAAAGACCCACATAGGATCGGACCCACACAGGATCGGGCCCACACAGGACCTGTAGCACTGATCCACGTAGGATCGCTGAGTGCTGTAGTCGTCGTCGTCGAATCCACACAGGATCTCTGTACTGTCGTCGTCGCAGTCACAGTAGCAGTAGTAGTAGTAGTAGTCATAGTAAAAGACGCAGCTAGCACTAAGGTTCCCGCACACAGCAAGCTCGTTCGGAGGGTCCGCTCCACGAGCTGAGAGGCTGATACATCAACTGTCACAAAAATCCAGAGCTGATGTATCCAAAAGTTCCGTATCGACAACAGGAACTCAATGCAACAGACGGCGCGTCGATCGGACGCCCGGTCTGAGAGTTATTGGCATTTTCGTCCCCGGGGCCCGGTTGGTTTTTAAGGAAAAACCAACCCGACCGTACTCCACCTGCGTCCAAACCTCGGGCGGAGTATGCCAAAAGATCCGTCTCACTAAGAGGAACACAACACGGCTGACGGCACGTCAATCGGACGTCCGTAGCTCAAGATATGAGTGTTTCCGCTCCGAAGGCCCAGTTGGTTTCGTGAACGAACCAACCCGGCCGAAATCAAAGTAAACCGAAACCTTGAGTGCGATAAACCGAAACGACCGTCTCGGTCCAAGGATCGCGTTGCCGCAGACGGTTCGTCAATCGGAGGTCTGTGGCTCAAGATATGGCCAAAAGACCGAATCTGATTCGAAACGGGGGGTCCGGGTCCGGGCCGACCCGGCCCGACCACCCCTGGGTCCGCCCGAACCGGGTCGACCCGAACCGGGTCCGAACCGGCCCGGCGCCGCACGGAGGCAGCGCGCGGGGGGGGGGGGGGGGGGGGCAAAGCCCCCCCCCCCCCCCCCTTGATTGGGATGGCGGCGCGGCCTTGTACCGCACCCTTTGAAAAGAAAACGCCCCCCCCCCCCCTCCACGTGGGGGGCCTGCTTGTGCGGTAACCGGGGGGCCGCCTGCCCCCCCTCAAGAAACCGCCTCCCCCAATTAAATGGGGGGGGGGGCATAATTGCTGGCCGGGGGATTAATTTCCCCCGGATTTGACCATCCGGCCGGCCAGCTGGCCGGTCGGTTTTCTCCAACGGGACCGGAAAATCCGGTCCCCTCTTCGGCTTCCGACGCCGGCGGCCCGGCCGCCGGTCTTCTCGTTCCGCCGCGGCCCGGAACCGGCCGCGGTGTTCGTCGTCCGGCACGGTGCGACGGCACCGCGCCCCTCCGTCGCGCCTTTGATTTCCTTCAACGCGGCGCGACAGCGTCGCGTTCTTGATGATTCTTCCATGGCGCGGCGCGACGGCGTCGCGTAATATAATCGCACGATTAACCTCGTGGTGTGACGGCACCACGCCACCTTGTTTCCACCAGCAAGGTAAATCAACAAGAACGATGGAGGGGGTTCGGCCCTGTTCATGCGGTCCGGCCCCCTCATGTTAAATGATAAAACAACTTAAAAATCCTTTTGTTAATCATACTAGAACCACGAACAAGAATAATAATTAAACAAAAATCAACAACCCCAACCTTGGGTACAGGTTCGAAGATTTGTCAACGTCCCGCGGAAGACAACGTCGTGGAGGTCGGGCGTCGCGGTAGTCGTTCGTCAAATCCGATGACGAAGAGGTGTGTCCGATGAGATACGTCGTTGGCGAATCTTCGTATGCCGACGAAGGGAGTCCGAGGAGGAAGCGGCGTTCCCTCTCGTTGACACGGTAGACGAAGAAGAGAGGAGCGGCGTTCTTTGTCGGAACTTGAGCGTTCTTCGTCAAGTTGAGCGTTCTTCGTCAAGTTGAAGAAGAAGGAGGAGGAGCTCTCAAAATTCCTCACAAGTTGGCTAAACAAAACTAACCACATAAAATAAGGTTCCTCCTTATTTTATTTACCAAGCCAAGGAATTCAAAACTTCGAATTCAAAAACATAACACTTAATTAATTACACATGTCATGTGTAATTAATTAGATGTTAAGTTAACAAACTTTTAAGAGGGAGAGAGGGGAGTTTAAGGGGGAAGATGAGAGGTTTAGGTTCGTGTGGGCCCCACCACACTTAATCCTCTCAAGGGAGGTTAAGTGGGTGTGGGTCCCACCCCTAACTCCCTTTGAGAGAAGTTAACCTACAAAAGTAAAATAAAAAGAATTCCACATTTTTTTATTCAACTTTTTATAATTCTCCCAAAAACTAACTTTCGACCCGAAACAAACGCAACTTCCGAAAAGGTCTCTTTAAGCGAATATCGGCGCTGCGAGTTCATCGGTGCCCTCGGATTTCAATTCCGAGAACCGGATCAAAAGTTAGGAATTCTCGCTCGTTCGTTCACTGAACGTACCCGAGCCAAACTTCGGAAATTGATTCCGGGCACTCCGGGCCTCGGAATCAGGTGCCGTCTGAAACCGCGCTCTTGTAAAATTCTAATGAAAATTAAGAAAAAATTTCCCTTGAATTTTACGGGTCTTTACATTACACTTTTATACATTAAAATTATTATTTCAATTTAGAATTTATGTTTATTGTTTTAAAATGTATATTTTTTCTAATTAAACATATTTTGGGATATATATATATATATATATATATACTTTGTGATTTATTATTTCATCATTAAATTAAGTTCACAACATTAAAAAATTATTTTTAAAAAGTATATTTTTTATTATTGGCTCAAAAATTCTTGTTCATTATAATTTTTTTAAAAACAATTTTTTAGAACATTACATTATTTTGATTCAAAAATAGAAAAAAAGAAGAATTTTTTTCTAACATTATTATTTTTAATATTTGATATAAAAAAATTGTTTTATTTAATTCATTAAAAAATACGTTATCATAAATTTACATAGACATTCCTTGAATTTATAAATTGAAGATTTCTATTTTGGAATAATTATATTAATATTTACTTAATATATATTTATTAAATATTATTAATATATTATTATAAATTTCATATTGGTTATGTTATTATTCTAGTAGTCACATTACTTTTCTATTGGAGATATTATAATTCTAACGGCTATATTACTTTTGAAACAGTGTGATCAGCATTCTTTATAGCTGATTTACTATTCTAATAGTAAGTGTAATATTCCAATAGTCATATTTGTATTCTAATATACATTTTTTTCTTAAAATTCATATAAATACTATATATTTCGTTCATTTATAAATTACATCAATTCATCTCAACGTTATATATTATTTATTTTATAACTGCTACTTACAGTACTATTGTTTTTTATAGTATTATTTATGGGTGTCCTATTTTTAGTAGAGAAAAACTATGCAATTTTTTCTATTATATTTTTTTGTTTATTATTCCATTGTACTATTTTCAATATTATGGAATATATTTATTCTATAAATATAATTCTATAAATTAATAAAATTAAGTATTATACTTTGACTATGGGTTCCATAAGACTTATTTATTGGAAATACTTAACTATAGTTTTATTAAGAAATTAAAATTTTAATAAATTCAGAAAAATAAATAAGGGGTAAAAAAATATTAACAAAAGTTATTAGATCTTAAAAAAATATTCCAGATAACTATAACGCATATATTAATTATTAGGGGAAATATTTAGAAATTAAAATTTTAAAATATGGGATGTCAATACCTTCCACCATCCAAGGTTTGCTTAGGTGATCCCCAGTCACCCTTTATCACTATCATATATCATTATAGTGGTTATGGTATACCGTCCTCATTTTAAATGAGTTACTTATTTTATCATTTTTTCATTAAATATTTAATTATTAAATATAATTTAGTTTTGTAATTTTAATAGAATTAAGTACACATCATATTAGTAATTCTTTAAAAGATTAAATTTTACAAAATTAGTTGACAAATATTGAATGAAATTAAAAATATTTGTTAAAATAATTTATTATTTTGGTTGATTTTTTATAGAAAAATTATTCATTATTATATTAACTTTATTTTTATTTTTAACAGTTTATTTCATTTAATGTCGAATTTATTTGTTAAATTAATTTCCAGTAATCTGTTTTAAATGTTTTTTAATATTCATTGTTATATTTGGATTTGAGGGTATTCTTTTTCTTTTTCATTGAACAATATGTTGCTTTTTTATAGGTTTACATGTCTATGTGTTTTGATATATATGATTAAATGGTTATATGTTTTAAAAATATATTTCTCTATGGACTGAATTTATATGTTTTCATGTTTTATATGTTTAAAATTTATATATATTTATAGGTTTTACATATTTATTTGTATGATTATATACATATATTTTTGAAATTTATATCATTAATTGTTTTTCTAAATTAAAATTTTTATATTTTAAATTTTTAATTAAATGTTTTATATATTTTTTAAATTTATATGTTTTAAAATAAAATATTTTATGTTAATTTGTTTATATATATTTTTTAAATTTTTTTATTATAAGCTGATATTTTTACATATTGATAAGTTCATATTTTTTTGTATTTATATGTTTGTATTTATTTATTTTGTATTTTAATATGTTTTTATGTTTTATAAATTAAGAAATTATATTTATATATATATTCATGGATATATATTTGTATATTGTAAAATAAAATAATTATATATTTATATAGATATATGTTTTAAGTAAATATTTTTTATATATTATTATATTTTTTTAATAAATAATTTTATTTTTATTTTTGGGTTATTAATGGATTATAATTGGATCAATATCAAAAGAAAATGCTACTAGTATCAGAAAAGGGTTGATGATATCAGGAAACATGATAAAAAAATTCTTGAACATTATGATTTTTTCCATGCATGTTATCCTTGAATATGAGAATGTTTGGGTTTTATGAAATAAAAGATCATATAATATTATAGGGGATAACAACATTTATACATAGTATATTTCAAATTTTTAAATGATAGAAAATACAATATGCAACCTTGATGGGAAAAAATTTACAAGAAGATAAGTATTATATTGATGAATTAATTGATTATGTAGTTATTGAAATAACTGAACATGCAATAGGTGTTGAGAGATTGTATGGGGGTGGTGAAGCACCATTATTTACATCTTATACTAAATATATTATGTTATTTTAAATTCATTGATTTTTAACACAAAATCATGAAATGATTTGAGTGATAAACGATTCACTGAATTTCTTAACCATTGAAAAAGTTTCATCTTAAAGGAAATGAGCTTCCAGATGCGAATTATGGCAAAACATATTTTTCCATTGGGATTTAGGTGCAATAAAATTGATTATTTTATGAATAATTATAACCTATATAAGAAAGAATATAAATATTTATCAAAATGTCATAAATATGAGAAATTTCGATATAAAATAGATTATAGATCCAAGTATGATTCATTATCACATGCAGACATGAATATTCCCACATAAGTAATATTATATCCTATAATAATTCCTTATTTGAGGCACTTATTTTAAAATTAAATTTATAAAAAAAGATTGAGATAGAATAAATATTAAAAAATATTTTATAGAAGGGAATGACACACTACAGATTCATCAAAATGGACATCATCTGAAAAAAAATATCTTGATATTATAAATAATGTTAAAAATATCATATACAAACTTTACATGGATTGAATGAACAAATAAAAATCCTCAGTAACCAATATATTTTAGTCAATTTTATTTTTATATTTTATAACCCTTACCCACTTATATATCCGATGAAAAATTATTTTATATTTATCATGATGATTTCTTCACCAAAACAGTCCCGAAATGATATTCATGTTAATATGTAAACTGTGGTTGAAGATTGGAAATATCTATTAGAGGAATGTGTTAATGTGTTTCATTTATATAGAAAAAAATATTTTATTTTTCATTTTTTTAATGTTCACTATAAATGACTTCCTAATATACAGAATCAAAAATGAACATAGTGATAAGGGTTAAAAGGAATATCCAATTTTTGAAGAATAAAATTTATATCATCATTTGTAGAATATGGGAAATATAATATACATTGTTCATATAATTTTATTTTGAATGGTTCATCCTTATTAAAGATTAAAAAAATCATTTAACGGTATACGTATGTTTTATTTTTCCCCAAAATATATTTCAATATAATAAAATAACAACAAGGTGAAAAAAAATTAATATAATATTTTAGAGGAGAAAAAGTTAAGGTCTTCAAAAAATACATGGATGAAATGGTTAATATTATTTGGTCAAACATTTTGGAGTGTAATTGTGGGAGAACATAATATTAATGTTTTTCATTTTATAATAACTTATGTGTTATTTTGATAAAAAAATTATACATAAATTGAATAAGAAAGGCTGATTTCTTAAAATAATGGACTTAATATGTATGTTAATAAATGTCTAGTTCTCACCATTGTGAAAGTAAAAAAATATATATTTACCTCTATTTTTCAAATATTAATCAATTGTTAAAGGTTGAAATTATTTCGCTATATTCATTATATTAACATACATAGTGGGTACTCATAAATTTGGAGAAACTAGTCATCATTGGTGGATTTTAATATAATCATATTAAAATATCATTTCATTAATGTATTGATAAAATTAATACTATTGTTTTCAATATGTGTCATATTTTTTATGCATGTATGAAATTATATAATGAAAATTTTCCAATTCATAAACTCTATTTATTGAAATTTAATAGAAATAAATTTGTTAGATGTGTCAAAAAAATGAATCTATCCACATACTTTAATACTACAGATGTATTTTCTAACATTTTTTGAGATAATTACTTAATTCTTTTATTCTATTTTTGGGATATAAGATAATGTGGGAATATATATTTATTTTATATGTATCATTTTGAGTGATATATGAATCTTATGTTCAGATATGTTAAAACAATATATCAAAAATTGTCTATTATTATTCAAATAGATATATCAGAGGTTTTGGTTTGGTTCTACTCTAAATACTTTTTTGAATTAGAGATTGATGGTACCTATATATCTCAAAATATAGCTATCAATATTATATGTGAGGGTTTTAGTGGATTAAAAGTAGTGTTATTTCATATGATGTAGTGATGTCTTCACATTTATACACTTCAAAAAAACATGTGAGTTTTGACCATATAAATTTTCTCATGTTTCAGGATTTAGAGAAAAATATATAAAAAATTATATTTTCATGATGAATGAGCATAAAAATTAAATTATATATTGTTTTTATGATAAGTAAAACAAAAATCCTCATATATTAGAAAAAAAGGGTTAGTTTGTGGGCCAGGTCTTAATTTGATCCAATGGTATTGTATTTACATTAATGGTTACACATTTTAAAGAAAACAATCTTGACAATAAGAGTTTCACTAAAAAAATTGGAGGAATGGTTAATGATGAAGTAATTCATTTTTCGAGTGTGCAGGATTAAAACCTAATCATATAATAAATAACATATAGTGGCATTAATGATTAAAAATGGGAAATGTTTTACACTTAATCTTAATTAAAATGATTATTTGTATATTGGTTGATAGTTGTAGTGGTGGAAAACATGATGATTATAAACTGCTATATATTTATTTGAAAATACTTAGTTTGATATAAGAACCATTTATCATGTTGATACATGTGGATAAGATAATTTATTTTATTAATGTCATGACCCCTCCCCCGGGGCCCATATCGTGACTACCCCACGCCCACCTTCCATAGGGCAGGGGTTGGAGACTAGCACCAAAGGTATAACTCCCTAAAAACTAGGAAGCAATTGCCTTTATAAAATGTAAACACACACACGCAACCAGAGTACAAGAGGAAGTAAACACTATGTAAAGTAGTAAAAGGTTTGTTGAAAGTACCAAGGGGACGAAAATTCAAGCACAATAGAATGATACAACTACTATTGAAAGAAAGTACAACTGAAAGACAAACAACTGAATGGTGAATCAGCTCTTGGGTTGTCCTCCAGATTCCTACCTGGAGGGTAGGTACAGATGTCCTCCTTAGAACTCCATGACCATCCATCTCCTCTGGGTACCTACACATCGTGAGATCCACCTCGGGGTACTTTCTAGCTCTACAAGTCTCGTCCATGATCGGTGGTGTCCATCGTCTGCAACCAACACAACGAGGTGCGGGCCTAGCCCGTGTAGGGGTGAGTATAACGAAACTCAGTAGGGACCCCGAGACCCTCAAGGTCACACAAAGTCCAACAAGGATAAACCACAAAGAAAGATCTCAATATATAATATTTACTTACGAATATTCCCATACATATACCTAAGTTATCAAGTAACCCATCTCAATCATGAGGTAAACACAAAGGTCATTAACTCAGCACAAACCAGGATTTTCATTAAAGATATTGAAACCACAAATACTGAAGAGATACTCCTCTGTCGAGTACAGTGGTCCTGTCATGACTCTGAGGCGCTTCTCACTAACCTTAGACTG
This sequence comes from Viscum album, assembly GCA_963277665.1. Lineage (NCBI taxonomy): Eukaryota > Viridiplantae > Streptophyta > Magnoliopsida > Santalales > Viscaceae > Viscum > Viscum album. The sequence continues at coordinate 1,368,883,721 of OY728138.1, read as the reverse complement.
GTGAGGTACTCCTCCTATCGAGTACTGCGGGTCTCCTGCCAAATTTCGGGCGCTCCGTCCGCTAAGGGTATGCCTCCAAATACCGGGTGCTCTCCCTAATATTCTACAGAGGTACTCCTCATGTCGAGTACCATGGTTCTTCTGTCAACTACCAGGTGCTCCTTCCACCGTGTGACTACCTACAAATACAGGGCGCTCCGTCCACTAGGCTAATCGAATCACTCCGAGTCGAATCAGTCAAGCAGTCGTCAGGTCTACAACTACTAGGTATCCGCACTCTGTACGCTCATCTCTGAGAGGGTCTGCTCCATGAGCTACTAGTCAATACTTCCAAGTGTCACGTAAACTCACGTGAATGTATCTCAAAGGACCGCCTCATCATAGGGGTCTCAACGCAACAGACAGCGCATCAATCGGACGCCCGGTCTGTGAGTTATTAGAATTTCCTTTCAAGGGGCCCGGTTGGTTTTTAAACTAAAACCATCCCGACCATACTCCAAAATCATCTGAATCCCATGAAGAGTATTCCAAAAGAACTGTCTCATCAAGAGGAATCCATCATAGTCGATGGCACGTCAATCAGACGTTCGGTCCCCAAGTTATAAGCATTTCTGCTCTGAGGGCCCGGTTTGTTTTGGGTTTGAACCAACTCGGCCATACAAAAACTTCACCAAAACCTTGAGTGTAATATACCAAAACGGCTGTCTCGATACGAGGAATCCTACGCCACTGACGGTGTATCGATCAGAGGTTCGTAGCTCAGGATGTGCCCATTTAACCGAAAACAGTCCAAAAATAGGGGGTCTGGGCCCTGTCCGACCCCGCCCAACACGACCTGGGTCGGCCCGAACTGCGTCGACCCAACTCGGGTCCGGGTTAGGCCTGGCTGGGCACGGCCCAAACCGAGCGGCCCATGGGGGTGGCCACGTGGTTGGCTGACCAGGGGGGATAGCAGTGCCCAGTGGGGCCCGCCCTAGCCGCTGATGCGGGGGGGGGGGGGGGGTTACACCCCCTGTTTCTTCGAAATGGCCAGCCATGATGGCCAGCCCTTGGGTAACCGTGGGTCCCGCCTCTTGGTGGTGATGGTGGTCGGCCACCCTTCCAAACCTGTTGTGGCCTTAGGTTGCGGATGTGTTCCACCCGTGCGGCGCGCCGATGCCGCGCCCCGCCACCGTGGCCCGCCCCTGTCGTGGCTCCTGTATCTCCGGCGTAGTGCGATGGCGCCGCGCCCCTCTTCCGTGGCTCGTCCCGGCCATGGTCTGGCTGTACTCCGAGCGGCACAATGGTGTCATGCCATTGCTGCATTTTTGGCAATCATGCACTGACGATCCACTCGTGGTCGGTCCGTCGTTAGCTGGTTCTACGTAGTCTGACTCCATCGACCACAAACAATAAATGAGATGGAAAGGGTCATACCGTGTTCGTGCGGTCTGAGCCCTTCCTCGTCAAGAGGGTATCAAGTGGCCAAATGAAACTCAAGAATTGAATAACAATGATGAACGATATTGAAAATTGAACATAACTACCCCTACCTCAACAATTGATGACAAACGTCGGCGTCACGGAAGACGGTGTCTCGAGGTGAGGATTCGTGGACGTTATCGGAGTGCACCCGAGGAAGAAACGTTGTTCCCTCTCTTGTCACGGAGAAGAGAATATAAGGTGCATCATCGTTGGAGAATTCCCCACGTCGGTGTCTCCCTCCTTGCCACGAAGAAAGAAGAGGACGGATAACCATGGTTTCCGAGTCATTCTACGTTGATGGGTCGATGTTTTTTCATCAGATAAGAAATGTCCTTCGTTGAGGATGAAGTTCCTCAAAAACTCTAGAGTTCTCCCAATTCCTCCTCACACAACAATTTCCATCCCAAATAAAATAAGGCTTCTCCTTATTTTATTTAATCATTCCATGTATTCAAAAATTAAAATTCAAACACATAATTAATTTAATTGAAGAGGTTCAATCAATTAATTAAGGTGTGTGTTTGCAAGAATTAAAGAGCGAGAGAGGGGAGAGAACGAGTTACTCAATTAAAGGGGAGTTGACAATAAAAAAGGGGGTTTAAAAAGAGTTTAGGGAATGTGAAAGGTGGGGGCTCGTGTGGGCCCCACCTCACAAATATCCTCACATGTGCTATTAGGTGCTTACGGGTCCCACCCCAACTCCCCCATGTATGATATAACCACATTATATATAAAATAAAATTGTTCCATAATTTTATTCACTTCTTATTTAATCCACAAACTTTAGATTCTCCTCCCGTGCAAACGCATCTGTGGTAAAGGTCTCCTTAAGAAATTACCAGTGTTGCGATTTTATCGGTGCCATCATATTTCAATTTTGGGCATCAGTTCAAAAGATAGAAAAACCCATATGTTCATTTACTAAATGTACCCGAGCTGAACTTCATAAATAGATTCCAAGCACCCCGGGCCTCAGAATCAAGTGTCGTCAGAAGCCTCAAACTCGTAAAATTTTAAATAAATTATGAAAAAATTTCCTTGAAATTTCTGTATCATTGTATTACTCACACCTTAGGGCTTTATGTCCCCATAACGCTACAAAAAAACTAGGGAAACTAAAGGAGGTATCGAGCAAGTATCTGAGCCTCTCGCTCCCATGTGATCTCCTGGAGGTTCCTGTGATGCCAGCGAAAGCACACAAGAGGAATCAATTGTCCTCGTAGGACCCGCTATTGTCGACCCTCAACCTATACTAGAACACTGTTAATGTCTCCCCATCATCGAGGTCTAGCTCTTCGTGGTCGATGATGACAGATAGTTTGTGCACACATCTCCTCAGCTGAGATATGTGGATGACATCGTGCACCCAGTGCAACTGAGGTGGAATGCCAGATGAAATGCGGAGATAACTTGATGCCCTAGCCAAAACTCCATAGTCCCCATCAAGGTGAGACCCGTATAAAGATGTGGTCTTTACCCTTGAACTTTTGTGGTCTCTTCTCCTATCAGCATATGACTTCTATCTGCTCTGTTCAGTCTTCATCCACTCCTGGATGATCTGCACATTCTCCATCATATCCTGAACCATATCAGGTTCTACACAAGATGACTCAATCATTATCCACAAAGGGTATCTGAAATGCGTCCAGCTACTGTCTCGCCACTTCTAATAGTTGAATGCCCAATCTTCTACTAAGATCATCTGCTACAACATTCCCCTCCCCAGGAGTATAAACTATCTCGAAGTCATAGTCATTGAGGAATTCAAGCAATCACCGCTTTCTCAGGTTCATGTCCTTCTGAGAGAAGACACACCTGAGAATATTGAGTTTGAGAGAACCGTAAACCATTCGCCCTATGAAAAATGGGTGAGACTAGCCAAAATTAAGAAATCATATCCACACTTCTTCGTCTACGTTCTACCAAAGAGCTGATGAGATTTCTCCTCTGCTGAAAAGATAAATCTGATCTCATCCCCTGGATGAACCAAGTTCTTTTCCTAATACATTCAATCCTGACATGAACGGTATAATTCATGCCTTCAGTGATTTCGTAAGGCCTCGATGCTACTACCAAAAGATCTAATAGTTACTCTCACCTCCAAGGGGTGAGTCACACTGTCGGCATCAGTGCATTGTTACTGGGTCTTCTCCATTAAGAATCTCAAAAGTGAGGGTCAAGTAAACAGTTTAAACTGGAACCTCTTAGTACACAAAAAGGAATGAAAGAAAACGTCAAAAATATAGTTTTCTTTTATTACTTCATCTCTAAGTTCAAAGACGCAATGAAAACACAACAACAACAACACAGAAACTAGAAGCACTAAGAACAAGGCCTCCAAGCCTGGAACTAGTCCCGCTCTTGTCCACCTACTTCCAGAGCTTCGTAGTTGTATGCTTCAGTTTCCTGAAGCTATTCTCTCCCATGTCCACATGTTCCCTATGGTTGGGGTGGTCCTCCTGGTGGTGGTGGTGGCAACACCTCAAAGCGTCATCCACAACCAGCTTCATGGCCAGCTCCTCTGCCACGGTCTCCTGCTCCTTGCGGTCCGCCTTGATCGAACCTCTACCTCTAACTGGGAGGTTCTTAATCTATGTGTTGATCATCTATATGGTTGGTCGGACAGTCATGTGCCACGTGACCAAGCCCGCCGCAGGAGTATCATTGCCTGCTCCTGGCACGAATGGCTCTTACTCCACTCCGGTATCCCCACACAACTAAACATGAGTCGTGCAGTCGGCCACCGGTGGGTCTGGTCCTCTTTGACCCCTGTGTCGTTTGTCTACTACCAACTACAGAAGACTCAACTACAAGTCGACTAGTGGTGGGTCCCGCTACTGGAGACTGCTCATTAAGGAAACTCTCCACTAGAAGGGCTCTCTCCAACACTCCCGTCTGGATCGGAATGTTGTGAGAAACAACTGAAGCTCTAATCTCTCGCCTAAGCCCCTACTCGAAGGTCCGAGCCCAGAAGAATGGGTCTCGTACCATGTCTGTGGAGTGACGCGAGATGTCTATGAACCTCACTGAGTATTGTGCTACTATTATGTTTCCATGTTGCAGATGTAGTAGCTCCTGTATCTACAATGCTCGAAGGGTGTCTGGTACAAACGCTTCTCGGAACAGGCCCTTGAAGTCTGCCCATAGGAGTGTCGCATCATCGTGCATCTTGATCATCAGGCTCCACCATTTGCCTACTGCTGCCTGTAGGAGGCTAGTAGTAAGGATCACCATGAAGTCGGCTGGTGTCCCTACAAGTCTAAAGACTCTCTCCACAGCCTCCAGCCAATCACCGGCTGCCTGTGGGTTCGTCTCTCCCGGGATCCTGGGTGGCTTCTAGCGCTGAAAATCATGCAGCGCACTCAAGCGGTGTGCATCGCCTGTTGGTGGGGCTGATGTCATCTGTGGACCAACGAGTGGTAGTACCGCCGGTGCCTCTGCTAGTGCCTCAATTGGATGAGGGCCCTATACTGAGACCTTGTCTCTTAGAAGCCTGTCAGTACGTATAACTCTTTGGGCTCTAGCTGGTCATCCGCGGGGAGGCATCCTAAAAGATTATTTGCGACACGGTCAAATGAAAATACCGGGTGAGTGGACATAGTTTGAGCTGATTCAAAATAAACTTTTGAAAAAACATTCACACAATCAGTGTTTTTGTGCACTGATTCGGAAATTAGAATTCAGGGTCCTAGTGTATGGATACGTCAGCCGCCCGCCCCAACACTAGACTCACTGAACTGAAAATCACACTTAGTACCCTTATAATTATTACTTCACAGAAAAAAATAAGATTCATAAGTTATATGGAAGAACCTACTCCTCTGATACCAATTTTTCATGACCTGTCCCCCGGGGCCCGTATCGTGACTACCCCAAGCTTTCCTTCCATAGGCCAGGGGCTGGTAACTTGCACCAAAGGCGTAACTCCTAAAAAATTGGGATTTCATTGCCTTTATAAAACGTAAACACACACACAACCACAGTACAAGAAGAAGTAAACACTCTGTAAAGAAGTAACTGGTGTTTTGAAAGTACAAAGGGGCCGAAAATACAAGCCCAACAGAAAGGTACAGCTACAAATGAAAGAATGTACAACTGAAAAACAAATAGCTGAATGATGAAGCAGGTCTTGGGTTGTCCTCTAGGTTATTACCTGGAGGGTAGGTAAAGATGTCCTCCTCAACACTCCACGTTCGTTCGTCTCCTCCGGGTACCGACACGTCATGAGATCCACCTCTAGGTACCGTCCACCTCTACAAGCCTCGACCACGATCAGTGTTGTCCGTCGTCTGCAACCAACACAATGAGGTGCAGGCATAGCCCATGTAGGGGTGAGTATAACGATACTCAGTAGGGAACCCGAGACCCTCAAGGTCTCAATAAAGCCAAAAAGGATAATCCAAAAAGAAATATCTCAACAGATAACCTTTACATAGGAATATTCCAATACATATACCTATGTTATCAAATAACTCATCTCAATCATGAGGTAAACACAAAGGTCATTGACTCAGCTCAAACCAAAATTTTCATTAAAGATACCGAAACCAAAACTGTTGAAGATCTCCTCCTCTGTCATGTACAGTGGTCCTGTCGTGACTCCAAGGTGTTGCTCACTAACCTTAGACTGCTGAGGTACTCCTCCTGTCGAGTACCGCAGGTCTGCTTCCAAATACCGGGCACTCCGTCTGCTTAGGGTCTGCCGCCAAATACCGGGCGCTCTCCCTAATAGCCTACAGAGGTACTCTTCTTGTCGAGTACCACATGTCTTCTTCCAACTACCTGGCGCTCCTTCCTCCATGGGTCTGGCACCAAATACCGATCACTCCGTCCACTGGGCTTATAAAATCACTCTGAGTCGAATCGGTCAAGCAGTCATCTGATCTACATTCACTAGGTCTCCACACTCCATACGCTTGTTTTTGGGAGGGTACGCTCCACAAGCTACTGGTTGATACTTCCAAATGTCACATAATCTCAAATGGAAGTATCTAAAAGGACCGCGACATCATAGGGGTCTCGAAGCAACAGACGACATGTCAATCGGAGGCCCAGTCTGTGAGTTATTAGCATTTCCGTTTCAGGGGCCCAGTTAGTATTTAAAATAAAACCAACCTGACCATACTCCAAAATCATATGAATCCCATGAGGAGTATTCCTAAAGAACTATCTCATCAAGGGGAATCCATCACAGTTGACGGCACGTCAATCGGACATCTGGTCCACAAGTTATAAGTGTTTCCGCTCCGAGGGCCCTGTTGGTTTCAGGTTCAAACGAACCCAACCATACCAAAACTTCGACAAAACATTGAGTTTAATATACTGAAACAATAGTCTCGATCCAAGGAATCCTATTCAACTAATGGTGCATCGATCGGAAGTCCGTAGCTCAATATGTGACCATTTAACCGAAAACGATCCAAAAATAGGTGGTCTGGCCCCGGTCCGACCCGGCCCAACACCCCCTAGGTCAGCCCAAACCGGGTCGACCCGACTCGGGTCCAGGTCCTGTCTGGCCAGCATGGCCCGACCCGAGTGGCCCACGTGGTTGGCCGCATGGCTGGCCGACCAGTGGGGTTGGTAGCTCCCAGTGGGGTTCACCCGAGCCGCTGATCCAGGGGGGTTAGACCCCCCGGTTTCTTCGAAATGGCCGACCATGATGGCCGACCCTTAGGTAACCCCAGGACCCCCTCGGGTCCCGCCTCTTTGTGGCGCTGGTAGCCGGCCGCCCTTCCAAATCCACAGCGGCCTTAAGCCGTGGATTTTTTCAACCGGCGCGGCGTGACAGCGCCATGCCCCACTGTTGCAGCCCTCCCCAGCCGCAGCTCCTGTAGCTCTGGCATGTTGTGATGGTGCAGTTCCCCTCTGTCGTGGCCTATCCCAGCTGCAGTCTAGCACTACTCCACGTGACACGATGGTTTCATGCCTTTGCGGCGTCTCGACAATCATTCTCTAGTGATCTGCTCGTGGTTGGCCCATCATCGGCTGGTTCTTTGCAGTACGACTCCATCTTCCACAAACAACAAACGAGATGGGAATGGTTAGACCGTGTTCATGCGGTCCGAGCCCTTCCTCGTCAAGATGGTATCAAGTGGCCAAACAAAACACAAGAATTGAATAACGATGATGAAAGGTATTAAAACATGAACATAACAACCTCTACCTCAACAATTGATGACAATCTTTGGAGTCACTGAAGACGGCGTCATGAGGTGAGGATTCATGGACGTCATCAGAGTGTGCCCGAGGAAGAAATAGCATTCCCTCTCTTATCCCAGAGGGGAGAATATAAGGCACATCGTCGTTGGAAAATTCCACATGTCTGTGTCTCCTTCGTTGTTTTGAAGAAAGAAGAGGATGGAGAACCGTGGTTGCCGAGTCGTTCTACGTTGAAGGGTCGATGTTCTTTGTCGGAGAATAAGCATCCTTCATTGAGGATGAAGTTCTTCAAAAAATCTAGAGTTCTCCCAATTCATCCACATACAAAAATTGCCAACCCAAATAAAATAAGGCTTCTCTTTATTTTATTTAATCTTGCCATGCATTCAAAATTTAAAATTCAAACACTTAATTTATTTAATTAAAGAGATTCAATCAATTAATTAAGGTGTGTGTTGTGAATAATTAAAGAGGGAAAGAGGGGAGAGAAAGAGTTACTCAATTAAAGGGGAGTAAACAATTAAGAAGGGGGTTTAACAGGAGTTTAGTGAATGTGAATGGTTGGGGCTCGTGTGGGCCCCACCTCACAAATATTCTCACATGGGGAGTTAGGTTCTTATGGGTCCCACCCCAACTCCCTCGTGTAAGATATAACCACATTAGATATAAAATAAAATTGTTCCATAATTTTATTCACTTCTTATTTTATCCAAAAAATTTAACTTCTCCTCTCATGCAAACGCATCGGCAGTAAAGGTCCCCTTAAGCAATTACCATCTTCGCGAGTTCATCGGTGCCCTCAAATTTCAATTCCGAGCACCGGTTAAAAAGATAGAAAAACCCGCTTGTTTATTTACTAAACGTACCCGAGCTAAACATCGAAAATTGATTCCGAGCACACCGAGCATCGGAATCAAGTGCTGTCAGAAGCCTCAAACTCGTAAAATTCCAAAGAAATTAAGAAAGAAATTTCCTTGAAATTTATGGGTCATTACAATTAACCCATTGAATTATCAATCTATCATTTCTCAATATAAAAAGAATTCAATATGGTGACATAATGTTGATGTTATTAGGGAATTATCAAAATTTTCTTAATCTATTACATGATTTCCTAGAGAAAATAATTATTACGATGTAGAAATGCTCTATGCTATATAAAATGTTCGCATACAGGGGAAATGAAAAATAATTTCATTAATAATTAAATTAATGATGTAAATATATATTTTTATTTGGAACATAAATGTATAAAATAATTTTTTACCTTGAATATTTAAATATAATTTTTTTTATCATTTTGGAAAATTTTTACTAATATTTATATTCATCGATATTAGTTACACATTTCTTTGATGAAAAAGATTAATATCCTTATTTTTCAGTGACTATTATTTTTTATTCATCATTTTCAAGTATTTCTATGTCATTACAATTATTATTTAACTATATATATATATTTTTTTTATATTGTGAATAATATAATTATTTACTTTTAATAATAATTTCATTTAAATTAAATATAATTACTCTACATTTTATTAAACTTGTATACATTTATTTAAAGAATAAAAATATAGTCAATGGAACATCTATAAAGTTGTTTTTACCTAAATCCATATAAATGTATGAAAAATAATTAAAGTAATTAATAAAATTAAACATATATGTGTTGAAATTATTTACATTTTTAATACCCATGACACAACTATTATAGATAACTGATACACCCCAAAAATATTGCACAAATACCCCCATTAATGATCATTTATTAACAAAATTTTTTAAATGTGATATTTTTTACTTATAAATTGGAGAAACAAACTCCATTTGTTGATTCATTATATTTAAATTTTCTTAGTATGCATTTTTTACCTTTTTCAAAAAAGGGTTTTTTCATCAAAAAATATGTTTGTTCACCAAAATTGTAAATTATGGGACATTACCATTTAATTATTATGAATTGTAAGTTTTGAAAACATTTTATGTAATAATTTATAAAATACCATTATGTATTTTACAATATTCATTGAACCTATGAAACCTACATGAATTTTTTTAAAACTAATTAAAATGTCACACTAATATAAAATCAATTTTGGTATTTTCATTGATTAATTTATTTTCATGGGAGATATAGTTTTTGATTTACATTAATGACAAATATTTTTTATATATATTAACTCAATTTATATCATTATAATAAATTTTCAAGTTAATAATAACATTAATATATATCTAACCATGAAAATATTATTTCATTAAAATAAGTGTGCGATTAAGAATATTAATTTCTAAATTAACATTTCACACATTTAGAAATAATAACTAATTAAAATATTTTCAAATTTTAATTTATAATTATCTAATTATTTAAAATTTTCAATCATAATCATTTTAGATAAAATTAATAACTTTGGATAGAAATAATTTACCAAGGTAAAGCAAAATTATGGTAATAGTTAAAACGTTAGAACAAAAATCAATATAGAACTCCAATATATCTCAAATAATGTGGTTGCTGGTGTAACATTCTACAAAAATCCTTTTCCTCTCCTATTTTTCTATTTTTAGGTCATTTAGAACTTCAATAGTAACTATATATTAGTGAAAATTTAAGGCTATAACCAAAAATACCCTCCCTTTCACTTTTAAAAGGGTAACATATTTAGCACATCAAGGCTCACCTACCTTTCAAAATTCCCTTTTATAATTTACCATTTATCTCTAATTATTACCCTATCCCACATAAAAAATATTATTGTCTCCATTAATTATCATTAGGTATCCATTTTGAAGGATACTTCCTGGGAAAATTCAACTCATCAACATGAGTATTATAAACTAGTAAAAAATTTCTTCATTGTTGTATTCTATCAAATTTATTCAATATTATCAAATATAATGATATTATTATCATTTATATAAATTTATTTTACTATATTAAGCATATTACAATAATTTATTCATATTCCCCATTCATTTAAAAACCAAAATGATGATATTGTGTTATGTGAACTATCAGCTCTATTACGCAACAAGTTTCATTTTACTTTACTGCATTACAAGGTTGAATATAATGATGGTATTAATGGATACATATTTTGTTATTATATAATTATTTTTTTAAAATATAATTTTAAATACCTATTTATAATAGTATTTAAAATTATCATCATTAAGTTAATCATTTAAAATAAGTGTTCAAAGAGGATAATATTTTATTCAAATATTGTAATATTTTATTCAAATATTGTAATATTTTATCATACATTAATTCTTCTTATAAATCATTATAATTTTGATATATATCACAAAAAACTAATTAATATAATTATTTTACTATTATAATGATATTACAACAAAACCACTACTTAATCCTTCACAAATTTGTGTTATGATCATGTTTAGGTGGGTTTAGCCACCAACATAATGAATGCATTAAATTTATACCATAAATATCAATGAGAAAATAATTACTGATATAATATGGTAAAAAATTATAAATATTTATTTTTTGGTTCTTGATATATTATATCATTATTTAATTATTCAATCAAGGATACACAATTTTTTATTAAAAACACAAAATCCTAAATATGACCAACTTAATCTTTAAGCATAAGGTCTAAAACACTCATGAAAGGAGTTTGAAACATTATTAATTATTTTAATTCTTTTCTAATAGTTAAATTAATTTCCTATTAATAATAATTGTTGGAAGAAGAGACAATATGAACTCCTTTATTGTGAAACCTATATAGATGATCAAAACTATAAACACGTGATGTTGAAAATCAGAATAATTCATGAAGGGAATGAACATTTATGAAGAGTATGAATGAAAATAAATTTGAGTAAGGGTTTGATGTATTTTTTTAAAATATCTAAATTTATAATTCATGAGGCTAAATTATAATTATGAATGTATATAAAAGAGGTAAGGTTTTTCTATATCACATTCATCACTTTAAGACATGTTTTTTAATGTATGACTAATTTAATATATATATTGTATATAATGAATATTTTTTATGTTATATCATGAAATGAATTTATTTATGGTATTTTAATATCATGTTTAATCCCACTTTTCAAGAGGTTATGATGGAATTTATACCCAATCCATAAGTATGGGTTTCCTCCTTAATTTTCATTTATTGGGACTCATGTTGTAATCACTACTACTTTTCTCATGCATGATGCATATATTTCAATGGATTAATATTTTAATTTTTCTCTTGAAATTTAATAGAGCCAAAATTTTATATTTTTATCACTCTTTTATATTCTATTAATTCAATATCTACTCTTTTTTTTAGTGAAAAAATCATCTTATGTTTTGGAACAGTAATGTTTTCATTTAATTTATATAAAACACAACTTTATATAGATAATGTAAAACAGATTTATATGTTGAAGAGTTTAAACAAAGGGATATCACTCTTAAAAGGATTGGATGGAAATTAAATCACTCATTACATTGATGTATGATGAGTAAGCCTAAGACAACACACATGAAGAGACTCTCCCAATAGATATGGTATGGAACACTCACATAATCTAAGTGATCCATGATTAAGGATTTTTCTTACCATTTCCTTTGAATCCTACCAACTAAATCATTTGAATCCAATTACCCTATTCCATTGACAACCTAACACCTTTTAATTACCTTCCAAACAATGTTTATTTGATTGGGGTAAATATTGTTACATTAATAACACAACACTATTTCATTGTTTATTAAGAGATTTTATCCAAGACATCTACCCTATTCAGTTGCATAGTATTTTTTTATTTTCTAAAATGTGGATATCCCTATTTTATTCAAAAAAAATTATTTCTTAGGGAATGGTATGAATAGTATTTCTGAATCGTAGGATATATTCATTGTACATATACATGTGACTGGTGGATCCCAACAATTTACAGACCCAATATATATTAACATGTCTCATGAGATAAAAATAGTTTGATTTTGGGGTATTCCTCATACAATTAAAGGGAGGTGTCTCATAATAATGACGTTAAATTGTGTTTTAAAGGATTTAAAATATTTATTCCATCATTATGAGATAAACAATTATTTTCTTATATTTTGATTTATTGTCATGGTTATATAATGACATTAATTTCAATTGATTATGGATCCATGTAATTCATTTATTATTTCAATATAACTGATGATATGTTTATGTTATGTAAGAATTCAATATATTCCACTCATTACTGATCATCTAATCCACCAAATTTCTATTTCCCATTCCCCAATAATCCCCAAGTATTTCTTATGTGAAGGTCCATGGATTCATTACAAACTAATTATCTATAACTTCTATATAACTATTAGTGTAACAGAATGTAGGGATCAAACCAAAGAGAAGAAAAGCTGAGTAACCAAAAAGAGGAGAAAATACCAGTATGAGAACATAATTGCTACATCCCGACCTAACTAGTATTTTATTTTGTTATTTTATTTGACTTTTAAAATTGTGGTTTGTGTTTGGGACGAGTCTTGGATGAAATGGATTTTCAATTATGTTAAAAAGTACATGATTTTGAGTTGATTTCATTGGACGCATAGGCGGAGCGCGTTTTGGAAACCCCACACGGATCCGCTTAGACATTGGAAAGATTCGTCTGCCTTTAGAAAATTAAAATGAGTATAGTTTGTGATTTATTGTGTTATATAATATTTTTATTGTTAATCATAATTTAATAATTACTATTAAAGATGAAATGATAATAATAATAATAATAATTATTATTTTAGGGCGGTGCACGGGCACCGTACGAGTTGCTGAAGTGGTGTGGTTCATATGGGTACCGTACAGTTAAAATATTTGAAGCGAACAAATAAAAATAAATTGGATGAGTTGAAAATAAAAAATTTGGTTAAATAAAGAACCTACAAGGTAGTGATAATACTATTTGTCATGAATAATAATATAGGATTATTATTATATAATTGTATGAATTAACTTTTTATCAATTCTATATTATTTTTAAAGTGGTTTTCTTTGTTATTATGTGTATTATCATTAATATAGAGTAAATTTTTATTTTTATTATTTATCCTTGTTTAATTTTTATCTTTTCCTTTTTTTTTATTTTTTTCATTCTTTTATTTTTCCAAACCCAAATTTATCCCTCTCTCTAATTTTTCTCCCCCTGCTCTTTTACGTGCGGTGCTATCAGCTCCTAGCAATGCCCAGTCTAGTGACCATCACCTCCCGGTAGCGCCTATGTGGAAATCTACCTCCCATCGTTCCCTCTAGATCCACCCCATGCCCTGTGCGCTCTAGCCACCCTGCACCCACCTACCGCGTGTCATCCAGTCGCGCACTATCCCACCGCCCCGCACCATCGGCTGAGTGCCCTTCCACCGTACGACCTCCCGCCATGCACTCCTACACTCAGCCGACTCACCCTCCAGCCGCTAAAAATGCACCAGAATTGCACCCCCTTCCATGCACCTACAGCTGTACGGCCTCCGACCCTCTACCAGTCACCACAACCCCCTTGTCCAGCCGACCCTTTGCCCTCCTCTTACACACTGTCTGCCGCCCATCCCTCCTGCCCTGCAACTACGCCACACCAGCTCGCATCCCGCCCCCTCCTCTCTGGTAGTCTCCCTCCCTCCTTCAGGGGATTTTTTATTTTTATCCAAAACATAGATTCTAGGGTTTAATTCCAAAATTAATTGTTTGAGGTTGTTTTTAGGGATTTTTTGGTTTCTCACGAATGCGGTTGAGGTGTGAACAATGTTTTTCACCATTTTCATGATGTTCTTCATTGATTGAGATGTGTTTCCCCTTTTCAAAAATCTTCTTAATTTAATATTCTCTTTTTTCATGTATTGTGCTTTGTTTGTGAAAATTAATTGGTGACTTTAAATTTTTAAAATAATGTATTTTATGTGAAATTGTTTGAAAATGAAGTTCCCATGTCAAATTTGGTATATTATGTGGGTACAAAGTTTTTAATTGTATTTTCAACATGTAAGTTATAATTTTGAATAAATTATGAAATTATGAAACTGATGCAAATCACAATTTTAATGCATTGGGATGATGTTGGGCTCATAGAGAGGGTTTTTGGGTTAGTTTTGGTGTAAAAACCTTGCAGTGTTATTTAAATTTTTTTTATAAACTTTTAACTGGTTTATTAAATATTATATATAGTTTAGATTATGTTTTTGAAATTTTTTTGATGTGCGCTTAGTTTAAAAATGCATTTTTGAAATGTGGGGTATTTTAATTATGTTGTGTAATTTTTTATTTTAACTGTGCATGTGGTGCGCATTCTGATTTGGTGTGTTGTGATTGCAGGTTTAATTAGAAGGAGGAGTTTTGAATAGGTTTTGTATGTGTAAATTTATGGTTTTCACTGGGGAATTGCTTCATAAATTTTAATGTGGTTTATTAAAGAGTACAGATGAATTGAATTATGTTTTTAAAGCATTCCAAGTTGTTTTTGTTGAGTTTTTTGTTCATTTGGATTATTCTACGTCAGTGGTTTTGATTTTTCATTTCATTTACATTTTTCACAGTGCATTGGCAACGAAAACCCATGATATTTGAGTCATCGGCTTACACGTGTTTGTGCGTCTATGTGAGGCGCCACATGCCATTATGTTTTTACAACGAGCCGAGGTTGGTTCCCCATTGCACTGACCTTTTAAATTTAGAATTTATTAGTTGATTGATATTTTATTAATTTCAATAAATGAGAAATGGTATTATATAATTAATTTTGGAATAATTTCTTGATTAAAATGAATCTGTTTATTTTATACATGGAACCTGCCTTATTTTCTGGATGAACTGGCATGAAAGATTGAAAGAATTCATGTTTGGACTTTAAACATAATTCAATGATTTCCAATGGTGGTTTTGGTTTGTTGGTAAATGTTTTCTTCTAACGCGTGAGCTAATGGTTTGGTTTCTCTTGAGAAATGGTGTTTCTTTTAAAAGTTGCATCTGACCCATTTAGCACTTTGATAAAATAAATTAACATGGAAAAGTTTCATTGAGGTATCTGAAGGGTGATGTTTTTGTGTACTTTGATTGTGTGAGTTGTGTGTGATTCTTGTGCATCATGACTGGTTGATTTATATTGTTCACTCACCTCTATTTATTGTACGTGTTGAAATGGGAACCTAGCATAGTGAGTGAATTTTCTAAGAACGATTATTGCAATAGTTTTGATTACGCACTGGATACCGTCCCTTAGTACAGAATTTTCTATTCTAGGGGATTGGGCCCCTCAGTTTGGCCATGTAGGGAAACACCAAGTGTCAGAACATTATGACCTTATTGAGTAGTAAATTCCTTATGGATGAGTCACATGTATAGTATGTTCTGTACTGTTCATGAGCTCCTAGGTTCGACCCATGTTTCTTAAGTGTTTATTTGTATGTGGTGGATGATTGAGAGGTAATTCGGTTACTGGCCCATGTGCGCTAGTTCTTTCATTACCCTTAGTGTGTTTTGTGTGTTGTGTGTGGTTTTCCTTTTGACTAACAACTAAAATTTTAATTTCTAAATAATTCAACAAAAATGTTTTAAAATGAAATGCATTTGATCCTTTCAAACATTATACTTGTTTTTAAACTAAAAAGGGAAATGGACTGTTATTTGTTTTTGAAATGAAAATGTGTGTGTAGAAACCCATATTGTATATAATTTAGTTAAAACCTAGAATTAGTAAATTCATTATTAAAATGTAGTTCAATGGGAATATTTTTTTGGGCATGCCTACAGAGTTTTAATACTCACATCTATTGTGTTATCCAGTTTTTACTTTTTTTGCAAGTTTGACTCGAGCATGTTCGACATGGGAAAGACATGGTTGTAGTTTAGAGAGTGACTCTTAGGGTCATCATAAGTTTTGGTCATGGTCAGGTTAGTATGTGTTATTGTCCATTCTCTTTATTTCATGTCATTTATTTACATTGAGTTTTTCTATTTTCTTTTCGATGCTTAATTTATTTTCACTGGGCAAAATCATTCCCAATTGTCCCTTATTGATTCCCTAGAATTTTTGCTAGCCCGGGAGGTTTGGGAATGCCTCTCCGGCCATGTCATAGACTGGATCGGGTGATTAGTTCAGGGTTGATTGGGTTGGTTCTTGAAAAAATGGTATCAGAGGGAGGTTGGCTCTTGAGCAGAGGTTGTTTTTTACAGATCCCATCATTATTTGGGGTTGTCATGGTAAAAGGAGTAGAATTGTCGGGATTCAAGGAGTATGAATGAGAAGGAAATCATGAAAACTTGCTCGTTACGATCCTTAGGATACCATGGGATGTTTGGGTTTGTCGATTTCCATAGATTATTATGGTTTTTTTGGTATTGGGAAATGAAATGGGTGTGGAGAAAGTGACCTTTGTGAGCTCACATGGTCTAGCAAGCCATGTGGAGATGGGAACATTACCATAGAGTACACTTTGTGACGGTTGAGTGACTGACGTATGGCCACCATTTTTATGTCTGAGTCACCCATCAACACTCATTTCCCCCCCAGTAAAACGGTTGGGTTTTCCTTCATTTGGAAAATCATTTTGAAAAGTGTTATTTTGGAATTTTAAAGGACGATGACCATGTTTTTATCTCTCTCTTTATTTTCATTTTCCATAGTGTACGCCCCCTCCAAGGTTTGATAGTTGCCTAAGGTGAAGCTTCGAGTGGTGCATCCTTAGAAAAACTGTCCAATTGATCCGCCTACAGACTATGTCCTTGTGTTTTGGAAGTTAAACCCTCCCCTCTTTTATGGGTAAGTAGATTCTATGGAGGCGGGGGAGTGGCTGTGGAAGATTGAGAAGAACTTATGTTCTCTCACGCCACCCAAGTCATTAAAGGTTATGTTGGCTACCTTTATTCTTGAAGGTTCGACCTGGAAGTGGAAAGGGTCCATGTCTCTATGAAAGAATCGAGATGACCTCACTTGGGAGTTCTTTGAGTCCTCATTCATCCAACAATACTCCTCTAAGGTGAAAAAGGTGAGAAAGAGGATGGAGTTGTGCGGTCTTCAGCAATATGTTGAATCAATGTTTGAATTATTTCATCGTTTCATAGACAAGGCTCCGTATGAACCGAGGTATGTTGCAAATGATCCCATGAAAGCTCAGCTTTTTGAGCTTGGATTACATCCTGAGCTGTAGTCGAAGGTGGAAGAGTTCAGTGTAATCACTTTCCCTAGCGTGGTGAGACAAGTTTTTCTCACTGAAGCTGAGTTAGCAAGAGGGTTTGAGGCAAAGAATCCTCCTCTAGCATTGGGAATAAGTGTTGAAGAAATCACTAAGAAGAATGGTAAGTGGAATGATACTGGTGGTACTAGTAGAGGAATCAAGAGGCCTTCCGACCATCAGTCATCTTCCTCACAACAGAATGCCTTGATCTGCCACTATTGTGATAAATAGGGACATAAAAGACTGATTTGACTGAGTTCTCCGAGACCCTACCACAATTGTGGACGTTTAGGTCACTATTAGCGTTTAAAATATTATGTTTCAAAGAAGCACACTGAAGCTAGACCTGTCTCATCGAAGGTCACCTCAGCCCATTAGCAGGAGTAGGGCGATATTTGCGGATGTATTTGAGGTTTTTTCCTTGTAGTGTATCTTGGATAATATAGTTGTCTCTTGTAGAGTTTTTAGGTGTTTCTTTTCATACAATTGTAAGAATAGCTGTGGTTGAACCTCTTTGAAGCTTTTATTTTATTGAAATTGTGTTTTCTGAAATTCTGGTTTGTGTGTTATGTTTGATAATTTTTGACGCCTGACTGTGAGGTAGGAGATGCTTCAATCCTTAGTGCTCTAGCCATAGGCCCCAGAGTGAAGTTGGTGCGTAATTAGGAGAACCCCCAACGTTGAAAATGGGCCTTGGTTTAATCTCTATCCTTAGTGTTATGTGGTTTATGTTTTAATGAGGGCGCGATGTTGTTGATATGATGATGGTGGTAGTTTTTATTTTCTATCAGTTGTGCCCTTACCTTCTTCACCCCCTTTTCTTGGGAGGTTTTTGGTTTGTGAAAAAAAATTTCATGTTCAGTTAATCTCATCAGTTCTTATGGTGGTTAGAGCCACAATGGGTGTCACAGAGTTACAAAAGAAGTAATTTAGTGTCAGCCTGATTCTTATGGTGGGGAGTCCGTTCGATCCTCCACATGTCAGTATCAGAGTCCTTTTCATGCATCATTTCATGGAGGGTGGTCTTGTGCGGAACCACCTACTTCTACGTTCTTCCACTTGAGTAAACATTGGGATTTGTTTACACCCAAAAGTTCCATTGGACTAAGAGTATTGAAATTAATGTCATAGGTTGTTTAAGTTCATTCATCCCCTGGATGAAATGGATGGTTTGGGTTCTTCTTGGTCTTGGTTAATGTGATAGTGTTTTAAGGATGAGTTGTGTGTCATGGGTTTTCAATGTTTGTTTGGATCTATCAACTAGAGGCACTTAAACTTTTTTAAGTGAGTGACACTTCATAGGTTTTATCTTTGGGTCCTGATCGTGTTGTGGCGTTCTAAGGGCTGAAAGCGTTGTGGTGGGGGATAATTGTCACACCCCTACCTTTCTATTATTTTATTTTGTTATTTTCTTTTCCTTTTAAAATTTTTGTTGGAGTTCGGGTTGAGTCTCGGACGAATTATATTTTGAGTTTTTGTAAAATTTGTTTTCATTTGAGTTAATGTCATTGGAAAAATGGGCATAGCATGTTATGGAAACCCCGCACAGCTCAGGTTAGACATCGGCACGATCCGCCTACCTTCGAAAAATTAAAATGAGTAAATTTTGTGATTTATTGTGTTATTTATAATTTTTATTGTTAATAATAATTTTATAATTTTTATTAATGATTAAATGATATATATTATTGTTATTATTATTATTTTAGGTCGGTGTGCGGGAACCAAAAGACTAGAAGCAGTGGTAAAGTTCATCTGGGTACCATACATTTATGGTATTTGAAGCGAACAAATAAAAATAAATTGGATGAGTTTCTTATTAAAAAATTTGGTTAAATAAAGAACTTACATGGTAGTGATAATAATCATTTTCATGAATAATAATATTGGATTATTATTAAATAATTTTTATTATTAATTTTTTTATCATTTCTAAGTTGTTTTTAAAGTGGTTTTATTTGTTATTATGTGTAATATTATTATTATAGAGTAATTTTTTATTTTACTTATTTATCCTTGTTTTTTTTATATTTTTCTTTTTTTATATTTTTTTTCATTCTTTTTTTCTCCCTAACCCTAATTTCTCCCTCTCTCCAATTTACCTCCCCCCTCATCTTTTACGTGCGGTGCGAGAAACTTCTTGGATTCACCCAGTCCGGTGACCCTCGCCTCTCAGAAGTGCATGTCTGGCCACTCCCTCCCTCCATGCCCTCTGGATCCACCTTGTTCCCCACACGCTCTAGCCGCCCTACACCCAACAGTCGCGCATCGTCCCACCACCCTGAACCACCGACCGAGCTACCTTCCATTGTGCGACCTCCCGTCGTGCACCTCTACACTTATCCAGATCACTCTCTAGCCACAGACACTACTCCATCATTGCACCCCCTTTCGTGCACCCCCAGTTGTCTGACCTCTAACCCTCTACTAGTCGCCACAACCCCCCATCCAGCCGACCCATCACCCTCCTTCTGCGACCCTCCGACCACCTAACCCTCCGACCCTACGACGATGCCACTCCATCTCGTAGCCAACCCCCCTCCTCTACGGTAGTCTCCCACCATCCTTTTGTGTAGTTTTTATTTTTACCCAAATCATAGATTCAATGGTTTAATTCAAAAATTATTGTACTGAGGTAGTTGTTTAGGGCTGTTTTTATTCCTCACTAGAATGGTTGAGGTGGGAATAGTGTTTCACACCATCTTCATGATGTTCTTCATTGATTGAGATGATTTTCCCCTTTTCACAAATCATTTTGAGTTAATATTCACTTGTTTCATTTATTGTGCTTTGTTTAGGATATTTAATTGGTGACTTGCAATGTCTAGAATAATGTATTTTTTGTGCAATTGATTGAAAATAAATTTTCCATGTCAAATTTGGTATATTATGTGTGTAAAGTTTTTCGTTATATTTTCTACATGAAGGTTAGAATTTTGAATAAATTATTAAATTAAGAAATTGATGAAAATCACAAATTGAATGTATTGGCTTGAGGTTGGGCTTTAGGAGAGGGTTTTTGTGTGAATTTTGAAGTAAAAACCTTGGAGTGTTATTTAATTTTTTATAAACATTTAACTAGTTTGTTAAATATTATATGTGGTGTAGATTTTATTTTGGAAATATTTTTGAGGTGCGCTTGGTGTAAAAATGGATTTTTGACATGTGGAGTATTTTTATTAAGTTGTGTAATTTGTTATTTTGACTGTGCAAGTTGTTCACATTCAGATTTGGTGTGTTGTGAGTGCATGTTTAATTATAAGTAGGGGTTTTAAATAGGTTTTGGGAGTGTGAAGTTGCAGGTTTCTCTTTAAAATTACTTCATAAATATTAAAGTTGTTTATTAAATAGTACAGATGATTAAAATTATGTTTTGAGGGTTTTTCTAGGCGATTTTTGTGTTGTTTGTTTATTGGGATTATTCTAAGTTAGTGGTTATGGGTTTTAAATTGTTTTTTGTTTATTGCAGTACATTGGTGAGGAAAACCCATGATACTATGGTCGTCAGCTTCTGGGTGTTTGTACGTCTGTACAAGCTGTGACACACCATTATGTTTGGACAAGGAGCTGAGGTAGGTCCACTATTGCACTTACCTTTATATTTTGAATTTATTAGTTTATGGATATTTTATTAATTTCTATAAATGAGAAATAGTATTAAATAATTAATTTTGGAATTATTTATTGATGTAAACGAAGCTTCTTATTTTATACACACCACCTACATTAATTTTTGGATTAATATACGCACAATAGTGAATGAATTGGCATTTGGAATTTGAAAATAATTAATGGATTTTCAATTGTGGTTTTGGTTTCTTGGTAAAGGTTGTCTTCTAATGCATAAGAAAATGGTTTGGTTTCTCTTGAGAAATGGTGTTTCTTTTAAATGTTTCATCTGGCCCGTCTGGCACTTTTTTAAAATAAATTAATTCGGAAAACATTATTTGAGGTGACTGAGGGGTGACATTTTTGTGTACATTGATTGTGGGAGTTGTGTGTGATGCATGTGAATCATGACAGGTTGATTTAAATTGTTGACTAACCCATGTTTATTAAACATGTAGACATGGGAACATGGTGTAGTGACTGATGCACTAGTTTAGATTACACACCGGCTAGTGGCCCTTAGTATGGACTTTACTATATTAGGCGATTAGGACCCTCAGTTAGGCCTTGTAGGGAAATATCAAGCATTAGGGTGTTATGACATCATTGAGTAGGGAATTCCATCAGGATGAGTCACATGTATAGTATGTTCTGGATTGTTCACAAGCTCCTAGGTTTGAACCATGTTTTCTTTAGTATTTATTTGTATGTGGTGGATAATTAAGAGGTGTAGTTTGGTTGATGGCCCTGGTGTGACACTTTTTTCATTTCCCTTAGTGTATTTTGTGTGTTGTGTTTCATTTTCATTTTGACTAAAAAATAAAAATTATAATTCTAAATTGATCACAAAAAAATGTTTTAAAATGTAATGCATCTGTTCCATTCAAACATTAGACTTGTTTTTATATTTAAATTGGAAATGGATTGTTATTTATTTTAGAAATGAAAGTGTTCGTGTGGAACCCCATATGTTTTATAAGATAGTTCAAACCTATAATTAGGAAATTATTTATTTAAAGGGAGTACATTGGGATTAGTTTGTTGGGAATGCCTAATATGTTTTAATACTCACGCCTATAGTATTTTCTTATTTTTAGATTTGTTGCTCGTTTGACTTGAGATTTTTCATCGTGGGAAAGACTTGATTGTGGTTTGGAGAGTGACTCTCATGGTCCTGAATAGTTTTGCTCCTGGTCAGGTTAGTATGTGTTGTTGGTTTTTCTATTTCATTCGTGTCATTTATTTACTTTGCATTGTTATATTTTCTTTTTCACTGCATTGTATATTTTCCATGGGCGAAATAATTCACAATTTTCCTCTTTTTATGCCCTAGCTCTTTTCTCCATCCTAGGAGGATCAGGAACACCTCTCTAGCCATGTTGCAGACCATATCGGGTGATCATTTCAGGGTCGACCAAGGTCGGTTTCTGAAAATAATATCAAGAGCAGTGACGGTGAATGATAGAACCAGGAATGGAAACTATTATAGGGAGAAATTATGATTGAGAGAGAGAGAGGGATTTCATTTTGGAAAACTATAAAGACTAAGTGTGGGGAAATTAGTTTGATATAAATTATATTTTTAAGGGTGTTTCATTTTTATATTATTTTCATCTCTCCTAGGGTTTGATATTATATGACCAGTTAATGAAACTAATGATGTCCCTTGAGTGGTGACACTATAGGTTAAAGGATCCATCATCTTCTTAAGAAAAGACTTCTCTTACCCACACATTGAATAATTGTTCTATCCCAGATTTAAATATATAATCCACTTATTAATTTTTATTCTAGAATCATGTGAAAAATGGTAGCAGTAATCTAAACATAAATCACTAAGTTCCCACAATTAGGTCATAAATAACATGTTCGAAGAAGTAAAGGTAGAAACCTAAATTCCTTATAACCAAGAGGCATTGAAAATGCTTATAATATAAACCACATCTCCCATTAGATTTAGAAAATGATATAAAAAAATTTCATTCAATGAAAAACTTGTTTTTATATAAGAAATGAAGTATATTATCAGCAATAATATTTCCCACACACGGGGTTCAAAAATAAAATAATGAAATTCTCCAGAATCCATCTATGCCTTGATAAATTATTCCCTATGGTCCCTCATCAACATGTATCAATATCTAGCTAGTTTTTTCTATTCACATATTATTTTATTTCTTTTTTCTTGGTTTTGATGTTATATATTATCCTTTGTTTTCATTCTAAATTGAAAACTACATCATATGTTCTACTCAACAACTCCCACATGCATCCTGACTTTGATGCTAGCCTCTCATGTGATTTTGAATAAACAATATCCCAAATAGTGAGTAATATGGTTTTGATAAACATTTGAAGTGCAATGTTTTTTCCATTTGGGTCAATATAGGAGATTAAAAATATGTAGTTGTTTTCACTAACCTTCCCATTTTCCACACATAGAAAATTTCAACATAGCAATTTAGGCTGAGATAGATGAGTCTTGACATAGGCAATTCTAAGTTATGTAATGGAATGATCCTTGTAGCCAATTGATCCATGTATCATAATGGACCACATATCAAAATTGTACCTCTAATCCATTCTCCAAAAATGAATTTCAATTGATGTTTTTGTTTCCCCAACAAAGAAGATTATTCCACGTAAGTATTTAAAATATCACTATATCTTCTTATATAACAAATTGATCTTATATAGAAAATTAATGAGGTTTGTTACTGATGTTCACATATATGGTAATGAATCTATGCATTTATAATGTAGGTGTTTTACTTGACATACATGATTCTCGATGTATCTGACTATCTATGTAATTTAGTTGACTTATATTATATAGTATTGTTATTGAATTTAAAATGTTGCACACCATAACACCATAGTGCTATCATGGTGTGATATGAGGAAAAAATTATTTACTTAGAACTCAGAGACACTCCCTCTATAGTTATCCTTTTAAATAGAAGGATCCCATATTCGGAAAATAATATCCCGTGAAAATGAGATGTTCAACATCGACCAGAAGCACGATATGTGCAATATTAGGAGGCTCAGTTCATCTTCTAGTATGATTGAGTGAAACACTTAGTGTCTCTAGCATTATAACTCACTTGTTATGGGAATGATAGTGGGGGAATATGATTCACCCACATCGACACCAACTAGCTCTTCGCAATCAACTTCAGTAGTGTGGATCTGAAAATCGTTATCAAAATGGAATTTCCACATCAGGTTATCCTAGTTTTAAATTCATATCTATGGATTTTTCCCACAAAATAAATCTTGGATATTGTAAAATTCTATAAGATCCAAGTGAAAGAGACTAAAATAGAAGATTTTCATATCCTATTTTGTATTTTTAATTCACCTAATTAAATTCTTAGTTTCATTTATTATTTATTCAAGTGATACAATTGTTTTAACCATAGTGTCAATTAAATTCCATTGACGAAAATAAGCGAATTTAATAACCAAAAATCAATAATTTTTATTAAAAATATAAATGAATATCAATTAGTATCAGATTTGTAAAAGACAAAACAATTATCAATTAACAACCTAATTTTCCCAAAAAAACATATTTAATTACTAAATAAGATGGAAAAGTGTGAAATATGGGGTTGAAATCAAACTCCCCCATACTAAAACCATTTCAATCTTGGGGAATATGTAATTAAAATGATCTTTAGGTCGAATGAAATTATGCATACATACGGGCCAACCAAATAATCCATTGTAGGATATTTTTAGGCCTCCTATGTGAGTTTATCCCACCCCTAATCATCAATACATAAACAAATACTAGTTCCATGAGAAAATTCTAGAATGACTAAAGTTTAAATAGATCAATAAAAAATGGACAAAAAACCTCAAATATTCATATGAGATGTATGAAGTATTTTGAATCCAATTACAAGAAAAAATATGTGGGGTTCAATCTTCCAAACCCCAATTATTGGAACAATTATATATGAAAAGAATTATTATTTCCCCAATATGACAAATAAAATAAAACTAGTGGATTTACCAAAAATTAAATGGTATTGTAAAACCACCTAGATAATTATGCAATGGTAGGATTTTCTTTTAAACTATGACACAACACTCTTCAATAATGATGTATGTTGAAAATTATTCCATTGTTTTTTTATTTTTGACAATTTTCTTTAGTGGTATAGTATGATAGAATCTAAATTAAATATTGGATAAAACGAATATTCACATAGAGATTTTTAAAAATACCACATATTGAAAAAAATCATTTTTTTTCAACCTTTAAGGGAACATATTGTATGGAGAAACATTACAAAGAACCGATGTGATTTCACAGAATTACTCAACAAGTTAATTATCCTATATATTATTTTTAATATTTAATTATTTTGATTTGTTAGTTTTTGATGGTGTATATTGATTATATTTATATACATATGTGAAAAAAATAGTCATGATTGAGTGCCATTCAGATTTGAGTTTCTCGATTTTCCTAGATTTTCAGTTTTCTCATCAACAAAGTCTACTATAGAATCCTACTTAACTTTGAAACAAACTATAATAATCATATCAAAGGAATTAATTTTAGGATTCATCTTAGTTGTAATTGGTATCTCACATTTTTCTCTTTCACCTATATCTCAATCTATATGGTCTACTTGAAAATTGAGGTTATTAAACCTATATTCATATTATTCTATTTAAAAATAACCATTTTTCATTTATCTACTCAAAAATTTACCTTAATTTTTGAAATAATACTTCGAACTTATGTGCTGAACTAGATGGGTTGGCCCTTAGAGGAGGTTGGAACTACTGAAATTATGGACTATTTTGTTGAAAGGTATGGGAACAACTAGTCTTAGAACAACTTATTCTTGTCAAGACATGTGAGGATTGTTTTGGAAAACTTGGTTGAAATATTTTGAGAACATATATTTTTTTTGGGTTAATTCTAGGACTCTACCTATCAAAAACAAAAAGAAATTATGTTCTTAGGAAGACATATCCATGGTTGGGAAGTAAGACGGTTAGTGTAAAAACATTCCACATTGAAGGAACTATTAAAAATGACTATGTTGAGAATTTTTATTATAAACACCTATTTATTTTTCTTAAATGATGAATTATTAGTGCTATTTATTTTCTTATCGTACCTCCCCTCATAGAACATTTTTTGTAGGAATTATATAATGAAAATTTAAATATTTGTTTCAGCAGCTCGTCTATTTATTACATAAAATCCTCTAGATGACTGGTCAAAAAAATTTGAAGACTTGGTATAATAATATTTTAAAATGAATATAATAGAATCTAACGTGTATATTTATGGATGGGAAACTATTGAATAATCACATTGAAACGATAACACAATTCACGGAATAGATCACATTTCTCTTGAAAAACCCCACTGATCTTATGCTAAATTTGAAAAACCATTCTTTTCAAATAAGACATCATAATAAAGACATTATAATTCTAGTCCAATTAATCAAAAATATATTGATCATGATTTTGGAACTACACTTTTTTATGCACTTTCGTGAATAATGGGAACCACAATAAATGTCAATATTTCCTCCCATTGACCTCTATGTGGTAACTATTAGATAATTCCCTAAAAATATCTTATAAATTCATGTTAATATTCATTGGGTGTTCTATGATAACATGGTAACATATAAATTTGGATTTCTCAAATCTCTTTGTTCTAGGACCACAGGGTATTCCTAATGAAACAAGGATTACTTGACACTTTCGAAACCAAAAATTATTTGATCCTTACTACCTCAATTATTTTATTTAAAATTAGTTGTGCATATACAATCACCACATAGTTGATATTTTGATTTCACAGGTCGTTATGTTCATCCTCATATTTATTCTTATTATTTAAATAACATATAAGTTTATAAATTTTGGGGATGAATTTTTTTTATTTCATTATATTATGGATGAGATAGTGTTGACCCTCTTTACAAATCCACAAAAATAAAAAATCATGCAAATACTTTTCCTTTTATTTTATTTTATTTTCACATTCCCATTATGAACAATGGTACCAAATATGTACATGGTGTTCATTTTAATGCATCAAAATTAATTATTTATAACATGTAACAACTAAGCCCCATGGTCTTGTTGCCCCGCAGATATATGGTCCCCACCAAGGGTCCACCCACATCCTTGAACAGGTCATCTAACTAAAGACAGTCCTCACAAGCCAACACATGTCATTTCCAGTTTGTTTTTTCCTCACCCACAGTCACCCTAGGAAACTTACCAGAAGGTCACCCATCCTGATCACTACTCCATGACAAACATGCTTAATTGTGGAGTTCTAATCAGACAGGCTCCCGAAAAAGATGGTGCACCTTGTTGAAATGAGTAATATCATTTAGTCATTTAACCCTTTATCATTTGGGGATGTTATAATCACCCCCCTAGAGCACAACGTCCTTGTTGTGGGTACACAATCACCACATAGTTGATATTCTGATTTCACAGGTCGTTATGTTCATCCTCATATTTATTCTTATTTTTTAAATAACATATATGTTTATAAATTTTGGGGATGAATTTTTTTATTTCGTTATATTATGGATGAGATAGTATTGGCCCTCTTTACAAATACACAAAAATAAAAAATCATGCAATGAATTTTCATTTTATTTTATTTTATTTTCACATTCCCATCACGAACAATGGTACCAAATATGTACATGGTGTTCATATTAATGCATCAAAATTAATTATTTATAACATGTAACAACTAGGCCCCACACTCTTGTTGCCCCGCAAATATATGGTCCCCACTCAGGGTCCACCCACATACCTGAACGGGTCATCTAACTAAAGACAGTCCTCACAAGCCAACACATGTCCTTTCCAGTGTTTTTTTTCCGCACTCACATTCACCCTAGGGAACTTACCAGAAGGTCACCCATCCTGATCACTACTCTAGGACAAACATGCATAATTGTGGAGTTCCAATCAGATAGGCTCCCGAAATAAGATGGTGCACCTTGTTGACATGAGTAATATCATTTAGTCATTTAACCCTTTATCATTTAGGGATGTTATAATCACCCCCCTAGATCACAACATCCTCGTTGTGGGCCCTACATCTCAACTCAAGCAGTGCACCACACTTAAGGCTGTGTTCCTCCTTTGATATCAAATGTAATAGCTGGGCCCCACCCACATCCCTAAACGGGTCATCTATCTAAAGACAGTCCTCACAAGCCAACACATGTCCTCTCCAGTGTGTTTTTTTCTCACTCACAGTCACCCTGGGGAACTTACCAGAAGGTCACCCATCCTGATCACTAATTTAGGACAAGCATGCATAATTGTGGAGTTCCAATCAGATAGGCTCTCGAAAAAGATGGTGCACCTTGTTGACATGAGTAATATCATTTAGTCATTAAACCCTTTATCATTTGGGGATGTTATAATCACCCTCCTAGAGCACAACGACCTCGTTGTGGGCCGTACATCTCAACTCAGGCAGTGCACCACACTTAAGGCTGGGTTCCTCCTTTGATACCAAATGTAATTGCTGGGCCCCACCCTCCCGTTGCCCCGGAGAAACATGGTCCCCACCAAGGGTCCACCCACATGCTTAATGGGTCATCTGACAAATGACAGTCCCCACATGCCAACACATGTTCTTTCCAGTGTGTTTTGTCCTCCCTCACACACACCCTGGGAAATTTCCCAGAAGGTCAGCCATCCTAATTTGTACTCCAAGCCAAGCACGCTTAACTGTGGAGTTCTATTCAGATAGGCTCTCGAAAAGGAAGGTGAACCTTTTTGACATGAGTCATATCATTTTTTCATTTAACCCTTTATCATTTGGGGATGTTACATTACATTTACAGACTATTAATGTAATGGAAATTTGCGATAGAACCCATGATATATAAAGTTTTCTAGATAAAATTAAAATAAAAAAATCAAACTATATGTGTAGTGATTGTTAATGACAGAACAAGGCATGGAAATAGGAATTTGACCAATGTGTGTCTGAGAGAGAGATGTCATAAAAGTTGATAAACAATAAAAATTAATTTAGTGGAAATTTGTTGGATGATATGTTTATTTTTATGGGTGTTTCATCGTAATTTATTTTCATCTATCTTAGGGTCAGGCACTATATGACCATATAATGGAACATACCTACTCTATTAAGTGGATAATATATACATAAATGATCTTTTAACTTCACAACTAAAGAAATCTCTCACTAACAAATTGAGGAATTCCAGTAACCCACCCTTGAATGGTCTATCCAATTCTCAGTTTTTCTTTTAAAAGAGTTTCCTAAATTATAGAAACAACCGAAACAGATCACATTGTGTTCCTGGAGTTGGGATCTTAAATAACATGACTAAAAAATCAAAGGTAGATTTATTCAAATCCCTACACTTGAGATTCATTAAATGTGTTTAGCATATCATCCTCATCCCCAAGCAGTTTTTTCCAAGAATATCATTATACGAATTCATTCAATTCAATTGGTGAATTTATAGAGTAATATAATAATTCACTCAATTATATGATTCCCCTTGTAGAGGATTCAAAAATAAAATTGTGCAATTATTCACTATCCACCTCCTCTTTATTGCATTATGCCTAGGAAAATTAATTGTTTAAAACAACTAATTAACAATTATATTAATGTAATATATTGATAAAATCTCAATGGAGGATTTTTTTTGTGACAAAAAATAATAGTAAATAGAATCATGAAAATAGAATATTGATTGAAATGATAGTAAGGGAGTAAACTAGGACTGGAAATTGATGGAGGGACAAAATAAGAGTGACAGATAGGGGAAATAATGTATAGAAATAAGAAGGACTAGTTATTTTGAAATTGTTTGGTTAGAAAGATTATTTTAATGGGTATGTAATTTTATTTTATTTTATTCTATCTAAGGGTATGATACTACATAACGAGGTAAAGGATCTTACCCACTCTCTCATGTTGCCAGTTTTTAGGTTAATAGAGCCTTCAACTTATATGCTAAATACATTTTATCCACAGATTGAGGAACCCTAGTATCCTACCCTATAATGAATTATGAAATTGTCCTTTTTAAATCCATAAGCAGGTCATAAATGATAATAAGAACCAAAACATATCTCACTTAGTTTATGTATTTGAGGTCATAAATAACATGAATGAAGAATAACGTTAATAAAAATACAATTCCTTACAACTGAAAGTAATTAAAAATTCTTACCAACTCAACCTCATCCCCAAATATTTTTATCCAATCATATCAATAAAAGTATTCATTAAATTCAAAATGGGTTTTTACATATGAAGAGAAGAAGAATATATATAATAATATTCCCTATTTTGGTGATTTAAAAGCAAGAAAATTAATTATCCATAATCTGAATCCTCATAACTAATTTAATGCCTTGTATCAAACCAATGATTGCCTCATTCTTCAATTAGTCATCTTATCCCTATCATCCATCTTATTTATTTGTTCCTGGACTACCTATTATATATCTTCATTAATTTTAATTTTTTGAGGAAAACTACCACTTGAAATTTGATCATGAACTCCCACTTACATCTTATATCTACATCACACTACCACACACTAGTATGAATGATAGAGATCCCATCTAGTCAGTAATGGGTATTTGATCTACATGGTAGATGTAACAAATTTTTTATTTTTGATCAGTGTTGAATATTTGGTCTATATAGTTGTTTCCCCTGATATACTCATTTCTTCCACATAGTATAGTTCCACATATCTGTTTTGACTACTGTATAATATTACTTACATAGGTGATTCTAAATGACATTGAAAAATGGGCCAGTCATCTAGTATATACATGTAGTATAATTGACCATGTAGCCAAATGGTCCTTATAGTGTATTATCCATTTTATCATTTTATTCCATGTAATCATTTCTCATATATATAAAATTGATTGATGCATTAATTTCCAATAAATCTGATTCCATTTATATAGCCATTTGGAATTACATAGTCAATTCTTGATATATTAAATTAGAGTTGACATGGATGATTTTGAAAAAATATTTTTCTAACATTTGCATTCTTCCTGATGTACATTGTTCCAAACAAAGCCTATTATCTACATAATCAATCAAAACAAACTTATCTAGCTCCACTACCAAAGTCAAATAATCATACACCATATATTTAAAAACCTAGAATAGTTCCATCGTAGATAGAAGTTATTTTATCATTCGTGAGAAAAACAACTCCATATTAACCCTTTAAATTGTAAACTCCCTCTTCATCAATTGTATTTTTTTGAAAATGAGAGGTCAAACATCAACCAGAACTCTGATTCATGGTTTTATATGAATATATTATTTAATTTCGTCATGATTTAGTACCATGGTAAGTGGAACCATCTTTGTAGATCACTTTAGATAGGGAACATAAAGGTGTTAAAGGATTCAACCATTGTAGAATATGTATTTTTCTTCCCCATAATCCATGATAACATGAATCAGAAGATTGAGATCGATATGGAATGGGTTTATCCATATATCACTCCACTATATTCATATTTGGGGATTCTATATTTGAAATAATTATAAGATCAAACCAATTGGTAGATGATATAGAAAAAATATATTGAAATATAAGTTGTTCTACTCCTATTTTGATATTTTGCAATTCTTATAATTAAATGTGTTCCTAATTTCAGTTTGTATTAAAGAATCCAATTTTTTCACAAAATATTCTAATAAATTACATTTTAGTGGACATGAACAACTGGAACCAAAAAAATATTTTTATTATATGTAAAAAATAGTGATTAATAGAATAATTGATAAAATCATAATAATTCTCCATTAACTTCATAATTATATATTAAAAACACATTTATTTACTAAAAAGATATATGGAAAAGTATAAAATAGTTTACCAACATCAATGAATATGTGTTCTCATTAGGGATATGATAGAAGGGATACTAATTTTTTAGAAATGTTTTCATGTTTTATCTCATGTTTTCATATATAATGTTTGTATGTATCAAGAATTCCAAGATTGTAAAATTATTTTATTATTTTAAAATCCATTATCATTTTTCAATAAGGAAATATAACCAGCAGATCTTGGTTATAGAGTCCAAGATTCTATAGAAGGTAATAGAGGAAACAAATAAGGATCCCTAGGAATTATATTTATATGAAACATGTTGGATAAAACATACACAAAGAATGCATCACAATATTCCTAAGGTACACTATTGAAAACCTAATAGGAATTAAAATTATCCAATTTTGTGTTAAATTCTTTTTATGTGTCTGGAATAGAAACAATAGTGTGAAAAATAGGAATAATGTGAAATATATCAACACCCGTAGTAAATATAGGTGTATTTCCTTTTATCATATTGTTGAATTGGAGTTGAGTATAATTAGTTCATAATCATATTCTGGCAGTAGACCAAGGTTGTTACAAAATAAAATATTTCCCATACTGAGAAACTCATTGATCCACAAAAATTTGAAACTATGTTGGATATGATCATGAGACAACAACCTCTATCATTCAGTGAAACTAATATTCCATTAGTATCTTATCAAGGTAACTGGTCTTTAGATAATAACTTTCTCAATTTTAGATGCAGTGAAAAGGAAAAACTCATAAGGGAAGTCTATTGTATGAAGGGAGATATGGATGAATGTTGGTCACCAAATCAAAACACTAACAAGGATAATAATATCATATTCATGATATATGAATCATTCAAGGAAAAGTTATATGAAAAATTGTTCCATCATTAAAAAATAGAATAAATTGTAATAATATTTCTCAATAATACACAAAATGAGGATGATACTATTTTTGAGTATGCGCCTATCGTTACAAGATTATCTAGGCATGCTATAGAATATGATTTTAGAATGGAATCCAATACTAATAATTTCATGGATGGGGTAATTCAATTCAATTTAAGGGTATTGGATCCCTATATCTTTTTTTCATAATATTATATAGGATCCACCACCACTGTGATAGAAAAAGAGTCTTTAAGACGTATATTTTCATGGAAAATCAATATAAGAAGAGATTGATGAAAAATCATGTGATGAAAAATATGGAAAATGAGAATAAACATAATATGGAATTAAATACAAGTTGATTATAGGAAGGAAACATGATTTTGTGAAAAGTGTAGAGAGAAAGGCTATCCATCCCACGAATATAACAGAAATATTGATTCTGTTGATGTTCAATTCAATAACTATAGGGAGAAGGGATATAATCTGAACCAATGACGGAAATTTCAAAGTAATTTTTCTCAATAATTCCATGGAAGAAAGGATAATCTTATGATGTTACCATATCTATATTTTAAGTTCCTAATGATGTAGTGGAATATACTTTTATGATTTACTCAATGTTACCTAATGTTTTTTTATATTTTGGATCTTCACTCTCTTCAATATCTTCCATGTTTCCCTAAATCATTAGGTATTTACCTAGAATCCTAGAAAAGTAGTTTTAAATAATAAAAAAATTGTGGGAGTCTTCTAAAAAATATATCTCATGAAATAGCTATTACAATTAATCAAAATAGCATATTTGAAAACAATTTTATTATACATATGGTGGGAATTGATTTGATCATTGGTATATATTCTCTATTATGGTATAATAAATTAAATTATTATTGATTCAAAGAGATAATTATTCATGATGGTAAAGAGGAATATATTGTATTTAAAGGGTAAACTTCATTATTTAAATAATGTTTGGAAACTTCCCCATAATATATCCTTTATGAAATAAAAAATAAATATGAAGATCAATCATAATCAATAAATTAAGAAAGAATCCTACGAATAAAGGATGTACCCTTGGTAGAACCTTTAATTGATGTCTTTTCCAGAATAAGTACCCTTTCATCCACAATATATATTTGTTGAGTTCTCAAATAAAATCATTCTTGATAAATGAACCATATATATAATACCATATATAATGGAACTAATGGAGTTGGATGAGTTAAAGAAATTACTGAATGAGTTGAGTGATAATGGATTTATACACCATATAATTTCAGCATTGGGATCCCCTTTTATAATCATGACAATGAAGGATGGGTCAACATGATTTTACATTGATTGTAGGGAGATAATTACATCAATATAAATAATATGTATCCTCTGAAAAAATTGATGAATTATTTGAAATCAAGGATCCAATTAATTTTCAAAGATAAAACTTCGCTCTGGTTATATTTTGATAAGGGATAAGAAGGATGATTTATTGATGATGAAATTTTGATCAATATTTTTATAATATGAGTTTACGGTAATTCTTTTTTCATTGATTAATGCACCTTATTATTTTATAGATATTATGAATAAATTATTTAAATCGAATCATGATACCAATGTTTGGTATTAATTGATGATATCATGATATTATATATGATACATAAAGGGAATGAATTTTAGCTAAAAATATTGTTGGAAACTCTCAGAAAAAAGTAAATATATTGAATGTTTAGTAAGTGTGAAATTAGGATTAAAAATATTTCTTTTAATTTCCATATTTACTTCAATTATGGGAAAACTGATAACCAATTAATGGAAGAGGCAGACAAAAAAAAGACTAAAATGATAAACATAACTATGATTCGAGCCCTCTTGGTCTTAGTAGATTATTATCAATAGTTTCTTGTCAATTTTTCATTACTCCCCATTCGGTTAATCAAGTTAACTTGTTAAGGAGATAAATTCACATGTTCAAGGGAATATAAGGATTTTTTATGAGATCAATAGGTGTATAATTAATTTATAGTTTTGTAATGTAACATTAGTTATGGAAGGATTTTTATTTATTAGTGATGTATAAAATAATGTACTTGGTTGTATAATTATATATACTGATATGGAGACTTTTAATTAATAAATGAAATTGAAGAATCTTATACAGAACTGTCCAACTCACGACTATGAGTAGGAAGATATAATCTTTTCATTAAAAATATAGATACAATAGTTCGTTGAGGATAGATGCGAGATATATACGTAATATACATATTTTTGTATATATTATCCAATAAGTATCTCAACAGTAGGAATAAATGATAGTTGGAAGTTCTTATAAACTATCATTTCCAGATACACTACCAGCCTAGGAATGAATGAATGTTAGTTGTTGCGTTGAGTAGGAGGGTCCATGGAGTTCTTTTAATGATAAGGATTAACAAGGATCATATATATAGATATATATTAATGATTTATATGGTGATTTTATGTAAATGTGATCCATTATTGATTTTCTAAAAATTTAAAAGGCATACAAACTAGAAAGGATATAGAAGTCCCATAGAGGTTTTGAGAA
This sequence comes from Viscum album, assembly GCA_963277665.1. Lineage (NCBI taxonomy): Eukaryota > Viridiplantae > Streptophyta > Magnoliopsida > Santalales > Viscaceae > Viscum > Viscum album. Next base: position 1,368,847,928 of record OY728138.1, on the reverse strand, counting down.
CATACAATTGAAAATTATTGTTGTGAATGATGGGAAATTGATATAAATATTCTATAAATTTTTAGTGTTAATGTTTGGGAAATGTTTATGTGTCCCATATATTCTAGATATGAACATGGAACTACTAGATGAAACACATTGATTAAAATCTCGTATACACCTCAATATCACAAAAATGTATATGAATTTAAGAAACAATTCTTTTTGGATGGTATGAAGTGGAAAATTTCATATTATGTGTTCATATTCTTAGTATTCAATTAAGTAAAAGATAATAGACAATACCCCCTGAGATTTATGAATACTCTACCGATACATATATAGAAATGTGATAATATAGTAATGGTTTTTTTCAGTAGATTCCAAATTTCATTAAGAAATAATGAGTCTATATAGGTCAACACTTATTGTATAACTATGTATTCTATCTTATAAGAAATAATAGAATATATAACTCTTGATTGTATTCCTTGGATTTATATCATTTTATTCATTAGGATTTATGGGGAAACACTATCCATTGTATCTGACCATGGCACTCAATTCTCATTGAAATTGTGGAAGAGTCTTCAGGTGGGACCTCAAAACAATGATACATTTAAGAACCACTTACATTCCCGAGATTTATTGGAACTTAGTAAAAACAATACATGAATTTAAATACTTGCGTAAATTATGTTTTCATGACATCCATGTTATGTGGGATCTATAAATATCTTTGGTGTAATTTTCATAAAAAAATAGTTTCAAATAAATATGTGAAGATGTACTGTGTAATTAATTTTATTTAAATAGGTATCTTATTCCAAAATTTTGGAAATAATTTGGAGATTTAATGTATTTTTTCTAATAGCTCATAGAGAATATAGATATTAATGGACCCAATATTTAGGATCATATTAAATCCCCAATGATAAGAAAAAATAATCATGGTAATAATAGAAATTTTTTGTTGGGTATATTGTATTTTGGAATGTTTCACCATGAAAGGGAGTAATTTTATTTTTTAATAAAGTGGGATTATAATCCCTAGGTAATGTCAGGTTTCTAAAATCTCAGAATATATTAGGGATATATCATACTGAATAGAAATTACACCGAATCTTTATAAAGTAAAAAACATATTATATGTTACATTTATGATGAAATACATATAATATCTAATTCTTTTTCTCATGTATGATGTAATAGAGTTTATTTATGACTAATAATATAATAAGGACCCTTTCCATATTTTTTTGACATGATAGAGATGGTATTTAAAAACCAGATGACTCATTTGGTTAATTTCCTTTGGAAAAATAAAAAATTAGTGGAGGGAACCTAGGATATTGAAGAATTTATAACGATTTAGTATATATGATCATTAAATAGTAGATATATAGAATTATTTTTAGAAAAAAAATATCTAATGTGTGGAAATTTAATACCGAAAATTCTACATTATAAGGTAAATGATACAACTTCATAGTATTTCCAAAAAAAACCTTAAAAAATATATTGTTCAATATTATATTTAAAATTTTAAATTCAGAATTTTTATTTGACTATACTACATTAATAGATTAATTAAACATACCAGAGTTCTTTTATTTCTATTTTTTTATTTTTCAAAAAATGTATGTTTTTATTAAATAAGTGGGGTTTTCTCAAAACATGTAATATATATTACAATGATTATATAATAATGACATATATGATTAAAAACATTATATATGAAAATATGTATTTAAGTCAAAAAATTATCAATTTTAGAATATTTTTTAACTTATAAAACATAAATTTAATGTTTTAAAACAATTTATATTGTTACACTAATATAAAAACTATTTTTGGTGTTTTCATGAAATCAATTTTTTTAGAGGCGATTCTGGTTTTACTTTCCTTGAAAGCCTAGTATAATTTATTTACATCAATATATATCAATTTATGTCATTAAAACTAGTATCCAATTTAATTCTACCTTTATATATGGATTTCAATATTATAATTATTATTTCTATGAAAACTATATATATAAAATTAAGTGTAGTGATTTTGAAATTAACTGTTGAAATCATTATAAATAATATAAAATTAAATGGTTTTAAAATTTGATATTATAGGTTTAAAATTATGGTAAATGGTCTATGTTAACCATTATCATTGAAATTAATTACTAAAGTTTGAAATTAATTATCAAGGTTAAATTTATTTAGGGTAAAATATTAAAACCATTAAAGAAGTCATGAATAAATAAATTGTGTCTAAAAAAGGCATGGTAGTGGTGAGTTTTGATCCAAACTACTTTTAATTGAATATTTTTTACACTTACTGCCCTTTTAATCTAATATATTAACATTACATTATTGAAAATGTAATGGTTACTCCCACAACTACCCTCCCCATCACATGTAACACGTTATCATATTTACCACATTAAGAATCAATTAAAATTAATATTGATCCTTCAAAATCTAAAATTTCTAATTCCCAATAATTATATACCACTTCAAAAATAATTTATTCACATTTAATTTTCAGAAGTTCTTTATTTACAATAAGCCATACAGCAAAAAATCATATCCATAACTTGAGTATTATAAACCAAATATCTTTTAATTCTTAATTATCTTATTAAAAATATGTTTAAAAAAAATAATATAGTAAAATTATTGATATTTATATTATATAATTTTAATATATTAATTTTTTTACCATCTTTTCATATACACCAACCATTAAAAAACAAAATTTTTGTTGCCACGTTATGTAGAATACCACTACTATGATGTAATATGATTAATTTTCCTTCAATATTATACAATGATATATATAATACTATTATTAATTAATAAATATGATAATTCTGATATTAGTAATTTTTTAATAAACATTTTAAAACTATTAAAAATTTTATTAACAATTGAACATCAATAAATTAATCATTTAAATTAAGCATAATAGAGGATAATATATTATTCATATTTTTTATATTTTTATATAAATTAATTTTTTTGTAATAAATTTTAATTATGAAATATCACACTAATAAAAAAATAATTCCATATTCTTCTGTTATAGTTTTATTACAAGAAACAAAAATTCTCAATCATTCATAAAATCAGGGTGTGATCGTGTTTGTGTATGTTGGACCACCTACTTCTAAAATAATTTGAATGAATTCCCTGAATGGATGTGGTAAGATAATTAAATATATAATAAGATTAAAATGTGTTAGTGATTATTTATTTTGGTCCATGATACATTATATCAGTATCTAATTCATTAGTTAAGCAAGCACTATTAATTCATTTGAAATCACGAAAACATGCTTTAAATAAACATTATCTTCAAGGAATTGTTCTAAAACACTCGTTAATGGAATTTGGAACATTATAAATTAGTTAAATACACCTTCAAAGGAACTTTAATGAAAAAAAATAATTAACATTGTATTAATAATATATTAAAACACAATTTTTGGGAAACTATCACAAACAATCAAATTTGTAAATACATGATGAGGAAAATTAGAGGAATTCATATAGAGATCATCAATTTCTAAATATTATAAAATAAAATTAGATACAATTATGGTTATTTAGTAAGTTATTATGTTATATAATCTCATTATACATGATGTTAATGTATGTTTGTAGAATTATAGATATGTCGTAAGGTTTTGACATATCAAATTCCTCTCTTTATGACGTGTTTTGTAATATACCCCTTTTTTATGGTATGAATAATGGATTTTTATTTGACAAATCATGGAATTCCTATCATAATTTTATTAAATATCATGTTTAAGACACATTTTTCAAGATTTTATGATTAAATTTCTACCTAATCAACATGTTCAGGTTTCCACCTCAATTTTCAATATTTTGGACACTTGTTGAAATCAATGCAAGTTTTTTGAGTTGTGAATAAAAATCCATTGTATAATTATTCCATTTTATTTGTGAAATATAAGGGATTTACCTATCCATATTATTATCGCCCTCTAAAATTCCTTTGATACAACATTATCTATTTCTGTGGATGAAAAATAATCCTTTACTTTTGAAAAGTAAAGCTATGTGTAGCTTCATGGAAGGTAAATCTAAATCAAGATAATTGAATGTAAATGTAGCTATGGAATAGATGCACCTAGGGGTATCCAAACCAAAAAAGTTTTTTAATCATTGACTCCATCATTACCCTAATTTATAATGAGTGGGAATAAGACTATATACAAGTCTAGACACTATTGAGGGATATGCTTTAAAATATTCACACACTCTTTATAAATCATGAAAATGGATTTTTCTATACATTTAATCGGTATCATAGTAAAGAAATATATTGATCCAAATTATTATTATCTATGGATAAATCAGAACATTTAATTTACCCTTCCCACTATATTTTGTTAATAAGGGTACTTCATGTTACATTGATGATACCCAATAGCTTCCAAGTCCATTAAGGGACGTGTTCCTATACATCCAAACTATTATATTAAATAGGGAAGAATTTTATGTTTACATTTATCAATTAATATATATCCACTTTATATTTAGTTAGATGTTTCTTAATAATTAATATATATATTCTTGATGACTCATATGGTGAAATCATTAGACTTAAACATTTGACAGGTGGGACCGACTTTTATATAGCCTCTCAATGCACTGATAGGTATCATGAGACAAACCAGGTTGGTTTTCGGTGTATTTATCTACCAATGAGAGGAAACTGTCTTGTAATACGACATTGATATATTTTTTATGTATAGTATTACACATTTCATCTATAAAGGATCAATGCTTATTTTTATCCCATTATTATATTATTTTCATGCATGTAATAGGTCCTTAGATTCTGTTATTTATAACAAAAAGTCATTAAATAATTCATTACAAATAACTTATGATATTTTTATGTTATATAAGATTATATTTTATTGTATTTTTTTTAATCGTATGATTGGAACCTTACTTGTTCTCCTTTACCTATGAAACCTAGGTGAGGACTATGTGTATATTTTAGCGATACAATGGAAGGGAAAATATTGTTCTCCCAATGAATTCATGTGTAATGTAATGGTTTTTGGTGAATTTATCTATATATATAGTCATAAAAGACTATTAATCTATTATATCCTTCATAAATTTTTTTTATTGTTTACCAATAATGTAACATAATATCCATTTATGGGTTTCTGTTGTTTGATAGGTGACTACAACACTTCAGATGAGCCTACTATTCTAAATTGGTATCCTCCACTATAGAAATGATACCAAAATTATTATATGTGAAATTACACATTTACCAAATAATTTAGCTAATCTATAGAATGTGATTATGTTTTTAAATGAATTTGATGATAAAATTTGATCAATTTTCCAACATATGAAGTTATTTAAGGGTTTCATGTCTTTGAAAAGTCCTAGTAATACTAGAATAATATACATTGATCAGTGTAAAATTGAATTGATAATGATTTTTATAGCTTAGTAGAATGTAATGGAAGAATATATAAACAAACTAATTCTTTTCCCAGTAGTTCAAATGTTATATTTTTCATAGGACTAAAATGTATTTAATAAATTACATAAGATATTTGAATTTCTTAATAAAAATGTATTTAATAAGAGGTTGATATATTTTATGAAAATTATATGAAGGGATTTCAAATTAATGTAGAATCCAGTTTATATTTTTTTTCAAGGGATGGAATTAAAATCCATGCATAAAATACACGTTTTTAGATATTGAGACATAGAATAATGTTTTCAGTTGATATTTGGGGGAAACATTTTCAGTTTGATAATTATTTTCAATAAAATCAAAAGTTAAATTTATTTATTATTTATTTTATAACACATTATTTTTATATTTTACAATAGTTTTATAATAAATCATTCTAATATATCTAGTAATGGGATTTATACTCTCAAAAGTTTTCATTTTAATGATATCCTTTTCTTGAGGAGAAAATGATTTTTAATGTAAAAAATTAGATCTAAATATTTTACATTAAATGAATTTTTTTAGATCATTAATTTATCTCCCCCAACTAACAATGAAAAATTTAAATTTTTTATAATGAAAAAATTGTATGTTTTATACTACTCCATCAAAAATAAAAAAAGATAATATTTTATTATTAAAATTTATTTTTAATGAGACTTAATAATTTTTAAATTCATTGAACTAATATATTATTTTTGTATATCAATTAACTATTCTCAAAACTATACGAATTGATATTTAAATTTATCCTTAAGGGTTGTTTTGATGTTCATGTAACAACTTTAGGTTAGCAAGAACACATGGGTCGTGTCTGGTGAAGGTGTTAGTATCAAGTATTTTTAGACATCCATGTATGACATTGACACATTTTGAATAAAATGGTAGAATAATATCAATAAAGGATGAGATTTAAAATATTAATCAATTGATAGTAGATTCAATTAAATAATATATACAATATATATGTTTAGAAATAATGTGAATCACATATCCCACCTTTATATATCCTCCATCTTTTCATTTACATAATAATGTGGAATGTGGGTTTCATGGGGGCCCCATTTACACAATGTGACATATAAAATCACATATAATATATGCGATTATATAAATTATCATATAATATAGGTTGACCATGTAATAGTAACAATAATAATATTATTGATCCCACTACTTCATTTCAGTTTCCTATCGAAAAGGTGATTTTAGTAGCAATTTGTGAGTCAATTTTTACGCTAGTTGGCTAGCCTTATTTGTGAGTTTCATAAGTAGTATGTGTTTTTGGTTTTATTATTATTTACTATTTATTTAGAATTTTATATAATGTTTTCTTAATTTTCCTTATAAAGGAGAATCTGAATACTCTATTATCATTAAAAATGGAAAATCTATTTCTGGGATTTTTTACATCAGATACATCTCTTGTTTGTCAATGGATAATTTTTTTTAAATAAATTAATTTATTTTGTTGGAATTATTTTTTTATCCAATGAGTTACGACATATTTTAGAGTAATTATATGTTACTAATTTTTATGAAACATATGTTGAATGTTTTAATAGGTTATTATCTCTCGGTACATGTTTTGTAGTTGTTTTACTTGTTTGTAAACATTAATTTTATATTTCAATTTTTTTCGTAAATATTACTTACAATAATTTTATTTATTTACAATATAATTAGGTACCAACACATAATTTTCATAAAAAATAGGTTCACATTTATTTATGATATTATGGAACCAGAATACATTACAATTGATATTAAATATCAAGAGAGGTCTACTATATCTAAGTATACATATGAAACATTATAAAATACAATATTTGTTTGTTGGGTTCTTCCATTCCTTGATATGTTATATGTCTTATATAATTATTAAATACTAATCATTATAATTTAATTCATGTTAATGTTTTTATATATTATTATAAAATATATGTTATTTATCTTCTACCCACACGAATGAATAATATATTATTTTTTCTCCTGACTAGGTAAATTTTAATAGAGTTTTCAAGATTTCATCAATTTGTATGATTTATTCTATTCCATTGGTAATATAATTATAAAATTTAGAATGTAAAAATATTTTGGTAATTAAAATATGAAAATACAATAGGTCATGGAAGTGGGTTAATAGATATCACTTATTAATAGAAAATTTAATGAAATTAAATTTGTGATAGTGTAGGTAAATAAAAAATATATTATTGAATATTTTTTATTTCATACATAAAAATATAATGTATATTATTTTCATGTTTTAGTTTCATAAAATCTATTCCATCATCAAATATAATGTTATAAATGTGGTTAATATATTTTATTGTTATTTTTTTACATTATCATGACTTGAATGTCCACATATTTGAAAAATATGTGTTTCATTACAACCTTTTTATTTTATACAAATATATTCTATTGTTAATTTTATTACATTAATTGTTTTTAATAATTTTTATTGACCTATAATTTTGTTCCTAAGACTAATTAAATGACCTCTGAGGTTTTTTTAAATACTATATTATTGGATTGATCAATTATTATATTTATATCTAAAAGATATTGTATGTGTATTATCTTGGTGGATTATATCGTTGAAATGTTTTCACTGTGTTTCTATATGTAATTTTCTACTATTTTCTACTACATGTACTTCTATATTTCTAGATATATGTCCTGATTTATTCTATATTAAAATATTATTATCCCATTTATTAGGAATCAATATTATTTTTCATAAAAATTGACATTAAATGTGACATTCAATGTCGATTATTATAAATATCTGTATTGAAAATATCATTATATCTTTATTTAGATGCTATTTCAACAAATATTTTTATTATATATTGGTCCATGGGAATGTAAATAACCTATTTGTGTTTTTTAATTAATGGTATGTAGATCAGTTTGAATGATCCTATCTATTGATAATGTTCCACATTTATAAAGAAAAATATTCTCTCTCAAATCCTGTACTTTGTAATGTTTTCAATAATAGAGAAAAAACTATTTCAAATGGTTCTCTAAAAACTAAATAATGCAAGGAGAATGAAATAGTGGTGCAATAATATACCTAAAAACTAAAAAAAATCATGTTTTATATATTTCAGAGTGGCTTCACTAACCCATTAGGTTAACAACCCTCACATAATAAATACGTCACTAATTTATACCACTTGGGATGGTCAATACATCATAAAGTTTAGTTTTATTTGATCATTATCTAAAGACTGTGAGATTAAAAAAATATTTTTCTATCACTAATGTATAAATTTATTAAAATTTTTTAATCATAACAAACCACTAATGATACTACCTCAAAGATCCTAATTCTTTTATAAATTTTTAGCACATGTTCATAACTCCTTCCATGTTCTCTATTTTTTTCTTAATTTTCATTCATGATTCTTCCACATCCATTTGAAATGAAATTTATCTTCCCTCTATCACTAGAAAAAATTATGATTTTCCTCATAATAGTTATTAAATCCACTTCCCATAAGTGCAGAATTATTTTCTAAATACCATATTTGAAACCATGTCAATTACACCAATTTAATTCCCTATGTTATATTAAAAATGATAGAAAATTAAAATTAATAATATAATGAATACAAATTTTCATGAAAAGAATATAATCATCAGGACATGATTCCTACATCATCATGTACCCATGTGGCATTACATATTCCATCAAATCATGTAATCATTCATCACTAAGTATCATGAATCTAACATAAAAACAACTTCATGGTAAAAGAATGGGATTATAATTTTACTTACACACCTTATTTATAATTTGTAATCCTATAAGATTCACCTATACTTAAATTATTATAAATAATATAATTTGAGTATCCAGGGATTGTTTACAATCCATTACTATGGAATTATTGGATGATTTTGCATCACCAGTATCATGAAAATCCTCATAATTACCCAGTACTAATTTTAACAAATTGGACGAACCTTATGGATCTTAGAAAATTACAATAACATTTTCCAAAAATCAACTCATTAAATGAGAAAATATCCCATGGTGTAACCCACATGATTATATCTAAGCATCCAAAATCTCGACTCTTACACATTAATATTATGGTGCAAATCGATCCTTGTAATGATGACATTGAGAGGAGGATAATTAGATATAGATGATCTGCAACATGATAAGGTTTATGAGGATGTGACAATTATTTATATCCCTATGAAATAATATAAACCCTTTTTTATTATTTTTGGGACACAAATATATGATTAAAAATACACTTATTTATATAGTGAACCCCATTACATTACATTATTTATAGGAAGTCTGTTCACGATTTAACCTTTTTTGTAATTGAATAACTCCAGTCTTATATTCATAACTAATTTAGCTCCATATAGGTAGATACCAAACTATTTAATCATTTATCATTTCATTAAATTATTTGTATGTCCCTTGAGAAATTATTTTCCACAAAATAGACCCAAATAAATACTTAAATAATGTTTTTATAATCATATTCCCTTTTGAGGTTGTAGATAAATATCTTACAACTTGTTTACCACATATATATATATACTTGAACATTATAACCAATCCATAAATTAATTTGAACCCTATATCCTCCAAATAGTTCATTAATGATTCAGAAATCAAACAATCTAAAAAAAAGTATAGAATACCATTTTAAGATGAAAGAGTGAAATAAAGGATCACTATGAAAATCATTTTTTGATCAATATTCTCTATAATATTTCTATTGTATGAATCCCTCTCTAAAAAAACATTAATTCTCCAACACATTACATCAAATTATCTTGGTATATATCCCCCTTAATAGACATAAAATTTTTCTCATTACCATTGTGAATACTAATATTAGAATGAACCTCCCATGTACTTCATAGAAAAATTATAAACAATTTTTAAAGTATCCAAAGATCACTTCTCAGAAAATTTTCAAGAGTGGGATATAAATCCATATAATTAATTAATGGGTGATATAACAAATATATCAATAACAAATTTTTTTGAGGGATTTAGGGATATTTTATCCAAACCTTGTAGCCGTAATAGGATATTTAAACAATAAGATCTAACAAATACCTCTCAAACTCAACAAAGGGTGTTTCCATTCTCATGAAGTCCATAAATGAATTCTATGTTAGATTGTGATCCATATTATCCAACTGTTGTAAACCCTTTTCCTAAATTAAATAAATTTTTATCATGATGTGAACATTTAATCGAATGCTATATATGATTTCTTATAAGAATAATAGAACTAATCTTACCAATCCTGATAGAATTTGAAGATTTCTCATCAAATATAAAATATTAAACTATTTTATGTATCAAAAACATTTCATTATATTTTGATTAGCCGCTATATATTTATCGTGAAAAATTCTATGTGAGATTTAGTTTTCATTCATAATCTACCTAGAAATAAAAAAAACATGAAAAAAGAACCACGATATTTCGACTTGTGATAATCAATTGAACCAACCTAATATAATTTTTTTCCAAATATCTCAAACAATGATGTTTTATGATAAAATATAATTATTTGAAATACTATATTAATGTATAGAAGGATTATTTTTATTGATATCTTTTGGATCCCCTAATGAATCCACTGTTACTAGTTCACTTGGCATATGGAAACCAAAATACAAGGTCAATTCACTTTTAGGTATTGTAGGCTTCTAAATAATTTCTTCTCTTATATTACATTAACCTTATTAACATCATCATCTTATACAAACATGATCTGAGTAACCACTGGTTTTATCATTATATTAGAGTCCTCCATTTCAAACCACTTTTGAGTTTACATATAATTATTTTATTAAAAAATAAATGTGAGGTTATATATTCGAGTTTCATGATAAGAAATAAAATAAATTAATTGAGTATCCATGAAATTTTAAATCATAAACTCCATGAATTATATAAACAATAAAAATTATACATTGTCTGGTACTATAAAAATTATTTCATCCAAAAAAATAGCACTAATTTTTTTTGGAAATTATATTTCTTGATGTATTAATTTTTATCAACTCCACCTCGTTGGAATATAATATTTTTCAGGTATTTATAATTCCTAAAATACAAAACTTTTGGTGCTTATTTCCACCCATATAATTACTTATTCCGTCAAAAAAATTAATATGATCCTTATCTATGCGATATATATTTACTTGATATATATAAACATCCTACTCAATAACTTCATTAATAATATATTAGTTGAAGTTTATTTTGTAAATTTGGAATCATCATATTACTTATATTTCAAATAATAGTCTAATAGTTTCCAACTTGGATTCTGGTGAAAATGTTTCATCAATACCAATTCTCTTGATTTTGGAACACCCCATGAAAAATATAAATGTTTTTTATAAGACACATTATTGTATTCATTAATCTTATTATATAATACCCACATGGTTTTTGATGGATTTTTCATGTTCCATCATCGTAGAAACATCTCAATATTCTTTTTCTCATTCCCATTATGTTATTCATGCATGGATTTTATGATAATATCATTTATGAAGTACCTTAAAAAACCTAATCTCCTATTGAGATAAAAAAATATTTTTTTTATATTTTCAACATTCAATTTTTTCACAAATGATAAAGAAACCCTAATTATTACCTTTTCATCAATGTATTATTTTGAATTCTAAAAAACCCAATTTTCTCTAAATTGGACTCATACATTAGCATAAATATCACGTGTGATTTTATTCCTATTATATTGAGATAAATCTTCACTATATTTTTATATTTATTATCTTTTATAACTATTAATTCATGAATTTATTGGAACCACTAAATGTTTTCAATGTACTTTTCCATGAAATTACAGATGCGTAAAATCTTTAACCATTATTATGAATCATTGAGGTGAAAAAACCATAAAATTAACAAATATTAAATCATTCTAAATGAATATTCTATACTTATAATAATTATACACACTCTAGGAGTATAAAGGTTTAGTTTATATAGATATTGGTCCCATACTCTACATATTTATTAACCTATCTTCAATTTCTCCCTCACATATCATCATATTGGTACTCTTATACCAATATTATACGTAGAACCTTCCATCAAAACCATTGGAAGGAATGAATAATAATTGGTGATCTCAAATGCTGAATATGAGTGGTCGTGGGAGATACCAATAATAATTTCATAAAATGACCACAAGGGAAGTAAAAGATAATCAAGTTCATCTTCTCAATCTAAAAAATTAATGCTAGGGAAATATTAGAACAAATAGTCCAAAATCAGAACATATCTAGAAGTTTAATTAATATTGGTATAAATGAAATAATTATCATTCAAGAGTTATACTATAATCATTTTTCATTATAACCACATGATATCATAATCTTGTAAACATATCAATTCATTATTATTCCGAAACATAATATTTTAGGTATAGATAGAAGTAATCATACGCATACATAAAAATGTAAACATATTTATTCTCAATCATGAAATAAGTTATCATTATTATTTTATGATATATTTTTATCCTATTTTCCAAACAATTATAAGGATACTATGGGACCAACCATCATATAATCCTAATTAATTAATATTTATCACAAAAGATCATGGAATCATTTATCATTTTATAAATTCTTAATCTCTGAAAAAGAAAAGAAGTTTCCTATGGATTTCATCATCATAGTCAATAATGATAAATATAAAATTAAAGAGGGTGTCATTGGACCATCTTCATTTTGAATAATTTTTAACATCGATGGATGTTTTAAATTTTGAAAATACATTTATAATATCCATATATCATTTCATGATGAAAATAGACTCTTTATTTTGAAATTCATTATTTAAAAATTAAAAATTTATTTTATATTAGGTGAAACAATTTCAGTAAAAAAAGAATGAAAAATTAAAAGTCAAAATTCAAGTAAAAGAGTAGCCATGATGGTGAGAAAATATGTTTATGCAATAGATATTCAAATAATTGATATGTTCACACCATTATAAAAAAGTTTCTCATTTGGAAAAGGGTGGAAAATTATTTTTAAACATTTTATAGAAAGTCAAATATTGGTAAAATTTAATTTCATCATTATTAGAGAATATGAAATGAAATTAAGGAATATACATGGATTAAATTTTGTATATGGAGGATAAAATTCATTGACCAAGGAGGAAATAATGTTAGTTTATCTTAATTTTTTTTGTTATCTTTATGAAATAAGGAGAGGAAAAATGGAATTATTACTTGAAAATTACATTAATAAAGATAGGTGGAGAGTATAAATAGGGTATAAAGGATAAGAAGCACATATATTCCCAAAATTAAAAGTTACTATAGATAATCCAAAATTTAATTTATATTATAACCTAAATACCCTACATCAAGTCTCATATTTCTTCATATGTGTTTGAACGTCCTGTTTATTGGACTAGCTCTTTACATTTCAACGTAAATCATTTATAACATGGTATTATGATAAAAAATGAACTCTAGGCCTTTGGGTTTATTTCAGGAAAGGGATAGAGTATGATCTGACTAATCTTAGAGGATTGTGATGTTTTAGGAAGATAGGATAGGTGGAGTCCTTTATAATTGAGGGAGAGAACACACTTTCACAACTAACAAAGTCTGTTCCCAAATCATAATGATATTATAATACCACACCTTTTTTTCCCACGAACCATTATCTTGGCTCACATCAACCATAAATACCCCTAACATAATCATTGTGTATTACATTTAGGACAACCTTAAGACCACATTTAATGCTTCACTCAATCCACAACACTATTTTATTTTCTAAAATCATTCCCAAAATAAATGAATCTCAAAAAAATTGTTCCACTTTGGCACCGTCTTTCAACCATGAAAAACACATGGTCATTTCCACACACCTATAAACAAACTAGAATTGGGTATATACCCCCATGACTAACATTTCACTCCATACCTTAAGAGTGTCACAGTCACCACATTCCTCTACTAATCAAATCCACTATAGTGATGTCATCAAAACCTACCAAACCTAGTAAATTGATGTATATATATAAGTCCCCAGCCATAAACCTTACTTAATATTGAATTAAATTAATAATTCACATTGAGGATATTTTCACGGTTAAGAGTTTTAGAGAATTAGGACATAACTATTACATCTCAAAAGATTACAAAGTAGAAAATTCTACTAAGTTTCCATAAAATAAAAACTCATAAAAGGAAATAGGTCTAGTTACATGTTTTAGATAGCATTACTTTCCCTTGATCCCATCCTTGACCCTATTCCACATTATGTCCTGTGAAAAAAATTTCAAAAAATAACTTGGGGTGAGCATAAAAATCTTAGTATGGGATACACAAAGAATGAAAACTGTTAGTTTTTCAAAACAACAAGTAAACCATGTATACCTTACCAAAGTAATACTTTTCACCTTTATGAAGTAGTAAAAAATCATCACTGAATAAAAGATCCTTACTTACCCATTTTGTAACCAAAATATTACCATAAAACCCATATAAAGAAGACAAAACATATAAAGGTAACATGGGACATAAACATACTTAAATGGAATAACCATACGGTCGACTTCCACACATATCACTTAATGGAATAGCCATACGGATGACTTCCATACCCAATGCATTGGAGGTTATAACGTAACCACCCGTCCTAGTATTCATGGCACCACCCGTCATATGGTTTATCACGTCACCACCTGTCAAATGTCCAAGTACCGTTATAAAATCATAAATCATAAAACAAATATAATGGAAAGAAAACATTTCCACACTTTGATCACAATATATCACATAAATATATTGACATAACAAATCCATTATAAAAACCATTTTCAACACCAAAATACAAAAAAGAGTATATGGTATTTATTTCATTTTAAAAACATTACGGCTTGTTGAGGAAGCCAAAGACCAAATAATACTCGCGGCGGCAAAAAAGGTCGTTGTCACCACATACATTAAAAGAAACATTCAGTTTTTCATTTAGTAAAATGCTTCATAGAAAAAGATTCCTTTTGTACAAAAGTAAAAGTCAAAGGGTTTTATACACCATATAAAAGAAAGTTCTGTATAAAATTAAATATGCCTCAATGAAAGGAGATTGAGGCGAAGTCCCTTACAAAGATCATTTTTTCTATAAAATAGATCCATTATGTGTAATCACTATAATTACACATAATGATAGTAAAAATACAAGATATGACATAATAATATCATGATATAATTTGAATGTATGAGATTAACCCAAAGAACAAAAATTGGTTTAAGAAGTTCCCTTACCTCAGGTCCGACTTGACTCAAAATTTCTTTAACGTACTGAATAATAAACACGAGTTAATTTCTACATGATTAAGAACCTTTTTCAAGTTCATTATTCCTTTTATATCACTTATTACCATGTTATAAACATTATGTAATCATTTAAGTTATTAATGTTTGTTTTTTCGATATTTGGTTCTTAAGTCGAAAGTGGACTTCATACAATTACATGTTGTTGGTGTGGTCAAAGGTTCTTCATATCCAGAATGATAATAATGATTTATATTATATATCCAGAATATACATGTATTTATAATATTACATAATCATTTAGAGATAAGAAATGAAATGCACCGTTCATGGAGATGGTAAGCCATACGTACGAATGAACGCTACTTTCATTTTGATGTCATATTAATGGAATTCAAAATAAATTAGAGGTATGTATATTTATTTCTAGAATTATATTCATCATTTATATGTAACATACATCATATATATCCAATATATATATGTACTTATAATAGTACATTACATTTGGGGATAAGAAAAGAAATGCATCGTTCATGGAGACGGTAAGCTGTACGTACGCATGAACGCTACTTTCATTTCTATCTCATACTTTAATGGAGTGAAATCATAATGATATAAAGGTATAATATAATTCCAGTATAATATCATCTATAATATCATTAAATCCATCCTTTATACGTCCCACGTATGGCATTAACGAATCAAATCACTTTGAGGGGGCGGTAGTCCACACTTCCTAAAATGAAGATATCGTGTATACCCATAATGGAAGCCATAAAGGTATACCAAAAATAAAAATACAGAAGCATAAGGAAAACATAAAAATAATATATATCATATATAAATATAGTGACATCTAAATGGACACCATTAAAGGTGTTAAAATAAGATTGAACAATCATCGTTTCGTGACGCAGAAATTCGCCAACCACAGAAACAATATGTTCTTTAACCATTAGATGGAGGTGTGTGTAGGTGTAGCTCGAATCCATCATATAACAACATCCTAGTATATTTAAGATAATGTATTTGTTACAAAAGAAATATATAAAAAGAGTTTAGGGGCTTGGATAAAGAAAATAAAACAGAAGAACACAAGAGAAAACACTACCTTTAAAACGGGTAACTCTTTTTGATTTGAGTTCAAAGGCTTCCTTGGGAAGACATCTTCCCAAAGTGAGGCTTATAGGAGTAAGAGAGGGATGTGGAGAGACAAAAAGAGCAGAGATTGGCCGAACCAAAGGCTTGAAAGGTGTGGGTAAGGTGGTAGAGGTGGGGCCTTTTATAAGAGGAGAGGAGGGGCACTCTTGGAAATTTTTAAAAGGTTACTTTATTATAAAACGATTTTCACTTTCTAAAGATCCCAAAATTATATATTTAGAGTATAAGGTGATAAGAGTTAGAAATACACCCATAAAATAGTTTTTTGACATGTGATGTTCTTAGATTTTACATTATCTTTTCATTTTATTTAAATCGTTAAATAATGAGGTAATCGCTGCATCATCATGGTGTCATAAATAATTTAATTTATTTAATGTCTAAAAATTATAAAAAAATATCATGATGTAGGAAATCTGTTTATATTTCTAATGAATATTTATAGTCAAAAATATTACTTGTATAACCTAATTTAAGAATTTATTTAGTAAAATAACTCGTGTTTGTGACATTTTTATTTTACCTATAAATAAAAAGTTATTAATGTCCTTTTCCTACAAAAGTGGCTCCATGGGGTCCCCAAGTTGACCCATGGATTTTTGTGGTCGGAAATGACAAATCCAATAAGGGTAGTACATGTGTCTAGGTCATTTCATATTATTAAGACATTATTTTTACCTTAAACTATACTAATTACCTCTAATTGTGATTAATAAACATAAAAGTTACTATTCACCAAAAAATTATTTTAATCCCATTGAACCACATTTTACTTCTTAATGAAAACCATGTATGTCGGATTTTTGAAATTCAAAACACAGAGGTGGTAAAATTTCATTTAAACGAAAAATCTGTTTTTTAAGTACCACTTAGTGGTTTCACTATTCATCAAAAATTGAAGTTTTTCAGAAAAATACCAAAACATCACCCTAAGATATATTTGATATTCCAAATTCAAAAATGAAGTCTATTTTACAAAATTCAAAACATATAAGTTTCATTAATTAATTTAATAATTAATTCCCACTGTTAGAGAAAATAGCATGTTTTTATGAAACAATAAGTATCAAAAGATTGGCACTAGTTTATGTCCGATTTCAAAGTGAAATTAATTTCGGCGACCACTATTGGATTAAATGGTAAAAATATATACTAATTTCACTTTAAACCCAATTCAGAAGATAATATAATCATATAAATAAATTAGATTAAAAAGAGTTTTTGAATTAAATTATAACATTTTTCACTATTCATTAAAAAATGAACATTATTGGAAAAATAACAAAAATTTACACAAAGAAAATTTTGATGTCCCGATTCTAAAGAAGAATTTTATTTGGTCCAATAGAATGTATAAGAGTGACCAAAACTATATTTAATGAAGGTTCGCCATCAATAGGTTATAATTGGACCTTTAGTGAATATTAGATTATCTATGCCTAAAATTGAATTCTTTTCTTATTTTAAACCTTTATCCATTATTGGATAAAAGTAAAAAAAAATTAACATATATAACCATATTTTAATTATTTCTATTCATTCCCGCCAATACAACGACTACGTGTTAACTACCATTTAAAATAATATTATTTTATTACTAGTGTGCAATGTAAGATTTCAAAGAAACTCTTTGTTGCGTATCGGGTACGCTATCGAACATACCAATCCATTTAAAGTAAAATTAATTTTTAATTCGTAAATGATAATAAATATGAAAATGTATTATTCTTTATTTACCTAGGATGTTACATCCATCCCCCCTTTTGGGAATTGCGTCCTCCCAATTTTATTCACTTATCAAAATAAGTGGGGGTATTCATCCCTCATAGCATTTTCAGATTCCCACGTTGCCTCTTCATCCATATGGCTTTCCACAAAAGAATTACCTGGTGAATTACCTTTTTTCGCAACACTTTCTCTTTTTGATCAAGAATCTGGACTT
This sequence comes from Viscum album, assembly GCA_963277665.1. NCBI lineage: Eukaryota > Viridiplantae > Streptophyta > Magnoliopsida > Santalales > Viscaceae > Viscum > Viscum album. Next base: position 1,368,828,983 of record OY728138.1, on the reverse strand, counting down.
GTTTTTCTTCATAAGAGAGATTCTCTTCCAACTGAACAACATCTGGGCTCAAAACATGAGATGAATCTGGCATATACTTTCTCAACATCAAAACATGAAAAACATTGTGTACTTGGGATAAACTCAGAGGTAATGCCACTCTATATGCAACTCATCCAACTCTCTCCAAAATTTCATATGGTCCAATAAACCTTGGACTCAGCATTCCTTTCTTACCAAATCGCATCACACTTTTCCACGGTGAAACCTTGAGAAAAACATGATCACCTACCTCGAAAGATAGATCCTTCCTCCGGTTATCCGCATAACTTTTATGTCTTCTCTGAGCTGTTCTCATGTGTTTCTGAATCCATTGAACTTTTTCTGCCATCTCTTCTACCAATTCTGGTCCCATCAGCTTCCTTTCACCCACTTCATCCCAAAAAGCTGGAGTTTGACACCACTTCCCATATAATGCCTCAAATGGTGCCATCTGTATACTGGAATGAAAACTGTTATTATAAGATAACTCAACCAAAGAAAGATGTTGGTCCCACCTTCCCTGATAATCCATAGATCAAGCTCGTATCATATCCACCAAGGTCTGAATTTTTTGTTCTGACTGCCCATTTGATTGTGGATGAAAAGCTATACTAAAATTTAATTCAGTACCCAATGACTACTGAAGGCCTTTCCAAAAGTTAGAAGTAATCCTGGGATCACGATCGGACACAATGGAGAGGGGAACTCCATATAACCTGACTATCTATTTAAGATACAAATGAGCAAGTTGATCTAGAGACAAAGTATCTCGAATAGAAAGGAAATGAGCAGATTTAGTCAATCGATCAACAATAAACCAGATTGCATTATTAACTCTAGATGTCTTCAGTAATCCCAAAACAAAATCCATGGATATATTTTCCAATTTCCACTCTGGCATTGGTAGAGGCTGAAACATCCCTTTCGGTAACTGCCGCTCTGCTTTAACCTGCTGACAAGTCAAACACTTCACATTAAAATCAGCAATATCTCTTTTCATTCCATCCCACTAGTAATACTCCCACAGATCATTGTACATCTTAGTACTTCCCGGATGAACTGAAAACAGAGAACTATGAGTTTCACATGACAACTCTCTCTTCAACTGTGAATCCCAAGGCACACACAATCTCTTCCCAAATCTCAAAACACAATCATTATCAATGTCAATTCATGAAACTTACCCTGCTGAACTACCTCTACCTATTTCTGCAACTCACTGTCTTGCTTCTGTGCTTGCTTTATTCTATCTGATAGAGAAGATTTCACTGATACCTGAAACAAAACAGAAGGACATCCTGCACCAACAACTTCTATGCCAAAGTTCATCAAATCCTTAACCAAAGGATCTCGTTCCAAATGTAGCATGGTTAATGAAGCATTACTTTTTCGACTCAAATCATCATCCAATTTATTTTCTTTTCTCGGATGGTAATGAATTGTAAAATCATAATCCATGATTAATTCTAGCCATCTCCTCTGTCACATGTTAAATTATTTCTGAGTGAATATATACTTTAAACTTTTGTGATCAGTATATATTTCACACTTTACTCCATACAAATGATGCCTCTAAATGTTTATAGCGAAAACAACAGCAGCTAATTCCAAATCATGTGTAGGATAATTTACATCATGAGTTTTCAACTGTCATGAAGCATAAACAATTACCTGATCATTCTGCATTAGGACACAACCAAATCCTTTCAATGAAGCATCACTGTAGATAACAAACTCACCATTCCTGGAAGGAAGTTCCAAAACTGGAGCATTCACCAATATTCTTTTCAATTCCTGAAAACAATCATCACATTCTTTTATCTAGATAAACTCAACACCTTTCCGAGTTAGCTTAGTCATTGGACTAGATAACCATGAAAAATTTCTAACAAACCTTCGGAAATAGCCTGCCAAACCAAGGAAACTATGAATCTCAGTTACATTTGTGCGTATTCTCCATTCTTCAACAACCTTGGTTTTTACATGATCAACAGTTATCCCATCTTTAGAAACAATGTGACCAAGGAAAGAAATTTGTTGTAACCAAAACACACACTTGCTGAATTTTCCAAACAATTTCTTTTCTTTTAAGGTTTTCAAAGTAACCCTTAAATGTCTTTCATGCTACTCTTTAGTTTTAGAAAACAACAAAATATCATCAACAAAAACAACCAACATTTTTCACCTGATTCAACTCATCCATCACTGCAACAAACTGTTTAGTTCTGATCCGGACCATCTCAGGATACTTCTTTGAATGTTCATTTCCCTCGGTATGCCTTCCTAGAAAATCTGTTCTATTTCCTCTATGAAAAACCATTCTTAACACAAAAATATCTTAGGCAAAGAAATATGGTAATCTGTAAATGCTATATCATTTAAATCATACCATAAATTAATTTATAATTTAACTATTTTCTAACTCCTAAAGTTATCTAAACTGACCTCTGATACCAACTATAAAGCCCCGACCTTAAACCTTACTTAATATTGAATTAAATGAATAATTCACATTGAGGATCTTTTCACGGTTTAGTGTTTTATATAATTAGGACATAACTATTACATCTCAAAAGATTACAAAGTAGAAACTTCTACTAAGTTTCCATAAAATAAAAAATCTTAAAAGGAAACATGTCTAGTTCCATGTTTTAGATATCATGACTTTCCCTTGATCCCATCCTTGACTGTATTCCACATTATGTCATGTGAAAAAAATTTCAAAATAAAACTTGGGGTGAGCATAAAAAGCTCAGTATGGGATACACAAAGAATGAAAACTGTTAGTTTTTCAAAACAACAAGTAAACCATGTATACTTTACCAATGTAATACTTTTCACCTATATGAAGTAGTAAAAACTCTTCACTGAATAAAATATCATTACATACCCTTTTTGTAACCAATATATTACCATAAAACCCATATAAAGAACACATAAAATATAAAGGTAACTTTGGGACATAAACATACTTAAATAGAATAACCATACGGTCGACATCCACACATATCACGTAATGGAATAACCATATAACTGACTTCCATACCCAATGCATTGGATGATATAATGTAACCACCCATCCAGGTATTCACGGCACCACCCGTCATATGGTTTATCATGTAACCACCCATCAAATGTCCAAGTACCATTATAAAATCATAAAACATAAAACAAATATAATGGAAAGAAAACATTTCCCCACATTGATCACAATATATCACATAAATATATTGATATAACAAATCCATTATAAAAACCATTTTCAATACCAAAATACATAAAATAGTAAATGGTATTTATTTCATTTTAAAAACATTATGTCTTGTTGAGGAAGCCAAAGACCAAATAATACTCACGGCGGCGAAAAAGGTCGTTGTCACCGAGTACCTTAAAAGAAACATTCCTTTTTGTGGTTTAGTAAAACGCTTCGTAGAAAAAGACTCATTTTGTATAAAATTAAAAGTCAAAGGGGTTTATACACCGTATAAAAGAATGTTGTGTATAAAACGAAATATGCCTCAATGAAAGGAGATTAAGACGAAGTCCCTTACAAGGATCATTTTTTAAATAAAATACATCCATTTTGTGTATTCACTATAATTACACATAAAGAAAGTACAAATACAATATAGGGAATAATAATATCATGACCTAATCTGAAAGTAGGAGATTAACCCAAAGAACAGAAATTGGGTTAAGATGTTCCCTTACCTCAAGTCCGACTTTCCTCGATCGTTCTTTAACGTCCTGAATAATAAACACGAGTTAATTTCTACTTGATTAAGAACTTTTTTCAATTCATTATTCCTTTTATATCACTTATTACCATGTTATAAACATTATTTAATCATTTATGTTAATAATGTTTGTTTTGTCGATATTTGGTTCTTAAGTCGAAAGTGGACTTCTTACAATTACATGTTGTTCATGTGGTCAAAGGATCTCTATATCCAGAATTATATTCATGATTTGGATATCATATATATCATATATATCCATAATATACATGTATTTATAATATTACATAATCATTTAGAGGTAAGAAATGAAATTCACCGTTCATGGAGACGGTAAGCTGTACGTACGCATGAACGCTACGTTCATTTCTATGTCATATTAATGGAATTCAAACTAAATGAGAGGTATGTATATTTTAATTACTGAATTATATTCATCATTTAGATGTAACATGTATCATATATATCCATTATATATATGTACTTATAATAGTACATTACGTTTGGGGATAAGAAATGAAATGCACCATTCATGGAGATGGTAAGTAGTACGTACGAATGAATGATACTTTCATTTCTATCTCATAATTTAAAGGAGTGAAATAATAATTATATAAAGGTATATTATAATTCCAGTATAATATCATTTATAATATCATTAAATACATCTTTTATACGTCCCATGTATGGCATTAACGAATCAAATCACTTTGAGGGGGCGGTAGTCCGCACTTCCTAAAATGAAGATATCGTGTATACCTATAATGGAAGACATAAAGGTATAACAAAAATTAAAAATACAGAAGCATAAGGAAAACATAAACATAATATATATCATATATAAATATAGTGACATCTTAATGTCCACCATTAAAGGTGTTAAAAGAAGATTGAACAATCATCGTTTCGTGAGGCAAAAATTCACCAACCACAGAAACAGTATGTTCTTTAACCATTATATGAAGGTGTGTGTAGGTGTAGCTCTAATAATTCTTATAAAAACATACTAGTATATTTATGATACTAGAGTTGTTACAAAAGAAATGAAAAAAAGATTTTAGGGGGTTGGAGAAGAAAAATAAAACAAAAGAACACCAGGGAAAACACTACCTTCAAAACGGGTAACTCTTTTTGATTTGAGCTCAAAGGATTCCTTGGGAAGACTTCTGCCCAATGTTAGGATTCTAGGAGTAATAGAGGGCTGTGGAGAGACCAAAAGTGCAGATCGTGGCCAAAACAAAGGCTTGAGAGGTGTGGGTATGGTGGTAGGGGTGGGGGCCTTTTATAAGAGGAGAGGAGGGGCACTTTTGGAATGTTTTAAAAGGTTACTTTATTATAAAATGAGTTTCTATTTTTAAAGGTCCCAAAATTATATATTTAAGGTATAAGGTGATAAGAGTTCGAAATCCACCCATACAATAGGTTTTTTACTTCTTTAGGTCTAAGATTTTACATTATCTTTTCATTTTATTTAAATCGTTAAATAATGAGGTAATCCCTGCATCATCATGGTGTCATAAATTATTTTATTTATTTAATGACTAAATATTATAAAATAAATATCATGATGTAGGAAATATTCTTAGCTTTCTAATTAATATATATAGTCAAAATTATGACTTGTATAACCCCATATAAGAATTGTTTTAGTAAAACAACACATGTTTGTGACATTTTTATTTTAACTTTAAATAAAAAGTTATTAATGTCATTTTCCTACCAAAGTGGCTCCATGGGGTCCCCAAGTTGACACATGAATTTTATTGGTCGGCCATTACACATCCAATAAGGGTAGGACATGTTTCTAGGTCATTTCATATTATTAAAACATTATTTTTACCTTAAACTACACTGATTACCTCTAATTGTGATTAATAATCATTAAAGTTACTATTCACCAAAAACTTATTTTAATCCCATTGACCCACATTTTACTTCTCAATGACAACCATGTATGTGGTATTTTTTAAATTAAAAACATAGAGGTGGGAAAGTTTCATTTAAACGAAAGATCAGTTTTTTATGTACCACTTAGTGGTTTCACTATTCATCAAAAATTGATGTTTTTCAGAAAAATACCAAAACTTCACCCTAAGCTATATTTGATATTCCTAATTCAAAAATGAATTCTATTTTACAAAATTCAAAAAATATAAGTTGAATTAATTAATTTAATAATTAATTCCAGTTGTTAGAGCAAATAGCGTGTTTTTATGAAACAATAAGTATCAAAAGATTGACACTAGTTTAAGTCTGATTTCAAAGTGAAATTAATTCCAGCGACCACTATTGGATTTAATGGAAAAAATATATTCTAATTTCACTTTAAAACTAATTCAAAAGATATTCTAATTTTATAAATAAATTAGATTAAAAATAGGTTTTGAATTAAAATACAACATTTTTCACTATTCATTAAAAAATGAACTTTATCGGAAAAATACCAAAAATTTACACAAAGTAAATTTTGATGTCCCGATTCTAAAGAAGAATTTTATTTGTTCCAATAGAATGAATAAGAGTGACCAAAAATATATTTAATGAAGGTTCTCCATCAAAAGGTGATAAGTGGACCTTTAGTGAATATTAGAGTATATATGCTTAAAATTGAATTCTTTTCTTATTTTATGCCTTTATCCATTATTGGATAAATGTAAAAACATTTAACATATATAATAATATTTTAGTTATTTCTATTCATTCCCTCCAATACAATGGATAAATGTTAACTACCATTTAAAATAATATTATTTTATTACTAGTGTGCAACGTAAGATTTCAAAGAAACTCTTTGTTTCGTATTAGGTACGCTATCGAACATAGCAACCCCTTTAAAGAAAAATTAATTTTTAATTAATAAATGTTAATAAATATGAAAATGTATTATTCTTTATTTACCTGGGATGTTACGGTATATATCTATCTCACATGAAATAAAAAATGAAATGTTAATAAAAGAATATTTCCCTCAATATATTTCATAACATTTATTATTTGACGGCATGAAAACCACTACATTAACCTCACTCATATATGGTTAGTGTTATGAATCCCACAACATGGCCTCAATTAATATTATCCAAGGTAAAAACTATTATGAAGGACCTTCATTTCACTAGAAGAAAACCTCAATGTACCCTTGAATATAATCAATTATCTCTTCGTGTAATAAAGAATATTTGAAGTTTTTTGTAATGATCCTCTTTAATACGATATTAAAATAAGATTTCTTCAATGATTTACACATGAATTTTTTCATACATGATGTCATCTCTCATTTTTAGGATTCATTAACAGAAATTTATAAACAAGGATTCTTCACCCTTAAACACATCATCAATAAAAAATCATCCTAATCTGGTGGTATTTTTAACCAAACATTTCCACCTCCTTACGAAGCTCTATAATGAATTCATGAGAGAAAGTACTAATTAGAAGTAATACCTATAAAAAACTATATATCTTCTAGAATAACCATATTCATTCTCAATATAAACACAATGAACCATTACACTAATCCAAAAAAACTGTTATCACACATAAGTAGTACGTCCCACATTGATGTCATAGAAAATGATAGGTGACTACTCCTGATTCACTTGTTCACATGTCTCTATTAGAATTGCATGACTCTAGCACAAGGTTGATATCTTGTACTTATCCGAATGTTTGGGGTCATAGTATTTCCAATAAACATTTAATAAAACTGAATCTAGATCCCACATGTTTTACATCACTATAGGTAGACCCAAAAGACCACATACACAAGTTATCATTCCACGTGGTTCGTCATCCTCATTGTATATGAGGAATTTATAACGTTTTTATCCATCATTCAATCCTTCCACACAAACATGACCAACCACATGAGCACCCATTACCGAAGACATTGATCATATATATCGATTCATGATTTGGTGATCCTAACCTCAAAATTCCAATATCAGCATTGATTCTATCATTAAATGTAGTAAAAATAGAAGGGTTAGACACCAGAATGATCATGTCCTTCAAAACTTACCTTACAATGAACAACAAGAACTCACGATATTCTCTTGGAAAGAAACCATGTTGTGAGCATGCCTTTTTCCAAAAATCAATATAAACTAGAGTATATTGATTCCACAATTAAAGAATACAGTTGGGATTCACATTCAAAAGAACCTGCAACAATGCACTAACCTCCCTCATGGAGACCCTCATTTTATCAAAACTACGATCATTCCCACTTATCCAACAATGAAAATTCCACACATGGAAACACTCCCTATGTGACACATGAAAAATACCAAATCATTCACACATTTAAAAAGAAACTAAAGGAACAAAAAAACTAACCAACCCATCTCACTATTCATCCTAGATGTTCAAAAATATCCCACTCTATAAACTAGACTCACGTCTACCAAAGGACTATTACTTTTCATCTAATCCATACGCATCAAAACTCAAACAGGTTTCCACTCACGAGTGGAACTCACATCCCCATTCCGAAACATACTACATCTAATTAACCAAGATACCATCAAATCTTGGTGCCATACCCATTGATACAACACCTTTATTAAAGACACCACAAACCAATAAACCTATTTTATGTTCCCACAAAAACCCGCATGATCACAACCCATAATGTTTAAAACCACTACATTACACAACATCTTCACACAACATCATGTTTGTACCCATACTGAGGGTACAATCGGAACATCCCATTATCTAAAACATTAAAAACATTACAAGTCTCATAATTATTATCCAAGAGTCCCAAAACCTGGGAACACTATAACATAATCTTCTTATAAACATAGCCACCCAAAAAGAACCATGGATATTCAAATTTTTTTCTCAAAGTTCTATCCATTACTATTTTCATTTTTGTTAAAATTTTCAGTTTTAAAAACAAATATTTTTTTTAAATAAATTATTTCATATATTGAAGTTTTTACCTCTATTAAATTTCATTATTATAATCTTTTTGTTAAACAGAATTTCATTCAAAAAGAAGTCACATTACATATACATATGTCCTATCAATATTATGTTCCTAACATGATGCATGAACACACAAACCCTCTATTTTCATTTTGGAATAAGATATAAAACATCAAAAATAAACAAAATCACATCCATGTTCACCACTCGAGGTGAAAATATCAACCTATAGTAAATGTACAATGATAAATATTAATTACCACCCCTTTCAACTCTGGATTTCCCCATATGTTGGGATGCTAGAATATTGGCATGAGATCATTTCCAAGACATGACAAGATCTTAATCCCATATCTACTAAGCCCAAATAGTAAAAAAAGACACCTCCTCTGATACCACATTATAATTTCTCTGTTAGAGAACCATTAATCTGGTTCCTAGATCCATTTCTCTACATGTTCTCAAGCACTCATCTCAATACACCAGAGTCTACCCACCAACTGCATAGGTCTATAGAGTTATAATGGTGAAAATATACCAACTTATTAGAGTACAAAATAATTGAAAAGGTGTGAATAAAAAATGATATAAAATAATAATGTAATGATAAATTGTATGTTACCACAATAACACATGGAGATCATAATATAATAACAATATATTTAAACAACATGGCAGGAGGATATACAATAATAACAAAAAATTATCCAAACTATAAAAAATACTTAAGACCTTTAGAATTCCTCACCATGAACAAAAATCTCATGCTCCAACCAAAAAACCAATGGATAAACTAAAATCCAAGTGCCTATCATTTGTATGAACAAAAAAAGTAGAATATTCTTGGGTACACATGTGATATTGATGATCAAGGAATGTGCAAGTATAAATTAGTAGGAAAATCCAAATGGTTTATAATGAAAAAACTATTTTATAAATAGTTATTTCTTATGGACAACAAATAAATGACTAAACAATAATCATTACAATGTTTTTCATAACTAATATTATTTAATTAAAATCAATGTCCCTAAGGTTCTAAATGAAACCCAATCCAATAAAACCTAATTTTTCATATATTGGTAACCACATAAAGGAAAATAATAGGTCATTGTTTGACATATTAGAATCATTTTTCAATGTATCTATACATGATTTGGAACTCCACGTGTGACTATACCAAACATGATGTGGAACTCCATATCCATCACACCTAATCATGATATGGAATGCAATTTTCATTCCCTTGGAATCAAGATCTTTAGTCCATGAACCAAAACTAACATGAACCAGGGAACCTAGATCATCAGTTAGGCCCACCCAAGGGAGAGGAGAATCATTCTAATAGACTACTAATAATATACAATGACATTGATTCATTGAAAGTTAGCTTGACACCTAATATTTAGATGAGTAATGCCATTTCCAATATCCTAAATCGACAACTTATCAAGAAATTAATATTCATGAAATCACAAATGTATATTCAAAACTTTTAATAATGTCATCATTTACTAATGTCCTAATATACCATAAAAACACATCTCCACAATGATCTACCCCCTTTTCATAATTTCATAATCAAACCATTTTGAAAACCAAGTATATTATTGATCTATTGTTTTTTCAAAACTATTTCACACATAAATAAACACTCTTCATATATTCTATAAAAACTCATGTTAAACAATTCATGAGAATTATTGAAATAATTCACATATTTAAACATTTCAAAACTACCCTTAAACATGGGTATTTCTAATTGAATATCAAAAAAAGTTGAAGAGCCAACCATTCCCTTCATTTAAATTGAAATAATCCACCATCGAATTATCATGTGTGGGAAATCAAACTCATAGTTCAAATCGTCATTTTAAATTTAATAAGAAACAGTTATATAAAACACATTGACATCAAAAACACATTTTTAAACATTAACCACTTTCAAATAATTATTTTCCTTTAATGGAAAACCAAAAATAAATCAAAAATAAAAAACACATCATTAACAAAAATTTAAAATCCCAATATCCTTTCCACAATGTTGGAATATAAAAATTCAAAATATCCCATAAACCATGAAAACATACCAAAGAACAATTATACCACATTTATTATCATTTTCACCCTATCTCAATGCTTACCAATTCATTTCACTATTTTCATGGGTTTGTCATACCACATCGGTAGCTGTAGGTAATATCCCAAATCATCAATGGACATAAATAGGCATGTCAAGGGTTTTAAACCACAATTTAATTTCCAAATTTACTTCCCTTAAATAGTGAAACAAATATATGAATGTTAAAAATAATCACAACTATATACACAAATTAAAACATACAGAATATAGGGAAACTTTTATAAAACAACTACCTCATTCTTACAGAAACCACTTATCCATCTTCTAATATTTTTTTAAAAAATAAAATACAATGGTAAACAAATCCTTAGAAAATATGGTTCACAGGATTCAGAGGAAGAGAAACAACAAGACAAGACCTCTTCCAGAAAGTGGAAAGAAACAAGGTCATAGACTTTCCCAGATCTTTAATTTTTAATAAACATCTATCTAAACTATTATGAATTAATGGAGTCTCAACAATGGAGAGGGAGAATCCACCAGTTCACACCATATGATATAGGGGGAAAATGGGGAATAAATTAAATGAAACCCCATTAAATCTTGAAAGCGAAAAAATGGAAATTATCAAACATTTAATGACATGGACAGTTTGGTAACACATTTTTCTAAATCATGTTCCAACTGTGCAGTTCCATATATTGAAGAGGAATCCAAGGAACATGGTTTGTGTGAAACAAAGTCATGTTTTGACAAACCCTACAATGCCTATGTTCTCATGTCAATGTAAGGTGATATAAGTCACATGGTCACTTCGAAGCACCCACAAGGTTTAAAAAACCGAGAAGAATCCATTCTCCCACCTTTGTCCAATGGGAAACCATGCCATATGGTTTAACCTATGCAACCACAGGGTTTATAAAACATTTTGGAAATGATAATCCAACACATCAATCTCCCTATTATAATTTTTTTCATTTCCAAAAACCCCCAGGAAACACATGGTGCCGTTCCATTTCTTGTGAAACATTCCACTAACAATCCTCAAAGGGGTTTCTACAGAATTATAAACAATAAACATACTCATTAAATACTGGTACCTTAAATAGTGATTCCCATTTAATCATGATACTCAAGTGGTTATAAAAAATTCCATAAGAAACAAATATAGTTGTTAAATTTTTTAATCTTATTTATTATGTATGAAAGATATTATATAGCTTACAGCCATATCATTTTTGGGAAATCTAGATGAGGAATCTCTTTGACTAATCATTTTCTAATTAAAAAATCAATGTGTGTGATAATTTAAGTGGCATGATATCATATTCAAGGGATAAAACACTTTATTTAAGGAACTGAACCATGAAATATTTTTTGAAAATAACCAAATAAAATTAATTGTATAGCCATTTTCCTAAAACAAGGAAGTAAAAACTAATACATTTGTAGAACGATAATTTTTACAAGATTTATTATCAAATTTTACATGATAAATTTCAACATAAAATTTTGAGATACAAATGATATTATATTTTAACACTCCTAAAAATTATAATTTATCAATCAACGATGCAGTTGAATTATTGACTTTTCTAAATACAATTATCTTTCCTTTTTTTTCCACCAAAAGTTACATGTTGACATTCTACCTTCATAATATTCTTAAATATATAGTAATACACATTCATGTTTCTGGAACATCCAATAGTAAAATACCATAATAGTTTACTGGTACTCATTGATCTTGTTTCCAACATAAAAATTGAACATGATATGATTTTGGTACCCATACATTAGTTTTTGTTGAAATGTTTGTAATAGATGATTAATGTATAAAAATATGTTAAAATATTTTTCAATAAATATACTTTTTACTTATAAAATTGAATCTTCATATATCTATAAGAATAAAATATTTTATAGAGTTGATAGAACATGATCTAGGAAAAAAATTATTTTTATGAACTCTTCTTTGACCTATTTTATAATCAAACCAAGTATATTATTTGGGTGTGGTTAATTTACCATTAATCATATAAGTGTTTCTCTACTATTTAGAATCATTCTATATCCATTATTAGGTACATTATAAATTTTTAATTAATTATTTAACTTTAGTAAATGATCATTTTTCCATTCTCATCATAAAAATCTATTTTAAAATACAATGACAACACATGTTACTTCTTTTGAGTTTTATATTTATCATTTAGTTAATTGAATGTTTATTGGAGATTATTTTATTAATGGAATAAATTCATAATAAAAATAATTTTATAACTATTTTCACTCTAATAATGAATTTATTTTTTAACAAAATATGAAAAATAATATTTTATTCCGTATATGTGTTTTTCATGAATGAATAGTTATAATTAACATCTATATCCTCTCTTATTGAGTCATAGTTACTTAAACTATCATCCAAGGTGAAACATATTTATTTTATATCTACATTATTGTTTTTTATTTCTCTTGATATCATTTATTATACTTTATTTTAGGACATTTACCAGAATGTATCCTTTTCTTTTTCATTCATAAAAAGTTAATTCACATAATTGAATCACCTATTTAAAATTTCCAATTTGATAATATATTCATTTATAATTTCATTTCTTGAATAATTTATTATTTCTCTAGAATTTATGGAATCACCTACCTAGGTGATCCATTTATTCATTATTTTCTGAAGTTGATTCATCAACACATGAACTTACATTTTAATTTTCCCTTTTATCTTTGAATCGAGAGTTTTTAAGGTTAAAACCCTTATATTGGGTTCATCTTCATCCCCTTTTTTCTCTATCAATTCATCATCATATGCAATAAAGTTTCTCATAAGTTCGTTCACATTCAATTTTAACATGTCACATAATTATCTTATAGAAAAATAAGTTTGTCTCCAAATATTAGGAATGCATCGTAGATGTTAGATAACTTGATATTGATATTCAATTGTATTCCTATAAGCATTCACTATGTTCCAAAAAATCATTAAACCTATTATATGAATCCGAAATGGTTTCTTTAGGTTTTCCAAATTAATGTATCATATTTAATATAATATTTTTCTATTTGTATCTTTCTTACAATAGATGTTCCCTTATTAGAAATAATGATTTTGTATTCACTTTCAAATGTAGTAGAATAAGCAGATATTGTACTAAATTTCTCTTCCCTTAATTCAAAGTATATTAAATTGCATGATTTATATTTATAGTCCTAAGTGGCTTTAGTTCCATCTCCATGTTAATCTCTAATAGTTTTGGTGTTTTCATATTTTCCCTCCATTATAGTCAAAATATTAATTCATATGCTCTCTACATATATTTTCATTATGATCATCCACTAATCATAATTAGTGACATTAAAATAAAGAGGCTGATTTGTGGATGTTTCTTCAGATATATTATTATCTAAAATCCTAATGATTTATAAATTATAAATATTTTTTATATTTTGATAAAACAATATCAGCGCTAAATGTAATTTATAAATTTTTTGATACAAAATGTTTGTCAGTGTGGACTACTCAATATGTATGAATTGAGTTTCCCATTAAAATTTATGTTTAAAATTATTTCTAACAAAATCTAAAAAATTATAAATTTACACTCAGTTAGCTAAAATATTATAAGTATATAATTTGATATTTCAAAAATATTATTAAGAGTCTGATCACAACGTAGTTAAAACACATTAAAAAATATATAAACATTCCAAAATATTTTTCTTGTATCAATCATCAAATATAAAACACAAAATATTTCTAACTATTGATTTAGTGTTTTGTTATAATATTTTAAATAGAATTTGGTTTTTTTTTAAAACAGGGAAAAAATAGGAAATACACATAGGGGAATAAATACAAGATTTTTAGTCTTACACCAGCACAAAGTGCCTTCCACTTCGAAATCACCCACTACCGCATAGGTCATTAATAAAATGCATCGATCAAAAACTAGAGCCTTATAAAAATATCTTAAATGGAGTTCATATGATATGAGTGAAAATGATTTTCTAAAACTATTTATTTTATCACATGGGATTATTATTATAAGGTATACAACATAAATCACACACACTACACAAAAAAAAATAAAGAGAAAAATAAGTGGAATAATTTGATAAATTTGAGGAGGTAGTTTGGTTTTTATCTAGGTATTTATTCAATTCATGATATCACATATTGATTTTGATGTTACAAACAAAAATGATGAGTTGATATTCTGTGTGGTTATGTTGATTTCATTTTGGAACAATGTGTAAAATATGTTAATAATGGAGCATATGTTTATCATTTCAGTCATTATGAAATTGTAATATCTTTGTGTCTCTATTATCTACATTTATATTTATTTAAACCATCTGTGTTTGGTCATTAAAAAAATTTTTTCTAGAAAAACAGCCATCAATAAATGATCATTAAGGATCCAAAAACATCAACATGAAATATGGTCTCATTTATTTATTTTGAATGAAATATAATTCTTCACATAAAATTAATTGATTAATTATATTTAATACTATAGTACATTACTTTATAGGAATCCTTTCTTAATATTTACCATTTCAACATCAAGATTAACTTTAGTACATTTCAATAGTTATGTTTTGATTCCTTGATAGGCCATATGGTTGAACATTTTAGCTTATGGTTGATTAGTTTAACATATGATCGATCAACTTATACTTACGATCAATTATTTACTTTATCAAAATTTCACATTTCATGTATGATGATATTATTTAACATAAATTCATTATCAAATTAGTTTACGGTCCATCCATTACTTAGTGGGATTTATACTTCAACCATTGTCGTGCCGATATGGCTTCACATTCAAGATATATTTTCATGTAGTCTACCAAACTATTGGTGATAATTAAACAACATTTAATTTGAAAGTAGTATAATATATAATTTTTACATGAATTCAATCCTTGCCTTTGAGAAAAATATTACCATAAAAACCACTTGAGATTAAACATGAGGTCACTCTAATTATCTTAAGGTCACTTGGATATTATTCTATATATTTGTCTTGACCCAACCCTACCAATTCTTGAGCTGCAACTACCCTAAGCCCACCTCCATTGGCTAGGGGCTGGCGACAAGCGCCGAAGGCTATACAACTCAGGGAGGCCTTTTCCTGAGTACCTATACACACACACACAACACACTCAATGCAAAAGCGCAGAGTTAAAGGAAAAGTAAAGTACTAACTGCTATAAATAAACCAAAAATGTGAATCGACCTCTAACAGTACAAAGAAAGTGCTGAAGGTAAACTGAAATTAAAATGGGAAAAACACACGACCAACATGAAATGTGCCCCAACCCGGCAACAGGTGAACAAAAGTAAACATCTGGAAGGGTCCCCCACCTGGAACCCAACTACGACCACCGCGCGTGGTCCATGCTCCCGATCTCCTAAGCTCCTCTGATGTCACAACCAAACTGTCCATCGTATGCAAGGGAACACCAAGTGTAGGAAAATCCCAAGTAGGGGTGAGTATAAAAAATACATTGTAGGATACCCTGACGACTCGAGGGAGAAACAAAGAAGGTACCGAAGGGTGAGTAGTAGATCAAACAGGGGAAGGTAAAGAAGTACCACCGAGAGTGTAGTAAATAGTACAGCTCAACCCATCAAGAGGAAGTATATAGACTCATCTAAACGCAAGGGGATAGAAACGGTGGGAAGATGAACTTCTTGTCGATTCTTCACTACCTATCGCAGGAGAGTAGACACGTCCAACCACGAAAATCTAGACACGGAAAGCACGTGGAATACCCCGTGTGTCTTCACCTCTCTTGGAAGAAGTGTAACCAAAACCCAAGAAGTGGGTACTGGAACAAGGTATATACATATCCATATGCTCAAACAAGAATCCCGAACAAGATCGTAAGGGGATCTCCATCCCGTAGCTCATCCCAAGAAATTGAGTAGCCAACAGTCCTAGAAGAAAACACCATCGATGCTCAGCATCCCACACGTCTGCCCCGAACTGCATGTCAATGGGCTCAAATCACCACCCCTTGACACTATCCACTTTGGGAGGCACTGTCTCACCCGCACCGTTTTAGGTCGCATCGCAAGGACGCGTCTCGGTGGGGAAAAGTTCCACGCGTACTTGAGAGTTCTGGGGCAATGTCAAGCCACACCTCATCACTGCCCCGAAGTCGAGGGGTCTCTGCAAATTTGACAGGCGACCCCCTGCCCAGCTCCACTCGAGGTTAATCCCTGGAATTCGATGGGTTCCCACTGAAGGGAGACCCAATAAGAGTCAACAGGTGGCACACTTCTCAATCCCATAAAAAGGTAATCCACTAGAGGGAGACCCGGATAAAGTCATCGAAGAGTCCCAATGCCCAGTCCCGTAAAAGGGTACTCCACTGGAGGGAGGCTCGGAACCGTCATCGGGGACCACTTACCATCCTATCTGGAGGTAAACCCGACATTGGTGACCACTTACCAGCCCAACTGGAGGTAAACCTGGCATCGAGGACCACTTCCCAGCACCGCTGGAGGTAAACCCAGAACCTCTCTGGCCATCCATGTTCGGCGGTACTGCTCGGTGAACACCGCTGTACTGGGCATCCCTGCTAGATGGTAACCCATTTCCCAACCCTAGTGGATGGTACCACTCTGTCCATCACTACTGGATAGTACCCCATTGGCCAGCCCTGCTGGAAAAAACCTCCTGGCCAGCCCTGCTGGAAACAACCTCCTGGCCAGCCCTACTGGAAACAACCATTTGGGTAGAGGATCGGTGCCCGCGTAATGTGTTGGTCACACCAAATCCACAAGAACTCTACCAGGGAACACGAAGCAACTCTTCTAGCTAAACCATCGAGAACAGAACCAGAGGAAACCCACTCACCCTGCCGGTCGAAACTATATTGAACAGGAATAGGGGGAGACCCACTCAACCTTGGTGGTCAAACAAATAAGAACAGAACCAGGGGAAAATCAACCCTTCTGGTCAAAAAAATAAGAACAGAACCAGTGGGAAACTCAACCCTGCTGGTCAAACAAACGAGAACAAAATCAGGGGTAACTCAACCCTGCTGGTCAAACAAATGAGAACTGAACTGGGGGGAAACTCAACCCTGCTGGTCAAACAAACAAGTACAGAAGTACCCTCTACGTCGCGAGAGGTCAATGGTATGTAAATAAGAACATTGTACGCAAATGGGGCCCACACAATGTGTGGCCCTAAGTCAAATCCAACCAAGCGCACAAACGTTGTCATGTACAAACAACCACATGTACCTCAAAGCATTCATGTATACTCCTAGAGTATACCACATTTCCATCCCAAAGGCTATTGTGCACACCACACCCAACGTCAATGCAAAGGTGTAAACATAACAACTCCAACTTGCCACCTCATCGGACCAGGAATGACAAACTACATCTCCTTAAACATTACTTCACTCACACGGGAGTTCCTGTGATCACACGCCAAGTGTCCGATACAAACATAGTAGGACGAACTGCCACCGGAGCACCCTTTATATTTCCACATTTAATAATATCGCGTAAGAGTCTCCAATTTATTGAATAGATTACACCATTGTGATCCTCATGGAAAAATAGGCGAGATAGACTATTTACACGCCTCCAACGGATATTCAACTAAAAAGTCTCCAACACCGCTTTAAGCTCAAACGACATCCCGTGATCCTGACCCTCGGCCCCGAAAACAGTTGGGAAAATCACACCATTACGATCTCCTCAGAAAGACACGTCAAAAGGACAACTCAGTTGAGTGCAAAGGATATTCGGAGAAAAAGATGCATTGCGCCACATCGCACATGAGCGGTGCTTCATGGGACCCGCATCCCGGTCTCGAATCACAACGATCGGATCGCACCGTTGCAATCCTCTCAAAAAATTACACAAGGTGGATTATTCACTTTTCCAAAATGGACACCCAGTAAAGGGGATAGAAATTCACCATCAACGCCCAAAACGGCCCTCATAGGGCCCACACCAGCATGCAGAATTAAAGCGGGCAGATTGTGCCGATGCATTGCCCTAAAAAAACACCCAAAATTGACTGCTCGTACGCCCCGAACAGACGTCTGATGAAAACGTTACAAAAAGTTGTGTGCAGCTCGAAAGACGGGTCGTAGGTCCCACGCCTCAACTCCAGTTTCAACGCCTGAAACTGTACTGGAAAACTCTGGCTCATCGCCAGGGTCACAACACCACTAACGGCGCCCAAAATGGACATTGGATTTGTCTGCGCCGTCCAAAACAATAACCCCCAGGAATGTGCTAAACCACATAGAGGCGTTTCATGCCACTGAGGCCCCCGTTTATGGAGTTAAAAAACCTGAAACCATCTCAAAATCTTTTTCTTGACGTCTGGATTTCACTGCCACTGACGGCATAAAAAATAGACACCCGTATTGGTAATTTCGGGCGTATGAGTCGAGGGGGAAAAGCCCCTAAGGCTTGACCGGCCGGTCCGCCCGACATGCACCGGCCCGCGGTTAGGCCGGGAGGGCCGACCGTGGACCCGCGGTTCACGCGTAGATTGGCCATGAGGTCCTGTCGTCCCTTCCGGATGAAGACCCGCGAGACACGGGTATTTGTCACCCGCCGCGACCCCGCGGTCGCGTGCCCAGATGGCTTGGCCTTGCCACCTGGAGTCACCGCCTCGGTCAGCCAGCCCCGCTTGGCGCCGGTGCCCTCGTCCTGCCTGGAGCCGCTTCTCCCCAGCCAACCGCTGACACTGTCTCCGCCTAGATCCGTTCCACCGCCGCCTGAGCCCGCGCCGCCGCGACCTCGGACTGCCGGAACCCCCAAAACTGGCCGAAAAAGCTCCAAAATCACAGGAAACATCAAAAAAACAAGCAAACTTCTCCGAACATTTGCGAACACGTCGGGACTCAGATTTTAAATCAGAAAAGTGAGTTGGGGAGCCCGGATCATCCTCTTGGCAACCACATCCTTCTCTCAACAATCCGACAACATAATGACACTACAATCAGTATTGAAAGAGGGGTTTGGAAATTAAAAAATGAAAACAACAACCGCCTACCTTGTTGGGCGTATCCCGGCGCATCGCGATGATCCACCAGACTACCGCGCCTTGCCGGAGTGGTGGAGGAGAGGGGAGGAGTGCCTCCTTCTTTGTTGGTAGGGTTTTCACTAGGGGGAAACAAAACAAATGGGGGGAGTGTTTAAATAGAAAAAACTTAAACTCCCCGCTTGTAGGCCCCGTACCCGAACCCTCAGCAGGGTCGATGTTAAGCCTCCCCTAGGGTAAAAACCTCTTTCCGAGAACAAGGGTGGTCTCAGAATTTTAATCCAAGGCCCCATTCAATATTTATTATACTCAACGCCCGAGGCCTCCAAATTACCAAAATGACCCTAGCAACATTTTTCACAGAAGACCCACACCCTTGAAACTTACACCCCTCCTAGGTTAATGGCACACTCCAGACTCAACGGTGCCCTCATTTTTCCAATCCGATCCACCGTTTAATAGATACATGAGTTGATCCATTAAAGGAATAAATTAATTAATTAATTATCTGTTTAACGTTCCGCTAACTGGCGAGGGGTCCAAACGCCCCGTGCCGATATGTTTTATGTCGTTCCAACGGTAAAAACCCCATTCCAGACCCATACGTACACTCCTATTTTGGATACGAAGCATCTTTAAGGAGTTATCCCATTTTTTTGGTGTGCCATGTGTGAAAGCGCTGGAAATTTAATTCCCGCCACACAAGGGCTCGGAATCGCACGCCGTCTGAAGGCGCTTCTCTAGAATAACATCAAGAATATTCCAAAGACTTTTATAAAAAAAATAGGGTTCTTAAATCATTCCCTCCTTCAAGATTATCATCCCTGAAAAACAAAACCGGTGAACAACTAAGGGTAGTAAGCCCATACCCAACTCCCCCATACCTAGAAGAACTCTTGCACAGTCCCGCGTCACCACACACAAACCAGAGGATTTGATTTATTCACGCGAGGTCTGCCCTTGCTGATGACGTGCATAGGAGCACGCACACCTCTTCTCAGGTGAGCCACACGGGAGACACTGTGCACCCACTCCAGACCTTGGGGGGTTAGGGATAGGTGGTTGGGAAACTCTAAATCCCTTTGCACGGTCTCAAATGGACCGAAGGCTCTTGAGGGTAGCTCATCTCCCCGAATGAACCCCTACATCGCACGCCGTGACTGGAATCACTGCTTAAACCTGAGGCAAATCTCGGAGATTCCCTCCTTCAGAATATCTATATGGTGAAACACCCAAGGATATCTGGTCACGCATGGTTTCAAAGTAGATGTTTCGCAACTCAAAATCTCTTACACGCTTAGAGAGAAAAGGAGTTGACACCAACGACTAAAGAAAAAGGTCCCATGCCTTCTACCTTTTTGACGTAGGGTTAAACCGATGCCCCACGTCACCCTGGTAACAACTCAAACAAGGAGAAGGGAGAAAAGAATTTCACACATAGTGTCTAACAATTCTACACCAAGAAGTAGAAGTGTTGTAGAACATACCTTTTATCACCTCATGCTCTGCATGATTATAGAATCCAAAGCTCGCGGTTGTCCGCGGTCCCAACTGTCAGCTCCCAGAGCCTAACGTAGACTTCTAGGTGGTGATGGGAGGACCCCGTAAGGTCATCCTACACTTCCAGATCCTCCCGCTTGTCTGCAAGCACCACCTCATTGGGCGCTACTCTTATCACGGTGCTGCCTCCACCGCAGTGGTGCACCTGTTGCCTGCCCGATATTCTCAGTGTGCCTGGTTAGGCAGTCCAGCGTTAGGTGACCTCGCCTGTCGCAAGCATAGCACATACTCACTCTGGGCTGCACTGGTTCCCTCCAGCACCACTATGGTGTACGACCAAACCCCTGAGTCTGGTTATCGGAAAGCCACCTGCGTCGAGGTTCTACTTTCCGACGCCCTCTAGCCGCAACAAACATCTCATCTCGAACGTGCCTACTGCTACCACCAACTGTAGAATGTGACAGGAAGCTCCCTATAACCAGCGCCTGCTCTAGCACCCTAGACTAATTGGAAATTCACAAGGGTACTATGACAACATGAATCTCTCTATGGAGATCTGGCTCAAACATCTATGATCAGAAGTTGTTATCGTGGACCTAGTCCGGATAAATGTTTTCACGGTCTATGAAACAAGCTGAATACTCAGCCACCATCATCCCTCCCTGCTGAAACTGCAGGAGCTCTTGAACTTGAATGGAGCTTATGTAGGAGGGGAACAACATCAAACGAAACAACAACTGAAATTAGCCCCATGAAAGCGACGACTCGTCAAGAAATTGTGTCACCAGACTCCACCAACGCTAAGCTGCACCGCGGAAAAGGATGGCCGCCAATGCCACCATAAGATCTGTCTGCATCCGCACAAGCCTGAAAAGGAAAACCACTATCTCTAGACAAGCCTCTTCTACATGAGAAATTGGCTCACCACTAAACCTCAATGGTCTATACCGCTAGAACTCACGGTGCGTGCTCAACCTATGCTTAAGCCGCGTCTACTATACTAAAGCTATCTGCTGCTCACCAGGTGGGGGTGCTGCTACCAGCCCACCCAGAGAAAGGGGCTCACATGATGGGTCCTCGATTGAGGCCTCATAGATCACAGGTTCGTCGTCACGATCCAAAGCTGGTATCCTGGATGGCTCTCTTTGCAGAGACATCCTGAACATTATCAAGGAGTTCCACAGTCATATGAGAATATATTTATATAATAGTAACAACAATGGGGAGCTGACTCAAGAAGGACAGTCAAAGACTCAATCCTAGGTGATTCAAAAACCAATTTTCCCTACAACAAGTTTCCTAGCATGCCGAGTCGACAAGCGGGTTATCAAGATCCTGGTGAATGTATACATCGGCCGCCACACCATCACTAAACTCCCTGGCTTGAGTGACGCTCTCGAGATAGGTTAACACTGTTTCTCTAAATCCCAACTAATTCCTTTTTTAGGGACGTCCGAAAAACATCCCAAGGAATTAACCAGCTTGGATACCACATTTTCACGACCGGACCCTACCCAAGCATGAGCCGCAATTACTCCAAGCCCACCTCCATAGGCCAGGGGCTGGCGACAAGCGCCGAAGGCTAAACAACTCGGGGAGGCCTTTGCATGAGTACCTGTACACACACACACACGCAACACACTCAATTCAAAAGTGCAGAGTAAAAGGAAGAGTAAATTACTAACTTGTAACACCCCGAGCTTCCACGATACGCTTCTCATTCAATAATGAAATAGCTTGCATTGAACGCAACTTCGAGTTCTAAAACACCGCGACAAATCAAAGTAGTCGTTATGAATAGTAATAACCACTTTTTAAAATTATAGAAATTTTATATTTCAAAATGGAATTCATTCTTGTATTCCTAATATCGAAATTAGCCTATGTTGAATTTTTGGCATTTTTCTGAGAACTTCTAATTTTTTATGAATAGTGAAAAATACATAAAAACAACTTTTTTAATCAAAATAATTTATACAGATAAATTATACTATTTAGTGGTTTTAAGGTATAATTAGAAAATATTTTTACCATTTTATCCAATGGTGGTCATTAGAATTAATTTAACATTGAAATTGGACATAAACAATTGCCAAACTTTTGATATAAATTGTTTCTTAAAAACACGCTATTTGTTGTAACAGCGGGAATTAATTATGAAATTAATTAATACAACTTATATGTTTGGAATTTTGTAAAATAGACATCATTTTTGAATTCGGAATATCAATTATAGCTTAGGGTGAAATTTTGGCCTTATTCTGAAAAACTTCAATTTTTGATGAATAGTGAAACCACTAAGTGGTAGTTAAATAACTGATTTTTCGTTTAAATGAAATATTACAACTTCTGTGATTTGATTTTCAAAAATCCGACATACATGGTTGTCATTAAGAAGTAAAATGTGGTTCAATGAGATCAAAATAATTTTTTGGTGAATAGTAACTTTTAAGTTCTTAATCGCGATTAGTGGTAATTAGTGTAGTTTAAGGTATAAATAATACATTAATAATATGAAATGACCTAGACACATGTCCCAACCTCATTGGTTGAGTCATGGCCGACCAAGACAAGCCATGGCCTAACTTGGGGACCCCATGGATCCACTTTTGTTGGGAAATAACATAAATTACTTTTTATTTAATGTTAAAGTGAAAATGACACTAACATAAATTGTTCTACTAAAACAATTTTTAATTGGGGTTATACAAGTCCAAATTTTGATTATAAATAGTCATTGGAAAGCTAAAAAGATTTCCTACATCATAGTATTTGTTTTATAATTTTTAGACATTAAATAAATTAAAGTATTTATGACATAATAATGATGCAGCGATGACATCATTATTTGACGATTTAAATAAAATGAGAAGATAATGCAAAATCCGAGGCTTACACTTGTCCAAAGCCTATTGGATGAAGATATTTCGAAACCTTATCACCTTAGCCTCGAATTATATAGATGTGGGACCTTTAGAATCCGAAAAGCATTTTGAAATAATGTAACATTTCATTACTTTCCAAAAGTGCCCCTCCTCTCCACTTATAAAAGGCCCCCAGCTCTCCCACCTTATTCACACCATCAAGCCATTTGGCTCGGCCAACCTCTGCCCAAATACTCTCCCAACATTCCTTCCTTACTCCTAGAAACCTCACTTTGGGCAGAACTCTTCCCAAGGAAGCCTTTAGCTCAAATCAAAAAGAGTTACCCGATTTTGAGGTAATGTCTTTTCTAATGTTGTTTTGTTTTATTTTTCTTCTCCAACCCCCTAAACTCTTTTTATTTACTTCTTTTGTAACAACACCAGTATCTTAAATATACTAGGATGTTGTTATAAGATTTATTTGAGCTACACTTCCACACAACTACATCAAATGGTTAAAGAACATAAGGTTTCCGTGGATGGCGAAATTCTGCCTCCCGAAACGATGATTGTTCAACACTCATTTAACACCTTAAAAGGTGGCCATTATGATGTCACTATTTTTATATATGATATATAATATGTTTATGTTTTCCTTAAGCTTCTGTTTTTTTCATTTTGGGCATACCTTTATGGTTTCCATTATGGGTAAAACACGATATCTTCATTTTAGGAAGCGCGGACTACCGCCCCCTGAAAGTGATTTGATTCGTTAATACCATATGTGGGATGTGTGAAGGATAAAGTTAATGATATTATATATGTTATTATACTGGAATTATAATATACTCTCATATCATTATGATTCCATTCCAGAAAATATTAAATAGAAATGGAAGTAGCGTTCATGCGTACGTACGGCTTACCGTCTCCATGAACGGTGCATTTCATTTCTTACCTCTAAATGTGATGTAATATTATAAATGAATGTATGTACTGGATATATATGACATATATGATATCTAAATCATGAATATAATTCTGGATATAATGGATATTTCACCACATAAACAACTTGTAATTATAAGAAGCTTATTGTTGACTCAAGTACCAAAGATCGACAAAACGACCGTTATTAACTTAAATAATTACATAATGTTCATATCATTGTAATAAGTGATATAATAAGGATAATGAAGTTGAAAATGGTTCTTAATAAGGTATATATTAACTCTAGTTTATTATTCAGGAGGTTAAAGAACGGTTGAGTCAAGTCAGACACGAGGTAAGGGAATTTCTTAACCCAACTTCCATTCTTTGGGTTAATCTCCTACTTTCAAATTATGTCATGATATTATTATGTCCTATTTTGTATTTTTACTTTCTTTATGTGTACCTATAGTGAATACACATAATAGATCTATTTTATTTTAAAAATGATCTTTTTAAGGACTTTGTCTCAATCTCCTTTCATTGAGGCATATTTGGCTTTATACACAACTTTCTTTTATACGGTGTATAAACCCCTTTGACTTTCATGTTTATTCAAAAGGAATTTTTTTTATACGAAGCATTTTACTAAACGACAAAAAGGGAATGTTTTTCTTTCCGTACTTATGCGGCGACAACGACTACTCCGCCGTCGTGACCGTTATTTGAGTTTCGGCTTCCTCTATAAGCCATTTTTTTTTAAATGAAAAATAAATACAAAGTTTTAACTTTCTTTTATTTTGGTATTGAAAATGGTTTTGAAAGAATTTTTATTATATCAATGTGCTGTATTGATATCTTGTGATTGAAATGTGGAAATGTTATGTTTCCTTTATGCATGTTTTATGTGATACAATTATGTTATGGTTTATGATATGTTTAAACCTATTCATATGAGGAATGCATTGGACTTAATAAGTGACGGGTGGAGCCCGCTATAGCTCCTCGATGCATCGGCAGGTCTCATGAGACAAACTAGTGTCTTGGCACAAGGCCTTGACAAAATTTTATTTGTGGTCTTGGCACGAGGCCTTGGCTACGTGGTTATGATAGTCTGGCATTATGCATTCCATCATTATGAAAGTGGTTATTGATATTGCATGTGATTATTCGACCAGTAGAATATCCATGTGAAGAAGTAAATGGCATTATCTCATTTTACTTTTGCCATATTATGTTGAAGTTCATGTTTAAAAGGCTTTTGTTTTATTTATACATTGCCTTAAATGTTTATGTTTATTTATGAAAGCTTCCGCATTAATGTTATCCTTACTGAGCATTTGAGCTCACCCCTTTCAATGTTTAAAAATTTTCCAGGTTGTGAAGAAGTATTTTATGACTGACTTGCAAGAATAATCAGTGAAGATATGAGTGTGGAATATGAAGACCATGTTTTTTGTAGTTTGTTTAATTTTGATGTAATGAAAGACTTATGAATGTATTTAGTGTTTCCAAGGCTACTAAACTAATCGGTCTTTCGAGACTTGATCCTTTGTGATCATGCCAATGTTACGAAGTAATGCACCGACTCTGGGTAGCTGGGGTCGGGGCGTTACAGTTGGTATCAGAGGCAGTTTAGTACTAACCTTGGAAGCTAGATTTAGATAAACTCTGATTAGAGCACATAGCCCAAAGATAGACTTTGAGGATTAGTATAGAAGAACTTCCTAGAATTTTAGTATTGTAGAGATGTTGTGAGTTTTCCGAGCAATACATCCCTGTCTGGATACGAGCAGGTAGAGGTGGCTCTGGCACAGATGTACCTAGGGGTAAAACCCGAAAACACCGCTTTGAGCTAGACTCAAACGGGAACTGGTGCACGACAACGGGCCTTGCTGCACTCTTGGTTATGACACTCCCGGGGGATATGCTTAGGATAATTCTCATTTTCTTTACAAACCATTATGTAAGGTTTATGAGTACATACTTCCTCAAAGGAAACATTTCTTTTTATGATTATGGATTATATCCATAAATAGTTCAATTTATGTTAAGTATTATACAAGTATGGAATTATGTATTTTGATTCATAAACTAATCTGGATTATGCCATTGTTTAGAAATGGCGCCTAGTAGAAGGAATGGAAACTGTATCAATGCACGAACTCCGTGTAGGGATTGCCCTCCTGCTCAAGATAATTATTGTGGACCTGGAGATACAACTGGTGCTGATCAACTTATTACCATACTGGGACAACTCACGCAGGTTATGAATAACAACCTTACTCGTATGGAGCACCCTGATTCGCAACGTGGAGGATCAATGCTAGACCGTTTCATGAGGCAACAACCGCCAACCTTCAATGGGAGTACAAATCCTACAGTAGCTGAGCAATGGATAAATTCCTTAGAGAAAATATTCCATGCCTTGGGGAGTAGTGAAAGGGAGAAGGTTGTCATGGCAGTTTACCGCCTCACTGGAGATGCCGATCAGTGGTGGTCACTGATTCAAAACACAAAGGAAGATGATGACGTATCGAATATGGAATGGAGGGAGTTCAAAGAGCTTTTCTTAGAAAAATACTTTCCTCGTGACCATCGAGCAGATATGGAAAGGCAATTTCTGAGTCTGAGGCAGAAGGAGGATGAGAATGTCGCAAAGTATGAGGCTAACTTTACAAGGTTAGCGAGGCATGCTGCCGATTATATACGTAACCCAAGGAGTAAGATTGATCGTTTCTTTGATGGGTTAAAACCATTTCTCCGTCGAGCTTTAGTATCACAATCCTTCTCATCATACGAAGATATAGTCTCATGTGCTATCAAGACAGAAAAGGAATTCTCTAAGTCTTATGACAACAAAGTAAAGCAAGAGAAGAAGAGAACGGTGGAACAAGAGACAGATAAAGGGAAAAAGGGAAAGAAGGATTTTCCATTATGTGATAATTGTGGGAAGAATCACCCTGGTACTTGCCTAAAAGGAATGGGAGTCTGTTATAAATGTGGAGAAAAAGGTCACCAGGCACGTGATTGCAAGGGAAAGAAAGAGGCTGTCAAAGTTGAATGCTACAATTGTAGAGAAATGGGTCATTATGCAAATGAATGTCCTAAGCGTCAAGGAAACTTACCTCAGAAAAGGACAAGGGATCAAGGACAATCTTATGCTATTACTACAGTTGAAGCAGAATAACTAATGTATTGGTGCTTTTGGACTCAAGGATTATATTCTGGTTATAAGAATAATGTAATATATATATATGGATTGTACTGCATTACTTTTTGATTTCAGTAAGGTTTTAATATGATTAAGGTAATCATATTTTTGGTATGTGACAATAAGAGAAACATTTCTTTGTTTGGGGAATCTGATAAATTGATTTTGGAATTAAGAGACCTTTTAGAGAAAGTCTGGACAGAGGTATTTTGGATAACTATAAAGGTTGGAGTGGATTAAGTTGATTTTTGGATAGTATGGTTTAAGGTTAAAAAATTTATGAAGATTATTTTTGGAGTATTATAATACTATAGTTTTAGGAAAAGGACAACCTGCAGGGTGGGGCATAAACCGTCGCGTCAGACAAAGCTGTAGGAATCGAACCCACAATCAAAGTGCGACAGGCCTTTATTTCCTACCACTAGCCTACAGGAAGTCCCTGGTTATTACAAAATAATTTTACTAATCTAAATGGTATGTGTTAACCTTTGGTACCTTATACAATTAGGATAAATAGAATATTTTTGAGTTCTGTTACCATTTGGAGTAAAAGATGGGTTTGTGGTAAAAATTCATTAATGAATGAAAGTATACATAACAAGTATGTATATTCCCTTACGTTCTTAGTAAATCTCCTAAATAAAATCCTCAACATTATAAAAGGTAACTTAAAACAAAAATGTTGTCGGTTAACTTTTCCAACTAGGGATTCAATGACCGTTTAACCAATCACAAGTTTGTGATTTTCTTGTGGTTAAACTTTCTCCTAATCCTGTTTTCTATAACTCCCCATCAGACCTTGATGGTTTGTTTCTCCTCCATATCCATATTTTCATAGAATCCTATAATGGGCTATATCGGGTGACCTTTGTACTTATCCTGTTTTCTTTTAATGTTATATATTTATTAACCTTATTTCCGATGTGGGTTTTCCACAAAGGTATTTTCTATTTTGAACCTTTTATTATCAAAGAAAAATTTCAAATTGCGAGGACGCAATTTATTGAAGGAGGGGAGAATGTAACACCCCGAGCTTCCACGATACGCTTCTCATTCAATAATGAAATAGCTTGCATTGAACGCAACTTCGAGTTCTAAAACACCGCGACAAATCAAAGTAGTCGTTATGAATAGTAATAACCACTTTTTAAAATTATAGAAATTTTATATTTCAAAATGGAATTCATTCTTGTATTCCTAATATCGAAATTAGCCTATGTTGAATTTTTGGCATTTTTCTGAGAACTTCTAATTTTTTATGAATAGTGAAAAATACATAAAAACAACTTTTTTAATCAAAATAATTTATACAGATAAATTATACTATTTAGTGGTTTTAAGGTATAATTAGAAAATATTTTTACCATTTTATCCAATGGTGGTCATTAGAATTAATTTAACATTGAAATTGGACATAAACAATTGCCAAACTTTTGATATAAATTGTTTCTTAAAAACACGCTATTTGTTGTAACAGCGGGAATTAATTATGAAATTAATTAATACAACTTATATGTTTGGAATTTTGTAAAATAGACATCATTTTTGAATTCGGAATATCAATTATAGCTTAGGGTGAAATTTTGGCCTTATTCTGAAAAACTTCAATTTTTGATGAATAGTGAAACCACTAAGTGGTAGTTAAATAACTGATTTTTCGTTTAAATGAAATATTACAACTTCTGTGATTTGATTTTCAAAAATCCGACATACATGGTTGTCATTAAGAAGTAAAATGTGGTTCAATGAGATCAAAATAATTTTTTGGTGAATAGTAACTTTTAAGTTCTTAATCGCGATTAGTGGTAATTAGTGTAGTTTAAGGTATAAATAATACATTAATAATATGAAATGACCTAGACACATGTCCCAACCTCATTGGTTGAGTCATGGCCGACCAAGACAAGCCATGGCCTAACTTGGGGACCCCATGGATCCACTTTTGTTGGGAAATAACATAAATTACTTTTTATTTAATGTTAAAGTGAAAATGACACTAACATAAATTGTTCTACTAAAACAATTTTTAATTGGGGTTATACAAGTCCAAATTTTGATTATAAATAGTCATTGGAAAGCTAAAAAGATTTCCTACATCATAGTATTTGTTTTATAATTTTTAGACATTAAATAAATTAAAGTATTTATGACATAATAATGATGCAGCGATGACATCATTATTTGACGATTTAAATAAAATGAGAAGATAATGCAAAATCCGAGGCTTACACTTGTCCAAAGCCTATTGGATGAAGATATTTCGAAACCTTATCACCTTAGCCTCGAATTATATAGATGTGGGACCTTTAGAATCCGAAAAGCATTTTGAAATAATGTAACATTTCATTACTTTCCAAAAGTGCCCCTCCTCTCCACTTATAAAAGGCCCCCACCTCTCCCACCTTATTCACACCATCAAGCCATTTGGCTCGGCCAAACTCTGCCCAAATACTCTCCCAACATTCCTTCCTTACTCCTAGAAACCTCACTTTGGGCAGAACTCTTCCCAAGGAAGCCTTTAGCTCAAATCAAAAAGAGTTACCCGATTTTGAGGTAATGTCTTTTCTAATGTTGTTTTGTTTTATTTTTCTTCTCCAACCCCCTAAACTCTTTTTATTTACTTCTTTTGTAACAACACCAGTATCTTAAATATACTAGGATGTTGTTATAAGATTTATTTGAGCTACACTTCCACACAACTACATCAAATGGTTAAAGAACATAAGGTTTCCGTGGATGGCGAAATTCTGCCTCCCGAAACGATGATTGTTCAACACTCATTTAACACCTTAAAAGGTGGCCATTATGATGTCACTATTTTTATATATGATATATAATATGTTTATGTTTTCCTTAAGCTTCTGTTTTTTTCATTTTGGGCATACCTTTATGGTTTCCATTATGGGTAAAACACGATATCTTCATTTTAGGAAGCGCGGACTACCGCCCCCTGAAAGTGATTTGATTCGTTAATACCATATGTGGGATGTGTGAAGGATAAAGTTAATGATATTATATATGTTATTATACTGGAATTATAATATACTCTCATATCATTATGATTCCATTCCAGAAAATATTAAATAGAAATGGAAGTAGCGTTCATGCGTACGTACGGCTTACCGTCTCCATGAACGGTGCATTTCATTTCTTACCTCTAAATGTGATGTAATATTATAAATGAATGTATGTACTGGATATATATGACATATATGATATCTAAATCATGAATATAATTCTGGATATAATGGATATTTCACCACATAAACAACTTGTAATTATAAGAAGCTTATTGTTGACTCAAGTACCAAAGATCGACAAAACGACCGTTATTAACTTAAATAATTACATAATGTTCATATCATTGTAATAAGTGATATAATAAGGATAATGAAGTTGAAAATGGTTCTTAATAAGGTATATATTAACTCTAGTTTATTATTCAGGAGGTTAAAGAACGGTTGAGTCAAGTCAGACACGAGGTAAGGGAATTTCTTAACCCAACTTCCATTCTTTGGGTTAATCTCCTACTTTCAAATTATGTCATGATATTATTATGTCCTATTTTGTATTTTTACTTTCTTTATGTGTACCTATAGTGAATACACATAATAGATCTATTTTATTTTAAAAATGATCTTTTTAAGGACTTTGTCTCAATCTCCTTTCATTGAGGCATATTTGGCTTTATACACAACTTTCTTTTATACGGTGTATAAACCCCTTTGACTTTCATGTTTATTCAAAAGGAATTTTTTTTATACGAAGCATTTTACTAAACGACAAAAAGGGAATGTTTTTCTTTCCGTACTTATGCGGCGACAACGACTACTCCGCCGTCGTGACCGTTATTTGAGTTTCGGCTTCCTCTATAAGCCATTTTTTTTTTAAATGAAAAATAAATACAAAGTTTTAACTTTCTTTTATTTTGGTATTGAAAATGGTTTTGAAAGAATTTTTATTATATCAATGTGCTGTATTGATATCTTGTGATTGAAATGTGGAAATGTTATGTTTCCTTTATGCATGTTTTATGTGATACAATTATGTTATGGTTTATGATATGTTTAAACCTATTCATATGAGGAATGCATTGGACTTAATAAGTGACGGGTGGAGCCCGCTATAGCTCCTCGATGCATCGGCAGGTCTCATGAGACAAACTAGTGTCTTGGCACAAGGCCTTGACAAAATTTTATTTGTGGTCTTGGCACGAGGCCTTGGCTACGTGGTTATGATAGTCTGGCATTATGCATTCCATCATTATGAAAGTGGTTATTGATATTGCATGTGATTATTCGACCAGTAGAATATCCATGTGAAGAAGTAAATGGCATTATCTCATTTTACTTTTGCCATATTATGTTGAAGTTCATGTTTAAAAGGCTTTTGTTTTATTTATACATTGCCTTAAATGTTTATGTTTATTTATGAAAGCTTCCGCATTAATGTTATCCTTACTGAGCATTTGAGCTCACCCCTTTCAATGTTTAAAAATTTTCCAGGTTGTGAAGAAGTATTTTATGACTGACTTGCAAGAATAATCAGTGAAGATATGAGTGTGGAATATGAAGACCATGTTTTTTGTAGTTTGTTTAATTTTGATGTAATGAAAGACTTATGAATGTATTTAGTGTTTCCAAGGCTACTAAACTAATCGGTCTTTCGAGACTTGATCCTTTGTGATCATGCCAATGTTACGAAGTAATGCACCGACTCTGGGTAGCTGGGGTCGGGGCGTTACATAACTGGTATAAATAAACCAAAAAAGTGCATCGAACTCTAACAGTACAAAGAAAGTGCTGACGGTAAACTGAAAAGTAAAGGGGCAAAACACGGGCCCAACCAGAAAAGTGCCACAACCCAGCAACAGGATAATAAAAGTAAACAGTTGGAAGGGTCCCCCACCTGGAACCCGACTAAGACCACCGCACGTGGTCCAAGTTCCTGATCTCCTAAGCTCCACTAACGTCACGACCAACCTGTCTGTCGTTTGCAAGGGCACACCAAGTGCGGGAAAATCCCAAGCAGGGGTGAGTATAAAAATACTTAGTAGGATACCCCGAAGGCTCGAGGGAGAAACAAATGAGGTACCAAATCATGAGAAGTAAATCGAATAGGAGGAAGTAAAGGAGTAAAACTGAGAGTGTAATAAAGAGTACATCTCAAACCAACAAGAATAAGTAAGTAGACTCATTAAAACGCAAGGGGTTTGAAATGGTGAGAAGATGATCTTCTCGTCGAGTCTTCGCTACCTATAGCAGGAGAGTATACTCGTCCAACTATGAGATTCTATACACGGA
The DNA here is from genome assembly GCA_963277665.1 of Viscum album. Taxonomy (NCBI): domain Eukaryota; kingdom Viridiplantae; phylum Streptophyta; class Magnoliopsida; order Santalales; family Viscaceae; genus Viscum; species Viscum album. The sequence continues at coordinate 1,368,795,343 of OY728138.1, read as the reverse complement.
TAGCATGTGGCATACCCTGCACATCTTCACCTCTCCTGGAAGGAGATTAACCAAAACCCAAGAAGTGGGTACTAGAACAAGGTATATACACATCTATATGCTCAAACAAGAAGCCTGAACAAGATCATAAGGGGATATCCATCCCGTATCTCATCTCAAGAAAGTGAGTAGCCAACAGTCCCATAAGTAAACACCATCGATGCCCAGCATCCCACACATCTGCCCTGAAATGAAATTTAAAGGGCTCAAATCACCGCACCATGACACAATCTTCTTTGGGAGGCACTGACACGCCTACACAGTTTTAGGTCACGTCGCAAGGACGCGTATCGGTGGTTAATGCACCCCTCGTACTTGAGAGTTCTGGGGGAACATCAAACCACATCTCGCCATTGCCCTGCTGTTGAGAGGTCTCCTTAAAGTCGACAGGCGACCCCCATCCCAGCCCCGCTAAAGGGTAATCCCTGGAAGTCGATGGGTTCCCATTGGAGGGAGACCCGGAAAGAGTCGACAGGTGCCACACTGCCCAGTCCCGTAAAAGGGTAGTCCACTAGAGGGAGACCCTGCTAAATTTCTTGACGAGTCCCAATGCCCAATCCCGTAAAAGAGTACTCAACTGGATGGAGGCTCAGAACTGTCATCAGTGACCACTTCCAAGCCCAGCTGGAGGAGAACCCGGCATCGAGGACCACTTCCTAGCACAGCTGGAGGTAAACTCGGCATCGCGGAACACTTCCCAGACCCGCTGGAGGTAAACCCAGAACCACTCTGGCCATCTCTACTGGATGGTACTGCTCGGTGAACACCTTTTACTATCCATCCCTACTAGATGGTAACCTATTGGCCATTCCTGGTGGATGGTACCTCTCTGGCCATCCCTGCTGGATAGTACCATACTGGTCATCCCTGTTGGAAACAACCTCCTGGCTAGCCCTATTGGAAACAACCTCTTGGCTAGCCCTACTGGAAACAACCTCCTGGGTAGAGGATCGGTGCCCTCATAATGTGTTGGTCACACTGAATCCACAAGTACTCTACCAAGGAACACGAAAAAACTATTTCGGCCAAACCATCGATAATAGAACCAGGGGAGAACCACTCACCCTACAGGTCGAAACCATCGTGAACAGGACTAGGGGGAGACCCGCTCAGCCCTGCTAGTCAAACAATCGAGAATAGAACCAGGGGAAACTCAACCCTGTTGGTCAAACAAAAGAGAACCGAACCAGGGGAAACTCAACCCTGCTGGTCGAACAAACGAGAACCGAACCAGGGGAAACTCAACCCTGCTGGTCAAATAAACGAGAACAGAACCAGGGGGAAACTCAACCCTGCTGGGCAAACAAATGAGTATAGAAGGACCCTCTATGTCGCAAGAGGTCAAAGGTATATATATCAGAACATGGTATGCACATGGGTCCCACATGACGTGTGGCCCCAAGTCATGTCCAACCAAGAACACAATCATTCTCAGGTACAAACAACCACATGTACCTCCAAGCGTTCCCGTATACTCCCACAGTATACCACATTTCCAGCCCAATGTCTATCGTGAAAATGGCACCCAATTTAAACACAATGGCATAAACGTAAAAAATCCAACTTCCACCTCATCGGCCCATGCACTACCAACTACATCTCTTCAAACATTACTTCACTCACATGGGAGTGCATGTGATCACACACCATGGGTCCGCTACAAACACAGTAGGATGAACCTCCACTGGAGAACCCATCATATTTCCACATTTAATAAGATTGCGTAAAAATCTCCACTCACCTGAACAGATTACACCATTGTAATCCTCGCGGAAAAAAATCCGTGATAGACTAGTTACTACTCTCCAACGGATCTCCGATGGAAGAGTCGCCAACACCGCTTTACACCCGAACGACCTCCTGTGATCCCGAGCCTCGGCCCTGAAAACAGTCGGCTGCATATCACCATTATGATCTCCTCGGAAGGACACGTCAAAAGGACTGCTCATTTGAGTGAAACAGATATCTGGAGATAAAAGATGCATTTCGCCGCACCACACACGATCTGTGATTCATGGGACCCACAACCCGGTTCAGAAGCACAACGAACGGATCACATCATTGCGTTCCTCTCAAAAAAGTACACAAGATAGACTATTCACTTGTCCAAAATGGACACCCGGTGAAGGAGATAGAAATTCACCGTCAACACCCAAAACGGCCCTCGCGGGGCCCGCACCAGAATGCATAATTAAAGCAGGTAGATTTCACCAATGTGTTGACATTGGAAAAACACCCAAAATCGACTGGTCGCATGACCCGAACAGACATCCGATGTAAAAGTTACAATAAGCTGCGTGCAGTTCAAAAGATAGGTCGTTGGACTGATGCCTCAACTCTGGTTTCAATGCCCGAAACCATACTAGAAAACTCCTTCTCAATGCCAGGGTCGCAATTCCACTGATAACACACAAAACGGACATTGGATGTGTCCACGCTGTCCAAAACAAGAACGCCCGGGAAAGTGCTAAACCACTTAAAGGCGTGTCGTGCCACTGAGGCCCCCATTTTTAGAGTTAAAAACCTACCAAAACCACCTCAAAAGCTTCGTCTTAACATCTAGAGTACACTGCCGTAGACGACATGAAAAACGGACGCCCGTAGTGGAAATTATGGGTGTCCGAGTTGAGGGGGAAAAGCCACTTGGGCCGGATTAGAAGGGGTGGGCCGGTCCGCCCGGCTTGGGCCGGCCCACGGTACGACCGCATGGGCCGGCTGCGGACCCGCGGTCCACGCACATACCATCCACGAAGGTCGGTCATCCCTTCCGCATGAAGACCCGCGGGACGTGGGTCTTTTCCCCCGCCGTGACCCCGCGGTCACGCGCCCCGGTGGCTCGGCCTCGCCACCTTGAGGTGCCACCTCGTCTGGCCAGCTCCGCCTCGCGCCGCCGCCCTCGTCCCGCCTGGAGCTGCTTCACCTAAGCCGACTGCCGAGGATGCCTCTGCCTGGATCTGCACCGCCACCGCCTTAGCCCACGCCGCCATGACCACGAACCTCCAAAACCCCCAAAACCGACCAAAAAAGCTCCAAAACCACCGGAAACGTCAAAAAATCCCGCGAACTTCTCTGGATGACTGCGAACATGTTGGGACTCGGATTTTGAATCCAAAAAGTGCATTGGGGATCTTGGATCAGCCTCTTCCCAACCACATTGTTTGTTCAATATCCCAACAGCATAACGACACTATAAATGGGATTCAAATAAGGGTTCGGAAATCAAAAACTGAAAACAACGACTGCCTACCTTTTTGGGCGTAGCCCGACACTTCGTGATGATCCGCCAGAATGTTGCGCCTCACTGGAGTGGTAGAGGAGAGTGGGGGAGCTCCTCCTTCTTCTTTGGGAGGATTTGCGCTAGGGGGAAACCAAACAAAGGGGGGGGGGAGTGTTTAAATAGAAAACACTTAAACTCCCTTCCCGTAGGCCCCGTACTCGAACCCTCAGCGGGGTTGATGTTAAGCCTCCCCTAGGGTAAACACCACCTCCCCGAGCACAAAGGGGGACTCAAAATTTTAATCCAAGGACCCATTCAAAATTTATTAAAATCAATTCCCGAGGCCTCCAAATTATGAAGAAGCCCATGGCGGCATTTTTCACAGAGGGCCCGCACCTGTGAAACTTACACCCCTCCTAGGGTAAATGGAATGCTCTGGACTCAACGGTGCCCTTGGTTTTCTGATCCGAGGCACCGTTTAAGTGATACATGAGTTTATCTATTAAATGAATAAATTAATTAATTTAATTATCCATTTAACGTACCACTAACGGGAGAGGGGGCCAAACGCCCCGCGCCGACATGTTTTATGTCGTTTCAAGGGTAAACACCCCATTTCTGACCCATGCGTACACTCAGATTTAGGATCCAAAACACCGTTTAGGAGTTATCCTATTTATTTGGAAATCCCCGTGTGAACGCGTTGAAAATTTAATTCCGGCCACACCAGGGCTTGGAATCGCACGCCGTCTAAAGGCGCTGCTTTGAAATAACATCCAGAATATTCCCTAGTCTTTTATAGAAAAAACCGGGTTCTTACAATATCCACCATGGTTGATCATATGGTCATATGGTCACTTCAATTTCCATGGATTTTATTGACTATAGATAAGATTCATAGTCATTTCAAAACATAAGAAAACACCCACCATTTTCCTGAAATATAATTATATTTCATAAAAATTACGAAATAATAAAAATAACAGAAACCCGAGTTCATCTTTTTAAATAGGGAATTTATGGACTACGCCAACAATCACTTGATTAACTAGAACATATTTTGATATTAAATCACTAAACCTATTAGAATAATTGAGGAGTTATCTTTGACCATTCCCTATAAGTAATTCTATTCTATAAAAACAGACATTTCATGTCATATTTCTTTTCCATCCTAGGAAAATGAATGAATAAATGTCATTGGTGTCCAAACGGGTGTAATATAATGAATTTTCTAGCTGAGAGAGATATATTACCCCATCAGTTGGGTCATAATTCATCATTTATCAGTGGATAATTAATGGGTCTAAGCATGGGAATCTAAAAAACAGTAATCGATTACCATTCAATCTAACACATTGCATCAAGATAAATCCTTTATGTTTTATCATATTTCATCGAGTCTCTATTCCTTCATATTTCTTTCTTATCATATTTCATTACATCAATAACTCTATATTTGGATTCCCTTATATTCTTTCAGTCAATATGCCACCTTTGGGATTTCTTAGGAACCATACATCATTACCAAGATTCTTCTCTTAGATTAATCTTAATCTAGACTCATACTATATGTAAAAACAATAAATTTTTATTCACATGATTCATCGACCATGTAAGGTACTTTCAGGTATAACATATTCATTATTCCCTCATATTTACCTTAATATGAGATTCTATTTTTCGTTTTCATTATTTTCCTTGAGTGAATATGTTACTCATGACTTCCTTATTTACAAAGAGTTGATATGTTCATATGAGTTCCATCATTATAATAGTTGCATATATTCCTTTTTATTTTCTTATATAGGGATTCTACTAAAAAAAATCACAAAAAATTCCTTAATGTACCTTGATACAATATACTCATATTTTTTCCCATATATGGGCCTCCTCCTAGTTATATTTCTCGAAACATATTTTCAGCAGACTCACTAACTGAGTTAGGTACCTCAAAGAAACATCTCTGTGTAATCCAATTAAAAATAATATCTTATTCCATATTGTAATGTGAATGTTCTTATGATATCTATGGTTTCTCAAATTGATAATGAATCTTTTGTGATTAGAGATCCCGAATGATCATTCAGTCAGTATAATAAAAGTGACTCCATTGCATAACACCATTTAAATTATAATTCCTAAACATATTTCCAATATATCTAGGTTCTAATTCCAAAATAAAAATTGAATATGTAGGATTCATCTTATTGGTCCAAATCCAAAACCATTTCCCACATATAGAAGTGCTGAACATTATGTATTTTTATTATTTTTCATATAGGAAACATAAGATTCCACTTTTAGGTTAAATCAAACTCCAAAATAACAACGACCCCATGGATAATTTTAAACTACAGAGTAAAAAAATATGTCTATAATCAAATGCATCATAAATTAATAACATAATACTAGATAACATTTAATAAATTTATTTGTTCACATCAACACATGGTTTCCAAAAGATCATTGAAATAGGGGAATAAAATCCCTGAATTGGAATTAGGAATGATTATTGAACATACCATAAACCTTTGAACGAGTCCAATAGTAGGTAATAATCCCCCACAAAAGAGAATGGTGATATCTAATTCCCATCATCTTGACTAATGAATTTTATATGATATAACATATAATGTACATTTGATTGTCTTATTTTGGAAATTAGGTCCTCATTAGGATCATATGAGTTTCAGTGTGAATTATATCAAAAATAGAATTTTAAAATATTACAAATTATTTTTTAGAATTTATAAACCTTTAATTTTGATGAAAAACCAAAAAACACACCTTTATTCTTTTGTTTTTTAAACATGATGTTATTCCCATTGTGAGAATAATGAATTTATTTCCATGAATTTGAATTTAATATAAAGTTTTATTGTATATATTAACATATTTTTAGGGTGTCTTCCCTTCATCTAGATATAATAAATCACATTTATTGATATAACTTATTTTATGAACTAATTTCATCTAAGATGGATCCATTAAATTATTTATAATGAGAATTAAACCATCCATGTTTTAAATGATCTGATTTCTCCTATAAATGTAATTATTTTATTATGGATTCATTATCATTGAATCATTGTGTATTATCACATGGTTCTCAAAATATTATTCCAACAAATTATTAATGAATTATGTAATATATTTATCCAATAAGACATATAATTTCATCTTATAATATTGGTCAACTACCTATGGTATCATTTAATACACATGAAGACATAATATTTCCTAGAGATTAACAAATTCCATGACTTCCTACTATAATAATTAATAAATATGATATAATTAATTTTTCAATCAAATAATTCGAGTGATATTGGTCTATAAAATTCAATGCGAACTAACTCATGAAATCTTATTGAATTTTAATCCTTTAACATGAATGTACATTAAATGTTTTTCTAATTATAAAAAATGTGAGTGACATCATTTGGACATGAACATATATGAAATTCACCTTCATTCCTGACTAATAAATCAACAGAATTTGGGATCATGTGTCAAATCATTATGTTACACAATTTATTATATTCTTCATTAGATTGATTTAAAATATACACTTCTCCACTAAATTGGGAGAGGATCCCCTTGGAATACATCACTCATTTCACAATAATAATGTATTTTTATTTGATGATGAATTGTTTTATATTGAAATTTACTCTATGTTCTTTGTCAAGTAATTGTATTACCCATTGAAACATTTTGTCCAGGGTCTTCAACCACGTAGTTATCAGTGTGACTCAAGTCATTTACACTAATGTTTTATTATATTAAAGCCAAATATCTTCAAAAATTCAACAATACAAAAAAAACATAACATTGAAAAATATATTTTATTATCATGTGATTATTTTGGTCTCATTTAATATTTGATGTTTATCCACTATGAAGGATCTAAAATATAAACTAATTTATCCCTTTCAATGTAACATATATTTCATTCAACAAATAAGATATTAAATTTTTTTATTAGATTTAAATGCTTTTATTCCTTAATTTTTAAATGATATTTTCCCCTCAGGTTCTATTGGAAGATCATGGTTTTGTTGTCCTACACGTTGATTATGACTTTTTAGCTCTCTTAATAAATAATCCGACCTTTGAGATCTCCGTATTTGTATATCATTTGAAGAACACATTTACATATTTGAGAAAAAGTTAATATATTTGTGTCCTTAACATTAAAAAAAATAAAAAGTATATCTTAAAATGTATTTAGCATAATATTATTTTTCTCATATTAATTTCTTTTCTTGGGCCCAAAAATTATGTATTTTTTGAAAAAAACATATAAATTTTTCCAATATTTCAAGGAAAAATAATACCATATTTTTATTTTATTATTTCATATATTTATTTCCAATTTTGTTTGATTTTAGATCATTTGTAATCACTTAAATAATCTTTTCTCATTGCGGTGGTTTCCTTTGGATTTAAATCAAACTCAAAGGATTTATAAACACAATAACATCCAGAAACATATTTTCCATTTTTATCGAATAGATAATATTTTTTGAAAGTATTTATATCATTAATTGACACCTTATTATCCAAATTATATATTTATATAACACATATACTCTAACATACTAATGTAATTCTAAGAGTAATAAGCCTTTTGTGATTAATGAGCATTCATCCAATTGATGCAAATTCAATATCCTCGATCATTTTAATAGGAGATTTCATAGAATTTATCAAGGCATAAACAATCATGGTCTACTCTTCTATTTGAATCAATATATCAATTTATTTATCGTATTTACAATTATTTATAAATTTAATTGATTATTTAATTCCAATAATATATGATTTTTCATCTTATTATTACTATAGATATAGATTTTAATCACATACCTTTTTTTAAAAGGTTGGGGCCGAAGCCTCATTTTATTATTAATGCAAATCAAAAACCTCTTTTAACTGGGTAGTGGGAGACCCATTACATAGCCCGAAGTCCCAGTGGGCTTGTATCCCATTACATAGCCCATAAGCCCAATTTTTTGGCCCAATTTCCATTCTGTGAATACTAACCCGGCTTCTACAGTACCCGCACAGTACCGCCGCTGCAACAGTGCCCTGCCGCCACAATAGTACCCACCGATCTACAGTATCACCACTACTACAGTACCGCTACAGTACTACTACAGTAACCTGTGCCCAATGGGTTTTGAACCCCCATTTTTCTTCTTTTATCCTCCCAGACATAAAATTTCATTCTGAGAAACTTATTCTTCAATTGTGATGTTTACACATCCTTAAATATAATTGATTTTATCCCTGATTTAATCTAATTTAATTTTTTATATAAATCAATAAAAACATACGTAGTGATTTATTTACATTTCTTAAACACTAACAGATCCATTTATTCAATGTTGGGACTGTTTTATAAATGAATGTTCTTAATTTTAAATAATTTCTATGATGAAATATTCTAAATGTTCATACCCATAAATGAATTATTCACAGTTCTTCAACTACATCAATATATCTTAATTTATTTTGTAATATTACTTAGATATACTCAAATTTTTGAATAAAAATTAAATATATTGGAATTTTTCTTTCAAATAGTTATTTTCCCCATTAATGTTTTTGATAAGATGAAATAGAACACGTAATAAATATCTCTTTATTTGCGATAGTATTACACTATCATTTTCTTCATTATCTCTAATTTGACATAGAGAAAATGTATAATTATTACACCTTAAGAAATAATTTTATTTAATAATTTATTTGTTATATTTTTAAGGGTTTGTGATGGGTGATGAAATAGTGTCTAAAATAATTTATAATAAATTCCACTTCTATATATGTCTCCTTTGTCAAGGAAACAATATCATTTCACCTTATCTATTGCAAAATTATAGTTTTATTAAGACTATCTAGAGTCACCATCCTTCGGTCATTACCTTTGATCACTATTACCATATTGTTTAAATGTGATAGTAATATTTTATAGATTATATTCATGATATTGAGATTATCAATTATTTCTCTGTGCTTAAGAATATAATGTAAAATAAGGTTCAACCACTCAAATAATTCACTAACAAAATCATTCACGTTCATCTTTTTAAACTTTTACATTTTCCAATAAACCAAAAATTTAACTTCACATTCCCTAGAATATCATTGATACACGCAGTTATGTTTTTTTACATATAATGTTATGACTTAAATGACATAACATTTATGTAAATGACATTAGATAATACTCTAAATAATAAATTGACTCATTTATATTTTGAATCAATTACCTGTAACACCGTGAGATTTTATGAGAAATATTCTTTTTAATTTCTTTCATGTCTTTTTTGTATGCTTCACCAGGATTAGGTGGCGCTATATGCAACACAAAATTAACTTGTAGTATATGCAACACTATTCTTGGCTTGTGATGCACAAAATTTCAATTTTTTTGAGTAAAATTCATTTTACACAACACCATGTATAGATTTTGATCAATGTTTAATAGAACTATATTTTGAGTATGTTATACTCAACAGAAAAGGAATATTTCCCTACACGTAACCCTGACTTCGCATGCGTTACATGCAAGAGCGACCTTCCTCAATCGCGTGTGTTGTATGCAATACCGAGTTTCACTAAACCGCGATAGATTGTTATAATATTATTATGAACTAGACATTTTGAATAGTATTAACCACATTTTGAATTTTATAACATTATAATTTATCATACACATTTTCTGGAATGAGGTATGAGAACACAATCAATTTTTCAGATAAAAAAAGTATTTTTCAAAAAAAGCAGTTTTGCCGCCTTTTGATGGCACACCCATTTTAAATATAATTTTTGAAAATTTTATAATTTCAATTTTACAAAATAAATTTCTTCTTATTGAATTAGGATATAAAAATTTACATTGGATAAAGTTTTGATATTTTTCTGACAACATTCTAATTTTGATGAATAGTAAAACAAGCTAAATTTTATTTATAAACTTTTTTAATCGGGATAATTTATACGGTTAAATTATAAAATTAAACTATTATAACGTAAAAAATGAATATATTTTTACCATTTAATATAATTTATGTCATTAGAATTAATTTTACATTGAATTCAAAGGTAAAATCAATTCAATCTTTTTCAATGTTTTAAACAAAAACCCATTTTCTCTACAACGAGATTAATTTTAAATTAAATGCTGCAAATTCTATGTGTTGAATATGGAAAAATGGATTCAATATTTGGAATCATTTGGTACAAATTATGTTAATATGCTACTATTTATTGTTGGGCATTATGAATAGTAACTATGGTAAATTTTATTTACCATAGATAATGGTAAATTAGGTAATTAAGTGTAAAAATAATACTATAAAATTTTCCTAAAACTTGTATTAATATAATTGGATTATTATATTTCGTCCTAAAATATACTTGGGTCGAAGTGGTATCTATTATAAACCACTTGTATGTGATTAAGACCTTTAATTTATTTTATTTAAATGAAAGTGAAATATGCCTCACTCAAACATTAATAATTAAATTATTGGTAATATAAGGTTATACAGAATATAAATTAGGTTATAAATACTTATTTACAAGATAATTTTTTTTTATTTACCATGGTAATTTATTTTTAATTTTTTAATAAATATATAATTACCTTAATAGCTTATACATTAATGATGCCGAAATTATTAATTTAGTGAAAAATCAATAATATGGTTTTTATTAAACTAAAAATACCCATTAAAAGTCAAAACACTTGTAAAAAACTTATTGTTAATGTACATATAAACCATAATAATCCAAATGTCTTATTGTTTACCATTTTTAGCCTTATAAAAATGATTATGACACTTATATTATTTTATTATAAATGATGTCAATATTGTCACCTTCATAATTTAATAAACATAACATTTTAAAAGATGAGTGTAGTAGAAGATAAATTCGAGTAAAAGAACTATTATAAAAGATATTAGATTTATATTCATCATAGTATTTTATTTTCAATTTTTATGAAACAAATAATTATATTAAATAATTAGAAACCAATGTTGTAGTAATTATTTTATTAAAAGAAATATCAAATAAATGGTTTAAAAAAAATTAAAATAAATCTTATATTAACTAGTTAATATACTCCCAGAAGTTTTTAGAAAAATATGACATGATAAGAAGCTATTAAATATTTTGGTTCGAATATATTTTCTATGTGTATTTTATTTAAATTCAAATAAATGAATAGTGTCAAAATTTACGGTATTGGTATTTTATAAATATAACATATCATTAAATTATTTAAAAATCACATGAATATTTAAAAATTAGAAATTTAAAATTATATGCTCTACAATGTTATAAAGTATCCAAATATGGAAAATTTACAACATATAATTATGTATTTAAAACAATTAAAAATTTAGAATATTATTACCACAAATAAAATTTAATAGATTAAATTAGGATAAATCAAAATTATAAGGATTAAAATACACATAAAATATGTCTAAATGTTATTGGATGATGATATTACAACCCTATATCATCTCATATTCTAATGGAGTAAATTTTAATGGTTTTATGTGGGTTTTGAATTTATTATAAATTAATATTTTTTAGGTTTCCAAAGGTGCCCCTCTTATCCCTTATAAAAGGGAACCTCCTCCCTCTCCACGTCACACAAATTTTGAGCTTTCAAATTCATCCAAACCCTACCTATTTCACTTATCCACTTCCATAGAGACATACTATAGGTATTTTTCTTCTTCTAAGACCAACTTTAGTGCCCTAATAGGAGGTTAAGAGGAATCGTGTCGAAGAAGAGGTAATATTCTTTAACGATTATTTCAAACATATTTCTTCTCCTAATTCCTCTAGATGAGTTGTTTAATTATTAAGTAACAAATCCAGCATCAATTTTATACTGATATGTTATTATGAATATGAAACAACTATATTCTATCTTCTATCCATCCTATGAAAAAATGAAATCACCACGCGTGTATATGTACGACTTTCCGTCTCCACACCGTGGTGTAATCTTTTATTTCATCACTAACATACATGGATGGGTATAAAGATGGAAGAAATAAATATATATAATTATATTAAAGTTATATTTATTCTGAAATATTATACATCATACACTTCAATACAATTCCACAATCATGGGAATGATATCATCGCTCGTGCGTACGTACGACCTACCTTCTCCACGATGTGACGCGACTCATTGTATAAGATCATCATTGATTAATGATTATATAAATGAATTTAATTAATAAATATGAAATATATTACACTAATACTATTATGTAAATTATTTATCTATAACCGAAAAAGAGGAATAAGAATTTATTTAACAAAACACGCATAAGAACATAAAGCAATGAACACCCGAAAAACTAGTAGCAATGAAATATTACTATTAAGAAGATAATAATATGACCATATATGATATCATAACAATGAATATGATTCTAGAATATGTCAATGACATTATTTAAATCATTATACATTAGGTTTAGATACGTACAAATCATATCGAACATATGGTAAGGGATAATTATTCCAATCTCATTCTTATCTGAGATTGTTTATTTGTAAGTATTTAATAGGGTTATGTTTATCATCCTTGCCCATGTTTTCTAAAAATGTTTTCATAAATTGTTTAATATTCCTCTATGTATGTTCATAGTCATGTTTACCTTTTTGACTTTTAATACATGGTATGTAGGGAATCATTATTTTGTTTTCCATTCGAGGTTCCTTTTGACTTTTTTGGTAACTGTTCGAGGATAATATTTTTTTAACTTATACGGAATGAATGGATTTTTACGGTTTCATAATGACATTTTTTCATGAAAATTACTATAAAATATTTCATGATTATTTTCAATAAAATCATTTTCATTTAAAATTGCATGGCATTTTGTGAAAAGAATATTATTTTGAAGAAGAATGGATATTTTACTCAAGAATTCATTTCATGTGTTTTATCAAAACTATTTTCCATCTAAGATGACATTATTTAGCATGTTTATGTTTCAAGTATAATGTATCTATTATTTACATGGTTTTATTTTTATTATGATGAAATGATATCCATTTGTTTTATATTGATTACGTCCTAATGTGATGATGTTTATGAAACCCATTTTATTCTTTGGGTTATGATGAATGATTTATGATTGTTTTGTGGCACACGTAAGAATGATTTCAATATAAGATGGGCGGGACCTGTATCTCCTTCCATTGATTTGGGTAAATAATTAAATATCATTAGAGATATACATTGCAGGAATGACAAGGAAATATGGTTCTGTAATACAGGTCTAGAACGGTATGTAAACCCTGTTCAGTATTGGACATTGTCCACTCGGATGGTCTCGACAGCAATGCCTTGGCTACTATGGAAATAATATAATGTGATTAAGGGTTTTCAACAATTACAGGTTTTATTCCCATGATATTTTATCATGATTAATTTTCCTTTATAATCTATGTCTTATGTACTTCCATGTTTTATGTCATTCTCAAGATTTTGATGTTTAGATTTTATGGTCATGTTTTTACGTTCAAATGTTTATGGATTGTTTTATGTTCTCCATGTTTACCCTTACTGAGCATTTGAGCTAACCCTTTTTATGTTTCCTTTTCCCCAAGATATAAATAAATGTTTTAGGTAAAAAAAGGGAAAACATTATGGGCGATGTTGAAGATCATTCACCATGATTAGAAGATTTTGTTACGAGTTTCCAAGGATACAAACTAAAACAATCTATGGGTGTCTATTTTTGTCATGTATTAAGTTTTCCACAGAAGTAATGTAATGTCCATATATGACATGCTTTTGGTCTCTATAGTTGGTATAAGAGTGAAGGTTTAGTCAACCTTTGGAAACTTGGATATGAAAACTTTAGTGAGCTCCCTAGAGATATTTCTAAGGTATGTCTAGGGATGTCCCTATGGTTAATTATACGTATAGGTTATAGTCCTAGAATTATGGTAACAATATTTGAATTAAATTAAACCTAAGATGGTTTATATTGAAGGTACACCCCCTTTTTTATATTGTTTTCCTAGCATGATTTTTTCCTCTCACACTATTCTTATTGGGTTTTAGATGATGGATGGATCCCAAAGGAACCATGTGGATCAATGTAATGTCCAATGCAATAATTTCCCTCATGTACAAACCAATGTTATGGGATATGGAGTGAAAACTCTTATTGTAACTATTACACAAGATATTGAATCATTCTGGGAGTCTAAATGAGCAGAGAATGGAACAATATTATATCAAGTCCTTCATAAGGCAATGTCCACCTTTTTTCAGTGGGTCTTCCGATCCACTTGTTGCTGAACAATGGATTTGTACCATTGAAAATATATTTTCCATACTTCACTGTTCAGAGCATAAAAAAGTCATTTTGGTTGTTTAATGGTTAAAAGGTGAAGCAGACTAGTGGTGGACTCTAATTTAGAATACAAGGCCCCAAGATGAAATTGAATCCATGGAATGGGACGAGTTCAAGAACTAGTTTATCAATAAGTTCTTCCCTCATATTCTTCAAAAAAAGATGGAAAATGAGTTCCTTGAGATTAAGAAAAAGGATGATGAATCTGTTGGTATATACAAGGAACATTTTACAAGGCTTTCAAGGTATGAATCTGACTTTATCATCCAACCTGAAAATAATGTTGATTGATTCTACATTGGCTTAAAACCATGTCTTCAAAGGGAATTAGCTATAAGAGGCTTCAGTAACTATGATGAAATTGTACATTGTGCTATCAAGGTAGAACTTGAATTTGGTGTTACATATCCATCTCATGGTTTTGACAAGAAACGAAAGAAGGAGTTCAAGGAAAAATCTCAAAAAAAATGGTGAAAAATACGATGGTTTCATCATGATCAAAGGGAGGAAAGAAGCATGGTAGAGATTGTCTTAAAGGGACAAGAAACTGTTTTATGTGTGTAATAAAAGGTCATCGAGTAGATGAGTGTCAATGTAATGGGAAAAATCTAGCTAATGATGTGAATTGAGAAAAGACTACTGAGAACGCACCACCAACACTTCAATGCTACAAGTGCAAGGAAATAGGGAATTATGCTAACCAATGCCCTAATACAATAGTTAATGATGATTGACATCAACAACCTCTTCAGGAAAAGGACAAAGGGAAGTCACATGTGATCACTATTGGAGATGTTGAGTATGACAGGGATATGGTGGAATGATTAACTGTTTATGTAATGGGATTCCAAAATAATGTTGTGAAATCTCATTTATAGTATCATGGAATTTTGGAATATCGATGTATTGGTTTATTGTGGTTTTCAATAATTATATGGTATCGGTAACCATAAGAAGTAATTAAAATATTTTTGTAATGAAGGTGATATGTGCATAATGAAGGGAAAAGGAGAAAAATAATATGTTTGATATTATTAATGAGCTCATGACTGATATAAGGACAAAGAGATATCATGGTTTCTGTATATAGAAATTTTGGGATTTTGGTATGTGGAAAGAGTTAAATTTTGATAGCATTCATGTTTTCACTATGGTTCAATGGGTATTCATTTTAAGAAAGAATACATGATTAAGGTATTCACATGTTTGGAATGTGACCAACAACATGATATATCTTATGATATATGGGGGATAAATGATGGTATTCACATTCTTGGTAGATGAATATTCTAGTACTTGTTTTCTTTATACTATGAGATTGGACAGAAGTATTTTCAATAAGCCTAAAGGATGGAATAGATTAATTTAGAAATTATAAAGTTTTTCTTAAGGATATAACTTTTGTATTTTATTTCTAAAATGTTATAATAGTATAGTTTAAGAAAAAGGAAAACTTGTAGGACGGGCGACAACCCGTCGCATCGGACATGGCTGTAGGAATCAAACCCACAACCAAAGTGAGATTGGCCTTTATTTCCTACCATTAGCCTACAGGAAGTCCCTGGTTTGTAGAAAATAGTTTTATGGTATGATAGATGAAGTATAAGTCCATTTTTGGAACCATATATTATTAACCTCACCGTAGATGAACTTATGTATATTTAATATCTTATGCTAACCTTTTTGTGATAGAGACAGATGGAATGGCCTATCATTCTATCGCATGATCTCCTCATACTTTAAGAATGAAAAATTCAACCTCATTTCTTTTAAATACAAGATTATGTGGAAATTGTTCATGGAATAACCAAATATGATATTACACTAAAATCAAGTATGTATTTCTCATTGTGCAAAAATTCATCAATTTTAAGTAAATGATCTTGAAATAAAAAATGTTGTCCTAGTACCCTCATATCTAATGATTCATATGGTACTTAGATCATCCCAAATTTATGGCTTTATGATTGTTGGTTTTTACATAGCCATGTCCTCTACCACTCTTAATCAGAAGTTCATGGTTAGATTTCTCTTCCATATCTATATTTTCACCTATACTATTCTATGTGGAAACCTTTTGATGAGTTACTTTGGGTATTAGTTATGTTTTTAATGTTTATTTTTAAAATTATTTTTTAGTATTCCTTTTTACGATTTCGGTTTCTATGAAATAAACTTTCAAGTAGAAAACCATTTTTGACCTCGACGAATTTCGAGGGAGAAATTAATTTTAAGGGGGGTAGTAGGTAACACACCAAGAGTTTAGGAGAATTATTACTTTTAATTTCATTGATGTCTTATTATGTATGATTTACCAGTATTATCTTTCGCTACTTGCAATACTGTATTATCTTGTAGTATACACAACACTATTCTTGGCTTGTGATGCACACAATTTCAAGTTCTTTCGAATAAAATTCATTTTACACAACACCAAGTATATATTTTTATCAATGTATAACTAAACTATATTTTGAGTATGTTATACGCAACACCAAAGGAAGAATTACCTACAAACAACCCTCACTTGGCTTGCATTACATGCAAGAGCGACCTTCCTCAAAAGTTTGTGTTGTATGTAATACCGAGTTTCACTAAAGAACGATATATTGTTATAATATTATTATGAACTAGACATTATGATTTGTATTAAACAAATTTTTAATTTTATAACATTTTTATTAATCTTACACATTTTCTAGAATGAGGTATGAGAACAAAATCAATTTTTCAGATAATAGAAATATTTTTAAAAAAATACAGTTTTTCCTCCTTTTGATGGAACACTCATTTTTAATCAAATTTTTGACAAGATTATAAGTTCAAATTTCCAAAGTAAACTTTTTCTTTTGAATCAGGATATAAAAATTTACATTGGATAAAGTTTTGATATTTTTCTAACAAAATTCTTATTTTGATGAATAGTAAAAACATGCTAAATTTTACTTAAAATCATCTTTTTTAATCGAGATAATTTATATGGTTAAATTATAATATTAAATTCTTTTAAAGTAAAAATAGAATCTATTTTTACCATTTAATATAATAAATGTCATTATCATTAATCTTACATTGAAAACATAGGTAAAATCAATTCAATCTTTTGCAATGTTATAAACAAAATCCCATTTTTTTCAACAATGAAATTCATTTTAAATTAATTACTAAAACTTATATGTTTTGAATTTGGAAAAAAGGATTACATATTTGGAATAATTACGTCCAAAATATGTTAATAGGATAATTTTTATTTTTGGTCATTATGAATTGTAACTATAGTAAATTTTATTTACCATAGTTAAAGGTAGGTAATTAATTGTAAAAATAATATTATAAAATTATCCTTAAATTTGTCTTAATATATTTTGATGATTATATTTCATCCTAAAATATACTAGGGTCTAAATGGTATCTATTAGAACCCACTTGTATGTGA
The DNA here is from genome assembly GCA_963277665.1 of Viscum album. Taxonomy (NCBI): domain Eukaryota; kingdom Viridiplantae; phylum Streptophyta; class Magnoliopsida; order Santalales; family Viscaceae; genus Viscum; species Viscum album. The sequence goes on along the minus strand of OY728138.1, from coordinate 1,368,777,225 downwards.
TTAAGACCTTTATTTTATTTTATTTAAATGAAAGTGAAATATGTCTCACTCAAACATTAATAATTAAATTAATTTTAATATAAGTTTATACAGAATATAAATTCTATTATAAATACTCATTTTAATTATAATTTTTTTTTTCATTATCATGGTAATTTATTTGTAATTTTTAATAAATATATAATTAACTTAATAGCTTATACATTAATGATGTTGAAATTATTTATTTAGTGAAAAATCAATAATATAGTTTTTATTAAACTAATAATACCCATTAAAGCCCAAAAACCTGACAAAAACTTATTGGTCGTGTACATATAAACCATAATCATCCAAAGGTCGAATTGTTTGTCCATTTGGAGCTTTATAAAAGGGATTTGATACTTATATTTTTTTATTTTAAATGGTGTCAAAGTTGTCACCTTCATAATTTAATAAAAATAACTCTTTAAAAGTTGGGTGTTGTAGAAGATAATTTTTACTATAAGTATTATTATGAAATATATTAGAAATATATTCATCATAGTATTTTATATTTAATTTTTACGAAATAAATACGTATATTAAAAAATTATACAGAAATGTTTTAGTAATTATTTTATTAAGATAAATATCAAATAAATGGTTTTAAAAATATTAAAATAAATATTATATGAACTAATTAATATTCTAAAAGAATATTATAGAATAATATAACATGTTAAAAACCTATTAAATAATTTTTTTCAAATATATTATCTGTGTGTATTTTATTTAAATTCAAATAAACGAATAGTGTCAAAATTTACACTATTTGTATTGTATAAAAATAAAATCTTATTAAATTATTTAATAATCAAAAAAATATTTAAAAATTACAAACTAAAAATTATATGGTTTAAATATTTATAAATTATCCAAATATGGGAAATTGACAACATAAGAAGGTATTTATAACAATTTAAAATTTATAATATTATTACCAAAAATAATATTAAATATATTAAATAAGGATAAATCAAAATTATAAGGTTTAAAATAAACATAAAACGTGTCTAAATGTTATTTTTTGATGAGATTAAAACCCTATATCATCTCATATTCCAATTGAGTCATTTTTAGAGGTTTTTATGTGAGGTTTGAATTTATTATAAATTAATATTGTTGAGGTTTCCAAATGTGCCCCTCTCCTCCCTTATAAAAGGCGACCTCCTCCCTCTCCACTTTACACTAATTTGGAGCTTTAAAATTCATCAAACCCTGCCCATTTGAGTTATCCACATCCCTAGAAACATACTAGAGGTCATGGTCTTCTTAAAAGACCAAATTTAGTTCCCTAAGAGGAGGTTATGAGGAGGCGCGTCGAAGAAGAGGTAATATCCTTTACCAATTCTTTCAAACTTATTTCTTCTCCTACTTACTGTATATGTGTTGTTTCATTATTAAGTAATAACGCAAGTATCACTTGTATACTGATATTTTATTATGAATATGAAACAACCATATTCTATATTCTATCCATCCTATGAAAAAAATGAAATCACCACGTATGCGTACGTACGGCTTACCGTCTCCACGTCGTGGTGTAATTTATTATTTGATCACTAAGAAACTTGGATGTGTATAAGGTTGGATGAAATATCTATATATGGTTATTTTAATGTGACTTAAATTCTTAAATATTATACACCATACACTTTAATAGAATTCAACAATCATGGGAATGATATCATCACTCGTGCATATGTACGGCCTACCGTCTCCACGATGTGATGTGACTCGTTCTACATGATATTCATTGAATAATGATTATATAAATGAATTTAATGAATAAATATGATATATATTACACTAATACCATTATGTAAATGATTTATCTATAACCTAAGAAGAGTAATTAGAATTTATTCGACAAAACACGCATAAGAACATTAAGAAATGAACAACCGAATAATAAGTATCAATGCAATATTACTATTATGAAGATAATAATATGTCCATATATGATATCATAACAATGAATATAATTCTGGAATAAGTCTATGAAATTATTTAAATCATTATTGAAGTGGTTTGGATATGTACAAAGCATATCAGACGTAAGGTAATGGATAATTATTCTAATCTTGTTCTTATTTGAGATTGTTTAATCGTATGTATTTAATGGGTTTATGTTTATCATCAATGATAATGTTGTCTAAAAATTCTTTCACAAAATGTTTACTATTATTCCACGTATGTTTAAAGTCATGTTTACCCTTTTTTTAATTTTAGTACATGGTATGTAGGGAATTATTCTTTTGTTTACCATATGAGGAACTTTTTTACTTTTTCGGTAAAAGTACGAGGAGAATATATTTTTTAACTTATACGCCCTGAATAGATTTTTACGGTTTCATAAAGCCTTTTATCCATGATGATTACTCTACAAGATTTCATGATTATTTTCAATAAAATCCTTTTCTTTTAAAATTGTGTGGCATTTTGTGAATAGAAAATGATTTTGAAGAAGAAATGATATTTTCTTCAAGAAGTAATTTCAAGTGTTTTATAAAAACTATTTTCCATCTATAATGAAATTATATAGCATTTTTATGTTTCAAATATAATGTCTCTATTATTTACATGGTTTGATCTTTATTATGTTTAAATGATATCCATTTTTTTAAATGGATTATGTGACGATGGGATGATGTTTATGGAACCCATTTTATTCTTTGGGTTATGATGAATGATTTATGAATGTATTGTGGCACACATAAGAATTATTTAAATATGAGATATGTGGGACCTATATCTCCCTCAAATGCATTGGGTAATTATTTATATCTTATGAGATAGATATGGATGGAACGTCATGGAAATCTAGTTCAGTAATACAGGGATGGAACGACAAGTAAACCCGGTTCAGTAATGGACTTTGTCCACTATGATGGTCTGGGTAGCAATGCCTTGGCTACTATGGAAATAATATCATGTGCTTAATGGTTTTCCACAATTACATTTTTTATTCCCATGATACTTTATCATGATTAATGTTCCTTTATGATCTATACCTTATGTAATTCCATGTTTTATTTCATTGCTCAATATTTTGATGTTTAGATTTTATTCTCAGGTTTTTACGTTCAAATGCTTAAGGATTATTTTATGTTCTCCATGTTTACCCTTACTGAGCATTTGAGATCACCCTTTTTATGTATTATTTTATCTAGGATATAAATAAAGGATTTAGGTAAAAAAGGAGTATAACTTTATGGGATATGTTGAAGATCATTCACCATGATTAGAAGATTTTGTTCTGAGTTTACAAAGACACTAAACTAATATGGTCTTTGGGTGTCTATTTTTGTCATGTATTATGTTTTCTTCAAAATTAATTTAATGTACATTTATGTCAATATTTGGGTCTCTACATTACCCATTTCTATTTATATGATAATATTCTTATATTTTTGTCGATAAAGATCCAACATATGGTATCTAAAAAAAATTCCATTCCAGAAGATGGAAAATATTGCTACATATGATTCAATTATAATTTGGAACTATTTCTGTAAAACATCACAATCCACATATGTTTGAAGGCCAAAATAATGGTAGAAAACCTAATATGGTGTAGGTTAAATTAGAGTTAGATGATCATTTCCAATGAACAATAATTATCCTTCTCCACAGTTATATGAAAAATCCATTCCTCTAATAACATATATTTACTTATATAGTGAATAATAAATGGGAAATGATATTTCAACTGGTTCACAAACAACTAATATGATTTAAGGATCCAACCCTAGTGATGTTCCAATGCATCTAAGACACTATATTTAATTCTTGCATCATAAATTTTAGAGAGTAAGTGCTAAAATAACATGTCTAAAACCCTCAATGAAACAAATAAATCACTATTATCAACCACACATATATCTCACTACATATCAATTTGTCATTTACTTGATTTACATTAACACATAATGAGTTTTTACAAGTAATGGTATATAAATTATTCTTCAATTTCATTCCCTTTGATGATATTCATGACCCCTCATGAGTTAACTTCATGGACATTATTTATTCTTTATCCTTCCAACAAAATTGTAGAAATCATTCCAATATTCTATCATTTTCCACTAATTCATTATTTTTTATCCTTATATCTCACCATGATGATAAATATATCTCTCATTTATACCTATAGATATATATAGAATCTCTGTATAATAGATGATAAATTTTTTAACAGTTAGTGGAAAAATTTCATTAAATATCCTTTATAAAACAATGTAAAAAATCAGCAATTTAATTCACATAAGTCCCAAAAAGTTGAGTTATTAGAATATTTAGATATGTCATATCTACATTTTCATGTAATAATTATCACTAACATGTTGATATTCTATCCATCATGGGTACCTATATAGTGCTACATGTCTCATCATGTTGTGTAATAATAAATCTTCAAATTTCTTTGATCACGTCATTAAAAAAATTCATTTAAAAAGCCATAAAATTTTCTTTTTATCCTCACACTAATGAGTTACACTATTCATATAGGTTTTGGGACCTAGATACTAATATAATCACTACTATATAATTATTCTACTCAATGTGATCCACTTATATAGTGTATGCATCTTCGAAAATGTTTATCAATTGAGAAAATATCTTTATATTTTATATTATTTAATACCTATTTATAAATTATTTCCATTCACATTCTATTATCATCACATACCAAGATGAAGGTTTTGTTATTTCTATTGTTAATTTTATATTTATTTACAGAGGAAATATTAATGTCCCAAATAAATTTTATAAAAAAGGAATGGATGGAGTAACACAAATGTCAAGGAACACACAATCAGTAATATCCTAGGGAAATAATGGAATCAGACATTTTCATATTTATTAATATTTGAAAATTCAATATTAATTTTACATTAAAGGGTTTTCTATGTTCGATGGCATACCTGATACACAACAGATTTATTGAAATCTTATGTTGCACACTAACAATATAATAATATTATTTTAAATAGTCGTTAACACCATGCCATTTTATTGATAAGAATGAACATAACTAACTAAAATATGATTATTCATGTTTCTTAAATGTTTCTACATTTATCCAATAAAAGGTAGAGGCTTAAAATGTGAATGAATCTAATTTTAATCATAATTTACTCTAAAAGGTTGATTTACCACCTTTTGATGGTGAACCCTCTTTAAATATAATGTTGGTCACTTTTATATGTTCTATTTGACCAAATAAAATTTTTCTTTTTAATTGTAATTTAAAAATTTACTTTGGGTAAATTTTTGGTATTTTTCTGATAAAATTAATTTTTTAATCAATAGGGAAAAATACTGAATTTTAATTCAAAACTACCTTTTAATATAATTTATTAACATGGTTAGATTATTTTCTAAACTTGTTTTAAAGTGTAAATAGATAATAGTGTTACCATTTTATCCAATTTTATTCATTATAATTAATTTCACTTTGAAATTGGACAAAAACAATTGTCAATCTTTTGATAGTTAATATTTCTTAAAAACACACCTTTTGTTTTGACAATTGGAATTAATTTTAAATTTATTAATCCAACTTATATGTTTTTAATTTGGTAAAATATAAATCTTTTTTTAATTCGGAATATCAAATATATCTTTGGGTGAATTTTTGGTATTTTTCTGAAAAACTTCAATTTTTGATGAATAGTGAAAATAGTGAGTAGTAGTTAAAAAGCAGACATTTTCATTTAAATAAAATTTTACCACTTTTGTGAATTTAATTTCTAAAATATATCATACATGGTTGTTATTATTATATAAAATGTGGTTTTTTAAGATGGAAATACTTTTTTGGTGAATACTAACTTTTGACTTTTATTTACCATAGTTAAATATAAATATGATAATTCAAGGTAAAAAAACATCATAATAATGGAAAAATTACCTTAACACTTGTCCTATCCTTATTGGACGAGTCATGGACGACCATAGGAATCCTTGGGTCGATTTTGGGAACCCATGGAGACACTTAAGAGTAATAATGACACTTTATTTTAATTAACATAAAGTAAAGAAAAAAATGTCATAAACAAATGTCTTTTAGTAAATTAATTTTTAAATAGGGTTAAATAAGTTATCATTTCGACTATAAATATTTTTTGGAAAGAAAAAACTATTTCCTACAACATGGTAATTTTTTATAATTTTTATACTTCAAATAAATAAAATTATTTATGACACAGTAATGATACAGTGTTTACCTCATTAATAAATGATTTAAATAAATAAGATTTTAAAGACTGAAATGATATCCAATACCTATCCAATTCTTATTTGATGACTTCATTTCGACCATGAGTCATCTAATATTATAATTTCATAAGTTTTGGTACTTTAGAAACCGAAAAGCATTATATAATAAAATAATATTTTCACACTTTCATAAAGAGACCTCCCCCCTTATAAAAAGCCCTCAACTCTAAGTCATTCCTCACACTTCACAATCCCCTTGGATCATTCAAAACATTCCCAAATAATCACTCAAGATCTATCTCTTCCAACTATAAGCCTTATATTAGTTAGATGGCACTTCATGATGTCTTTTTTGGTTCAAACCAAAGTGAGTTACCCAAATTAAAGGTAAAAATTTCTCTTAAATTCTTTTGTTTTATTTTGTTTTATTTTACTTCTCCGACCCCATAAACTCTTTTTATTCCATTATTTTATAAAAAAAGTAGTATCCTATAAATAAAATTTTGTTTTCATGTGATGGATTCGAACTAAGCTTACACACACCTTCGTCTAATGGGTAAAGAACATATTGTTTCTGTGGACGGCGAACTACTGCCTCATGAAACGACGATTGTTCAAATATCTCCAACCACCTCTCATGGTGGCCATTATGATGGAACTATATTTATATATGATATATATTATTTTTATATTGTTTCTATGATTATATATTTTTCATTTATAGAATACCTTTATAGTTTCCGTAGTGGGTAAATATGATAATCTCATTTGAGGTAGGGCAGGCTACCGCCCCCTCAAAGTGATATGACTCATTAATGAAATATGTGGGACATATAAAGGATTAACTTAATGATATTATATATTAAATTATAATGGAATTATAATATACCTATGTATCATTTTTTTAATTCCATTATAATAAGAAATAGAAATGAAAGTAGCATTCATTCGTACGTACGACTTACCTTCTCCATGAACAGTGCATTTCAATTCTTATCTCCAAATGTTATGTACTATTTTAAATACATGAATATACTAATATGTATGATATATATTATATCTACATCATGAATATAATTCTAGATATAATGGATATTTGACCACATGAAAAACTTGTAATTATAAGAAGTTCATTTTTGACTCAAGAACCAAATATCGACAAAATGACCGTTATTAAATAATATGATTAAATAATGTTATAACATTGAAATAAGTGATTTAAAAGGAATGATAAACATAAAAAAAGTTTCTTAGGAAAGTATAAATTAACTTTAGTTTATTAATCAAGAGATCAAATAATGAATGGGTCAAGTCAGACATGAGGCACGAGACTTCGTATCAATGTCCTTTCCTTAAGGCATATTTTGCTTTAATACCCAGCGTTCTATTATACACTGTATAAACACCTTGGAATCTTCATTTCATTAATATGGAATAATTTATTATATATCGTTTTACTAAACATCAAAAAAGAATGTTTTTTTAACGTTTGTGGTGTCAACGACCTTCAACCACCGCGAGTATTATAAGATCATTGGCTTCCATAACAAACAGTAATTTTTTTAAAAAGGAAAATAAATACCATATACTCTTTAATGTATTTTGTTATTGAAAATTGTTTTGATAATGGATTTTTTATGTCAATATATTTAAGTAATATATTCTGATTGTAATTTGGAAATGTTTTCATTAATTTATGTTTGTTGTACGTGTTATGATTTTATATTGGTACATGGGCATTTAACAGGTGGTTACATGATAAACCAAATAACGGGTGGTGCCATGACAAACCAGGATGGGTGGTTATGTTATAACCCCTAATGCATTGGGTATGGAAGTTGGTTGTATGGATATTCTATTTAGCTATATGTGTGGAAGTCAACCCTATGGTTCTTCCATTTATGTATGTTTATGTCCCAAGTTACCTTTATATGTTATGTGTTCTATATAGGGGTATATGGTAATATTTTGGTTACAAAAGTGTAATAAATGATCTTTTATCTAGTAAAGAGTATTTACTACTTAATAAAGGTGAAAAGTATTACTTATGATAAAGTATTCAAGGTTTACCTATTGTTTTAAAAAAATTAATACATTTCCGTCTTTGTATATCCCTCAATTATCTTTTTATGATAATCCCATGTTTTTAAAATGTTTTCCATAGGACAGAAATTTTAATAGAGTTAATTATGGGATCAAATAATAGTCATGATGTCTAAAACATAGAACTATACATGAATCTGTTTTTCAACAATTTTTATTTTGTGAAAAATTATGGGAACTAAGTAGAAGTTTCTACATTGTAACTTATGTGATGTAATGTAACAGTTATGACCTAATTCTCTAAAACTCTAAAACTAAAAAGATCCTTAATGTGAATTATTCATTTAATTCTCGATTATGTAATTTTTTAAGGTCGGGTCCTTATAGTTGGTATCAGAGGTCATTTTAGATAACTTTAGGAATTAGGGTATTGTTAAATTAATATCCCAAAATAAATTTATGAAAATATTGAAGTGATATAGAATTTACAGATTACCATCTTGCTTCACCTATAATATTTTTGTGTTATGAATGGTTTTCCACATTGGAAACAGGGCAGCTATGCTGGGACGATAGCAGGAGGAAGACAACCTTTCAAATCAGGAACCTGAGATGGTCGGAATCAGAACTGAATAGTTTATTATAGTGATGGAATAGTTGACTAATAGTATAAATGGTGGTGGTATCTATGCCCAAGATCTACCAGATCAACCATAGATGAACATGCCAGTAGTGGATCATTTCATGAGGCAACATCCCCCAGCATTCAGAGCATCATCTTACCCTATGCTGGTTGATGGGTGGAATAATGCACTGGAGAATTTTTTTGATGTTATGGGGTGTTTAAAACATCAAAAGGTTAGTCTTTTTGTTTATAATTTTGAAGGAGAAGCGGATTAGTGGTGGTCTATGGTGAAAAATATCAGGGATAGTGAGGATACTAATTCTCTTGATTGGGATGAATTCAATATGTTCCTTTGAAAAATATTTTCCTAAGGTGATTTGTCTTATGATGGAAAACAAATTATTGGAATTGAGGCCAGAGGATGACTCGGTGGCTTCTTACAAAGGAATGTTCACATCACAGGAAAGGTATTCTCCAAATTTCATCCGAGATCTTGATATGAAGATAAATAAATTTTACTCAAGACTGAAGCCATGATATAGAAGAACATTAGCCTCTCATGAGTTCAAAAGTTATGAAGAACCTGTTCGATGTACGGAGAAGGTGGAAATGGAGTTTTCCAATCATAAGGTGTTCTTTGAAAAAACAACATAATAAGAGGTCGAGTTGGCAGGAAAAGGTAAATAATTAATCAAATAAGTGAAAAGGTACGAAAAGTAAAGATCCATCTTGTTAGGATTGTAGTAAAATGAATAATGGAGAATGTTTATAAAAGTCTTGAAAGTGCTTCTATTGTGGTAAGTCTGGTCATATTGCTCTTAACTGTAAAGAAGATGATAAAGAAGGAAGTGAAAAGAGATCGGTAAAATGATTTAATAAAAATAAAATGGGTCATTATAAAAATGAGTTTCCATCGTATAACTCAACTAAGGGAAAGAAGAAAGACTACAAGCAGAAAGGGGTGGTGAAATCCTTTGCAACTACTTTAGAAGATGTTTGGCCATCAAATGAAGTAATATCAGTTAAATTGTTTGTTTGTTCAAATTATTCCAATGTGTTGTCTGATTAAGGGTCTACACATTCTTTCATTTTGGAGAATTTTTCTAGAAAATTGGGAATTCCATATCAATATATTAATCCTGAACATATGGTAAAAACACTTGAGGGAAATTTTGAGACAAAAAGAAATTATTAAAACCTTCATGTCCTTTTGTGTAGAACGAATCTACCTGAAAAACTTATTTTTTTACCTCTAGTAGAGATTGGTGTTATTTTGGGCTTGGATTGACTGTCTGTTTATCATGCTATGATTGACTGCTGAGCTAAAGAAATTTATTTTTAGAAATATTTTTAGTTTGTGTACAAGAATGAAACCTTACTTTTGATAACATATCAGGAAGCTGAGAAACTATTAAAAGATATAAATGAATGTTTCATTGCACATATTGTTGAAAATAAACGAACTGTTCAGATTAATGATGTGTCAATGATAAATGAGTACCTTGATGTTTTTCATGATGAGTTACCTAGTATTATACCTGATCAAGAAGTTGAATTTACATTTGACTTAGTTCTTAATGCTAATCCAATTTCAAAACCCCCTTATTGAATGGATCAAATTGAACTTTAAGAGTTAAAGAAGAAATTACAGGAGTTAATAGATAAATGTTTCATTTGACCTAGCACATCACCATAGGGTGATCCTGTCTTGTATATAAAAAAGAAAGATGGTTAAATGAGAATATGCATTAATTAAAGGGAATTGAATAACATCACTATTATGAACAAGTATCCTTTTCCTCGCATCGATGATTTGTTTGATTAGCTCTAGGGAGCTCAATATTTTTCAAAGATTAACATGAGGTCAGGGTACCATCAGTTGAAAGTAAAGGAAGAAAATATTCTGATGATCGTGTTTCGTACTAGATATGGCCATTATGAATTTGTATTTATGCCTTTTGGTTTAACCAAATCACCAGTTGTGTTCATGGATTTTATGAATAGAATTTTTCATGAGTTTTTGGATAAGTTTGTGGTTGTGTTCATTGATGATATTTTGGTTTATTCTAAAATAAAAGAGGAACATGAAATTCAATTAATGGTTGTCTTGAAAAACATAAAAAAAGAAATTGTATGGGAAATTCATCAAGTGTGAGTTTTGGAGACAAGAAATTTATTTCCATGGTCACATTGTTTAAAAAAATGGCTTAACTTTTGATCCTACTAAAACAAAAGTTGTTGAAGAATGGCCAAGACCCAAAAATATAACTGAGATCCATAGTTTTCTTGGTTTATTAGGTTATTACTAGAGGTTGTTTGATAATTTTACATGGTTATATAGTCTAATGACAAAGTTAACTCGAAAAGATGTAAAGTTCATTTGTAAAAAATTATGTGATGATTGATTTCAGGAATTGAAAAGAAGATTGTTTAATACTTTATTTTTGGAACTGACTTCCTGAAATGTTGAGTTTTTTTTATCAAAAATGATGCTTTATTGAAATGAATTAGTTGTGTCCTTATACAGAATGATCAGGTAATTGATTATGATTCATGTTAGTTGAACCATCATGAGTTAAATTACCCTACAAATGATTTAGAATTAGCTGCTATTGTTTTTGATTTAAAAATTTGGAGGAATCATCAGTATGGAGTAAAATTTAAAATATTTATTGAACACCAATTTTTAAATTATATATTCACTCATAATGAATTGAACATGAGATAGAGAAGATGGCTGGAATTAGTCAAGGAAAATGATTTGATGATCCTTTTCCATCCAGGAAAACCAAATAATGTGGTAGATGATTTGAGTTGAAAAAGTAATGCTTGAATAACCATGCTACGTTTTGAACGAGATACTTTGGTTTTGGATTTGATGTACTTTGGCATAGATGTTGTTGGTGTAGAAAATTCTTTTGTTTTGTTTCAAGTGTCGATGAGATCATCTCTATCAGACAGAATTAAGCAAGTGTAGAAAGAAGAATGTGAGTTGCAGTAAAAGGTAGAGTTTGTTATGAAGGGTAAGTTGCCTAATTTTCACATTGATAATGATTGTGTTTTGAGATTTGGAAAGAGATTTTGTGTTCCTTGTGATTCACAATTGAAGAATGAGTTGTTGTGTGAAGCTCATAGTTCCCTGTTTTCAGTTCATCTTGGAAATACTATGATATACGGAGATCTACAAGAGTATTACTTGTGGGATGAAATGAAAAGAGATTTTGTTAATTTTACTATGACGTTTTTGACCTGTCAATAGGTTAAAGGAGAGAGGAAGTTACTGAAACAGATGATTCACTCCTTGCCGATGCCAGAGTGAAAATGGGAAAATATATCCTTGGACATTGTTATGGGATTACCGAAGACATCTTGAGATAACAATGCAATCTAGGTTATTGTTGATCGATTGACTAAATCTGATAATTTCCATCCTATACTAGATACATTGTCTCTAGATCGTCTCACTTGGTTGAATGTTAAAGACATATTCAGGTTACATCATGTTCCCTTATCCATTGTATCTGATTGTGATCCCATGTTTTCTTCTATCTTTTGTAAATGCATTCAGAATTCATTGGGTACGGAATTAAATTTTAGTACAGCTTTTCATCCACAATCAGATGGGCAGTCAAAACAAACAATTCAGATTTTAGAGGATATGCTACCTGTTTTCTTGATGGATTACAAGGGAAGTTGGGACCAACATCTTTCTCTGGTTGAATGTTTTTATAAAAATAGTTTTCATTCCAGTATGTAGATGGCTCCGTTTGAAGCATTATATGGAAAGAGTTTTCAAACACTAGCTTTTCAGATAAAGTAGGTGAAAGGGGGCTGATGGGACTAAAATTGGTAGAAGAGATGGTAGAAAATGTTCAGTTGATTTAGAAGCACATGAGAACAGCTAAGAGCAGGCATAAAAGTTATGCGAATAATCGAAGGAAGGATATTTCTTTTAAGGTAGGTGATCTTGTCTTTCTAAAAGTTTCTCCATGGATGAGTGTGATTCATTTTAGTAAGAATGGGAAGTTGAGTCTGAGATTTATTAGACCATATGAAATCATTGGAGAATGTTGGATCAATTGTGTACAGAGTGGCTTTACCTATATGTTTGACCCAGGTAGACAATATTTTTCATTTTTCAATGTTGAGAAATTATATGCCAGAACCTTGTCATGTTTTGAGCCAAATGGTAGTTCTGTCGGAAGAGAATCTCTCTTATAAGGAACAACCAGTTTAGGTTCTTGATATAATAGATAAAGTGTTGCGGAATAAGGTAATTAATCTGGTAAATGTTTTTCAGAAAACCATATGGTTGAAGAGACAATGTGGAAATCTAAAAATGCTATGAGGGATAAATACACCCACTTATTTGGTGAGTGAATAAAAATTACGAGGACATAATTTACAAAAGGGGGGAAGGATGTAATATCCCAGGTAAATAAAGAAATATGACATTTTTATATTTATTAATATTTGTGAATTAAATATTAATTATACCTTTAAGGGGTTTCTATGTTCGATGGTGTACCCGATACGCAACAATAGGTTTCTCTAAAATCTTACGTTGCACACTAGCAACATAATATTATTATTTTAAATGGTATTTAACGCCAATATGTTGTATTAATGGGAATGAATAGAGCTTACTAAAATAGGATAATACATTTTTGCAAAATTTTTTTACACTTATCCAATAAAATTTTGATGCTTAAAATGTGAATAAATCTAATTTTAAACATAATTTACATCAAAAGGTTGATTTACTGCCTTTTGATAGAGAACACTCTTTAAATCTGGTTTTGGTCACTTTTATTTGTTCTATTTGACCAAATAAAATTCTTATTTATTATTGGATATCAAAAATTACATTGGGTAAATTTTTGGTATTTTTCTGATAAAATTTATTTTTTTAATGAATAGTGTAAAATACTATATTTTGATTCATAAATACATTTTAATATAATTTATTCATATGGATAGATTATCTACATATCTAGTTTTATAGTTCAATTAGACAATTTTTTTACAATTTAATCCGATTTTTTCATTAGAATTTATTTTACTCTGAAATTCGACAAAAACAAGTGTCAATCTTTTGATGGTTAATATTTATTAAAAACACGCCTTTTGTTTTGACAACAGTAATTAATTTTAAATTAATTAATTCAACTTCTATATTTTTAATTTGGTAAAATAGATATAATTTTTTTATTCAGAAAATAAAATATACCATAGGATGAATTTTTGGTATTTTTCTGAAAAACCTTAATTTTTTATGAATAGTGAAATCACTAAGTAGTAGTTAAAAAATACGACATTTTCATTTAAATGAAATTTTACCACATCAATGAATTGGATTAGAAAAATCCAACATACATGGTTGTTATTAGTAATTAATATGTGTTTCAATAAGATGAATGTTTTAGTGAATAGTAAGTTTTGACTTTTATTTACCACGTTTAAAGGTAAATAAGGTGAATCAAGGTAAAAAGAATATCATAATAATAAAAATAATTAACATAAAAATTTTTATAACCTTATTGGATGATTCATGGCCAACAATGGGCATCCTTGGGTCAATTATGGGACCCCATGGAGCCACATAAGAGTGATAATGACACTTTATTTTAATTAACTTAAAGTAAAGGCAAATGACAAACAAATATCTTTTCGAAAATTAATTTTTACATAGTGTTAAATAAGTTATCTTTTCAACTACATAAATTATGTGTAATGCTAAAAATATTTCCTACATCATTTTTTTATAATTTTTATCCATTATATAAATAAAATTATTTATGACACAATTATGATGTAGTGTTTACCTCATTAATAAATGATTTATATAAATAAGACTATAAAGATTAAAATAACATCCTATACCTATCCAATTCATATTATATGATTTTATTTAGACCATTAGTAATCTTATATTTGAATTTAATAAGTTTTGGACCATTAGAAACAGAAAATCATTATATAATAAAATAATATATTTGCACTTTCCTAAAAGCCCCTCCACCCCCTTATAAAAAACCGTCACCTATTACCAATTATTTAGACTTCACAAGCCCTTTGGATCGTTTAACCACTTCCCAAATAAGCTATTATGATCTTTATATTCCTCCTAGATGCCTTACATTAGGTAGAACGAACTTCAAGAAGTCCTTTTGGCTCAATCCAAAGGGATTTACCCAAATTAAAGGTAACCGTTTCTCTTAAAATATTTTGTTTTATTTTACTTCTCCAACCCCTTAAAATATTTTTATTAAATTATTTTATAAAAACACCAGTATGATAAATATACTAGTTTTTTTTATGATAAGGATTCTAACTACACTTACACAGACCTCTGTCTAATGGGTAAAGAATATACTGTTTTTGTGGATGACGAACTACAGCCTCACAAAACGATGATTGTTAAAATATCCCCAACTGCCTCCCATGGTGGCCATTATGATGGAAATATATTTATATTTTATATATCTTATATTTATATTGTATCTATTCTTCTTTATTTTTCATTTATAGAATAACTTTATAGTTTCTATAGTGGGTAAATACGATAATCTCATTCGAGGATGTCTAGACTACCGCCCCCTCAAAGTGATATGAATCATTAATTTCATATATAGGACATATAGAGGATGTATTTAATGATATTATATAATATATTATACTATAATTATAATATAACTATGTATAATTTTGTTTTATTTCCATTAAAATAATAAATTGAAATGAAAGTAGCAGTCATGCGCACGTACGACTTACCATCTCCATGAACAGTGCATTTCATTTATTATCTCCAAATTTTATGTACTATTATAAATACATACATATAATTAATATATATGATATGTATGACAACTAAACCATGAATATCATTCTGGAGATTATGGATATTTGACTACATGAACAAGTTGTATTTATAAGAAGTTCATTTTTGATTCAAGTACCAAATATCGACAAAACGACCGTTACTAACTTAAATGATTACCTAATGTTATAACATGGTAATAATGGATTTAAAAGGATTTATAAACAGAAAAAAAATGTTCTTAAGAAAGTTTAAATTAACTTTATATTATTATTCAGGATATTAAAGAACAAATGGGTCAAGTCAGACACGAGGTAAGGGACTTCGTCTCAATCTCCTTTCATTGAGGCATATTTTGTTTTAATACACGACTTTATTTTATATGCTGTATAAATAACTTTGAATTTGTATTTCATTCAAAGGGAATCTTTTTCTACGAATCATTTTACTAAATGAAAAAATAGAATGTTTCTTTTAACGTAAGCAGTGACAAAACCTTCAGTCGCTGCGAGTATTATTTGATCTTTGTCTTCCTTAAGATGCCATATTTTTTTTAAAAATGAAAACAAATACAATATACTCTTTTATGTATTTTTGTAATGAATTATTTTGGATAATGTATTTGTTATGTAAAAATATTATAGTTATATATTGCGGTTGAAATGTGGAAATTTTTTCTTTCCTTTATATTAGTTTTATGTGTTATGATTTTATAATGGTACATGGAAATTTAATAGGTGGTTATGTGATAAACTAAATTATGGATGGTGTCATGAAAAACCAAGATGGGTGGTTACATTATAACCTCCAATGAATTGGGTATGGAAGTCAGTCGTATGTCTATTCCATTTAGTGATATGTGTGGAATTCAACCGTATTGTTATTCCATTTAAGTATGTTTAAGTTCCATGTTAACTTTATATGTTATGTTTCTTTATATGGGTTTTATGGCAATATTTTAGTTACCAAATAGTATACAATGATCTTTTATTCAGTAATGAGTATTTACTACTTCATAATGGTGAAAATTATTTCTTATAATAACGTATTCATGGTTTAATTGTTGTTTTAGAAAAACTAAAAGTTTTCCTTATTGGTGTATCCCTTACTGAGTTTTTTGCTCATCCCAAGTTTTTCAAATGTTTTTTCACAGGACATAAATTAGAATAAGGTCACATATGGGATCAAGGATAATTCATGCTGTCTAAAACAAGGAACTAGACATGACACTTTTTTTTCAATAATTTTTATTTTTTGAAAAATATAGGAACTGAGTAGAAGTGTCTACATTGTAACTTTTGGGATGCAATGTAACAATTATGAACTAATTATATAAAAATATAAACATGAAAAGATCCTCAATGTGATTTATTTATTTAATTCAATATTATGAAGTGTTTTGAAGCCAGGTCCTTATACGATCCTCAATAATTTATGGAATGGACTAGGACTAGATATACCTCTTTAACCAAACCCACGAATAAGAAAAGGCATCATTAATTTCAAATGTTTCCATGTATGTGTGTGACACCACAATGTTAATCGGGTAAAAAATCACATACAATCCAACCGTGGAACTATATGTATCTTGTAATGGCCCAGGTTTTAGGGGTCTATTACTTTGTGAAAATCTCATGTTGGGTTTTCTAGTCTGGGAATCTCAGTGAAGTTTGGCCAACAGTAGGCCTACCGGTAGGCTAAGGCTACCGGTAGTAGGCCTACCGGTAGGTCGGTCTATCGGTAGTTGTAGCCTACCGGTAGCTCTGTCTACCGGTAGCTCGGTCTACCGGTAGCTGCAGCCCACCGGTAGCTCGGTCTACCGGTGGCTGTCAGCCACCGGTGGTTCTCGGATACTGGAGGCTCTGGCCTACCCTCACGGGTTCTTTCCAATATCACTCCTTTTTGCGAAAAATGGGTTTTAAACCCTATTTTGATTTCTTTAAGCGTGTTTTAAACCCCGGTAATGTCCATAAATGATTTAATTAAATATTAATGAAATAACTTGTTGTGTGTCAGTTTAAACCACCCAAACTTTTTAATAACGTGTGGGGCCGCGTAGTCAACCCACGACCTCGCGCCTTACATGGTTTCGTGTTCTAATCTCAACTGTCCTCACCCTTATAAACTAAAGGGTTATTAATGATTTCATCTTTCCTCGATTAGGGCTGGGAGTACCCTTCATTCACAAACAACCTTTCGTTCAGACGAGGCGATTTCCGTTCAGGCGAGCCGCATCGCTATCCGTGAAGTTCCGTGCCGAGCCTAAGTGTCAATCGTTGATCAACAAGTAGAAAATTTTTCCTTCTCCTCTCTCTTTTGTGTATCATGTCGGGTGGGTGTGTTTTTGATTCTGTATAATTGGATAAACCAGACCTAAATAAAGACAATGAACGGATTTTATAATGAATGAAGGGGGGGGGGGGGGTTGTGATCGTTGATGCTATTTTATATTATGATCTTCTTTCTGAATTGTGAAGCTTATGCCTACGGAAAATCGAGGCCATTGGTGGTTGTTGTCTGTGCACTAACGAACCCTTACCTTTGGTGATGTTTAAATGGATCGTGTTTGTGGTGGATAACCCTTGCTGTGTAAAGGAATTTTGTTTAATCACGTATATCCGGCTAAATAATTGGAAGAACCAGGATAAATCCGTTTCTGTGATAACCCCGATTAAAGCACACGAAAATTGAAATCATGGAGTGTGATAAATATAATAAATCTGAAAATATCGGAATGGCCCTACCTTGTGTTGGTGGTAGTGGTTTGGTTTTTTTTATTATGGGACGATTGCTGGAGATGTGGGAGGAGATGGGATCCTCTATTTTTATACTCTTGGTGGTTGTGGAATTGGGGATGGGATCCCCTGTTGTTATGGGTTCAGTGGTTGTGAATTTTAAGTCCGTTTGGTTACCTTGTTTATATCACTAATTGGGTTGGAATCCTCTGTTGTTGAGTATCCCTTTTTGCTCCCAGATATTGGGCATGGGGCTGTAACATAGGTTTATCTTTAGTTGATGTGGCATTACGAGAGAACCTGGTGCAGGTGTTATGGTTGATGCTTGACTATTTACTTCCTTGGACTTGTGCCTAGGTTTACTAGTTGCTCAAGTAGGTGCAGAACTTAATTAAATATTATTACTGAACATGAAAATAAGAATGGGACAAATGGGTTTGTTGGTGAGAGTCGTGACTCGGACATGAGTGTTGTTTTTGCCCTTTAGGATGGCTGAAGAAAAACCTAATCTTTGTGTGAGTGCTTGTTACCTATATATATATTTTTTGTTTTGTGTTTTTTATTCTCGCCCCACCCAAGTTGAGCACAAAGTGCCGAACACCCCCATTTCATGGGGGAGGGTGTTTTTCCCAACACTATTATTAGTGGATGGTTATTAGCTTTTTTTCTGCTCCCTTTCTCGGATAGCCCAAGTATCTTCGGGCAGGCTGTGACGGCCTGGGATCCATTATTAGCCCAAGAATATTTGGGCAGGGTAGTGTGGTGGGTGTGGCCCAGGTGTGTGCGAGAAGGTGGTTTCCCATGTATCTCCGGGATGAGGCCCATGTGTCTTCGGGCATGGCAGTGGATCTTCTAGCCCATGTGTCTTCAGGCGAGGTTGTGGTTGTTCTGGCCTAAATGTTTGCAGGCATGGTTACGTGTGACAGTTGTGGCCCAGGTGTTTGCGAGCGGCATTTGGCAGTGGGACTGCGTGTTGTTGTGGCCCAGGTGTGTGCGGGCAGGTGTGGCAGTGGGACTGCGGTGACAGAATGGCAGGATTGGTTCGATGCATAGGATGTCTCAATAACCAGTGGGAAAGTAGCATGGGGTACCCAAACATCTATGTGCTTATATTATATGTATTACTTGACTTGTGTTATTTGGGGAGTGTGCCTTGGTGAGGTTGGGTGGATAGTTTACCTTAATAGGTTTTTTGGTTTACTCCTTTTCTCATGGGACTTTATTACGTTCCCCCACTTGTGCACGAGAGCCTTTGGTTTTCCCCACTGAGTTTACTTGTATGCTCACCCTATGTATATAAAACTTCTTTCAGGTTTCCATGAGGACTTCAAGGATCGTGCATGACCTTATTAGCTCGGACCTTTGGGGCATTTGTAGTTGCTGTTTTTCCTTATTTGGTGCTTACCCTTTTAGTCACTTTTGTATTTTGTTGATTTTACTTTTAGAACATGCATGTGGGAATGGATTACTTTTGGCTTTACTTTCCTTTTAGTTTTGGTGTTGTTGGGTTTCATCATCTTATCTGTCGATCCAATGAAATAGAAAAAGGGTAATTCCTTCAATTTAGTGTGTGATTCTATACCCTTGGTTCTAGTAACCACTTCGGGACCTATTAAAGGCGGGTTTTGGGGGTCATTATCTCTCCTTTAACTTAAAGAAGGAAGGTCCTGGTAGTCTGCTGACTCTTCCCTCCTTTTAGTGAAGGCGGGTCATGAAAGAATGGTATCAGAGGCTGATGGTTGAGTGATAGGATGGAGTCTGGAGTTAGGCACAGTGAGGATTGCATGGGATGGTAGGGCAACTATGTTGGGTGACCTCGGTGTGTGAATTAGGCCAGGGAAGATAGATATGACACAGGATTTTAGGGCCCCCCATGATCCGACACAAGGACTATGGACCAACCGAACGACCAAGTGAGGCCACACTGATTTCAGGGTAGAGACCCTAGGAAAGGTAAATGCATCATAATGACTTGTGTTCTCATGTTTCTGGGGTGTTTTGGGAATTAAGAATAAACGAAAAGTTTAAGAACTTTGAAAGACAATATTCTTCATTACATGGGCTTAGGAATTCCTTGTTTACCTTACACCTATGGCACCTGGAAGGCGACCACATGTGGTACAGGCGATCGAGGCCCCGCAGACTACCTTGGCCGATCGGCAGAGAGCTGACTGGGAAGAGGAGGAAGGAAAGTGGCAGAGGACTCTTCGGGCCTTCCAGCGACAGACCCTCGAGAAGTATGAGGGCGATACCTCTGACATGAAGACGGGAGGCTGTCTAGAGGAGCTAGTGATAGCTTTCGGCCTGATTTGGGCCCCGACCAAGTACTGGGTTCATATGGCAGTTAGCAATATGCGGGGATCGGTGCGTCGGTGGTGGAAACTTTACCTGGGGGAGAGAAGAGAGGCTGAGGTGGCATGGGCTGATTTCGAGAGGGAGTTCCGGGCGGAATTCCTCCTTTCGACGATGATGGCAGAAAAGAGATAGGAGCTACTCTACCTCCAACGGGGGAGTATGTCAGTGAGGTAGCTAGGAATCAAGTTCAAGTACCTCCTATGTTTTTCTCCAGACCTCTTTCCCAAAGAGGAGTCTCGGGAAAGACGTTTGGAGGAGGCGCTCCGACCCGCCCTCCAGTATGTTGTTACCCCCTTTACCCTTCCAACGTACATGGAGGTCCAGAAGAAGGCCGAAGTGGTGGAGAGGATGCATGCTCTAGGAGTAGTGTCATGGGAGGGGATCCAGCTGGGACCATCGAAGGGGAAGGCCATCAGCACCAGACCTCCAGCGTCAGGACCCTCCAGGTTCCGACCAGTAATGAGCAGGCTGCAAAAGTTTCAGTTCTGATCCCTTGGTCCTCACCCTTTTTCGTTGGGCCCGGGACCATGGTGCTTCATCTATGGAATCCCTGGACATCTCCGGAGTCAATTCCCAGACTGGGTACAGTACGGCGGTGGCGGACATTCCCACCACTTGCCCTAGCAGCAGCTTCCAGCCAAGCCTTTCCAGCAGCAACAGCAGGGACAGCGAGCTCCCGCTCTTCCGAGGGTAGACGTAGGAGGAGGAGGCTGACCTTAGGGTGCTCCTCAGGGACATCGACCGGGGCGTGGTCGGGGAGGTGGCCGACAGCCGATAGGTAGAGGAGTTGGGTGTGGACAATTACACGCCGTAGAGGCAGCAGTTCCAGCAGGGCCGGAGGTTGTTTGGGGTACGATCAGTTTGTTTAGTACCCTTGCTTATGACTTGTTCGTTACCAGAGCTTCGCACTCCTTTTTCGCACCCATTCTAGCCCGTGCCTTGGGTCTAGATGCCGAGTGATGCCCATTGCCCCTGGTGTTGAGAACACAAGTTAGGGGTCAGACCGACTTGTTGTTTGTTTGTCGAGGATGCAGACTGATGATATGGCCACATCGGTCAGTTAGGGATCTTCTTCTGCCACAGATACAGCCATACACTGTCATCATAGGCATCGACTGGCTATTCACTGTGTGTGACGTCATCGACTACTTATAAATAAGGGTCGTGTTCTCAGACATGGGCGGTCGTCATGTTGTTTTCACCAGCAAGTGGAGCAGTCAGAAGGGCAACATGCGAGAGGAACCCCTCCTCTCCTTGTTAGATGAGCTGTCAGTAGGGTCAGTAGATGTTGGAATAGTGGAAGTGTCAGAGATCGTCCATGGGTACATGTACGTCTTCCCTGAGGAGGTGACGACTCTACCCCCTTGACGTGATAACGAGTTCGGGATCGACCTGCAGCTTGGCGCTCGTCCGATCTCGATGGCTGCTTACCGGATGGCACCTTCAGTGCTACGGGAGTTGCGGATCCAAATTGACGATCTGATGAAGAGGGGTTATGTTCAGCTGAGTACGTCACCATGAGGTGCTCCAATATTGTTCACAAAGAAGGCAGATGGTGGTCTCAGGTTGTGCATAGACTACAGGAGGCTGAATCAGGTGACGATCAAGAATCATTACCCTTCTCCGAGGATAGACGATATTTTCAACCAGATGAAATGGGAAAGATGGTTCTCGAAGATCAACCTATGGTCTGGGTATCACCAACTGAGAGTGAAGGAAAGTGACATCCCGAAGATGGTGTTCAGGTACAGATATGGACAGTTAGAGTTCGTAGTTATGCCCTTTGGCGTTACGAACTCCCCAGCTGTGTTCATGGGGCTTATGAACTCCATATTCCAGGAGTACTTGGATCTGTTCATGGTTCTGTTCATCGACGATATCCTTATCTATTCAAGATCAGAGGAGGACCATGAAGAGCACCTGAGGACAGTTTTTAAGGCCCTCCGAGAGCATCAGCTCTACGGTAAGTTGTCAAAATGAATGTTCTGGACACGAGAAGTGCACTTCCTCGAGAACGTGGTGTCCGAGCAGGGGGTAGAAATGAACCTGTCAAAGGTTGAAGAAGTTGATTATTGGGAAGCACCCAATAATTTGGCAGAGGTCTGTAGATTCCTCGGGATGGCAGGATACTATAAGAGGTTCGTACCCAACTTCTCCTGAGTAGTAGCCCCTTTGAGAGCCCTGACCAAGAAAGACCAGGTTTTCTTGTGGAGTGAGCAGTGTGAGTCAGCCTTCAGTTATCTGAAGAAGAAGTTGGTTAGTGCCCCAGTGCTGAGATTACTAGAAGAAAGGGCGGCCTATGAGGTGTTCTGTGATGGTTCAGGACAGGGACCGGGATGTGTGTTGATGCAGCGACAACAGTTGATCTCTTATGGGTCTAGGAAGCTACGCCCTCATGAGCGTAATTACACCACCCACGACCTGGAGCTTGTAGCGGTCATTTTTTCTAGAATGTTATAGAGGCACTACCTCACCGGGGAATGATTTGTGGTCTTCACAAATCACAAAAGCTTGAGGTATATCTTCTCCCAGTAGGAGCTAAACATGTGACAGTAGAGATGGGTGCAGTTCCTCCAGGATTACGACTTCGAGATCTCTTATACTGATGGAAAGGGAAATGTAGTGGCCAATGCCTTGAGCAGGAGGACACAGAAGGGTGCGGTCTGAGAGTCATCGGATGCCTGGAAGGCGATGGAGGAGTTGTATTCCTTACACCTGGATGCGAGGATGGATAGTAGTAGAGGCTGCCTGTATCAGATTGCAGTGCAGTCATCTCTGTTGCAGCAAGTGGAAGGGTCTCAGTGGGGAGACCGAGAGTGCGAAGTGATGCGCGACAGAGTTACCCATGGAAATGCCCCGGAAGGATGGACGGAGGATTTCCAAAACTAGATGCTTTTCCATAAAAATATGATTGTTCTGGAGGCGATGCGCGGAAAGGTTCTCAGTGAGTTCCACAACTCACCCCTGGAAGTACATCCAATAGTTTCCAAGATGTACCCGGGACTGAAGAGGTAGTTTTGGTGGCCCTAAGTTAAGTGAGCGGTGGAAGAGTTTGTGGCCAAGTGCTTAGTGTGTCTACAAGAAAAGGCTAAACAATGAGTTCCAAGCGGCCTACTGCAGCCTCTAGATGTCCCCGACTGGAAGTGGGACGACATCTCGATGGATTTCATCATGGGACTACCCAAGGTCCTAGGGGGATAAGACACCATCTGGGCGGGAGTGGACTGATTGATGAAATCGGCTCAATTTCTGATGATCAGGGAGTCAAGTGCGGTGGATGCTTTGGCGTGAAGGTATATTGATGAGGTGGTGCAGTTTCATGGGATTATGAGGTATATAGTATCGGATAGGGATGCACGGTTTACCTCGCGAGTCTGGAGAGGATTGCAGCATGCTTTTGGCACCCAGCTGCATCTTAGCACTACTTTCTATCCCCAGACAGATGGACAGACATAGCGTACCATCCAAAACATGGAGGATATGTTGCGGGCATGTGTTCTAGACTCATGGGGATCATGGGTGCGATACTTTCCCCTGGTAGTGTTTGCCTACAATAATAGCTACCACTCAACCATTGGTATGGTTTCATTTGAATCTTTGTACGGGAGGCCATGTCGTTCACCTGTGTGTTGGACCGAAGTAGGAGAGGCAGACATCCTTGGACCGAAAGTGGTGCATAGCATTACAGAGAAGGTTTAGCTCATACGGGGAAGGATGAAGGCGGCCCAGGACCAACAGAAGTCGTATGCTGATACCAGGAGGAGGCCCTTGGAGTTTGAGGTTAGAGACCTCATGTTCTTGAAGGTCTCCCCTAGGCGTGGGCAGCGGAGGTTCGGCAAGGGGAGTAAGCTTTCTCCCAGGTTCATCGAACCCTTCAAAGTGTTGCGGCGAGTCGGTGAGGTGGCTTATCAGCTAGCATTACCACTGCTACTACTGAGGATACATGATGCCTTCCATGTATCCCAGCTCTGTTGGTATCTGTACGAAGATTCACACGTCCTTGATTGGGGAGAGGTGTACATCGAGGATGACATGAATTTTGTGGAGAGACTAGTGATGATCGAGGATCGTAAGGAGAAGGTGCTTTGTGGGTGAGCCATTTCCATGGTTCGTGTGTTGTGGAGACATGGTGGGCATGAGGAGAGTACGTGGGAGAGGGAAGAAGAAATGCCTACCCAGTACCCAGAGTTGTTTTGAGCTTTGTTCCTTGTTGTACCTGTTGTGATAGAACGTTTTGTCTTTTTGGCTATGAAATGTACTGGTTTTATTTCTCTGAATGTGTTTGAAAAGGCCTGGCTATGGGGGAGGAGAGAACCCGACCCCTAATCAAGACGCATTAAGGTGGATGCGATTAAACCCGTGCGGGCGAGTCAGTGCCGCCCAAAGTGGATAATATCTTGACATGGGGGAGGAGACTCACCAACCCACATGCCCGGGAAGTTTGACCTGGTAGGTTTCTTGGTTCTTGACAGGGAAGTGTTTTTAGTTAGCCTGGGTTCACTCCTAAGAGGTATCTTTCGAGGTGGTAGTTCAGACCCTCTCTTTACTTTTGGTTTGTTTTGATTCTCGAGGACGATAATTATTTAAGAGGTATCCGATGTAATGACCCTAGGTTTTAGGGGTCCATTACTTTGTGAAAATATCATGTTGGGTTTTCTGGTCTGGGAATCTCGGTGAAGTTTGGCCAACGATAGGCCTACCGGTAGCCTCAGCCTACCGGTAGCAAGCCTACAAGTAGCTCGGTCTACCGGTCGCCACAGGCTACCTGTAGCTCTGTCTACCGGTAGATCAGTCTACCGTTGGATTCATCTACCGGTAGATCGGTCTACCGGTAGCTCGGTCTACATATAGCTACCCCACACCGGTAGCTCGGTCTACCAGTAGATGCATCCCACCTATAGCTCAGTCTACCGGTCGCTGCAGCCCACCGGTAGCTCGGTCTACCGGTGGCTGCAGCCTACTGGTAGCTCGACGACCGGTCGCTGCAGCCACCGGTAGCTCTCAGCTACCGGTAGTTGTTAGCCACCGGTGGTTCTTGGCTACTAGTGGCTCTGGCCTACCCTCACTGGTTCTTTCCAGTAGCACTCCTTTTTGCGCAAATTGGGGTTTAAACCCTATTTTGATTCCTTTAAGAGTGTTTTAAAGCCCGATAACGCCCCTAAATGTTTTAATTAAATATTAATGAAATAAACTAGTGTGTGTCAGTTTAAACTGCCTGGACTTTTTAATAACATGTGGGGCCACGTAATCATCCCACGACCCTGTGCCTTATGCGGTTTTGCGTTCTAATCTCAACCGTCCCCGCCCTTATACACTAAAGGGTTAGCCATGGTTTCTTATTTCCTCGATCATGACTGCAAGTACCCTTCGTTCATGAACATCCTTTCATTTAGACGAGGTGATTTCCGTTCAGGCGAGCCGCATCGCTATGCATGAAGTTCCACACCGGGCCTAAGCATCGATCGTTGATCAACAAGTTGGGAATTTCTCCTTCGCCTCTCTCTTTTGTGTATCATGTGGGGTGGGCGTGTTTTTGATTCATTAGAATTGGATAAACCAGACCTAAATAAAGATAATGAACATATTCTATAGAGAAATAAGGGGGGGTTGTGATCGTTGATGTTGTTTTATATTATGATCTTGTTTCTGAATTGTGAAGCTTATGCCTACTAAAAATCTAGGCTATTGCTGGTTGTTGTCTGTGCACTAACGAACCCATACCTCTGGTGATGTTTAAATGGATCGTGTTTGTGGTGGATAACCCTTGCCGTGTAAAGGAATTTTGATTAATCATGTATATACGGCTAAATAAGTGGAAGCACTAGGATAAATCCCGTTCTATGATAACCCCAATTAAATCACACAGAAATTGAAATCATGGAGTGTGTTAAATCTTATAAATATAAAAATACCGGCATGGCCCTACCATGTGTTGGTGGTAGTGGTTTGGTTTTTTTCTTTTATGGGCTGATTGCTGGAGATATGGGATGGGATGGGATCCCCTGTTTTTATACTCATGGTGGTTGTTGAATTTGGGATGGGATCCCCTATTGTTATGGGTTTGGTGGTTGTGAGTTTTAAGACCGGGTGGTTACCTTGTTTATATCATGAATTGGGGTGGAATCCTCTATTTTTGAGTAGCCGTTTTTGCTCTCGGATATTGGGCATGTGGGTATAACTTAGGGTTCTCTTTAGTTGATGTGGATTTACGAGAGAACCGGGTGTGGGTGTTATGGTTGATGCTTGACTATTTACTTTCCTGGACTTGTGCCTATGTTTACTAGTTTCCCAAGTAGGTGTAGAACTTAATTAAATAATATAACTGAACATCAAAACAAGAAAGGGACAAATAGGTTTGTTGGAGAGAGTCGTGACTCGGACTTGAGTGCTATTTGTGTCCTTTAGGCTGGCTGAAGAAAAACTTAAACTTTGGGTGAGTGCTTGTTACTGATATTTATATATGTAGTTTTTTGTTTCTTATTCGCACCCCACCCAAGTTGAGCACTTAATGCCGAACACCCCCATTTCATGTGGGAGGTTGTTTTTCCCAACACTATTATTAGTGGCTGGTTATTAGATCCTTTTATTCTCCCTTTCCCAAATAGCCCAAGTATCTTTGGGTAGGCTTTGATGGCCTGAGTTCCATTATTAGCCCAAGAACCTTCGGGTGGGGTAGTGTGGTGGTTGTGGCCCATGTGTGTGCGGGCAGGTGGTTTCCCAGGTATCATTGGGATGAGACCCAAGTGTCTTTGGGCGTGGCAGTGGATCTTCTAGCCTATGTTTCTTTGGGCGAGGTGGGGGTTGTTCTGGCCTAGGTGTTTGCAGGCGTGGTTACCTGTGACAGTTGTGGCCTTGGTGTTTGCGGGCGGGATTCCTTAGTGGGACCTTGTGTGGTTGTGGCCCAGTTGTGTGCGGGCAGGTGTGGTAGTGGGACTGCAGTGACAGAATGGTAGGATTGGTTTGATGTGTAGGATGTCTCAATAACCAGTGGGAAAGTGGCGTGAGGTAACCAAACATCAACGTGCTCTTATTATATATATTATTTGACTTACGTTATTTGGGGAGTGTGCCTTGGAGAGGCTTGGGTGGATAGTTTACCTTGATAGGTGTTTGATTTACTCCTTTTCTCACGGGACTTTAGTACGTTCCCCCACATGTGCACGAGAGTCTTTGGTTTTCCTTACTGAGTGTACTTGTATGCTCACCCTATTTATATAAAACTACTTTCAGGTTTCTAGGAGGACTTTGGGGATCACGCAGGACCTTATTAGCTCGGACCATTAGGGCATTTGCAGTTGCTGTTTTTCCTTCATTGGTACTTACCCGTGTAGTAACTTTTGTACTTTGTGGCTTTTAGTTTTAGAACATGCATGTGGGAATGGTTTACTTTTGTCTTTACATTCCTTTTAGTTTTGGTGTTGTTGGGGTTCGTCATCTTATCTCCCGATCCTATAAAATAGAAAAAGGGTAATGCCTTCCATTTAGTGTGTGATTCTATACCGTTGGTCCTAGTCGCCACTCCGGGACCTATTGAAGGTGGGTTTCAGGGGTCATTATCTCTCCATCAACTTAACGAAGGAAGGTCCTGGAAGTCTGTTGACCCTTCCCTCCTTTTGGTGAAGGTGGGTCGTGACATATCCAAGAGGTAGAGTAATTATCATAATTAATTCTATTCAAAATTAAGGAAGTGTTGAGTTCTACCAATTGAATCTTCAAAATTTAATTCTATACAATATGAATATTTAGAAATAATACTTCAATTTCACATGAAAAATCTGTTATTTTCCCAATATCCTTTTAAAATAATAAGATAAACTATCTTTAATATTTTCAGAAAATACAATCAAAACTATTTAATAATGGATTTAATTTTTAAGATCCATCAATGTTATTTTTAATCCAATTAGTGAGTTGATTTTCCTAAATCGTTGGTAAACTCCCCATGTAGGACTTTAGGTGATCATGAATATGTAGACTGACAAAAAAAATAAAATCGGAAATGGAATTGCAATAAAATCCCTTAATCATTTATCACACTAGTTGTATGTTAGAAAATGTGTTCCTTAATACAATGGAATGATTAAAAAAGTGTCCCCTATACCTATTCATGTTATTATTAATATATATTATATACAGTTTTCTGAAAAATTTAACTCAATGTATAATCATAAATTATGGTTAACCATCATTTCTTCCACATATGACAACAACAGAATGAGTATCAATAATATTTGAAAATTTTACTATAAAGATATCAAATATACATATCCCTTTGAAGTCTATCAACATGATACTGAAATAATAGATGACCAGTACAATCATGAACTTGATTATAGAACCAATAGTTTCAAAAGATACTCTTTATAATGTTCATTATATAATATTCTTTGCGTATAATTTGATGGACCTTTCTACATAAATGGGTGAAACAATATGGTGCAACATAAGGCCTATGGAATGTGTAAAGGCTAGTATCCATTATCATCAGAAAACCCAAATAGAATTTATAGAACCTATTAAATGTGTGTCTCATATGGAGTTTTTGCTCCCAAAATTGATCATCCATTACTGGAATGAATAGTTTATCATAATAAAAATTTTTCTGTGAGAAGGATGATGTTCCTTGGATAATCCATGATTTTAAAAAAATTTGATATTTGGATCCTGATAGAGATCTTAAAAATCATCAAAAAATTGATTCCCCACTCTATGATCTTTGTAGAATTTGATTTTTTTTATTGAATGAAACAATCCATTGAATGTTCTTTATGGATTCCTTATAATATTTTTTTCTTAGTCTAGATAGTGTAAATATGATAGCATAACATTCCATTAAGGTGACTAAGGAATTTAGATTTTAGAAAAGTAAACCTATATGGGTATCAACCATATCTCTCTAGATTATTTATACCTATATGGTTTCCTTAATATTTAATATATACATTTTTCTATGTCCACCCCCTTTAATGGGTTTTATAGAAGGTGTCTCATTTGACAACAAACACCCTTATTTCATAAATGCTTCCTATCCATATTATCTCCTCGAATCATTGGGACATGATTTTAAGTTATTATCTCAAGAATATATGAACCATGTTTTATTTTACATTCTTATAAGTGGAAAATTGTTTTTCTAGAGAAATCATACCATAAATGTAATGTTATTTCTCTATTCAAGAATAAACCACGCATTTGATTTTGTCATGGATATCATTGAAATTGATAGCCATAGACCATACACAAAATAAATAATTTAGATACCACTAGAGTTATTTAATATGTTATAAATAGAATTTAATATGAATGATATATATAAAAAACGTGAGATAATTCTATGAATGCATAATTTATCAAATAATTTATTTACTTCAGATTCAATTGTATAATTCCATTATTTACATGGAATAGTGGTTTTTTATGTGTACATGTCTAGATCAATGTCTTTCAATGGCTATATTTTTAAACCCATATGAGTTAAAGGTAGTATTTATTCAAGAATGGGATATATATTTAGATCATATACATATTCCAATATCACGTAGTATATCATAACAAACAAGTGTAATGATTTATAAAAATTATACATTGATGGATAAGTCATCAAGTGTGGTGTGGGATGTTTTTGATACTTTTCTATAGAAATTAATGTGTATACATCCCTGAAAATGGAATCAATTTTGTATCATTATATACAAATGATATATTCTTGTTTGTATATAAATATAAAATATTTCACTCTAAAATCATTTATAATTGGGATTTTGTTTAATTATTTATTGCACAGTGAACCTACCCAATAATAATTTTTATGTGGTCTACACTAATTTAATTTTATTTGAAGGTAGACTAAAATTTTCAATAGAGAACTGACTATCAATTAAATAATATGGTGTTAGAGAATTAATATTTTTATTTAATGATTTATTATTTAATGAATCAATTTAAGAGATAAAACTAGTTTTGTAGATTAAATTATATCAATTTCATTACAAGATAAGGGAATTATGAAATATATCCAAAAAATTGTATGATACATGTATATTTATTTAATTTTTTATGATTTTATTTATTATAATTAAATAAGAAAATATATTCGTATAACTTATCTATTGAGTGATTCATTTAAATATTTATTTGGTTGGGGAATAATTCATTGGAAATATTTTTTTATATGATTATGGTTAATTATAATGAAAATAACATAATAATTTTTTTTAATTACAAAAGGGAATTAATGGTGTCGCCCAAATTTACCCATGTTCTAAGGGTTAAGCGGTCACTTGCAGTGTATCTTGGGTTGTCGAATCCTAAGAATCCTAAGAAGAACCTTTAAACACACAATTAAAGAGATGTATTTTTGGCTATGAAGTAGCCAACTTGGGTTGATTTTAGATTTGTTTTAAAAGGGAACTTAGTTATCAATGTGAATTCAATTTATGATAAAATGAGTTGATCCTAGGTTGTTGCTCGGTGAGGATTTGATGAATTCCTTTTTTATGATTTTTATTTCATTAACTCAAGAAGGATTCGTGAAATTAATTCAAACTAATCTCACCACTTACTAATTAAAAACATTCGAAACACATTCTAATCACCTATATACTTGTAGGATCATTTTCATGAGCACTCCATGGTAGAGGATCTAACTAGCGCATAAAAGTGGGGCGAATAAACTCAATAAAGATGAAGAAGAGAGAAAATAATTGAATGAATGAAACTCAAAAAAAAATACATTAATAACATTTAGATACTGAGAAATAACAACCAATATATCCTCTTTATAATCACTTGGTTCAACAAATAAAAGATAGAGCCCACCATTGATTGAATGTTCTCAATGAAAGCGGGATGTAGACTTATGAGGGTGGAATTGAAGAAGTAAAAACAACAAAATAACGATCACTCTTCCGTTACGTGAACAAAATCACAAGGATTGGTGTGAAAAAGTTCACAACTTGGTGAAATAGTAACAAGGTGTTATGAAGAATAACACAATAACATAATAAGAATAAATTTTTTGAAAACTAAGATGATTCGAACATCTTACATGTAAAGGAAGAAAGTTACAAAGAAAAATTGGCATAATAACATTACAATGAAAACAAAGCTCCAAGTTCCCCAAATCCTCCACTAATACTACCTGAAATAGGAATTTATGAAACCATTTACCGAGCCCCCATATAACTATATAACTTAAATTAATTGTGGGTGTCCTAGGTGGGTGGATAATTAATGTAGTTGAGACTTTTTCCACTCTTCCCCCCAAAGTGGCATCCATCTTGCATCCACTGAAAGACGTTCCTAAAGAACCATCTAAATTGAAGAATTAGAGTGGTCCATAGAAGGATAAAATGTATCCCTATATTTCTGGTAATATCTTGTACAATTTCAGCCCAAAATAAATTTCGGTTCGTGAGATATGATTTAAATGGTGGGCTGTTTTTCTAGGCCTCAGAATCTGGCCCAGAATTACATTATCAACTTGGGCCGCCTGGTACACCATTAAAACATCTGAATAATTTTGGTCCACTATTTAATTAAATGTTACCCATAATATCCTATATCTTTATTTAAATTATCATAATCATTGGAATTGAATCTTATCCTCTATAGAACTTTTATTGGGCTGTTGTCCAGTTGACTTCACCCAGAACCTTGTAGGTTCAAGGCCCACTTCGGTTGTCTTCCAATTAGAATCTCCAAGTTATCCAAAAGAATAAATTGTTTATTATATCATGGGAGACCAGAGAATAAAATATGAAAATAAAATTAATACCATTTTTGGTTTTATGTTCTGTTCAAGAATGTACCATGTAATAGTGCATTTTAAGAAGGAATTATAATCCTAATGTGAAATAATGATCAAAGTGTAAAATGCACTAATAATGGTGTCTATGATTAATAAATCACATGAATATTTTATTATAAATAATTAATATTAGAATATTTTAGGGGATAATCACAGCCCCAACTTGAGTTTATCTAGTCCCACGAAAAATATATCTCAAAAATATGAAATTTGAATTCCCGTGTCCAAAAACATTTTAATACACATTTCTCACCCAATAATCTCATACCAAAAAATTATGAAAGAAATCAAAATAATTTGAAACTACCTAGGTCTATAGGCATATCCCAAGCCCAAGCCCATTCCTTTTTTCAAATTCAGGTTCTTATTTCATCCAATTTCAATTAATAATCATGAAGTGTTGTGCGTCACAATATACATGGGGGTTCATTTTCATTCGAGGGAGAAAAGATAGAATCACTATAAGGATTCAAAATTAAATATTAAGATGAGTATTCATTTTTTCCCAAATTTTTCTTGTTTTTTTTGCAATTTTTCCATGTTAATTGAAATTTAACTCAATCGAGTCAACTCATGTAGCATGACTTTGCCAATGACTCACAAGCTCGAAGACATTAGGGCACCATGTGAAGCTCACATACTCAAGCATCATATCGAGTTAAAAAAATCAAAAAGAAATTAAAATTACCACAGCTATAGATGAAATTCCCAACTCTGGGCTAGACAAAAATGGAGTCCTGATCCCCAAGTGCTGAAATCCACACATTAGGGGAATCCATTGATCTATATGGAATTGATTTTTTTGAATACTCATGTTAAAATTAAAATGATCACCAGCCCTATACAATTTATTATGGACCCCAAGAACTCAAACTAATACCATACATTCTAGAGGACGTGCATTGTGTTTTTTTAAATAAATGGATGAAAATATAAATTGTGAAAATTCAGATCGGACAACAGGACTTTCCAAAATCTATGCACATGAACTTAAACTTGAATTAAAATAAAAACCAAGGCCTGAAAAATTATCTGATATCCAATTTTAGAGTTCGCAATATGTGTTATCATGTTCAATTATAATGAAAATTTTCCTTCCACACATTTTATGATCAAAACAAAATCAATTATTTTATTTCAACTCCCCCAACATAGATTCAAAATGTCCCCAGTGTTTAAAGAATTGAAAACATAGAAGGGGTAGGATATAAGTTCAATGAAGACATTGAAAATGAAAATTATGGAATGAATTCACCATGTAGTTTTTGTTGAAAATCTATTCACGAGACTCCCTTCAGTTCTGGTTCGAGTCCTAGTGGATTGGACGGTTATGAAATGATATTCCCAATGAACTATGACATATCTTTTAATTTTTTTATTATATACTATTTCAAATTTTTTTAAACTAAAAAAACATAAAAATAAAATAAAATAAACTAATGATACATTATCTTCTCTTAAATTTCTGGGTAAGGTATTACTCAAGGTTCATGCCATGTGACAAAGATGAATATGGTTCTCCCCTTTCATAATCATCCTTACTCGTAAAAAAAGAACAGGTCAACAATCTAAATTATTATTATTATTATTTTATTTTTCATTTAACCTACAAAAACATAAAAATAAAATAAACTGATGATACATTGTCTTCTCTTAAATTTATGTGTAATGTATTACTCAGGGATCACACCATGTGGCACGGGTGAATATGGTGCTCACATTTCATACCCATCATTACTCATAAAAGAAGAACAGGTCAATAGTCTAAGGAATTTTTCTTCTTTTTGTATTTTTTCTTTAACATACAAACACATAGAAATAAAATAAACTGATGATACATTGTCTTCTCCTAAATTTCTAGGTAAGGCATTACTCAGGGATCACACCATGTGGAAAGGATGAATATGGTTCTCTCCTTTCATACCCATCCTTACTCATAAAATTTGGAGAAGTCAACAGTCTGTGGTACTAATTAAATGAATGGAAACATGAAAACCATGGGTCGACTCTTGTGCAGTG
Organism: Viscum album; assembly: GCA_963277665.1. NCBI lineage: Eukaryota > Viridiplantae > Streptophyta > Magnoliopsida > Santalales > Viscaceae > Viscum > Viscum album. The sequence continues at coordinate 1,368,742,573 of OY728138.1, read as the reverse complement.
CTTTTTTTATTGTCGCTAGCTCGACATGATCCCCCTAACTTACCCAATACCATCTTTCAACATTTTAAGGACCCTATAATTATTTACTTCTACTTTATTTATATTTATTCCTTGTTTATAATTTATTTAATGTACCAACCTATGTTCTATAATGAGTGAAAAAACCCCACGAATATCAGAAATGGTTGATACAGTTTCATTTGTTGTCTTGCCTAAAAAATCAATGATCATTCCAACTTTTTCGGTTTTAAGATAAGAATTAATTCCAATTGAAAGTTCGTGATTCTAACCTGTGAAGGGATACTTGAGCTAGGAAGGAAGGAAAGTAATTTTGAACTTATGTTGGATAGTACATTAAAACATAGGTTGAGATTTTGAATCCAACTCAGTTTCATTTTCCAAATTTCGCAACAAAATTTCTTCTTTTTGAGAAGAATATTCAACCACCAAATTGAAAAGATCAATGTTATGAATGGGTATGGAGTCAAATATTGTGATTTCACATAATGGTTCGGTAATTTTTGGTTCTGTAGAATTAATGGAGTAATATTCAGGACACTCTATCCATGATGTCAAATTTCCGTCTTGTGAATACATGAAATCAATTTCATGATTCACTTACCCACTTATCCCATATCCAATGGATAGTTATTTTGATAATTCATGAGATGTTTTTGGAATAATATAGTCATCTATCAATAATGATTAAATGGAATCTTGAGTGGGAACAGTTTCTTCAAAATTCGGAATGTTTTTACTTCTAATCTCAAAGATGAAACTTCTGAATTCATTATATCCATTTGTTCACCCACATTTTCAAGGAGTTTTTGAAGATTATATAAGTTTGTAAAACAGGAATTTCTTTATGTTTGATCTCTTCAATCATCCTCGAGAGGGCTGGGAATTTATCCTTTAAATAATTATCATCCCATTGATTGTACATCTCATCGGGTGTGGTGTATTCAATATAGGTTTGGTCATTGAAATTCATTATTTGAGGTGTTTCCCAATATTTATTTCCCATTTTTTATAACATTAGTTTATGAAGGGGTATTGTAAAAGACAATCCATTGGTGTTGATTGAAAATTGGTATTGGGAATTTTTTAGAACAGAAAAATAGAATAGGAAATATAAAAGAGAAATTGGGGTGAGAATAGGGAATTTGGGGTGATAAAAGAAGATGTGTGTCTAAGGTACATAGTTGGGTCCCCGGGAACTAAGCCAAAATTTAGTGTTGCCAGAATTTACCCATGTTCTTCGGGGTAAGTGGTCGCTTGCAGTGTACCTTCGGTTGTCGAATCCTCAGAGACCTAAGAAGAACCTTTAGACACACAATTAATGAGATGGTTTTTGGGATATGAAGTATCCAAATTGGGTTGAATATATATGGGGTTTAAATGGGAACTAATATATCTATGTTAATTCATTTTATTAGAAAATGATTTGATCCTAGGTTGTTGCTCGGGGTGGATTGGAAGAATTCCTTTTTTACGATTTCTATTTCATTAACTCGAGAAGGATTCATGTAATGAATTCAAACTAACCTCATCACTTACTGATTAAATACATTCACTACACATGATAGTAACCTATACAATTGTAGGATCATTTTCATGAGCACTCCAAGGTAAAGGATTTAATTAGCACAGAAAAGTGGGGTGAATAAACTCAATAAGGAAGAGGAAGAGAGAAAATCATTGAATGAAAGATTCTCAAACAAAATAAATTAATAAAATTTTGATATTGAGAAATAACATCCAATACAACCCCTTTCTACTCCTTTGGATCAACCCATAAAAAATATATCCCTCCATTTATGACATGTTCCTAAAAGAAGCGGGAAGTTTACTTACAAAGGTTGAATTAAAGAATTAAAAACAACAAAATAATGATCAATCCACCGTTTTGTGAACAAAATCACAATGTTTGGTGTGAACAAGTTCACAACATAAGGAAACGGTACAAAGTGATATGAATAATAATAGAATAAGAGAAGAGGAATAAATTTTATTGAAAAATAATGTGATTCGAAAAACTTATTTGAGAAGGAATAACGTTATAAACAAAAATTATCATAATAACATTACAATAAAAAAAGCTCAAAGTTCCCCAAATCCTCCTCCACTATTTCCGTAAATAGGAATTTATGAAGACTTTGGATGAGCCTCCATCTTTTGATGTGTCTTTAATTAGTTCCAGTGTTCCTAGTTGGGTGGAAAATTAATGTAGTTGAGACTTTTCCACTCTTCCCCCGAAGTGGTATCCATCTTGCATCCATCTAAAAGACACGCCGAAAGGAACTTCTAGAAGGATGAATTATAGTGGTCCATAGAAGGATAAAATTTAGCCCAGGGGGTCTCATAATAACCTGTAAAATTGAATCCTAAAATAAATTTTGGTTCGTGATATATGATTTTAATGGTGGGATGTTATTCTGGGCCTCAGAATCAGGCCCAGAATTTCATCATCAACTTGGTCCGCCTGGAACACCATTAAAACATCCCAATTTTCTTGGGAAAATATTTAATGAAATGTTACCCATAATATAATCTATATCCATTTAATTTTTAAGAATCATTGGGTTTTAATCCTGTCCTCTACATAACTTTTATTGGTCTTTTGTCCAGTTCACTTCCCCCAGAACCTTGTTGGTTCAAGTCCCACTTTGGAGGTCTTCCAATTTGAATCTCCTAGTGCTCCAAAATAAGGAATTGTTCCTTATATCATGGGAGACCTGAAAATAAAATATGAAAATAAAATTAATATTATTTTTTGGTTTATGAGATGACAAAAAATGTACAATGTAAGACTTCATTTTAAGAAGGAATTACAATCAAAATGTGAAATAATGTTCATAGTGTCAAATACACTAATAATGGTGTCTATGATTAATAAATAACATTAATATTTTATTATACACAATGAATGTTAGCCTATTTTAGGGGAAATCAATCAATTGTACAGAAAAATACTATATTTTGTTTTGTAATCGTAATGTTTATTTAATTGTGTTTTTATTATCAAACATTTATAATTTCTTCACATATGATTTGTGTTTTAGAATATTGAAATAAAAATAACAAGGTTTATTATGTGTGAATACTCATATGTTTTTCTTTATACATAATTATATTTCGGCGAAAAAATTATCATAAATAAAATCCTTTAATATATTTGATCAAAAAAGTTTTCATTATTGAGTGGAATGAAAATTATTTGCTATATTTTAAAAGAATAATATAAAAATGGACTAGTTAAACCGCTCATAGGTTAACATAATAAACTACACAATTTGAAAATTATCGTGATAATTCTCATTATGGATTGGAATTAAATATTTCATATTGAAATAGAAATATTGATCCTCAATAATAGGACTACATTATATACGAACTTTCAATTCTAGTGGCCTACATTTTCTTGATGTAATGGGGACCATATTTAAAAGGGGCCTGATTTGTAGATTACACATACTAGATCATATTGTGGTTTATCTTATATCAAATGGATTTGAACGTATATAAAATTAGATGGGAATAATTCCGTCATGATTAAGAATTTTTTATCACTTTTGTAGTTATAATGGGTAATGTGGATGTTGATACATGAATTCCATAATATTATGATAATATATCTATAGATTAAAGATATTAATTAATGATAATAACACAATTTATAACCTTACAATTGGTTAAGGATGAGTTCGATGGTGGAAATTTCTTATATGATACGGTTGTTGAATAATAATTGTTACAAATAGTGGTTTATTTTCTAATATGTGTTCTATATATGAATATATAAAGTGATTTTATTATACATATATAGAAATAAGGTGTAATCAAAATTTTAAGTTTCATGTAGTGAAAAATTATTCTTAGATTATTTGAGAATGAATTAATTATGAGTATTTTAAGTTATATATGGATATACATCCTATTATAAAAGAGGAAAATAATGTATTCAATAGATAATTTTGGTGAAGAAAAATATAGATATTGGTTGTAATTTTATTAATATTATTTCTTACATATCTATGGGTATTGTTTTAGAATCATTTAACAAGTCAACCTAAATCCTTACTACAATGTATGGTACATTAAGTAAAAACATTACGTAGTTACACTAAAAACAACTTAGATGACATAAAAAACATACATCACCTTACATGATTATACATATAATATAAGAAATGGTTAAGGTAATCAGGGGATAGATTAATAAATATCTTATTACTCATTAGTTCTAATATATCTATTATCAAATTCCCCAAATATAGATCCTCCTTATACATTTTATTTAATATATACTCTTTATGAAATGGAAAATTTAACAAAGTGTGAGATTAACTACTATGTCAGGGAAAATACTATCAATGATTCATAGTTTATTAGGTTATAAGAATATGACATGACAAGAAAATGGGGGAAATACCATATTAAAAAATTATGAAATTATATGATATGGACATATGACATGATATAATAACCTATATCACTGAATAAGAACATATTCCATCAAAAGGTATAATTATGAAAGAATAGAATATACACTATAATAATAATGTGAAAATATGAGATAATAATTACAAGTAGTGTATCATAATAATGATATTTTTAATCTTGAGACAAAATCAGTATCCATGGAACAAAATATTACAATATATAACAAACACGATCATAAGAAATCATAAAATGTTGATAATATGCAATTACGCTCTTATCATCATATATAGTTTTGAATATAAAGAATCAATATGGTGTTCATGAAAATAATTGGGAACATTTTTATCCAGAATCAAAAATTACATAAATATTATCAACAAATACATTCATATCATAGTGTACTAGGTTAAAAAGCTATATAAAATAATATAATGGATATTTCAAACTACACGTGTCCCATATCATATCATATCATATCATGAAATATAAATATTTAATAAATTATTTTTCAGGAAATATTAGAACCACCTAAAGTATAATGATAAAAAATAAATTGTGAGAAACATGAAAATGATGACATTCAATAATCATTCATAATATAAATAACAACTAAGAATGAGATGACTTTCTGGTTAAAAACTACAATAAATAAAAATTCATCAAGATAATAAAACTGATGACTTAATTAAATAATAACCATAATTAATCCCAATAAATATTAATTTATAATGACAAATTTGAAAAAAAAACATTATAATAACATCAATTTTTTTATAAACATAGAATAAATGTCCGTTACATTTTCAGTAACTTTTATTTTGAAAAAATAAACTAAGAATCAATGGTATTTTAAAAAAAATAGAATCAAAATTTAAATTAAATTGGAGTATCATGAGACTTTTAAAACTATTGTTTTAGTTAAATTAAATTAAAATATAATTATAATGTAACCTTGTGGAAAAAATTATAGAATAGATTTAAAATACCATGTTAACACATTTGTAGATGGAATTCAATTTTTATATGAAATAACCCTACATAATAACACATGTGGATATAAGTAAATAACATACATCCATTATACATAATAAAAAATTTCAAAGGTATGATAATTATTTCAACCAAAAAACGGGAGAAACACAATTTCACATAAAATAATTATTTAGGATAACTATGAGTCAATGATAGAGATAATACTTAGAAGAGTAGTAAATTCCAAAAATAAAAATAAGAGATGTAAATAGATGGGTTTTTTGGACTAGGGGAACACATAATATCCCCTATTGAAATATATAAATAGAAAATATTTATTTCAAAATGATATTGGAAAAGAAACCCACACATCTATTTTATCGATTAATTCTATAGTCAATTATACCGGAAGATGATATGGGTTTTTGATTTAAAAAAATTTCATAAATTATAAAATAAAATAAATACAATGTTCAATATATAAAACAAATAAATCAAAATAGTTGTTTATTCTAGAACATATATCAATTTAATGAAATTTAAATAATAGAACCTTACCTTTTTAGGAAGATATGAAATGGTATTCAATTCAATAATATAATTCTTTAGCTTTTATACATTTCATGGATATTGTATAATAAATAAAGAACATTATTTTATGTAAATTTTTTTTAAAAAATTAAATAAGGAATATAATTTGTCAGTAAAGATAAGTTTTATATATTATTTAAACTTATAGAGATTTCATTTAAAGAGATACTTTTTTTAAATTTTTTGAAAATGGAAATGAATTTGGGAAATGAGTTTTTTAACATTTTAGTAAATGTTTTCAAAAATGAAATTAATGTCACTTTAAAAATCAATTCTAAACGTTTAGAAGAAACTGTTTAAAATATTATACAAAAAATAATCGCTAATTTTTTTTCCTTGTACAATATATGAGGGTAATGTAAATGAAACATGACCTCGAAGGTGAAAAATAAACATAAGTATAGAGAAATTACATTTTAAAACATTTTAACCATATAAAGTATCCAACATTTATAAAAATGATATAAACAATACCATTAAATTAAAATATAAATATTTAATAATTATATAAAAAATTTACACTTAATAGTAATAATAATATCAAGATAATTAATTATGAAAATAAATAAAAAGAACCTAGAAGAAAAATTCTACAAAAATACATTTGACATTTTTCTTTTATAATGGAATATCATTATGAATTAATAATCACTCAAGAGATCATTTTTATAAGGAAATTTGTTCTCTATATAAGAAAAATGAAAAAAATTCATGTGATACAGAATTTATGAATACAACAGACCTAGAAGAAAATAGACAAATAAGAGAGGTGATGATTAAATAAAAAGAATATTTAGTAGTGAAAATCTTTAATGGAATCAAAATGGATGAGATATAAGTGAATCAATATAGAATAATAAGATATATTTTAAGTATAAAAAATGAATTATTTTTTAGTATATATGATTTTTATAAATTTCAATGAAAATAGTTCACTTAGATAATGATAAGATGTAATGAATCTCAAATATGAAGAGACATTGAAGGAAAATACCTTACAACATTGTATGTTCTAAAGTAATCATAAATTAAAAAATTGGTTACCAAAAATAAATATAAATATATATAAATTAAAGACAAAATTATTGGAGTTATTACACTATAGCCAACATAAAATATACATTCAATTATAAAAATATTCAATTAACTGAATAACAATAAATATCTTATCACGTGATGTATCCTTATCCATGTAATATTAATGTGATAAATCTCTTGGAGTATTTGTTTCAATGAATGGTTATTGTAGTTCACCACTATAATGGGAAAAGTGATGTTTTGTGATAATATATTATATTATACATAAAATTACATGGATCAAATAATTTATACATGATATAAATAATTGTAGACTATCTGGGCTTGGATGCTCATAATCAGAAGATGATCTTACTCATGAGTTTTCCCAATTGGAAATCTCCAAGAGAGGGGTTATGAAGATAGATCATTCAAAATAAATTCTAAATATTATATTTTTTATATACAAACATGTGTATTGTTCCTTATAAATGATATTAATACCAATCTATTTTATAAATTACATACTTCTAAATATTATCAAAAACTAGGACGACATTTTATCATGATGTGGTAAAACACATTGGTTGTGTCATAAGTGGTATGAAAGTAACTAAATATGTCATGAAATTATTTTTATGTCCAATAATAGTGGAATAATTTTTCTATGGACCCATTATTTGAATGATAGTGTTTGATTAAAACCATTATCCAAGTGATTTATTTCCCGAGTGCATTTTAGGTAGTAAACAAACAAAATCATGTATATTGTTTTTCTTGCACTCTATTTTCTATATCAGTGAGTTTCCATAGTGGTATGAGACTATTTGTAGTAATTTTTTCCTCATTACCTAAAAAATTTGGAATATTTTGAAATGCCTTCCATTTAGTAGATCCATTAAATGACCTTATATTCCTTTTCACTCAGTTTTCAGTATAATGTCCATGGGAAATTTATTCATAGATAGTGGATTTGTGGATTCTTTTATTTTACATGAAATTATAATCTTATCATAATTTATATATTAGGGAAATGAAGTTATTAGAAATTATATTTTAAAATAAACAGTAAATATAGAATTAGTGTTATTTTTTTCATGTGATCACATGAGTTTTCCACCATAATATCATTTTCTTCTTTTTTTAGTCAGATGCTGTGAAATCATTATTTAAACTATAGTTTATCAATTTGTTTTAAATTTAAATATGATAAAAAAATTGGAAATTTTCACTACAATATATTTATCGTTTTCCAACAGAGGTATATTTTTCGGTAAAAGTAGATTTTCTATTAGTAAAACGTTTTACCAACCGAAATTTTCCTTGTCCCTAAAATATTGTTAAAAACAATATCTCTAAATCATATAATGATAGATTAAATAGTTTTATTGGAATTATAATAATACCAACAGATAATATATATGTTGGTAAAAATGATTTGCAACAGATTTCTATAATAAATTTATCTGTTGGTAATATTATTATCAAATTTCATATCCAATACCAATAATTATTATAAATTTGTAATTTATATTTTATATAAAATATTATAATTGGGTATTTCAATATTTATTATGAAAATTTTATATTATATATACTAATTTATAATATAATAAACCTGTTTTAATTATTAAAATGAAGATAATTTTCACACACGTTCAAACATAGAGAATAATTAATCATATTTATAATGAAATTTAATAAAAAATGAATCAGTACATATTTAATTTTATTAATACTTAAAAAAATAAAAAAAATAAAAAAAGGGGATCCATCTATCACTGCCGCTACAACACCCGCCCCCCCACACACACAATAAAAATGAAAAATTGGCATAATGTATCTTAACTCCAATTCTCAAACAATCATCATGGTAGAAGAATAGTTGCTCCCGCAAAATATCATTCATCACCCCATGTAGTCAATTAGAAGAAGAAAAACCATGTCAGCTCTTGTACCCATGTGGAACCTTATTGTTGTTATGCCACACATTTCAGCTCTAATATCTACACTAGACTCAACCAAAGAGAATACCGAAAAATTAGTGCAATATATCTATATGAATTGAAAAAAATTAAAATTACCAAAAATTTTGTGTATAGAATGATTATTTTCCATTCATTATCCTTATTGACATCTCAAGAAATCATGCTGGCTTCGGTGCGATTGAAGAACCTCAATTTGTTGTTATACCACACCATTAAATTAGAATATATACACCACACTAACTCTGAAAACCAACCTATACTGTTTTTTATTAATTCAAAAAATAAAAAGTTCAGGTAGCATAAAAGATAATAGGTATAGAAGATAGTAGGTATATAATCCAAACCGAAAGAAACAGTTTCAAAATAAGAAACCTGGAAAGAAAATTTAAAAAAACTTACTCCAAACCATATGTATCAAACATTTATCAGAAATGTGGATTTGGATTATTTAGCAGCATCAACAAAATACACTAACTAGCACATCATAACCTGGAGCAGAATGTTACCTAACAGAATATAGCTTCTGGGAAATCATTGATCATTAGTCTGTAAGGGTTTTGGAAAGTTTTGCAGTGGATATGAACTCTTTCCCTGGTTGACTTATTCCGAATCTATCTCTATTTTCCTGGAAAGGAATAACCCAAACATGTCTCGAAATACTATTGCAAAAATTGATCTTCAATGACACGACGATGGTGAGTAGATATATTTATGGGATCACAGGAGGTTAAAATTACTCTCCAGACATAGAGAAATGAATTAATAAAATTGAATGAGCCTTAACCATAATGAAATTAATAGAAAAAGAAAATCAAGTGTAAAGGTAATTAAAATGACTGTGTATAGGTGATCGAGAGAAGAAGCACTTACGTGTTTGCTGCAACAAGGTAACTTGGTTGATGGGGTTGTGGAGTAATATTCAAATGGATTCTTAATAAGGTTATTCAGTCTTTACCCCCACTGAGTAAAGGGATTGCTCTCAGTATAAAGGCTATCTCTAGGTATCCCAGACCATTCATAATCAAGAGCACAACATACATACGTATCCATAAATAAAATTGTTGAAGATGTTTGAAGTCATGTTACTGGAGGTTTCCACCTAGATTATAAATAAGTATATTTTATTCCCCTCTATTGAATTTATAATTAATATCCTCTATTATACCTCCCCCCTCCGGGGGGGGGGGGACCGTCTTCTACTGCAAAATTGTTCTCATAAATCCTATTATTATAAATATGGTTTTACGTACTCAATTTTATTCTATCCTTATGATTTATCTTCTTTTAATTTATATGATAATTACATCAATCAAATTCATTAAATATTAGAAGAAACCGGTTAATTATTTTAAAGGAATGTGCACAAAATTATGACTACATCAGAACTGTGAATAAATTAACAGAAGGAAAAAACAGATCAGAGTATCAAAACAATATCCTAAGCCACCTCCATAAAATAATTAATGACATTACAAAAAAATAAAATATCATCTATTGAATAGGAATCAGATTATCTATTTGATTCTACAAGCTCAAAGTCATCACACCTCGAGTCACATGGGTTACCATTCCCCAAATAAAATGCTATGTACCTTTACACATTGCACTAGAATTACAAAAAAGAACATGAGTATGTAAGAAAAGACAATAAGACATACAATTAGTGGTTACAACACTCACTAGTAAACAGACCAAGATGATCCCATCAAGTAGAACATGAATATGAATGCCTACTCTAGAACACATCTCTATCTCATTCACATTTCCTATCAGTGATAATGATGATAACACTAAAAAAGATTCCATATTCCAAATAGATAGAAATGGGAACACTAAAATAGATTCCAGATTCTATATTTAACACACAATTCATGGGTGCAATCTAGATGGAAGCCAGACCATAGGTGCATAGTTGAACACTAAGAAACCCAGTTAAAAATTAGGTCATGGGACAGATTGCATTGAAATTACATCACATTGAAATTATACAAAATAAAAATATGAAAAGATTAAAAATATTCCATTTACTAAATAATTGTAGTATAATTTCGAATTTCTCTCATTACATTTAACTTGTGCACATTTCAGTTTTTCAGTGGTTTTCTATAGTAGGATAATTCCTTAGTTAGGACAAAGAGGGGTGTATGAGCCTTTTTTATAGGGAATCATTTAACTTTACCTACTAGTTGAAAAATTTTAGTCAACATTGATTCATCAATCTAATAAACTGCTCAGGTACATGTCCAACAAGTATCTTCTTGTGCTTAGGACATCCATCCTCTTCTCCATCGCCTCATGCCTCTACTTTTGGAGCTGGTAATGTTGCTACATAGACCATACTATGTAGAAGGCCTTTAATTCTCATGCTCTCCCTAAAAGAAAATTCCATATTTCAAAGATTTTTGGTCTCATAGAGAGTGCATATATTCTAGATTTCTAACATGCCTGACTTCTACTTAGATTTCACACATGGAGGAGGCATTGATTGCACAAATGAACGAGGCATGAATATATTGATAGTGAGAAAAATAAAATAGATATCAAATTTGAAACCATGGAATTATATAGAGGTTAGGGGAATTCCGATGACAGTGAGAACACTAAAATAGAAATGAGGCATCAATATATTACCTTAATCCTGATCCCAGCTACTCCACACAATCAGTTATCAACTACGAATGACGTAACACTATCCTAATATTCATGATACACATTATCAAGGCATCAATTGTATACTACATGTCCTTGCCAACATATTTGACAACTCTATTATTTTCATCAACAAGAGGTAGAGTAATATAATAGTAAAAAAACAAGTAAAAAGTGACATCATTCCTTCAATATTATCATCACGAGACACATTGAATATTTTTTTAAAAAAAATCAATTTTTTCTATGTCAAGACATTAATACTTATAATTTAAAGGTAAATTATGAATTGAATTCAAAGTGATATATCCCTTGTTATTTTTTTGGCGCATCCATCGAAAGGCTTTGTTCGAGATAACAATCGGATCTCTGTTTTCCAAAAATGGCTGATAATGTCATTTTATGCGATGTCTAGCTTAACACATTGAGCATAAGTTTTCTAATGGCCATCACTCTGAAGAGGACTGATTACAAGTACATGGAAGAGGAATTGGAAAACTAAATATCTTATCTACAATCGATGAACCACATCAACAAGAAGATCTTGGTCCTCTTTCGTAATAGAAGAATAGTCTAAAAATCCATCTGTTAGTGTCTAGTACATCGATGAGGTCTAGCACGACACCACTTTGTTGTTTCCTTCCGATCCTTACAAATGATAATAGGCTAGGTTCATGGTTTATTTTTTGAACAAAATATATAAATTTTGGGTAGTAAGTTGTTGATGAGGGAAAGGGAAAGCATGAGAGGGTGAAGAATAATCTTATCAACTGCTTAGAGATGTTTGAAGGCAAGATTAGGGTCAATTAATTAGGGTACGTGGACATCAGATTGGTGATGTTATATCCCTTGAAAGAACCTGGTATCATCAAAACTAGGGCTAAGTTCCCAACTCTCATGGCATGTACAAGGCTTCCTACAAAGATTATGGGGGAAATCAGGAAACTAGGTTGTTGATTTGATTGGGTAGCAATGGAATTAAAAAATACTATGTTTGTTTATGGGGTTTTTATTTTTTAGTTTGAATGTGGGATGTAATATGCATTGATTTGTCTTTGTTTGAGGATGGTGATGTGGAATTTCTAGTTGGCGTGCTAGAGTTTCCATGTTTCCATGCAGCGTATCGTAGATCGAAGTAGATAAGGAAGATGACACTGCTATGTTTGGGAATAAAAAATAATAACTGGGCTAAAAAAATAAAGTGATTAGTAAGGGAAATCTGTTTAGTGTCTATTTCCTTGATAAGAATATTTTACTTAACAAATGACAAGGGACAAAATTATCTAACCGTATCATAATCACTCATATTCCACTCACCCATAAATAAGGATCTATTTATGAGTAATTATTTGTTTGATAAAAATATATCAAAACTTCTTAAACTACGGAAGACTTATAGTATGTGCATCTATATAGGTTTTCACTATTTTTTATTAAAAAAAACCTTTTTTGCAACATAATTAAGTGGGTTTCTTCATGAATTTAAGATGTTTTTTTAAAAATATGAAAAGCACCACTTATTTTTTAGCATGCTTGTTACATGTTATAACTGCTATAAAAAACCATGGGAAGAAGCATGTGAGAAATTTCATGAAAAATGACCATCAATAATTGAAAAAGTAGATAATAAAAAATTGGTCCAAGTTTAAGGGAATAGGTTCATGTAAACAAGCTATATGAAAGATTTCACAACAATAGGTTTTACACAAACCTGCTTCCCATTAAAAGATAAATCCATATCCCATCACAACATTGAATCTTTAGTTTTAAGTAGCATGTTCACATATATGTACATATTTGATTCTATTAAATATTGATTAATGAATAGAATATCATGTAGATAATATATTCGACAAATATTCTTATTCATCACTGACACAAAAGCACTGAAATTGAACAATTTATTAGAAATGGGAATCATACATACATTTATGCATATTAAAATCAGCATGGTAATGATGTTTTTCAAAATTGAATGATTTTTTCTTGACATTGGGGGTGGTTTTAGATAGGAAATCCATTGTATAATGTTCATTCATTAAAAACTATTTTCAGGAGTGGAAAAAATCCCCACAAATTGTTTTTATTTGTTTCAATATTGAATTTAAGATATCATAAGGATATGTATTTGAATTTTTATTGGTTGATATAAAAACAATAATGCAAGTTTATCAAAACATTTGAGATTGAAAAAAAATAAATTCACTTATAGATGATCCACTAATTTCTTATTTTCAATGCTCTTCAAAACCTCAGACCTATACTGATCATCATTGTCTTTATATCCTTTACCTTATATTAACATCCTAAAAAGGGTTTAAAGGACATACCAGACATTGGGGATTTCTACTCCAGATTGATAGATAAATAATTATCTATCTATAATTCAACCAGTTTTCTGGTCTGGAGGGGAGCGTCCTTTAAGAGTTCCTATGGAACTATATCTGATGATTTTCTCTCTCCTGGTGGTGTACCAGATTCATCCATGTTTTTTCGGTGCTACTCGGGTTGGTTTGTCTCCCCCTCATTACCTACCATTATGTCGGCCCTGATTTAGCATTCCTCCTTGAATTTAGGAACTATGTCATCATGGACCCCCTTGGTAGTTTGTCTTGTTCATCCTCTGTGGGATCTTGCAAGGTGATGTTAGGAGGGTTTATTCTTAGGGCGGTGGTGGGCATGGTGACATCAGACATTCAACATTGCTAACGTTAAGGGGAAAAAAGATACGATGGAGGGTGGATTTCATTAGTCTGATGGAACATCGGTTGGCAGTGTCTGGTCTCATTTATCGGCATTGGCACACTTTATATGGAAGTTGGGATTTGGGATTTTGTTTTTGGTTATTTTGGTATTGGGCCTCTAGATCAATTTCTTTTGTTAGATTTTTTTATCGAAAAGTCATTATGTGTTTTGGGTTTCATGTCATGTAATTGGTTCCCAATTTCAAAAAAGGGTTCCTATTTTCATTTTAATAATAGCAATCTGTCCCTTATTTTTTTGCGATAAATAAATAACATTGTAAAATATAAATACTGTTGATATATAGAAAAATTGATAATTAGAATCAATAAGATATTTTTTATTAGGCCCTAGGAAATATATATTGAATTAATTCATAAAAATTATATTTATATGGTTTATATTAAATAGTTATTGATAAAATAATTACTGTTATCGAATGGTTTATTTCAATATTTTTATATAAAAAAATATTTTTCAGTAATATTTATTATTAAGAACAGATTAATGTTTTATTAGGAAAATTACATTATTTTTAGGATAAATCAATATATTCAAATGTTATTAAAAGATATGTTGGTGTTAAATGATCAATAACAACAGATCCATCCATTGGTAAAAACAAGAGTTGGTATTAAAAATCAATACTAATAAAACTCAACGTCTGTTGGAATTTCTCATTTTTACCAATAGATATATCATCCGTCAATAAGTTCCTATTAGTTTATGTAATTTTTGTAGTGACTGCCGAGTAAAAAATAATTAAGATGATAATTATTGTTTATTTAGATGTAAAAATGTGTAATGTTCAACTTGAAAAAAAAATTACTTATAAATTGAAAAAAATGAAATGATGATTGAGGAATGTTTAAATATTATAGATATGGATTGATGTTACCTTAAGTTTATATTGGTAGTAACTGGTTATAAATTAATTTGTTAAATTAAGAATAAAATTAACCTTTATTTATAATGATAATTATTTTATGGATGAGAGGGCATGTTTTGTTAATATTTCGTGATTCCTTCGTTTATATGGCATAATTGGCCTTTAGAATTTTTTTAGTTTTCATGATACCTGCATGATTTATGTAGATTAGGATATTCATAATGAGTTATACTGTAAGCCTAGTATGGAAGATTATTAATTGAGAAAAGGGTGAGAGGCATGAGTTTATGGATTATACTGGTTACTTTTTTAGAGGGTGTCGTGATGATTTTCATGATGGTATTTGGGATAAAAGTGGTATGATGGAATGGGTTTAAAATGGGAATTCATTTTTTATACTAAAATCGATAATTCATTTTTATTGATGATTATGCTTAAATTACATATTTCCATATTGGTTATTTCTATATTCCACACCCCAACACTTGAAACATCATGATATGCATGTTTATTGAGTCTGTTTTGTTGTAACATACGATGAATCCATGATTAAATCAAATTACGAAATGATAATAAATGTTAAAAGTTTTAACCCTTGAGAGTAATGATTTATGGAATTCTAGATAATGATAAAACTTGAGAGACTATAGAATTAATTTGATTATGGATAAAGGGAATGGTATTTTGATGGTAATTAACATTCCACTCAAATGATAAATAGAATGAATTAAATGAATGTTTCATTAAATAAATGTTTTATTATTGGATAACTAGTATTATCATTAAAAATGGGGTGTTTGAGTGAAATTAATTGTAGATAAGTCTATGTCTAGGATGTTTACAATAGTGTGGTTATGATATGTGTTTTTATCAAATATATTATGTGATTTTCTACACTACATGTCCCATTTATGTAGGGAGACATTAACCTTAAGGGATTTGGGACTATTTTTTCCCTAACATATATATCTATGATAAATAGATAGAGCACTAAACCCAATTTCCCCTCTCACTTTGAATGAAAGTATTATTTACTAGAGTTCATGTTGGTTTTCATTATGATATATGTGTTTAGAGGGATATAATGTCTTGAGGTTATTTTACACAAATGTATCTATAAATATAGTAACCTAAATATTTTTATAGGTATGGTGTGTGTGGGTTGTGATGGAATGAAGTATAATACACATCATATAGTTTTTGGTGTTCCCATAAACTATTTTTTCACTATCCATATCTGTGGATGGGATAATGAGATGATGTGATTCAATGGGTGTATGATATGCGATGATGAGATGTTTTGATTCATGAGATTCATGATATATTTTAGTATCCCCAGTGTCTTTGGGAAGGCACAATATAGGTGTGAGATTTTTTAGGACACAAGACATTTAGGAAGAGTGGTAAACTATTGATTAGGTTGTACCAAGTTACATTCCATGATTTTATATTGTATTTTTCTTAATTCTGGCATGTGATACTTGGTTATTGGGACTTCGTGAGGATGGGAACAAAATATACCAGATTAGTTGATGATTTGTCTTTAAACATTGTACATTGGACTTTAGTATTCCTTCATTTTATTTTTCAAAATATAATATAAGATTTATTCCAACATGTAAACATTTTATTCTTATACAATATATATATATACTATTTTTAGGAATATATTATGTAGTTATTGATTCAAAAATATATTAATAGATCTTGGAGTTGTCTATGATCTGTTTTTCTTTGAGGTTTATGTTGACGCTTTTCTTCTATTTATTGTAGTTTTATTTTTATAGATGTTAAAATTGTATGAAATTATATTAATGATCATAATATGTTTTATTTTTTATCTTGTGTATAAAATTATTGGTATTATTATCTTATCACATGTTACTCAAGTAATTTGAAGGGGAAATATTTTTCATTTGTGTGTATGGTATACCCCTAGTTATTTTCTCCAACCCATGGCCTACTAGAAGCAGGCATCTGGTTTCATTATCTCCCTCCTCTTATATTATGCCTAAGACGAGTACCTTTTACGGGGAGATGTGATGAAATAGTGGTATCAATGGTTCATGTTGAGGTCATATATAGAGTTTATAGATGGACACATGTGAATACTACATGGGTTGGTAGAGAAAAAAATGTATTTTGAGATTAATAAGTGGTGTAAATAAGTGTTACAAGATTGGAATTATGTATTTGAGGGACCCATGTGATATGAAACATATAAATTCATGTTTACAGAGAAAAATAATAAAAGTGAAATTGGTTGTGTGTAGAGTCCTAGGAATGTATTAGGAATGATCCATATTTACACCTATCTTCAAAATTAGTATACCTTTCGATTATGTTGAACATTAAATAATTAGTAAATCGTAATTATTCTATATTCATTTTCAGGATTCTCTAACCATTTTTCTAATTTACACATATAGAATAATTTTAAATTCTATAATATCTTATCATGGAATATTTTCTCTAGGATGTGTCAATATATTTACATAATATAGAGGTTGATGATAGTGACACTTGGAATAGTATTATCTAAGAGTTTCAGCACGACAAGATGTAATATAATTATCGGTCGATTTCAGATCCAATTCCAGAAAACTTGTAAGAGGTGGTGGAGAGAGCCTTTAGTTCAATATGTTCTTGAAAAAAACATTTTTTTTTGTTGGTAGTTAAGATGATGTTTAGGGTATGGAGGTTGTGTTGGTTCTTGTTCATAAGAGAAAGAATAGAGTAAACTATCTTGTGAGACATATTCAAAAACATTTTCCAATCCATGATTATTTTTTTGATTACAACTGGTGACAATCATCTGGACATTATTACTATTTAATTAGGGAGGTCAATTGTGTGGGAGTTTGTGATCCATTTTATGAGTCTTATTCGATATGCTTTGTGATAGTTTATTGATAGAGAGGCTTATAAGTTGAATTTGAATGAATTATTTGTTCAAGATACCCAGTTATAGGTAACACCATTTTTTATTATGATGTATCTCAATGTTCAAATGTGGGAATGTAATGTTAATAGGATGTTGGACAGGATATTATTACCATGATAAGAGTGTCTTTAGGAATCTCTACATAGTAATTTTGTGGTATGGGGTTCCCCGTTTCTGGAATAGAAGATTATCAGATATTGGATGGTATGTATCAGTCTTCTTTACCTCATTTTCAAGAGGCGGAAATCTATCATAACCATTCTAAGGGATCATATTATTGATATCCATGTAGAGTAAATGTGAAGTAATGATGAGAGTTCTATAACATTCCCTAAAGGTAACGTGCAGTGGTGGCCCATTTTAGGACATGTCAGTAATGTAGTTTTATTTAAGGCCTAAACAATAGGGTGCTCCAAAATTTGATCAGTAGAGGGTAGACAAAACATGTAGAGTATATCCTCATGAGGCCACTATTCCACAAAGAGCATAGTGAAACCATGTAAGAACTCCTCATCTGTTTCATAATTTTCATCAATATTGAATTATTTAGCTAAATAATATTGAATTGGAAATGTTAGGAGAGTTTTACTTTTCTAGAGGTACCATTTTCTTATTTTCAACATGGGTTGCTGATTGATTTGATTATGGAGCTATAAAATAGTTTAAATTACCATCTCTAGTCAAATATTTATTACTTGAGGTGGAGAGGATTACACAAAATTGGGAGTTTAATATTCTATTTGTAGGTTGATCATTTCTATATGATTTATATTGAGACTATTAGTGGGTAATAGAGAATCAGCACTCTTAGGGAGAAATTCTATGTTTGTAGATATATCCATATGACATCATCCACATCTAGGATAGTATATATGTGATATAGGATATCATATTCTTTTTTGAAGTATAATTATGTTCTAGAATGGTAAAAAATATTCTTCCATGTTCATTGTAATGTGAGACCCTAAAAAGGGACATTGCCAGATTCCACTGTTATCTTCCTTGATTCTCAAGTTGACTTTGATTTCATTAGATGATCATTCAACAATGTTTCATTGAATAATTTAAGAGGACCATGATATATTTATTGAGAATGTTTTAGAGTTACCTACTCAATGGGAGATCATGTATAGAATAAAAATATAACTAGGATATTCTACAATATCGAAGTCTAATAATAGGCTAATGATATTAGAGGTCTGGGAAATGTGGATACATATCGATGATCTCTCACACGTAGGTTTTGTTTAGCCATGTTTGAAAATATAGGGTTAACCAATTCTTCTTTTAAATAAAGAGAATGTTCTTATACATATTTGTATGAATTAACATCACTTAAATCAGCCAACAAATAATAATTTATATCAGCTTCTAGATTAATTACTTATTCGATCATAAGAAAAGAAATGTCTGGTCCCAAAGATCTGACATGGAGATGAATTTCAAGGTACTCGGGTTAAGGATGAAGATATTTGGAGGACTTCATTATGATAAAGTAATGGGAATTACAAGTTAGTTGTGTTTTTGTTTGGTGTGACAAATAATCAGTTACCCGTTACAGGTTTTTGGAACACAGTGTTCTAGGAGTTCATAGATATGTTTGCGGTGGGTTTCATTGATGAAATCCTTATGTTCTAAATTTTAATGGAGGATCACAAAATGTATCAAAATAATTTTTTTGTATTCCTTCATCATTGGTAGCTGTTCACGATTTTATAAAATTAGGAGTTCACTATCCATGATATTAATTTCATGGGTAATTTCATGTCCTGAAAATGTGTATTCAGCGATGAATCGACAATAAAGTTTTTCATTTCTTATGAATTCCCCGTGATTATTGAACTAGCATAGATCTTTGTTGGTCTTGTTATATATAAAATGATTTTTTCACCTGAATACTCTAAAATTGAAACTCATATAAATTCTTTGACTTGAATGGATAAGGTATTCCTAGATGTTGAATAGTTTCAGGAAGATTTTTAGTAACTAATTGAGATGTATTCCAGTTCCCATTTACTCTATTTTCCATAAGAAAAAGTTTGCATGATGTATTCTATAAAATATATTGTCCTATCCCCAGAAGTGTCATGATATAGAAAATTGTTTTTATTATAAGTCTCAATAGACACCCTTCCATGATTGTAATCATGTGACCAATGTTCTTAAGTTGGTGGAAGCTCTCTTTTCCACGCTGTTGTAGAGACATTATCTCATTAAATAATTCTATGTAGTTTTCTATAATCAAAGGGATACTTAGTTATGTCTTCTACGATCATGTATATAACTTGAAACAGTGATTGTGGATGAAAGTATTGTAGGAATATGAATTAAATATTCTCTGTACCCCACTAAAGAGTATTTTTTAGCTGATACTTTTTGAATGAAATAATTTATATATATGTTTTTGATATGTAAAGATATTATGAGAGGTAAACAGTGGATATATATGTTATTTATCTTTATATGATAGAGTTTGGTTATATAGTATACTTTTTCAGAAGTCTATGTAGTTATTATTGGTGAAATTATAGGAGGAGTCCCAACAAGGGGACTCCAAGGTGGAGATCTGGAGATACCAAGTTGTGTATGGATATTATTTGGATGGTTGGTCTGAGGATGATAAACACAATGTGTTATTTATGTGGAGGATTGTTTTCCCTATGTGAGTCACAATGTGGTTCTTATATAGTTCTATAATATAACTGTGGTGGAATATCCTAGCATGGAAAATATGTACCATTATTCTGTAGGTTCTTTTGGTGGTACGGGTTAATGGACTTAGTTTAATATTTTCTTCATAATATTTAGACTTCTAGAATTTTAATGTTGAACACCATGTTCCTGGTTGGGTTCTGTAGACATTAGATATTCCTCTGTAAAAATGGGAGGAAATTCTGATAATTTTTATCACTAATTTAACTGAAATATTGTGAGTCATTGAATAAATATTTATGATAATGGATTACTGGATGAAATCATCCCACATAATATATATCAAATACTTATGATTATTGGGTATTTTTCCATGGTATTATCTAGAGGTGGGGTTGAGAATCCATGAAGTTCCCTAGATATTATACTATGATCATGATCCTCATTTCAAATCCATCATGTTGATAGTTTTATAACATGATTTTGTTGCCTTGTGGTTCCATATCACAACATTTCATCCACATATAGATGATCTTATAGCACGGAATATCAAATCTCATGAGTACATGTTTCATTATTTTGTCATGTATTTTGATGTTAACAGATTAGGAACCTACATTTCATTGAGTTTATATTGACTTTTTTTTCTATCCACCATTGGTATGGAATCTTTTGAATCTTTTTTGGATGCCCATTTCATTCTGTGTTGTGAAATATTGGGATTTATGATTCATCAATTCTCTTGATGGAACTCTTGAAAAGAATGTTAGAGATAGGTCATGTTACTTGTGAGAGGGTTAATTTAAAGACCCCGAAACTAGTAGCCCCAACATAGTGGTTACCTTATTATACTATAAATAAATACATGTGATCGCATCCTAAGTGGTGTAATAGTTTAGTGGTCATGGAAAACTATATTCATGACTAAAACTCACATTACATTTGAAAACATAATATATTGTATAGTATTTTGTTTCATAACATAATTATTCTCACTATATTTCCTATTCATAACAATCATATTACACGACACATAACACTTGGGAAATGAAACTTAATAAAGGGGTTATCTCATATTCAATTTAAGGGAGTACTTACAAAAGAGGATATCATCATTAAATAAGTTAAATTTAATATGGTGGGTTATATAATGTGAAATACATATCATTTAGTCAATAACAGGATAATTGAGATAATTTAGTTGGAGTAAATGATAGTAAAATAATTTGATAAAAATATTCACATGATCTATAATCTTATCCATTGATATAAAAATTATTCAAATAATCACATATACATCAATAACTTATTTCAGAATGACGTAATTCATAATGTACGATATCATGAATATACTATTGAGTCCTTGTGCGTAGTCATATTACATAAATGGTCATTGCAATGGAAAAATAAAAAACAGTTTTGGACTTATGATACCAATTGATGAATCAATGGGATCTATAGTTTCATACCCAACCTAACACATAGTAATCCCAATCCATTAATTAAATAAATAAACAATTTAACACAATCTACATTCTATAAAATCAACAACTATCTCTATTGGAAAAACTAAATATAGAATGTCAATAATTTCCCGATGTAAACTGATTAAAATCTATATTGAGAAATATGTTTTATTGAATCATTAGACTATAAGATCTACAAATCACAATATTCATCAATTATGATGACATAAATGAAAATACATTTAAATGGTCAGTAGAATATTTATTGAGTAAAATGATATTTTTATTTTGATATAAATTATTTAAATATTTAAAAATTTAATATTAGTAAGGGTAAAATTTTCATTGAAAATAATATTTTTAAATGATAATTTAATCTTCAAAATAAATATTCTTCATCAGGGAAGGAAAATTCGTTCATATAGTGTATGTTAAAACAAATATTTTGTTCACACCTTCAGAAAAATGTGTATACATTGGAAAATGACAAGAAATTTAGTTCTAAAATTTATTATAAAATTATCTCATAGCTAAATATGAAAATTTTAAATCTCTTTCAAATATTAAAAATAATAATAAAACCATTTTATAGAAAATATTTTCATGGAGGAAAAATATTCTCGAGATAAAAAAAATTAGGTTTAGAAAACATTATTTAGGAATTTTGAGACATTAAGTAATAAAATGAAAAAAAGTAACTATATATATATATATGAGATATTAATTCAATTTTTATTTAGAGAAAAATATCATAATTCCCCCTACAAAGACGTAAATAATAACAATCTAGTATAATGATGAGATTTTGAAATAAACCCACTACCCTCCATGATCCAAAATTGATATAACGAAATATATAATAAGTTTATATTTATTTAATTTATTTAAAAAAATCATTTACATACTTAAAATACCATATATGATCTCCCTATAAAATTTCAACACCCATTTATTAATAATTATTTATTAAAAATGTTCTTTCGAGGTGTTATGTTTTTCATTTGTCTTGGAAGATTATGTATTGTTAATGAAGCCCAATTAAATTAATCATGGTTCCATCATCTTTTTAATTTTAACCAAGATAAAAATATCATATATATTTATTATATTTATATTTATAGTCATAAATAAAATTTAGGGAAAGGGAAAATAAATTAATCTATTTATAGGGATAGTATGTCATACATACACATGAACGCTATTTCCATTTTATAACAGATAAAAATAATTGAAGGTAAATAAAAATATATAATTACAAATTAATTAAAATATAATAGAAAAAAATTATAATTATTATATTTTTCATTATACTCATCCATATAATGTAGAGACCAAAAATGAATTACCCTTCTACGTGCAGACTGTAAGTTGTATGTTTAGATAATTGATTGTTTCTTTTTTAGAAGGATGTCAATATGGTGGAATTTTTTCCCATAATCACAATAACAATTAATTATATATAATATAATTATTTTATAATTTTATAGTGGTAAATATTTATATTATTTATGTAGAAGAATAAATAAATTTGAAATTTTTTTGTAAAGAGTTATACATCTTTACAACGAAACCACTTTTCACTTACACCTTAATAATATTTTTTGGAATGTACTTTGGAATGATGATAAGATCGAAGATATGGTGAAATAATTTATGAAGGTATTGTGGTAGGGAATGGCTCTTCTATATTCTCATTATATACATGGATGAGAGGATAATATGTTCTATTTTTATAAGTGATGGGAGCGGCTGTTTTGAAATTACATTAAGTACTAAATTAATATAAATTGATTTATATAATAAAGAGACTCAAAAATGATATATTTAAATGGTAATATGAGAATTAGTCATTGTAATATTATTATTTAAATTTTATAAAATGTTATTTTATGTTTCTATTGTTATTGATTAGTTTCACACTCTGTTATTATTTTTTAACAATTTGCACAAAATCAATGTTTTCTACTATTTAAGCATCATGAATATTTCTAGGAATATAAAAGTGAACCATAAATCATAAATGGTTTCAATTTTAAACCACATAACCTTAACTAGGTTGAATTTAGTATTTTTATTAATTTTCAATCATTTAATAAAATATTATTTATTAAAAAATATCATCATTTCAATTTTTGGTATTACTTATTTACATTGGTTTTAATGTAATCATGACCGCTATATAATTAGAATATAAAATAGTAACACATACATAATTTGTTTTATTGATCTAAAAAATTCATGGTATACAATAATTCGTAATAATTTTATAAATTTTAATATTTTTAAAATAATTTTTTCAGCTAATTGTATAAATACTATGCCACCGTTGTGTAATAATTTTGGATAATTATGATATAAAATAAATAAATTATAATGATAAAAAATTATTTATTAAATAAACATTTAGAAGAGATATTATCCACCTATTATACTTATGTATCAATTTTAGTTGTATTACAGTTCATAGTGTGACATTTTGTATTTATTATTTTAATAAAATAATATAAACGACCATATCATGAAGAAAAATTAATCTTAGATGACATATATACTATATTTGTATGAAAATGGTTGAAATCCACTAATCAAATTTTTCTATGTAATGTATTAGTGAAATTTTTAATACTACTCTTATTGTTTGAACTCTATTTTACTTATCTTACCATAACCATGGTGAAACATATTTATGAACACTAATATTTAACATGAATAAAAATAAAAGATACCGATTTACAAAATATGATCCACCTGATTCGAAATATATATTCCATTTTCAGAATTAGATTCATGTAAATGGTAAAATTAAATTTAAAATAAATCACATAAAATTCGACAGAAAAATGTTTTCAAGAAAAAATGTTGCCTCATGAATGATTGATTTTATACCAACATACAAGATAAAATTAATAAAATCATAATAATTATATGATTATTAATATCAAATTGGTAATTTGAATTTTAAAACAACTTAAAACAGAACAAATTTTTTTAAATGCATTGAACGAAATGGTTGTTTTAAATAAAAATTGGTAATTTTAAATATTAATTAGAAAATATCTCTTTTATAATTTTTTTTAAAATACACTACACGTTCACTATGAAATTATGATTTAGAAAATGATGTTATTTTTTTCTAGTTATTTTTATAAAAGTTATATGAATTAATTATATTCCATTTCATAAAATGAAATGAAAACCAATTTAAAAAAATATATTTTAAATCATATAATTGCAATACAAAAAATATATTTTTTTCTTCAAATAACATTATAATTTTTTTAAAAGTGGGTATTCCTTTTCATTCATACAATATAACGGATTTTTAATAATTTTATACTATATTATGGTTCATTTATATTTGGTGTTGTGTATGTCATAAGATATCAAATAAATGAAATTTATTATTTTAGAAATATAAAGTCTCATGGTTTTATATTATATATCTATTACCTAATTAAAAGTCTCAAAATTTTATCTTAGTCGTCAGTGGTTAAACATTTTTTTTGGAAAAACCAAATCAGTCATAGATATATTATTTCTTATTTTGAAATGGGAATGGGGGAAACATAATTTTACCTGGAATATCTCATATTTGGTTCTTAGGTAAGGAAAAGTTTTTGGGAAGTGAAAATATATACATGAAAGAGATGTATAACATCAATGTTCTAATATATAGAGATTAATAAGGTGTTCAGCTGAAATTTAACGACAAAAAACCAATAACTCAGTGAGGTTTTACGTAGACTATATATTCATAAAAAATGATTATAATAAGATAACATTATTAATTCAAGATATCTTTACAACATTAGATGTATTATATTACATTTTTTAATAATAAAATATGGAAATATAAGTTACAATTTTAATTTAATCCTTTAATCAATTTCCTCAACAATATCATCTTTTTCTAAAAAATATGTGTAATTAGGATGAATATTTCATTTCTAATATAAGGCCCCAGCCTTAAACCTTACTTAATCTTGAGTTATTACAAGATTACACATTGAGGATCTTTTCAGTTTTAGAGTTTTAGAGAATTAGATCATAAAACTTTCATTACATTCCATATATATACAAAGTGGTTACGTAAAGATAGTATTCTTCATTCCCATCAATGGAAACATATTTAAAATAAAACATGGATTCTTTCTTTAAACTTCCTTGACACTATCATCATATCATGTACCTTTCCCTTGACCTGTGAAAAAACATTTCAAAAAACATGGGATGAGCATAAAAAGCTCAGTAAGGGATATAAAAATGTGGAAAGGAAACATGGGTACATATATACATAAGAATGAAATCATACTTTACCCATAAAACATAATCACATTAACATACCTCATCAAATCATGAATAAATCATAGAAATCATAAGACCTAAAGGTAACATGAGGCATTCATAACATTCTTACATAGGGAGTAACCCTCTTGGTTGCGTTTGGAATACCCATCACAGTATATTCCCTAAATATCTTCAGAGAAACCTTAACGTTTCACTCCATCGTGTTACCCAATGCGTTGGAGAGCAATATCGGGCTCACCCGCCCTTAGTTTATCACAGAACCACCCGTCTTCATAATAATGCCCAAGAACCTCAACATAATCGTATCACATAAAACATGCATAAAGGAAACATAACATTTATACCTTTCAATCACAAGATATCAATACAACACATTGATATAAAAACATTATGAAAACCATTTTGAATACCAAAATAAAAGAAAAGTAAAACATTATATTTATGTTTCTTTAAAAAAAGGTATGGCTTGTAGAGGAAGCCGAAACTCAAATAATGGTCACGTCGGCGGAGAAGTCGTTGACGCCGCATACGTACGACAAAAACATTCCCTTTTTTTGTTTAGTAAATGCTTCATATTAAAAATATTCCTTTTGAATAAACGTAAAAGTCAAAGGGGGTTTATACACCGTATAAAATAAGGTTGTGTATAAAATAAAATATGCCTCAATGAAAGGAGATTGAGACGAAGTCCCATACCTCAGGTTCGACATGAATCGATCGTTCTTTAATGTCCTGAATAATAAACTTGAGTTAATTTATACATGATTAAGAACCTTTTTCAAGTTCATTATTCCTTTTATATCACTTATTTCCATGTCATGAACACAATGTAATTATTTATGTTAATAACGGTCGTTTTAACGATCATTGGTACTTGAGTCAAAAATAAACCCTTTATAATTACAATTTTTTCATGTATCCATTATATCCAGAATTATAATCATGATGTATATATCATATATATCCTGTATATACATGCATTTATAATATTATATATTCATTTAGAGGTAAGAAATGAAATGCACCGTTCATGGAGACGGTAAGTCGTACGTACGCATGAACACTACTCTCATTTCTATTTCATATTTTATAGAATGGAATCATAATGATATAAAGGTATATTATAATTCCTGTATAATATCATATATAATATCATAGTTCCATTCTTTATACGTCCCATATATGGTATTTAACGAATCAAATCACTTTGAGGGGGCAGTAGTCCGCACTTCCTTAAATGAAGATATCGCATTTACCCATAATGGAAACCATAAAGGTATGCCCAAAATGAAGAATACAGAATATTATGGAAAACATAAACATATTATATAGCATATATAAATATAGTAACATCTTAATGGGCACCTTTGAAGGTGTTAAAATAATGTTGAACAATCATCGTTTCGGGAGGCATAAATTCACCATCCACGAAAACAGTATGTCCTTTAACCATTAGATGTATGTGTGTGTAAGTGTAGCTCGAATACTTCTTATAAAAACATCCTAGTATATTGAAGATACGTCAGTTGTTACAAAATGAATGAATAAAAAGAGTTTAGGGGGTTGGAGAAGCAAAATAAAACAAAAGGACTCAAGTGAAGACATTATCTTAAAATCGGGTAACACCCATTGGTTTGAGCTCAAAGGCTTCCTTGGGAAGACTTATGCCCAATGTGAGGCTTTAGGAAGTAAGAGAGGGAAGTGGAGAGATAAAATGGGCAGGGTTTGGCTGATCCAAAGGCTTTGGGAGTGTGGGTAAGGAGGTAGAGGTGGGGGCCTTTTATAAGAGGAGAGGAGGGGCACTCTTGGAAAGTAAAGAAATGTTACTTTATTTGAAAATGATTTTCGGATTAAAAAGGTCCCACATTGATAAAATTCATGGGTAAGGTGATAAGGGTTCGAAATCCACACATCCAATAGGTTTTGGACTTGTGTAGGTCATAGATTTTACATTATCATTTTATTTTATTTAAATCCTTTATTAATGAGGTAATCGCTGCATCATCATGATGTCATAAATAATTTAATTAATTTAATGTCTAAAAATTATGACAAAAATAATACGATGTAGGAAATCTTGTTATATTTCTAATGAATATTTATAGTCCAAATGATCATTTATGAATACAAAATTGAAAATATTTTACTTAGGTGATACATTATTTGTAATATTTAACATTCTTTAAAAATAAAAAGATAAAAAGTCACTTTCTCACAAAAGTGATTCCATGGGGCCCCAAAGTTTGGAAAAAGGCATCTCATGGTTGGCCATGAGACAACCAGTAGACTTAGGACACATGTTGTGGGCTTTTTTTATTATTATGATATCTTTTTATTATCTTTAACTACCTGATTACTCATTAATCAAGATAATTAAAGATAATTACCATCATTACTATTCATAATGTCAAAAAATAAAAGAGTATTAATTAAATAATTTAGACCTTATGATTCCAAATATGTAATCCATTTTACCAAATTACAAACACATAAATTGCAATAATTGATATAAAAATAATTTCTGTTGTCAAAACAAATAGCGGGTTTTTTTGAAACAATATCTATGAAAAGTTTGGCATTAGTTTATGACCAATTCTAAAGTGAAATTAATCCTAATTACCACCATTGGATTAAATGGTAAAAATATATTGATATTACACATTAAGACCAATTAAAATGATAATCTAACCATATAATTAAATAAAATGAAAAAGCAGTTTTGATGTAAAATCTAGTATTTTTTCACTATTCATTAAAAAATGTACATTGTCAGAAAAATACCAAAAATTTATCCAATGTAAATTTAAATGTACCAATAATAATGAATATGTTTATTTTGACAAATATAGATTATAAAATTGTCAAAAGTTTGATTTAAAAACGGTTTGCCATCAAAAGGCAGTAAAACAATCTTTTAAGAATATTAGTGTATTCCATGCATAAGATTATATTTATTTTCATTTTAAGCCTATAAAACACTATCTTAATCATTAATAGACATAGATAAAAATATCTATTATTCATTACTTACTTTGTATTTTACATCCTTCCCCCCTTTAGAAAATTGTGTCCCTGCAATTTATTTACTTATCGAATAAATGGGGGTACTTATCCCTCATTGCATTTTCAGATTCCCATGTTGCCTCTTCCATCATGTGGTTTTTCCACAAAACCATTACCTGATTAATCACCTTATTTCATAACATTTGCTCCCTGTGGTCAAGAATATGGACTGGTTGTTCCTCATAAGATAGGTTCTCTTCCAGCTGAACTACCTCTGGAATCAAAACATGAGATGGATCTACCATGTACTTTCTCAACATCGAAACATGAAAAACATTTTGTACCTGAGATAAACTCGGAGGTAAAGCCACCCGGTATGAAACTGATCCAACCGTCTCCATAATTTCATATGGTCCAATGAACCTTGGACTCAGCTTTCATTTCTTACCAAATTGCATCACACTTTTCCATGGTGATACTTTGAGAAAAACATGATCACCTACCTCAAAAGTTAGATCCTTCCTCATGTTGTCTGCATAACTCTTCTGCCTACTCTAACCTGTTCTCATGTGTTTCTGAATCAGCTGAAATTTTTCTGCCATCTCTTCTACCAATTCTGGACCCATAAACTCTCTTTCACCCACTTCATCCCAGAAAGCTGGAGTTCGACAACGCTTCACATATAACACCTCAAATGGTTCCATATGTATACTGGAATGAAAACTGTTATTATATGAAAATTCAACCAAAGAAAGATGTTGGTCCCAACATCCCTGATAATCCATAGAACAAGCTCGTAGAATATCCTCCAAGGTATGAATTGTTCGTTTTGACTGCCCATCTGATTGAGGATGAAATGTTGTACTAAAATTTAATTCAGTACCCAATGACTTCTGAAGGCCTTTCTAAAAGTTAGAAGTGAACCTGAGATCACGATCAGATAAAATGGAGAGGGGAAATCCATGTAACCTGACTATCTCTTTAAGATACAAACGGGAAAGTTGATCTAGGAAAAAAGTATCTCGTATAGTAAGGAAATGAGTAGATTTAGTCAAGCAATCAATAATAACCCAGATTGCATTATTACCTCGAGATGTCATTGGTAATCCCACAACAAAGTCCATGGATATATTCTCCCATTTCCACGCTGGCACTGGTAAAGGCTGAAGCATCCCTTTCAGTAACTGCCACTCTGCTTTAACCTCTTGACATGTCAAACACTTCATAGTAAAATCAGTAATATCTCTTTTCATTCCATCTGACCAGTAATACTCCTGCAGATCTCTGTACATCTTAGTACTGTCAGGATGAACTGTAAACGGAGAACTATGAGCTTCACATAAGAACACCCTCTTCAATTGAGAATCATAAGGCACACACAATCTCTTCCCAAATCTTGAAACACAATCATTATCAATGTTGAATTCAGGCAACTTACCTTTCTGAACAAGCTCTACCTTTTTCTGCAACTCACTGTCTTGCTTCTGTGCTTGCTTGATTCTATCTAATAGAGATGATCTCACTGATACCTGAAACAAAATAGAAGAACTTCCTGCACCAACAACTTATATGCCAAAGTTCATCAAATCCTTAACCAAAGGATCACGTTCCAAACACAACATTGCTAATGAAGCATTACTTTTCCAACTCAAAGCATCATCCACTTTATTTTCTTTTCCCGGATGGTAATGAATTATACAATCATAATCCTTGATTAATTCCAGCCACCTCCTCTATCTCATGTTTAACTCTTTCTGAGTGAATATATACTTTAAACTTTTGTGATCAGTATATACTTCACACTTTACTCCATACAAATGATGCCTCCAAAATTTTAAAGCGAAAACAACAGCAGCTAATTCCAAATCATGTGTAGGGTAATTTACCTCCTGAGTTTTCAACTGTCGTGAAGCATAAGAAATTACCTGATCATTCTGCATAAGTACACAACCAAGTCCCTTCAACAAAGCATCACTGTATATAACAAACTCACTATTCCTGGAAGGTAGTGCCAAAACTGGAGCATTCACCAATATTCTTTTTAATTCCTAAAAACAATCATCACATTAGTTTGTCCAGATAAACTTAACACCCTTCCAAGTTAGCTTAGTCATTGGACTAGATAACCGTGAAAAATTTCTAACAAACCTTCGGTAATAGCCTGCCAAACCAAGGAAGCTACACATCTCAGTTACATTTGTGGCTCTTGTCCAGTCTTCCACAACTTTTGTTTTTGCAGGATCAACAGTTATCCCATATTTAGAAACAATGTGACCAAGGAAAGAAATCTATTGCAACCAAAACTCACACTTTCTGAATTTCCCATAAAATTTATTTTCTTTTAATGTTTGCAAAATAACCCTTAAATGTCTTTCATGATCCTCTTTAATTTTAGAAAAAACCAAAATATCATCAATGAAAACCACCACAAACTTATCCAAGAACTCATGGAAAATTCTATTCATTATGTCCATGAATACAAAAGGTGCATTGGTTAGCCCAAAAGGCATTACTAAAAATTCATAATGGCCATATCTTGTACGAAATGCAGTCTTCGAAACATCTAACTCCTTTACCTTCGGCCGATGGTACTCTGATCTCAAGCCAATCTTTGAAAAATACTGAGCTCCCTGGAGCTGATCAAACAAATCATCGATATGAGGCAAATGATATTTGTTCTTAACATTGATGTTATTCAAGGATCTATAATCAATGCAAAGTCTCATTGAACCATCTTTATTTTTAACAAATAAAACAGGAGCACCGCATGGTGATGTGCTAGGTCGAATGAAACCTTTCTCTAATAAAAATTGCAATTACTCCTTCAACTCTAAAAGTTCAATTTGAGCCATTCGATAAGGGGGTTTCGAAATTGTCTTAGCATCAGAAAATAAGTCAACAGTAAACTCAACTTCCCGATCTGGTATTATTCCAGGCATTTCATCGGAAAAAACATCAGGATACACATTTACCACTGGCACATCATTAATCTGAACAGTTCCTTTATATTAAACGATGTGTGCAAGGTAACATTCATTTCCATCTTTTACAAGTTTCTTGGACTCTTGATAAGTTATCAATAGTAAGGGTTCATTATTGTACACAAACTGAAATTATTTTTGAAAAGAAACTTCTTTAGCTCTACAATCAATCTTAGCATGGTAAATAGAGAGCCAATCCATACCCAGGATGACATAAAACTCTACAAGAGGTAGAAAAATAAGGTTTGCAAGTAGGTTCTTTCCACATATAAGGATAAGAATATTCTTATAAATTCTTTTTTCCTCAACATTTACCCAGGTGTTTTTACCAAAAGTTTAGGAGTCATTTCTTGAGATGGTATTCCCATTTTACTAGAAAAGGTTTAAGAGATGAAAGAATTTCTGGACCCCGAATCAAAGAACACACTGGCATAATCTGAAAAAACAAACAATGTACCTAATACAACTTCATTTGATGGCCCGACATCTGCTGAAGTGGTTGCAAAGGATTTCGCCACCCCTTTTTTTCTTTTAGTCTAACTGCTTCCCATCACTCAAGCTCTTTGTCAGACACTCGTTTGCATAGTGACCCATCTCATTGCACTTAAAACATTTCACTAACTTTAACTCAAATTTGGTCTTACCTTCACCTTGATCTTTTTCAGTGCAATCACGAGCCTTATGTCCCATCTTACCACATCGGTAGCACTTTCCAGAATTCAGAAGACATTCCCCAGTATGCCTTTTTCCAAATTTATCACAAACTGGAAACTTAGATTTCATACCATCAAACTTTTTTGAAGAATTCTTCCCTTTCTCCTGCCACTTTGGTATCTTCTTCTGCTGGTTGTTATAGAACACTTGATCATCAGAAAACTCCATTTCCACCTTCTCAACACATCGAACAAGATTTTCATAACTTTTAAACTCATGAAAAGCTAATGCCCTTCGATATTTTGGCTTTAATCCTGAGTAAAAATGATTGATTTTACTATCAATGTCTTGGATAAAATTTGGAGCATACCTTGCCAATCGAGTGAACGTTTCTTCATAGGTAGCCACTGAGTCTTCCTCTTGCCTCAATTCCAAGAATTGTTTTTCCATCCTAAGTCGAGCAGCCTTAGGAAAATACTTTTCAAGAAACGTACCTTTGAATTCATCACAGTCGAGAGCATCAATCTCATTAGCGTCCCTGATATTTTTAATCATCGACCACCACTGATCTACTTCACCCTCCAAACGGTAAATAGAATGACTAACCTTTTGATTGTCTGAACACCCCATGACATCAAAAATCTTCTCCAGTGATTTTATCTACCATTCAGCTAGCACATGGTCAGATGATCCTCTGAATGATGGGGGATGTTTCCTCATGAAATGTTCCACCGCTGACATGTTCCTTTGCGGTTGATCTAGCTGATCTCGTGTATGGATACCAACGCCATTTATCACTTGAGTCAACTGCGCCATTACTGCAACAAACTGTTCAGTTCCATTTCTGACCATCTCAGGATGCTGATTCAGAAGGTTATTTCCTTCTGCATTCCTTCCTAGCACTGCTTCCCTGTTTCCTCTGCGGAAAACCATTCTGAACAAACACGTCTTAGATGAAGCAACATGGTAATCTTAAAATACTATATCACTTCAATTTTACCATAAAAACTTGGATAATCATTTAATAGAATTCTAACTCCTAATGTTATCTAAAACGACCTTCGATACCAACTATAAGGCCCCATCCATAAACCTTACTTAATCTTGAGTTATTACAAGATTACACATTGAGGATCTTTTCTGGTTTAGAGTTTTAGAGAATTAGATCATAAAACCTGCATTACATTCCACATATAAAAAAAGTGGTTACATAAAGATAGTATTCTTCTTTACCATCAATGAAAACATATTTAAAATAAAACATGGATTCTTTCTTGACACTTCCTTGACACTATCATCATATCATGTACCTTTCCCTTGACCTGTGAAAAACATTTCAAAAAACTTGGGATGAGCATAAAAAGCTCAGTAAGGGATATAAAAATATGGAAAGGAAAAATGGGTACATATATACATAAGAATGAAATCATACTTTACCCAAAAAACATAATCACTTTAACATACCTCATCAAATCATGAATAAATCATAGAAATCATAAGACATAAAGGTAACTTGAGGAATTCATAACATTCTTACATTGGGAGTAACCCTCTTGGTTACTTTTGGAATACCCATCATAGTATATTCCCAAAATATCTTCGGAGAAACCTTAACATTTCACTCCTTCGCGTTATCCAATGCATTGGAGAGCTATATCGGGCTCACCCACCCTTAGTTTATCACGAAACCACATGTCTTCATAATAATTCCCAAGAACCTCAACATAATCGTATCACAGAAAACATGCATAAAGGAAACATAAAATTTACACCTTTCAATCACAAGATATCAACACAAAAAATTGATATAAAAACATTATGAAAACCATTTTCAATACCAAAAGAAAAGAAAATTAAAACATGGTATTTATGATTCTTTTAAAAAAAGGTATGGCTTGTAGAGGAAGCCGGAACTCAAATAATGGTCACGGCGGCGGAAAAGTTGTTGACGCCGCATACATACGACACAAACATTCCCTTTTTTCTTTTAGTAAATGCTTTTTATAAAAAAGATTCATTTTGAATAAACATAAAAGTCAAAGGGGTTTATACACCGTATAAAATAAGGTTGTGTATAAAACAAAATATGCCTCAATGAAAGGAGATTCAGACGAAGTCTCATACCTCGGGTACGACTTGACTCGATCGTTCTTTAATGTCCTGAATAATAAACCTGAGTTAATTTCTACTTTCTTAAGAACCTTTTTCAAGTTCATTATTCCTTTTATAACACTTATTTCCATGTCATGAACACTATGTAATTATTTAAGTTAATAACGGTCGTTTTAACGATCATTGGTACTTGAGTCAAAAATAAACCCTTTATAATTACAAGTTATTCATGTATCAATTATATACAGAATTATAATCATGATGTATATATCATATATATCCAGTATATACATGCATTTATAATATTACATAATCATTTAGAGGTAACAAATGAAATGCACCGTTCATGGAGACGGTAAGCCGTACGTACGCATGAACGCTACTTTCATTTCTATTTCGTATTTTATAGAATGAAATCATAATGATATAAAGGTATATTATAATTCTAGTATAATATCATATACAATATCATAGTTCCATCTTTTATATGTCCCACATATGGTATTTAACGAATCAAATCACTTTTAGGGGGCGGTAGTCCGCACCTCCTTAAATGAAGATATCGCGTTTACCCATAATGGGAACCATAAAGGTATGCCCAAAATGAAAAATAATGAAGCTTAAGGAAAACAGAAACATATTATATATCATATATAAATATAGTGACATCTTAATGTCCACCTTTAAAGGTGTTAAAAGAATGTTGAACAATCATCGTTTCGGGAGGCATAAATTCACTATCCACGGAAACAGTATGCCCTTTAACCATTAGATGTAGGTGTCTGTAAGTGTAGCTCGAATAATTATTATAACAACATCCTAGTATATTGAAGATACTGGAGTTGTTACAAAATAAATTAATCAAAATAGTTTAGGGGGTTGGAGAATCAAAATAAAACAAAAGGACTCAAGTGAAGACATTATCTTAAAATCGGGTAACTCCCTTTGGTTTGAGCTCAAAGGCTTCCTTGGGAAGACTTCTGACCAAAGTGAGGCTTTAAGGAGTAAGAGAGGTAAGTGGAGAGACAAAATGGGTGGGGGTTGGCCGATCCAAAGGCTTTGGGTGTGTGGGTAAGGAGGTAGAGGTGGGGGCCTTTTATAGAGGAGACGAGGGGCACTCTTGGAAAGTAAAGAAATGTTACTTTATTTGAAAATGATTTTCGGATTCAAAAGGTCCCACATTGATATAATTCGAGGGTAAGGTGATAATGGTTCGAAATACACCCATCCAATAGGTTTTGTACATGTGTAGGACATATTTTTTACATTATCATTTCATTTTATTTAAATCTTTTATTAATGAGGTAATTGCTGCATCATCATGATGTCATAAATAATTTAATTTATTTAAAGTCTAAAAATTATGAAAAAAATACTATGATGTAGGAAATCATTTTAGAATTCTAATGAATGTTTATAGTCCAAAATATCATTTATTTAGACAAAATTGAAAATATTTTACTTAGGTGATACATTCTTTGTCACATTTAACATTCTTTAAAAAAAATAAGATAAAAAGTCACTTTCTCACAAAAGTGATTCCATGGGGCCCCCAGGTTTGGCACAAGGCATCACATGGTCGGCCATGAGACAACCAGTAGCCTTAGGAAACATTTTGTGTTCTTTTTGTATTATTATGATATCATTTTATTATCTTTAACTACTTGATTACTCATTAATCAAGATAATTAAAGTTACTTACCATCGTTACTATTCATAATGTCAAAAAATAAAAGAGTATTAATTACATAATTTGTACCTTATGATTCCAAATATGTAATACATTTTACCAAATTCCAAACACATAAATTGTAATAATTGATTTAAAAATAATTCCTGTTGTCAAAAAAATTAGCGGGTTTTTTTGAAACAATATCTATGAAAAGTTTGGCATTAGTTTATGACCAATTACAAAGTGAAATTAATCCTAATGACCACAATTGGATTAAATGGTAAAAATATATTCAGATTACACTTTAAGACCAATTAAAAGGATAATATAACCATATAATTAAATTAAATGAAAAAGTAGTTTTGATGTAAAATGCAGTATTTTTTCACTATTCATTAAAAAATGAACATTGTCAGAAAAATACAAAAAAAATTTCCAATGTAAATTTCAATGTCCCAATCATATTGAATATGTTTGTTTTGACAAATATAGATTATATAATTGTCAAAAGTTTTATTTAAAAAGGGTTTGTCATCAAAAGGCAGTAAAACAATCTTTTAAGAATATTAGTGTATTCCATGCATAAGATTGTATTTATTTTCATTTTAAGCCTCTATAACACTATCTTCATCATTAATAGACATAGATAAAAATATCTATTATTAATTACTTACTTAGGATGTTACAGCTAAAGAAGTAAAATAAACTTCTAAGGGTTCACATAATCCAAACAATAATAACAAAAAATTCCTCATAAATTTCATAAACTCAGAATCGATAGAACGATTTATGATAATACATAAAATGAACAAACATTCATATGAATAATTAATACACTAATATCAAAAACTAAATATCAAAACCAATAGTATAACATAATTCATTCAATAAAAAACCTTATTTATTCAATAACTTCAATATTAACGTAGGATTTTACCTCATAAGTTATCTTATACAATTAAGTATAAATATACAAAAATTTAATATCACTATTCCAAAATAATAATTCCTTTTTTCATAATGGTTATATATACCTCAACCCAATGAAATGTCTCTCAAAATATCAATATTCACCTCCAAATCCCCAAAATTCATAAATATTTTATTTTATAATATGAATCCCAAAATTGATCTATTATTTATTCATAAAATTCTTCAATTTAGAACATCCATACTAACTACATCATCATGTAGGCTTGTGGTTTGAATTTCACCCCTGTCACCCATCGGTTGTGGATTCAAACCCTACAACCTTTCCAAATCCAATGGGATATCTGTTGGCATGCATGATTACATTTTTATAAAACTATATTTATTTATTTCATATAATATTACTAAAAATTTGATTAATATCAAACAAATATCATTAATCGCAAAATAAATTTCTAACCACTAAGGTTTTATATAAAACATTTTTCCCACAAAATGAAATAATATTAATTGAATATTATTACATAAACATCAATAATCAGATTAAACCAAAAGGATATATATATTATTATCCATATATCCAAAAAATATCATATAATTATCATTAAAGTAACTTTAACACTAAATCACATAATAAACCAAAGTGTTGTATTACCATAAATGTCTCCCAAAATAACCTTAGTCGTGTTAGATTTTAATCACATAAAACATAAAAGGGGTATCTATGCCATTAAATATATGATCAAAATTAAATTTATCATCACAAGATACTTTAGATTTATAGCATATCACTGGGCTATATTATTGTTTTCCATTGTATTTATTCTCTCATTCAATAAAATGTTTTATCAAAAAATATTAATTGAACCTATCATATCCACTAATAGTGTCAAACTATGTGCATAGTAAGGAATCACTCACCATAAACAAAAATTATGGAGAAGAAATACTTGAAGACTAATTTTTTTTTATTTTTTACCATACATGAATCTGTTCCAATATTGAATCCCCCTATAGTTTTAAAAAATATATATATTTCTAGGAAAACCACAAAATCTATATATTAACATATTATTAGGATATTATCCATAATTTAGAATTGTATACAATTTATATCAAAGAATTATGTTCAATAATATATATTTTAATATATTGATTTTCATGGGTTTCAAATAATGTTTTTCAAATACCAATTGTAAGAAAACTAACCCTAGTAACTTGGAGACAATGGTTACCTTAATAATTTGGTATCTGACACAAGTGATCACCTCCCAAATGCTGGAATTTTTTATAATCATGGTAAACCATATGCATGGTCAAAAATCATATTACATTCAAAAACATGATGTAAAAATTTAATGTTTTTCTTTATAAATACAATTTTCTCTTTCATTTCTATCATATTACACATCCTAGAATTCTGGGGAACAAAAAAATTAAGAAATGGTTGAGCATAGATGCCCAATAAGGTAATATTTAAAATTTATTATATCTGGAGTAAATAATCCATATTTAATAGGATGAGTTAAATTAAATAATATAATTACATATAGTTAATAACATGATCATTAATAATAATGGGGTAAGAATTAATGATGATCAAGTACAACAACATAAATAAGAAAATGAGCATAAAACATTTCCATGGATATAAAAATATAAATACAGTCACATGGATATCAATAAATGATTTCATAGTAATAAATCTAAAAATTGTAGAAATTGTAAATTTATCATTTAGGCCTCATGAAAAGCAATCATAGATAAATGGGAATTTTGTTATGAAAATACCCACCCTATTTTTTCTCACGAGACTTATCAATGCATCGATGTGAAATATAATTTTAGGATACACCCATCACATAATATGTCAAGTTTATTTATCATATTAATAATGAATAATAATTAATCCACATGCCTTATAATCAGTGCATTTGTATATTATGAAAATTAAATATGGAATTTCAATATGTTCCTCAATCAAACAGATCAAAAACCACCCATGGAAAAATTTTGGAAGGTATCATTAAATTATAAACACAATAAGGAATAATTTTAATTAAATGATATTTTTATAGAATAATGTACTTTTACAAGATCAATTTAAGGTTTCATGAGGAAAATAATCTTTACCATTTTAAAATCACATAATTTAAATATCATAAATTACCAAATAAATGCTTACAAAAATATAGTTTGAATTTATCATGGAATAATGAAAATTTTTATTAGAAGATAATATTTTTCATGATGATGGAAAATCCATTCATGTGGATTATTGTAAAGAAATTATTCTTTTAAAACCTATAGTAAAATGTTCTTATTTAGAAAATTAATTGAATATTATTTATAAAACTTTTTTTAATATTCAATATTCTGTGATAATTAATTTAGTAAAAAATTGGAGAATATTAAATATATTACTTAAAACATTTTAATGATAATTCTCACATGGAATAAAAATATTAATGACTAAATTTAAATAGTTGTTTTCCATAAAAAATTACATAGGTATCAATAAGAATGAAGAGAGGATAATTGACAAAAGACGTTTAATTTCACGAAATTACTATTGGATAAGAAAATATATTGGGTTTGAGATAGAAATAGCTCATAATTACACCAATTGATATTTTACAAAAAAATCCTGAATAATGATTAGATTACGATCTAAACCATTACTGCATGGTAGATTTTCTTCGAAAACACCCAAATATCTTGTATAATAAATTTATGTTTCATAAAATTTAATAGAATATTCATTTAAGTACTTATAATATAATATATCTTACATAAATATAATTTCAAATACTATTTATAAATTATTATTTACTACAATCATCGATTCCAGGTTTTAGCTGTTTTTTTTCAAGAATAATTTGGTTTGATAGTTCTTATCCTAAGTGTCTGATCTTGGTCACGTATTTTTTTTATGTTAACATGCAATAAATATCATATATATTCATTATATATATTTATATTTAAATTTATATATAAAATTATTAAATGAAAAAATAAATTCCACCATTCATAGAGACTTTACGTCGTGCGTACACATGAATGTCATGATTTTTCAAAAGATTGAAAAAAAAGAAATGTAAATAATAATTATCATTTAAAAATAATAATATCATAAGTAAAATATATATTTTTTAAATATATAATTATACTTATACATGTAATTTGGTTATGAGAAACTAATTGCAATGCTATGTAGTGATAGTAAGCTATATGTACACATGAGTGATGTTGTCTCTTTCTATAGGATGTAAAAATTAGGATAATGTCTATTACATAATAATAAAAACAAATAATTATATATAATATACCATATAATCTATTTAATAATGTATAAGATGGATTTATGGGATGAATACGTATTAAAATTGAAACAACTCACTTTAGAGTTATATAAATTTATTAAGAATTCACTTTAAGATAACTACTTATTCCTTAAAGGGATTTTTATTAAGAATCTCAAGAAACACTATAAATTTGTGCATGTATATAAGAATTTATTATGATATGTATTGAAATATATATATGGATCCAAATTTTCGTGGAATAGAGTAGAAGAGGTTCCCTTTTATAAATGAGGGGAGGGGTAATATTAGATTTATAAAATGTTTTAAATTAATATAAATTATTTTTTAATCTTATAACTCAAAAATGGTATATTTATAATATAGGATGATTATAATTCTAAAAATTTAATAATGTATAATTGATAAAACATTAATTGATATTTAAACAATTATCTTTCAGTTTTAAATCCCATTAATCTTTTTGACATTTAAAACAATAGAAAAGTTATATACTATTTAATTATAAAGAGAATTTGGATAAAAATAATGGTGGCCAATAAATTTATAATTTCAAAAGTTAAAAAACATATAAAATTCTCATCACCTATTATACTAATTTTAGGAATTTTATTCCATTTAATGAAATAATTTTTATTCTAAAATATTATTTTTTACCTTTTTTGAATATTTCAATTACATTGAAATACAAAAAATTAAAACATCAATGATATGTTATATGCCTAAATTGGTTATAACATAATAATTCACCCAAAATTTATTATTTTTAATATTTTCAACATCATTTATGTTTTCTATTAATTGAAAAAATAAGTCGTCGGTATTTCTTACGCATTTAATGGAATTATTGAATCCTAAAAAAATTAAAAATAAATTTCCATTTTTGAAAAATTGAATTATTTTTCAAATATAAATTAATAATTGAACTTATCCTCTTCTTAACAATATGTAAAAATTTTAGAGACATTAATGCATAAAGAGTGACATTTTGTAATTATTCATTTCTAAAAATATTTATAGGGAAATAATAAATGAATAATAAAAGATAATATAAATATATTATATAATTGGATGATAATGGCTTAACAAAACACATGCAATTAGAGAAAAAGAAAATTTTATATAATTGTTAATATCTTATTGAAATGGTTTGACCACATCCTAACATTCATACACTTACATAGGTGACAAATATTTATTCATGATGTTATTCACAATGAACAAAAATATATGGTAGCTATTTAAAAAAATTTATAATCATAATTCAGAATATGGTATCCTTTTTCAAGATTAAATTCACATAATATTTATAATTTAATTTAAAATTACACATGTAATATGTGATTGAAAGAAAATTTCAAGAAGGAAATGGT
This sequence comes from Viscum album, assembly GCA_963277665.1. Lineage (NCBI taxonomy): Eukaryota > Viridiplantae > Streptophyta > Magnoliopsida > Santalales > Viscaceae > Viscum > Viscum album. The sequence goes on along the minus strand of OY728138.1, from coordinate 1,368,699,864 downwards.
TTATGAACAATAAATTTTTATAATTTTAAAATCAAACATGAAATTAATTACAGTGATCATAATTAGATTATAAATAAAATATGAAGAAATATTACATATAAAAAAAATTTAAAACAACATTTAACATTGAAAAATCATTAAATTAGTATACAGTTTATAAAAAATAGTATTTCTATCTATTCATTAAAAAATAATTCTTCATAAAATTTTATAAATGTTTAAAACTGTTGATTATTAAATTTTAATTTAAAAACTAAAGCATATTTTTTAAAATAAATATTCAAAAAAAATTGGAAATTATTTATTTTATTTATTAAATTTTTTTTTTAGAAATTATGATGTTTTATATCATATAGTGACTTTAGAAAAATCTTACTTCATAAAAAAAATTTAACCATTTTCTAAATTTTTTAATTATTATTCATTCGACAAATTTGACATCTGTTTTACGGTTCATTTAAACTCGAAGATTTCTATATTTTAATCCATTAAAGATATTAAATTTATTTCAAGGGAAATATAAAATATCAGTTTGTTATAATAAAGGTAGTGCAAGATGTTCAAAATCCATTTTACAACCATATGAAGAAACATCATATATTCAACATTAGGGGTCATTTTTTCTTGATGTATATTACTTATCATTAGTAGAAAATTATTGGTCAAAAGATTATGCTTTCTCCCTTTTATTTAAGACATTTACGATTATTGGATCTTATAGGTTCTATTTTATATTAGATGGATCCTATATAATAGATTGGCTTGATTGACGATGTCATTACTATTTTATAGCATAAAATATATCTTCATAATGATTCACACATCATCAGTTGGGGTGAGATGAATACTAATGAGGATGATACCTTCGAGGAGTAGCCTATAGAGATTCGTCCTCTCTGACAGAAGGTGTTACAAAAGAACACTATTATTTTATATTGTGTTCTTTAGATACATAACAATTTGGGTGTGAGATTATTTTAACATGGGTCAATTATACACACTCATTATCTTGAGTGTCTTTATGATTCATCTTCTTTAGATATTATATTTTAAATTTTTATTTTTATCCATCTTATGAGATGGTACTCTCTTCCTCGAAGCATTGTTTAGGTCATTTCCCAATATTTGAGATGTGTATCTACCTAAGAGGTGTTTGTGTGGATGAAAAAATGATTATCTATATTGGATGGATGTTCTCTAGTGATGATGTCACCTGGTTAGCGATTTTCTCCATTCCATGAGAAGTAGTTCTGTTGATATAGTGAGATCCTTGAGAGGTATCTCATGATTGAATTTTCAAACCTATATTTCATATTAATTCTTGGTTATATTTTAATTCATTTGGATGAGAATTTATTGGTAGTTTATTTGAAGTATCTAAACCTTCAATATATCATTTCTGGACTATTTTATGTAGTTTGAAAGTGTCAAGAGTGGTGTTTGGGGTATTTGATTCCCTAAAAATATAATGTTTTGTATTTATATCATAACATTTGTAATGGATGAAGGTTGAATATTGGTTGTATTTACTTTAGTAAATTTGTGTAATGGTAGAGGGTTTCATCAAAACAGTTTTTGGTATTATAGTAGTAGGATGGATCATTGTAGTAGTCATGGTAGCAGGTTGGATCATGGTATTACTCATGGTAGCTGGATAACTCTCGATAATAGTCACAATAGTATGTTTTCTATTGGTAGTAGTAACAAAATATAGTTAATAACCTATTTCAAGGTTGGTATCATAGTAGCTGGTTGGTCTCACAGTAGTAGGTTGGTATCATGGTAACTGATTGGCTCATAAATGTAGGGTAGATCATTGTAGATAGTCAGTCTCATAGTAACATGTTTGTATTTTGTAATATGTTTTTCTCATAGTAAGTGTTTGTTCTCACAGTAGTAGGTTAGTCTCATGGTACCTGGTTAGTTTAAAGGAATCATGATTTCTCCTCAATTTACAAGGATTCCTTCTCATGGAAGAAGAATCACTTCTCGTAATTGCAAGTTATTCTTATAAGAACATGTTCAAATTTTTCAAAATTTATATTTTTTCCTATGATGTAATATATATCTATTTTTAATCATAAAAATCATTTTAATGAATAAAATAACTAAAATTTAAATTTATTTTAATAAGGATATTTATAACATTTCATTCATAAAAATAATAATATATTATTATGGATCATCACAATGAATTAAATGATATCTATAATAATGTATAATTAAGGATTGACATACAAATAATATTTATGATCTTGTATCCTAAACTATAAAATGAATATTTTACTTCATTCAAATTGATTTTGGTTTCTTCTAGTTCGAATGAACTAAAATATTGTTCTTGGACCGTAAAGAGTTTTCTTCCCATACAAGATCAACCATGTTAATTTTTTGGGAATGTTTAGTAGTTTTTCTCAGAATTTATTTTCTAGAGTAGTTAGTAAAGTTTGATGTAAAATTATTTTTTTATTAATTTTCATCCTTCACTATAAAATTTTAATGGATTTTCATTCCCATAACTTTGGTAAATTCATGTGGGAAAATAATATTAATTTCTTCTATTTTTTTCATGTGCTATGTCTAGGAACATTTGTTATAGATAAGGGATTTGTTTCTTCTCGTGATTTGCATGAAATATTAAATTTATCATGTTTTATCTCAATGGGTAATAGTGGAATTAATTTTAATTAATATTATACTTGATTAAATTATTATGTGTGTATTAGTTTATTTGATCCGATGAGTTTTACACCATACTAACAATTTTCCTTTTTTTAATTATATTATTTTAAAAAAGTGTATTATATGGTTTATAATATTGATTATGTTGTAATTGGGTAAAAATAAAATAGTTAATTATTATTTACTGAATATTTATTAATCGATTAATTATTGTTAATTATAATTAAATAAGGAATAATTACCCACATGAAACTAGTATTCCTTATAATCTAATAGAAATAAAATTATTATTGATGAATGATTAAATGATATCTCTCTTCTAAAAAAATATTTACTAATGTAAAAGATATGATTGAATACATTTTTAAATAATTCTTATATATATTGATAGCTAGTGTCATAGGTTTTCCTAGGTACTAACCCATTAATAGTGATTTGGTTAAATCATGAAGATAATAAAATAGTTGTTTGATAAATTCAATTGTTCGAGGATAAGTGTACTAATTTTCATTTGAAGTCCGGATTCGATTTTTATCGTATAGATTCCCTCATGAATTTTTTATTTTTCATATGCCTATGTGTTTTCAATATATGAGGGGACTAGTTTTATAACATTATGTGAGCCTGGGATGTTTGATGGTTTGGTATGAAATGGGGTGGGGGTGTCCCTTATTCTAGGTAATAAACTACACCAATAATAGAGGAATGAATAGTGATTTTCCAAAAGGTGTCTATGAGAAAAATATCATATATACATTTATTATATTTATATTTATATTCATCAATATAATTTAAGGATAGGGAACATAAATTAGTCTATTTACATGGATGGTACGTCCTACATACATGCGAATGCTATTTCCATTTTTCAACAGATAGAAATAATTGAAGGTAAATAAAAATTCAGAATTCAAAAATCACAACAATATCATATAAATAATGTATACTTAATATATTTTTCATTATATGCATCCATGTAATGTAGATACCAAAAAATAATTACCCCTCTACTTGGATTATGTATGTTGTATGTTCAGATAATTGATTATTTCTATTTTAGAAGGATGTAAATAAGGTTTATTTTTTCCCTATAATCACAATAACAATTAATTATATATAATATAATTAATTCATATTTTTATAGTGGTAACTATTAATTTTACTGAGGTAGAAGAAAAAATAAAATTTAATATGTTTTGTAAGGATTTATACATCTTTACAACAAAACCACTTTTTACATACACCTTAATACTTTTTTATGAATGTACATTGGAATGACGATAAGATCTATGATTTGGTGAAATAATATATGAAGGTATTGTGCTAGGGAATGGCTATTCTATATGGTCAAAATATAAATTCAATAGAGTAGAATATGTTTTATTTTTATAAGTGAGGGGATCGATTGTTTTGGAATTACGTTAAGTACAAAATTAATATAAATTGATTTTTATAATAAGGAGACTCAAAAATGATATATTTAAATGGTAATATGAGAATTAGTCTATGTAATATTAGTAAATAAAGTTTATAAAATGTTATTTTATGTTTTTTACTCTTATTGAGTAGTTTTACACTCTGTTATTGGCTTTTAAAAATTATCACATAATCAATGTTTTCTACTATTTAAGCATTATGAATATTTCCAGGAATGGAAAAGTGAACCATAAATCAGTCATGGATTCAATTTTAAACCAAAAAACCTTATCTAGGTTGAATTTAGTATTTTAATTAATTACTAATCATTTAATAAAATATTATTTATTGAAAAATATATTCATTTCAATTTTTGGAAATACTTATTTACATTCGTATTAATATAATATTGATCGCTATATAATTAGAATATAATAGAGTAACACATACTTAATTTTTTTTATTGATCAAAAAAATTTAATGTATATAATAATTCGTAATAATTATATAAATAATAATTTTTAAAAAATAATTTTTTTTACTTATCATTTAGATATATAAATATTGTGTCACCGTTGGGTAAGCATGTAGGGTAATTGTGACATAAAAAATTAAAAAATAAATATAAATTATAATGATAAAAAATTATTTATTAAATAAAAATTTAGAATAGAAATTATCCTCCTATTATAGTTGGGTATCAATTTTAGTGGTATTAAAGTTCACAGTGTGACATTTTGTGTTTATTATTTTCTTAAAATAATAGAAAAGGCCATATAATGATGAAAAATTGAACCAATATGACATATATACAATATTTGGAAGAAAATGGATGGAATCCACTAATCCATTTTTTCCATTTAATGTATTAGAGAATTTTTTAATACTACTCTCATTGTTTGAACTCTATTTTACTTATCTTACCATTACCACGGTGAAACATATTTATCAAAAATAATATTAAACATGAATAAAAATAAAAGATACCTATTTACCGAATTTGATCCTCTTGATTTGAAATATATATTCCATTTTCAATATTACAATCATGTAAATGGTAAAATTAAATTTAAAATAAATCATATAAAATTTGACAGAAAAATGTTTTCAGGAAAAAATGTTTCCTCATTAATTATTGGTTTTATACCAACGTACAAGATAAAATTAATAAAATAAGAATATTTATATTATTAATAATATCAAATAAGTAATTTGAATTTTATAACCATTTAAAACAAATCAAAAATTATTAAATGCATTGAATGAAAAGGCTGTTTTAAATAAAAATAGATAATTTTAATTATTCATTGAAAATTCTATGTTTTATAATTTTTTTAATATATACTCCACGTTAACTATGAAATTATGATTAAAAAATTGAAGTAATGTTTTTCGAATAATTCTTATAAAAGTTTTATAAATTAATTATATTCTATTTTCATAAAATGAAAAGAAAATCAAATTTATGGAACAATATATTTTAATTAATATAATGACATTTTAAAAAATATACTTTTTTCTTACCAGACCATTTTATTTTTTTAAAAGTGGTTATTCCTTTTCATTCATACAATATAATAAATTTTCTGTAATTTTACACTATATTATGGATCATTTAGATTTGGGGTTGTTTGTATCACAAGATATCAAACAAATGAAATTTATTATTTGAGAAATATAAAGTCTCATGGTTTTATATTCGATATCCCTTAAATAAATAAAAATATCACAATTTTATCTCAGTCATCAATGGTTAATTTTTTTTTTGAAAAACCAAATCACTCATAGATATAATAATTCTTATTTTGAAATGGGATAGAGGGAAACATAAGTTTACCTGGAATATCTCATATTTGGGTTCTCAAATAAGATAAAATTGGTGGGATGTGAAAATATATTCATGAAGGAGATTTATAACATAAATATACTAGTATATAGAGATTTATATGGTGTTTAGGTGAAATTTAACGAAAAAAACAAATAAATTTGTGAGGTTTTAAGTAGACCATAGATTCATAAAAATGAATATAATAATATAACATTATTATTTCAAGATATTTTTACAACATTAGAGGTATTATATTACTATTTTTAATAATAAAATATGAAAATATACATTAAGAGTTCAATTTAATCCTTTAATAAATTTCCTAAACAATCTCATTTTTTCTAAAAAAGACAAGTAATCAAGATGAATTTTTCATTGCTAAAGCACTGAAATAAACTTCTAATGGTTCACATAATCCAAAAAATAATAACAAAAAATTCCTCATAAATTTTATAAAATCAAAATGGCTAGAACAATGTAAGATAATACATAAAATTATTAAACATTCAGATGATGAACTAATACACTAATCTCAAAAACTAAACATCAAAACCAATTGTATAACATAATTCATTCAATAAAAAAACCATATTTATTCAATAACCTCAATATTAAAGAAGGATTTTACCTCATAATTTATCTTATAAAATTATGTATACATATTCAAAATTTTAATATCACTATTCCCAAATAATTATTCATTTTTATTTTAATGGTTATATATACCTCAACATAATAAAATGTCTCTCAGAATATCAATATTCACCTCCAAATCCTAAAACTTCATGAGTATTTGATTTTCTAATATACATCCAAAAAATTATATTTTATTTATTTATCAAATCCATAAAATTAAAACATCGATACTAAATTGAACATCATGTAGGATAGTGGTTTGAATTTCACCCTTGTCGCCCATCAGTTGTTGATTCAAGCCCCAGAACCTTTCCAAAAACAATTGGCTATCTGTTGGAATACATGATTCCATTTTTATAAAACTATATTTATTTATTTCATATAATGTTACTAAAAATATGAGGAATATCCAAAAAATATCATTAATCACAAAATGAATTTCTCACCACAAAGGTTTTATATACAACATTTTCCCAGAAAATGAAATAATATTAATTGAATATTATTACATAAACGTCAATAATAATATTAACCCAGAAGGATATATATAATATTAACCATATATTAAAAACATATCATATAATTATCATTAAAGTAACTTTCACACTAAATAATATAATAAGCCAAAGGTTTGTATTACCATAAATGCCACAAAAAATAACCCTGACCATGTTAGATTTCTATAACATAAAATGTAAAAAGGAATATCGATGCCATTAAATATATGATCAAAATTATAATTATCATCACAAGACACTTTAGTTTTATCCCATATCACTGGTCCATGTCTTTGTTTTCTATTTTTTTTTATTATCTCATTCAATATAATTTTTTATAAAAAAATATATTAATTGAACCTATCATATCCCCTAAGTGTGTCAAACTGGGTGCATAGTAAGGACTCACTCCCCGTAAAATATAATGAGGGTAAATAAATACTTGAAAAAAACTTTTCTTTTTATTTCCCATAATAAATCTGTTCCAATATTGAGTCCCCCTATTGTTTCAAAAAAATTAATATATTTCTAGGAAAACGACAAAATCTCTATTTTATCATAATTTTAGGATATTATCCAATTCGTAGAATTGTATTAAATGTATATCAAAAGATTATGATAGATAATATATATTTTAATAAATAAATTTCCCAGGGATTCAAATAAAATTTTTCTAATACCAATTGTATGCACGCAGACACTAGTAGCTGGGAGACAATGGTTACATTAATACATTGGCATCTGACACGGGTGATCCAATCCCAAACGCTGGAAAAGTTTATACCCATGGTAAACCAGATGCATGGTAAAAAATCATATTACATTAAAAAATTATAAAAAATATAATTTTTTTCTTTTATAACTAAAATTTTCTCTAGAATTTATATCATATTACACATCCAAGCATTCTGGCGAACGAAAAAAATTAAGAAATAGTCGAACATAGATGTCCAGTAAAGTAATATTTAAAATTTATAATATCTTGAATAAATAATTCATATTTTAAAGGATGAGTTGAATAAAATAAAATAATTAAATATAGTTAATAACAAGATAATTAATTATAATGTTGTTGGAATAAATGATGATCACTTACAACCACATAAATAATAACATGAGCCTAAAAAATTTCCATGGATATAAAAAATATAATAATAGTCACATGGATATCATTAAATGATTTAATAATAATAAAAAAAATTTGGAAATCATAAATGTATCACTTAGACCTCATGACAATCCATCATACATAAATGGGAAAGTCTTTATTCAAGTACCCAACCTATTTTTTATCTTGAGACTTATCAATGCATCGATGTGAAATATAATTTTAGGATATACCAACCACATAATATGTCATGTTTATATATCATATAAATAATGAAAAAACAATTAATCCACATGTCTTATAATCAGTACATGTCTATATTATAAAAAATAAATATGGAATTTCAATACGTTTCTCCATCAAATAGATCAAAAACCATCTAGAGGAATATTTTGGAAGGTATCATTAAATTATAAAAACAACAAATTATAATTTTAATTAAATTATATTTTTATAGAATAATGTACATTTACAAGATCAATTGATGTTTTCATGAGGAAAATACAGTTTACCATTTTGAAATCACTTAATTTAAATATCATAAATTACCAAAATAATGCCTAAAAATTAATTTTAAATTTTTCATGGAATAATGAAAATTTGGATTAGAAGAAAATATTATTCATGATGATGGAAAATAAATTCATTTTGAATACGATAAGAAAATTATTCTTTTCACACATATAGTAAAAGGTTCTTATTTTGGAAAATAAATAGAATATTTTTTTTAAAATATTTTTTTAATATTCAAGCATTGGTAATAATGAATTTTGTAAAAAATTGGAGAATATTAAATATATTATTTAAAACATTTTCATGAAAATATTTACATGGAATAAAAATATTAATGACTAAATATAAATAGTATATTTCCAAAAAAAAGTATATAGGTATGATCATGAATTAAGAGAGGAAAATTAACAGAACTCATTTAATTTCATGATATAACTTTTGGATAATAAAATATATTGAGTTTGAGATATAAATAAAATATAATTACACCAATTTATATTTCACATAAGCAATCTTGAATAATGTTTAGATTGTGAACTAATCAATTACAATATGATTTATTTTTTTCGAAAAAACCAAAATATTTTGTATAATTAATTTATGTTTATTATAATTTTATAGAATATTTATTTACATAATTATAATATTATATATCTTACATAAATATAATTTAGACTACCATTTTTATATAATTTAATTTTTCAATCATCGATTCAATGTTTTAGCTTTTTTTTACAAGAATAATTTGGTTCGATTGTTTTGTCCTTAGAGTACAATCTTGGTCATGTAATTTATTTATTGTTTACCATGTTGTAATTATCATATATATTCATTAAATATATTTATATTGAAATTAATGTATTAAATTATTAAAAAATAAATAAATTACACCATTCATGCAGACATTACGTCATGCATACACATGAATGTTTAGATTTTTCAAAAGATGAAATAAACGAAAGGTAAACAATAATTACCCGTTTGAAATAATAATATCATAAGTAAAATATATATTTATTAAATAATTAAATATAATTATATATGTAATGTGGTTATGAAAAACAAATTGCAATGCTATGTAGAGATGGTAAGCTATATGTACACATGGGTGATGTTATCTCTTTCTATAGGATGGAAAAATGAGGATCATGGATGTTACATAATAATAATAATAATTAATTACATATAATTTACCTTAGAATCTATTTAATAATGTCTACCATGGATTTATGGGATGAAGAAGAAGAATTAAAATTGAAACCACTAACTTAAGAGTTATACATATTTATTGAGAATGCACTTTATGATCAATACTTAATCCTAAAATGGATTTCAATAAAGATTTTTGTGAAAAAAAAATAATTTCTTTCTTAATCTAAGAATATATTATGATATGTATTGAAATATATATATGGCTCCAAATTATTTTGGAATGGAGGAGAAGAGGATCCCTTTTATAAGTGATGGGAGGGGTAATATTAGATTTATAAAAAGCATTAAATCAATGTAATTATTTTTTAGTCATGTGACTCAAAATTTACATATTTATAATATAGGATGAGTATAATTATAAATCATTTAATAATGTATAATTCATATTACTTTAATTGATCTTTTAACCATTATCTTTTATTATTAAATCCAATTAATCTTTTTGACATTTAAAAAAAATATCTATTTTATATACTATTTAATTATAATGAGATTTATGATAAAAATAATGGTGACCAATTAATTTATTTTCAAAAATTACATAACATATCATATTCTCATCACCTATGATACTAATTTTAGGAATTTTATTGCATTTAATGATAGAATTTTTATTCTAAAATATTATTTTTACATTTTTTGAATAATTCAATTACATTTAAATACAAACCTATAAAACATAAATGATATGTTATATATTTAAATTTTCATTAACATAATAATTCACCCATATTGTATAATTTTTAATATTTTCAACATCATTTATTTTTTTATTATATGAATAAATACGTCATCGATATTTTTTTACACATTTAATGGAATTATTCAATCCCCAAATAATTAAAAGTAAATTTCCATTCCAGAAAAGTTAAATTATTTTTCAAATTGAAATTAATACTTGAATTTATCCTCTTCTTATAAATATGTAAAAATGTTAGAGACATTAATGTATAAAGATTGACAATTGGTAATTATTCATTTCTAAAAAAATGTTTATGGAAATAATCAATGAAAAATAGAAGATAATGGAAATATATTAGATAATTGGATGGGAATGGATTAACGACACACATAAAATTGGATAAAAAGAAATTTCATATAATTTTTAATGCCTTATTGAAATGTTTTGACCACATATTAACTTTTTTACTCTTATATAGGTGGTAAATATTTATTCGTGATGTTATTCACAATGACCAAAAATATGAGGTACCAATTCAACAAAATCAATAATCTTAATTCTGAATATGGTATCCTTTTTTAAGATTAAATTCACCTAATTTTTATAATTTAATTTAAAATTAAACATCTAATAAGTTATTAAAAGAAAAGTTCTAGAAAGAAATGGTTTCTGAAGAATAAATTTTTCTATTTCCAAAATCTAAAATAATATTAATTACAATTATCATATTTAGATTTAAATAAAATATGAATAAAATATCATATGAAAAAATTTAAGACAAAAGTTAACATTAACAAATCATTAAATTAGTTGAGAGTTTATAAAAAATAATATATCTATCTATTTATTGAAATATAATTCTTCTTAGAATTGTCTAAAAGATTAATACTGTTAATTATTAAATTTTTATTTAAAAACATAAGCATATTTTTTCAAATAAATATTAAAAAAATTTAGGAAATTAATTATTTTATTTATTTAGAAAAAATAAATTAAGTTATTTGGAAATGATGAAATTTTATATCATGTAGTGACTTTAGAATAAATATACTTGCTTCATCTAAAAATTTAAAACATTTTCTCATAATATTTTTTATTAATATTCATTCTACAAACTTAATTTTTATTTTATGGTTCCCTTAAAATCGAGGCATTGTATATTAAAATCCATTAAAGATATTAAATTTATTTGTAGGGAGAAATAAAATATCAGGTTGTTAAAATAAAGGTGGTGCAGGAAGTTCAAAATCAATTTTACAACCATATGAAGAAACATCTTATATTCCACATTAGTGATCATTTTTTCCTCATGTAGATTCTTTATAATTGGTAGAAAATTATTATCCACAAGATTATGCTTTCCCTCTATTATTTATGGAATTTCATATTGTTGGATCTTATAGGTTTTGTTTCATATTAGATGGAACCCATGTAATAGATGGGATTTATTGATGATTCAATTTGTATTTTATAGAATAAATATATCTTCATAATGATTCACACATCATCGGTTGGGGTGAGATGGATACATATGATGATGATTCCTTTGAGGAGTAGCCTATATAGATTCGACATCTCTAACCGAATGTGTTTTTAAAGAATAATATTATTTTACATTGTGTTCTTTAGAGACATAACAACATGGGTGTGAGATTATTTTAACATGAGTCAATGATACAAACTAATTATCTTGAGTGTCTTTATAATTCATCTTCTTTAATATTTATAATTTATTTTTTTAACCTTTATCCAGCTTTTGAGATGGTTCACTCTTCCTCGATGCATTGTTTATGTCATTTCCCATATTTGGGAGGTGTCTCTACCTAAGTGGTGGTTGTGTGGATGAAAACATGATAATCTATATTGGATGGTTGTTCTCTAGTAATGATGTCATCTGGTTAGATAATTTTTCCATTCCATAAGAAGTAGTGTTATTGATGCAGTGAGATCCCGGAGAGGTATATCATGATTGAATTTTTACACTTCTATTTCATATTACTTATTCGTTCTATTTTAATTCATCTGGATGAGAATTGTTTTGTAGTTTTTTGATGTAGTTAAATCTTTCCTAGATAGTTTCTTGACTATTTTCTGTAGTTTTAAATTGTCAAGGTGGTTTTTGGGGTATTTGATTCAATGAAATTATAATTTTTGGTCATTCTATCGAGTATTATTTAGGGAGTAAGGTTCACTATTGGTTGTAGTTACTTTAGTAATTTGGTTTAGTGGTAGAGGGTTAGAACACAATAGTTTTTGGTATTATAGTAGTTAGATGGATCACTGTAATAGTCATGGAAGCAAGATAGATCTTGGTATTACTCATGGTAGCTGACTGACTCTCGATTGCAGTTACAATAGTATGTTGTCTCTCGGTAGTAGTAACAGAAGCCAGTTAATAACCTAGTTGAAGGCTGATATCATGGTAGCTGGTTGGTCTAACAGTAGTAAGTTGGTATAATGGATTCCTATTGGCTCACAAATGTTGGTTGGATCATTGTAGAAGGTCGGTCTCATAGTAACATGTTTGTATTTGGTAATGTGTTCTTCTCATAGTAAATGTTTTTTCTCATCGTAGTAGGTTGGTCTCATGGTATCTGGTTAGTCTTAAGGAATCATGATTTCATCTCAAAATACTAGGTTTCCTTCTCATGGAAGCGAAATCGCTTCTCATAATTTCAAGTTAATCTTGAAAGAACATGTTAAATATTTTCAAAATTAATAGTTTTTCCTATGATGTAATAAATATATATTTTTAATCATAAAAACTATTTTAAAGAATAAAATAAGTTAAATTAAAAGATATTTTTACAAGTATATTTATAAAATTTCACTCATAAAAATTAGAATATTTTTTTATGTATCTTCACAAACAATTATATGATATCTATATTAATGTTTAATTAAAGATCGACATACTAAAAATATTGATGATATTATATCCTAGACTATAAAATTAATATTTTACCTCATTCAAATTGATTTTGGTTTATACTTGTCTGAATGAAATAAAATCTTGTTCTTGGTCGTCAAAGAGCTGTCCTCCCATACCTGATCAACCATGTTCATTTTCTGGGAATGTTTAGTAGTTTTTCTCAGAATATATTTTCTAGAGTAGTGAGTAAAGTTCGATGTAAAATTGTATTTCATTAATTTTACTCCTTTACAATAAAATTTGAAAGGATTTTTATGCCCTTACCTTTGGCACATCCATATGGGGATATTATATTACTTTCTACTATTTTTTGGTATACTATGTCTAGGGATATTTGTTATAGTTAAGGTATTTGTTTCTTCTCATGCTTTACATGAAATATTAAATTTATCATGTTTAATCTCATTGGGTAATAGTAGAATTAATTTAATTTAATATTATAATTGATTAAATTTGGATGTGGGTATTAGTGTATTTGATCCTCTGAGTTTTACACTCAACTAACAATTTTCCTTTTTTTCATAGATATTATTTGACATAAGTTTATTCTCGGGTTTATAATATTCATTATGTTGTAATTGGGTAAAAAAATTGTTAATTCTTATTTACTGAAGATTAATGAATCTAGTAATTCTTGTTAATTATAATTAAATAAATAAGAATTCATCAAAAGAAACTATTGTTCCTTATAATCTGATGGAAATAAAATTATTATTGATGAATGATTAAATGATACCTCTCTTCCAAAAAATATTTATTAAAGTAAATGTTATGCTTGAATTAATGTTTAATTAATTATTATTTATATTGATAACTCATGTCATAGGATTCCCCTAGTACTAACCCCTAAATTCTGAATTGGTTAAATCTAGAAGATAATAAAATAATTGTTTGATAAATTCAATTGTTCGAGGATAAGTGTACCAATTTACATCTGAAGACCACATTCCATTTTTTTTTTCATATATATTACCTCTTGAATTTTTTTCTTATGCATGTGTGTTTTCTATAGATGAGGAGACTGGTGTTAAAATATTGTGTAAGCCTTAGGTGGTTGATGGTTTAGCATAAAATGGTGGGAGAGTCCCTTATTCTAGGTAATAGGCAAAACCAATAATGGAGGTACGAATAGTGATATGCCTGAAGGTGTCCATGATAAAAATATCATATAAAAATTTATTATATATATATTTATAGTCATCAATAAAATTTATGGTTAGGGAAAATAAATAAATCTATTCACAGGAATGGTACGTCATACAAACACCTGAATGCTATTTCCATTATTCAAATCATTTAAATAAATGAAGGTAAATAAAAAGTCACTATCAAAAAATCATATAAAAAATCATAGAAAAAATTTATACATATTATATTTTTCATTATACACATACATTTAATGTAGAGACCAAAATTTAATTACCCATCTATGTGGAGACTATATGTTGTATGTTCAGATAATTGATTGTTTATATTTTAGAAGGATATAAATAAGGTGAATTTTTTCCCATAATCACAATAACAATTAATTATATATAATATAACTATTTCATAATTTTATAGTCGTAACTATTTATTTTATTTAGTTACAAGACGAAATAAATTTTAAGATGTTTTGTAAAGAGTTATACATCTTAACCACGAAACCAGCTTTCACTTACACCTTAATGAATTTTTTGGAATGTACATTGGAATGATGATATGATCTTCGATTTTGTGAAATAATCTATGAAGGTATTGTGGTTGGGAATGGATCTTATATATTCTCAATATATATGTCTAAGAGAGGAGAATATGTTCCCTTTTTATAAGTGAGGGGAGCAGCTCTTTTGGAATTACATCAAGTACTAAATTAATATAAATTGATTATTATAATAAAGTGACTCAAAAATGATTTATTTCAATAGTAGTATGATAAATAGTCCCTTTAATATTAGTAAATAATGTTTATAAAAGTTTATTTTATGTTTTTAACTTTATTTATTAGTTTCACACTCCATTATTTATTTTTACAATTTGCACAAAATTAATGTTTTCTAGAATTTAATCGTCGTGAATATTTCCAGGAATGGAAATTTGAACCATAAATCTTTCATGGTTTAAATTTTAAACCAAAAAACCTTAACTAGGTTGAATTTAGTAATTTTATTATTTTCCAATCATTTAATAAAATATTATTTATTAAAAAAATTAATCACTTCAATTTTGGGAATTACTTATTTACATTGGTTTTAATGTAATCCTGATCACTATATACATATAATATAAAAAAACAACACATACTAAATTTCTTTTATTGATCTAAAAAATTCATGGTATACAATAAGTTTTAATAATTATATAAATTTTAGTATTTTTAAAATAATTTATTTTATTTCTTAGTTAATTTTATAAATATCGTGTTACCGTTGTGTAAGCATTTAGAGTAATTATGATATAAAAAAATTAAAATTAAAAATTAAATTATAATGATTAAAAATTATTTATTAAATAAACATTTAGAACACAAATTATCCTCCTATTATACTTATGTAACAATTTTACTGGAATTAAAGTTCATAGTGTGACATTTTGTATTTATTATTTTCATAAAATAATATACAAGGCCATATAATGAAGAAAAATTGAACCATGATTACATATATAAAATATTTGTATGAAAATGGATTAAATTCACTAATCAAATTTTTCTATGTACTGTATTAAAGAAATTTTTAACACTAATCTCATTGTTTGAACTATATTTTATTTATCTTACCATTACAATGGCGAAACATATTTCTCAACACTAATATTAAACATGAATAAAAATAAAAGATACTTATTTACCAAATTTGATCATCCTAATTCCAAATAAATATTCCATTTTGAGGATTAGATTCATGTAAATGGTAAAATTAAATTTAAAATTAATCACCTAAAATTTGACAGAAACATTTTATCAAGAAAAAATGTTTCCACATGAATGATTGATTTTATACAAACAAACAAGATAAAATTAATAAAATCATAATAAATATATTACTAATTATATCAAATAAGCCATTTTACTTTTAAAACCATTTAAAACAAATCAAAAATTTTTAAATGCATTGAATAAAAATGTTGTTTTAAATAAAAATAGGTTATTTTAATTATTCATTGGAAATATATCTTCAATAAATTTTTTAAAATACCCTCCACGATAACTATGAAATTATGAAAAAAATGAAGTTATGTTTTTAATATAATATTTATAAAATTTAAAAAATTGATTATATTTCATTTTCATAAAATGAAATGAAATTTAATTTTGAAAAAAATATAATTTAAATTCTATAATGACATTACAAATAAAATATACGCTTTTCTTCCAAGACCATTATAATTTTTTTAAAAGTGGTTATTCCTTTTAATTCCTACAATATAATAGATTTTATATAATTTTATACTATATTACAGTTCATTTATATTTGGGGTTGTGTGTCTCATAAGATATCAAATAAATGAAATTTATTATTTCAGAAATATAAAGCCTCATGGTTTCACATCTTTTATCACTTAAAGAGATAAAATTATCACAATTTTATCTCAGTCCTAAGTGGTTGAACTTATTTTTGAAAAACCAAATCATTCATAAATATAATAATGCTTATTTGGAAATGGGAAAGGGGGAAAAATAAGTTTACCAGGAATATCTCATAGTTGGGTTCTCAGATAGGGAATAATTGGTGTGAAGTAAAAATATATACATGAAGGAGATGTATAACATCAATTTACTAATATATAGATATTGAGAAGGTTTTCAGGTAAAATATAAAGACAAAAAACAAAAAAAATCACCAAGGTTTTAAGTATCCCATAGATTCATAAAAAATGAATATAATAAGATAACATTATTATTTCAAGATATTTTTACTACATTAGAGGTATTATATTACAATTTTTAATAATAAAATAAGGAAATATACATTACGAGTTCAATTTAATCCTATAATAAATTTCCTTAACAATATCATCTTTTTCTTAAAAAGATGGGTAGTCAAGATGAATTTTTCATTGCTAAAGCACTACAATAAAATTGTAATAGTTTAAATAATCCAAAAAATAATTACAAAAAATTCCTCATAAATTTCATAAACTCAAAATGGTTTGAATAATGTAATATAAATCATAAAATGATCACACATTCATATGAATAACTAATAAACTAACCTCAAAAACTAAACATCAAAACCAATGGTATAACATAATTCATTCAATAAAAAAATCCTTTTTTATTCAATAACCTCTAGATTAACGATTGATTTTACCTCATAAGTTATTTTATTCACTTAAGTATACATATACAAAAATTTAATATCACTATTCACAAATAATAATTCATTTTTATCTTAATGGTTATATATACGTCAACAAAATGAAATGTCTCTCAAAATTTTAAAATTCACCTCTAAATCCCCAAAAGTCATGAATATTTGATTTTCTAATATGCATCCCAAAATCGATATATTATTTATTCTTTAAATCATTCAATTTAAAACATCTATTATTACTAGAACATCATGTTGGCTAGTGGTTTTAATTTCACCCTTCTCACCCATCGGTTATGGATTCAAGCCCTACAACCTTTGCAAATCCAATTTGCTATCTGTTGGAATGCATGATTCCATTTTTATAAAACAATATTAATTTATTTCATATAATGTTACTAAAAATATAATAAATATCAAAAAATATCATTAATCACAAAATTAATTTCTAACCACTAAGGTTTTAAATGCACAATTTTTCCTAAAAAATCAAATGATATTAATTGATTATTATTACATAAACATCAATAATAATATTAACCCAAAAGGATATATATAAGATTAACCATATATCTAAAAAATATCTTATAATTATCATTAAGGTAACCTTAATACTAAATCATATAATAAACCAAAGGGTTGTATTACCATAAATGTTTCCCAAAATAACCTTAACCGTGTTAGATTTCTATCAAATAAAATGTAATAATGGTATCTATGCCTTTAAATATATGATCAATATTATAATTATCATCACAAGATAATTTAGGTTTATCCCATATCACTATTCCATATCATTGTATTCCATTGTATTTATTCTCTCATTAAATATAATGTTTTATAAAAAAATATTAATTGAACCTATCATATCCTCTAAGAGTGTCAAACTGGGTGCACAGTAAGGACTCACTCACCATAAAATAGAATGATGGACAATAAATACAAGAATAATACTTTTCTATATTATTACCCTTAAATGAATCTGTTCCAAAATTGAATCCTTCCATAGTTTCAAAAAATTAATATATTTCTAGGAAAACCACAACATCCTTATATTAACATAAATTTAGGATATTACACAATACATATAATTTTACTCATTGTATTTAAAAATATTATGATCTATAATATAACTGTTAATAAATTTATTTCCCAGGGGATCAAATAAGCTTTTTCTAATACCAATTGTAAGCACACTAACCTTGGAAGCTTGGATACAATGGTTACATTAATACATTGGAATCTGACAAAAGTTATCACATACCAAATGCTGGAATAGTTTATACTCATGGTAAACCAGATGCATGGTCAAAAATCATTTTAAATTCAAAAACATGATGTAAAAAATAATGTTTTTCTTTTATAACTACAATTTTCTCTATCATTTATATCATATTACACATGCTGGTATTCTGGAAAAAAAAGAAATGGTTGAAAAAAGATTCCTAGTAAGGTAATATTTAAAATTTTTAATATCATGAGTAAATAATCCATATTTAATTGGATTAGTTAAATTAAATAAAATAATTACATCTATTTAATAACATGATCATTTATAATAATGTTGTATGAATAAATGATTATCAAGTATAACCAAATAAATAATAACATGAGCCTAAAACGTTTCCATGGATATATAAAATATAAAAATAGTCACATGGATATCAATAAATTATTTCTTAATAATAAAACTAAAAATTGTGTAAATCATAAATGTAATATTTAGGCCTCATGACTGGCCATCATATATAAATGGGAAAGTCATTTTGGAAATTCCCAACCTATTTTTTCTCACGGGACTTATCAATGCATCGATGTGAAATATAATTTTAGGATACACCCCTCACATAATATGTCAAGTTTATTTATCATATGAATAATGAATAAAAAGAAATCCACATGCCTTATAATCAGTACATGAATGTATTATGAAAAATAAATATGGAATTTCAATATGTTCCTCAATCAAACAGATCAAAAAAAATCCAGAGAAATATGTTGGATGGTATCATTAAATTATAAACCCAATAAATTATAATTTTAATTAAATGATAATTTTATAGATAAAATTAAATTTACAGGATCAATTTGATGTTTTATGAGGAAAATACACTTTACCATTTTGAAATCACATAATTTAAATATCTTAAATTACCAACAAAAATGATTAAACAAAATTATTTTCAATTTATCCTATAATAATTAATATTTGTATTAGAATAAAATATTATTCATGATTATGGAATATCCATTCATGTTGATTATGGGAATGAAATTATTTTTTTACACCTGCATTAAAAGGATCCTATTTTGGAAAATAAATAGAATATTATTTGTAAAACATTTATTTAAATTCATGATTGGGTAATAATGAATTTAATAAAAATTTGGATAATATTAAATAAATTATTTAAAACATTTAATGACAACATTCACATGGAATAAAAATATTAATGCTTAAATTTAAATAGTTGTTTCCCATAAAAAATATAGGTATCATCAAGAATTAAGAGAGGAAAATTAATGGAAGACCTTTAATTTCATAAAATAACCATTGGTTAAGAAAATGTATTGTTTTTCAGATAGAAATATCATATAATTAGACCAATTTATATTTAACATAATCAATCCTGAATAATTATTAGATTGCGAACTAAACCATTACAACAAGGTAGCTTTTCTTCGAAAACACACATATATCATGTATAATAAATTTTTGTTTATTATAATTTTATAGAATATTCATTTCTGTACTTATAATACTATATATATTACATAAATATCATTTCCAAAACCATTTATAATGAATTATTTACTACAGTCATCGATTCCAGGTTTTAGCTGTTTTTTTCAAGAATAATTTGGTTCCATAGTTCTTGTCCTTAGAGTGTGATCTTGGTCATGTCATGTATTTAATGTTTAACATACTGTAAAGATCATTTATATTCATTAAATATATTTATATTTAAATTCATATATAAAATGATTAAAAGAAAAAATAAATTACACTATTCATGGAGACTTTATGTCGTGCGTACACATGAATGTTTAGATTTTTCAAAAGATGAATTAAACAAAAGGTAAACAATAATTAACCATTAAAAATAATAATATCATAAGTAAAATATATATTTATTAAATATTTAAATATAATTTTATATGTAATGTGGTTATGTGAAACAAGTTACAATTTTATATGGAGATGGTAAGATATATGTACTCATGAGAGATGTTATCTATTTCTATAGGATGTAAAAAATGAGGATAATGGCTCTTACATAATAATAATAACAATTAATAATATATAATATACCATTGAATCTATATAATAATGAATATCATGGATTTATGGGATGAAGAAGACGTATTAAAATTGAAACCACTCACTTAAGAGTTATACATATTTATTGAGAATGCACATTAAATTCACTACGTAACCCTAAAAGGGATTTCCATTAAGAATCTCAAGAAACACGAGGGAAATTTTCATAAATCTAAGAAGTTATTATTATATTTGTTGAAATATATATTTATATGGAGCCAAATTTTTGTGGAATGGAGCAGAAGAGGATCGCTGTTATAAGTGAGTGGAGGGGTAATATTAGATTTATAAAAAGTATAAAATTAATAGAAATTATTTTTTTAATCCAGTGACTGAAAATTGACATATTTATAATATAAGGTGAGTATAATTATAAACAATTTAATAATCTATAATTGATAAAACATTAATTGATATTTTAACCATTATCTTTTAGTTTCAAATCCCATTAATCATTTTGACATTTAAAACAATATCAATGTTATATACTATTTAATTATAAGGAAAATTATGATAAAAATAATTATGACCAATAAATTTTTATTTTCAAATGTTACAAACCATATCAAATTTTCATCTCCTATGATACTAATTTTAGGAATTATATTCCATTTAATGAAATAATTTTTATTATATAATATTATTTTTACCTTTTTTGAATAATTCAATTACATTGAAATACAATCCTTTAAAACATAAATGATATGTTATATGAGTAAATTGTTTTTAAAATAACAATTCACCCAACATTTATTATTTTTAATATTTTCAACATCATTTATATTTTATTTTAATTCAATAAATTCGTTTTTGGTATTTCTTACGCATTAAATGGAATTATTGAATCCTCAAAAAATTAAAAATATATTTCCATTTTTGAAATATAAATTTATTTTTCAAATTGAAATTAATAATTGAACTTATTTTCTTGTTACCAATATTTAAAAATTTTACAGACATTAATGTATAAAGAGTGATATTTCGTAATTATTCATTTCTACAAATATTTTTATGGAAATAATCCATGAAAAATAGATGATAGTGGAAATATATTATATAATTGGATGTGAATGGATAAACGACGCATATACAATTGGAGAAAGAAAAATTTTATAGAATTTTTAATGCTTTATTGAAATGTTTTGACAACATCTAAACTTTTTTACTGTTACGTAGGTGACAAATATTTATTCATGATGTTATTCACAATGAAAAAAAATATAAGATACCTATTTTAAAAAAATTATAATTTTAATTCTGAATATGGAATCCTTTTCCAAAATTAAATTCACATAATTTTAATAATATAATTTAAAACTAAACATATAATATGTGATTAACAAAAAATTTCTAGAAGGAAATTTTTTGTGATGAATAAATTATTCTATTTACAAAATCAAACATAAAATAATTACAATGATCATAATTATATTATAAATAAAATATGAAGATATATAACTTATAAAATAGTTTAAAAGATCATTTAACATTGAAAATTCATTAAATTAGTGGAATTCTAATAAAAAATTGAATTTCTATCTAATCATTAAAAAAAATTCTTCTTAGAATTGTCTAAAATTTTACCACTATTTATTATTAATTTTTTATTTAAAAACTGAAGCATATTTTTTTCAAATAAATATTCAAAAAAATTCAGAAATTAATTATTTTATTTATTGAAAAAGAATAATTTTTTTTATAAGTGATGAATATTTATATCATACAGTGACTTTAGAAAAAATATAATTTATTCAAATACAACTTCTAAAAATTATCTCAAAAAATGTGTTATTATTATTCATTCCACAAAATTGACATCTATTTTGTGGTTCATTTAAACTTGAGGCTTTGTATATTGAAAGCCATTAAAAATATTAAATTTATTTAAAGGGATATATAATATATCAGGTTGTTACAATAAAGGTAATGAAGGATGTTCAAAATCCATTTGACAACCATATGAAGGAACATCATATATTCCAAATTAGTTTTTATTTTTTTCTGATGTAGATTCTTATCATTGGTAGAAAATTATTGGTCACAACATTATGATTTCTCCCTATTATTTAGGGAATTTCAGATTGTTGGATCTTATAGGTTCTATTACATATTAGATTGAAACTACATTATAGATGGGATTGATTGATTCTTTCATTCCTATTTATAGCATAAAATATATCTTCATATTGATTCACACGTCATCGGTTGGGGTGAGATGAATACCGATGAAGATGATACCTTTTAAGAGTATCCAATAGAGATTTTACATCTCTGACAGAAGGTTTTCTGAAAGAATAATATTATTTTAGTTTGTGTTCTTTAGATACATGACAACATGGGTGTGAGATTATATTAACCTGATTCAATGATACATACTCATTATCTTGAGTGTCTTTATGATTCATCCTATTTAGTAATTATATTTTATTTTTTGACCTTTATCCATCTCATGAGATGGTTCTCTCTTCCTCGATGCATTGTTTATGTCATTTATCCTATTTGAGAGGAGTATCTACCTAAGAGGTATTTGTGTGGATGAAAACATGATTATAAATATTGGATGGTTGTTATCTAGTGATTATGTCACCTATTTAGCTATTTTTTCCATTCTACGAGAAGAAGTGTTATTGATGCAGTGAGATCCATGAGATGTATCCCGTTATTGAATTTTCACACCTATATTTCATATTACTTCTTGGTTCTATTTTAATTCTTGAGGATGAGAATTTTTTGATAGTTTTTTGATGTTGTTAAATCTTCCCTAGATCATTCTTAACTATTTCCTGTAGTTTGAAAGTGTCAAGGGGTGTTTGGGGTATTTGATCCCGTAAAACTATAATTTTTTGTATTTCTATCGTAGTGATAGTTAGGGAGGAATGTTGACTATTGGTTGTAGTTACATTAGTAAATTTTTGTAATTGTATACAGTTGGATGAAAATAGTTTTCGGTATTATAGTAGTTGGATGGATCATAGTAGTAGATGTGGTATTAGGTTGGATCTTTGTATTACTCATGGTAGCTGGAAGACTCTAGATAGCAGTCACAATAGTATGTTGTCACTCAGTAGTAGTAAAAAAATCTAGTTAATAACCTATTTTAAGGTTGGTCTCATGGTAGGTTGTTGGTCTCAAAGTATAAGTTTGGTATCATGGTATCCAATTGGCTCACAAAATTAGGTTGGATCATTATAGAAGGACAGTCTCATAGTAACATGTTTTTATTTGGTAATATGTTTCTCTCATAGAAAATGTTTGTTCTCTTAGTAGTTGGTTGTTCTCATGATATTTGGCCAGTCTTCAGAAATCTTGATTTCTTCTCAATGTACCTGGTTTCCTTCTCATGGAAGAAGAACCACTTCTCACAATTTCAAGTTAGTCTCAGAAGAACATGTTCAAATTTTCTAAAATTTATAGTTTTTTATGATGTAATAAAAATATATTTTTAATCATAAATATTATTTTAAAGAATAAAAGAAGTTAAATTAAAAATATTTTTACAAGAATATTTATAACAATTAACTCATAAAAATAATAATATCTTATTATGGATATTCCCAATGAATTAAATAATATCTCTATTAATGTTTAATTAAAGATTTACACACTAAAAATATTGATGATCTTGTATCCTAAACTATACAATGAATATTTTACTTCATTAAAATTGTTTTTGGTTTCTTCTTTTTTGAATGAACTACAATCTTGTTCTTGGAACTCAAAGAGTTGTCTTCCCATACTCGATCAACCATGTTCATATTTTTGGGAATGTTTAAGTGTTTTTCTCAGAATAAATTTTCTAGAGTAGTGATTAATGTTTGATGTAAAATTATTTTTAATTATTTTTCATCCTTTAATATAAAATTTTAATATATTTTTATTCCCTTACCTTTGTCACATCCATGCGGGGACATTATATTAATTTCTACTCTTTTTTTGTTGTACTGTGTCCAAAAACATTTTTAATAGTTAAGGAATTCTTTTCTTCTCATGATTTACATGAAATATTAAATTTATCATGTTTTGTCACATTAGGTAATAGTGTAATTGATTTCAATTAATATTATAATTGATTAAATTAGGACGTGGGTATTAGTGTATTTTATCCCCTGAAATTTATACTCTAGTAAAAATTTTCATTTTTTTCATAGATATTATTTGACATATGTTTATTATATGGTTTATAATATTCATTGTGTTGTAATTTGGTTAAAAAGATTTTAATTATTATTTAATGATGATTTTTGAATCTAGTAATTCTTGTTAATTATAATTAATTAATGAAGAACTCCCCACTAAAAATGATTGTTCCTTATAATCTGATAGAAATAAAAATATTATTGGTTCATGATTAAACGATATCTCTCTTCCAAAAATGCATTGTTACAGTAAAAATTATGCTTGAATTCATGCTTTCATAATTCTTATATATATTGATAGCTGATGTCATAGATTTCTCGTGGTAGAAACCCAATAATAGTGAATTGGTTAAATAAATAAGATAATAAAATAGTTGTTTGATAAAGTCAATTGTTCAAGGATAAGTATAGCAATTTACATGTAAAGGTCGGATTCCATTTTTATCATATATATTCCCTCATGAATTATTTATTTTTATTATGCCTAGATGTTTTCTATAGACAGGGAGACTGGTTTTATAATATGATGTGATCCTGGGATGGTTGATGGTTTGGGATGAAATGGGGGGTGAGTCCCTTATTCTAGGTAATAGAATGCACCAATAATAGAGGTATGAATAGTGATATGCATAAAGGTGTACATGATAAAAATATCATATATATTTATTATATTTATATTTTTAGTCATCAATAAAATTTATGGATATAGTAAATAAATTAATCTATTCACATGGATGGTACGTCGTACATACTTGTGAATGGTATTTCCATTTTTCAAGAGATAGAAATAATTGAAGGTAAGTAAAAATTCTTAATTAAAAAATCATAACAACATCATAGAAAAAATTTATACTTATTTTGTTTTTCATTATACGCATCAATGTAATGTAGAGACCAAAAATGAATTACCCCTCTACGTAGAGACTGTATGTTGTATGTTCAGATAATTGATTGCTAATATTTTAGAAGGGTGTAAATAAGGTGGAATTTTTTACCATAATTACAATAAAAATAAATTATATATAATTTAATTATTTCATAATTTTATAGTGGTAACTATTTGTTTTATTAAGGTATAAGAAGAAATAAATTTGAATATGTTTTCTAAAGATTTATGCATCTTTACCACGAAACCACTTTGGAATTATAATTTAATATTTTTTTGGAATGTACTTTGGAATGATGATAAGATCTATGATTTGGTGAAATAATATATGAATGTATTGTGGGAGGGAATGGATCTTCTATATTCTCAATATATACGTGGAAGAGAGGAGAATATATTCTTGTTTTATAAGTGAGGGGAGTGGCTGTTTTGGAATTACATTATCTACTAAATTAATATATATTTATTTTTATAATAAAGTGTCTCAAAAATGATATATTTATATGGTAAGATGAGAATTAGTCTATGTAATATTTTTAAATAATTTTTATAAAATTTTATTTTATGTTTTTACCCTTATTGAGTAGTTTCACACTCTATTATTATTTTTTAATAATTTTCACAAAATCAATGTTTTCTATTATTTAAGCATCATGAATATTTCTAGGAATAGATAAGTGAACCATAAATCGTTCATGATTTCAATTTTAAACCAATAAACCTTAACTAGGTTTAATTTACTATTTTTATTAATTTCCAATCATTTAATAGAATAATTTTTATTAAAAAATATCATCATTTAAATTTTTGTAATTACTTATTTAAATTGGTTTTAATGTTATCCTGATCGATATATAATTAGAATATAAAACATTAACACATACTTAATTTATTTTAATGATCTAAAAAATTCATGGTATACAATAATTCGTACAAATTATATAAATTTTAATATTTTTAAAATAATTTATTTTATTTTTCAATTAATTTTATAAATACTATGTCACCATTGTGTAATAATATACGGTAATTATTACATAAAAAATTTAAAAATTAAAATTATATTACAATGATAAAAAAATTATATATTAAAAAAACATTTACAATATAAATTATCCTCCTATTATACTTACGCATCAATTTTAGTGGTATTAAAGTTCATAGTGTGACATTTTGTATTTATTATTTTCATAAAATAAAATAAAAGGCCATATGATGAAGAAAAATTGAACCAAGATGACATATATACAATATTTGGATGCAAATGGGTGAAATCCACAAATCCAATTTCTAAAAGTAATGTGTTAGAGATTATTTTAATACTACACTCATTGTTTACCACAGTTAAATATATTTATCAACACAAATATTAAAAATTTATAAACATAAAAGATACCTATTTACCAAATTTTTTCCCATGATTCAAAATATATATTCCATTTTCAGGATTAGATTCATGTTAATGGTAAAATTAAATTTACAATTAATCACATAAAATTTGACAGAAAAATGTTTCCAAGAAAAAATGTATCTTTATGAATGATTGATTTTACACAAAAATACAAGATAAGATTATTAAAATCATAATAATTACATTATTAGTAATATCAAATAAGTAATTTTCCTTTTAAAACCATTTAAAAAAATCACAACTTTTTAAATGCATTGTACAAAAAGGCTATTTTAAATAAAAATCGGTAATTTTAATTATTCATCAGAAAATCTATCATATATAATTTTTATTAAATACACTCCTCGTTAACTAATAAATTATGGTTACAAAAATGAAGTTATGTCATTCAAATAATTTTTATTAAAGTTGTATAAATTAATTATATTCCATTTTCATAAAATTAAAAGAAAATCAATTTTGAGAAAAAATATATTTTAAAGCATTTATTGATATTAAAAAAGTATACTTTTTTCTTCCAAGACCATTATATTTTTTTAAAATGCGTTATTCCTTTTCATTCATACAATATAAATGATTATATATAATCTTATACTGTATTATGGTTCAGCTATATTTGGGGTTGTGTGCATCACAAGATATCAAATAAATGTAATTTATTATTTAATAAATATAAAGTCTCATGGATTTACATTATACATCCCTTAAATAAATAAATTTATTTCAATTTTATCTCAGTCCACTATGCTTAAGTTTTTTTTGAAAAACCAATTCATTAATCGATATAATAATGCTTATTTTGAAATTGGAAAGGGGGGAACATAAGTTTACCTAGAATATCACATATTTGGGTTCATAGATAATGAAAAACTATTGGGAAATAAAAAATATATACAAGAAGGATATGGATAACATCAATGTACTAATACATAGAGATTGAGAAGGTGTTCAAGTGAAATTTAATGACAAAAAACCCATAAATTAGTGACGTTTTAAGTAGACCATAGATTCATAAAAAATTAATATAATAAGATAACATTATTATTTAAAGATATTTTTACTAAATTAGAGTTATTAAATTACAAATTTTAATAATAAAATAGGGAAATATAAATTACGATTTCAATTTAATCCATTAATCATTTTCCTCAACAGTCCCATATTTTTCTAAAAAATACGAGTAATCAAGATAAATTTTACATTGCTAAAGCACTAAAATAAACTTCCAATAGTTCACATAATTTATAAAATAATATCAAAAAATTCATCATAAATTTTATAATCTCAAAATGGTTAGAACAATGTAAGATAATACATAAAATGGACAAACATTCAAATAAAGAATTAATACATTAATCTAAAAAACTAATCATCAAAAAAATGGTATAATATAATTTATTCAATATAAAACCCTTATTTATTCAATAACATCAATATTAACGAAGGATTTTACCTCATATGTCATATTATACTCTTAAGTACACATATCCAAAATTTCAATATCACTATTCCCAAGGAATTATTCATTTTTGTCTTAATGGTTATATATACCTCAATACAATGAAATGTCTCTCAAAATATCAATATTCACCTCCAAATCCCAAAAATTCACGAATATTTGATTTTCTAATATGCATCCCAAAACTGATCTATAGTTTATTCATCAAATCCTTCAAATTAAAACATCCATAATAACTAGAACATCATATTGGATAGTATTTTAAATTTCACCCTTGTCACCCATCGATTGTGGATTCAAGCCCAACAACCTTTCCAAATATAATGGGCTATCTATTGGCATGCATCATTCCATTTTTATAAAAATATAAGTATTTAATTAATATAATGTTACTAAAAATATGATGAATATCAAAAAAATATCATTATTCCCAAAATAAATTTCTAACCACTAAGGTTTAATATACATCATTTTTCCCACAAAATGTAATACTATTAATTGAATATTATTACATAAACATCAATAATCATATTAACCCAATCTGATATATATAATATAAACCATATATCCTAAAAAATATCATATAATTATCATTAATGTGTCTTTAACACTAAATCATATAATAAACCATAGGGTTTTATTACCAGAAATTTCTCCAAAAATAACCCTAACCGTGTTTGATTTCCATCACATAAAATGTAAAAGGGGGTATCTATGACTTTAAATATATGATCAAAATTAAAATTATCATCACAAGATGCTTTAGGTTTATCCCATATCACTGTGACAAATCATTATTTTCCATTATATTTATTATCTCATTCAATATAATGTTTTACAAAAAAACATTAATTGAACATATCATATCCCCTAAGAGTGTCAAACTGGGTGCATAGTATGGACTCACTCACCATAAACTAAAATGATGGACAAGAAATACATGAAAAATTATTTTCTGTATTATTTCCCACAAATATATCTCTTCCAATATTTAATCCCCCTATAGTTTCAAAAAAATTATATATTTATACGAAACCACGAAATCTCTACATAAAAATAATTTTAGGATATTATACAATACATATAATTTTACTCAATTTATATCAAAAAATTATGATCAATAATATATATTTTAAAAAATTAATTTCCCAGGGATTCAAATAAACCTTTTCTAATACCAATTGTAAGCACATTGACCCTAGTAGCTTAGAGACAATGTTTACATTAATACTTTGGCATCTGACAGAAGTTATCACATCCAAAATACCATAATAGTTTATACTCATTGTAAAATATATGCACGGTCAAAAATCATATAACATTAAAAACATGATGCAAAAAAATTAATGTTATCCTTTGTAACAACAATTTTCTCTAGAAATTCTATCATATTACACATCCTAGCATTCTGTGGAATATAAAAAAATTTACAAAATGGTCGAACAACGATGCCCAGAAAGGTAATATTAATAATTTATAATATCTGGAGTAAATAATCCATCCTTAATAGGATGAGTTAAATTAAATAAAATAATTACAGCTAGTTAATAACATGATCATTAATAATAATGTGGTAGGAATAAATGATGATCGAGTATAATCACATAAATAATAACATGAGCCTAAAAAATGTCCATGGATATAAAAAATATAAAAATAGTCACATGGATATCAATAAATGATTCCATAATAATACAACTAAAAATTGTGAAAATCATATATGTATCATTTAAGCCTCATTACAAGCCATCATACATAAACGGTAAAGTCGTTATGCAAAAACCCAACCTATTTCTTTTCATGAGACATATCAATGCATCGACGTGAAATATAATTTCATGATATATGCATCACATAATATGCCATGTTTATATATTATATGAATAATGAATAATAAGTAATCTACATGCCTTATAATCAGTACATGCCTGTATTATGAAATATAAATATAGAATATCAATATGTTCCACTGTCAAACTGATCAAAAACCACCCAGATAAATATTTTAGAAGGTATCAATAAATTATAAAGACAATAAACTATAATTTTAATTAAATGATATTTTTATATAATAAAGTACATTTACAAGATCAATTTAATGTTTTATGAGGAAAATACACTTTACCATTTTGAAATCACTTAATTTAAATATTATAAATTTCCAAAAAATGATTAAAAAAATTTCTTTTCAATTTATCATTGAATAATGAAAATTAGTATTAGAAGAAAATATTATTAATGATTATGGGAAATCTATTCATGTTGATTATAGTAAAGAAATTATTCATTTCACACCTACAGTAAAGGCTTCATATTTTGGAAAATAAATGGAATATTATTTTTAAAAAGTTTTTTTAAAATTCAAGATTGGTTAGTAATTAATTTAGTAAAAAAATTGGAGAATATTAAATACATTATTTAAAACATTTTAATGATAATATTGACATGGAATAAAAATATTAATGACTAATTTTATATAGTTGTTTTCAATAAAAAAGTATATAGGTATCATCAAGAATTAAGAGAGGAAAATTTACGGAAGACTTTTATTTTCATGAAATAAATATTGGATAAGAAAATATATTGGGTTTTATGTATAAATATCATATAATTACACAAATTGATATTTAATAAAACCAATCCTGAATAACGATTTTATTGTGAACTAAAAAATTACAACAATTTAGATTTTCTTCGAAAACACCCAAATATCTTGTATAATAAATTTATGTTTATTATAATTTTATAGAATATTCATTTACGTACTTATAATATCACATATATAACATAAATAGCATTTTGACAACTAATTAAAAATAATTATTCAATGTAATCATCGATTCCAGGTTTTAGATAATTTTTTCAAGAATAATTTGGTTCCATAGTTCTTGTCCTTAGAGACTGATCATGGTCATGTCATGTAGTTAATGTTTAAAATTATGTAAATATCATATATATTCATTAAATATATTTATATTTAAATTCATATATAAAATTACAAAAGTGAAAAAAATTACACCATTCGTGGAGACTTTACGACGTGCATACACATGATTGTTTAGATTTTTCAAAAGATGAAATAAAAGAAAGGTAAAAAAATTAACCATTAAAAATAAAAATATCATAAGTAAAATATGTAATGTACAGGACCTCTATGGTCCACTACTTTGTGAAAATGCGTTGTTAGAGGCGTTCTGGGAGGTCAAGGTGACTTATCCCCAACAGTTTGCCAAAAATTTCCATTTCGATGAACTGTTTCAATGGTAGAAAGTTGTGAACTATAACTTCATGTTATGTCTTTAAGTACTTTTGATGCTTATAACTACCCTTGTATTGAAGTATTGACTTGGGGGAGGGGAGTTTTGGTGAATATTTAAGGAAAACTAAAGGGCAGTAGCTCTCACACGGGCTACGCACAGTTTGTCAAAACTTGGAGGCCATACCGTGCATATTTAATAGTCGAGGTAGTGGCTAATGCACGGTTAGTGCACAATTTTTGTAATAGTGCAGTCTAACCATGCGAGGAGTGTTTGATGAGGCAGTGGAGACCACACGATTAGCGCACAATTTTTCTAACCATGCGAGAAAACTATGTGGGCACTTAAACTAGATCCTAAAATTGTGGATGTGAACCTTTTTGCTTCTAACTTTCTCATATAAGCTCTTAAGAGGCCATAAAATGGGTTTATCCTTACTTGAAGGTAGGATAACCTCTCCCAAGCATTTGGGAGGCGATCATAATGCTTCTATTGGGGAATCGAAGACGGTTTCTTGAGGTATGTGATCATTCTTGTTTGGTTTCATAGATCTACTTAGATCTACTTCTCCTCTTCTCTTGGTTTCATAGATCTACGCCCATTAGGAGTATATATAAGTTTGTGGATGCCAAATATACTAATATTTGGTATTTCATTGTTTTTTGAGAAGACATATAAGGAGGATTATTGGGGAATCAACCTGGATTTCTTGTGTGTTCTTCATTTGTTGGGGTTTTCACTAAAAACCATTGAGGTAGGGGATTCATTGCTTCTATTTATTTTACATTCAACTGTATTGTTAGCATGTTTAATCCCACTAGATGACAATGTAATTGGAATATTAAATATTTTAAAATTGATAAAGAGATTTTATCAATCGTATGTCATTGACTCTTGTTTTTCTAGATAGTTTGAAATCAATGCTTGCCTTGCTTAGCTGTTGTTCTTCATGGAAATCGGTAAAGAACATAAACTAGGATTAATTGATAATTTTTTTGCTAAAGATAAAAAGGCATGAAAAGTAATCTGGTTCTTTTTTTAATTTCATGTTAATCAAGTTAGCATAGTAAGCATGTTTAATCAATTGTGATAGCTTACTGGTTAGGATTCCCTATGTTGGAACCAACAGATTATAAATATGTTAATTCAAGATGGATTAAAGAATTTTATTGTTAGATAATTCCTTGAAGGGTTATGAGTTACCCTCTTGATTTTTAAAGGGCCATAGCCCAATTGATGTGATTGTTTTTTTTCCTGCTGTTTGTGTTGAGATGTGACCCTGGAGGGGTGTTTTGATATGTGGGGGAATATAGGCATTTTGTTTTTGGTAGTGGATAATGCCTATAGTGGCGAGATGCATCGGTTTATGTCTGTGGGTGTTAGGGAGGACACCAGGGATGATGGTGTGGGATGGATGTGATTGTTGGATGCTTGCTGGGTCTGTGGTTGTTTATCATCTTTTCTTTTCCCCACTGCTCAAGGCTATTAGTCTTGATTACCCTTTTTTAGAAGGAGGCGAAGACACACATGGTATTCCACATGATTTCCTTCTTTAGCTTCTCTAGGGAGGATGGGTCTACGCTCTTTCTATAGGCGGAAAAGACTAGATGGGTATTACATCTATTCACCATGTTGACCCCCCTTGTGTTAGTAGCATAGAATGATTTTCTAGATTTCCTGGGAATATAGGAAAGTGTTTCTATAATGAATGTTTGATTAAAGGGTGTTAACCCAAGGGGTTGGAGTTCGCTGGAACATAAGGGTGATGTTGTTTTTTAAAGGGACAGTGTACATTGGGTGTGATATTAATGAAGTTTAATGTGGAATGGTTCATTGTTAATTGATGTTTAATGAATTAATTTACCTAAAGTGAAACTGATAAAAAAGGAATGATGTAATCTCATAAAGTCTTTTAAATGGTTGTATGTTTATAGGATACCTAGTATTAGTAGTGGCAGCACGGAGTCTGAGAGGCATTAGCTGCACTTGAGTATAAGACTAGGTTATTCCCATAGTGTGGTTTTGAGTTAATATATTATGTACCTTTTGTGTTTCTATATTATACTCCACCCTATCAGTAAGGGAAACTAACACCCCAGGGATTCTGAGCCCTGGGGGTGTTTTCCCCAACATTTCAGTGGGAGGATGAATGGCTGACTACCCCCTTCGTCCCCACTCTCTTCTCTTAGTAGATACTTTTGCGGGTATTCACAATGGTTAGTTTTCCTCATATATGAGTGTAGAGGGATGTAAGGGCTTGTAGTTATTCACACACATATATTCTTGATATAGTATCCTATGGACTACTATAGGTGTAATGTGTATAGGATGTGATGGCTTGAGGATCATTACTCGGCGTATGGGCTATAATGGCTTCAGGTATAATACCCAAAATATGATACATGTTATGAGAGCTGGGGTGGCTCCCATAAAATACCTGGGTACTTTTGGTTGTGAGGATGGTTTAGTGCTTTTCCCAGGTGTCTACGGGCAAGACATTGTGTTGCACAAGGTGCATATTGTGGTGCTTCGCCCAGGTGTCTGCGAGCAAAATCTTTTGAGAGAGATGCTCAGGACGTGCGACGTTGGGGAAAAGTGGAAAACATGTGGGGAAGTAGTAGCAGGGTACCCATGATATTATTTAGTATGTGATATATTCTTTTATATGTTACTTTTTTAGAGTAGCCTTGGTGATGTTGCGAACTTAGTATGACCGTTTAGGTGATGAGTTAGATTCAATTATTTTTTACTGTGCTTTAGCACGATTTCTTTACCTTTGCACGAGAGGCTTTGGGGAGGATCCTACTGAGTATAATGTTATACTCACCCTATGTATATATAAACTATTTTTAGGTCACATAGAGCAGGTTGGGGATCAGGCTGGTTACTACTAGCTTGTGGTTGGAGGAGCTGTTTGGGCTTGTGGTTTCTGCTGTTTTACTTTATTTGGGGTACTTGTAGTTTTCCCTTCTAGTTGTAGTACGTTTCCATGAAATTTCATATGTAGGCTTGAGTTTTCTTTTATATTCCAGTTTTGATTTGGAGTTGGTTGTTTTCTGTCTAATCTCTCTCTTCTGTATGTGTTCTCTTAGAAGGTAATGCCTCACATTTGTGTCTTTACTATACCCTCGACGCTAGTCGCCAACCCTTGTCCTACTGGAGGCGGGACTTGGGGTTCATTATCTCCCTTCTCACATTTCTAACCTTGGATGGTTACAATTTTTGGGGAGGGGGTCTTGACTAAATATATATTTATTAAATATTTAAATATAATTATATATGTAATGTGGTTATGAGAAACGAATTAAAATGCTATGTGAATATGGTAAGCTATATGTACACATGGGTGATGTTATCTCTTTCAATAGGATGGAAAATAGAGGATAATGGCTGTTACATAATAATAATAACAATTAATTATAAATAATATACTGTATAATATATTTAATATTGTATAACATGGATTTATGGGATGAAGAATAAGAATTTAAATTAAAACCACTCACTTAAGAGTTATACATATTTTTTGAGAATGCACTTTAAGGTCACTACATAATCCTAAAAGGGATTTCTATTAGGAATATCAAGAAACACTAAAAATTTGTGCATGAATCTAAGAAGTTATTATGATATGTATTGAAATATTTATGGCTCCAAATTTTTGTGGAATGGAGGAAAAGAGGATTAATTTTATAAGTGGGGGGAAGGGTAAAATTAGATTTATAAAAAGTATTAAACACATATTATTTTTTTTTTAATTCTGTGAATCAAAACTGACATATTTATAATATGGAATGAGTATAATTATAAATAATTTAATAATTTATATTTGATAAAACATTAATTTATCTTTTAACCTTTATCTTTTAGTTTTAAATGTTGTTAATATTTTTGACATTTAAAAGAATATCAATGTTATATACTATTTAATTATAATGAAAATTATGATAAAAATAATGTTGACCAATAAATTTTTCTTTTAAAAAATTACAAACTATATCATATTCTCATCATCTATGATACTAATTTTAGGAATTTTATTCAATTTAATGAAATGCATTTTATTCTAAAATATTATTTTTTAACTTTTTTGAATAATTCAATTACTTTGAAATAAAAACCTTTAAAACCTCAATGATATATTATATGTGTAATTTTTTTTTAACATAATAATTCACCCAACTTATATTTTTTTAATATTTTAAACATCATTTATTTTTTCTATTAATTGAATAAATATGTCGTCGGTATTTCTTACGCATTTAATAGAAATATTGAATCCTCCAAACATTATAAATAAATTTCCATTCATGAAAAATTAAATTAATTTCAAATTGAAATTATGAATTGAACTTATCATCTTCTTACAAATATGTAAAAAATGTAGATATATTAAGGTATAAAGACTGAAAGTTTTTAATTTTTCATTTCTAAAAATATTTTTATTGAAATATTCAATAAAAAATAGATGATATTGGAAATATATTATATAATTGTATTTGAAAGGATTTAAAACACACGTACAATTGGAAAATGGGAAATTCTATATAATTTTTAATTCCTTATTGAATCTTTTTGACCACATCTTGGATATTTTACTCTAACATAGGTGACAAATATTTTTTCGTGATGTTATTCAAAATGACCAAAAATATAAAGTACCTATTTAACAAAATTTATAATCCAAATTATGAATATGGTATCCTTTTTCAAGATTAAATTCACATAATTTATTAATTTAATTTAAAATTAAATATGTAATATGTGATTAAAAGAAAATTTCTAGAAAGAAATGGTTTCTGAAGAATAGATTTTTCTAAGTAAAAAAAAAACATAAAATTAATTATAATGATAATAATTAGATTATTAAGAAAATATGAAAAAATATAACGTATAAAACAATTTAAAACAACCTTTAACATTAATTAATCATCAAATTAGTGGAAAGTTTAGAAAAAATATTACTTCTATCTATTTATTAAAATATAATTCTTCTTAGGATTGTCTAAAAGTTTAACACTGATAATTATTAAATTTTTATCTAAAAACTGAAGCATATTTTTTCAAATAAATGTTCAAAAAAAATTAGGAAATTAATGAGTTTATTTATTCAAAATAAAAAATATAAGAAAGTTTTTTGAAATGATGAATTTTTATATCATATTGTGTCTTTAGAATAAATATACCTGCTTCATCTAAAAAGTTTAAACATTTTCTCAAAAAATTTGTAATTATTATTCATTCAAAAAAATTGACATCTATTTGATGGGTCACATAGAGTAGAGGCTTTTTATATTGAAATCCATTAAAGATATTAAATTTATTTGAAGGGAAACATAAAATATCAGGTTGTTTCAATAAATGTAGTGCAGGATGTTCAAAATCCATTTTACAGCCATACGAGGAAACATCATATGTTCCACATTAGTGATCATTTTTTCTTATTGTAGATTCCTTATCATTGGTAGTAAATTATTGGTCACAATATTATGATTTGTCTCTATTATTAAATGAATTTCCTATTGTTGGATCTTATAGGTTCTGTTTCATATTATATGGAACCTATATAATAGATGGGCTTGATTGATGATGCCATTTCTATTTTATAGCATAAACTATATCATCATAATGATTCACACATCATCAGTTGGGGTGATATGAATACTTATGAGGATGATACATTTGAGGAGTATCCTATAGAGATTTGACATCTCTGACAGAAGGTGTTATGAAAGAATACTATTATTTTAGTTTGTCTTCTTTAGAGAGATAACAAAATGGGTGTGAGATTATTTTAACATGAGTCAATTATACACACTCATTATCTTGAGTGACTTTTTTATTATTCTTATTTAGTAATTATATTTTATTTTTTAACCATTATACAACTTATGAGATGGTTCTCTCTTCCTATATGCATTTTTAGGTATTTTACACTATTTTAGAGGTGTCTCTACCTTAGAGGTGGTTGTGTGGATGAAAACATGATTATTTATATTGGATGGTTGTTCTCTAATGATGATGTGACCTGGTTAGATTTTTTTTGTATTCCATGAGATGTAGTGTTATTTATGGAGTGAGATCCTTGAGAGGCGTCTCATGATTTAAATTTCACACCTCTATTTCATATTACTTCTTGGTTCTATTTTAATTCACGAGGATGCTAATTTTTTGGTTGTTTTTTTGATGTAGTTAAATCTTCCCTTGATCATTTCTGTAATATTTCATGTAGTTTGAAAGTGTCAAGGGGGTGGTTGGGGTATTTAATTCCCTAAAATTATAATGTTTAGTATTTATATTATAATATTAGTTTGGGAAGAAGGTTGAAAATTGGTTTTTTACATTATTAAATTGTAGTAATGGTAGAGGGTTAGATCAAAAAAGTTTTCTGTATTATAGTAGTTGGATGGATCACAGTAGTAGTCATGGTAGCAGGTTTGATCTTGGTATTACTCATGGTAGCTGGATGACTGTCAAATGCAGTCACAATAGTATATTATCTCTCAGAAGTAGTAAAAAAAGAATTTTAGTAACCTATTTGAAGGTTGGTCTCATGGTAGCAGGTTGGTCTCACAGTAGTAGGTTGGTATCTGATCGTGTTGTCAAGCGCGTCAAATTGGATGTTTAATTTTGACTAGAATTTTTGCAGTATAGCAGCAACCGTAGGTCATCTATTGATGGAGCCTTAGATCATTAATTTAAAATGAGGGTTTTGTTTATGAATGTAAAAGGTGAATGAGGTTTTGTAAGACTTGTGGGTTTGATGATTAACGATTAAAATAGAAAATGAAAGTTATAAAACAATGTAGATATTAACAGAATTTATTAAGCGTGATCAACCCGGGGTAATCTCACGACGTTTATCCTTCATCACTTCACGATATATGTTTATGATCTATTATTACCTAGTTTTTAAAACCTATAACCAGAATGTTACTGAGTTTGTACTAGGATACCTCCTAGAGCTCAGTCTAAAACACACAATGATTCACCAGACACCGCTGATGATTGGGTGATTTGTGTTTCACTTCATAACAGTAACTCACCAAGGTGACACACAAATAACTCGATACGTTGTCCAAGTTTTTATGTTATTTCTTTTTGATACAATGAAATTAATGTATGTGGCCTTGATAGTGCTTATGGGAGTTCAATTGAACAATATTAACCACACAAACATAGCAATTGAAAGGAGAAAAAGGAAGTGGTGAACAGTGTGTGAAACATCACATGATTGGGTACCCCCAAACATGATCATATGAGTTCAGATTTTCATACCAGTAAATAACTCAATTAAATTAAAATGGATGATGAAGAAAAACAACATAAAACCCAGAATTAAATGGATCATTCAATATAATACAAAAATGATGCTCGATATTACATCATGTTCCTCCCCGGGTGATCACAAGGGGTTTAGAAAACCATGGGAGAGGAGGAAGAGAATCATTTTGGGGTAGACCTGGACATAGCATATAGAACTTCTAAGCATGTTGAGAAGACTCCTTGGGGTCTCCAAAATGGCAGCACCTTGCTTCATGTCTGAACTCTCAAATGGGGATCCCAAGGTGCCATTTTATAGGATAAATTAGAATGTTGTTTGAGGCACACAGATTTCTTCAATCAACATGTACCACACATTTGTACTAATAGACACCCGAATCTCCCATTTGACAAAACTGGAAAGTTGTATCCCCACATCCTAAATATCTCCTCCAAATGTGTGGCATTAATTGGAAAAGTAGATCCAGAGATATGGACAGATTACCGAACACCACAATTGACATTGTACAAATTTGATTCCTTGGACAGATCAGTTAGGTTGGGCCCCTTGAATGTCGAATTGGGCTTAGCATCCTTCATTAGAGTTGTATCACATTATATTTTGTAGTCGTGGACAAAATATAATCCCATTTGGATACACGTAATTTTCTATATAAGCACAACAGTGGACAGTTCTTCATGTATCCATAGAATTTTGGCCCATTTTTCTTCCACTTCAGCATGGTCCCTCCAAATCATCTCCTCGTACATTGAAATAATAAAAACAAGTAACATTGACCATTCTAATATTTATTAACATTAATTAATTGATTCAAAAATAAGGTGAATTTTTTTATTATATTTTGAATATTCAATACGAAACTAGTTTAAAACAGCAGTGCAAGGGTGGAATAAAACAATGAATCGCGGTAAGATCAGTATCATATTAGACGATTGGATCATGAAAGTATGTTGGATCATTTTAGATGGACATTCTCATAGAAACATGTTTTTATTAGGAAATATGTTTTTCTCATAGTAAATGTTTGTTCTCTGGGTAGTAGGTTGGTCTCATGGTATCTGGTTGGTCTAAATGAATCGTGATTTCTTCTCAATGTACTATGATTCCTTCTCATTGAAGTAGAGTCGCTTCTCAGAATTGTAAGTTAGTCTCAGAAGAACATGTTCAAATTTTTCAAAATTTATAGTTTCTCTTATGATGTAATAAATATATAATTTTAACCACAAAAATTATTTTAAATAATAAAATTTTATAAATTAAAAGATATTTTTAAAAGGATATTTATAAAATTTCAATCCTAAAAATAAGAATATTTTTTATGGATCTTCTCAATGAATTAAATGATATCTATATTAATGTTCAATTAATGATAGACATAATAAAAGTATTGATGATCTAGTATCCTATACTATAAAATGAATATTTTTCATCATTAATTTTTTTTTGGTTTCTTCATGTATGAATGTTCTAAAATCTTATTATAGTACCTTAATGAGTTGTCTTCCCATACCCTATCAACCATGTTTATTTTTTGGGAATGTTTAGCAGTTTTTCTCAGAATATTTTTTCTAGAGTAGTGAGTAATGTTTGATGTAAAATTATTTTTCATTAATTTTCACCATTCACTATAAAATTTTAATGGATTTTTATGACATTACCTTTGGCACATACATGTGGGGAAATTAAATTAATTTCTAATATTTTTTCTTGTACTATATATAAGAAAATTTGTTATAGTTAAGGGATTTTTTTCTTCAAATGATTTACATGAAATATTAAATTTATCATGTTTTATCTCATTGTGTAATAGTGGAATTAATATCAATTAATATTATGCTTGATTAAATTAGGATGAGGGTATTAATGTATTTAATCCCCCGAGTTTTACACTATACTAACAATCTTCCTT
The DNA here is from genome assembly GCA_963277665.1 of Viscum album. Classification (NCBI taxonomy): domain Eukaryota; kingdom Viridiplantae; phylum Streptophyta; class Magnoliopsida; order Santalales; family Viscaceae; genus Viscum; species Viscum album. The sequence goes on along the minus strand of OY728138.1, from coordinate 1,368,658,401 downwards.
TTTTTATAGATATTATTTGAAATATGTTTATTATATGTTAATAATATTCATTGTGTTGTAATTGGGTAGAAAAAAATGGATAATTATTTTTTAATGAAGATTTATGAATCTAGTAATTCGTGATAATTATAATTAAATAAATAATAATTCCCCACTAGAAACTATTGTTCCTTATAATCTGATGGAAATAAAATTATTATTGATGAATGATTAAATGATATCTCTCTACCAAAATATATTTAGTAAAGTAAAAGTTTTTCTTGATTGTATGATAAAATAATTCTTATATATATTGATATCTGATGTCATAGGTTTCCCATGGTACTAACCCATGAATAGTGAATTGGTTAAATTAAAAAGATAATAAAATATTTTCTTGATAAAGTCAATTGTTCGAGGAAAAGTGTACCAATTTACATATAAAGTAAGGATTCCATTTTTATCGTAATGATTCCTTATTGATTTTTTTATTTTTCTTATGCCTGTGTGATTTCTCGAGATGAGGAGACCGGTTTTATAACATGATGTGAGTCAGGGATGGTTGATGGTTTGGCATGAATTGGGGGGAGAGTCGCTTATTCTAGGTAATAGAAAACACCAATAATAGTGGTATGAATAGTGATATGGCTTAAAGTGTCCATGATATAATTTTGAATGATGAAATGGATTGAATATATAAACTCAAGTTAGTCACATATGACTATTACATAGTTATTTCTGAATATTCAACACATTTTAGAAGTACATTCCCAATGAACATAATAGTTTAGTGCCTTCTGAAACATGGAACATAATCTCTAAATATGGTGAAAGGTATTCAACATTCCCAAAAAAGATATTCTCATTTTGAACTTCTAAATAAAAAATTTCTTCATAACGTGAGGATTTTAATCATAAGAAATGGCGAGCTCAGATGCTCAGAAAGGGTAAATGAATGATATTCATAAGCAAAACATGAACATAAGTATAATAGAGCCTGAGCATAACTTTATAAAATCATACCTTTCATATCAATGAAGAAATACATGATTGAGGGAGTTAATATTTTTAGATAGTAATACATGAATCATAATAGAATAAAATATCATTATCCAAGTGATCATGAAATATATATAATAAAAATAGTTTTTGGAAAACACATAAACATAAATTCTTTACTTTTTAGTAGTCAAGGTTTACTGCCAAGGCTATATTTAAAACATACTATGATTTTAGAAAATAAATGATTAATAAATTATTTAAATTAATTAATATCTTTTGTTACACAGAATTCACATTTCAGCATTATTATTATTTAACACCATATTTATCATGTTTTTTATACGACATATAGTACCTATGATGCCTTTTGTTGCAGAGAAGCCCGAGTCTTATGAGGAAAAAATATAATAGTAATATTTAATATGATCACCTATCCAATTGAATGGAATGATTAAATTTGATTAAATAATTTATGAATAAATGATTTATAAATGCTAAGATAATTAATTATTTGGTGAACAATTAATTATAAATTAACATGTGGATCAGTTGAATACAAATGATTTGTTTTTTTTGAAAAAATTATTTTCATCAACAAAATGGATTTATATCTAAATAAATAAAATTAACCACTATAAGAAAATGATATTAATGAAAATTTGATATTATATAATATATATCATCAAATAAATTTTTTATTATTTAAGCAATAATAAAACAATTTAAGGAAATTAATGGTCGTATTTTTTATAAAATGAGGTTTTACTAAATTTTAATGACAGAATTTTTAAAAAAAATTATTGAAACATTTATAATTTTTATTTGAAAAAATAAACTTATTTTTTTAATGAAAAATATAAATATTTATTTTTGGTGTTTTTTTCTAATAATTATGTAAAATTTTATAATTTCATGAATATTAAATAAAACCGAAGTTTAATTCAATACTTCTTTTATGTCTAAATAATATATAATGATAAACTATATTTTTTATTTTTTAAATTTATAAATAAATCATCTATATAATAGTTACTAAAATTTATATCATTGGAATCAAATTCACAATAAAAATTTATATAAGAAAATTTCATGATTTTTAACTTTTCTCTTTAAAATCCTGCTTTGTTGGCTGGTCAGCATGATTAATTTTAAATTTATTTCTACCACTTATGTGGATGGAATTTGGAAAAATGGATTTATTAAATGGAACCAATAGAATTTATTATTTATAATAAATATAAAATATTTTTTGACAATAAATGTTTTTGATTGTAATAATTATTATTTACTGGGATGAAGGTAAAAATTAGATAACTTAGTGGATAAACTATAATATTAAGGGGGATAATGAACTATAAACACATAAAGAAATAATTTTATATACATGATTACAACATAACCCATATTTTATATAATTTGGACCATTAATGTTTGAAAATTTTTTAATAGGACATACCAATAGTTTTTACATTTTTATATTTATAAGAATGCCACTCCCCCACCACTGTAAAAATGCTCTCGCACCCTCCCTCTCTTAAAACCTCTAAATATCATATAGATAAAAAAACACTTACCAAAATATGATCAAAACGTCCCTCCTCATATTCAATAAGTCTTACTTTGGGATGAAATAATTTAAGGATGTCCTTTTGTGTAAACCAAAAGAAGCAACCCAAAAAATATGCAATAGTCTTCAAAGATACCTTTTGTTCTATTTATTTATACACCCGATAAATTATTCTTATTACATGAATATATAATATATTTAGTATCTCAAATATACTAATATGTTTTTATGTTAAGTATTATACCATCACCTCAACAAAATTCAATCAAATTGTTAATGAAATTATAGTTTTTGTGTACAGTGAACATCCAAAATGTGAAATGATGTCGTTAGTTTTTAATTTACAACATCTCATAGTTGAAAAATATGATGGAAATATTTTTTATGATATATATTATATTTATAATATCTCAATACTTATTTAATTATTATATAAAACATAACTGTTTTCTTTTCATTTTGTTTTCATATGATAACTCCATTTGTGGACGTGTGGACTACGATTTCCACACACCGATGTGATACGTTTTACCTTTACATGGAATGTATTAATGATAGTTTAAATAAAAATATATTATTTAAATGAATTATGTTTTATATTACTGACATAATTTTTAATCGTTACATATATAATATCATTTTATTCTTTCTATAGCATACACATAAATAGTGATAACATCGTTCGTGGACGTGTGCATTACCACCATCATGAAGTGATGTTATTCTTCATTTTCATCTCAAAATAAAAAGAATCATATTCATATATAAGTATATTTAATTAAATAATAGATTTTATATTATATAATGGTCATTTGGGAAAGATATATGTAACTTACCATTTTTCCATAATGGCTAATGAAAAATGGGAATATTGCTCATTTGTACATCTTCCCAATCATCTCCATGATCATATCATTTGTTCATTTTTCATAACTATATTTATTGTATTATTTTAGAAGTATAATTGATATATTATTGTTTTTTATTTTATTTTAATTTTTATAGATATATTTAAATAAATTCATCATTGTCCATAATCGATTTATCAAATTCATTTTTGACCCATACACCGAATATTGTCCAAACATTTGTATTAATCATTAATGATTAAGTAATTATATATATATATATATATATATTATAACTAACTCAAATATAAAAGAAAATATTTAAATGGTTATAAATCATGTTAATAATTATCATAATATTATTATCTGGAAGAAAGAGGACAAACATGTAAAATTAGATTGAATATATGGTGTTTCACCTCAATTTACATTCCAATGAGACATATATGTTATTATGCATCAAGTTACATTTATATGTTGTATCTACTAGCCTAATACCTATTACAAAATGAGTTTCATTTATTTCATGATATTAAATGTTTCATTTGATGATAATATTTAATGGATATCATGAATTAAATGATACTCAAGTAACAATGGATTTTTATCTCACTTTTTACTTCTGTGACATAAATTTTGAAATATCCACATACTTATTTTGTGTAGTCGATATACATAACCTGTTGATATCATATACAATGAATAATTTTCACTTCATTGTGTTAAAATTTTCATTTGATTATTACTACTTTTTGTGGTTTCTGATTCATATATTACCATCATTGTAAGGGATTTTATAACTCATTTTTCATTAAATGGGATAAATCATTATATCATCGGTTATTCATTGTAATAAATATTTGTGAAATTATCTATAATTGAATTATTCGATATTTAAACTTTTATTTTTTGGATTTTCAATTTCAAAACAAAATTATTTCATGGATTTTTTCTCAATTTATTGATATGATATTCCAAGGGGTTTTCTCTGCCCACGTTTATTCTAGTGAGATATATTCCATATTCACCATTAATTTCTATTTGTTGATGCATATACTACACATGAATGTATTTTGTTATTATTATCCTTATATTTATGGGTTTTTAAATATCCATTTTATGTTTTGTATATCATGGGGATCATGGTTTCAATGCCACCATAATATTTAGGGATTTTCCCAAATTTTTTTAGTCGTTTCTTATGATCTACACCTATATAGTTATATAAGGATCATATACTAATACATTAATATTTTATATCATGAATATAACTATTCACATGATATTATATGTAACATTTAATTTTATTCCACTCAAGTGGTTAATGATTAAAATGATTAAATGTGGTATGGGATGCTTTAGAATGTTTATGGATTATTTTCCGCAATAATGTTTTAATGAACTTTTAATATTGTTTAATATTATTAACATAATAATTTTATTTTAACATATCCTGCATTTGCAGTATTTTTAACTGATACCATACACATTAATTCTTTGGATGGATTATATTTTTAAAGTTATTTTTATGACGCTCCTTTCTTTTACAGGGTTTTACTATGTCCAAAATAGACTATAATGAAACCCATTTCACTTCCACATGTAAAATATATCCTAAATAGATTGTTATAAAACATGATTATTTTCCATGGATTTTTTATTTCTTAAATATATTCTTATAGAACCCATTTATTTTCTTTGGGTTAATAATGTTTCAAATAGTCTATTTTAAGAACCGATTTTTTTCCATGAAGTAATCATATTTGAAAGAGATTATTTTAGAACCTATTTATTTTTGTAGGGTTAATCATGTTCCAAAAAGATTTTTTGGAACCCATTCATTTTAAAAGGGATTAAAATGTTTCAATGTGATTGTTATAAAACCCGTTTCATTTCCATGGGTAAATCTAGTTCTAAAAAGAATATTGGTAATTTCAATGAGTATTAATGAATTTTCTATTTTTTCAGTTCTTGGATATTATAAATGATGGGTTCTCCAAGATAGAATTGAGGGAGCCTGTTATATCTTATACGAAGGATGCACCTATATCTCACTATGATTCATATTTTAATCTATATATGGATGTTTACTATATTGGTTATTCCATTTGTAAGGTTTTTGTATGTTTCCTGTAAGGGTTCTGTACGGTCCATATGAGTTGACATTCTAAGATTCCAATATGTTTTATTCATGATTTCTATCTATTAGTTATGATTCTTTTTTATCATCATTGATATAACATATAACATTATAATTTTTTATTATGAGTGTATCCTTTTTAAAATATTCATTCCATGATTTTATGATCCATGTAATAATGGTTATGAGTTCCTTGGTTATTCCTTCACTCACTTTGATTATATAATCATACCTTTATGTACTCTTATTATCATTGATGAAATTCATTTGAAAATTATTAATTTATCACTTACTAAGCATTTTGATCTCATAATTGTTATGTTTTACTTTCCTAAGGTTTTGAATAATGATGTTTAATTAATAATGTATATAATTGATTTTACAAGGATGTTGTTGATAATATATTGTAAATAGTAAAAGATGGATTTAATTGGGGAAATGTAATTTTGATGACTTGTAAATTTATTGTTGGAGTTTTCACTAATTCTATAAAACTCAAATACTTAAGGGTAATCTAGAATTTTAGTGCTCCTCATTTTCATGTTGATGTAGTAGGGTTTTGTTGAAAGAAATATTTGTTTGAATTTATAGACATTATATATAGAAATATAAAGCTATGGATTTCAGAACAGGATTCAAGAGTGTAGGTTTTTTAAGTAATTGATGTTATTAAAGGTCATTTTAGATATATTTGGATATTATTAGGTTTTAATATGTTCTTAAATTATGAGTTATAGATACCATTATAGTACTATAATATTATGATTTACCCTATTTCAATGTCTTAAACATCCCACTTTATGTTTTTTGTAGTTAAAATTTTTAAGGTTACAAGGATGTTTTTTGTAGATTTTTTTGGTGAAAATTTTATACAATATTATCAACATGATGTGTTTTTATACAGTATTTGTTTTCAAAATGAAAAAAGTACAACACGTATGAATGATGAAAACCCATCATATATGTCTAGGCAATGTGTCTTGATCCCATGACCAATGTATGATAAGAGTATCACGCACTACAACTGGCCATCATGATTTCATGGATATAATCACCTATTTTTGGATAAATATTTTGTATGTTTTAAGAAAATATGATAATTTATTAGAGGAATAATGTTTTATTTATCATGGGAAAATATATGATTTAATCCTTATAATGATTGGGTTTCGAACATAGTAATGAAATTTTTTATGAATCTTAAGGATAATTATTTATAGAATAATTTAGTTTGAAATTTTTTTATTACTATTTATTTTTGATCATTGCTGTAAAATTTAACTATTTACATATTTTGGGAATTATCTTACAAATATTTAACCATTTTGGGTTTTATTAATGAATAGTGAAAGTTGAAAGAGATTGAATACCGGTTTTGTTGTTATTTATTCTCTAAAATTTGATTACAGTGACTCAAGAAATAAATAATAATATGCAACACTAATTTTTTTGGATAAAAACAATATATTTTCATTGAAATTGATTAATGGATGAAGTTATAATCATTAAATATGAATTTATTATTTCTTTTATTATTGGTTTATATGGTATGATAATTATTTATCTATAGGAACTGGTTCATGAAACAAAATATATTATTCATGTACCATTATTTATGATTACATGATGAAATTTTTTATCATCATAGATAATTTTTTTATGTATATTATTTTTACATTGATCATTAAATTGATTGTGATGAATTACATTACTCACTCTCTATATTTATTTATTCTCTTCTCCAAGTTCATACTTTGTTGAATACTAATTATATGTAATACCAGATGATCATTATGTTTCCAATTTCCCATTTTTAAGAGGAATATTTATTAACCACATATATGATGTTTTTATCAATAAAGTAATTATAAAAATACTAATCCTTTGATAACAAATAAGAATTTAGAGAGAGAATATCATTTTAAATGGTGTCAGATATAACATATTGAGATTTTAGTAAATATATTATTTAAATTAAATTTTCCTTCATTGATATATTTTGTTAAAATCAATGCATTGTTTATATTTATTTGTAAAAAACATCATTTATATCTTGTGTTACATCCAACATTGAGTTCATTTGATGACCAGTGTCCACACAAGGACGATTCCTATCATTAAACAATATAGTATAAATATTTAAAATTATCATCTATCAATTATAATTGAGTGAATTAATATGATAAAATAAATTATAAATATATGGTTTGTGAATTATTATGTAATGAATTCTTTTGTGACTAGTTAATATGAAATTAAAATATATACCAACAGAATATAAAGTGTTTATTTTCATAAAAAAATATTTTTATAACTAGAATGGAGTTTTATATTATAAATTATATTAATCACTATTAGAGAATTATTATAATGAAATTTATATTGTATATATTTAATCAAATTTTTTTAAATTCATCCGACATGTTTTATTTGGTTAATGTAAGAACAAATCCAATTATAATCATTAAAAGGGTGAATTATTTAAAAAACTTTTTTTCTCACCTTTTAATGGATGACATTCATTAAAACTAAATTTTTAAACACATAAAATTTTTATTTGAAAATATAAACATATTTCCCCAGTGAAAAGTATAAAAATTTACATTGTGTGAATTTTTGGTATTTCTCTGAGAAATTTCATATCACGATTAATAGTAAATGACACAGAATATTAATTGAAAACTACATTTTCATCTAAATAATTTTTTCTAAATTTAATTTTAATTAAGTGTTAAGTATCATTATATTTATTTAATTTCATTAAAACCAATATAGTTCATTTTATTCATTTTAAAAATGAAATTTTATATAATAACATTCAATACTTTTGAACATTTACATTTTAAAACCCTATTTTTTATCACATTGATGAGATTAATTATAAATTAATTTATACCACTTATGCTTTTGGAATATGAAAAAATGGATTTATTATTTCTAATTAGAATTATTTATAATATCTAATAAGGTAGAAATAATATCTTATGATAAAAATTTGTGAATGTAATAAAAATTAATTATAGTGTTTAAGGTAAAAATGTAATACATAGTGGTTAAACATTAGTATTATGGGGCCCAATAACCTAGACACATGTCAAAAACCAATTAGATATCATTTTTTCTAACATATATAATATTTTTCCTAATTGGAATAATTAATGATGGAATTTGATGTAAAGGGGCCTCCCAATAGTTCTTACCTTTTAAAATTATATATAATTCCACCCCCACCCTTATACTATAAAAAGGATCTCACCCACCACCTAAATTAACACCTCTTATGCGGGTTTTTATAATCAAAAACCACCCAAAATATAATATAAACATGAATATTATCATATTATATGCCTTAATTTTTTAAAAATTGAATCCATGGATGTCCTTCGGTGTAATCCAATATGAGTTTCATGAAGAAGAGGAAAATTCAAAAAATATAACTTTTGATCAATTTCATTCTTCACCCATTAAATTATTATTATTTAATGATTATATAATAACATTATTATCCTCAATGTAATTATATATTATTTTTTCTAAGGGTTTTACCTACACTTAATACACTTCTATGAAATGGTTAACAAAATAATCATTCATGTTTATAATGTATTACTACCATACAAAATGATGTTGATAGTTTTTCCTTTACTGTTTTTATGGCATAAAATTATGAAAAACATTATAATTTTATATTATATATATGAAATATATAATATATATGATATTCATAATTTCTTAATACTTTTAGTAATATTATATAACCCATACCATTATGGTTTTTTTTGGGAATATGATAACATCATTTGTGGATGTGGGGACTACCGCCTTACCAAAGCAATGTTATAGGTTTACACAATACATGGAATGTATTATGGATGGTTTTAATAAACATATAGGATATAAATTAAATATTAAATTAATTAATTACATGATTATACACCAGTATATATAACATAACATTTTATTCCTTCCATTTCAAACACCAAATAACTGATAACGTTATTCATGGACGTGTGGACTACCACCTCCTCGAAGTGATGTGATAATGCCTTTTTCCTCACTAAATCACATGAATGACATATATATATGTTTATATAATTAAATAATATGTAATTTTGTATATAATTATCATTATAGAATGATAATTTTCTCTTATTTTTTTGATAATGATCATTGAAAAATGGTTGTGTTACTCATGAGTACGTACGACCTATCACCTCAATGATAGAAATGTTTGGTATTTTTTCATAATAGTATTTAATTTTGGATTTAATAAGAATAATTTATTTAAAAAAGTGATAGTTATATCATGTGTATTATTCAGGTGATATTCAAATAATGACCTCGTTGGCCATAGGCGGCATATCAATGTCTGTTTTCACACATAATCAGAATAAGGTCAAGACATCTGACATAAATATTATTGATTAAGAAATTGTATATAAAATGTTTAAAAGATATATAAATGTTATAATAAATATTTAAATGGTCTTGAATAATTTAAATAATAAACATATGGTTATAGTCCAATAGTATAGATGAGACACTTGACAAATCCGACTCAAGGAAAGTTGTTTCATATAAATTTACATTCAATTGAAAAAAAATTTGTTATGCATCTAGTTAATTTTATATGGATTATATAATTATCTATGTATTTTTTATATTTTTCATATTTATTTAATTATATTTAAGGAGTCAATTCATTTTATTCTTTTATGGATCTCAGGGTTCAAAATTTACTCTAGTAGTTTGGGAATTTTATCTCAAATTTTACACATGCAAGATAAATTTCATATTCACCACTTAAATATATTGTGGGGTGTATATAAATAACCTTATAAAATATTATATCAGGAATTATTTTAACTTCATGGCATTACAATGTTTAATTTGACGATTATTAATTTTTTGGGTCTTGTATTTAGATGTTACCATAATTGCAAAGGGCATATTAACTCATTATCATTTCATTGGGTTAATGTTATATATCATTTGTTATGTTAAGAAAAGAATATGTGGGAAGTGACCACTGATTTTATTATTCTGTATTTTCTGTTTTTTATTTTGGATTTTATCTTTTCGCAAATAATTATTTCATTTATTTTTTTCACTACAATGATATCATATTTATAAGGGTTTTCCCTATCTCACTTTTATTTCTATGAGATTTATTCCTTATTCACCAATTAATTTTAATTGTTTCTATATATACTATTCATGAATGTATTTTATAAATCATATAATTAAATTTATATTCTTTTACATATCATTTTTATCTCAATTCCATGGGGTTTACAGTTTGAAATTTCCCAATGTTGTTATGTATATTTTCACAATTTTCCTTATATGATACGTTTCATATGATTCACACCTACCTTCATTTTTATGATTTTATACATATAAATATACAAGTTATAAAAAATATCCTTATTCTAATGATATTATAAGTTTTAATTATTTTTATTCCACTCATGGGGTAAATTAATAAGATTTTTGAATGTGGTGTGGGACACTTTGGAATGTTTATAGATTATTTTTGATGAATAATGTTTTAATGATATTTTATGTTCATTTTTATTTATAAAAAAACATTGTTTCTTCATATCCAACATTGGGGATATTTTGTATCTATTCCATCTTCATTAATTATTAGGATGAATTCTGTTTGAATCAATTATATTTTTATAAAAATAAATTATTTTCCATGGCATGACAATATCCTAAATAATTGTTATAAAACCAATTTCATTTCATTGGTTGAATATGTATTAATGGGAATGTTATGAATCAAATTTAAATTATATGGGTTGATTATGTACAAATTATATTCTTATATAACCCATTTATTTTCCCATGGTTAATCTTGTATCGAATAGATTAGTCATGAACCCATTACTTTTACATGGGTTAATCATTTTTCAAAGATATATTTTCAAAATCCATTTCTTTTCCATGAATTATGCATTTCCAAAATATATTTTAATGGATCATATTCCTTTTACATGGGTTAAAAATGCATCAAAGATATTTTTGTGGATTTTTTTTCTTTTTTATGTTTTAATTATGTTTAAAAAAAGTATAGTTAGTTTCAATGTGTTTTCATGAATTTTAAATGTGTTTTTAAAAATGATGACTGCGACCAAATAGTACAGGGAGATCTGTTTTTGTCTTATATGATGTGTACACCTATAGTATACTATAATTTATTTTGTACTACAGAGTTGGAAGTTGACCATATTGGTTATTCCCTTTGTAAGGGTTCTATAAGGGTTCTTAGAGGAGATGTTCTAAGATACCAATATGTATTATCTATGGTTTTTATGGGTTATTGGTGTTTATTATGATTTGTATTGAAATATTATATATCATGATTATTAAATATTCTGACTATATCCATTGTTAGATCTGTGTTCCATAATTGGATGATCCATGATTTTTTGGGATGAGTTCATTTATGATTCGCTCAGGAACATTAATTAATTCATCATACTCTTATGAAATCTTATTCTCATTGATACCAATCAATTATTAATGCTTACATTTTACTTTAATGTGAATTTCAGCTCATACTTATTATTTTTTCCTTTTACACAGGTATTGAAGACGGATATTGAATGAATTATATCTATAAATATTTTCGCAAGGATATTGTTGATGTGCTATTGTGAAATAAAAAAAAGTTGGGTAAATACATGAAATTTTATTTTTATTAATTTTGAATTTTTTGTAGGGAATTTTCCAAATTATATTAAACTATATTACTACGATTTATTATAGAATATTTTTTATAAATCATTACCTTTTTAGTACTTATGGTTTTTATGAAAAAACATTTCACAATTATCTCATTATAACTAAAATTGTCATGTTATGGTTTTTAGTGTATGATCCAAGAGTACAGGTTTTGGTAAATAATAATCTTATTGGAAATTGTTCCAATCCTTAAACCATATTAGAATTCATGGTTCACTCTCAAGAAAATCTTTATAGTTAGTGTTCACTCCAATGACAACCTTAGAAGTAAATACTCACTCCTAAGACCATCTTAGAGAACAATGTCCCCTAATGAACTATATTCTCTCTAAATTACAGCCATGTTTATCTCATGTTATATAAATCATTACCCAAGTAATTTTTTGGATATATAGGTCCCAACCATCAAATAATGAAATCATACATACCTATTCCACAAGATAGTAACAAATCCATTCTATCATCACCCTAAAAAAGATATGGGTTTCTGAAACATCATATCATAACCCAAGAAATGATGTGGGTATCATAAAAATTCCACCATATAATAAATCATGTAATATGTACAGTCATTATAATAAAATAACCAAATAATAACCTATCAATGGAACTAGGTCTCCTAAGCATTTTATAAAGGTACATCTGATGGAAGTCAAACATGATTCATAAAAAAAATTAATAATAAAGATAAAACACTCACATAAAAAATAATAATGGTTTCCTTGGATATTATCCCACCAAAATAATAAAAAATATCAAAGGATATCATCTTCGATATAGATGGATTTAGGAATATCATTTAAATAATGTCTTAAAGACAATATCCATTCTTTGAGAGTCATTGTTTTTTTACCTGAATTTTTTTCAAAATACATTAATTTGAAAACCACATTGAAATAATTGGTCATAATATTTTAAAATAATTTATAACATTCATGAGGAAAATATAATTTCCAAATTTAAAAAATATTTTTATAACATAAAACATTTTGAAACTCCTTTTCTTTGAAAATAACAATTGAATGCTTATAAAAGAATATTCAAAAACAATTATTTTTAAAAATATATTATATAAATAATTTTTTAAAATCATTTTCCATGAAAATTATCATAAATAGTCATTTATAAAAAATTTAAAAAAAAATTTGAAATTTTTTTAATAAAAATTATTTCTGACTAAAGAGATAAATAAATTCAATTTTTTATTAAAGCATTTTATTAATTATCATAATTAAAAATGAGTTTAAAACTGATACCATTAATTATTAACATCATTAATAACCATAGAAGAAAAGAATTTATGAGAATTTAAGAGATAGGGATCATAATATCTCATTAGTGGAATAATAGACATTAATAAAATTGATAAATGACAAGATTGTAGAAATAAACACTTACAACTTTGGTAACAACGAATCAAAATACCAAGGAAATTATAAAAATAAATAAATTAAAATGATTATATGTATATTCATGATATAAAATGTACAATGGTTGGTATATATAGCTCATAAAAGAATATTGGTGCCTAAAAAACATGTGTCTCAAAGAAGGAAAATTGAGACACAATTGTGTAACAATATTGGTACCTTTTAAACCCAAACACCATAAAAGAGATATCATAAAATATATTTTTTAATAAAAATATATATATTTATAGGATTCATATAGTACATTAATAATCACTATATATAGAATAAATAAGAAATATGTGGTTAATATATCTTGTGTCTCACCAAAGAACAAAGTGAGACCTAAATCCCCTACCTTAAGTCACGAATTCTGTTGTACATAATAAATTCTCATGTATAAAAATTATATGTTTATGATTCATATGTTATATTATTATATTAATTTATATCATACCATTTTTTATTTCATTTTGAAATTTTATTACACTTTTATTTTCAATTCCTTTTTAAATTACATTTCAGGAATAATAGGTATGTTCTTCATAAATGTTAATATTTGTTATATTTTTCATCCACTAAATTTAATCATGATGTAATCATCATTATAATTATAACTAGGATTTGAAATTAATATATATATATATATAATGTAATTATAATAGTCTATAAAGGAATGAAAGAGTAAATGAAATATAAAGTTTATAAAGATAGTTGGGCATATGTATTCCTTAAAGATGTTCCCATTTTATTATCATATTGAATGATATAATAGAAAAAATATAATTATTATAATTATATTATACTTTATATGCCATATATATAACAAATATTTGTTAAATCCATCATTAATAAATCCCATGAAAAGCATGAATGAATCACATTGCTTCACAGGGTGGTAGTCTTCCAAACACACGAAGGACATTATTATATTTCAAAAAAATGCAATCATGATGGCTTGTGTTTTTTTAAATTATAGAAGTGTAAATACATCATAAATAACATATAAAAAAATATAAATATGTTTTTAATAATTATTTCAAATTTTGAAAGGTGGTAATGAAAAAATAAATGACATCTGTTCGAGAGGTTGTAGTCTTCCATACACATGAGTAAACATTTCAAAACCAATTTGATTTAAGTGTGTGTGTTTACAGGTTTTAACAATTAAAAAAATTATTATATTTAATATAGTGAATTTATTATATAATCAAGCTATAAAAATAATTTAATGGGTTTGTGGATGAAATAAAATAAAAACATTTATTGATTGAACGTTACTTCTTCTTCATGTATCACCAGGGGGTTTTAACCAAAGTGTAGACTTGGTTTTATTTATTCCTAACCTAAGGATTATATAATTATGGGGGTGCAGCTGGGAACTTAATTTGTTATGGTTTGGGAATTATAAATGGATTTAATTGTGTGAAAATGGGGGAGATTGTGTGACCATTTTTGTTAAGGAAAAATTGAATCCTTGTAAATACACATAATCATTCACTATTATGAGTTCTCCCTTATAACATGTGGATAAAAAATGAATAATAATGTAGTGTATATTTTATTTGGTTGATGAATGTAATGTCTCATATTTTTCACATATTATTTTCTTAAAAAATTATATAGAATTATTTCAAGACTAGGTGCAGTGACAGAACATCATTTCGAGGCCCGGTAATCCCAGAATGGTGGTTCAAATTTTTTTTAGTTAAGTGAGTCGGAAGTTGTGCGTGATTATGGTAGTTTCCAAAATGATTCCCGAATTAAAAATCTAAAGGCATCGTTGCATCTGGGACGACAACATTACCTAGGAATACGTATAACCTCGACCAGCGCGGGTTGAGGGTAAAAGTTAATTTTTAGACATTTTCAGTAAAAAAATAACATAAATTGAATGTTTATTTTATTTTGGAAACATTCATTACAGCACAGGGACATGGAATATTTTTCAATAATATATGTTTTGTCATAATAACCTTGAAACAGCAACACTGACTCATTAATTTCATAGTGTGATGGAATTCCAAACATGTTCCCTCTTTTTAATGGGTTAATAGAATGTTTCTCATTAGAAGAAGCTGGAGAGAAACTATGGATAATCCATGGTTCTTTGGAGAGAACTCTCAGTGACGAATGACGAAAAATCAAAGCTGTGAATCAATGCACCAATGAAGTTGAAGGATCTCGGCAATGACGGCGGCACAACCCCCCTTGGTCAGTAATAAAACCCTTCGAGAGGTAGGGGTTTGTTATTTAATTTCTTTTTCCCTATTTTTTGATTTAAACGAAGAACGCAGATCAACCACGAACAAGTTGATCTGCAGATTCGTAGGTTATTACGAGAGGGTTTTATTGGGTTGATTTTGGAGATTTAATTCATGATAAGTTTCTGTTGTTTGATTTTGCTCCGTTTAATCCTAATAATGGGAGAGGATCAACGCTGTGACGAATGAAGGTGGAGGTTCGTTCCCCGATTTATATTTGGATTTCTTCCCACTTTCTTTTCCTCGTGTGTTCTGCGCATTCTTCGTGGGGTGATGAACAATGGATCGTTGGATCCCCGTCTTGCAATGCAATGATACCAAACTAGAGATCTGACATCGCAACAGCCCTATGAAGGTGTGACGGTCATAGCGGATGACGAATCAGCTCAGATCAGAAAAGACATTTCATCAAGTGTTATTTGTGCAAGAGGATCAAAATTCATTTTTGGGGCCGATCGAAGGACCAAAAATAATGGAGATGACCTCTGCATGTCGGGGGGACCTTGATTTTAGAGGTTCATGGTGATCAGATGGCCAGATCGACGAACGAGCACCACAGAATCCATGGAAGTGGAAGTCCACAATTCTGGAAATTTCCAGAATACACGGTGTGTACTTCCGAAGAACACGCCGTGTAGTACTGGAATCAGCAAGGGTTTCAAGAGTCAGAGAGGAATCACATGGTATGTGACCCTGGTCACATGGTGTGTTGGACATTCCCTGATGCTCGAAATGTATTTTGGGAAGTACACGGACAGAGGATGGACAACACGGCTTCAGAACCCGGCGTGTACTCTCTATAGGGCATGAAAAATGTAGCTACATGAGACTCAATGTGTATCCAAAGGATACACAGAGACAGGATGGAGTACAAGATCAGGTACTCCATCACATGGCCAGGCGAATCTAGTAACGCAGGTCACACTGTGTACCGATTTTACGGGATGGAGTACACGGGTTGAGGAACGTGTACGGGCACATGGCTAGTATACGCGGAGCTGATCCCAGTCACTCAGACATGGTGTGTACACAGTACTACACGCCGTGTACTGACTTTTCTACACAATCAGCCTTATGACACGGGTAGTACCCGGGGTCAGACAACACGAAGTGTAACTTTTCTACACGCCGTGTACTTTTTGGAAAATGGCATGTTCCTCTTCTCCACCGTATCTTGGACATGTTTTGTTTGGGTTAGTGCCCCTTATTCTCATTCCCCTGAAGTCCAGGCATTGTTTCTTTCCATAAGAGTACGATCCCTTTAGCAGGACTATTATGTGATAGAGTTGGCATCCCTCTAAGTGTCCCAGAGCGAGATCCTCTATCCATTACTTACCCTATGTAGAGTAAGGAATTGATATGACCAACCCTAACGGGAGTTGATCTTCTACCTAGTTGGTGAGTCTTGATGAGTCGTGGTCTCCACCATGACCGTGGAAGTGATCCTCATTTGTATATCAGGAAATTTCCCACTCAGGAGTGCGTCTCCCGTAATGAGTGCATCTATCTATCGTAATCTTCCCACTCAGGAGTGTATCTCCTGTAATGAGTGTAATTACCTTTTGTGATGTTTCCCGATGAACAATAAATCTTAGACGAATGTTATCAGAGGTATGAGACTCATGGAGTGTGTTATCCCAGAACGAGTGCATTGTGGATATCTTCAAACTAAATCCCTAGTGGAATTATGCAGTTCTGTGACTTATCTCTAGACTATGGGTTTGGGTTTTGACTAAATCTTGTTTGTTTTCTCCTATTATATGTTCAATAGACATATACTATGTAGATATGACTGTTCCTTTACTTTGTGTATTGATTTGGGTTATTTGGGGTCCTCTACTGTGTATTGTTATACTCACCCCTACACGGGCTCTTCTTGCACGTGTCACGTCTTGTGCAGATGAGAATCCCTTCGATAGATTCCATGGCATACCATGATATGATTGAGCTTTATGAGTTCCTTATAGGCTGAGGAATTTCTTCGGTTACAAGTTGTAGTCCCTATATCTCATTGTGTTTACAGGATAGACTTTGTAGTTTACAGGCACTTGTTTTTTGTGGTCTTGTATTCTGGCCCAGTTTACATTCAGTACATTACTTTAAGTTGTACTCTATTGGTTGGGTTCAGTTGTATTCTTGCATTTTGTTCCATAGTGGTTTTTACCTTTTTTTATTTTTGGGCATGGAGATGTGTGTGTGTGTGTGTACAGGTACTAAGGCAATGCCTCCAATTAGTCATATGCCTACTTGGTGCTAGTCGCCAGCCCCTGGCATATTGGAGGTGGGATTGGGGAGTCACGATGAAGGACCCACTAGGATGGCTCGTGAAAGAGTGGTATTAGAGGAGGTAGGTTCAAACTTAGGACCAAGAGTATGTGATATTAGTTTGAGGCAAAAATGTTAAGTGTTTTGATCTCGGCTTTCAGGCCACTGACTCCAGTGTTGGTGCGGCGGCCAACGTATCTATACACGAGAACTCTGATAATCTGTTTTTCGACTCAGTGCACGAAAACACTATTTGCGGGGTATTAAAAGAAAGGTACATGCATCATATATGAATGGGTTGTGTTTTCCATGTCCTTTGAGTCAGCTATCCAGACATACTCATGGTACATCTTGTTTCTTTACAGGATTCCTCCACGACACATACCCGCTAGGATTCAGCAGCACGATGAGGAGGATGACCCCCCTCAGTGATGTGGCTTCGATACATGGACTAGTCCCCTGGGCATTTCCACCATGTGGTTCTCCTGTTATGCCACCACTAGTATAGAAGCCCATGGTACCTGCAGTACCGACCGATGAGGAGAACAGGATTAGCGCACTCCATGAGTTCTAGAGACAGAGACCCCTCTGGTTCCAAGGATAGCTTGACCCTCAGGTGGCTGAGGACTGCCTTGAGGCGGTGACCATAGTTTTCATTCATTTGAATACATTAGAAGTCCAGATGGTGATCGTAGGAGTGAGCCTTATTTAGGGTTCGGCGGGACAATGGTGAAGTCTGACCACACAGACTCACGACGATGAGACTCTTTTGAGTACAGAGTTTGAGTGAATATTTAGGGAGGAGTTCTCTCTGGTTACACTGAGAGTTTTTCACATCCAGGATCTTCTTCATCTCCAACCTTTTAGCTTGACGCTAGATGACTATTTATCGAGGTTCACCAACCTTGCCTAGAACTCAATGGATATGGCCAGGGATCTGTACATCAGAGCTCAGACCTTCGAGTGAGGTCTACGATGAGACATCCGAGCCAGTGTTGTTCCTCTATGAATTTCAACTTATGCTGGAGTGCTCAAGTGGGCCTTGGTAATCGAGAGCTTTTTGGTAGAGAAGATATAGCCAACGACAGTCAGAAGCAAGCACACAGGTCTGGAGTCCCCGGCAGTAGGGAGCCGACATCGGACCTAGGAATTTGGACGTGTGAGACGTCAGAGGAGGACCCAACATAGGGGATCAACAGTTCATGGCTCTCATGATGGGTCTAGCCATCCTAGGGAGAAGCGGTGCTAGGCGTGCGATGGTAGGGGACATCTCGCTAGAGATTGTCCAACCCGTCAAGCTGCTGACAGGGAAACGGTGGATGGACCACCGAGAAAGTGGTAGAGAGTGGAGTAGACAGACCCGCCAGGCGGCGGATGTGGCCGAGGAGCGGGGAGAGCTACAGGTGGTGACAAACGCTTTGACATACTTTTTCCACCACCCTCAAGAGGTCTGTACCAGGCTTAGGGAGATGGGGGACAGGGGTGGAGATAGCTGTATGCGGTCAAGGCATATATCCTAGGGGCTCTAAGCATGATTTAAGGTACGATATGTGTCTTCTCTACCTTAGATGTCGTACTTATAGTCACAAGTTCCAATCATTCCTTCAACTCCACATGTCTTGTGTGAAACCTTGAGATTTCGGTAGAATAGTTGACTCGATCATTATGCATGGAGACACCTACGTGAGGGGACTCCACAATCACACGCCTTTGCAGATAGTGTGATCATACCCTTGGAGGTGAGATTTTTAGTTGGAACCTCTTGTTGGTAGCATCGAGGCCTTACGACGTCGTTCTCAGTATGGAATGGTTAACATCGGTCCATGCCCAGATTGAAAATTTTAGGCGAAGAGTGTGGTGTGTCTGCCGTGATGGGATGAGGATTTCCATTTTCATAGAAAAGGAGTCACATGCAGCACAGAATGGGATCATGCCTAGGGGGATGCAGTGGATCACTCATGAAATGATTGGCCTTACCCTCAGAGCAGTAGAGGTTGTGAGCTCTCAGTTTCCATCACTAGTGGTGGAGAACGAGGATGTCTTTCCCGAAGATGTTCCAGTATTACCTCCCCACCGGTAAATCAACATCTACATCGACTTACATGTCGGGATGACACCAATTTCCTCACCAGCTTATCGGATGGCTCCCGCAGAGCTCTATGAGCTGGGGGTGTAGTTGGAGGATTTGTAGAGCAAGGGTTTTATAAGACACATTGTTTTACCATGGGAGGCCCCAGTCTTGTTTTCCAAGAAGGCAGAGGGAAGATTGAGGTTGTGTGTGGATTACCGGCGCTTGAATCCGGTAATGGTGAAGAATAAGTATCCTCTATCGAGAATCGAGGACCTCTTCGATCAGAAGAGAGGGGAATAGTGGTTCTCGAAGGTTGACCGTCGACCAGGTTATCACCAGTTACGAGTACAAAATGAGGATATACCGATTACGACATTCAGATGCTGCTACGGTCACTATGAGTACATGGTGATTCCATTCCACATGAAAAACGCCCCCATAGTGTTCATGGTACTGATGAACCAGATTTTCTAGATGTTCTTTGACCAGTTCATAGTGGTCTTCATCGACGACATCCTTGTGTAATCGATATCAGAGGAGAAGCACGCGAGACACCTACAAATAGTTCTAGTCATAATTCAGGAGAACCATCTTTATGGGAAGCTCTCAAAGTTCCAGTTCTTGATTCGGGAGGTCTACTTTATAGGATATGTCATCTCAGTAGATTAAGTAGTTGTGGACCAAGCCAAGTTGGAGGCAATGCTATCATGAGAACCACCTCAGAGCTCAAAAGAGGCGTGAATCTTCCATAGGTTGGCAGGATATTACTGGAGATTCATTCCTAATTTCTCTCGAATATCAACACCGATGACAGCCTTGACCAGTAAAGGGAAACCCTTTAGGTGGATGGAGATGTGCCATTAGGCTTTCGAGCAGTTGAGATAGAGTTTGAAAAGTTCCCCAATATTGATATTGCTGAAGGAGGGTCTCAAGTACATAGTTTTCTATGACACATCAGGGATCAGTCTTGGAAGTGTCCTGATTCAGAGGTAGGTAGTTATTGCTTATGGTTTGTGCCAACATAGTCCACATGATTAGAACAATGTGACACATGATTTCGAGTATGTTGTGGTAGTATTTTCAATGAATATGCGGCGAAACTACCTTATGGGTGAGAATTTCATAATCTACTATGACCACAAAAGCCTCAAGTACATCTTCTCAGAGAAAGATCTAAATATGAGGCAAAGGAATTGGCTAGAGTTCTTCCAAGATTATTATTTTGAGATTATTTATTCTCGTGGGAAGGGGAACATGGTGGCAGATTCTCTAAACAGAAGGTCGAGCTCACAATTTTTGAGTGAGACAACAAAGCAGTTAGCCACGTTGTAGTTATCCTTTGTGGATGGAGAGGATGAAGCTTACTTGTAGTCGATGGCTATCACCCCTACCCTCTTACAATGATTTTGGGAAGCATATCCTGGTGGTGTTGACTGTGATACTTTACATGTTTATTTATCCACAGGACATTCTCTTGATGGATATTCTCAAGGTGGGGAGCACATACTTCTTTTTAGAGGGCACACTGTTGTACCAGTAGCGCTGTAGGAGGAGGTTCGGGGGGAGTTTCATACATCCCCCTTGGCAGTAAATCCTATAGTGGAAAAGATGTACCTGGATCTCTGACGACTGTTCGGGAGGTCACGCATGAAGAAGGAAATATCAGAGTTTGTTTACCGACGCCTCACATGCTAGTAGGTGATGGATGAACACTGTGTTTCAGCTCGATTAGCTCACCCATATAAGGTATACAGTGGAAGTGGGATGGAATATCTATGGTATTCGTGACAGGATTACCACATTCAACAAAGGGGAATGAATCCATCTGAGTGTTCATTGAAAGACTCACCTTGTTGGCCCACTTCCTATCTATTAGAGAGGAGAGTTCCGTAGATATCTTGGGATGCCTCTATGTGCATGAGATAGTTCGGCTTCATGGCGTCCCTTCGACGATAGTCTCGGACCGAGATTCCCACTTTACCTCCCAGTTGTGGAAGGGATCGCATGAGGCCTTTGGGACTCAAATATGCTTGATCAAGGCGTTCCATCCCCAGACAAATGGTCAGATGGAGAGGACCATTCAGGTTCTCCAAGATATGATGTGGGCCTGTATCTTGTAAATTGGTCACATTTGGGAGGACCACAAACCACTGGTGGATTTTGCGTACAATAAATGATACCACTCCACTATTAGTATGGAACCTTTAAAGGCTTTATATAGGAGACCCTCCCAGTCACTACTTTGCTGAACCAACCCCAGAGAGTCAGCACTCATGGGTCCAGAGTTTGTGCGAGATACCACCGAGAAGGTGAAAATCATCCGGGAGTGGATAAAGATTGCACAGATAAAGATGATGTCTTATGCTGATAGGAAATATAGACCCCTGGTGTTTGATGAGGGAGACCATGTCTTTCTTCAGGTCTCACCTTGAAGAGAGTTACAGAGATATGGCCGAGGTGGAAAGCTATCTCCCAGGTTTATCAGACCATTCCAGATACTATGTAGATTTTACGAGGTGGCGTACCTCCTGGATCTACCGCCATAGTTGCATCAGGTACATGATGTCTTCCACGTGTCACATCTAAGGAGGTACATGCCTGACCCATCACATGTCATCGATTGGGGTGAGATGGACATCGAGGATGGAGTGACCTTTGCTCAGTACCCGATGGAGATTGAGGATCACCAGGAGAGGATCCTTTGTGGGAAAATGATTCCCTTGGTGCTCATTCGTTGGTAGCACGAGAATCATCAAGAGAGCACGTATGAGTGGGAGGCATAAATTCGTTCCCAGTACCCACACCTTTTTTAGTAGTCTTGTTTTGGATTTTCAAGGACGCAAATCCCCGAAATGGGGAGAATTTAATGTCTTGGATTTTCGGTGTATTATTTTTTAAAATATTATATGGAATTATTGCGGGACTTAGCGCCGTGAAGACACATCATTCCGAGGCCCGATAATCCTGGAATGGTTGTTCGTTCATTTTTTGTTTAAGTGAGTTAGCACTTGTGCGTGGTTGTTGCGGTTTACAAATGGATGCCAGATTAAAAATCTGAGGGCACCATTGCATATGGGACGAAGGAATTACCTAAGAACGGGTCTAACCATGACCGACGCAGGTTGAGGGAAAAATTTATTTTTCGGACATTTTCAGTAAAATAAAATAAAATAAATGGCAAGTTTATTTTATTTTGGTAACATTTGCTACAACGCAATGAGATGACAGTTATTTCAATAATAAATGTCGCATCATAATAACCCTGTAATAGCAATGCTGACTCATTAATGTCATAGTGTGATGGAATTACAGACATGTTCCCTATTTTTAATGGGTTAATCGAACATTTCTTGTTGACAAAAGCTGGAGAGAAACTCTGTAGAATCCTTGGTACTTTGGAGAGAAATCTTGGTAACAAATGATGGCGAATAAAAGTTGTGAATTGTTGCACCAACAAAGTTGAAGGATCTCAGAAATGATGGAAGCACGACCCCCATTTATCAACAATCAAACCCTACGCGTGGTAGGGGTTTGTAATTGAAAATTTTTCTCCCTGTTTTTGATTTAAATGACAGATGCAGATCAACCACGAACAAGTTGATTCGCAGATTCATACATTATTTTTTGAGGGTTTTATGGGTTGAATTTGGGGAATTAATTCATGTTAAGTTGATTTTTTTATTCTTCTCTATTTAATCCTACTAAACGGAGAAGATCAACGCCGTGACGAACGACGATGGAGTTTCGTTCCTCGATTTTCTGATTAGATTTCTTCCCCCTATCTTTTCCTCGTGCGTTCTTTATGTTCATCATGGGGAGACCAAAAATAGATCATTTCATGCCCATCCTGCAGTATAACGATCCCAAACTGGAGATCTGATATCACAACAACCCTATAGAGGTGTGACGATCATTGGAGAAAACGAATTGGCTCGGATCGGAAAAATCGTTCTTCAGGCGTTCTTCACATGGGAGGATCAAAATACATTATCAGTGCTGATCGGAGGCCTGAAAACAATAGATATAATGTTGGGGCATCAGGGCAACTGGGATTCTGGTGTTTCTTAGCGATTGGAAGAACATATCGATGAACGGGCAGCACAGAAGGTGGGGTGGAAGAAGTCCGTGATTCTAGAAATTTCCAGAATACACGATGTGTACTTTCGAAGAACACAATGTGTAGTACTGGCGGTGGTGTCTAGGGTTTTAGGGGTCAGATAAGAATCACACCACATTTGAACATGGTCACATGACATGTTCGACTTTCGCAGAAGCTTGGTGTGTATTTTGGGAAGTACACAAACATGGGAAGGACTACACGGCTTTAGAGCATGGAATGTACTCTATACAAAGCATGGAAGAGGAGGCTACACGAGACTCGGCGTGCATCTAGGGGATACATGGACATGGGATGGAGTAAATAACCGTGTAATCCATCACACAGCTAGGCGATTCTAGTAATGTGGGTCACCCCATGTACCGATTACATGGGATGGAGTACACGAGTTGAGGACCGTATATAGGAACATAGCCAACAAATACGGAGCCAACCCTAGTCACTCGGACCCATCATGTACACAATATTACACGTCGTGTACTAACTTTTCTACATGACGAGCCTTATGACAAGGTCAGTTGTACATGGGCAGTACTTGGGGTTAGACGACACAATTTTTAACGTTTCTACACGCCGTGTACTTTTTGTAAATGGAATGTTCCTATTGTCCACAATATCATGGACATGTTTCTTTTGGGTTAGTTCCCCTTCTTCTCATTCCCCTAATGGACATGCATCATTGTCTTCCACATGAGTATGAAGCCTTTAGCATGACATTTTTGTGATAGAGTCGACATCTCTACGAGAGGCCCGAAGTAAGATCCTCTATCCTTACCTGACCCTAGTTGGATTCATGCATCGATGTGACCAACTCTACCGGGAATTGATCCTCTACCTAGCTGGTGAATCTAGATGAGTCACGGTATCCTCCATGTCCTTGGAAGTGATCCTTATCTATGTATCGTGGTCTTTCCCACTCAAGAGTGTGCCTCCTATAATGAGTGAATCTATCTATCGTAATATTCCCAATAAAGAGTGTGTCTCCCGTAATGAGTGTAATTACCTTTTGTGACATTTCCTGACAAACAGTACTTCTCAGATAGACGTCATCAGAGCTATAAGACATGTGGAGTGTGTTCTCCCAGAATGAGTGCTTTGTGGAAATATTCGAACTGAATACCTAGAGAAGTATGATGTTGTGTGACTTGTCTCTAGACTACGAGTCTGGGTTTATGAGTATATCTGGTTTGTGTTCAACTGTTTGATGTTCAGTAGAAATATATTTTCTAGAGCTGATTTTTACCTTCCTTTGTGTATTGCAATGTGTTTTTTGGGGTCCTGTACTTTGTATTGTTATAATCAGTCCTACACGGGCTCTGCCCGCACGTGTCGTGTCTTATGCAGACGAGCATCCCTTTGACGGAGTCTAGGGTGAACTAGGATAGGATAGGTGTTTTGATTTCCTCATAGGTAGAGGCGTTCCTTCAGTTATGAGCAGCAGTCCTATTACCTTTTTGTTTTTATAGGTTAGACTTTGCAGTTTTTAGACTCTTGTTTTTGGTGGGCTTGTTTTCTGACCATGTTTACTATCAGAAATTTACTTCCTGTCGTACTCTATTGGTTGGCTTTAGCTGTATGCATTCATTTTGTTCCATAGTGTTTTTTACATTTCAGTATTTATGGGCTTGGAAATGTGTGCATGTGTACAGGTTCTTAGGTAATACCTCCCATGTAGTAATATTCCTACTCGGTGCTAGTCATCAGCCCCTGGCCGACTAGAAGTGGGCTTGGGGAGTCATGGTGTGGGCCCCACTAGGACGGGTCGTGACCATGAAAAACTCCGCCATAGAAAAATAAGTTCATTTTTATAATGTTATTCCTTACCTTATATGTTTCCATAATTTTATAATTTCTGTTTTTTATGAAGGTAACTACTTTTCTAATGTTGATAATTTATAATTGTGGAAAAAATATAAGTGAAAATTACTATATAATTTTTAACAATTGATTAAAAAAAATTATACCAAAATAATAATATAAAAACCAAATGTGTTGTAAATCAAATTTAACAGAAGGGAACATAATGCACGAAAACACTATTTCAACCCTAACCACACCAAATTTTTTTCTATTTATATATCAATATAGTAATTATAAAATATAAATTAGTACATGAATGAAATTTATATTCTATTATATAAAATTTTTAAATATATTTTCTGAATATTCCATTTTTTTTAATTTTAAATCATTTCATAAAGTAACATTTATTATAAAATAATATTAATTTCAATTTTGAAATTATATATTTAATTTGAATTTAAAAATATCATGATAATAATGGAATTTGATTATACAATTCTAAAACATATATATATCAGGATATAGTCATCTAAAAATTAAATTTAATATAATAATCCAATAAGTTTATCTAGCTTTTAATATTTTATGTATCATTTATTTTAGATAATTTAAAACTAAAAAATTCAGGTGTTTTATTATCCTATGAATTTATTTTAATAATCAAATAAAAATAAAATAAAATAACTTATCATGTTAGGAAAAAAATTTAACATTCAATATAGACTAATCATATGATATTTTTACCCTGTCACAATCCTTTATAAATTCTAATGTTAAGGTTCCTTTTTTGTCTTATTCAATACGTATAATATAAAATCTATCATTATAATTCTATTTTGTCTTTATAACTAATAAAAATAGATCTTAAGGTTTTAAGGGTATTAATGGGGAAATAAAATTACTGTTTAAAATGTTAATAAAACCCTTCCCCATATTTTTAATGATTTCTACCTCGGAAAACTCATTTTCTCTTAATCATCAGAATTAATTTTTATTTATTGCGCAAAAAATTTTGGGAAAATATTAATTTTGAATCGTTAAAATTAATAAATAATTATTAATAAAAATACATAATCTAGTTTTTCAAATTCCGGTCACATAAGATTCATAATTAAAATTAAAATTAATCCCACAGACGTGACGAGTAAGAGTGTTTTTTATGATAACAAGATAAAAAATTAACAATGTTTTTAAATCCCATTTTTATATGAAATTTATTCGGATGACCTAGATTTTTTAATAGATATAATTAAAATTATTGTGGTATAATAATAATTCAATATATAATTTATCATTATAGATTATTTATAATAATTGGAATTTCTCAATTAAAACTATGTGTCTTTTACTATTCATAAAAAATAAGACTTCTTAGAAAAATACCAAAAAACCAACCTATGATAATTTTGATAATACTATTTAATAAATTAAGTGTATTTTTTGAAATAATGTTTCTAAATTTTGTAAAATAGGACATTAAATTATATACATGAAGCACCAATAGCTTTTATTTTATAAAAATTATTGTTTTCATGAAAACATTTATTTTTATTTTAAAGGATTATTATTTTATTTATAATCAATACTTGAAAAATAACCATTTTAATATATATATTTTTAGAAGATTGTTAATACTTTTCATTACCTATATCACATCATTTCTCTAAAAACCCCAGATACCCCTGAACTATGATAACCAGGCTAGTCCTCACATGGCCCGAAGGGTGTTTCTGATCCCCATGGGTTTGATACAAGCACCTAGCATAAAAAAATATGAAATTGGAAATGAATTTTCCAAGAACATATAAAAATTAAGAGATACAAGTCAGTATCAATATAATAAAATCTATAAAGAGAGTACTTTACTAGAAGTCAAACAGTTAAGAACAACCTAGTGTACATCACAATGTTCCAAAAATCCGGTTAACTTCCCATGTACTGGTGGAATTAACACTCCTTGAAAAAATATCAATAACTCTAACCACCTTTATGTGGTTCTTTTCACCTTCTCAATCATAGAAAGAGATAATATACAAACATGTGAAGGAATATGTATGGTGTAAGCTAAATTCTCTATAGGGTCTCACTGTGGATTCAATAGTAAGATTCAACTATTATCTAACTATATAAAGAAATCAATTTTTAAATAAAAATTCATGTTATATCAAATGAATAAATAAAACAAATCATGGTTTACAATTGAAATGAAAGAAATATTTTAAAAAAATTGATTAATAAACATTTTATATCATAATGACAATATAAATTCATAATTCAATTGTGAAATTATTTTAAAAAATTTAATATTTTTCAAAATAATCACAATTGAGCAACGTGGTCATCTTATAAGAGGTACGATAGTTGAATTTGTGGGATCCTCAAACACTTGTATAATGAAAATGATAATTTTCTCACACATCCATTGTAACTGTTCAAATAGAACAAACCAATATCACACTAATGATAATATATACTATTACATTTTTATTAGAGATGAAAAGCATCAATCTGGTTCTAGCACATTCCCATTCTAGTGTGTATACCCATAATAGCTCACTAGATACATAATATTTCATCTAATCAATGATAAATCCATAATTGGAAATTTATCTCAAAACAAATTAAAATAAAATTCAATATTTTTCCCATTTCAATATTCAAATTTTCCATTTAATAACTATATATGGTTTTTAATCATATCGTTCCTTTTTCACCGATAAAACCCATGGATTTTATCGAAACAATTGAATAAATTTTCATGAAATAAAAATTTGAAATGAATTTCCACCAAGCTATTTTAGAATTTTAATTTCACAATTTAATTCCACAATTTATTTTTTTTCAATTATTCATCCAATTTCACAACACAACTCAATTTAATAGAATTGGGGTTTTTTTTTCAATTTTCATTCCAAATTCAATTAAAATCCTCAAATCAATGGAATTGGGTATTTAATTAACCTATATAATGAAATTAAATTTAAATAAAAAAATTAATTTAAATAAACCAATATAGGGTTAAGAAATTTACCCATCATAAATAGAACCACCAACCTCGGGATCACGGGATAACAAAACCAAACACTCTAAACTGAAAACTCCCTAAGACTAGGAATTAAACTATAACTGAAAACTCCATTGAAGAATGTTGGTCAAAAATATACATGAATCAAAACAAAATTATTTATCTAAAGTAATGGGGATTTTATCCCACAACAACATAGAAATATATTAAACCCTAGAGTGACAATATAGAATGAGAAGAGAGATATGAAGATGTAACATATTGAATAATTTGATTAATGGGAGCTCTCTAATCCGATTTATATTGGATGGGTATTAGAGGTTCCAAAATTGTTCATTGAGAGACCTCGCAACCATCAAACTCAATATAGGTCATGTTATGAATGGGTAAGGGTCTAAATGGGGGTACAAGTGTTTTTTTAATATTGGATGAATTAAATTCCATTTTCCCAGTTTCCATGGCGAGGACACAGGTTAGATATAAATTTCACCCCTAAATATGCACCCCTTACTAATGGGATTAAATAGTTGTTACAGGTGGGAGGAGGTTTTTTAGTTTTTTCATGAACAATGTAACCACCTCACTATGCGGTGTTCTATGGTTTTCACTGTCGGATAGGTTTGGGAAACTGTGTTCTATACGTTCAATGCCCAAAATCCGTGAAATTTTTCAAAATTTACATAAACATCCCCTAAAAAAAATATTTGTGATCTATAATAGGGTTTTGGGAGTACCTAAAGACAATAATAGTATGTCATAACCTCCCACCCTAGAAAAATTATGTCCATCAAATCCCATTAAAAACTTAAATATTAAATAGATGAGCCACTATTCTCTCATTTGTACCTCTATATCGCATGTCTCATTAATATCAGAACCATGATATCATAGCACTCCATCCAAAGGTATATTATTCCAATGAATTAAATATTTCTATGAATCCACTATAAATACTAGATGCTTATTCAAGGATAAATCCTGCTCAACATCAAGATCACTCAATATCAGAACATGAGAAGGATCAGAAAGATACTTTACAGCCATGATACAGGAAACATTTAATATTGACTTCTATTGTGGTTGTTGTTCATAATGGTAAGAAAAATTACCCACTTACTCAAAAACCCCAAAAAATCCACAAAATGACATGAAATAATCCCTTTCCTTCCAGGACCACCATTTCCCAATGGGTGTGAAAAATTAAGAACACATGGACCCTAATTGAAAATAAAAATGGTATGCGATGAAGATAAAAATAAGATATATACTTTCTTTTTTCCTTGAAAATACTCTGGTAAATCAACTGAATCTTTACAGCCATCTCTTTAACCATCCTCAATCCAACTAATGACCCTACACTGCTTTCTAACCAACACAACTGAGATTTACATGTCCATCCTTTAAAATGCCTCAATTGGATCCAATTATGATCCAATTCTATTACATATTCTTATAATAATATTTCTACCCACCCTAGATGGTCATTCCCAAGATCCACTAAAGATAATAACATAGGTTTTTATCATTCCTCAAGAACTTTTATAGATCTTTGTATCTAGACAACTGACAGTGGATGGTATTCCGTACTCAAATGGATAGAGATCATAATGCCTCATGAAGACAATCCCCAAATTAGTAGTGAAACATGGATCCCATTTAGTGAGTACAACAAATGACTCCATGAAACAAAACAATATCTTCACATATTTATTTTGAAAATCATGAATATTGTTGTAACAAAAAATGGGTATAAATAATTTGATATAGTAATGAGATCAATTAAAACAAATATCCAAAATCCTCAATCATTATGTATTGAGAAAACCAACTACAATATCTATATAGATCTCATCCACTTCCAAATTGACACTATATGTGGTTAAAGGAAACCCAAAGGTCTCTGTGGTCGGCCATGACCATTTGGAATGTATAACAATGAGAGAAAAAATAAAAAATTCCTCATATCATACATGGCCAACAAATCATTTCAACATGTGATTAGAACATAAATCATAGTGTTTGGGTGCACTACTAGAAAAGGGGGCAGTGAGCCCCCCAGACTCGGGCGACCGCCATTGGCGGTCGCTATAGCTCACCATTAGCGACCGCCAATGGCGGTCGCTAACCTGCCTAAAAAATTTCGGGGGTTTCTGCGCCCCCCCCCCCCCCCCCCCCGCGCCCTCGATCTCCCTCGATCTCCCTCTCCCTAACCCCCTCCCTCCCTCGCGCCGCCCTCCCTCCCCCGCCGCCCGCCCTCCCCCGCGCCGGCCTCCCGCCGCCGGCCCTCCCCCCCGCCGCGCCTCCCCCCCGCCGCCCTCCTCGCCCCGCCCCCGCCCTCCCCCGCGCCGCCCGCCTCCCCCGCCGCGCCCCCCTCCCCGCCGCCCGGCCTCCCCCGCCGCCCGCCCCCGCCGCCCGCCCTCCCCGCCGCCCGCCCTCCCCCGCCGCCTGCCATCCGGCCTCCGGCCGCCGCCCTCCGCCCTCGGGCCTCCGTCCGCTGCCCTCCGGCCTCCGTCGCGCCCTCGGCTCCTCTCGGCCCTCCCCCCCCACCCGGACGGCACCCGCACCCCGGACAGCCCCTGCGCGCACTCCGGACCGCCCCCCGGCACCCCGGACGCCTCCCCGCACCCCGGACAGCACCCCCCCCGCCTGCACATCCGGACCACCCCCCGCACCCCGACGCCTCCCCGCACCCCGGACAGCCCCCCCCCCCCCCCCCCCCCGCGCACTCCGGACCGCCCCCCGCACCCCGAACGCCTCCCCGCACCCGGACAGCCCCCCCTCACTCGGACACCCCCCTCCGAACCAGACAACCCCCCCCCCCCCCCCCGCACTCGGACACCCCCCCTCGAACTCGACAGCCCCCTCCGCACCCCGGACAGGCCCCCCGCAACCCGGACACACCCCACCCCACACCCCCGACAGCCCCCCTGCACCCAGACAGCCCCCCTCCCCCTCCCCCGCACCCCACCGGACACCCCGCACCCCGAACACCCCTGCCTGCACCCCTGACAGGCCCCCGACACCCCGGACACCCCTCCCCGCACCTCGGACAGCCCCCCCCCCCCCCCCGCCCCGACCCCGGACACCCCCCCCCCTCGCTGCCCGTCCCCCGTCCCCTCACCGCCTCCTCTCCTCCAGCTCCCCGCCGCCGCCGCCGCCCGTCCCCTCCCTTGCCGCACCGCCTTTGGCTCCGGCTCCCCTTCGCTGCCTCCTCTCCCTCGCAGCACCGCCTTCGGCTCCCCTCCCTTTCAGGTTTGTAGCTCAATCAGGTAACATGAGCTTTCAGTTACATTATTATTTTATCAATGGTTCATAAACAAATGGTTAATATTTATTTTGAATATAGTTGATTTGAAAAATGTAAATGTAATAAGTATTGTGTAAATGTTTGTTATACAGATATTATTATGGATAAGAGTTGGATTGATCTTCCAAATCGAACGTCTAGAGAATATTTCAATGGAATTATGCAGTTTATTGACTTCACGAGAGGATTTGAAAGTGACTATATTAGTTGTCCATGTAGAAAATGTGCTAACAGATATCAATTCACACGAGATACTGTGAGGGAGCACCTTTTCTTTAATGGATTTCTGAAAAATTATAAGAGTTGGACTCGTCATGGAGAAGAATATGTTCGTTGTCAAAATACAGATGCAGCTCAGATGGATGTTGATGCAAGGATGACTGATCCAATGCATGAAATGCTTACTGAAATGGTACGTGGGTTTGATCCTGAAGGCATTGACATCCAGAATCTTGAGACTGGTGAGATAAATCTTCGCTCTGGTGCAGATCGTGATTCGAGGAGGTTTTATGAAGTACTTGATGATGAGAAAACAGAATTATATCCTGGATGTACTTCTTACAATAAACTGTCGTTTATCGTGGAGTTGTTGCATTTGAAGACTTTGAATAATTGGTCAGACACATCATTCGACATGCTTTTGGTTTTATTGAAAAAAGTTCTTCCTGTCGACGCTAAGATTCCTGAGTCGTATTACTATGCTCGTAAGGTGACAGAGAACTTAGGTTTTACATATGAGACTATAGATGCATGTGCAAACAACTGTATGTTGTTTAGAAATGAAACTGCTCATTTGGATATTTGTACGGTTTGTGGCGCTTCCAGGTGGAAAGAGAACAGGGGAAATAAGACTCATCAAAGTCAGATTGCGATACAGGGGAAACCGATTGCCGTAAATCAAATGTGTTACTTTCCCCTTAAACCGAGGTTGAAAAGATTTTTTATGTCATCTAAAGTTTCTAATTTAATGAGATGGCATGCAGAAAGAGTTCATGAAAGTGACATGTTAACCCACCCGGCAGACTCTCATGCATGGAAGGATTTTGATAAGAGACATCCCGAATTTGCTGAAGATGTTCGTAATGTCCGATTGGGATTGGCAGCAGATGGTTTCAATCCATTCAAGTCTATGGTTGGTGCAACTCATAGCACATGGCCTGTGGTGTTGGTTCCATATAATCTTCCTCCGTGGCTTTGTATGAAGCAACAATTTATATTACTTTCCACTCTTATTGATGGACCTAAAAGTCCGGGGGATAAGATTGATGTTTACCTTCAGCCATTGATTGATGAGTTGAATGAATTTTGGGGCGATGGTGTGATGACTTATGACTGCGAAACGAATGAAATGTTCAAACTACATGCAGCTTTATTATGGACAATCAATGACTTCCCAGCTTATGCAAATTTATCAGGCTGGAGTACGAAAGGGGAATTTGCTTGCCCTTGTTGTAATAAAAGTAAAAAATCTGTATGGCTTAAACATTCCAAAAAATGGGCATACATGGGTCACAGGCGTTTTCTCCCTCCCCAGCACAGGTTCAGAAAGGACAGAGTGGCATTTGATGGTTCTAGAGAGTTCAGCCCAGCACCAAAGATCATGACAGGAGTCGAAATGTTATCGCAGATTGAGGAAGAAAACATCCGCACGGTATATGAAATTCAGGATTTGGTGGCTCCTCCAGTACGTAATATTCGTGCTGCGGGTAGGCAGCGCAGTCACAATTGGAAAAAGAAAAGTATTTTTTATAGTCTTCCGTATTGGAAAACTAACATGTTGAGGCATAATTTGGATGTCATGCACATTGAAAAAAATGTTTGTGATAACATATTGTGGACCACTACTGGAAAAACGACCTATACCCACGGTTCAAAACCGTGGGTATAGCCCCCAAAACCGTGGGTATAGGCTATACCCACGGTTTTGGGAACCGTGGGCTGGAATGGCGTCGGGATAGGGGTCTTGACCTATACCCACGGTTTGGTAGAACCGTTGGTATAGGTGGTTCACACATGAAACCGCTGCTGTACAGCGTGGCATGGGGTTTTCCCACGGTTTGAAAACCGTGGGAAAAATTAATATTAAAAAAAAACGCTCAGCAGGTTTCGAACCCGCGCCATGCAGAACACCTACGCGCAGCACCTGACCAGCGGACCAACCGAGCTGTTATATTTATATGTATATAATGATTATTCTATTTTAATATATTAATAATGATGCGGTTATTAAAAAAAAGCAACCGCCGGGTTTCGAACACGGGACCGGGAGGGAGAGAATACCGCGACGAACCAACTAAGCTAGACCGATTTTGTTAATTTAAATATACAGTGTTATACTTATATTAATATTGTTGATATATTTAAAATTACATCCTGCCGAGTTTCGAACACCGCACTTCCCAGAACTGAAAGACTAACTAAACCAACACACCTAGCGAATTTATGTTCATTAATACCAGTATATTTGTAATTAAATTATTTACAACCTTGTTCCCACGTAAAATTTATTTCGTCCCGCGCAATTTTTTTCCCATTCCCTCCACCCACAATAACGCGGGAAACCTATACCCACGGTTTTGATAACTGTGGGTATAGGTCTTTGAAAAAAATACCCCCTATACCCACGGTTTTTAAAAACCGTAGGTATAGGTTTCCAAAGCAATGCCTATACCCACGGTTTTGGAAAAACCGTGGGTATAGGTCTTCACCAAAAAAACTATACCCACGGTTTGGTCCAAACCGTGGGTATAGGTTCCCATACTATACCTATACCCACGGTTCTGGAAAACCGTGGGTATAGGTGGGACCTATACCCACGGTTCTGGAAAACCGTGGGTATAGGTGGGACCTATACCCACGGTTTTCTGAAAAACCGTGGGTATAGGCCCAATTTCCAGTAGTGGACCATTTTAGGTGTCAGTGGAAAGTCAAAGGACCATGTTAATACACGCCGTGATTTGGAAGAAATGGGTTTAAGGAAACAGTTGCATTTACAGTTAGCTGAGGGAAACAAGGCATATATGCCTGCTGCACAGTATTCGATGACTACAGAGGAGAAAGAGACATTTCTTTCCATTTTGAAGATGGTCAAGGTGCCTGATGGTTACTCTTCTAATATTTCAAAGTGTGTGAATCTGACGAGAAATACATTGCAAGGGTTGAAAAGTCATGACAATCACATATTACTTCAGCAGTTGATTCCAATCGCAATTTGTGATTGTTTATCCCCCAATGTTGTTCAGCCCTTGATTGAGATGAGTAATTTTTTTAGACATCTTTGTTTAAGAAATCAACGAATGAGTGATTTAAAAAGTTTGCAGGACCGAATTGTACTTACGCTTTGTCACTTTGATAAACTATTCCCCCCCTCATTTTTTGATGTTATGGTCCACTTGAAAGTGCACCTAACTGATGAAGTAATGGCTGCTGGTCCAGTGCAATTCAGGTGGATGTATCCTATTGAACGGTATTTGAGTACATTGAAAAGATTTGTACGCAACAGAGCTCGTCCAGAGGCATCAATAGCCAATGGTTATTTGATGGATGAGTGTACTACCTTTTGTGCATAATATCTTACGGATGTTGAAACAAAATTAGATAAGCCCTCTCGGATTCATGATGGTCCAGTTGGAGAAGGAACCACATTTGATATGGACAACATCGAGTGGATACAAGCACATCGATATATCTTGTTCAATACTCCATCAGTTGCACCATTAATGCAGTAAGTATCTTATCAATGTGCTTGTATAACTTTTACATGTTTTGTTTGCATAAGTTGGTCTTTTAAACATCGCGTAATCATTGGCAGGAAACACATTAATGAGATAAAAGAAGAGATGCATCGTGCGACTGAGTTGCAAATTCAACAATCTCATTATGCGGCATTTCATGATTGGTTCAAGGATTATGTATGTATAAATTTATTTTCATTATGAGTGAAGTATTAAACTAATTCTTTCTTCATATATCAGTATTGATTTTTATAAATTATGTAGGTTCGTAAGCTGAGGGAGTTAGGGGACCCCACACTACCTGAAGTATTTATCCAATTGGCTGAGGGTCCATCTATAACGGCTCGTCGTTATAAAGCTATTGATGCTAATGGTTTTCGATTTCGCATTAAAGATGTTGACGACAAACGAGCAACACAAAACAGTGGCATCGGTTGTCCCTTTGTCGATTCTGGTTATTACTATGGTCAATTGATAGACATCATTGAAGTTGTATACACACACGGTTTGAAGTACATATTGTTAAAGTGTAATTGGGTTGATCCAGTGCGTGGATGTAAAGTCGATCAATATCAGTTTTCATTGGTGAATTTTAACTATATGTTATACAGAAATAATGAACGAGTTGAGAATGAACCTTTCATTTTGACATCACAAGCGGAACAAGTATTCTTCGTTACTTTGCCTTCGGATCCAAGTTGGAAAGTTGTTGTCAAAATGTCTCGGCGAGGAGTGTTTTTATTTGAAGAAGATGAACCCGAGACTGTTCCGTTTGTTTACCAACAACTTGATCAACATACCGTAGTTCAACGTGAAGAAGATATTTATTGGGTCAGAGCGGCTATTGAAGGAGAAATGGTCGATTTGCATGCTTAATGAAAGGTATAATTGTTTTCCCGCTATTCAGTAGAATGTACTAGGATATCATAAATTATCTAATCATTTTATAAATCCTTATATGTTTTAATCCTCACTTTTGTAAGTTAATTCAGTCATAAATATTTAGGTTGATTAACTTTCTGATTTTTTAAAATTCATTCACAACTAATTATTCAATCCATTTTTTGTTTGATTTACAGTTGTAGAAGTTTGATTTATTAAGAACAATCCAATTTATCTTTTAAACACTTTGGACTCATTACTGATATTTTGTATGAATGCAGACATGTCAGGGGAAGAGGCAGAAAATCCACATCATCCATCTGAGGCATCTACGTCTCAGGGTCGAGGTATGTTTGAATGTCATTGTCTATAATTTTTATGTAATTGACATATATATATATATATATATATAACATTTGTCAATTTATATATAAAATTGTTTTCAACAGGATCAGACTCGGCTGCTTCTTCCTCTCGCAGGAGAGGCCCTGGTCGTGGCATATTATCATGGAATTCCGACACGACGACAGATGTTTCATTTGATGAGGTATTTCATCCCGTGGGACCGAATGCCCCGGCATTTATTCGTCAGCTGGGTCATATCATACGTGACCCACATCGATTTCCATTGACCACGCGTGATTGGGATTCTATCCCTCAGGACACATTAGATCGTCTATGGAGGGAGGTTCAGGTAAGAAAATAATTTTACTTTATTTTCTATTTATAAATAATACTAATATTTTTGATTATTTTCATTATAGCAAAATTTGAAAGTATGCCCTGAAGAGTTTCGGCCCGTGTGTATGAGCAAATGTCGTAAGCTATGGAAATATTATAAAGGCAAAGTGAAGAGGGACCACTACGTACCAAATGTGGGTGCCCTTGACATTTTGGAAAAAGTCCCGAGAGGTGTCCTCCCGGATCAGTGGCGTGACTTGGTTGCATATTGGTCTACTGAGGGTGTTGCAGTTTGTATATTAATTATTTTGCTGTATATATATTTTCAAGAATATGTGATTTGTTTGAAATTTGAATGAATTGAATGTAGGAGGTGTCAACACGCCATTCGGAGAATCGAGCGTTGCAGGGACCAGCTCACAGGCTCGGGACTCGTCACGTGTCTCAGATCCGACATGAGGTATATATTATTCATTTTTTAATTTATTAATTAATATGGTTTTGTGCTTATATTCTTTTAATATACAGTTGTGAGGGCAAGGTGCAGCAACAGATAAAATGTCGGTGTGGATAAGGACTCGTGATCGCAATGATCCAGAGGTTGCAGCATTGATAGTAAGTGTCTGTACTTACCAATAATTACATAAATCTATATATTAACATATATATATTTATATATATTTAAATATTTCACAGGATCAATTTGAAGCTGAGTTAGAACATCTGCCAGAGGACCAGCGACAGCTTCCCATGCGACGGGATGAGATCTTTCATCGCATTATTGGTCGGGACGGGCATGGCTATAGTTTGACCTATGGAGCAGGGATTCCTCTTTCTGTAGTGTCACGCGCTGCGGTTGTCGGTCCTGCTATTGCTCATATGACACAGCAGATGTCAGATTTTGAGGCACGGCTGCGCGCTTCCGAGGAGACAAATGCGCAATTAACAGCTGAGGTTAGAGCACTGCGGGAATATGTGCGTCGAGCTGATGGTACAGGGGATCATACGACGCAGGTATATACTGTATTTATTTATTTAATTTAAATTATTTTTGTTATTACAATATTTATAATGCTTATTTGTTGTAGGCACCTGGCCCACCAGAAGGAGGTAGCAGTGATGGCAATGCGTGACGCACCATATATTCACGAGATATGTATTTTGTTTGTACTGGTAGGGTTGAAATTGATGTACTGTATTTATTCATTTAAGTAATGCATTATTACCATCCATGGTGGTCTTTTAATTATTTTATACACATATTGAGTTTTTGATCAGATAATCTTGAATGATTCTACATTTGAAAAAGTCGAACTAATTCCAACAGATCAATAAATCTGATATTATAGATTATGTATTATCCAATATATTTTTTATAAATTTCAGTATGGTATCGATAAAAGAAATATGTATTAATTAGATGTTATCACTTTTATTTTTCACTTTTGTAATCAATGGGATGGCCTTTTCACCCCCGGAGAGCCCCCCGCACCCCCGGAGAGCCCCCCGCACCCCCGTACAGCCCCCCCCCCCCCCCGCACCCCCGTACTGCCCCCCGCACCCCCGGAGAGCCCCCCGCACCCCCGTACAACCCCTCGCACCCCCGTACTGCCCCCCGCCACCCCCGTACAGGCCCCCGCCACCCCCGTACAGCCCCCCCCCCCCCCCCGCACCCCCGTACAGCACCCCGCACCCCCGTACAGCCCCCCGCACCCCCGTACAGCCCCCCCCCCCCCCCCCCCCCCCGCACCCCCGTACTGCCCCCCGCACCCCCAGAGAGCCCCCCGCACCCCCGTACAACCCCCCGCACCCCCGTACTGCCCCCCGCCACCCCCGTACAGGCCCCCGCCACCCCCGTACCGCCCCCACACCCCCCGTACAGCCCCCCCCCCCCCACACCCCCGTACAGCCCCCCGCACCCCCGTACAGCCCCCCCGCACCCCCGTACAGCCCCCCGCACCCCCATACAGCCCCCCTCCACCCCCGTACAGCCCCCCGCCACCCCCGTACTACCCCCCGCCACCCCCGTACAGCCCCCCGCCACCCCCGTACAGCCCCCCGACACCCCCGTACAGCCCCCCGCCACCCCCGTACAGCCCCCCGCACCCCCGTACAGGCCCCCGCACCCCCGTATAGCCCCCCCCCCCCCGCACCCCCGTACAGCCCCCCACACCCCCGTACAGCCCCCCTCCACCCCCGTACAGCCCCCCGCACCCCCCGTACAGCCCCCCGATTGTGCCGTTTTCAGCAGCGCGGCGCGCGCTGAAATGGCGCGTTGGGGGGTCAAAACCACCCGAACGACCTCCGAATGCCACGAAACCGTACGACAACATCCGGGGCGTGAATTGTAAAATGGTCGGCCAGACGGCACCTCATTCGGAGGTGCCGTGTGACCGCGGCAGCCGGAAACGCGTTTCCGGCGCCGTTAAACACCAAAACGGCGTGCGGCGGTCCGGTTCAGAGCAAACGTGCTCCGAACGACCTGAAACCGCACGAGAACGATAGAAATATTATTCATGAGATGCAGGAGGAGGCCGCACGTCCATCGGACGTGCGGTGCGCGCGGCACGTCCGATTGTGTCGTTTTCAGCAGCGCTGCGCGCGCTGAAATGGCGCGTTGGGGGGTCAAAACCACCCGAACGACCTCAGAATGCCACGAAACCGTACGACAACATCAGGGGAGTGAATTGTGAAATGGTCGGCTAGACGGAATCTCATTCGGAGGTGCCGTGTGACCGCGGCGGCCGGAAACGCGTTTCTGGCGCCGTTAAACACCAAAACGGCGTGCGACGGTCCGATTCGGAGCAAACGTGCTCCGAACGACCTGAAACCGCACGAGAACGATAGAAATATTATTTTTGAGATGCAGGAGGAGGCCGCATGTCCATCGGACGTGCAGTGCGCGCGGCACGTCCGATTGTGCCGTTTTCAGCAGCGCGGCGCGCGCTGAAATGGCGCGTTGGGGGGTCAAAACCACCCGAACGACCTCCGAATGCCACGAAACCGTACGACAACATCCGGGGCGTGAATTTTGAAATGGTCGGCCAGACGGAACCTCATTCGGAAGTTCCGTGTGACCGCGGCGGCCGGAAACGCGTTTCCGGCGCCGTTAAACTCCAAAACGGCGTGCGGCGGTCCGATTCGGAGAAAACGTGCTCCGAACGACCTGAAACCGCACGGGAACGATAGAAATATTATTCCTGAGATGCAGGAGGAGGCCGCACGTCCATCGGACGTGCGGCACGTCCGATTGTGCCGTTTTCAGCAGCGCGGCGCGCGCTGAAATGGCGCGTTGGGGGGTCAAAACCACCCGAACGACCTCCGAATGCCACGAAACTGTACGACAACATCCGGGGCGTAAATTTTGAAATGGTCGGCCAGACGGCACCTCATTTGGAGGTGCCGTGTGACCGCGGCGGCCGGAACCGCGTTTCCGGCGCCATAAAACACCAAAACGGCGTGCGACGGTCCCATTCGGAGCAAACGTGTTCCGAACGACCTGAAACCGCACGGGAACGATAGAAATATTATTCCTGAGATGTAAGAGGATGCCGCACGTCCATCGGACATGCGGTGCGCGCGGCACGTCCGACTGTGTCGTTTTTAGCAGCGCGGCGCGCGCTAAAATGGCGCGTTGGGGGGTCAAAACCACCCGAACGACCTCCGAATGCCACGAAACCGTACGACAACATCCGGGGCGTGAATTGTGAAATGGTCGGCCAGACGGCACCTCATTCGGAGGTGCCGTGTGACCGCGGCGGCTGGAAACGCGTTTCCGGCGCCGTTAAACACCAAATCGGCGTGCGGCGGACCAATTCGGAGCAAACGTGCTCCGAACGACCTGAAACCGCACGAGAACGATAGAAATATTATTCCTGAGATTTAGGAGGAGTCCGCACGTCCATCGGACGTGCGGTGCGCGCGGCACGTCCGATTGTGGCGTTTTTAGCAGCGCGGCGCGCGCTGAAATGGCGCGTTGGGGAGTCAAAACCACCCGAACGACCTCTGAATGCCACGAAACCGTACGACAACATCCGGGGCATGAATTGTGAAATGGTCGGCCAGACGGCACCTCATTCGGAGGTGCCGTGTGACCGCAGCGGCCGGAAACGCGTTTCCGGCACCGTTAAACACCAAAACGGCGTGCGGCGGTCCGATTCGGAGCAAACGTGCTCCGAACGACCTGAAACCGCACGGGAACAATAGAAATATTATTCCTGAGATGCAGGAGGAGGCCGCACGTCCATCGGACGTGCGGTGCACGCGGCACGTCCGATTGTGTCGTTTTTTGCAGCGTGGCGCACGCTGAAATGGCGCGTTGGGGGGTCAAAACCACCCGAACGACCTCCGAATGCCACGAAACCGTTCGAAAACATCCGGGGTGTGAATTGTGAAATGGTCGGTCAGACAGTACCTCATTCGGAGGTGCCGTGTGACCGCGGCGGCCGGAAACGCGTTTCCGGCGCCGTTAAACACCAAAACGGCGTGCGGCGGTCCCATTCGGAGCAAACGTGCTCCGAACGACCTGAAACCGCACGAGAACGATAGAAATATTATTCCTGAGATGCAGGAGGAGGCCGCACGTCCATCGGACGTGCGGTGCGCGCGGCACGTCCGATTGTGTCGTTTTCAGCAGCGCGGCGCGCGCTGAAATGGCACGTTGGGGGGTCAAAACCACCCGAACGACCTCCGAATGCCACGAAACCGTACGACAACATCCGGGCCGTGAATTGTGAAATGGTCGGCCAGACGGCACCTCATTCGGAGGTGCCGTGTGACCGCGGCGGCCGGAAACGCGTTTCCGGCGCCGTTAAACACCAAAACGGCGT
The DNA here is from genome assembly GCA_963277665.1 of Viscum album. NCBI lineage: Eukaryota > Viridiplantae > Streptophyta > Magnoliopsida > Santalales > Viscaceae > Viscum > Viscum album. The sequence continues at coordinate 1,368,615,725 of OY728138.1, read as the reverse complement.
GCGGCGGTCCGATTCGGAGCAAACGTGCTCCGAACGACCTGAACCTGCACGGGAACGATAGAAATATTATTCCTGAGATGCAGGAGGAGGCCGCACGTCCATCGGACGTGCGGTGCGCGCGGCACGTCCGATTGTGTTGTTTTCAGCAGCGCGGCGCGCGCTGAAATGGCGTGTTGGGGGGTCAAAACCACCCGAACGACCTCCGAATGCCACAAAACCGTACGAAAACATCCGGGGCATGAATTGTGAAATGGTCGGCCAGACGGCACCTCATTCGGAGGTGCCGTGTGACCGCGGCGGCCGGAAACACGTTTCCGGCGCCGTTAAACACCAAAACGGCGTGCGGCGGTCCGATTCGGAGCAAACGTGCTCCGAACGACCTGAAACCGCACGGGAACGATAGAAATATTATTCATGAGATGCAGGAGGAGGCCGAACGTCCATCGGACGTGCGGTGCGCGCGGCACGTCCGATTGTGTCGTTTTCAGCAGCGCGGCGCGCGCTGAAATGGCGCGTTGGGGGGTCAAAACCACCCGAACGACCTCCGAATGCCACGAAACCATACGACAACATCCGGGGCGTGAATTGTGAACTGGTTGGCCAGACGGCACCTCATTCGGAGGTGCCGTGTGACCGCGGCGGCTGGAAACGCGTTTCCGGCGCCGTTAAACACCAAAACGGCGTGCGACGGTCCCATTCGGAGAAAACGTGCTCCGAACGACCTGAAACCGCACGAGAACGATAGAAATATTATTCCTGAGATGCAGGAGGAGGCCGCACATCCATCGGACGTGCAGTGCGCGCGGCACGTCCGATTGTGTCGTTTTCAGCAGCGCGGCGCACGCTGAAATGGCGCGTTGGGGGGTCAAAACCACCCGAACGACCTCCGAATGCCACGAAACCGTACGACAACATCCGGGGCGTGAATTGTGAAATGGTCGGCCAGACGGCACCTCATTCGGAGGTGCCGTGTGACCGCGGCGGCCGGAAACGCGTTTCCGGCGCCGTTAAACACCAAAACGGCGTGTGGCGGTCCGATTCGGAGCAAACGTGCTCCGAACGACCTGAAACCGCACGGGAACGATAGAAATATTATTCCTGAGATGCAGGAGGAGGCCGCACGTCCATCGGACGTGCGGTGCGCGCGGCACGTCCGATTGTGTCGTTTTCAGCAGCGCGGCGCGCGCTGAAATGGCACGTTGGGGGGTCAAAACCACCCGAACGACCTCCGAATGCCACGAAACCGTACGACAACATCCGGGCCGTGAATTGTGAAATGGTCGGCCAGACGGCACCTCATTCGGAGGTGCCGTGTGACCGCGGCGTGCGGCGGTCCGATTCGGAGCAAACGTGCTCCGAACGACCTGAAACCGCACGGGAACGATAGAAATATTATTCCTGAGATGCAGGAGGAGGCCGCACGTCCATCAGACGTGCGGTGCGCGCGGCACGTCCGATTGTGTTGTTTTCAGCAGCGCGGCGCGCGCTGAAATGGCGCGTTGGGGGGTCAAAACCACCCGAACGATCTCCGAATGCCACGAAACCGTACGAAAACATCCGGGGCGTGAATTGTGAAATGGTCGGCCAGACGGCACCTCATTTGGAGGTGCCGTGTGACCGCGGCGGCCGGAAACGCGTTTCCGGCGCCGTTAAACACCAAAACGGCGTGCGGCGGTCCGATTCGGAGCAAACGTGCTCCGAACGACCTGAAACCGCACGGGAACGATAGAAATATTATTCATGAGATGCAGGAGGAGGCCGCAGGTCCATCGGACGTGCGGTGCGCGCGACACGTCCGATTGTGTCGTTTTCAGCAGCGCGGCGCGCGCTGAAATGGCGCGTTGGGGGGTCAAAACCACCCGAACGACCTCCGAATGCCACGAAACCGTACGACAACATCCGGGGCGTGAATTGTGAACTGGTTGGCCAGACGGCACCTCATTCGGAGGTGCCGTGTGACCGCGGCGGCCGGAAACGCGTTTCCGGCGCCGTTAAACACCAAAACGGCGTGCGGCGGTCCCATTCGGAGAAAACGTGCTCCGAACGACCTGAAACCGCACGGTAACGATAGAAATATTATTCCTAAGATGCAGGAGGAGGCCGCACGTCCATCGGACGTGCGGTGCGCGCGGCACGTCCGATTGTGTCGTTTTCAGCAGCGCGGCGCACGCTGAAATGGCGCGTTGGGGGGTCAAAACCACCCGAACGACCTCCGAATGCCACGAAACCGTACGACAATATCCGGGGCGTGAATTGTGAAATGGTAGGCCAGACGGAACCTCATTCGGAGGTGCCGTGTGACCGCGGCGGCCGGAAACGCGTTTCCGGCGCCGTTAAACACCAAAACGGCGTGCGGCGGTCCGATTCGGAGCAAACGTGCTCCGAACGACCTGAAACCGCACGGGAACGATAGAAATATTATTCCTGAGATGCAGGAGGAGGCCGCACGTCCATCGGACATGCGGTGCGCGCGGCACGTCCGATTGTGTCGTTTTCAGCAGCGCGGTGCGCGCTGAAATGGCGCGTTGGGGGGTCAAAACCACCCGAACGACCTCTGAATGCCACGAAACCATAGGACAACATCCGGGGCGTGAATTGTGAAATGTTCGGCCAGACGGAACCTCATTCGGAGGTGCCGTGTGACCGCGGCGGCCGGAAACACGTTTCCGGCGCCGTTAAACACCAAAACGGCGTGCGGCGGTCCCATTCGGAGCAAACGTGCTCCGAACGACCTGAAACCGCACAGGAAAGATAGAAATATTATTCCTGAGATGCAGGAGGAGGCCGCACGTCCATCGGACGTGCGGTGCGCGTGGCACATCCGATTGTGTCGTTTTCAGCAGCGCAGCGCGCGCTGAAATGGCGCGTTGGGGGGTCAAAACCACCCGAACGACCTCCGAATTCCCCGAGACCGTACGACAACATCCGGGGCGTGAATTTTGAAATGGTCGGCCAGACGGAACCTCATTCGGAGGTGCCGTGTGACCGCGGCGGCCGGAAACGCGTTTCCGGCGCCGTTAAACACCAAAACGGCGTGCGACGGTCCCATTCGGAGCAAACGTGCTCCGAACGACCTGAAATGAGATTATTTCTTGAATCGAAGATTTTAAATTATTATAGCACAATGATTTGATATTATATATATATTAAATATATATTAAATATATATTAAAACATTTAAAATATATTATATATATATATATATTTAAAATATTGTATTTAATAGTATATATATGAATATTTTTACACAGATATATATATATATATATATTTATATTCAATTCAATAAAAAAAATTTTAAATTTTTTTTTTTAGAATAGCGACCGCCTATGGCGGTCGCTAAAGGCCTCTAGCGACGAGGCAACAGCGACCGCCAATGGCGGTCGCTGCGCGGCCGCTAAAGCCCTTTAGCGACCGCCAATCGCGGTCGCTAATGGCAATATTTATAGTAGTGGTGTATAGACCACTAATAATTATTAAAATCTTCCATCACATCTTCCCATATGGCCAACGATATAAAAAAATGATTATCGTAACATAATATTCTATTAGTGGAGAATGACCATTCAACCATGGTCTCCATACCATAAAGATAGTCTCTAATTATAAAAAAATCATAATCAAAATGCTCTTCAAAAATAAACATCTCTAGAAGAGAAGATATAAACTTGGAATTGGCCAAGGAACCTCATCCAATAATTCTAAAACCCCAATATGATGATATAAATTAATTTCATTCAATTTTCATGATTATGTTGATTCTTTCATGAACAATATCGTAATATTTCTTCTCAAGATATTATGATAAGAATGCAAGGTACACGATTCTCTAAAATGGTAGTGCTTCCAAATCTTACGTGAATGCATCATTACTGAATATTAAATGTCATGGGTTATATAATTCTTATCGTGTGGCCTAAGATGATGAGATAAATTTGGAATGAAATGATCACCCTTCATAAAAATCCAACCAAATCATAAATATGAGTCAACACATAGGACCACATATCCTTGCTTGTGTAATGGGATATTTTTCAATGGCGGAGTAGTGAAATGATGTTTCATCTTAGAAAAATAATTTTTTTCTAGTTTTCATCACATGAAAACATTACTCTCTTCTGAGTTAGAGTAGTCATCTAAGTAGGAATCATGGCTAAGTCCTTTAAGAACAAGAAATAATACCGCACTAATCCTAAGAAACTATAAAAATTAAAAAAATTCACAGTTTCTCCCATGTCCTAATAGGAATCACTTTTGTAGGATAGATAAATATTCCATAATCTGAAACCTCATGTACCAAGAACATCCCATACCAAATCCATAAATCACATTTATAAATATTGTCATAATGTCTGCAATTTCTCATAAATTCCAAAACTGATCAAAGATGACATGCGTGATCATCATCAGTCATAGAGTAAATGAGGTTGTCATCAAAAAATAATACCAGGAATGTATCAAGGTAATCATGTAATATATTTTTCAATCCATAAATATTGTTGGATCATTGGATAAACCAAATTTAATGACAAGTTACTAATAATGGTCATACCTTCCCAGAATGGTGTTATTGTGATTGTCAGGTTCTATTATTTTATATCGATGATAACCATATAGAAGACCAATCATTGAGAACCATTTTATCAATTTAATTTGATCAGAATAATAATAATTTCATGGAAAGTAATAATTGTTCTTTAATGTGACTCTACTGACTTTTTTATAATCAACACAAAGGCTAATTCAACCATCAACATTCATAGCAATGTGAAATGATAGGGAAGAAGGTGACACACTCAGACATATAAATCCTTTATAAAAAATTCCATCTAGGTCTATCTTAATGAGTTCCATTTAATTTTGTTCCATGTGTAAAGGGGTAGTAGCTTTCATTTTAGTACTATGAAATAAATCAGTAGTCAACTCTACCTCCCATACCAGTGACAAACTAAGGATGTCTAAAGGAATATATCATGGAAATCGATGAAAAATAGAGGGTTATCACCACTAAAAGATTCTCAATATATTCCAAAATAAAACACTAGTATTAATTTATCCAACTATGCATAATAAGGTCTGTCTCTACTCGTCCTTGTGTCTAATTCTCCTTGAATGATATGGAAGTCCCATTATGTGCAATAAACTAGAGCCATTGAAGATAACAATCTATCTGGGAATTGTTGGGTATGAGACAATCCTACCCCAATGTGGAATCAAGAGGTTTCATGTTGAGAACAAAAACAACCTAAGCATGCTCAATATTTGATAATGATAAAACACAATTAGGACTATAGAGACCATTATCTCTCTTTATTCCATGTGGTGTAGTATTATCTATCACATAATATAAATTATTAAAATAATGATTTATATGATTTACAATATGGGATTTAATAAATGAATTAAATAATATAATATTATATAAATTAGTCACTACTATTGAATTTATATTGATGTTACCTCCCATAGTCCATGGACAAAGATCAACTTCCTCTAGAGACTCTTCCACTGCATGAAGAAGCATTGTTATGAATGGTTGTGGCTGGAACCCATTTTGTCATGAAGTATGAGAATGGAAAAAAATTAGGAGGTGAGGACAATCCAATTCCACTATATAGAGTGTAATAGGTATGAATGGACTAATTTATTTTACCTGAGAATCTGTAAGAACCACATACATTGGTTTCATATGTTCAACCCACATTGAGTGACCTCAAAAAAATTTGTATAAAATTAAATGTCTAATGCTGGAAACTACTCGATTTCTCAAAGAACATTGTTATTGATTAATATCATGAGAATTGTCCCAAATCCTCTTAAATTTAGAGGAATTCACAATGCCACATTGGAGAATAAGAAACTCTTTTAAACCAAGACATTTCATCCATATCCATTTCGACCATCAACGATCTATCCATCAAATTATCATGAGAAAGAGGATTGATCAATAAAACATATGAAAGATTTTCATATTGAATTCCCACAAGAATATTTTTATTCTCTACCTTCTCATTTGTTTTTTACTCAATTTAAAACAATAAAATGGAACAAAACTATTTGCATATTCGTTCATGGTCCTTCCAAACTGCTTGAGTTTGTGAAAACTGAAATTCATTGGAAGAAACCACTAATATAGGTGTTGATTCTCCTTTTCATCACATTGTCTAAATGAATGGAAGGGAAAATGACTTAGCACAAATTGATTCTTCCTTTGAAGAAAACATCAAAAATCGACAAAGGCATGAACAAGGCTTCAAATGCATATGGTTCGCGCAAGTTCCATCACTGTCGCGCAAGTATACTTGCGCGCCACCTAATGGTCATGAAAGTGACTTGCGCGCCCTAAAAGATAACCACGCAGGGTCTTCTCCAACCTATAAATAGACCTTGTGCCCCCCCCCCCATTTCGAGGAGGATTTTTTTCCAGAATTCAGATATAGCGCTCAGAATGCCCAAGTCATTTCTTCAGGTCATCAAAACACTTATACGGTAATTCTTTACCTAGAATGGAAGGTCTAAACAGGAGGAGTGAGGTCTATGTATTAGAATTCACTAAAACTTGAGCTCCTAAGTGTTTTACCCTAATAGAAATGAACACACTTGTGCGCCACCCTACTTCTTCACCCTAACTTGTGCGCCATCTTGTGGAAAGCCTCTAGGGATGATTCTAACGGCTTTGACCAAGGATCACCCAAATATTACTCTAAGGGATGAAAATTGCGTAAGTACCCATGTGTCGCGTAGGTATACATGCGTGCCAAGGACTTGCGCGCCCACACAGTACCTGCGCGCCTTCCAGGACTTGTGCACCCCTTCTTTTTTGGGTGCCCTTCTTCCCCATTTAACCCCTCTTATACTGTTCCACCTCTCCTATTCAAGATTCAATATTCAAGAAACTCATCAAAGACATTTATGGCATGTTTTCTTGATTAACTTCCTTATCTAAAAGGAATTCTGTGGAATATCTCTCAAAACCTAGAGATTTACACATCTTTATGCCATTAAAGATTGATATTTAATTCATTCAACCTCATCCTTTAAGATGAGAGAATCTTTAACCTGGGCATCCTTTTCAGGAGTATTCCCCAGTCCAAATTCTCATTTCTGAGGGCATCCTCTTTTGGAGTAAGCCTCATGTCCTCTAATCTGGGCATCCTTCTTAGGAGTAGGCCCCAGTCTTAATGATCCCAAATATGGGCCCCCTTTTCCGGAGTAAGCCCCAGATCCCCTAACCTGGTCCTCCTTTTCAGGAATAAGCCTCAGTCTCAAATATGGGCATCCTCCTCAAGAGTAAGCCCCAAACCATAATTCCTTTAACATGGGCCTCCTTTTCAGGAGTAATCCCCAGTCTCAAATATGGGCCTCCTCCTCAGGAGTAAGCCCCAAGTCCCTTTAATTTTTAAATCCCTTTAATCTAGGCCTCCTTTTTAGGAATAATCCCCACCCATAATTTCTCTTAACTAGTCATAATTCCTTTTGATCTGGACTTCCTTCTCAGTATAAAAAGCCAATCATAAGTCCCCTCCTAACATGGCCATCTGCCTTAGGATCAAGCCCCAAGATTATAGTATCCAAATCTCTATGAAGCACATATACCTTTATGAACCCTATTCATGGATTTCTTCCCTGACGTAAATCTTAATCCCCATCTATTTGGGCAGTCATACATACATAATCCCCACATCATTGCTTGGAACAATTGTCTGGTTTCACCAATACCTCTTGTTTCTCACACCGAGCATGACTCCCGTGAGATTAGAGAGTAAAAGTAATCATGACATCTTCCTTTGAGCCATCAATGATGCAGAAACATCATACTCCCTTACTTGAACTACGTGGGTTCTGATTCCTTTTCCAAAATAAAGGATACATAGGTAGCCCATCAGCGGGTACGATCCCAACTCTGAAATAATCCATGTCCTCCTGAATGACAATAAACGTCATGTGCCCCACTGAGTGGCTTTAAAACTAGTATGTTCATCATAATAACCCAGCGAATTTTATGTATTTTTAAAAATACCATCAACTAAGAATCTCTAACAAATACAGATTATTATTCATCAAAGAAGAACCTCTAATACATATTAAAGATTCTCTGAATTTCATACGTACCAATAATTGATTGTCATACTAAAGGAAATCTCATTTTATAATTGGTAATGTAATAAGGATTCACGAACATTACATAAATCTATAAAGAGAGTCCCGAAGTATACAATAATTCCCCTAAAAAGGTGTGATGAGTCCGAGATCCCATCGTCTCACCCAATGAAAATTCCTAAGTCTCATCAGTCCACAACTAATGAGGGTCTACCTTTGGAAGGTAAGTACAAATGGATATGGAATCATTGGATATTTTCGGTTCTACGAACAAACCTGTTAGAAACTGATTGGAATGTTTTAACCTTCAATCAATGAGGTCATCACCAATTACATAGGGAAACTAAAAATTGTGAACCCGACGTGAATCCTTATCCAAGTTAAAATGATGTTTTTCTTATTTGTTAGGCCCCTATTTAAACTCAATGAGAGGGATAAAAAATCATTGATATATGTGCTCATCCAAAAGATGTAGTTGCTGAATCTATCTTTATTATGTCTGTTATATCAAACAAGAACTCTTTTCCAAGATATTATGCATTTCCAGAATGGCTTCTCTTATGTTCACATCTGTGAATACATCTGCTGTGAAAACTGCTACTGTGAATGCTACTGCTACTACTCCTGCTGGATCATCTTCCACTCTGAGGACGACATCACCTACTTAGCGTCTTCAACGCTGGGTATCAAATGCGCTGGTTAAGGAGTACCATCAACACGGTTCCATTCCAACTCTGTAGGCTGCTCGAAAAGCCCTCCAAATGAGCAATTCACCCTGGTCATCCGGACAGCGATGACCAACGATCAAGATGTAGGTAGTGCTAAATACCATCTCCAACCGTATCAGGTCGTTATCCCCTAAACTCAATCACCATTCACTCCCATATTCTGGGGAGGTGAATGAGCAGGTCCCTCAGAGCTTTAATTCATGGAAGCAGGAGTCCTTCCCAAGGGATCCCATCAACCATCGCTGCCAGACAACTATGGCAGTGCGCCCTCAACAAGATGAGGGTGTCGACTCCAGGAATTCAGCTCAGGTTCCTCGAACCCGAGCAGGAAAGAAGAGTCACCAGAGGCGAAATCCGGTTAATAGTGAGAAGGTTCTCATCTCTTCCATTTCTAGAGAAGTCCACCAACCTAACTTGGTGGAAAGCAACGAGTGGGCACACACACCTACCCGTTTTAAATCTGCTGTCCATCAGACTCGTCTGGCAACATCACACCATTCCCGCTATGAAATTTCGATGGAGTACTATAGGTAGGAACATATACCTATTTATATGTCATCAGCTAGTCATCAAGATCGTCTGAATACATATGATGGATCTCATCAACCACATTTAGAGAAGTACAATCAGCAGGTACATACACCTGCTAGTATTGATCAAGCCTACCAACAGTCTCTCTTGGTAGCACACAGAGAAGTCAATTGGGAAGCTCTGGTGACAAAGAGGAGGCAGACTCAACTCTCTTCCCCCACACTTGAGTACTGTCAGGATTCACTGATAGGAAAATGAGGACAGGAGAAGGCACACACACCTACTCCAAGCACGGAATGGACTTATATCCCCGTTCCATCATCCGAAGTCACGAAGCATATTCTATCAATGGCGAAATAGCAGAATCAAATCCCTGCTCATATTCTGGATGCTTGCCAAGATATTATAATAGATTCAGCAACATCTCAGGGAAAGACACATAAATCTATCCCTACTAGTGGAGTGAAAAATCAACAGTTCACTCTGGAATAGACACACACATCTCTTCCAGTCCAAGAGGGTTGTGGGGCGTATTCCCCCATATCATACGGACAATAAAGTCAGGCACATACACCTGATTTGAGTATAGATCTTCAGCCTAACCTGGAAATCTCTCCTGATCAGGCACATACACCTACTCAGAGCAGCCACTTTCGTCAACAAGTGGTTTCTAAGGCGAGTAAGAAGGAGTCTAAGAAGAAGACCCACCCAGCATAGTCAAGAGAACAAGAGCCAATATGTAACAAGTCCTTGCTCGATGCTGGATTTCTTGAAGCCCTCAGACAGTTATCTGTTGGAATTCAAGATTCTACTCCCTCATTTCCCAATAGCGGGAATATTAATTCTGAAGGTCTTCAATAGACACTTCCTCATGAAGGCTTGCTTCATGACAATTAGTTTGATCTCGAAGTTTCATCTTCAGATGAGAGCTAAAATAACCCTCTGTGTGGCCAAAAGTCCAAGGATCAAGTGATATCATCATTTTTTGTAACCCACCATGGTGGTCCTCCCCATGATGATAAATTTCGCTGTGAAATTCCTCTCCGAAGTAGTGATGCACGTTTCCCGAAAAATGCTCCAGTTGGAAATGTAGTGCCGAGAAAGCCCTATTATATTGAGGCACTTGCAAAGGAGAAACTAGTCATTTCTGATGCTTCATCGCTAGTAGATGAAATACTTTCCCAATCGGAAGATAACACATGGTGTAGGTCATTCTTCGAACCACCCCTAAGTCATGCATCTTTTAGATTGATCAGTGGTTTAGCTACCAATCTTGTTGAACCTGATGAAGCAACAAGGACGCACCAGCTATGGTAAAATCAGGTAGAAAAATCTTCATTGAATGATAAAGAGGAAATACTGAACTTGAGAAAACAACTGCCGAAGTGTGAAGTGCTAGTCATGTTTTGGCCCTTGGATGAATCTCAGAATGACATTCCAGTGATGTTGACAGAAGATGGGATTCATGATCTTCATCTCCACATATGGAAAACTCTTTTTCAGTTGAAAAAGATATTATTATATTATGATTAATATGAAAATAACCTTAAGAGAATAGAAGGGTTACAACGTCAGATTGATTTGGCATATCTATCAGTCTCTCGATATCCAAAGGTTGAAAAGCAGCAGAGAGCCCTTCAGTGTTCATGCCTTGGCGCACTAAGAAGATTGCGCCAGTTAATTTCAAATGCCCCATCTGGTATTCATGTCATAGGATGGGGTGTTCTTGGAGCACTAATTTTCACTGTGCTTTCCAGTCAGCAAAGCCCGCCAAAAATGGTATCATGCAATGTTATTGCCTGTGGCCGGCCACAATAAACTAGCTTTGTTTGTAATCAAAGGCTTTCCCAAGAACATGCTTCAACTATTTCCTCTGAAAATATAGAATACAGAGAACAAGTTGTTGAATTCCTCCTGCATCAAGCAAATGAGAATATTGGAAAGGCCTCTCATATGGAGCGAGCACATCATAAAAGTGCCAGATGTGACAAAAATCATCCAACGGTCTTTCGAGCCAGGTGATAAAAGTGGATACATGTTGATGTATGCAACTAATTTCTGGAATAAGGACCGCATGATCATGAGATATTTTAAGAAAGTCTCAGACATAGCATGTCAAGAGCCACCCATCTTTCTAGAATGGGGAATCTTTTAAACCAACCCTCAGAATCAACAAATAGGATTTGAGGAGTTGAGAAAAGACAGCAGGAACAGCCCCAGTCCACTGGAATGGGGACTTTTTCAAATCATCAATCCCCTCCTTAGTGAAATTCGGTCTTCTCTTGATTGGGGATGAAGCCACAGGAGGAACGAAGAGCCAAATTATCAAGAGATTCCTTCCAAATTACGGTTCGTCAAGAATTTCCTGAGGGATCGAATCAACAAAAGGCAATGTCTCATCAAAGACATGGAAGAAGACAATATCACAGAAATGCTGATAGAAGGGATGCGATGCATTATGCATCAATCAATGTCATCAATGCCATTGTTGCTGATCCACTAGATGAGGCTATCTCAGTGGAATCAGATGAAGTGGTTCTTGCTCAGTAAGTTGTACTCATAGACAGAAATAAAGAAGGTGTGCATTCACGAAATCAGAGGTTTTCCCAGCATCTGGGTGTTCTTTCAAATAACCCACTTCCCCCTCTCCAAAAGGGATCAAACAAGGGGAAGAGAAAGAATGAGGTTACATATCCTTCCTCTGGAGAAGGCCGATCACTCTCACTAGAGCAGTGATTTGTGCAACAGGAGGAAGAAATGAAGGAATTGAGGAGGATGAATGTAGAACTACTTCTGGGTAGTCTTCCTCCTAAGCATTCTGGAGTCAGTCAGCCAAGGGATTTTGTTGCATCTACTGAGATGTATCAAGAATAACCTCCTTTATTAGCACACCCTCACAGGTCTAATCCTATGGGTCAAGTGCAACAACAATTGGTAGTTCTTCCATCGGTTGTAGTACCAACCACCACATCTGCCCAAGATCCAGTCAGTGCACCTATTCAAATTCAAGCTCAAACGGATGTTTCTCAAAAGTTAATAACTAATATTGAGTCATTACCATCTCGGTTAAAAGCTATGGAAGGGAAGCGTGCACAAGTTCCACAATAAAAGAAAGCTTACCATGAATGGGTAGATTCAATCTCTCCGCCATCAAATTTTGGGAACCCTATATTCCCTATTTTCAATGGATCAGGTGACCCTGAACAGCATTTGATTCATTACGTGTCTTGTTGTGATCCTATGATGGGATCTCCAGAGCAGCATGAAGTAGTGAAACTTAGATGGTTCGTGCGAACCTTGTAAGGACCAGCTTTTGTCAGGTATACAAGCTTGAAATCCCTGTCAATTACCAGATGGGAAGATATCTGCCAATGATTTTTTCATCAATTCACCTCATCTATTCCGAAGACAATAGTTTTTGATCATAAAAACTGTATGAAAAGGGAGAATTAAAGGGTCTCAGATTTCATTGCTCACTGGAAGGGATTAACATATTACCTGAGCTTAGCACTCCATCAAGAGGAACTATTGCCAATCTGTGTGGAAAATATGCATGATGAATTACACAACGGTTGATCCCTGTGAAATACTCAGGAGGGTTTCGAGACCTCACTTCAATCACTCAACCAATTTATGATTCTCTTATACAGACTAAGGATAAATCTCATGTAATTCCATCAGCTCCAGGTAGGAGAATGGGTAAATCAGGGACTACTACTGTTGTGCTTAAACAAGCACATGTTCCTGCTTCTACTTCAAAACATTCATGTTCTCAAAGGGCTCCAACTTTTGAGCACCAACAACAAAGGATGTTTCTTAAAGACGATCAAAGAGATCAAAGATGAAAAAAATTTGAGGATCTAAAGATAAAAACATACTCTTTCTGAAATGAACAAGTTCTTGGTTACTTCATTTCATCTCTAGAAAATAATTTGTTTCAGTTGCAAAGGCCCAAAAGGCCAAACAAGGAAGGAGATTAAGACCATCCCAATTATTTCCCCTTTGATCAAATGTTGGGACATCCTATCTAGGAGTGTTTTGTCTTTAAAGACCTCCTGCAAAAGATGGTCAACTTGGTACAAGTCAAATTAAAAGGTTCTTCAACTTAGTTAGCATGTGTTACTGCTACAGTTCCAGAGGAGGAAGGCGATTGAAAAGAAGCTAAAAACAAAAATGCTCAAAAATATGATGACTGGATGGTCAGAAAGAAGATCAACTGAACTCATGTTATTTTGTGAACGCAATTGAAGAAACCAATTGTGCATTATGCCATGAATGTCATAGAAAAACCCTCTTCATCAGAGGGAAAATCCTCAAAGAAACCGCATGATTCAAAGAAAGAAAAAGAATCAGAAGAAGATGAGTATGTGTTAAAGACTAAGTTGTCTTTGACTCAGGAAGACTTCATGAAATCTAAATCATAGCAATGGGCACCAACCCACCAAATGGTACATCCTAAATTGGCTAGTCAGGTAGATTGTTCATCGGATGAAGAGTTAATCTTTAGTTATGTTAATAAGATTCAATTAACAGATCCATATGCCAGTCGTAGTTTCTATTTCGATGAGCCTGAATTCCCTATATCAAACAGAGGAATCAGAGGAAGATCCAGAGGCACAAGATATAGGGGAATACATGTTTCATTCAGAAGCCACTATTCCAATTATACCCCTGATAGAACTATATTTGCAGCAGAAACTCGTGGTAGAGCCCTTCAGCGAGCTCAGCAAGAACAAGCAAGTTCTTCTACCAATAGAAAATTCAGTCCTGGTACAGTTATTCTGGAAGACCGGTTGAATGTTCCATCTTCTTCCCCTCACAAAGTGAATGTATCTAATAATTATAATATTCCAAACCCAGGATTATTACCAACTCCTACCCCGGTACAAGATGCATCAAATTCCAAAGCATCAATTTCCAAGACACCAGCTAAACCACATGTTCCTGTTGGTAAACGCAGACCTCTGGATCAAAAGTATGATGTATTGAAACAACTGGTCCATGTACTAGCCAAGTTATCAATTTTGGATTCTTTCAATCTGTCAAAGGATCTTCTAGAGGCACTCATCGAGGCTTTTTCAAGTACACATGAGTTTGAAACTGAAGTTATTGTAGATGAAGTCTATCATATAGAGAATAATCATGCGGAATGCCATGCAGTGATATCTTTCACAGATGAAGATGAAGATGATGTCGTTCATAGACATATTAGTCCTTCGTACTTATCTGGAAAGGTCAATGGTGTAGAAATCTGAAGAGATATCATTGATAATGGTTCAGGAGTCAATCTCATGCCCATTCGTACACTTCGTCTATTAGGCCTCACAGAATCTGATTTATCTCCTTCAACTATGATGTTACAAGGATATGATAAAAATGAATAAGAACCACTGGACGAAGTTACACTCAGAAATCAGTTTGGAGATCTTGTATCCAATTCATATTTCATGGTTGTTGATCAAGACTCATCATCAACACGTGGCTATCAACATGGAAGACCCTGGCTATATCAACATATGGATATCCCTTCATCATACCATCAATGTATCAAATATTGTTTCGATGGTCAAGTTGGGACATTATATGGTGATAAGGCCCCATTCAAGACATGTGAGTCTCAGTACATTGAGGCGGAATTCTATCACATGAATGAAAGGGATAAATCCACAAAAAAGGAGATTACCAAAGTTAATGCTCCATATGGGTTGGAGAAGATTCTAGTAAATCCAGTTGCGCATGTGAGTACATATTATGTGTTTCCTATCAGAAGAATTGACAGGATAGACCCAAATCAAAATACCCTTATGGAAAGATCCATAATTTCAATTACGGAAATCAAGACAGACAACATGGGAGAAATGGGTGATCCTCCAAGAAGTGATGAAAGCCAACATGTTGATGTCTTCATTTCATCTGCTGAAATCCAACAAGTCTATATTTCACCAATCAGGCCAGAAGATGTTATAGCAACATCGGAGGTGAAAAATGATGTTGATTCTCAATCCATCATCCCCTCTTTATTTCCCAAGGAAGACCCTTCATTATCAATTGGATCATAAATGGAATCTTCTTCTTCAAGATGTTCAAATTTTGACATCTCTTCTGATCATTAAAATTCTACTTCATTATCTACTATGCAAGTAGAAATGGAAGAAATAACACATGTTAAAGAAGAAGTGGAAGATCTCAGATATGTTCCTCCAGCATTTGAAGAGCGTGTCTCTACCACTGTGGATGAACTCAGATAAATAAATCTGGGTACAAAAGAAGATACACACCCCACTTTAATCAGTGTGGCCATGACTCTTGAAGAATAAGAGATGTATATTTCCTTTTTAAAGCAAAACTGAGACATATTTTCTTGGAACTATACATAGATGCCTGAGCTTGATCCTGATGTTGCTACTCATCATTTGGGTTTACCAGAAGAACATCGAGGATTTAAGAAAGCTGGAAGATGAAAACACCCAAATAATGCTTCCAAAATTGATGCTGAGGTGAATAAGCTTATCAAAGCTAACTTCGTTAGAGAAGTTCAATATCCCAAGTGGTTGACTAATATTGTTCTTGTAAGGATAAAGAATGAACAAATTAGATTTTGCATCGATTTCAGAGATCATAATCGGCATTGTCCTAAGGATGATTTCCCAGTTCTGATTACAGAACTTTTAATTGATGAAATAGCTGGCTATGAAGTACTTCCCTTCATGGATGGATATTTCAGATATAATCAAATTTGAATGGCCCCAGAAGATGAGAAATCCACAGCCTTCAGAGCCCCTCAGGGAGTGTATTGCTACCGGGTAATTCCCTTTGGCTTAAAGAATACAGGCGCAACATATCAGCGTTCCATGCATCATATCTTCAAACCCTTTCTTGGGATGTTTGTTGAATGCTATGTAGACGATTTTGTGGTTAAATCCAAACAGCGTTCTAATCACTTGTCTGATTTGGAAGTCATATTCCGCATGTTTCGACAACATAATTTGAAGATAAACCCCTTAAAATTTTCTTTTGGGGTAACCTCAGGAACATTTCTTGGCATTGTTGTATGCCATCATGGTATTGAAGTCGATCCTGAGAAGACAAAGTCAATCCTTAGTATGTCACCTCTTCATAATTTGAAATAATTAAGAGGATTTCAAGGACACATAGCATATATTCGGCATTTCATTTCCAATTTGGCTGGAAAAAGTTTACCCCTCACCAAATTGTTGAAGAAGGGAGTCACTTACCAGTGGACTGAAGAATGTCAAGAAGCAATCGATATTCTCAAGAAATACCTCTTGAGTCCACTGGTACTCATGCCACCTGTTGAAGGAAGACCACTTATCCTCTACGTGATAGCTTTAGAGAGATCATTGGGTGCCTTTATTGATCAGAAGAATGATGCTGGGAATGAAAACATCCTCTTCTACCTCAGTCAGACTATGCTTAAAGTAGAAACCCGGTATTCAAATATTGAGAAGTGCTGCCTTGAATTAATCATTGTAGTTCAGAAGTTGAGACACGGCCTGCAACATCATGAGGTCCAATTGGTATCTCACCATAACCCGATCAAATTAATCCTTAGTCGTCCAATGCTTACAGGACGTCTGGCAAGGTGGGAAGTTATTTTGCAACGATTCGACATTTAGTATGTGTCTGAAAAGTCAATAAAGGGAAAATATCTTTCTGATTTCCTAGATGAACACCCTTCATTGGAAGACACATCTTTAGATATTGAACTTCCTGATGAGGAATTCTTCTCTATTCAAGATATTCCTCATGCGTGGGAAATGTATTTTGATGGTGCTTCCAAAATTTCAACAGGGGGGAAAATGGAAAATCTTAAATTCAACAAAGTTGGCTTAGGAATTGTGCTCATTTCTCCAGAAAAGACAGTGTTACCTTATTCCTTATTATTATGGGAAGGTGGTACCAATAATGAATCAGAATACCATGGTCTAATCGTAGGCTTAGAATTGGCTCTTCAAGAACAAGTGAATCACATAAGGTGAAAGGTGATTCATACCCAGTAATCAAACAAGTCAATTGGGATTATGCCATCAGAAAAGAAGAACTAATGCTATTGTATGATTATTTCACAGAGTTTATGGAGGAATTCCCTTCGGAACCGACATTTTATTATTTCCCAAGATCACAAAATTCTCAAGCTGCTGCACTGGCTAATATAACCACAGCTCTAGCAGATCCAAATCGGGACAAGACAACCATCAATATTTCCCACCGTCGTGGAATTTCCCCTTATGTTCGAATAAAAATGGAGGAGATTAATGAAATTACTCACATTCCTGAACCGTATGGTCATACTATAGGATGGATGTCACTTATCAGGGAATAACTTAAAAATGGTACACTTCCTCCTGATAGAGCTGGGAAAGAAAAAATCCAACGACGTGTGGTCAATTTTACTCTTTTTGATAGCCCAGATCACCTAGAGAAAATTCTCTACAAAGTGGTTTTGATGGAGTTCTCTTCAGATGCATTGATGGTGAAGAGACAATGGCTGTCATGAAAGAAGTGCATGAAGGAATCTGTGGTTCCCACCAGTCTGGACAGAGAATTTTTTATCCGATTCAAAGGCTTGGATACTTTTGGCCTTCAATGATACAAGATTGTGTTGGTTTCATAAAGAAGTGTCAGTCATGCCAAGTACATGCCAAATTCATTCATCAACCTCTAGAGTTGATTCATATAGCTAACTACTCGTGGCCATTTTCCACATAGGGAATGGATGTGGTGGTACCTTACCCTTCAGCTACGACCAAGCGGTTTAAGTATATTCTTAATACTACTAATTTCTTTTCCAAATGGGAAGAGGAAATACCACTTAAGGAAGTTATTTCTAAATGCATTGTTAGCTTCATCAAGTCTAACATCATTACCAGATTTGGTGTCCCTCCTACCATATTGAGAGACAATGGCACAAACATCTGTTCATCCGAGGTGACGAAATTGTATCATGAATACAACATCAAATCTAACCATTCATCTCAGTATCATGCAGCGGCCAATGTACAGATAAAAGCTTTCAACAAGACTCTATCAAATATACTAAAAATTATGGTGGATAAAGATAATAAATCATGGCCTGATAAACTCTTTCATGCTTTATGGGCTTATCGGACTACCACCCACAATGCAACTCGGTCAGCTCCATATTCACTGGTATGTAGAACAGAAGCCATCTTTCCCATTGATATTCAATTGCCTTCACTGAGAGTAGCCATTTGTGATCAGTCATCTATATATGAAGAATCTCAAAAGCGATTGAATGAATAGGAATGGTTAGATGATAAATGATTGTGCACTTTGCACCACTTGGAAGTCTATCAGAATCAAATAGCACGAGCTTTCAAAAAAAAAATTCGTCTTCGTTCATTCACTCAGGGAGAATTGGTATTAGTTTTCAGACCTCCAATGATACCAATAAAGAAACCTCCCAATCTTGAGCCAAAATGGGAAGGACCTTACTCAATACATAAGGACTACTCCAATGGAGCTTATTCATTAATCTTGATTGATGGAGAACTCATCAATACTCCAACCAATGCAATATTTTTGAAGAGTTATTTTTTATAAACACAAAATATATCTTAAATGGTCGGGTATGACCATAAAATAGACCACCATCCAACAAGAAATTAAACTTCATAACCAACGGTCCATGCATATGACGTTAAACTGCATCATCCACGGTCCATACATATGAACTTATACTATTTGTGTTACTTTCGTCCCAAACGACGTTAAACTATTAAAAAGATCCCTAATTCGTCCAACATGACGTTAAATGGTGTACTTTTTTGTCCTTACTACATGACATTAAACTACATAGTCCTCTTTTTTGTCAAACATGACATTAAACTATGTTGTCCCCATCGTCCTAACGACATGACACTAAAATGTACAAAAAGTCCTTTGATACGTCCTACATGGCATTAAATTGTACTTTGTCCCTACTACATGAAACTAAACTATGCCTCACTTGTAGTCATAACTACAAGACTTTAAACTGCATAGTACCTTTATATGTCCTCCATGACATTAAATTTTGCATCGTTGAGGTTATTGTTACCTCTTGTTTCTCACAACGAGTATGACTCAAGTGAGTTTAGATCAAACATCAACAATAACACTCTCTCTGGGATACTAACCATGTGTAAGTCCCAACACCATCATTTTTTAGGTCATTATCCCCAAGAACAACTTGATCATTAATTCATTCTTTAATTGAACTACACAGACTTTGATCCTTGCCTTCTAGGCTGGGTATGTAGGAAACCTCCCAATGTTAAAGCCCCAAATCGATCCCTTTACATCGGTTCACCTCCATCCCATACGATGTTGATTCATGAAACCGCCCCTAGAGTCAATATCTTTACATTGATTCACTGTTGTCCTTGCTATACGATGTTAAACTATACAATACTTTTTTCCAGTATGACAATAAACTATAACATTTTTTGATAACCTCACTTGAGAGGGGATCATTATTTACATTGATTATAAATCATGTTTTATTTCAAAGACTACATGCATACATGGGAATGCCCAAACCATTTAGATTGGGTTAATCCTTCATTTAACTAAAGTCCCCTTTCACCCTTCACATGTACGAACCAAATTTTTATAGAGGGTATTTCTAGAACTATGTGGGCTTGATTCCCATCCTTATGGGATATATAAGAACATTCAAGTGTCCCTCGAATCCAGCCCCATGTCTTTTGGGCCTAACGCCAAATTTCACTTTCAGTCCCTTGGCTAAAAAGTCCCCATGAAATCAGACACTGTGTATTTCTTATACTGTACCAAGATATATGACCCTAAAAAAAGATCTCCATTCCATTTGTCCCACACGATGTTAAACTATAGTTAAAGAACAACGTATGGCTTGATTCCCATCCTTATGGGATACGTAGTGAAGTCCAACATTTCCATTCAAGACCCAACCACAACATGATTATGGTTATCATTGATCCATGTATCTCTACATACATTGGACAATACCCATATTTATGTGTAATAATCCTAACATTAAATATTTTCAGATCATCATAACCCTTTTCATCTTAACACTTAATCACAAAAGGCCTCAAATTCTGAGAGTTCTTTTTCCTGACCATGCAGCACGTGCCCTTAGGCGGCCTTGCATAAACAGTCTACATAACAGAGTTGTTAGCCAAAAGATGATACTATTTGACTATGCAGTCAATTCCCTTAGGTGGCCCTGCATAATTCAACCCCCTAACGGGTTTGTTAAATACTTGTAACTTCATTCTTGTGATGAAAGCATCTTTTGTCCTTATTTTTCTTAATGAAAATATGTAGGGATCCGCAAAAATAGCCATTCTTAACATACTTGTCCCATATCCTATCTATTGATCTGAAAGTATTCAAGTCTATGGTTTATATTATCCTTCCCTACGTTTGGGTCAGACCTTCGTAGGAGTGATATTCATCTAGTTCTCCGATAATATTGTTTGGAAATATCTTATCCATATTCAAGTACCTCTTTCCATAAAGAAAACTCTATAATTTGGAAAATGTGAATCTTCATAAACATTCACCGGATTTTTAGCACTAGGAAAGTAAATTTCAGAGGCTTCTTTAGCTTGACTATGTAGCACGTGCCCTTAGGCGTCCTTGCAGAAACAGTTTACCTAACAAACTTGTTATCCAAAAGATGATTTTTATTTGACTATGCAGCCAATTTCCTTAGGTGGCCCTTCATAATTCAACCCCCTAACTGGTTTGTTAAATAATGGTGACTTCATTCATGGAAAATATTTTTTCTAATGACTTTTAGATTTTTTTACATATCATTCCTCAGATTCAAATATTCTTAAGTCATAGTTTACATATTTTTTCCCTCATACATGAGTATGGTAATATGTTTTCAGATAAATTTTCAAGGAATTGAGTCAATTTTAATCCATTTTGGTCAAATCAATTTTGACCTTAAACATTAGACACTTTATGTCTGACATGCATGACTTTAAACTTCTCACAAAAGACAAAGGAACTCTGAATAAAAGTCAAGTTCCAGCTCAATAAACATACATTTTTTATGATTTAGGTAATATTGAGAAATTAATATATTCAATGTTTGTAGGGTTATTTACATTAATTCTAGTAAAAATCAAACTATGCTTATAATTCCTATTGGATTAGGTAAAATTTAAAGCAAGTAGCAGAAAAATAGGTGCAGAAATGATTATAGGTGAAAAAGTTCTTCAGTTGATGCACAAGAATTAGAAGGACATCCACAGATTGGAGTCTCTTCTCCTTTTTAAAAAATTAAAAGAGGTTGTCAACATAAGTCTTCAATTGATGAACCACATCTCGAGCTTCATCAGCAGCTACATGAACCTAATGCACTCGACCAACATCACTCTTTTCGGCCTGATGGAGTGATTTCTTGGCATCCACAATGGCTTTCATACCATTCGTTTGAGCTCCCTCCAATTAATTATTGAGTTGGTCAAGTTCCCCAGTAACAGTATCTAACTGTTACTGAAGTTGCATCTTCTGAACGACTTTATCATTGATCTTATTCTTCAAATCCTTCATCTTGGCAGCATAGTCAGCTTCATCTCGGGATACCACATCCTCAAATTCGCCGATGTTGACTGACAGTTTCACCATGGTAAGGTCTTCGTGACACTTTTTCTTTTGCTCCCTCCTGAAGATGACTTGTTTCACTGTGGTATGGATCTCGTGGTATCCAAAACCACCAAGTCCTAGAATGATAAAATGGGATGAAAATCAAGGGATCTATGATGATAGATTTTCTAAAGGAACCATAGATATGATTTTCCATATATTGTTCCATGCCTTGCGTCGTGAGAAGTTGAGCGCCTTAAGCACCTCTCGGTCAGATTCAACATCATCATCACAGGGGGCATGTAATCTGGGATTAATACACTTAAGGAAGTGCCCTGTTCTGCTTCTTCCCCCCTGACCCTGGATGCTTCACCTTCTACTACTGTTTGGACGGAAGTTGAGACCTCACCTCCAGTTCTAACCATTGAAGTTGATAGCCATGTTTGATCATTTAAAATTATGGTTAGTTTCATAGAATAATGGATGTTGGATGTCTATCTTGAAAACATGGTACTATCATTACCTAACAGTAGAGCAGTAGCTTGAGAAGACTCCTCCCCATCATTCCCAGTTTCAACAGGATCATCAAGTTGGGTCTCAGGAGGTTTTTGTGGGTTTAGCTCCACTTGAGCTATTGTTTATGCAATGGTAGGTTTGACATCAATGTCCACACCCTCTTCAGGCATTGGAAGTTCAACAGCTTCTTGGGATGGAACTGCATATTATTATCAGTCATGATTAGAAGTGTAAATTATAAGAAAATTTATTGGGTGATGGATAACACTCACACCCAAGGTCTTTTAAATCACATGATAACTTTGCATGATCATAAAATTATTCAAAACACATTCCACGATTCATCATCTCATCCAATGATATTTCCGAATCCTGGTTAGTCTCACCGGTGGGAGCATTTAATGTGTCCTCTTGGCGACCCTCATTCTGAGGCCCCTGACCCTGGATAGCTTCTTCAGGAAGGATGGAAGATTCAGTTGTTACAGCCGCCAATGATTCTGGTACAGGTTCCTCTCTACTTGTAGTAGCAGCAGGAGCGGTACTGGGAATAGATGTTGGCTCTTTTTTAGAAGCATCAAAGTCAACCTAAATTTGCATTTGTTCCACAACACCCTCCATGGTCCATAAAGAAGGATCAACCCTTTCCATCAGAGGGAAAATTGAATAATCCCATGCAATCATAAGGAAAGTGAGCAATCTTTTTCATTGTTTAAAATTCATGATTATCTGAAGGACTTACCACTAATGATAAAGCGTTTAGAGGTGGACTTCCTCCTTCTTCGCCTTTGTCCATTTGGATTTTTAGGAGTATCAGCAGTCTCCCTTATTGGAACATGAATTGGCGAAAGGAAGGCTATGTCCAACTCTTCATTCATGGCCTGCTGACCTAGAGATATATCACCCAATTCGCGAGGAGAGTAAGAAGTAGCTCCGATGGCAGTCCCACCAGGGCTATACTATGGAGAAGGAACCTCAGTTCCATTCTTTTCAAGCTGCAAGATAAAGAAAAAATCTTCCTTAAGTAACCAAACATCAACTGGAATCAACTTGAAAATAAAATAAGGAAATAAAACATACATCTTCAAGAGCCACATAATCATGCCACTCTTTATCTCCAGAACCACCAGCCCCCTCAGTGGAGACATGATCAATCATTTCCTTCACCTGCCTGGTGACAGGAACAGAATCATCAGTGGCATATATGAGCATTTCCATCTCTCTGATGTAATAACGCACTTCATTGGGGTTATCCTCGTATTAGAAATCTGTTGAAGCCAGAAGACTCCCTATTCCAAAAATTTGTAGACCCTCACACAAATCCAGCCAGGAGGTCTTAGTACCTCAGTATAAACTCCGCCTTGTCTGGACAGCCTCTGGTCTTAGATATGAAGGTTGCGAGGAAAGTCCTACAATCATTGACATCAGTTTCGTCCCTACTCCTATCACTAAAGATAAATAATAAGAAAATATGACTTATTGCTTTATAATGTAGTAGTGATTAAATTACCACAATCAAGTAACTCACCACGAGTTGATGGAGTATGACTCTTTATTCTAACCAGAGGATTATATTGGGCACGAGGCCACTTTTCCACTTGTTGTACCTCATCATCCCCATCAAGGGAATCCGGTGAATCAGTCCTAGAGGAGGAATCTGGTGAATCAGCTTCAGGTGAATAAACATCACCTTCACGAGGAAGGGTTTCCTTCTCTACAGTCCTCTTCCTTTTCCCCACTTGATAAAATTGGTGATTCAGCACCCATTTGGGATATGATGCTATCCAGTGCTCAGCATACCATGTAGTCAGGTTATGTGCCACTTTTTCAACTGGTAGATCAAGAACCGCCCCAGTCTTCTCCCTAGATGTCAGCAACCACAGTTGTCGAGCAACCATCAGATTTTGACCTAACCTGATATGTACTGAGTGAGATACAACAACCTGTTGTATAAACTTGAATTTATGTGAAAATCTATATGTAGCATATGCCTCACATATAATTTCTCTGTCAATCCTGGAAACTAGCACACCATCTCTACAAGCTAGCATGTATGCCCTTAGATCCAAGGTGGTTGTTCCATCATCAATAAACCGCCTGGTTGGAAGATTTCCATAGGGAGGGAAGTTGAATTCCTTAAACATTCTCATCCTCACTTTCATGTCATATGAATTAATTTCTAATGGAGTAACCCCATAGAATTCTTGCACTGACGGCCTGAAAGATCTTCCAGGACATTTCAATCCATTCTGTACATTGTAAGTCCAGAAGTGAGTGGCGATCCATCCGCATAAAACTTGGAATGGTCCCACTATTATTAAAGGAGATTTACCCATGAACACATAAAGTAAACTCTTGTGAATATTTTATAAAATGGGGGTAGCCAACCCAACCATTTTTCCCTCAGACAACTTTGCCAAAATAACGAAGGTCTCTACCCTGACGCCTCCCTTCGAGTTCCTGACTGGCAAGAGATAAATGCTGAGCCACAAAACCAAGAAGCCCGCCAGACGAGTCTTCTTCTGGATCCATTGATTCACTTCATATACCCACTTCTTGAACTCTCCTGCTTCTAGATTTGGCTAGAATGTTCCAGGAGCACCCCTCTTCTCAGGTTTGGGGCAGGGGGCAGGACATTTGGGCCTCTTATACTTGGATTTATTTTTCTGGGATTCTTTCTCCTTCGTATCCTTCTCCTTTGGAACCTTCTCTTTCTTCTCAATAATAAATATATTCATCAAGTCCTCTGGATGAATATAATTTCTAGAATGAGTTAACGAGGTCTCTAAAATCTTGAGCCTGTGGAAGATCTTAAATAATTCCCAAGCTAAAGCAGGAGTCTTCTCTGAATCATTCGAAGTCACCTTGGGTGGAATTAATTTATCATACATGTCACCCAAAATAAGAGCCCCTGAGATCTTGTAGACATCCCACAAACTGATACCTACTTCTCCATGATTCAGATGGAAATAATTAGTTTCTGGGCTCCAGTGGATGAGTATCTCAAGAACAATGTTATCATGTATGTAAAAATAAGTTTGCTCAACCCAAACAGCTTCTTATATCGCAAATCATTTCAAATACTTGACAAAATATTCATAGGTTTGTCACACCCAGTATGCCCACATCCAAGTTGGCTTTACACCTCCCCCAGGACAGTAGTCCCAACTTTTCTTCCAGCCTTTGGATTGATCCATCTGAGCATTTTGGAAGATTGAAGGATGACAATGTGGTCACAGATCAGGCTTATGAGGTTTCAGATCTGGCATACAAGGAATATGATGCATCATGTGGTCCTTATCCACTGTTCCAGCACTTATAAATACTTCTCCACATGAGATATTTTCTAAAGCAAATTTGGTATAATTATGAAACCACGATAATGGGAGAAAGTTTTTTACTTCTGGAATAGTAACTTCTCGTAGAAGACTATAGCCATACAAAAGAAATTACATGCTTTGGTGGAAGTCACGGCGATATATTTTCAGATACATAGCCAAATTCAGAAGAGTGCTACTTTTGACGGTATAATAATCGTGGCCAGTGATGTTCATCATATCACCAATCCGCTTTCTAGCCAGTTCATCAGCTCTTCTGGTTCTAAGATCCATTTGATTCTGCACAAAAGTTGAATAAATTAACTCTTTAATAAGTTGGTTTTTCATAAAAAAAATTGAATGAATTTTCAGAAAAATGGAAAATGCATTAAGGCACGCAAGAAGAAACATGTCGCGCAATTATGGATGTGTTGCAAGTGTTCATGTGATGCGCATGTTTTTGGCGCGAAAGTATCACCGTGAAAGTCCTATTACCTTGACAGTAGTGCGACAACAAAAAAATAGCGGAAAACGAGCAACTTACATGGTGAAGGGGACCTGCACGGAGAGAGCTCGAAAATCCGAAAATCAGATGCTATGCATGGAAAATGACCGCATATTTATAGGCCTGGATTCCCACCTACACGCCTACCACTAGCATGCTCCATCCAGGATGCTCCAGCCCTGCGCGACTCGCTCCTGCGTGACTCACACCTGTGTGCCTCTTTCCCATTGGTTTTCTTGTTTTCCTCAGAGTCACATCCTTATTATTTCGGATCCAACTCTGAGGGGGGACATTTGTTGACACTGCTTTTCATCACATTATCTAAAACAGTGGAAAGTGAAATTACTTAGCACAAATTGATTCATCATTTGAAGAAAACATAAAAAATCGACAAAGGCCTGAACAAGGCTTCAATTGCACAAGGGACTCACAAGTTCCATCACTGTCGCGCAAGTATACGTGTACACCACCGAATGTTCGCGCAAGTGAGTTGCACGCCCTAAAAGATAACTGCCTGGGGTCTTCTCCAGCCTATAAATAAACCCAGTGGGCCCCTCATTTCGAGGAGGAATTTTTTCCATAATTCAGATACAGAGCTCTGAACGCCCATGTCTCATCTTCAGGTCTTCTGAACACTTCTAAGGTAATTCTTTACCTAGAATGTAAGGTATAAACATGAGGATTATTGTCTATGTGTTATAATTCACTAACACTTGAGCGCCTAAGTTTTTTACCATTAAGAGAAATGATCACACTTGCGCGTCACCCTACTTCTTCACCATAAATTGTGCACCATCTTTTGGAAAGCCTCTAGAGATGATTCTAAAGTTTTTGATCAAGGATCCCCCAAATATTACTCTAAGGGATGAAAATCGCGCAAGTAACCATGTGCCGCGCAGGTATACCGGTGCGAACAGGACATGCACGCCCACGTTGTACCTGCACGCCTGCCGGGAATTGCGCGCCCCTACCTTTTTGGGTGCCCTTCTTTCCCATTTAACCCCTCTTATACCATTCCGCCTCTAATATTCAGGATTCAGTATTCAAGACACACTTCAAATCCATTTATGGCATGTTTTCTTGATTAACATCCTTATCTAAAAGGAATTCCGTGGAAGATATCTCAAAAACATGTGATTTACACATATTTATGTCACTAAAGATTGATATTTAATTCATTAAACCTCATCCTTTAAGATGAGAGAATCCTTAACCTGGGCCTCCTTTTCAGGAGTAAGCCCCGGTCCAAATTCTCATTATTGTGGGCATCCTTTTTAGTAGTAAGACCCAAGTCCTCAAATCAAGGCATCCTCCTTAGGAGTAAGCCCCAGTCTTAAAGTTCCCAAATATGGGCCTCCTTTTTAGGATTAATCCCCAGATCGCCTAACCTGGGCCTCATTTTCAGGAATAAGCCTCAGTCTCAAATATGGGAATCCTCCTCATGAGTAGGCCCTAAACCATAATTCCTTTAACCTGGGCCTCTTTTTCAGGAGTAAGACCCAGTCTGAAATATGGGCCTCCTCCTCAAGAGTAAGCACCATGTCCCTATAATTTTCAAATCCATTTAATCTGGGTCTCCTCCTTAGGAATAATCCCCAGCCATAATTTCTCTTAACCAGTCATAATTTCTTTTTGATCTGGGCTTCCTTCTCAGGAGTAAAACCCAATCATAAGTCCCCTCCTAACATGGGCATATTCCTTAGGAGTAAGCCCCAAGACTAGAGTATCCAAATCTCAATGAAGCACATATACCATTATGGACCCTGTTCATGGATTTCTTCCCTAACTTAATTCTTATTCCTCATCTATTTGGGCAGTCATACATACATAATCCCCACATCATTGCATGGCACAATTGTCTGGTTTCACCAATACCTCTTGTTTCTCACACCGAGCATGACTCATGTAAGGTTAGAGCGTAAACGAAATTATGAAATATTCCTTTGAGCCATCAATCATGCAGAAACATCATACTCTCTTACTCGAACTATGTGGGTTTTGTTTCCTTTTCTAAAGCCAAGGATACGTAGGTAGCCCATCAGTGGGTACAATCCCAACTCTCAAATAATCCATGTCCTCATGAATGACAATAAAATTCATGTGCCCCACTGAGTGGCTTTAAAACCAGTATGGTCATCATAATGACCAAGGGACTTTTACATATTTTTAATGATACCATCAACTAAGAATCTCTAATAAATACTAATGATTCTTCATCGATGAAGAACCTAAAATACATATAAATGATTCTCTGAATTTCCTACGTACCAATCATTGATTTTCAGACAAAAGGAAAGCTCATTTTATACTTTTTAATTTAATAAGGATTCATGAACATAACTTAAATATATAAAGAGATTCCCAGAGTAGACAATAATTCCCATAAAAAAGGTGTAATGATTCAGACCTCCCATCCTCTCAACCAATGAAAATTCCTAAGCCTCATCCGTCCACAAATAATGAGCACCTAACTATGGAAAGTATGTCCAAATGGATATGGTATCATTTGATGTTTCCAGTTCTACTAACAAACCCATTAGAAAACGATTGTAATGTTTTAACCTTTAATCAACGAGGTCATCCCCAATTCTAGAGGGAAACGATAGGATATAAAAATTACATTAAAATATAATTGATATAATTAAATTATATGAAATATTTCACTTTCATCATCACCATTATGTCCCACAATTTCCTACTTTTTACCTCCAATATAAATGTGGCGCACATCACCTTGATTTCATCATGTGTCTCCAAGAAGTAAAATAAACACACAATCATGTTCAACCATTCCTTGTACTCATAATGATAATTGGATCCAATGAATTATTGTGTATTTTGGGGAATGACCTCTTATGTATGATTCCATAAATAATCCTTATCTTTTTCCCCAATTGGATCCTGAACATTAGATGGTGTGGGTGAATATCCCAAAGCATGGATAATACACAAAATAACCCCAACTAGACTTGAGTCACGATTGGATTTTCTCACTATGGTCTATATTTTTCTTCCTCCTATATTAAATACACATTTCTAATCATAGTCATGATCCTAAAAACAATTTCATACACTATTGCAGTCATTATATAAACAGTCATACAGAGAAGAAAGGTGGAATTTGTCCCAACTGATATATAACCACTATTTTGATTTCATAATATCCAAATAAAAAACAAATAAATACAATTACGAATCATCATTGATACTTTCCCAAACCACCCATAGTGACTTATGGTTCACTAAAATGAGAGCTAGACCAGAACTCAATCATAGCTACCTCCTATATCCTGGGAAGAAAACACAACTATATATTAAAACTGATGTAATATGCCTAAAATAAACCTTATATACAACTATTTCACAAACCATCTGAAATAACCTGGTACTTAGATAACCAAGCTAGTCCTAACATAGCTATAAGGGAGTTCCAAATCCCTGTGTATTGGTGAAAACACCTAGCATCAAAAAATTTAAAAGTGGGAATGAATTTTCCACAAACAGAGTGGAAGAAAATGATACAAACCTATATTAATACCTGAAAAAATCAACACAAAAAACTATTATATTAGTAAAACAGGTATGGGAAAATAAGGGAACATAAAAATGTACGATAAAATAGGATAACAACCCATGTACCAGTGTAAGATGCTCTCCAACCCAAGGATCCACAACTGTAACCACTTCTATTTGGAACTTTAGCCCTACTCGAACCTAGAAAGAGATAGTCTACATACACACAAAGGCATAGGTAGGATGTGACATTAAACCCCAGTACGGTCTCAGCAAAGATTCCATAATAAGATTCCTCTTTTAACTATTCAAATAAATAATTAAATATAAAAATAAAGTATAATAACATTTCAAAAGCATATCTAAAACAAATCATGCTTTACATTTGATGTGATTAAAATAAATTAATCAAATGGATTAATAAAAATTTTATGTAAATTAGTTTATATAAATTCACATGGAGTGTGTAAAATATTTTAATATAATGGAATTTATTTCAAAATAATCATTAGTGAGAAACACAGTCATCTTATAAGAGGTATAATAGGTCTAGGTTATGGGATCATAAGACACTTGTATAATGAAAAATCCAATGTCCACACACATACCTTTGACACGGGTCAAAGAAGACTAAGAAATATTTTATTGAAGATAAGATAATTCAATATTATTAGTTTAGATTCATAAAACATAAATATGGTGATAGTTATTTCACATCATAGTGTGTATGTCCCTAATAAGTCACTAAATAAATTGACATTCATATTCTTTAACAAAATTCAATAATAGGAAATTTATTTCAAAACATTTTAAAATTAAATTCCACCCATTTACCAATTCAATTTTCCAATGTTCCATTTAGACAACCAATACATAGTGTTTTAATTAAATCATACTTTTTACAGGATAATATCAATGTGTTTCTATCAAAAAAATTATCCGTTTTTCATAAAAGAAAAAAATGAAATCAATTTCAAAAAATAATTATCAAAATTTTAATTTCAAAATTAAATTTAAAAAATTTAATATTTCCAAATTCCCATCCAATTTCACAACACAACACAATTCTTAGAAATTAGGTGTTTTTCAAATGTTCAAAATAATTCAATTCAAATCCCCAATTCAATGTAATTGGGTTTTTAATGAACCAAATAAATGGAGTTGCATTAAAAAATAATTAAATCACAATATTTAGGTTTAATAAAATCAACCGACATAGATGGATCCACATACATCAGGATCACAGAATCTGGAAACACTCAACTTAAATGGGAAACTCAAACGATGAATGTTGGAAACAATGATACTAGAATAAAACCTATATTCAAGATATAAAATAAGGTTGAATATATGTTCCAATAACATTGAGTTCAATTATACACTATGATTGATAGAATAATAGAGTGTGACAAAGAGAATAGGAAGAGGAATATTATTGGGAGAGTAAAAAATGATGCTACACTAATTTAGAGCGACCTTTTAAGGAGATTATAAAAGTTAAAATTTACCTTTGAGATCCCTAAATAAAATGGAAATTGATATGGGTCATGTTATGTATGAGAGTGGTCCAAATGGGGAGTTCAGGTAATTCTTTTTAAAATAATTGGATTAATTATATGCTAATTACCCAGTGTTTGAGGTAGGGATTCCAGGTTATGAACACAATAGCCCTAATTTCGCACCCCTAATCATGGGGTATCATATTTTTACTTCGTGGTCATATAGTTTTTCAAACCATGTGGCCATTGTGAAAACGCTCACAATCCGAGTTTTCACGGTTAATTCTAGTAGGGAGCATGGTTTTGGAAAACTGTGTGCTAACATTGCTAAACCCAAAATACCTTCAAATTTTTCAAAATTTTACTTGAATGTCCCATAAATGAAAATAAACAAAATAATAATCAAAATAAGGGTTTAGGTGTAACTGAAAACAAGATAAATGTGTTTCAAAATTTCTACACCATAACTGTTATATTAAATAAAATTATTATTAGTATATTATAGTAATAAAACATGGAATTGTGTTTAGTAGAAGCTATTAAGGACACTATGAATTTCACGTAACATAATCCAAACATAGTGTTTCTTATACTTTAATCTAAAATTATTTTAGTGAGTAACATCATCGTAAATTAATTTTTCATATAAAGTATGTTTGACATGGTGTTGTGTTCAATGAAAGACATAGATGAATTTAAATTTATTCATTAATAATATTTCATAAAATATCAAGATGTTATATACTACCACCTTATAATTAATTTAACCCAAAATATTTATCTGGTTCATGACGTTTTAATACTTGAAAGTCCCATTCATAGAAACTAACATCATAAAATTGAATACTAAATCATAATTTAAAAATATATGTAAGATACATCGTGGTTACGAAAAGTAACTAAAAACTCAGTTTTCAAAATGGATAACATTGGAGAATGGAATAATAGAATAAAAAAATATAGAGTCTGATAAAGATCACCGATTACAAGAAAGTGGGTGATCCATTGAAAATTATCATTGATGAATCCTTTAACAGAATTAGAAAGAATTAATTAACTGACATCATAAAAATGATGATAATAATTGAAAATTGTATTTCTAGATCATTTTTAGAAAATTAAATAAAATTTATGAGATGATACACATACTTTAATTCATTCCATAAACATAATTTTAACCTTTGGATATGCCTTGATCAAATAATAAATCATCTTTTAGTATATAAAATTATTGTTGGTTTCTTATTCATGATGAAATAATAGATCATACGATCCATAAATATAATGATAATTCCTTTTTAATATATTTAGTTAACATCATAAAAATGGTTAGTCATGGTTATTATTATGCATAAATGTTCATATGGTGAGATAATAATTTTATATCATAATCCAAATTTGATTTTTAACATAAACCACTCCATATATGGATAACCATTTGACCATTATGAAAGATGAAAATCCAAAACATTAGAATGATGGTCACCATATTTCTAAAAAGTATATTAGCATTGATCCCTTTTATATCATAATTAATCTTTTTTATTTTATCATATCAAACATGTGAATACATTCATCATATATCATCTTGAAACATTGATATAACTAGAATTGCCATAAAAAAATATTCAAAATAATCATTATTGTTCCTTCCTTACACAGAAATCAAAATATTCAGTATGATCCAAAAATAAAAAATATTCTCTGAACTCCATCTGTGATAGCGTACAACACTTTTTCAAAAACCTCATTAATTTGTTCCAGGGTAATCAGTAATATCCAATTCACATTATTCTAATAAAATATATATTTATCCAAATTAAACACCATTTTACCCCTAATAGAATCATATAATGGTTTACTTTACCTTAAATAACTGATTTATAGAAAATATAATCTAACAATTAATTATTTTTCTAGGTCAATAGTACCATTCAACATATTATTTCTGTTCCTTAATAAAAAACTCATATTGTAAAATCTTTATCTATTTCATAATTTGGATAATACATTCACTGAATTCAATCCCATAAATACGCCATTCATCTAACATCCTTCTCAAAAAATAAACTAAGCTTTATCATATTATTCTATAACTAGTCATTCCTTTAACATTATATTGGTTGTTTCATTATCCACAAAAATATAAACATTACTCGTACCTCCTATTTGATCATATTAATAATATTTTACTTCTTGGAATTTGATTTTCATAAAGGCAATAATTTCCACATTTAAATAATTAAAACATTGATTATTACTTAGGGAGACTAATATTAAAAAATTAGTGTTCCTATAATTCATCAACTTGGGTGTTTCTTCCCAAATTCTAAAAACATAGGAAATTTAATTTTCTTTCTTTCATAGTCTTTTCTACTTGAAATCTAAGATAACTCTTTCTTTCTCTTATTTGGTTAGTGTGAGAATTAGCTATGTTATAAATTTTTTATTTAGGTTCTATGAATACTGATTAGGCAGAATCATAATATCCTTAACTCTAGTCATTATCCCATTTGCCTACTCACCAAAAAATGTTCATCCACATTTAATGTTATGCCACTTTCTTATGGTTCCCACCATTGACTAAAATGGTGAATCATAGTGTGAGAAATAAATATCAATGAAAAAACAACATGATCATGGAAATAAGTTATATGATGTATAAATAATTAAACCTTATAATTTTATCACCATGTAATCTTCATATTATCATAGTTAATCCATGATTATCATCAATTTAAATTCATCACAATTTTCAGTAATGAATTTTTGAATTTCTAAAATCATATCCCTTGAGCAGCTCAAACTATGTGTGCATTAAGGCCTCTTCTCATGTACCAGTTACTGATTAGTGTACCTTAATAAAATGTATTTGGAGTTGTTACACCTTTTAACATCTATTACATAGCCACAACCATATGTTTTATGAGAAAAAGGATGTATTTCTAGGAAACCACTCACCCTATCCATTTCTAAAATTCCAGGTCATTTTGATAACCCATGAATCATCCATAGATTTATCCTTATAGAAATCTCTTGATACATCCTTAAAAATATGACAAGGATTCCCACTAATGTATTCTCATCATTATTTATAATAGTTAACTAAACCTTTAATTTGATATAAACTATAGTGACAGAGGCTTGACATACATTAATATTATATCATTTAAGATGAATATTCAAATCATTAAAGTAGTATATTCCTAAAGTCCATAATAGTTTATTTTCTTTAGAAGCATATAACAAAATTTTATAACTTACATAATGTTCTTCAATGTTTCGCATAAAGAAAATCCCTTTTAACACTCCTAAATAAAACCATTATTCATAATCTGGTGTAAGAATAACAAATATCATAATAACATTTGATGATCATAAAATCATGAACATATGGGTAATAAAATTTGAAGACAAGATAAGGGAAATATAACAACATGAACATTAGACAGGAATAGAATTTAAAGATCATACCCCATATAAAAGAGAACATGATAAAAACATTTTGAGATCATACCATACATATAAAAGTTCAAAAACATGAGTCATGGAATAATATTGGAATATCATATGACATGAATATAAAGGAATAAAATTGAATAATATATGTGCGAAAACCTAGTTATAAGACTCATATTTTTAGTAAGAGGTCAAGTATATAATATTTTATCCATTATAGTCAATTATTATTATCAAGGAAATATTAGTGTAATGGGTTCATACCCCAAACCTTATTAGTAGTAAATGTTATCTCCCAATACCATATTAGTATAAATGGTTCACTCCCAAGACCATCTTTGTAGTCATGGTTAGCTCCTAATGCCATCTTAGCAGAAAAAGACCCAAACTGAACCGGATTCAATCCCTATTATATCCATGCTCATCTCTTGATATATGAATATTTAACCAATTAATTTGATCGATATATAGGTCTCAACCATCACATAATTAAATCATACATATGAGATCCACAAGATAATAAAGAATTCATCTTATTAGGACCCATAAAAAATATTTGTTTCAAATAATTCATATCATAACCAATTAATAGAAATTAGTCTCACAAAAATTTCATCATATCACAATGTTTAGAAATGAGTCATATTAAATAATTATTTAATCATACAATAACCCATAAAATGAAGCAAGTTTGATAAGCATTGTGTCATGGTATATTATATGGAAGAGAAACAGTTTTCAAAAATGACTTGTCATCTGAAAATGTAACCCTTCTAAGAAATAAAAAAATTTATTACAGGGATAATATCCAATGAAAATCATAAATTATATCAATTTATTTCATCTATATAGAAAAGAATTTCGAAATGACACATGGAGAATTTATCATGGAATGTAACCTTTCCTTGAAATTAATTTTTTAAGAATTAAATCATTTAGAAATTTTTCCTTTGAATTCAATTTTCAAAATATATAATGTAATATTTGAAAATATTTTAAAATATTTAATGAGAAGAATATATATTTCTTATAAAAACCACCTTTTGAATCATAAAAAAAATTAAATAATTTTTCTCTCAAAATAACCATGAAATCATATAGTGGATGATTTTAAATCATTATTAAAAACTTTTTAAAATAGAATGAAAATAGAATTATTTTCCAAGAAAAATTACATAATGATAATTTAAAAAAATTCAAAAAAAATTAATATTATTTTTTTAAAAAATATCATCTACAATTGAGTAGAGAAATATGGTGGAATTATCATAAACACAATTTATTAATTTTCTTATATACCAAATATTTCTAAAATGGAACCATTACAAGGATATAATAAATAATCAAAGGTTAAAAAAACACATGATAAATCTTCAGATATTGATCATATTATTTCCTCAATGGAAGCATAATCATAACAATTCCCAGAAAGGATGAGTTTGAAGTAATAAAATCTTACCACATTGGTAACAATGAATCAAAATCATAATGAATGAATAAATATAAATAAGATTGAAATATATTATAAATAATGAAATTAATTTTTTAACTTTTTATAGGGGTATTTTATACACCTTGAAAAAGAACATAGGTGCCTAGAATTACATGTGTCTTGACGAATGAAAAATGATAAAATATTATCTAACCACAATGGTAAATTAAAAACTGTATCCCCATAAAAATTTTATACTAAAATGAGTGTGTAAATAAAAAAAATATTAAGTATAATAAATATAATGTATCTTCAGGATCATTATATACGAAACATAGAAGATATAGGTGGTGAAAATATAATGAGTCCACCAAAACGAAAAAATTGAAATGTTAGTCCCTTACTATAATTAATGAATTTTGTTGTACATATAAAATCCTCATGTATAATAAATATTTGTTTATTTTACATCTGTATTATAATAATATTAATTTATATATTTCCATATATTATTTTATTATCACATTTTAATACTCATTTGTTAACAATTATACGTAAAATTATTTTTCTCGTAACAAACCACTTTGTTTTTTGTATATTTTTATTATTTTTTATGTTTGTTGACCTCTCAATTTAATGATGATTTATAAATGTATAAAATTATAGGAATGAATAAATATGAAATATATTTTTTATTTACATATTTTAATTATTTTAAAAAATAATAAAATGGGAAATGAAATACATCATTCATGGAGATGGTAAGTCGTACAGATAAAATGACGTTGTTTCAATTTTCATATCATATTGAATGTAATAAAATTAAATAATATAATTATATAATTATATATATATAAATATTATCATTAAAAAAAAATTTATGTCATATATATAAAAAATATTTATTAAACACATACTTCATAAAGTCAATGTCATGAAATAATGAATCACACCACTTCGTGAGGTGGTTGTCCACTGTAAACATGAACGACAATGTGGTATTCCCAAAAATATAAATAACAAAGGTAAGTGTTATATAATAATTTAATAATCATGAATAAATATTTAATTTTAGATATATCATATATAAATAGTATTTCAATCATTATTTCTAATCATTAATGTTGATAATGGAAAAATGAAGGACATCTGTTTGTGGGGTGGAAGTCCGCCAAACACATGAACAATGTTTTCATAACTCATTGGATCAAAGTGTTTATTTTTTAGATATTACTTTTAGCATATAAAAATTTCAATTTTTTATGATACTAATTTTTCATACATTTATTATATATAATTAATTGAAGGGGTTTGAGGAAGAAATAAAAGAAAAACACTCATTGGTGAACATCACAAAATTTTGATGTTACTCCTTTTAGATTTCTATAAACAACTTACTGAGTTGTATTTAATAAAAAAATATTCCATATATAATGAGGGTATAGAATTTGATAAGTTATTTTTGTAGGTATCAGTCAATATGAATGTATTTAGATATGTGAAAACGTGGAGAGAGTGAGTTCCTCTTTATAGTTTAGGTGTGAAATTCTAGTAAATACTGAAATGTATTCACTACTAAGAGGTATACCTTATCTAATGTGGAGAAAATATTTAATAATAAAGGATGTGGTTTATTATTTTTTCTAGAAACACCTCTATCAAAAAAAAATTAGTGCACATATATATATATATTTGATTCATAACATCTATGTTTCCATATTTTTACAATTTTGGGTTTCTATTAAGGGAACTAATTTTCTAACCGAAGATATTTGTACATTTTGGAATAAATTATAGTGAAAATTATTATATAATATAAAAGCATTTATTCAAAAATATTATATATATAATTTATAAAATATTAATCTAATACTTGTTGGAAATAAATTTAACAGAAGCGCACATAATGCACAAAACCACTACATTAACCATAAATACACTGATAATTATTTTTATAATGTAAGGGTCAATATGTTCATTATAAAGGATAAATAAGTCAATTAATGGACAATATATTATACTAATTAACATTAAAAAATAAATTCTTATATGGTTGTTGTTTTTAGTAATTTATAATCCCTTAATAAAATATCATTTACTTTAAAATAACATTAAGATCAATTTTGACACTATTTATTTTTTTGAATATAAAAATATCAA
Source organism: Viscum album (assembly GCA_963277665.1). Lineage (NCBI taxonomy): Eukaryota > Viridiplantae > Streptophyta > Magnoliopsida > Santalales > Viscaceae > Viscum > Viscum album. Next base: position 1,368,577,359 of record OY728138.1, on the reverse strand, counting down.
GAAAATAGTGTAACATGAATATATTCTATTAAAACCTATGAAACATGATATAATATTCTAAAAAAGTAACAGATGAGAATAATCTATTTAATTTACATCAATTTTAATATTTTTAGTATCATTTATCATATTAAGATATAAACTAAATAATTTATGTGTCAGTCATTCATAAGAATTTAAGCTAATTATTAAATTTCAAAAAATTTAAATATAATTATAAATATAAAAAATAATATATATTTAAAAATAATATATAAAATCTAACATATGACGTTTTTTCTCTATCTTAATGTTTTATAAATTTTAATGGAATGGAAGGTTCCTTTTTTGTCTTTTTGTTTACATAAATTACTTTTTAGATCACTTTCATGTAATAGTATCAAAATTACTCTTAAAAATTAGTTAAATATGGTAATGTTATATATATATCTGTAAAATGGGTTTTGGACACTTTTATATTTCATTTTCTACATAATTATAATGTTAACCCCTTAGGGATCTCGTTTTTATCTTAATAATTGTTATAACTTTTAATTTGATTCACTGATAATTTTGGTAGAAAAATTAAGATATAATTTTTAGAAATTCTAATATATGAATATTTCAAATATGGAATCCATTTACTCAAATACCATTCATATAATTGGAGTAATTTAATTAATAATTAGTCACAGAGATGCAATGAGAAATCATATTTTTAACGTGAAAATGTTAATATGTTTACAAATACTTTAGATCCAATTTCAATATGAAAGTTATTCCATTGAACCCAATTTTTTTAATATATATAATTGACGTATTTTCACTTTAAAAATAATTTTAAATATACATTTTCATTATAAATAAATTATACCAAAATGAATTTTTCAATTATAACACTGTGTTTTTCACTATTCATTAAAAAATTAAACTTCATAGAAAAATACAAAAAATTATCCCAAAAATAATGTTGATATTAAAATTTCCAAAATAATGTTCATTTTTCTCAAATTATGTTTACGAAATTGTTAATAATTTATTTTTAATTAATTCTTCTAAGCACGATTATCCTGAATTTTATAGAAGATTCTATTTTTGTAGAAAAAGATTATTTTTCTTTTACATGATCATTATTTTTTGTAATAAATAGAACACTAATATAAATGTTGATTATATATTCTCATAAGATATTGAATTATATTTATTCCCTTCATTAAAAATACTAGGTGATAACTAATATATTAAACAATAATATTAGTAATATATTATAGTTATGTAAAAATCCGTCTTGCGTGTGACACAAGAAGGAAAAAAACATAATATTTTGTGTAACAAAATTTAAATGAAGTGCTTTATTTACTACAATATAAACTTACTTTTTCTGTTAATTAAATAAAAAAAATTATGCCTGTAAAAAATATTAACAAGTTGTATCATTCAATGGATGATATCAATGGATTTTAATTCATTCGAAAAAAATTTAGAACAACTCATGGTCTTACATTGAGTTTGGGTTTTCCCATTGTTTTTGTGCTAAATTATGAGATGCTAATTTATTGTGGAATCCCTTTAAGGTAAAAAATAATGGGATTTTTATTTCATCATTCCATTCACCACTTCCTGAAGTAGGTAGTTGTGCATGGTTTATGAAACTATATTATAGTATCTTAGATTGAGTCATAGTGTACACATAATTATGGAATTATAGTAAATGATAAATATTTTAACCCATGGTGTTATTTCTTGATGGAATGATGGATAATTATGACTCTTGAAAAACATTCATATATGATAAATTATTACTAGAGGGCATAGAATTTGGCTAGTAAGTAATGTAACATTGAAATGTTAAAATGAAATAATTAAATGAATGTTTCATGATGGACTTGCGTGCATATAAAAAAACTACCCCTTATTAGTGGAAGCTGGTTATCCATGTGACAATAAAAATTGTTGAGTCTAAAGAATGGTTGTATTCCTTAATATTGTTATGATATATGTATATATCATATATATTATGTATTCTTTTATGCTACCAGACCAATATATATTAGGAGAATGAAATTTAGTATAATATTTGATGATGTATTTCCAATCATCCAAGTTGTTGAGGAATATATGGATGACTAGCCCCTCATTACCTACAGTCTTATCCTAAGTGTATTATGTGATTTCATGCATGATCATATCATTCCCATATATTCCTATAGAATATTTTAATTGATTTTGGTGATTTCACGCACATGTATCTCTTGATGTAGTATCTTATAGACTACTGATGTTATGGAATGTATGTTTTGTTATGGTTATAGATATAATACATGATATACATGTTATGGAAGGTATCATAAACATTTTGGTATCTATATAAATATATTTTTGAATTGATGAGATGATATGATGCATGTTCTTGAATGTATGTTATGGTGAGATGTTTTGATCCATGTGATTCAATATATCCTACATCAACCATGGTTTATTTGGTATGAATTACTTTTGGAGAGGGATGGCACAAGATGAACATCACTGGGAAGTGAATAAAACTAGAAAAGAAGAGGTAGTGGGGATCCATCATTGATATTATATTGGATATTATATTATAATTTTATGTAATACATTGGGGGTGAGCTTTAGTGAGGATGGATAGTAATAATATCTCATTAGGTGATGAGTGATCATCACATGTTTTTCAATAAGGTTTAATATTCATTATTTATCTTTTGTCACAAGAGGGACTTTTTGGTATCTTACTTAGTATATATGTTTTTTCACCCTATATATATATATATATATTAATTTTAAGCTCCATAGGAGTTGGTTGGTGACCATGTTGGATGTTACTAGCTCATAAAGTTAGTCAAGAGTTTTTTGGATTTATGGTTTCCACTGACATTTTTCTTTGGGTTATTGTAGGTACTTTTCTTATATTTTTTTAGTTTACATGAAATTATAGGCATATAGGTGATGTCATTTATTATTTAATATTGAGGTGGAGTTTTTTTGGGTTCTATTAGATATATCACTTTAAATTTTCATTTATATTTAAATTACTCCCATTTCTATGTATGATATACTATAGATGTTTGTCACTAAACCATGGCCTACTAGAGGTAGTATTTAAGAATCGTTGTCTCCTTTTTCAAATCACCAGTGCAAGAGGGGTACCACTAGGATGAAGGGGTTGTAAAAAATTTCGTGTTAGATCCCATATGATTTGTTATGTGTGCTGATAATGATGAACATGAAGTCTCATCACATAATCCTAAATAGACTCCCATGGAATCACTTTAGTGAAAATATATATAATTTTATACTTTATTTTAATATGTTTTAAAATAATCTTATATCAATGAAAAATTATCCATGATTAAATGAAAGTAGATATCAATATATTTTGACATGGAGTTTTTAACATGGTTCATTGAATGATAAATTTTAATTTTAATATAATAGAAAAAAATTCATGGATTTTAAACTTTTTGTTTCAAGTATTCAATATCCAATTTCATCAAAATCATTTGAGTGAATGTGTGAACGAAAGTTACATATTCTGATTCCCATATAATCATAGTTACTAAATATTTTTTCATTATATTCTGGTAAATAGTAATTTATCCAAATGACAGAGTTCCACTATATGTTGAATTTCTATCATTAGAATCGGTAGTCTAATTAGAATCCATGATTCCGTGTAAGTAAATCTCATCACATCGTCGATTTGTAAAGAATTGTTTAATATTTATTTTTTATACCAAAAAATTATCTTATTATCCATCATGTGTTACTACATTGTATTAAATTGATATATGAAAAAAAAGTGATTGTGAACACAATGTCTAGGTAAGAAACTATGAGGTAGTTTATACATCCAATTAATTTTTAGACTTCTTGTTGATTAATACTTTTACCAGAATATTATTTTATCAACATTACCAACACATAGTTAGAAGTATAAAACTCTTTAGAATATTCAATGTCAATCATAATCAATAGATCCTTAGCATATGTTTTATTTTAAATAATTCTAAAAGTTTCATTTTGTATAACTTTTACCCTTAAAGAAAAATTCATTTTCTCAATAAATAAATTCTCAATCTATTATTTTATTTTCTCTGAGAACTCCATACATTCAAGAATTTTACTACAAACAATGATGATATAATCGAAAAAATTACTATCATAATTTCCTAACCTTTATCATTCATGAATATGTTTCTATAAAATTTTCATTTAAAAAATATAACTATAATCAAGAATTTTTAAATTTTAGAGTTTTTTCATGATGGGAATTATTCAACCACTGTAGGGATAACATTAGTTTGGACACCATACATACATATTATTTATAAATGTATCCTTTGGTGATTTCAATATAAAAATCAATACTACACATCATCTTTTAGAAATGATGAATTTTAATCAATTTAGTAAGACATATATGTCAGATGAGTAGCAAATAATTCATTATAATGGCCTAAATGTATGAAACAGGGAAACATTTATACATAATAAACACCTTACACTTGTTAATATCTATTGAAAACAAATAATTCATTATTTCACATAACAGCACCCTTTTAATTATGTTTAATCCTTATCATCCATTTAGTTCTTATGTTATTCATTCATTTAATTCTCGAAACCAGTTCACTATTTTCATTCTTCTTAATTTTTGTTAATGCCTATGTCATATCATTTTGAAATTATTTTTACCCAAATTCTTCTAGTAAATAAAAATGAATAATTTATTAGATATACTCTATTTTATTAATTATTATCACCATTATGTTCTTATTAACATGATCTTTATAACATTCAACGATATTAATTTGTTCAAACTACTGCAATAATGTTTGGAATAATGGGATTGTTTTTCAGTAGACCCTTCTTCATCACTAGATTTATCGGAATACGTTTTTTCAATTATATGCACAAAAAAATCTTCTTCATGAATAATTATCCACATTAATTATTTGACATCGTTAAATGGATCATTTGATTCAACCTTGTCTCCTTAGGTATGATTGAAAAATTTTTCAATAACATTAAAATCATATATTTGATCAATTTTTATTAATAATTTGTAGTGACACATATAAAAAATAAAATGGGTTAAATGAACTAGTAAAATTTCTTCTTCTAATTTTTCATCAAAATTTCATAATTTTTTCCATTTTATAATCATTAGGAATAGAAATACAAACAAATTAAAATGTTTCACTATTAGATTATTCTTGTACCACAATAAAGAAGGGAAATGTTTGATTTGAGTGCTATTATAAATGTATTACAGAAATTTACATCATCACATATAACTTCCCTCCAAAATAATTTTGGGAATTTATGTAACACAATGTGATTTTATATTTAATTTTTCTTCAAAAACTATTGTGTTTGAGAACTTCTTTCACACAAAAATTTAGACAATAAAGAACCAAATAAAATTATATAAATATTAAATGTTTTCATAGAGATGCAGTGAGAGGATATAAATAGACAAATAGTAAAATATATGTATAAATTAATAATAAAACCTTTTATTAATATGATTTCATTCAAAAAAATTCAGTTATTGTAGTTACTAAACAAATATGATCAACTTTTTTTTTCTCAAAAATGAATTTATCTACAAATAGGCATTTATATTAATTGCTTTTGGAAAAAAATATACTATAGATAAAATATATTATTTATATGAATAGAAACTAAAAACCAGCTTAATAGTTAATTGATATAAAATGAGAAAGTTGACACATCAAATTTTAAATTTTATTTTCCTATAAATTTAATTTTCATTTTTTTATATATTGTTTGGAAAGATAAATTTACAAATTTTCTAATTATAAATTTATAAAATGTTATTAAATGTTGGAATTGTCAAGTAAATTTTAGATTAATAGTAATTTATCATACTAATTAGAAATATTTTTTTAGGAGGATAGTGATAAATATATATCACACTAAAACCATATAATTTTTTACTATATGACAATGTTACAATTACCGAATTTTTTGTTGTTGTTTCCATAATAATAAATTAATATAATTATTAAAAATATATATTTAATATCTAAAATATGGTCTTTGAGAACCTAAATTAAACATTTTATAAACATATATAAAAAAACTATATTTGGTTTTTTCTTTTAATTTAATATTAATAAATAAAAATTTAAAAATTACATTATTTTTATGGAAAAATTTATCTATTTTATAATAATCCATTTTATATTATGATAATCTAAAATATTAATTATTTTATCCTATACATAAATTTTAAGAATGAAATCACTTTTTCTAGAAACCGGTTTTTATGTTTTACGAGCAACAATGTTTTAATTAATTTTTCTGACACAAAAGAATATTATTAGTAAAAATAGTTCCCAAATTTAATGTTATTAGTTCCAAATTGTTTTGTAAGGCCCATTTTAAATACATGAATTAAAATTAAATTAATTGGTTTGAAATTAAATACAATTGTAATAACTTTAAATTGTAAAATATAAATCAAGTTTTTAATTCCATAAAACTAGTTTAAAACATTTTTTAAATTTCTTTTCTATACATATAGAAAATATATCACCTAATAGTAAGTAATAATACACTTTTGTACACATTTACCCATGAATAATGAGATTCTATTATTGAAATTCAATGGGTACTTCCAAAATTACCCCTCTCATAACTTATGAAAAGGGGTCATTTATGCCACATGATGCTACACATTATCCCTTCAAATTTCTTCCAAAAATAAATTTTTATCTCTTATTATAATAATAAATTATATTCACAATCCTATATTCTTATTAATATATATCCAGGTCTCCTTTTGAATATAGATTTATAATAGAAATTTTACATTCTCAACAAGATAATTTCCTACTCCACCGCCCCTTCTTATTAGTATTTATCATCCAAATTTCATCTGGAAACACTAATATATTGAAATAAGTATTATTAATATAAAATAATGTTATTATATTAATACAAAACTAATTATTCAATATTTTATATCCCCAATGAAAAAAAAACATTGGTCATGCGGGTGTGTAGAGTACAGCCTCCATGAAGTGGTTTGGTTCGTTATTCATTGCTTCCCCTCATGAATGGTAATAATGATAAAATTTATGTATTATGTTGTTAAAAATTTAAAAAATATTATTTTTAATGATAATTTATAATATTCCTTCATTCCATCTCATCTATTGTGAAATAAAATTGTTAATCGTGTATATGTGTGGACTAACTCCTCCATGACGGGTGAATTTAATTTATCATCAATTGCATTCATTAATAATTATAATAATAAATTTAATAATGTTAAAAATTATTAATTAAAAATTTTAAATTAATGAATTTTTATATTACCATAGGACGAATATGTAGTTTTACTCATAAAATTGTTAGTACACCATCTTGTTTGGAGTAGTTTTACCACCTATGTGAGTGTTATAGTTTTTTTATCAGGAATGACTAAAGAATAATATAAAATGATAATTAGATGTGATAATATTTATTTATTTATTATTGTTTTAGAAATTTAGAATTTTTTTAATTATATTTAATATTTTTATGACTATTTCCCATTTTTGAATGGTTAAACACGAAAAAACTAGTTCTTCCGAATTTCCATTTTCACAAATAAATACCATTATCATTCACCAAATTAAAATTTACTGGGATTAATTATTGAAAAAAATATATTAACATATATAATCTATAAATGATGAACAATATTTAAATAAAAAAGAATTGTACACTCTATTATAGTACTTCTATGGAATAAACAATTAGGGATTCCATCAAATGATTATGAATATAAACTATAATTAACTATTATTTCATTGAACAATTGTTAACAAGGAAGTGTATGTAGAGAGATATATAAATTAATAAGGTAGAAATATTGGTGATTATAATAGTTATTCTTAAGATACCTGAGGATTTTGTGAATTTCTACTATGATGGAATTAATGTAAAGTTTATTATTATGAAATTTCATTTCTATTTGAAATTTATATATTATACACCTTCTGGCATATTGTATATTTCAATTTCTTCCAATTTTATACAATTTATCTCTATTCACATATTATTCATTGTATTTATGGTTCTATTTTATATTCTACCCCCCAATGGGTTTTTATTCGAAGGTTTCTAAAGCCGTAAGTGTTATTCATATCTATTTTAAACTCCACGAGACATGATTGATATTGAAAAAATATTTTATTTTATATTTTGTGTTCACATATGTTTTTAATATGTGTGATTAATGTCATTCATTTCATTGTATATTAATTTCCTTGTATCTCACTCTTTTTATATTTAATTGTATGTCAACTCTATATTAAGGGTTTTTAAATCTCAATTTTGATTCATTTGGATATGATTCATAATCATAAATAATTTCCAATTATTTTGTATATAATTTTTTTTGATAAAAGATTATAACATTAATGGAAAATATCAGCAGAAGTACATGTGCAAATCCATGAAGGGAAATTTTCCAACCAGAACTGGTTAGTACCGAATGGGCCTGAGGCCTTCAGCTGATGGGCCATGTTGTTTCCTTCCCTTTTGGTGAATGAGAAGGTGCACAATGAGAAGCATTAGAGAAGTGAGAGAATTATACTGATGATGATGCCAAAAGACTGGATTCTGCCACCATTGTGATATATAACATCAATTACGTTAAGACAGTCAAAATCAATGATGATGTCACCCCATCCACATTCAACAGCGGGAATCATATCAGTATGGGTGGCCATGGATTCAGCAACTGCTGTTTCCCATAATGCATGATGTGGTTCATACTTGCATTAAGGATTCTCCTTAGATGATCTCGGGCAAGGAGGTCGAGGGCAACAAGCACATCTTTTGGATGAGATGCGTGCACGTTAATCTTGAGAATCACTTTTGTTGGAGAATTCCAGTGATCTGGATGGGATGGGGAAACAACCGGCATAGAATGTCTATTGTGGCCTTCCAAACCTTCAATCCAAGAAATTGCCTGATCGATCCAGAATTTGTGGGGTCTGTGAGCAAGATGAAAAACAGTGTCGTTGCGCCGGACCCAAATAATCCAAGCCAAAGTGCAGAGTGAACCAACATCAACCGAGGAGAGAGTGGAGCACCAGCATGTCAGAATACCGGGAAGGTCAGAGGCCAATGCCAGTGAAGCAACTGAATTTGGGCCCCATTGATTCCAGATTTACTTAGCACTCGTGAAGAAAATGATAGCATGCAGAGGAGTTTCTAGAGTGTTCGGACAGAACGGGAAAACGGCGGTACTGGCCATATGTCGATAAACAAGAAGGCTCATTTTTGGGAGAGTGCCCGTACAAATTTTCCACCAAAATTGACGTATTTTTTGGGGGACGTTGAGGGACCAAAACGATTTCCAATGTCCCCCATCCCGACCTACTGGGGGGATTCCAAGAGCAAGTTTGCAGCCGGATCTCACCGAGTAGTTGCCCGAAATTTCATTAATCAGGAATAGATGGTCAAGGACTGCGTCTGGTACCTAGAAAATGATAAGGAAAATTCTTTTATCTCTATCGTTAAAACATGCAGGGATCTTTTCCAAACACCACCCTTGTCCGTGGTCGGAAAGGAGGCAGTTGACAGTGGCGTCTTTAAGACCTGGGTGGGTAGGGGATGTATCCCATAAACCATCCTTATCAACATTCCAGGGATCAGTCAAAATTTTGACAGATGAGCCAGTCCCAATCCACCAGCCCAATCCATTATCTATGAGCTCTTTATCCCCCCAAATGATTCTCTAGAGGAAGCTATGACAGGGACCAAGAGAGGAAGCATAGATGTCCATGTGGGGTAAGTACATAGCTCGTAGAACTTATGAAGATAAAGATGATGGATGGTTAATAAGGCGCCATCCTTGGTGAAAAGCACGTCGTTGAAGAGAGGAAGATTCCAGAACCCCATCCCACCCTCTGATCTGGGTTTTCAAAGATTCCCGCAGGCCATCCAGTGGGGTCAATTCCTTCCATCGTGCTTCCCCTATCATAAATTAGCATTACATGTGTGGATCTGGTCGCTGATGGCCACCTGGAGCTTAAAAAGGGACATAAAGTAGCTGGGGACATATTGGATGACAGCGTTGATGAGGATCTCTTAGACAGCTTTCAAAATTCTATTTGGGGTCTAGCTTTGAATTTTTGCCTCCATATTGTCCACAATGGATGCAACAATTTCTTTTTTGGACGGGCAATAACCATGGGAAGCCCGAGATACTTCTGATGTTTAACAACCATATGGATGCCACATGATGTGCAAAGTTCATCCCTCTTAGAGAGAGGCACCCCTATACTGATGGATATTTCATATTTACCATGATTCATTGTTTGTACAGATACCCTCTCATATTGACAAATCACCTGGAATATCACACGACATTCATTAATTGTTTCTCTAGAAAAAAGTAGGTAGTCATTAGCGAAGAAGAGATGTGACACTGGAGGGCTAACTTGGCAGAATTTTGTCTAATGAATAGACTTAGAGGATACCACCCTAGAAATAAGATTAGAAAAAACTTCGGCCACCAGAATGAAGAGAAAAGGGGAGAGGGGGTCTCCCTGGAAAAGGCCTCGAGATTGGTCGAATTCTCTGGTAAGCTCCCCATTTACCGTGATTTTAAAAGAGATAGTCAAAACACAGTTCATGACCATATCTGTCCATTTAGCGCAAAAACCCATTTTCTGCATAACAATTCTTCGGATGTTTCATTATACTCTATCGTAGGACTTGGAAGTATCCAATTTCTAGGACATGGATCCTGTTTTCTCCATTGAGCATGATTTCATAGAGTGGAACACTTCATGGGACACAATGGCATTATCAATTATCAGTCTCTTGGCCACGAAGGCACTCTGATTTTCGAAGATAGTATCGGGTAGCCAAGGTCACAGCCGAATTAAAAGGATATTTGAGAAGATCATGTAAGAGACATTACAGATGTTGACAGGTCGAAAGTCAGGTATCACCATTGGTTTCATGATATTTGGGATGAGGATGAGGATAGCTTCTTTGATGGTTGTAATGCTGATATTACCAGCCCAGATATTTGTAATCATATTGCAGATGTCAAGACCGATTATGTTCTAGTATTGCATAAAAAATAAGTCGGGGAACCCATTCGGTCTTGGAGCCTTGGTGGGATGAAGATGTTTCAGAGCCAGGAATATTTCATCATCTGTCACATCTTTGGAGAGCTTCATATTGATCTCTTCAGTGATCACAGGTCTTATAAATTCTTCTATCTCAGCAGACATGAAAGGGGTTCCTGCAGAGAAGATGTTATAGAAAAACCCAGTCAAGTCCTCATGGATACCATTTTTGTTAGAAACGTTGCTTCCATCAGGATGTGAGATGCAAGTAGTAGAGTTTTTTTCGACGCCTAGATGAATATTTCTAGTGAAAATACCAGGTGTTAGCATCCCCTTCTTTAATATGGTTGTCCCGAACACGCATAGACCAGAATATTTCCTTGATACGTAGGGCCGTGTCCAGCTCTCTTTGTGTGGCTCCAATATTAGAGGGATTGTAATTGGATGTGGGTTGTTTGAGGAGAATGTTCAGTCTCTTTTCATGGATGCCGTAGTGCCGGTGGGGGTGTCAGAATTTCTTATTTCTCCATGACCTCAGATCGGATGCAACATGTTGGAGGTTGAGGCCAACATCCTCATGAGTACATTTCCAGATTGATTAGATCACCTCTTCGTATTTATGATCTTTTGACCAGAAGCTCTCAAATATGAAGGTTCAGCTGAATTGTCTATTACGTTTTCCATGTGTACAATAAATGAGGATTGGATAGTGGTCCGAGATGTTTGGGGACATGTGAATGACATGAAACATGTTGAACAGATTAATACATTTTGTATAGCCCATAAATCTATCATGATGCTCAGCGATATGGGTGCCTTCTGAATTGCCGTGAAACTAATTAAATAGATTTCCTGAGTACCTCAGATCAACCAGGTCCGCCCTAGAAACTGCATCCATGAAGTATGACATTGATGCTGAAGGTCATATGGTTCCACCCCACTTTTCCTTATGAAAGATAATCTCATTGAAGTCTCCTCCGAACAGAATAGGGCTTGGTAAGGAAAATCGTAGCTTGCATAGATGATCCCACAAATTCACCTTGTCATTATGGGATGGCCAACCATAAAATCCCACAAAGGTCCAGTGTGGGTGAAATTCTGTTTGAATAGTCACTACCACATGGTGCTGGGAAAAGGAAATTTTTTGACGTCGATGTTTTCCTTCCAAATGAGACAGAGTCCCCCGGAATGGCCTTGTATTGGCAACGGGAAATAGCCTTAGAAGCCGCACATCAGAGAAATACCATTGGTGTCCTGGTTTTCCAGTATAGTTTTGGATAGGAAAACCATATCAGGGCGACTTTTAGTGCAATTTCACTGAAGCATATGAACCGTTCGAGGGTTTCCAAGCCCCGATAGTTCCAACATAAGACAATCATTTTTATAGGCGGGGTTGGGTCTTGACCTCCGTTGCCTTTGGTTCCTCCGAACTTGATTCTCCATTTGTCATTTTCCATATTTTAGTGAGGTTCTTTCCTGATTGACATGTTTCATTTTGTCTCTTCCTCACCCAATGTTTTGGGTCTTCCACGTGCCCATCACTCTAATAGACACGTGTTACATTATAAATCATCTCATTCAATTTTCTATTAGGTTATTAATCTATGAATTATGCATAAAATCCTCTGTTTTCCCATGTCATCCGATGTTATAGACATAATTTATCATCCATGAATTTTTCTATATGAACACTCTATATTTCATAATTTTGATTTGTGGGTGTTATCTTAGAATCCAAAAATAAATTGATTTTTGAAATTAAGGACTTATAAAAAATTCCATTTTCTCTATACATTGTTTGTTTAATGTATTATAATTTTATATTTATTCCATTTTTTGTTTATGGAATTATTGGAAATTAGTATACTTGTTGTTCTAATAAATATGTTTATTTACTACTAAAAAAAATATTATGTATTTTTTAAAAATAAAAATTTAATCTCTAGATATATTATATTTAAATATTGATATTAAATGTATTTATGAATTTTTTATTATCATTATTCTTGTTTATTGATTTCTATATAAATTCATATATTAATTGAACTATTACTCACAACATTCACATGGTTAGTGCATTGGAATGTATGAAGTTCTAGGTGGTTCCTTATATAATATAACCCATTTATTCATCATTTGGTTTCAAGAGTAAAATTTTTTGGGTATTTATTTTATGCTTACCCAATGAAATAATATTATATTTATTGTAAAATTCCTTGAATAAATGATATGTTGACTATAGCCTCAACAACAAAAATAAGGTTCAATATGAGGTCTTGATGGTAATGATCCTGATAGTAAGAATCATGTATTCCATCACCATGATATTAGTTTTTTTTCATGTGTTAACTTATATGGTTTACCATGGGTTTGATTCAAGTTCATGTGATCATTCATACGACATTATATGATTATCATCTCTTTCCTACCATATTGTTAAGGCTATTTTTTTTCCTTAATAGAATATGATATATTTTTACCCTTAATGTGATTTTTAGATCACCATTTTTATATATTTATTTCTCCTAGATTATTAGGAATGTGTTACACATTATATTTTAACAAGAGTAGTGCGGGAAAATTTTTTTGGGAGTTTTTGCAGGCTTATAATCTATTATTCATCTTATTATATAGTAGATTAAATTTTTTTATTTGTATATTAATACATGGTGTTTTTTAGGAAAAGGTTTTCCGGACATCTCTAAAACTAAAAAATTATATTTTGTGAAATTGTAATTGAATTAATATTTTTTAGATATAATTTTAATATTAAAGGTAAAAATTTGGTTATCTTTTTAATTTCATCGGTGTTACATCAGGAATGTCTTCATTCACTTGAGATTTATAATGACCCAAAAATGTAATTCTTTTATTTGTGGATCTCTTTCATCCCAAAATATTTTTATTAGGTATTATAGTATAATCACATTGAATTAATTTTTATTTCATTAGAACATTATACATCTTTTATAAATTTGGATTAGTATAACTATAAACATTAAAAATAAATAAAAATTTAAAAATAGTTTTTCATAATAAAATATATGTTAAATATAGAAAAATTTGATAAATTATCTTGTTAGACCCAAAATCATGATTTTGAGAAATGATATAATTATTTAAAATAAATAAATTATTTTTAATAATTATTATTTTAATTAAATAGTATGATTAAATCTACCCCTTTTAAATGTAACTGTCAAAATAATTCTTTTTAAGTGTCAGAAATTTCACTATGAAATTTCACTATTTAATTTTTATCTGCTATTATTTCTAATAACTAAGTATTTTTATATTTAAAAGTTAATTTTCCCAAAATTATAGAATTTTTATTGTAAAATAAAGATAATTTTTTATTTTCAATTGTCAAAATTAATCTAGGGTAAATTTTTAATATTTTTCAAAAAAAAATTAATTTTTTTATGAATAATAATTATTTGATGAATAGTATTTGTTCTATGAATAGTATTTGATGAATTGTATTTTTTTCTGTATATTAATATTTTTTAATAATTAATAAATAATTTAATCTAAGAAATGAGTTTTGAAAAACCATCACACAAGATTGTGATCAGTAAGATATTTAAGGTCTAATAAGATCAACTTAATTTTTTTTGTGAATAGTAACTGAACCATTCAGAATAGTAATTCAACCATTTATGAACACTAATTCTACCAATTGAATAGTGTTCTCACCGAAGGAAGTGTAAATTTAATTTCATTATCTTAAAGGAAAATGTGATATAATTATATCATAGTGAATGTAAATATATGTTTTAAAAATTATCAGTTATGTAATAAAATTGTATTAATTTAATTTAATTTAAAATATATATTATTTTTATTAAATGGATGTTATTTTTAAAATATACACATCAAAAAATGTTCATGGTGAAAAGTTTAGATTTTTATGAAAGAATAAAATTTTTAATGAATAGTAAAAATAATTTTCTCAGTTTTTGTTATCTTTATTGACATCGTAACTATGTCCTAATGATGTAATGAATAATATATGATTATAGGAGACTATTTTGGATTAAAATATCATATGTGGTGTCCCATTTTGCCCATACCATTGGAAAATTCCATGAGAAACCCCATGGGTTTTCAAATACCACTAATAAGGTGTCCTTTAAAATTAATAAAGACACCCTCTCTTTTACAATAAATTACCACCCGTTATTTCATTTAAATACTTTTAAAAATCATTAATCTTAAATATATGGTAGTATTAACTCCAAGTAGTACATATAATTTATCTTCAATCCCTCATGGCAACGATTCTAGATTTTAGAATTTACTCTTCAAGGTAGGGGAATCTACCATCCTTCTATTTTCATGTACTCCTTTAATTTTATCCCTTATTAATTTCTATTTTGTAATGTTTGGATTTTTCATTACATATCCCCATATAGTTGATATTATTTAAAAAAATTTATAGACCCATTTTTTTCTCAATCAAATCATTTTATGATTTTTTAAGTTACACCATTAGGATGCCAAAATTTTATAAAGAAATTCTCAACTACCCTTTTCACTTAAAGTTATATTTTTTTGTGGTATGTCATTCAATTTTCTATACCATGTTCATATTTGAATTTTATTCTATCCCTATAATGTATTATGTTCCTGATTTTCATGACACTAAACCGAAAATATTCTCTTTTTTTAAAATTTCAGGTAATGTTATGTAATAAAAAGGATGGATGGAATAGTAGGTATCAAAGGACAGATTAGTTATTTGTGGAAATTAGTAATTAAAAACTATAATAAAAACCCTATATAAAGTTTTAAATATTGGAAAACTTCTTCGTATTATAGTGAAATATTAAGTAAGTGGTTTCTAAAAAAATCAATCCTTATCTGGATTTGAACAAGCTAATGTCGCTCCAGCCGAGATGTGTCTAGGATTAAAATCTGAAAACATTACTTTAAGCTAGACTCAATCAGGAACTAGTGCACGACAATGATATTTTATACACTCTTAGTTTGAATCTCCTGGGGGATACATTTAGTCTATAACAATAATTTTATTAATCATTATGATGGAATTATAGAAAATCTATTTGTTGTTAAAGAATATTATTTTTAAACCATTAATTTTTATGTTATTAAATATATTTATAATTATATGTTTCTTTATAGTAATAAATTTAAAATAAGAGAAAATTGTGAGGACAAAATTTCATTAAGGGGGACGAATTAAACAACACGAAAAATGTACTACGTTTATTTATGGAACAATTTCTTCCAAAAAATATTATATTATATTTTACAATTGAAGAATATAGAATTACATTCTAATTTCAGAGAAATTTATACATCGTGCCTAAATTTGGATTAGTTTGACTGTTAACATTAATGTGATATACACCTTTAAGAATAGTTTTTCTCAATAAAATATATTATTAATTTATAAAAATTAGATAAATTGTTTTTACAGACCATAATTTCACTTTTCAAAAATGATATAATTATTATAAAAAATTATTTTATTTTGAGTTATTATTATTTAAATTAAAAATTATTATTAAAACACCACTTTTAAAATTTAAATGTAAAAATTAATTTTTTATGTGTGAGGAAGTTCACTATCCAATTTCACTATTCATTTATTATCTGCAATTATTTTTAATAACTATAGGTTTTTTTATAAGTTAAATTTCTCATAATTAGGGAATTATTATTGAAATATAAGAATTAGTTTTGAATATAAAAGGTTAAAATTAATATAGGGTGAATTATTAGTAGTTTTCTATTAAATTTCAATTTTCCATGAATAATAATTTTTATAATGAATTATATTTTATTAATTTTCGTTTTTGATTAATAGTATTTGATGAAATGTATTTTGATGATGAATATTATTTTTATTATGAATAGTATTTTTTGATGAATAGTGTTTTCTAGAATTATTAATTAATTGATTCTTTGAAATGAATTTTGAAAAAAAGACATACACAATTGCGATTAGTAAGATATTAAGAGTCTATTATGATCAAATAATGTATTTTAAAATAGTAACATGACCTTTTGAAATAGTAATGTTACCCCTATGAATATTAATTTTACCAATGTGATAGTAACTTCACCTAAATAAGTATAAATATATTTTATTCATATTAAATGGTAATGTGATATAATTATATTGTAGTGTTTATAAATATATGTGATACAAATTATTAGTTATGTATTAGTTTTTTATTTATTTATTCAATTTTAAAAAGGAATTAATTTTCACAAAATGGAGTTCATTTTTAAATTATACAGCTCCAAAAATGGTCAGGGTGGATTTTTTGGTTTTTTCTATAATAGTTGAATTTTCGATGAATAGTAAAAATACAGTTTTGAGTTTTCAAAATGTTTAATGAAAACATAACAATTTCAAAATGATGTATTGAGTAAGATTAGATTTTGGAAGACTCATATAGATTAAAATATGATATGAGGTGCCCCATGTGGCCAAAACCATGGGAAAATAACATGGGAAATCCCAAGGTTTTTGAAAAATCCAATATTGAGGTGTCTTTTGAAATTAATAAATAACTCCCTCTCATTTACAAAAATACCCACCAATTCCTTCATTTTATTTAATTTAAAAATAATTTATATTGAAGCATTGATGGTAATATCTATCTATGAGTCCTCCTAAGGTGACCTTAAGCCCTCATGGTCCTGATCATAGAGATTTAGAAGTTACTCTTCCAATTAAGGCAATCTACATGATTTTCATTCCAAGTACTATTTTAATGTTATTCATTTTTTATTTCTATTTTATTATGATGGAATCTATCATTCCATAACCCCCTTTCTGATCATAATATTCAAAAATGATTAGAGATCCCTATTTCTCTTAATCAACAAATTTTATGATTTTTATGTGATGCCATTGGGATGCCGAAATATCATAAGGAAATTCTCAACATCTATTTTCCTTTCGTGTTTCTTTTATGTGGTATTTATCTTATATTTCCATACAATGTTATTATTTTCAAATTATTCTTCCCATCAAATTTATTATATTCCTAATTTCCAGGACACTAAACTGAAAAGATCCTCATTTTTTAAAATGTCAAGTAATGTTATATAATAAAAAGACAGGATTACATAAGATTCCAGGAATATAGGTTTGAATAATTAGATATTATAATGTTAAAACAAATTCCTTCACATTTCAACAAATCATTTATTTTACCTCTATAAACCGGCAATTTTTTCAAGGGTGTAGGGATTACCATAATCATATTTTATTATGATCGTTAATTGATATACCTTAAAATAGATACATAGAGAATTAGTTCCATTATCTATTTATATCTTCATAATATCTATAAAATGATTCTTTCTAGCCTCCCTTATACTATTCAAAATCATTTCCACAAAATCATATTTATGTTTTATAGGAATAAATTTTTTAATCTGGATGAATTCATCAATAATTGTAATAATTTTTAAATCACACTTTATTGAATGATTATTGATCAATTAATATATATAAAAATGTATATGTTCCAATGTATTGAGGATTTGTATTTAAAATATATTATCACTTCATTCATTCCCATACCAACCAAAAACAATTCACCAATGATGATCATTTCTATTATAAAATTTATTTAATATCTCAAAATTTAATTTTTTGAGTTTTTTCTCATGTTATGTTGGCTAAGATGATGAAATATTTTCATCCATAACTGATTTTAATATTTCCATGTTAGGTAATGTGAGTTACTTTTATATCCAATATGAAACATATTTCCATCGATTATTAATCGTTTTGAATTAGTTTTCCCATTATTAAATCACTAAATAATATAGTAATTTATTTGGAATACATCTTCATCTCCATAATTTCACATCAGTAAAAAAATTAGTATGTTGTGCTTAAGTCTATAGAATAATATAACTTATGTGGTATTAAAATTCCATTCATGCAAAAGATTTTTATCAATCCAATTTATCATTAGGGAACAATCATATACCCATGTAAAAACATCTCCATTTGTCTAAGTAAAAATTTATCAATATTTTAAACTAATATTTATAATTTTAGGATCATCCACTATCATGTATCAATGGTTTTTTATTTAGGCAGTATTCCAAGGAGACCATAGTAATTTAAGAAAATTCATGTTTCACAATTTTTCTTTTTTTAGTTTCAATTATGGTGTATAGATCATATCAAAGATGAATTATCATTCAATCTTACATAAAGGGACCAGTATGATGACATCATCTATGTAGTCAAAATCGCTTTTCATTAAAGAATTATTTTTCTCCTTATATTAGATATTTCCTCTCAAAATATGAATAGAATTTTCTTCTCTATGTTAGTTTCTACCTCGTAACGCATACATTTTTCTTGGAAGTTACATTTTTTCAAAGTAATTTTAGGATTTCTTTCCATAATTTCAATATCCCTAATAATATACTTCTAAATCAGACCTTGTTTATTGAAATAAATTATGGTTTTAGAACTATTGTGTATGTTCATTGATATATATAGATTCAGTTTTCTTCAACGATAGAGGATTTATATTTCAAAAAATATTTCTAACTTCTATTATTCAACCTGAAGTAGGACCACTATTATTCTTATTATATACTATCTCATTTTTTATCAATTTCAATACATTGTCACTAGAAATTGATTGATCATTATATTTACCCCAAAAAAATTTACTATTTTTTCATAAACACTACATCAATATATTATCTTGATCTATCATAAATATCGATTTCCATTTTGAAATTATATTTCAAATTATATAAAGTTAATTTGGTATCAGTACATTTATTTCATGAATTCCCATTTTAACATTCTATTGAATCTTTATTTTTGTTTTTATTTTTCAAATTTATGTCTAATGAAAGCTTGAGTGTATTGATTTCATCAATGTATATATTCTAATTTTAAATAGAATCTTCTTAAATTTCAATCTTCTTTTCACCTTTAATTTTCAATAGGTGATGTTTCTTCTAGAATATTGAATTTTTATCATGAAAAGAATCATATTTTTATTTTTTCCCTATGTTTTCTATTTTTCCTCACTTTATACTTCATCGTAATGGGTTTCCTAATGTTTCACATGATCCGTGATGTTTGTGGATTTTTTTTAAAATTTAATCATTATATAATAAAACTTCCAATGATTCCCAATCATCCTTTTTTCCTAGAAAACAACTTTTCTTATTCCGATTAAACTTAAATTTCATTTATTGTATTTGTGATAAATATATTTAAATATTGAATATATTTCTTATTTTTATTACTTTTATAAGCCTCATATTCAAAACCTTCATTAAAATTCTTATAAGGGAAATTGATGGAAATGTGAAAAATTCCACCACACTCAAACAATTTCAATTAAAAATTTCCTTTTGAATTCCCTTTAACTTTGAAAAATCTCAAACGATAAGAGACATTATCCTCTAGTGTTCATTTCCCATCTCATTTTCATCATATCATAAAAAATTATATATTCTCTTGGAACATGTTTTTTGTGTTTCTACAAGGTTTCAAAATAGGTAATTACCTATATGTACATGTGGCTCATAAATATAGAGGGAATTTTAATTTTAATCTTTTTGGGAAAATTATTTTTAGAATTGGGATTCATATCGATAATATGAGTGTTCAAGAATCTGATTTTGATTAATTTGGATATGGTTTTAGGAATGAAATGTTCCATAGGTTCTCAAACAAATCATAATAGGTTCAATAAACAATTTAAATGTTTTAGAGGGTTTTGTTGAAGGATCATATATAGGTGAACATGATTTAGGATGAAATATAAACTACTCTAATTGTGTGGTTGTTTCTAATTTATTATTTAAAAGACACCATTGAGTATTATGACCAATTTACATTTTTAGGATGTCTATATGAGATATTTGATTAAATATTATGGCTGGGTTTGGGCCAGGTGCATGGTACATAGTTTTCACATGGTAATATAGAAATCATTTTAAATAATTCATATAAGTAAAATTGAGAGACTCTTTCTCCTCCCCTATTGTTTTTATAGACCAGCAGGCCATCCCCTTATTCTGTTATGTTCCTCCTCTATCTAGGATGATTTTTTCTGCCATAAAGTGGGATTTCTGGTAAGATCCACCATTTATTGACCTCTTCCCATCTCCTCCATCATTATCCACTATTTTTCATATTCTCTTGATAGACTTCTTGGGATGAATGCACCATTTTATGTAAGAATAATTTTTTTCCTAGATATTTTCTTAAAATAGATAGATGACATCCCTAGATGCCACCTATATGCTACCACATACATTTTTAATGATTTAGGTCACCTCATTTGTTATTATATGATTTTTTATTAGAATTTGATCATATTATAAAATTATTTGTTTCCACTAGTTATGAATTTTTCATGGGTTGGTTCATTCTATATGAAGTGGATTCTCTAACTGTTGTTCGTCAATGTTCTAGTGGAACAACAATGTTAGGAAATTAGTTTGATATCATTATTTCATATATTTATTTTAATGTGTATTTATACGCATTTTAGTTGAATATTAATTTATTTAATATAATAAACATGTCTTATATTAATGTTTTATGTATTTTTATCGAAGGATAGTCATGGGGATGAATATGAAGGTTAATGTTTGAACTAATTAACATAAAATCACTTCATGTCATTCCATGAGGGGAAACGACTTGAGAAAAGAAATATGATAAAGTTTATATTGTTTATTGAAAACTAATGGATCCTAAAACCAATAAAATTAAGTTTTACTATGGTTTTGGATGATCATGGGATGCTTGGGAGGTATGAAACTGAATAAATGGATCAAAATGAGGGTTCTAACACTAGAAATTGACAATATGTGCCATGTAAAAATTACATGATAGGAAAACATTCCATGGAATGTAATGAGTTCAACATATAAAGTGAATAATAATACATGGAGTTTGGACCTCCACATTACATGGAATGTAATCTTTACAAGATTTGAAAATTTCACAAGACATGTAAAATATAAAGTAAATGAAGTGTGGAATAAAATAAAATACTAGAGTATGTACTTTTCACTTTGTGAACACATGTTCCACACTAATAAATATTTCTAATGATCCAAAATATGGGATTTAATTAATTATTAATATGGGTCCCCATAGTATTGACTAGGGATCTCCATTAACTATCATTTTAACAATAGAAATAAGATATAATACATAAATGGTTATAAATATGGATTCCAACCAAAGGAATATGGATCTATTTGAGGCGTTTAGATTCAACCAATGGAAGGATTTCAAAAGGGTCCTGAACTGTAGTTATTCATAGATTGTTATTTATTTTCAATTTTTTTATTTTCTATTTTGATGTAAAATTTTGGTGAATTATAGTTTAATTTAATTATATTCTGTTTATTATCTTTCTTTTGTTCTCTCCCATATGGTTTTGGGTTTATTTATCATTTATTATCACATTATGATGATTGGATTCACTGGTAGGGGGTTAAAAGAATCATCTAAACTAGGTGCATACCAATATATTTTATATTATTTTTCATTAATTAATTTATTTTACTCAATTAGTATTTCTTTGCAATTCAAATCAATAATATATATTATTATATCATTTACAAACATTATTTCGAAGAAGGCGAGACCCAATATGATATAAGAAATTAGATCATGACCACTGAATTTTTTTATTATTCTAACTTTTTGATTAGTTCCAAATTAATCATGGTACTTTAATTCATCTATAAAGGAAGAATTAGATTTATATGATTGATTTATATAGATTGAACATTTCTTCCATCGATAAAAATTATTGATTATATAACTAATGAGTATTATTTTTTGTCATGTGAATTCATGATTTATTTTGAGCAAAACCACATGGGAAATTAATTCCACTCTCTTATACATTTCATTTTGAATAAATTAATTTAATTTTATTCTTATAATTATTTAATTAAATTAAAAAAAATCAAGAAAAACCTTGGTCAAATGTCTTCAGCAGTGTTACCCACTCTCTATTAGAATGAACACATACTTCCACATTAATACTAGTTTTTATTTAATACTATTTATAATGTTATAATTTTTTATTCAATTCCTAATAGATTATTAAACAATTTCATTGAGACAAATAATATTTTTTCAACTTTTTCAAGAAGAAAAATTATAAGGACCCAACCTTAAACATTACATAATCTTGAAATAAAGGAATAATGAACATTGGGGATTTTTTTAGGTTCTGTGTTTTTGAGAATTAGGCCATAACTATTACATTACATCTCAAAAATTAATAGGTAGACACATCTACTCAGTATGAATTTTATTTCAATAAATTAATACTCTTGAAAAAAATAGACATGTCTAGTCCCATGTTTTAGATATCATGACTTTTCTTTGATCCCATCCTTGAAATTATTCATCTTTAGGTCTTGTGAAAAAAATTCAAAACATGGGATGAGAAAAAAAAGATCAAGAAGGTTTATAAAATAAAGAAAGAAATAATTATTCCATCAATACATAAAAAACAAAAAAATCGTTAACATACCTCATGAAATCATAATATTTATGTATAACACATAGAAAACATAAATCATAAATGAATCTTGGGTAATCCATATCATACTTACATTGTTGCTATCATAAGTACGTTGAGAGTTACATTTGGAATACTCATCATAGTATATTCCCTAAAGTTCTTAGTAGAAATATTCATGTTTACCTCCGTCATGTTACCCAATGAATTGGAGAGAAATATTGGGCTCACCATCCCAATATTTATCATAGAACCACCCATATACGTAAAATTATCAAGAACCATAACATATTCATAACACATAAAACAAACATACGTGAAAGATAAAATTTACACACTTAAATCACAATATATCATTTAAATATATTGACATAAAAAATCCATTATCAAAACCATTTTCAATAAAAAATATTTAAAAGAGTATATCATATTTATTTTCCTTTTAAATACGTTACAACTTTTTAAAGTTGCCAAAGATCAAATAATAATCGCGGCGGTAGAAAGGTTGCTGTCACCGCATATGATAAAAGAAAAATTATTATTTTTTGTCTAGTAAAATACTTAATTGATAAATATTCCCTTTTAATTAAATAAAAATTCAAATGTGCTAATACAGCGTATAAAATAAAATCATGTATTAATTCCAAATATGCCTTAATGAAAGGAGGTTGAGACGAAGTCCCTTACCTCGTGTCTAACTTGACCTGTTGGTTCTTTAATCTCCTGAATAATAAACTAAAATTAATTTCTACATTATTAAAAAACTTTTTAATGTTTACTATTCTTTTCTTTATCAATTATTACCATGTTATAAACATTATTTAATCATTTAAGTTAATAATGGTCCTTTTTTGGATATTTGGTACTTGAGTCAAAAATGGACTTCTCATAAATGCATGTTGTTCACATGGTTAAATGATCATTATATCCATAATGATATTCATGATTTATATATCATATATATCATATATATTCAGTATATACATGTATTTATGATAGTATATAACGTTTGGAGGTATGAAATGGATTTCACCATTCACGGAAACGGTAAGCCATACGTACGCATGTACACTACTTCCATTTATATTTCTTATTTTAAAGGGATTAAAACATAACGATACATTATTATATTATAAATATAGTATTATATCATACATAATATCATTAAATACATCCTTTATACATCCCACATATTCCATTAACGAGTCATATTACTTTGAGGGGGCGGTAGTCTGCACTTCCTCAAAAGAAATTGTCGCGTTTACCCATAATGGAAACCATAATGGTATTATATAAATGGAAGATAAATAAGCATAAAGAAAACATATACATAATATATATCATATATAAATAATGTTCTATAATAATTTCCACCATGTGAGGCAGTAGGAGACAATCGAACAATCATCATTTCATTAGGTGTTAGTTTTCCATCCACAGAAATAGTATGTTCTTCACTGATTAGATAGAGGTGTGTGTATGTGTATTTCAAAAACCTCTCCTAAAAACATCCCAGTATTTTTAGGATACTGGTGGTGTAATTTAAGAAATTAATAAAATGGGTTTAGGGGTTGGAGATGTAAAATAAATGAAAAGATGTTAAGAGAATCTGTTACCTTTAATTTGGGTAACTCCCTTTGGTTTGGATCAAAAGAACTTCTTGAAGTGCCTTCATCCTTAGTTAAGGCTTATAGAAGGAGAAGAGGGATGTTGTAAGATTAATTGGGAATAGTATGGATGATCCAAAATTCTTGAGAGGTGTGAGTAATTGGTTATAAGTGAGGTCTTTTTTATAAGGTGGTGGAGGGGCTCTTTAAGAATGTGTGAAAATATTATTTTATTATATAATTATTTTAGTTTTATAAAGGTCCAAAACTAATTAAAGTAGAATATAAGATGGATAATGGTCAAAATAAAATCATCCAATGGGAATTGTATATATTTGGGATATTTTTTAATCTTTATAATCTTATTTATTTAAATTTATTTTTATGATGTCTGAAAATTATAAAAAAATTACCATGATGTACGAAATAGTTTTATATTTCCAATTAATATTTATAGTCTTATTTATAACTTATATAACACCATGTAAAAATTGATTTACTAAACGATATTTGTTTATGTCATTTTTCTCTTTACATTATATTAATTAATCTAAAGTGTCATTATCACTTTTAAGTGGCTCAATGGGGTGTAACAACAGACCCAAAGATTCCCATGGTCTGATAGGTATCAACAAAAAAGATTATGAAAAATTTTAGGGTAATTTTTTATTATTATAATTTTATTGTTTTACCCTTATTTACATGATTTACCCTTTTACCATGGTAAATAAAATATTTTCTAAAGTAAATATTCATAATGTATAAAAATAAAAGTTACCTATTTACACAATATGTACCTACTGATTCCAAATATGAAATCCATTTTTCAAAATTCAAAACACAGAAGTGGCAGGAATTAATTTAAAAATAATTCCCATATTTAAAAAAAAAGAGTGTTTTTAAGAAATAATAACTATCAAAAGATTGACAGTTGTTTTTGGCAAATTTCAAAGTGAAATTTCTTCCACTTACCAACATTGGATTAAATGGAAAAATATAATCTAATTAAACTTTAAAACCAATTATATAGATAATATATCCATATAAATAAGTTAGACTAAAATGCAATTTTGTATTAAAATATAACATTTATCACCTTTCAAAAAAACATTAATTTTATCAGAAAAATACTAAAAATTTACCTAAACTAAATTTTGATGTCCCACTTATAAAGAAGAATTTTATTTGATCAAATAGTGCATACAAAAAATAACAAAACTATATTTAAAGTGGGTTCGACAACAAATGGAAATAAATCAACCTTTTAAAGTAATTATGCTTAAAATTAGATTCATTAACATTTTAATCCTATAAATTGTTTTTGGATAAATGTAAAAACATTTAACTAAAATGTATAATCAATTTATAGTCAGTTATATTCATTCCTGCCAATACAAAGACATGGAATTAAATACATTTAAAATAATATTATTATATTATTAGTATGCAACGTAAGATTTCAAAGAAACCTGTTGTTGCGTATCGGGTACGGCATTGAACATATTGATCCATTTAAAGTAAAATTAATATTTAATTCATAAATATGAATAATTTTGAAAATATATTATTTCTTTATTTACCTGGGATGTTACATCTTTCTTCCCTTTTGGAAATTTCTTCCTTGTAATTTTATTCACTTATCAACTAAATGGGGATATTTATCCCTTGTAGAATTTTTAGATTACCACGTTGCCTCTTGAACCATATGTTTTCTCGACTAAACCTTAACTTGGTGAATTAATTTATTCTACAACACATGATCTTTTTGGTAAATAATCTAGATAGTTTTTCCTTCATAAAAGATATTCTCTTCCAACTGAACTACCTTTGGACTTAAAACATGAGATGGATCTGGCATATAATTTCTCAACATCGAAACATGAAAAACATTTTGTACCTAGGATAAAAATGGAGGTAAATCCACTCTGTATGCAATTTATCCATCTTTCTCCATGATTTCATAGGGTTTAATGAACCAAGAACTCAACTTTTCCTTCTTACAAAAAATCATCATACTTTTCCTTAGTGAAACTTTGAGAAAGAAATGATCACTTACCGTAAAAGAGAGATCTTTCCACTGGTTATCCACATTAATTTTCTACCTACTCTGAGTTGTTATCATGTTATTCGAAATCAACTCAACTTTTTTTCCGTCTCTTCTATGAGTTCTGGTCCCATCATCTTCCTTTCACATACTTCATCCCAAAAATATGGAGTTTGATAACGATTTCCATACAATGCCTCCAATGAAACCATCTGTATATGGGAATAAAAACTATTATTATTAGAAAATTAAACAAATGAAAAATGGTGCTCCCAACATCGCTAGTAATCTATTGAAAACGAACGTAGCATATCCTCAAAGGTATGAATTGTTCATTCTGACTACCCATCTGATTGAGGATGAAAATATGAACTAAAAATTAATTCAGTTCCCAACAACTTCTGAAGGACTTTCAAAATGATTGAAGTAAACCTGGGATCACGATCAGATACAATGGAAAGATGAACTCCATACAACCTGACTATCTCATTAACATACAACCTAGCAATTCGATCTAAGGAAAAACTATCTCTAATAGGAAGTAAATGAGAAAATTAAGTCAACTGATCAATAATAACCTAGATTGCATTATTACCTAGAGCCTTCGGTAATCCCACAACTAAGTCCAGGGATATTTTTTTCCATTTCCACTATGCCACCAGTAAAGACTAAATCATCCCTTTCGGTAACTACCACATTGCTTTAACCTATTGAAAAGTCAAAAACTTCACAGTAAAATCAGTAATGTCTCTTTTCATTCCATCCCACCAGCAATACTCTCGAAGATCTTTGTACATCATAGTACTACCAGGATGACCTAAAAATAGAGAACTATGAGCATTACATACCATATCATTATTCTACTATGAATTACAAGGAACACATAATATCTTCCCAATCCTCAATACACAATCATCATCAATGTTAAATTAAGGCAACTTACCCTTCAAATCCAAATATACCCTTTTCTACAACTCAATGTCTTCCTTCTGTACTTTCGTTATTCTGTCTGATAGAGATGATTTCACTGACTCCTGAAACAAAAAATAATAATTTCCTACACCAACAACTTCTATTCCAAAGATCAACAAATCAACAACCAAAGTATCTCATTCCAAACAAAGCATGGTCAATGAATCATTACTTTTTCGACTCAAAGCAACATCCACTTTTTTTTTCCTTTCATAGGTGATAATATATTGTGCAATCAGAATCCATTATTAATTCCAACCATCCCCTCTGTCTCATGATCAATTCCTTCTGAGTGAATATATACTTAAAAATTTTATTTTGAGTATATATTTCACATATTACTCCATACAAATGCTGCCTCCAAATTTTTAAATAAAAAATAACAGCAGCTAAATCTAGATCACATGTAGGGTAATTTAACTCATGTGGTTTCAGCTTACATGAAGAATAAGAAATTACCAAATTATTCTACATAAGGAAAAAACCCATGTCTATTCAACAAAAAATCACTATAGATAACAAACCCACCATTTCTGGAAGGTAGTTTTAAAACTGGAGCATTTAAAAATCTTTTTTTCAATTCCTATAAACTATAATCACATTCTCTTTTCCAAATGAATTTGACACCTTTTCTAGTTAACTTAGTCATTGGACTAGATAATCGTGCTACATTTTCAACAACCTCCGGTGATAACTTTCCAAACCAAGAAAACTGTGGATCTTGGTTATATTTTTGGGTTATGGACATTCTTCATCCTTATTTTTTTAGAAGGATGAACAATAATGCCATTTTTTTGAAACAATGTGACCAAGGAAAGAAATTTGTTGTAACCCAAACTCACACTTCCTAAACATACCATATAGTTTCTTTTATTTTAGGTTTTCTAGACAACCCTTAAATGGCATTCATGTTTCTATATAATTTTAGAATAAACCAAAATATCATCAATGAGGCAACCACCATTTATCAACCGAGTCAACTGAGACATCACATCAACAAACTCTTCAATTCTGATTCCGACCATCTCTGGATACTAATTTTGAAGGTCATTAACCTATATATGCCTCCACTTCACAAATTCCCTATTTCCTCTATGAAAAACCATTCTGAGCCCAAAAATATCTTAGGTGAAGTAACATCGTAATCTGTAAATTCTATCATTTCAATATTTACATAAATTTATTTATGGAAATTAATTTAACAAAACACTAAGTCCTAAATCTGTGTAAACCATCCTCTGATACAAACTATAAGGACACAACCATAAACATTACATAATTTCACTTAAATGAATAATTTACATTGAGGATCTTTTCATGTTTAGAGTTTTTTAGAATTAGTCCATAACTATTACATTGAATTTCAAAAATTACAAGGTAGAAAATTCTACTAAGTTTCCATTTTTTCAGAAAATAAATACTCTTGAAAAAAATGTTTATGTCTAGTCCCATGTTGTAGATATCATGAATTTTCCTTGACCCATCATTGACCTTATTTATCTTTAAGTCCTGTCAAAAACATTTCAAAACATGGAATGAGCATAAAAAAATCAATAAGGTTTATAAAATAAAGAATGAAATCATTAGTACATCAATACATAGAAAACATAAACACTTTAACATACCTCAAGAAATCATATGATTTATGAATAACAAATAGAAAATAGAAATCATAAAGGGAACTTGTGGCATCCATATCATACTTATATTGTATCAATCACAACTATGTAGGGAGTTACATTTGGAATACCGATCACAGTATATTACCTAAATATCTTAGGAGAGACATGCATGTTTACCTCCATCACATTACCCAATGCATTGGAGAGCTATCTCGGGCTCACCCACCCTATGATTATCACGGAACAACTTCTATACATAACCATGCCCAAGAACCGTAACATGTTCATAACATATAAAACAAACATACTGGAAAGATAAAATTTCCACATTTCAATCCCAATATATTATTTAAATATATTGACATAACAAATCTATTAACAAACCCATTTTCAATACCAATGTATGTAAAAGAGTATGTGGTATTTATTTTCCTTTTAAAAATATTACAGTTTGTTAAGGAAGCTAAATATGAAATAATACTCGCATTGGCGGAATGGTCGTTGTCACCACGTATGTTAGAAGAAACATTATTTTTTGATGTTTGGTAAAAAGCTTCGTAGATAAAGATTCTCTTTGAATGAAATAAAATTTCAAAGGTGTTTATATATCATATGAAAGGAAATCGTGTATTAAAACAATATATTCCTCAATGAAAGGGGATTGAGATGAATCCTCTTACCTCGTGTCCGACATGACCCGTTTGTTCTTTAATCTCCTAAATAAGAAACGCAATTTAATTTATACATTCTTAAGAACATTTTTCAAATTTATTATTCATTTTATATCACTTATTACTATGTTATTAACATTGAGCAGTCATTTATGTTGACAATGGTTGTTTGGTTGATATTTGGTACTTGAGCCAAAAATGGACTTCTTATAATTATAAGTTGTTCATGTGGTTAAAGGTTCATTAAATCCAAAATTATATCTATGATTTAGATATAAAATATCTCATACATATCTTCTATATACATTTATTTATAATAGTACATAGTGTTTGGAGGTACGAAATGCAATACACTGTTCATGGAGACGGTAAGCTGTACGTACGCATGAAGGCTACTATAATTTCTATTTCGTATTTTAATGGAATTAAAACATAATGATACATATGTATATTATATATCCAGTATAATATCATATATAATATCATTAAATCCATCATTTATACATCCCACGTATGGCATTAACGAGTCATATCACTTCGAGGGGGCGGTAGTCCGCACTTCCTCAAATGAAATTATCACGTTTACCCATAATGGAAACCATAAAGGTATGATATAAATGGAAAATACAGAATAATAAAGAAACATAAACATAATATATAACATATATAAATACAGTTCTATTATAATGACCACCATGAGAGGCAGTAGGGGATTATCGAACAATCATCGTTCTGTGAGGCGTTAGTTTTCCATCCACAGAAATAGTATGTTCTCCACCCATTAGATGGAGGTGTGTGTAAGTGTAGTTATAAAACTTATCAAAACAAAATCCTAGTAAATTGGGGATACTGGTTTTCTTATAAAATAAAGTAATAAATAGAGTTTAGGAGTTCGAGAAGTAAAATAATACAAAATAAGTTAAGATAAATTGTTACCTTTAATTTGGGTAACTCCCTTGGGTTTGAATCAAAATCACTTCTAGAAGTGCCTTCTACCAATGGTAAGGATTATAGGAGGAGGAGAGGGATACAGGGAGATTAATTTTTTAGAGTTTGGATGTGCTAAAAGTCTTGAAATGTGTGAGTAATTGGTTAGAAGTTAAGGATTTTTATTAGGGGGATGTGGGTCTCTTTAGAAAAGTGTGTATATATTATTTTATTATATAATGATTTTCGGTTACTAAAGGACCAAAACAAATTAAAGACAAAGATAAGATGACTTGTGGTCGAAATAAAATCATCCCATATGAATTATACATGTTTTTGGATATTATTTTAATCATTATAATCTTATTTAATTTAATAATTTATTAATGAGGTAAATACTGCATCATTGTTGTGTCATAAATAATTTTAATTATATGATGTCTAAAATTTATAAAAAAATTACTATGATGTGGGAAATATTTTTATATCTCCAATTAATATTTATTGTCAAAATTATAACATATATCACCACATGTAAAAAAATAATTTACTAAAAGATATTTGTTTATGTCATTTTTGTCATTACTTTAAATTAATCAATCTAATGTGTCATTATCACTTTTATGTGGCCCCATGGGGTCCCAAAATCGACCCTAATATGACCATGGTGGAATATGTATCAACTAATTAGATTAGGACACATGTTAGTGTAATTTTATGTTATTATAATATTATTATTTAAACCTTATTATCAGATTTACCCTTTTGTCATGGTATATAAAATATTTATTGAAGTAAATATTCATAATGTCTAAATTTTTTTTACATATTTACAAAATATGTACCTACTGATTAAAAATATGAAATACACTTTTAGAAATTCAAAACACAAAACTAGCAGAAATTATATTAAAATTAATTCCCGCTGTCAAAACAAACAACATGTTATTTAAGAAATTGTAACTATCAAAAGATTGATAGTTGTTTTTGTCCAATTTCCAAGTGAAATTTCTTCCACTGACCAACATTGGATTAAATGGTAAAAAAATAATCTAATTACATTTTAAAACCAGATAAAAAGAAAATATAACCATATAAATCAATTAGATTATAAGGTACTTTTAAATTATAATACAACATTTTTCACTTTTCATTAAAAATTGAATTTTAGAAGAAAAATACTAAAAAATTATCCAATGTAAATTTTTATTCCCATTTCTAACAAAGAATTTTATTTGGTCTAATAGAACATATAAAAGTGACCAAAACTAGATTAAAAGAGGGTTCACCATAAAAATGTGGTAAATCGACCTTTTAAAGTAAATTATGCTTAAAATTTGATTCATTAACATTTTAAACCTCTAATGTTTTTTGGATAAATGTAAAAACATTTAACAGACATGTATAATAATATTTTAGTTAGTTATATTTATTCCTACCAATACAATGACTAGGAGTTAACTATATTTAAAATAATATTATTTTATTATTAGTGTGCAACGTAAGATTTCAAAGAAACTCGTTGTTGCATATCGGTAACGCCATCGAACATATCAACCCATCTAAAGTAAAATTAATATTTAATTCAGAAATATGAATAATTATGAAAATATATTATTTCTTAATATATCTAGGATTTTACATCCTCCCCCCTTTTGGAAATTGCATCATCACAATTTTATTCACATATCAAATAAAGGAGGGTATTTCTCCCTCATAGAATTTTCGGATTCCCACGTTGCCTCTTCAACCATATGGTTTTTCCACAAAACCATTACCTTGTGAATTATATTATTCCAGAACACTTTCTCTCTTCGATAAAGAATATGTACTTGTTTTTCTTCATATGAGAGATTCACATCCAACTGAACTACCTCTGGAATTAAAAAATGAGATGGATCTAAGATATACTTTCTCAACATCAAAACATGAAAAACCTTGTGTACATGGGATAATCATGGAGGTAAAGCCACTCTCTATGCAATTGATCCAACTTTCTTTAGGATTTCATAGGGTTCAATGAACCTCAAACTCAAAGTTCCCTTCCTACCAAAATGCATCACACATTCCCATAGGAAAACATTGATAAAGACATGATCACCTACCTCAAAAGAGAGATCCTTACTCCTGTTATCCACATAACTTTTTGGCATACTATGAGATGTTATCTTGTTCTTATGAATCAACTAAACCTTTTCTACCATATCTTCTTCCAATTCTGGTCCCATTAGCTTCCTATCACCTACTTCATCCCAAAATATGGAGTTTTACAACACTTTCCAGATAATGCCTCAAATGGATCAATCTGTATACTGGAATGAAAACTGTTATTATAAGAAAATTACAACAAAGAAAGATGTCGGTCCCAACTTCTCTGGTAATCCAGTGAATAAGAACAAATCATATCCTTCAAGGTTGGAATTTTTTATTTTGACTGCTCATCTGATTGGGGATGAAAAGATGTACTAAAACTTAATTAAGTACCCAACAACTTCATATGACCTTTCCAAAAGTTATAAGTAAACCTAGGACCATGATCAGATACAATAGAGAGAGGAACTCCATGCTACCTAACTATCTCTTTAATATAAACTCGAGATAGTTGATCTAGAGACAAAATATCTTGATTAGGAAGGAAATGTGCAGATTTAGTCAACCGATCAACATTAACCGTGATTGCATTATTACCTTGATATATATTTAGTAATTCCACAATGAAGTCCATGGATATATTTTCCATTTCCACTATGGCACTAGTAGAGACTGAAGCATCCCTTTAGGTAACTTCCACTCTTCTTTACCATGCTAACATGTAAAACACTTCATAGTAAAATCAGAAATATCTATTTTCATTACCTACCACTAATAATATCCCCGAAGAACTTTGTATGTGTTAGTACTACTAGGATGAACGGAAAATAAAGAACTATGAGCTTCACA
The DNA here is from genome assembly GCA_963277665.1 of Viscum album. NCBI lineage: Eukaryota > Viridiplantae > Streptophyta > Magnoliopsida > Santalales > Viscaceae > Viscum > Viscum album. The sequence goes on along the minus strand of OY728138.1, from coordinate 1,368,542,941 downwards.
TAACAACTCATTCATTAACTACGAATCACAAGACAAACATAATGTCATCCAAAACCTCAGAACACAATCATTATCAATATTAAATTTAGGCAACATACCCTTCTGAACCAACTCTACTGTTTTCTACAACACACTATCTTCCTTTTGCACGTTCTTTATTCTGTCTGATAGAGATGATTTTACAGACACCTGAAACAAAACTGAAGATTTTCCTGGACCAATAACCTCTCTGCGAATGTTTATCAAATCAGAAACCAAAGGATCTCATTCTAAAATTAGCATGGACAATGAATCATTACATTTTTGACCCAAAGCATCAACCACAATATTTTCCTTTATTGGGTGAGAATGAATCGTGAAATCATAATCCTTGATTAATTACAACCATCTGCTATGTCTCATGTTCAATTATTTCTGAAATAATATATTCTTCAAACTTTTGTAGTCATTATTCATTTCACATTTTACTCCATTCAAATGATGCCTCCATATTTTGAAAGAAAAAACAACAGTAGCTAATTCAAAATCATGTGTAGGGTAATTTAACTCATGAGGTTTCAAATAATGAGAAGCATAATAAATTACCTGATCATTATGAATAAGGAAACAACCGTTTACTTTCAAAGAAACATCACTATAGATAACTAATTCACCATTTCTTGAAGGTAGTTCCAAAAATATAGCATTCAACATTCTTATTTTCAATTCCTAAAAACAATAATCACATTCTCATGTCCAAATGAACATAACACCTTTTCGAGTTAACATAGTCATTGGACTAGATAACCATGCAAAATTTTACACAATCCTTTGCTAATAACCTACCAAACCAAGGAAAATACAGTTCTTGATTATATTTGTGGGTCATGGGTATTCTTCAACCACTTTTATTTCAACATGATCAATAATTATTCCATTTTTAAAAAAAATGAGCCCATGGAATGAAATTTGTTGTAACCAAAACTCAAAAATTCTGAATTTCCCATAAAGTTTATTTTCATTTACGGTTTTCAAGAAAAAACATACATGAATTTCATGCTCCTCATTAATTTTAGAATAAACCAGAATATCATAAATTAACACAACTTCCATTTATCAACCTAGTCAACTGAGACATCACTACAACAAACTATACAATTCTAATTCCGATCATCTCAGGATACTGAATTTAAAGGTCATTTACCACTATATGCCTTCACTACACAACTGCCATGTTTCCTCTATGAAAAACCATTCTGAACATAGAAATATCTTAGGCAAAGCATCATGGTAATCTGTAAATACTATCATTTCAATATTAACATAAATTTATATATAGAAATTAATTTAAAAATACCCTAACTCCTAAAGATATCTGAACCGATCTCTGATACGAACTATAATGACCTAGCCTTAAAAATTTCATAATCTTGAATTAAATGAAAAATTCACATTAAGGATCTTTTCAGGTTTAGAGTTCTATAGAATTTGGCCATAACTATTACATTACGTCTAAAAAATTACAAGGTGGACATTGTTAATTAGTTTCCATTTTTTCATTAAATAAAATCACTTGAAAAAAAGGAGTCATGTCTAGTCCCATGTTTTAGACATCATGACTTTTCCTTCATCCCATCCTTGACCCTATTCATCTTTATGTCCTCTGAAAAACATTTCAAAACTTTGGATGAGAATAAAAATCTTAGTAAGGGTTATAAAATAAAGAATGAAATCATTAGTCCATCAATACATACAAAACAAAAACTCTTTAACATACCTCATGAAATCATAAGATTTATGAATAACACATATAAAACATAAATCATAATGTAGAATTGTGGCATCCATATCATACTTACATTGTAGCTATCACAACTATGTAGGGAGTTACATTTGGAATAGCCATCACAGTATATTACCTAAATATCTTAGGAGAAACATTAATATTTAAATCCGTCACGTTACCCAATGCATTGGAGAGCTATCTCAGGCTCAACCACCCTAGGTTTATCACGGAACCACATGTATACTTAACAATTCTGAAGAACCGTAACATATTCGTAACATATAAAATAAAATACAAGAAAGATAACATTTCGACATTTCAATCACAATATATAAATTGAATATATTGACATAAAAAATATATTATCAAAACTATTTTCAATACCAAAATATGTTAATGATTATATGGTATTTATTTTCTTTTTAAAAACATTATGGCTTTATAAGTAATCTAAAGATCAAATAATACTCATGGCGGCGGAATGGTCGTTGTCACCGCTAACGTTAAAAGAAACATTTTTTTTAGTAAAACAATTTGTAGAAAAATATTCCCTTTGAATGAAATAAAATGTCGAAGGTGTTTATACAGCATATAAATCAAAAATCATGTATTAAAACAAAATATGTCACAATGAAATGAGATTGAGACGGGATCTCGTACCTCGTGTCCGACTTGACCCGTTCGTTCTTTAATCTCTTGAATAATAAACTAAAGGGAATTTATACTTTCTTAAGAAACCTTTTCAATTTTATTATTCCTTTTATATCTCTTATTACAATTTTACAAACATTATGTAATCATTCATGTTAACAATGGTCATTCTGTTGATATTTTTTACTTGAGTCAAAAATGGACTTCTTATAATTACAAGTGGTTCACGTGGTTAAAATTTATTTATATCCATAATGATATTCATGATTTAGATTTCATATATGTCATATATATCCAGTATCTGTATTTATAATATTACATAATGTTTGGAGGTAAGAAATTAAATGCATTGTTCATGGAGACGGCAAGTCGTACGTACGCATGAATGCTACTTTCATTTCTATTTTAAATTTTAATGGATTTAAAACATAATGATACATAGGTATATTAGAATCCCAGTATAATATCATATATAATATCATTAACTCCATCATTTATACATCCCACATATGGCATTAACGAGTTATTTCACTTTGAGGGGGTTGTAGTCTGTACTTCCTCAAATGAAATTATCGCATTTATCCATAATAGACACCATATAGATATGATATAAATGGAAAATATAGAAGAATAAAAAACATAAAAATTATATATATCATATATAAATATAGTTCCATCATAATGGCATCCATTAAAGGCGGTACGATATAATCGAACAATCGTCGTTTCATGAGTCATTAGTTTCCCATCTACAGAAATAGTATATTATTCACCAATTAGATTGAGCTGTGCATAAGTTTAGTTCGAATCAATCACATAAAAATATTATGGTATATTTAGGATACTGGTTATGTTATAAAATAAATGAATAAAAATAGTTTTGGGGTTTGAGAAGTAAAATAAAAGAAAATAAGTTAAGAGAAACTTTTACCTTTAATTTGGGTAACTCCCTTTGGTTCGAATCAAAAGGACTTTTAGAATTCCTTATTTATATATTAATGCTTCTAAAAGGAGGATAGGGATGTTGGGAACTTAATTTGGTAGAGGTTGGATGATACAAAAGGCTTGAAAGGTGTTAGGAATTGGTTAGAAGTGAGGGATTTATATAAGAGGGAGGAGGGGCTCTTTAGGAAAGTGTGAAAATATTATTTTATTATATAATGATTTTCGGTTTATAAAGGTCCAAAAATAATTAATGTCAAAGATATGATGACTCATGCTCTAAATAAAATCATCCAAAAGAAATTTTATTGGGTTTGGATATTATTTTAACCTTTATAATCATATTTATTTAAATAATATATTAATGAGTTAAATACTGCATCATTATTTTGTCATAAATAATTTTATTAATTTGATGTCTAAAAATAATAAAAAAATTATCATGATGTTGTAAATAGTTTTATATTTCCATTGAATATTTATAGTCAAAATAATAACTTATATAACCCCATGGATAAATTAATTTACTAAAAGATATTTGTTTTTCATTTTTGTCTTTAATTTAAATTAATTAATCTAAATTGTCATTATCAGTTTTAAGTGGCTTCATGGGTTCCCAAAATCGAACCAAATATTCCCATGTTAGGATATTTATCAACCAATAAGATAAAGACTCATGTCAGAGAAATTTTATATTATTATAATTTTATATTTTCACACTTATTTACCAGATTTACCATTTTACCATGGTAAATTAAATATTTACTGAAGTAAATATTCATAATGTCTAAAACTAAAAGTTACCTGTTTACAGAATATGTACCTATTGATTCCGAATATATAATATATTTTTCAAAATTCAAAACACAAAAGTGGCAGAAATTAATTTCAAATTAATTCCCGCTGTCAAAACAAAAGACGTGTATTTTAAGAAATAATAACTATCCTAACATTGATAGTTTTTTTTGCCAAATTTCCAAGTGAAATTTCTTTTAATAAACAAAAATGGATTAAATGGTAAAAATATAATCTAATTAAACTTTAAAACCAATTAATAATATAATCTAACCATATAAATAAAATATATTAAAACACACTTTTTAATTAAAATAGAACATTTTTTACTTTTCATTAAAAATTGAATTTTATCAGAAAAATTATAAAATTTTTTTCAAAGTAAATTGTGATGTCCCAATTATAAATAATTATTTTATTTGGTCAAATAGAACACGTAAAAGTGAAAAAATCTAGATTTAAAGAGGGTTCACCATGAAAAGCCGGTAAATTAACCTTTTAATGTAAATTATGCTTAAAATTAGATTCATTAACATTTTAATCATATAAATTTTATTGGATAAATGTAAAAACATTTATCCAACATTATAGTCATATTTTAGTAAGTTATATTCATTCCCTCCAATAAAATGGCTCGACATTAACTACATTTTGAATAATATTATAATATTATTAGTGTGCAATGTAATATTTCAAAAAAAACTGTCATTGCGTATCGGGTACGCCATCAAACATATCGACCCCTGTAAAGAAGAATTAATATTTAATTAAAATATATGAATAATTATAAAAATATATTATTTATTTATTTACCTAGGATGTTACATCCTTCACCCCTTTTAGAAATTGCTTCCTCATAATTTTATTAACTTGTCAAATAAATAAGGGTATTTATCCCTCATAACATTTTCTAATTCCCGCGTTGCCTCTTCAACTATATGGTTTTCCCACAAAACCATTACCTGGTGAATTAACTTATTCCAAAACATTTACTCTCTTTGGTTACGAATCTGGACTTGTTGTTCCTCATATGAGAGATTCACTTCCAACTGAACTACCTATGGAATTAAAACATGAGATGTATCTGGAATATACTTTCTCAACATCAAAATAAGAAAAAAAATTGTACCTAGGATAAACAAGGAGGTAAATCCACTATGTATGCAACTGATCCAACTTTTTCCAAGATTTCATATGGTCCAATAAACTTATAACTCAACTTTCCATTCTTACCAAAACACATCACACTTTTCCATAGAGAAACATTGAGAAATACATGATCACCTAACTCAAAATAGAGATCCTTTCACTGGTTATCCTCTTAACTTTTATGCCTAATTTGTGCTGTTATGATGTTATTCTGAATCAACTAAAGCTTTTCTACCATATTTTATACCAATTCTGGTCTCATCAGCTTCCTTTCAACTACTTCATCCCAAAAACCTAGAGTTTGACAATGCTTTCCATATAATTCCTCAAATGGAGCAATCTGTATACTATAATGAAAACTGTTATTATAAGAAAAATCATAAAAAGTAAGCCATTGATCCCAACAACCCAGGTAATCCAGTGAACAAGCACGTAGCATATACTTCAAGGTATTAATTTTATGTTTTGACTACCCATCTGATTGGGGATGAAAGGATGTACTAAAACATAATTCAGTACCCACCGATTTGTGAAGGACTTTCAAAAAATTAGATGTAAACCTGGGATGACGATCAGATACATTAGAGAGGGAAGCTCCATGCATCATGATTATATCTTTAACATACTACCGAATAAGTTGATCTAGAGACAATGTATCTCAAATATGAAGAAAATGAGCAGATTTAGTCAACCGATCAACAATAAACCAAATTACATTATTACCTCGAGATGTCCTTAGTAATCCCACCATGATGTCCAAGGATATATTTTCCCATTTCCACTCTGGCACCAGTAAAGACTGAAGCATCCATTTCAGTAACTACCACTCTACATTAACCAATTTAAAAGACAATCACTTTACATTAAAATCAACACTATCTCTTTTCATTCCATCCCACCAGTAATACTCCCGATGATCTCGGTACATCTTAGTACTTCCATGATGAACTAAAAAAGGGGAACCATGACTTTCACATAACAAATCATTCATCAATTGTGAATCAAAATTCAAACATAATCTTTTTTGAATGCTCCAAATACAATCATTATCAATGTTAAATTCAAGAAAACTTACCCTTCTGAACCAACTCTACCTTTTTCTGCACCTCACTGTCTTCCTTCATCGCTTGGTTTATTCTTTCTGATAGAGATAATTTCACTGACACCTAAAACAAAACATAAGTATTTCCAGCACCAACAACTTCTATTCCAAATATTACAAAAACAAAAAACATGGATCTCGTTCCAAACATAGCATGGTCAATGAAGCATAACTTTTTCGACTAAATGTATCAACCACTTTAGTTTCCTTTCCTGTGTGATAATGAATAATGCAATCATAACCCTTTATTAATTCCAACCATCTCCTCTATTACATTTTAAATTATTTATGAGTGAATATATACCTCAATTTTTCTTTGTAAGTATATAATTCACATTTTACTCCATACAAATGATGCCTCCAAATATTTAAAGAAAAAACAGCAACAATTAATTCCAAATCATGTGTAGGTTAATTTAATTTACGAGGTTTCAACTGGCATGAAACATAATCAATTACCCGATCATTCCTCATAAGGAAACTACCATTTCCTTTCAAGAAAGAATCACTATAGATAAAAATCTCACCATTTCTGGAAAGTAGTTCCAAAATTAGAGCATTCAAAATCATCTTTTCAATTCTTAAAAACCATAATCACATTCTCTTGTCTGAATGAACTTAACACATTTTCATGTTAACTTTGTCATTGGACTATATAACCGTGAAAAAGGTTTCAAAAAACCTATGGAAATAACCTGCCAAACCTAGAAAACTATGTATCTTGGTTATATTTTTGGGTCTTGGACATTCTTCAACAACTCTTGTTTTAGAATGATCAATAATTTTTCCATTTTTTGAATCAATGTGACTAAAGAAAGAAATTTTTTATAACCAAAGCTCACACTTTCTAAATATCCCATATAGTTTAATTTCATTTAAGGTTTTAAAGAAAACCCTTAAATAACTTTCATGCCCTTATTTACTTTTAGAACAAACCTAAATATCATCAATGAGCACAACCACCATTTAGCACCTGAGTCAACTGATAAATCCCTACAACAAATTATGCAATTCGGATTCTGACCATCTCAAGATACTGATTTTTATGTCATTTCTCCCTATATTCCTTCACTGCACAACTTTATTGTTTCCTCTATGAAAAACCATTTTGAAAACATAAATATCATAGGTGAAGCAACATGGTAATCTGTAAATGCTATCATTTCAATATTAACATAAATTTATTTATGGACATTAAATTAACAATACCATAACTCCTAAATTTATCTAAACCGACCTCTGATACCAACTATAAGGACCTAGACATAAACATTACATAATCATGAATTAAATGAATAATTCACATTGAGGATCTTATTTAGGTTTATAGTTTTAGAGAATTATTCTATAACTATTACGTTATATCTCAAAAATTACAAGGTAGACACTTCTAATTAGTTTCCAATTTTTTCATAAACTAAAAACTCTTGAAAATAGAGTCAGGTCTAGTACAATATTTTAGACAACATGACATTTCCTTGATCCCATCCTTGACCCTATTTATCAATAGGTCCTATGAAAAACATTTCAAAACATGGGATGAGCATAAAAAGCTCAGTAAGAGTTATAAAATAAAGAAATAAATCATTATTCCCTCAATACATACAAAACATAAAATCTCTAACACACCTCATAAAATAATAATATTTGTGAATAACACATAGAAAACATAAATCATAAAGGAACCTTTTGGCATCCATATCATACATAGATTGTAGCTATCACAACTATGTAAGGAGTTACATTTAGAATACCCATCACAGTATATTACCTAAATCTCTTAGGAGAAACATTCAAGTTTACCTCCATCATGTTACCCAATTAATTTGAGATCTATATTGGGCTCACCCACACTAGGATTATCACAGAACCACTTGTATACATAACCATTCCCAAGAACTGTAACATGTTCGTAACATATAAAACAGACATACCGAAAAGATAAAATTTCAACATTTCAATCCCAATACATCATTTAAATATATTGACCTAAAAATCTATTATCAATACCATTTTCAATACCAAAATACATAAAAGAGTATATGGTATTTATTTTTCTTTTAAAAACATTATGACTTGTTAAGGAAGCCAAAGACCAAATAATACACGCGGTGGCGGAAAGGTCGTTGTTACCGCGTATGTTAAAAGAAACATTATTTTTTTATTTTCATTTAGTTAAACACTTCATAGATAAATATTCCCTTTGAATGAAATAAAAATTAAAAGGTTTTTATACAACATAAAAAATAAAATTGTGTATTAAAAGAAAATATGCTTCAATGAAAGGAGATTGAGATGATGTCCCTTACCTCGTGTCCGAATTGACCCGTTCATTCATCAATCACATGAATATTAAAATAAATTTAATTTCTACTTGATTTAGAACCTTTTTAATTTTTTTTTTCTTTTTATATCACTTATTACCTTGTTAAAAATTATGTAATCATTTACGTTAATAATGGTCGTTTTGTTAATATTTTGTACTTGAGTCATAAATGGACTTCTTATAATTACAAGTTGTCCACATGGTTTAAAGTTAATTATATATAAAATGATATTCATGATTTGGATATCATATATATAATATATATCCAGTTTATACATGTATTTATAATAGTTCATATCATTTGGAGGTAAGAAATGACATACACTATTCATGGAGACGGTAAGTCGTACGTACGCATGAACACTACTTTCATTTTATATTGCATTTTAATGGAATTAAAACATAATGATACATAGGTATATTATACTTACATTATAATATCATATATAATATCATTATCTCCATCCTTTATACATACCATATCTATCATTAATGAGTCATATCACTTTGATGGGGTAGTAGTCCTCACTTCTTCAAATGAAATTATCACGTTTACCCATAATAGAAACTAGAATGGTATTATAAAAAAGGATGATATAGAAGAATAAATAAAACATAAAAATAATATATTTCATATATGAATACTGTTCCATCATAATGGCCACCATGAGAGGTGGTAAGAGATAATCGAACAATCATCATTTTGTGAAGCGTTAGTTTGCAATCTATAGAAACAGTATGTTCTTCACCCATTAGATCAATATGTGTATATGATTAGTTAGAATAATTCTCAAAACAACATATTAATATATTGAGGATACTATTTTTTATATAATAAAGGAATAAATAGAGTTTAGGGGTAGGAGAAGTAAAATAAAATAAAAGTAGTTATGATAAACCATTACCTTAAATTTGGGTAACTCCCATTGGATTGAATCAAAAAGAGTTGTTGATGTTCCTTTTGCCTTAGGTATGGATTCGAAGTGGAGTATAGAAATGTAGGGATCTTAATTGGGAAGTGTTTGGATGAGACAAATGGCTTGAGAGGTGTGATAAATTGCTTAGAAGTGGGCCCTTTTTAGAAGGGGGAGGAGGTGCTCTTTAGGAAAGTGAGAAAATATTATTTTATTATAGAATGATTTTCAATTTATAAATGCCCAAAAATAATTAAAGTCTAAGATAATATGACTCATGGTCGATGTAAAATCATCCAATAAAAATAGGAAAGGTTTTAGATGCTATATTAATCTTTATAATCTTATTTATTTAAATCAGATATTAATGATGTTAATACTGCATCATTATTGTGTCATAAATAATGTTATTTATATGATGTTTAAAAATTATAAAAATATTAACATGACGTAGGTTCTATTTTAAGATTTTAAATTAATATTTATAGTTGAAATGATAACTTATATAACCCCTTGTAAATATTAATTTACTAAAAGATAGTTGTTTGTGTCATTTTTGTCTTTACTTTTAATTAATTAATCTAAAGTGTCATTATCAATTTGATATGGATTCATGGGGTCCCAAAATCTAACCAAATATCCCCATGGTTGGATATGTATCAACCAATAATATTAGGAAACATGTTAGGGTAATTTTATATTGTTATAATATTATTTTTTCACCCTTATTTACCAGATTTATCCTTTTACCATGGTAAATAAAATATTTAAAGAAGTAAATATTCATAATATCTAAAAAATAAAGTCACCTATTTAAACAATATGAACCTAATGAATAAAAATATTAAATCAAATTTTCCAAATTCAAAACACAAAAGTGGTACAAATTAATTAAAAATTAATTCTCGCTGTAAAAAATGTGTGTTTTTAAGAAATAATAACTATCAAAAGATTGATAGTTGTTTTTATCCAATTTCATTGTGAAATTTCCTCCACATACCAAAATTAGATTAAATGGTAAATAAATAATCTAATTACACTTTAAATACAATTAAAAAGATAATATAACCATATATATAAATTATATTAAAAGGCACTTTTGATTTAAAATACTGTATTTTTCACTTTTCATTAAAAATTGAATTTTATTAGAAAAATACTAAAAATTTACCAAAAGTATATTTTGATGTCACAATTATAAAGAATAAGTTTTTTTTCATAAAATATAACATATTAATATGACCAAAAATATATTTAAATGGGTTTGCTTATCAAAAGGCATTAAATCAACATTTTAAAGTAAATTATGCTTAAAATTAGATTTATTATCATTTGAAGCCTCTAAATTTTATGGGATAAATGTAAAAAAATTTAACAAACATGTATGATCATATTTTAGTAAGTTATATTTATTCCCACCAGTACAACGACAAGGCATTAACTACATTTAAAATAATATTAATATATTATTAGTGTGCAACGTAAGATTTCAAAAAAACTTATTGTTGTTTATCAGGTATGCCATTGAACATATCAACCCCTTTAAAGTAAAATTATTATTTAATTCACAAATATGAATAATTATGAAAATGTATTATTTCTTTATCTGTCTGTGATGTCATGGTCATTGCAGAATTTTCTACTCGAGTTTGATATCTTATGTCAATCTCATTTCTTATCCCATATCTATTTACTAATTTCAGTTTTATTTGGTTTTCAATTTAAATTCAAATTTTTAAATTTTTATTCCAATTAGTTTGTGGTATTGTATAGTTTGGATTACCAGACACATTATTCTCATGACACACTTCCACAGTAGTGTGTCAATATTATTAAGGTGGAAACATTGTGCCCAATACCATATTGAGTTTGTTTGTCCCAACAAGTAGACAATATATTATGTAAAATACATATGGATGCAATTAATTCCAGCCTCAATAGTGGAATGAAACATTTCACCATACAAAAAGATTAAATTCTAATTATAAAGGCTACCTACAAGAATACTCATATGAGAATGACAATGATTTATAACTAACAGTAGAAAAAAGAGAAAAAGGGTGTTGCCATTATCAATGAAAAATTGAAGGAGTTTTCTGATATATTTTATAGTGATAAACCTCTGGATTTTGGTGAGAAATTATAATTTGATACATCAATTATATTCATAAAAAAGAATGGAGGAAAAAATAGAATACTTTTTAAAATTAAAATAAGAAGGGTATAAAAATATTATAGAAGATTTTGATTCGATAGTCATTGTGGAAGATAAAGAGGGATCAATGTTGTATACTATATAGAATTCAAGGAAGAAGAAACGGAGAAGGAAATGGAAACATGTTGAAACAAATTAAGCTATATGATATTCAATATGTTAAAGAAGAATAGGAATCCATGGAGATCATACATGAATACAAAGAAATGAACATGTATGATATTGTAAATGAACTATAAGGGGGAAAAGGATGTATTATGTTTCAACTGAAAAAAGTTTGAAAAAGTAAAATAAGATGAAACCCCAATAAATTAATTATCATATTAGTAAGTTGTGGTGGAGAAAACATAATATTGAATTTGGTAATATTTTGATTTCTTAAAATTTTTATTGCACATTTACTCAAATCCCAGCCCACCAACAATCAAGAATAACCATCATAGGTGGGGGAAAAAGACTTTCCAGATTCAGAACAAACATGATTTGGGAAAATCAAAGACGGTTAGGTCAATGTAATTTTCTAATTTTCTAAAAAACATAAATTTCAATATAAAATAAAATAAAAAATAGTATCTGCTGGAAGTTAACCAATTTTTTAATATTTTTAGAATAAAGATTTATTTTATTATTATTATTTTATTGAAAAATTTCATCCCCATGTTCTATCACGTTGTATGTCTAAGGAAAATATTTTATATTATTAAAGTGAATGAATGTTCAGAATTTGTTTTTTCAATCCCATGGAAATAAGATGAAGAATGAATATTAATAAATGATTACGTGAAAAAATCATGTCATACTTAAAATTCATTCATTTAGATAAATTCACATCATGAGATAGTAGTTATTGTAATGAACACGGGTAAAAAAGATCCTAATATGTTTATACAAAAAAATCTATATAAGGGGGTCTATTTTACTTGTTTATATTATTTAATTTATCTTCTTAATGCCATTTGATTTTTATGTATAGTAGAAAAGAGTAAAATTATTTAATTTTTGAATAAAATAAATTATATTGATTAACCCAAAAAATCATATAATTTATTTTATTTTACTAAATAATTTGGGATAAATCATCACTTTAAAGAATCATTTTTACATTTTGGAATATTTTATATATGATGACCATAAATAAAAAAGGTATAAATGAACATTTTAAGAGTTAATTTTTAAATTAATTTGGAATTCATTGAAAAATATTACGGATATGATTTATTTTTATGATATTAATTCATGGATTCTATAGTAAAATAATTATTTTTATTCGCGTCATACCTTGATTTTCCTTTGTTCTGGTCACATTCCCGAGAGGATTATGGACTAAATGTTTCCAATATTACAGTGAATATTTAATCAGTGATACACTAGGCATATAATCATACTAGGACATAAATATATACCATATAAAATAAATGACATTAATAATTAAAATTTCAAAATTTTGAGTCATTTTATTGATTATTTCATTAATCCAAAGACCCACATGCTTTTTTTCATTCGATGATATAGAATCTAGGGATAACTCTATTAAAATTAATCTAAATAATAATCAATTATTTTTATTTCTCGATATACAGTTCATATTTTTCATCATATTCAATTGAATAAGTGTGATTTGTGGGTTATTCTCTATTTATATTAAATTGTGTATCTTTAGAGGATACTATAGGGTTATTCCTTGGTATTTTTGTTAAATGTTGATGTTTACATCATTTTTAACTCAATTTTTATCAATATTGTTTTACATAAATGAAAACAATAAAAATAAAAATGGGTTTTTACATTGGAAAATAATAATATATGCAATACTATATTGATGATTTTCATCATATGTGGTTAGGCTTTAGATTTTATGTTCCTTCTAATCAATAATTTATAAAAATATAATATTTTTTTGGGTTGTTTTTTCAGGAGGATATAAATCACCACTTCATGATGGATGATATAAAAATCAAATATGTATAGGAATTGAAAGTGTGTATTACCACTAGTACCACATACACAAAAGGAATAAAAACGAATTTTTTTTAAAAAATATTATAACAACAAGGGATGGTTATTTTTTATTATGATTACCTCACATTTGAGCTAACACATTGATGTTTAGTGGTTGTGCGTGTTGATATTATTTTTGTTTGGAGAATTTAGTTAGTATATTATTTTTAATATCATGTTTTATACATTATTATTTACCATACCCCTATATCCTTACTTGATATTAAAAATTTATACCCACATACCAATTGCATATTCATCATTTGGACCTATTTTTAAATCCCTAAGGATTATTTGGGATATTAATTACATGGTTATATACATAGATCCAATTCAAGCCTATAGTTAGGGTCATTTATTAAGGTATGATCATAACTCCATTAAATTTTTTTCTTGGGTGATATGATTAAAAATAAATGTAATTATAATTCATAAGTGTAATGGGAGTTGTTTAAAGGTTTAAATCTATTTGTTAAATTGGAAATTTATTGAATTGAAAATTTTAAATGAATCATGATTAGTGAATTGTTTTTTAGGTATGTTTTTTTATTTTATAAATATATATATTGACAATATTTTTTTTAGAATCATAACTGGAATATTCCCTTTATGGTTTGTACTCCCTTTCAGTTTCGATGTTGAAAATTCTCTATGGGAAGGGAAAATATTTGATTGTGGGTGTATTATATATATATATATATATATTAATTTATAACATTATTTCCATGTGTTTGTATATGGATTTTATTTTAATATTAATTTATCAAATATGATATTAATGCATGATAATAATGTTTTACATGTTCTTATAGAAGGAAATGATTGTGGACAAACCCTATGGAAAATATGGAAAAAGGAGTAACTTGATGGCACTTCCCATTATTCTCCAAATTGGTGTGACATAGTAATAGAAATATGGTGATGTTGAGATATAATATTGAATCCTACTATATCAATAATCCCACTAAATCAAATATTCAGTGATTTCAGTTTATCAGAGGATGCCCAAGAGGCCCACAATTAAATAACTAGAGAAGACAAGGCTTTTGAGGTTATAAATTTACTTGATGTGTACTGTACAATGAACTATTCTAGGTCATATCAAAAATTAATAGAGATAAAGGAATTAAGTTAAATAATATAAAATAATTGGATTAAAATATAAATCATTGAAAGATTATATCAAAAGATAAATAAAAAATACAAATATACCCACAGGGGGAACATAATTAGTTAAACTCGATGTGTTCCAATTTTATTGATTTTAATCATCATTTGAGAAATGATATTATTCAATTGATAATGTGTTGTGATTAAAAATTAAAATATACATTATTAAGTAATAGACCTTGTTAATTTTATATAAAATTAAACCCCACGTTATAATGGTAATTAGTTCATTTCCAAGGAAATATATTTTTCATATTCTTTTATGATCTGTTGCTAATTCATCATGTTATTCTAATTCATCATTCAATGAAAAAATTTAATTCAATGGTATATTTATTAGTTATTGACCATTATTTTCTCAATATAATTGATTAATTTCACATCAATTTAGTATTTTTGTTTCTCATATACTACGAGGATTTCATTTTAGAAAAACCCCCTAGAAACTGGTTCCACACTCTTCTTCTTTTGATTTTGGATTCATTTGTTTAATATTTTTAATTTAATTAGTTAAATAAAATCAAACTAAAATTTGTGAGTCATATCCTTTGGTGAAAATTATTCATATACATTTCTCACATCATGTGCAGTCACCATCTTATTTTAACATTATATGCCTTTGTATTTAGTGTGGTTTAGTAACATTATAGATTTATAATATGATTCTAATGTAGTATTTAATGAAATATTCTATAAAAATCTCATTTTAGAATAATTTCTTGGTAGTAGTGTAACACAATTTTCGAATAAAGACATATTTCATGGGTTAAATATGTTCTTATACTATTTCTATTTTGTGATTTTAGAGAATGTTTGTTTTCAATATTTTATCTTTATTTCTATTTTTTGTGTCTTGGATGTTTGTGGTATTGTGTAGGATGGATTATTAGACACAATATTTTATGCTTCAACACTACTAGAGTACATTAAACATTAGGAGGAGTCTACTTTTTACATAATACCAAATTGTAAGTGGTGGTCATAATAAGAAGACACCACAAATTTGTAATAATCGTATGGATATAATGAATTCCAGCCTTAGTAGTGCAACAACTCCATCACCAATATAAAATATAATCTCTTATCTATCAAGGATACCAATGTGATTACTTAGTCAAGATGAACATGGAAGACCTTCAAACGATATTTCCAATGCCATATATTCCATTATTATACAAGAGGATGAATAATCAAGAGATACAATTATGAAAAGAGGGAGAGTCGACTAGTCAAGATGAAAAAATTATATCAAATATAAATTCAATTATGAATAATATACATTTAATAAATATAGATATAAAATTGTTTAAATATAAATATTATCAAAATTTAGAGGATATTAAAGCTAGTGGATAAACAAAGGACCAAATGGGGGATAAAAATATAAGGAACAATTCTTGGATTATGCTATGATATACCACTACGATGAACCTATGGAATTTAATGAAAAAGAATAATACATGGAATCACTTCTATGAATAAAAATACCAATAAGAATAATGAAACTAACTTTTTTAACTATGAGAATAAGAGGAATTAAATATAATATTATTTTCTGATAGTATGGTTGAAGTGGAAGGTGAGGAGGCATTATATGATTTGTAGTTGACAGAATATGAGGAAGAAGTAATGGTGAAGGACATCGAAAACACACTGAAATATATTCAAATATGTGATATTTATTAGAGAAAGATGAATGGGACTCCCATGTGATAATAAAACAATAAAATGAAAATTCAATGGATAATCTCGTTAATGTAATATAATAGTGTAAATAAAAGTCTTCTATTGTGATTGAAAATAAATTTGAGGATGTAACGTAAGAAGAAAAAATATTAATTTATGTATAATTAAAAGGATTAGTTCTAGAGAATAGGAAATATAATAATTAGTATCAATTGATTTTAGTATTAGTTTTATTACTTATATCATAAAATTTCAGCCAACCAATGGTCAATAATAAACAAAAGAGGAGGAAGAGAAATATTGAGCTAAAAGCATATAAAATTTAGATACTGGAACATCTGTGATGAGTAGCTCTATATCATCTAATAATTAGATAACAAAGGTAATTGTTGAGCTAAATGGCCATTAAAATTGAATCTATTGGGTGGAAAACTTTATAGTTAAATGTTTCCAGGGACTTATATTTATTTTATCATTATTTGTTTTATTAAACATATAATCCCATGGTCAATCACATTATATGTCATAGAAAAATATTTTTTATCATAAAATGGAATAAACACTCACTATTTTATTTATTTTTCAGACCCTTGGAAAAATGAATCAGTAATAAAATTAATTGATGCAGACAAGACCAATTCATATAGTGAGTGAAATTTAGATTTTAAGTTCAATTAATTAGATGAAATCACAGTTCATGTCGGTATTATGGTTTAGATAGAACCTATGAAACACTATAAAGAGAAAAAATTGAAGGGGAGTAATTACTAATATTTTATTTTTTCACCCCTACAATTTTCTACAACATAATTTTTATTAAAATAGAGAAAATAAAAAAACATTTGAATTATCGAATAAATAAAATTAGTTGGACTCACCCAAAAAATTAAATGATTTTCATTAATATACTTATTATTATAAGAGGAAAAAATACTTGAGAAAATAATTTTAACAAAATAAATTTTTAAAATATATTTAACATAAATAAAAAAGTTATAAATGGAAATTTTAAAATTAACTTTATTATATTTATCAGTAATTTTATAAAAATAATTTTTGAGTAAACTAAATATTAATGTTCGTAACATGGCATTATTTTCCATTTTACCCCATTCATGAGATAATTCTAGATTTAATATTTAATATGTTATAATATATATATCTTCTGTTATTATTGTGTAATGTAAATATAGTGGAACATAGACATATATCTTGTAAATGTTTTGAATATAATTTTTTTTGAAATTAATGAGGCATTTTATTAATGAATCGATTTATCATAAGTCCCACATAAATTTTTTTCCTTCTTATCCAATAGAATATATTGGTGACCTTATTAGGATTGAGCCACATTATATGCCACTATATTCATTTTGTACATAAATATTTATATTTTGGATGAGATTCCATTCAATTTATACCAGGGATGGGGTTATTAATGGGATTGAAGGGATGTTTTATCCTAATATGATATTAAAGGATATTTCATTTCTTTGATCGAGACAAGTTCATATATAAATTATTTCTGATTAAATTTTATCCCTCCAAAAATAATAAAATTAAAAAAACAAAAAATTAAATAAAATTAAAATGTGTTGTGACCTGGAAAAATGAATAATCTCTAATTCCATAAAAAATATTTTTTCCTATATGTAGTTAGGTTATGGATGTTAGTTTCAATCTAATCACAACTTTTAAAAAAATATAATAATCATTTTTTAATTTGTTATGAAGGTAAAAAATACTACTTATCGATTGATGATTCCTAAATCATATATCGTTCGGTGTTTTATGTGATCCTTATACCATGTAAAATATTCATAAAAAATAAGAATAATAAAAATGAAATAAAAGAGAACCACAAGAGGGGTTATTTCACATTATGATTACATCACCTATGAACATTCACATTGTGGTTTGGGGTGTGTGAGAAGAAATTATTTTTGTGAGGATCAATTCATTAATGTTTTATTTTTAATGTCGTGAATTATATAATAATGTTTACCCTCCTCCTTGAGAATTTCCTAATACTAAATTTTTTTACCCACTTACCCTTAGCCATAGAGACATTTTATCCTAAATGAAAAACCCTCATGATTAATTGTGATATTTCTATTTAGGTTGTAGAGATTATTGATTCCTTGAAACCTTATAGTTAAGAGAATTTTCTTAATGTGTGATAATTACTTTATTAAATTGATACCTTGAGTGATGAATGGAATATTTCATGTTATGTTAAATCTTAAATATTGTGGGTATTGATGAAGCATTGAAATCATTTTTTGAAAAGGGGAAATTTCTTGAATGGAAAACAATAAATAGAGCATGATTTGTGAATTTATTTACTGGTAATTTTTTTTGTTTTATAATATTCAGTTATAAATTATATAAATGAGAATCATAAATTGATTTTTTTGATATTTGAACACTTTTTGTTTCAAAATTGACATAATTCTTGAAGATGAGAAAATATTTTATTATTGGGGAATTTGAAATATATATTATATATCCTTATCTATATGATCATTTATATGAGTTTTATGTCATTATTAATAGATTGAATATGATTTTACTAACTGATATTTAAATTTTATGTATTCTTATGGTATGATAGACATGTGGAGAAAGATGAAGGAAAATGAGGTATTTAAATAATATAAATGAACTTCCAAGTAAGCAGTGAAGCGACATGGACTGACAAACAAAAATGTGATGAATCTATGATTGAATATTTGATAATAATAGATCTATAATCCATTTGGATGATGCGTCACAAAATTTTTTGAAGATCATATGATGCGTGGGATTCTTGAAAACGTTGAAATAGATAAAAAAGAGGCTTTCAGTGCATGACATTAACATTACAAGTCAGGTATAACATACATGATGTGAAATCATTACAAGACATATAATCAATTCTTGTCATGAAGTGATGAAAACATCATGTAATTTTCCACCCAAATTAAACATCTTATTAACATTCAAAAATGTGAAAAAATTTTAAGGGGTGTAAAACTTATAGGACATGAAAGATAGATGAAGACAAAACCAAAGTACCCATACATTTCATAAAGTTAATATATGTTTTGTATAATAAGACATGATTTATTGAGTAATATACAATATTTTTATGAATCACTAAAATGTGGTCTTAAAATTTTGACCCAATATATCTACAAAACAATATTTTTGAGTCGAGAAAACTAAAATAATACTTTTATGCTTATAAATATTGGCTTCATCCTAAGAAATATCAATCCATTTGGGGTGTAAGGATTTGACCACTATAAGTATTTCACAAGGGTTCTTACCCAATGTTATTCATGGATATGTTTTTCATTTTTCATTGTATATTTCTATTTTGATATAAATATTGGTTGAATTATATTTTAATTCCATTCCATTCTATTCATTATATTTTTATTATTCAATACAATATTTTTTGCGTGTATTTATCAATTTTGACCTCCCAATAATCATTTTTTATACTAGTATTGGGAGTGGAATAAGTTATAATGGATGTGTACAATTTTTTATTTCATTATTCTATTTTTAGTGATTTTATTATGTTGGAATTTCTTTTTAATTTACATTAAATATATTTTTTGTAAAATAATCTCCCAAGGGTGTTTTCTTGCTGATAAGACCCAACATGAGAAAGGTAATTAATCATGTTCATTAAATTGGATTATTCTTCCACTATGTTGATCACATCCTAATGAATACTGATATTTTAATTAATTAGAATAAAATAAAAAGGGTTCAAGGGTATATTTATAGGGATTGAAAAATTATTATATTGATAATATTTTTTTGACTATGAAGCCAATGAGAAATCATATTTTGAATGTTTAGTAAGGATTTATATTTAAAACCCTACTATAATCTTTTCACCCATAATTACAATTTTTGGAATACATTTATTAATTTTTTAACTATTTTAATAAAATACAATTGAAAATAGTGTGTCTAAACCTTTTGCCAAATTATTCTTTTATATTACCCATTCTGTTGGATTGACCTTGTACATCCTCTTTAATATGTTGATGTAGTTATTACAGTTTGAGAACATTAAAATTTTCTATTTTTTTCTGTCAATGGATTCAATGGCATTATCTGGATAAATAATGGTTTATCAATTACTTCACATTGATTTAAAATTAATAAATAAATATTTTTTTTATAAAACATTATATATTTTATGTGATGAAATATAGGAACTTGGAATATTGTATGAACTTTCATGGGATTAGAATCCCCCACTATGATATGAAAAGAAATTGATCATGCTCTATTATTGTGGTAGGTGGTACATGTTACTCTCAATATGGATGAATTCGTGTTTGTTATCATGAATTTGATTCATAATGATGATACATTGGGTGTGGAATCACATATATTAATTAATTGAGTTATTAAAAAATAATTAATAATCAAACTAAATCATTTTCTATAAATCAAAAATTCATAGAGCCAATGTTTTTTTCATTTTCATTTTTTTATTGACCTCAACCAAAGATGGATGTTGTGGTCATTAACATAGTTTCCCTTGATCAGTGGAATCTTTTAATAGGAGGTGTGTGATGAAATTGGTTTGGTATCCCTAGAAGGCCATGTAAAGACACTCGAGACACCCTAGAACTGTTTCCTTAGTGATTTAGTTTGGGTAAGAAGGTTTTCCCAGTAAAACCATGGTAATTAACATAGAATAAATTCTATATATAGAATCATGAAAATAATACATTCTCTATGAGGATTATAAATTTTTAAGATATTATATAATAGTTTTAGAATATATTATCCCATAGAGATGGGTTTTAATTATAGTGTGAAATTTTTATGAATAGGGCCCTATATAGGGTGAACCTTCCATGTTTTGGAATAAATAATACCATGTTGGTGTTATTTTACTATGAAATGTCATATTTTACCCGATAGAGGTTTAACTATGACTGACCAACCTCAAGATGAGGCATGTTTTGACAGGAAGAAATGTCTTCAGTTTCCCCATAAATCTCAGATTGATGTTCGAGACTATTATGGCTATGTAGAGATAGTACGTTCTTATGGGATCCTAGTTGTGGGTTTTATTACATGTTAGAATGGATACCAATGTTATATTTGTTTATATTATGATACATGAGATAGTGTATAATCATGAGGAGGTTTTTGTTTGAATAATGAAATTTCATTTTATGTGTCTTTATTTTTAATGTAATGGAAAACATACTGAGTTATTGTTATATTAAGATATCAGGTATGCCACTATGATATTATGTATCTTCATGTAGTGAGGGTCTGACACCTTTGTAATCCCTAGTTTACATTAATAATATGATAAAGCTCTAGGAATCAGGGCATTATGTATCTCTATGTAATGAGGTCCTAATACAAGGATACACTATCATAAGATGTTGTGATATGATATAGGGTCAACAAGTATGGAATTATATATCTATGATGAATGAGATCCTGATTAATACACACAGCCTAATTGGGGATTGTGATATGATGGAATTTTAGGCAATATAGTGTCATGTATATCAAGGTAATAAGGTTCTTATAGGTGTATACACCCTAATATGTGGTCATTATACTATATATGGGGGTATCCTATAGGTTGTAATCACAATATACTTTGGTGGAAAACCCATGCACCATTATTATGGTAGGAACAATCCCCATGAAATACGTATGAACACTCTAACACTAACATAAATAGGTGTAATAAATCTGGTTCATGAACCTAAGGATCAATGTTCCTTATTTTAGTTTTTGATTTATATATGTTCTATATATGTTTATTTATTCACACCAGGTCAAATGAACATATAAGTACATTTTGAATATATAAATTACTATTTTTTTGGTTCCCTACTGTGTTTTATAAACATAACTTGACCAATCCAACATTTCTCTTGAGTACTCAAGAATAATTTCACATGGTTATAGTTATAGGTTGGGATGAGGCTTTGGATATGACTATTACGTATGATGGATCAGAGATGATAAAATAGGTTTAAGTGAGGATTAACATTAACAGTTGGTCCTAAATTTTATTTTATTCATTTTTTATTCATCTATTTTTGATTTTCCATGTGGTAGATCAGTTTTGAATCATGACCATTACCATTCGAGTTGTGTATTTTATTTAATTTTTATATAACATTTACGCTTATTTCTATATTCTTATTTTATGTATTATCATGTTTGATGCATTTTAATTTTATGATTATTTCTGACTCTGATACAAGGGATATATTCTTTCTCATTAAAACCCTAAACCCTTGCTTATAGTTGAAAAAACATTGGAATTTGTGGAGGTGTTAGGGAGGTTGCATACTTAAATTGGTTTGGTTACAATTTTTAATTATATAGTCCAGGAATATACAATGTGGTTTCATAGATTATATTCAAGTGTATTACAGTTGAGGATGTGGTATATAACAGAGATTTGAATATGTTAAATTGTGTGATGGATATTAGATTGTTTCATCAGGAACACATTTTCTAGTAGAAAGCCTCAGTTACCAAGTGATTGTGATTTTTGTTCTTTAATAACACTATTATAGTTATATGATTCACACTTCTTTTAACGTACATAATCTTTTTTTAAAATATTACTTATTCAATATTTGGATCATATATTTTAATGGGAAGAGGTGTCTTGTGTATCCATAATAGGAATACATGACTTACATGATATATATACATGTATATGTGAGATTTATTCACTAATAATAAGGAAAATTAAGTTAACGTGATAACATCAACTCATATAGAGTATTCCCATATTAATTTATAGTGAAATTATTCTTAGATGTATTGGAATACATATGTTTCCATTAGATGGATATTCATGTCAATCTATGGTGAGTTTCTTGTTGTTGACAAAAACACATTCCATTAGTGTATGCGACATTATGTGAACCTGGTGGGTTAGTACCATGACCTAATTTTTTATCACCATACCACCACAAATATTTTACATCTTTTAGTTTGTATAGATTTTTTTCTATAGACAAATATATATATATATTTTTCGATATATATTATATTTAAATAATATATAATTGAACCTTTTTTTATTCTTCTAATATAGATCGTTGAAAGGTGATGCTATTATATCATGGGGAATCACCATAGTTGAGGTTTCAGATTATTGATGGGTTCTTCCATTTGATAATACATGGTGATACTCAGTTCTTCAGTTGCATATTTTTTGGAACTGCAATACGAAAATGGTTTTGGAATGTGATTTTGGTAATATTTTTTTTAAAGGAATGTTAGTTACTAAGAAGGTCTTTCATTATGAACACCATGAGTGTTATTGATTTTTGGTGTCTAGTATATATTTTAGGGGAATGACCATTATTCTGTTTATCACTAAATTTTAGATGTGTTAATTAGGATGAATAGAGAATTGGTCAATGATCATGGTTTTAGAATAGTTACAATTTTTGGGAAATCATGTGAATAACCATGGAACATTTCATGTTCCAAATATTAGAGAGGTCTTCAAAGGGTTCTCATAGACTAATTAGAATGGAATTTATATGGAGTATGGTAAGTCTAATAGTTATTTATCATATTATGTGTACTCTTGATTACATTATTCAGGATTTTCGATTTGGTAGTACAAGAACATGGACCTATTAATTTTTAAGGGGACGAGCACCCATTAGGTATGTTTGGATCCACAATATTGTCCATAATTGATTTTACATGTGTGAGATGAGTAATAATAAAACATAGTGTGTCTATCCTGGTAATAGTGACCTAAAATTTTGAAAGGAGTGTAAATGACTCACTTGTATAGATTATGGAACTATGAAGGAAATGATTTTGTGGTCTAATAATTATGGGGATAGAAAAGGATGAGCGGCACATGTGGGTTGATATTAGGGTGTTCTTGGGCCAGTGCATGCAGAGTAGTACAAATGAAGATGAATGGTGGGGAGTGAACCATCACTCATTTGATTATGAAACACTCATTGTGAATAATGTTCCACAAATTAATATTGTGATGTTCTAGTGTGCTAATAATTGGTGGCATGTTTGGGTTCATATAAACACTTAGGATTGAGAATGTTTCGTAAATTTCTACCATTATGTTCATTGAATGATGAGATACATTCTATTGAGATCAGTGTTTATAAATGAAAGAGATATGATGTGGAAACACCTTTAGTGCGGATCATATTTTCATTTTTATGTGATACGACCCTCATGTAGGTAATATATATGATTCGTGAGAGTGGTTAGTCAATAGTGTTGATGTCATTTTCATATTAGTGGATAATTGGGTCAAAAATCATTTATATTTCATGATGAGTGAAGAATGTAACCTCAATTTTGATGTTGTATGGACTATGATTTTACATCATACACCTGATGAATATTAGGTAATTCGAACTTACATTGGGTTGGTAGTTTCTTTGGTGGTCATGGTTATAAGGCCCCAGCCTTAAACCTTACTTAATATAGAATTAAATGAATAATTCACATTGAGGATCTTTTCAGGTTTAGAGTTTTATAGAATTAGGACATAACTATTACATCTCAAAAGATTACAAATTAGTCACTTCTACTAAATTTCCATAAAATAAAAATCTGTTAAAAAGAAACATGTCTACTTCCATGTTTTAGGTAGCATGACTTTCCCTTGATCCCATCCTTGACCCTATTCCACGTTAAGTCCTGTGAAAAACATTTCAAAAACATGGGATGAGCATAAAAATCTCAGTAAGGGATACACAAAGAATGAAAACTGCTAGTTTTTCAAAACAACCAGTAAACCATGTATACTTTATCAAAGTAATACATTTCACCTTTTCGAAGTAGTAAAAACTCTTTACTGAATAAAATTTCATTACTTACCCTTCTGTAATCAAAAGATTATCATAAAACCCATATAAAGAACACATAACATATAAAGGTAACTTGGGACATAAACATACTTAAGTGGAATAACCATAAGTTCGACTTCCACACATATCACTTAATGGAATAGCCATTCGGCCATCTTCCATACATACTTAATGGAATAGCCATATGGCCGACTTCCATACCCAATGCATTGGAGGTTATAACATAACCAACCGTCCTAGTATTCATGGAACCACCCGTCATATGGTTTATCACGTAACCACCCATAATATGTCCAAGTACCATTATAAAATTATAACACATAAAACCAACATAAAGGAATGATAACATTTCCACATTTCAATCAAAATATATCATTTAAATATATTGACATAATAGAATCATTTATCAAAACCATTTTCAATACCAAAATACATAAAAGAGTATATGGTATTTATTTTATTTTAAAAACATTACGGCTTGTTGAGGAATCCAAAGATCAAATAATACTCGCGGCGGCGAAAAAGGTCGTTGTAACAGCGTACATTAAAAGAAACATTCCTTTTTGTCATTTAGTAAAACTCTTTGTAGAAAAATATTCCTTTTTTATAAAAGTAAAAGTAAAATGGGTTTATACACCATATAAAAGAAAGTTGTGTATTAAATGAAATATCCCTCAATGAAAGGAGGTTGAGACGAAGTCCCTTACAAAGACGGTATCCTTGGTTTAAGGATAAATCAATTACATAATAATGTGTGACAAAAGAATACACCAAATATATGTGGATATTATGTGTAAAACAATCATAGGTTATTCACACATATTCATAGAATGACATATTCAAGGAGTATAATTTTATCCCAAAGAATCAAATCTGGGTTAAGAAGTTCCCTTGCAAAAATTTGACAGCCTAATGGCATCACTACAAAATTCAGAAAATGAGTTGATGAGAGATAAAAAGGGTATCTCATCAAATGGAAATAAAATTTAAATAAATAAGGATATATAAGAACATATCCCAACATAATAGTATGTGAATTAAAAGACATAACAAAATAAGTCTTTTAAAAAGAGGAGGGTGAAAGGTTCCCTTACCGACTTGGGTAACTTTCGAAACACACACCCCGTGAAAGAAAGACAATAAAACATTGATGTAAATACTCATAAATGAAATTATATTACACAATTGGTAAAATAATGGGTAGTACATACACCACTCAAAGGAAATTGTGGAAAATGTAGCATAAATCCACGGGAATAAAAGTGAGATGAAAAATCCCTTACGAAAACTCGGCAGCCTAACATCACCACATAAAACAAACAAAAATGTTTTGATGAGTTCAAATAGGTTATCTCATCATATTAACATAACGTTTATAGAAAGTGGAATATAAAAGAACATCCCCCAACATAACAAAGAGGAGATTAAAAGAAGTGACATAAAGGAGAGTACTTAAAAACAAAGAGAGAGGTTAGATCTCTTACGAAAATTCAAGAGCCTAACGGCGCCACTAAAAACTTCAAAAATGGATTGATAAGAGAGAATATGGTCTCTAATCATATGAACATAAAAATTATTGTAAGAGTAATATAAAATAACATCCCAATAACAATAAAGATGATCTTTAAATGGAATGACATAAAAGAGCGTACTTAAAAAGAAAGAGAGGAGTAGGATCCCTTACCTCGGGTCCGACTTGACTCGATCGTTCTTTAATCTCCTAAATAATAAACTTGAGTTAATTTCTACCTCCTTAATAACATTTTTAAATTTCATTATTCCTTTTATATCACTTATTACCATGTCATGAACATTATGTAATCATTTAAGTTAATAACAGTTGTTTTGTCGTTATTTGGTACTTAAGTCAAAAGTGAACCTCTTATATTTACAAGTTGTTCACGTTGTCAAATATACATTGTCTCAATAATGATATTCCTGATTTGGATATCATATATATCATATATATCCATCATATACATGTATTTTTAATATTACATAATCATTTAGAGGTAAGAAATGAAATGCATCGTTCATGGAGACGGTAAGGCGTACGTACGCATGAACGCTACTTTTATTTCTATCTCATACTTTAATTGAAAGAAAAAAATAATGATATAAAGGTATATTATAATTCAAGTATAAAATCATATATAATAAATTTAAATCCATCCTTTATATGTCCCACATATGGCATTAACGAATCAAAACACTTTGAGGGGGAGGTAGTCCGCACTTCCTAAATCGAAGATATCGCGTATACCCCTAATGGAAGCCATAAAGGTATGCCACAAATGATAAATACAGAAGCTTAAGTAAAACATAAAAATATTATATATCATATATAAACATAGTGACATCTTAATGGCCACCTTTGAAGGTGTTATATGAGTGTTGAACAATTATCGTTTCGTGAGGTAGAAATTCACCATCCACAGAAACAGTATGTTCTTTAACCATTAGAAGAAGTTGTGTGTAATTTTAGATCGAATACATATTATAAAAACATCCTAGTATATTGAAGATACTGGATTTGTTACAAAATAAATTAATTAAAAGAGTTTAGGGTGTTGGAGAAGCAAAATAAAACAAAAGGACTCATGTGAATACATTACCTTAAAATCGGGTAACTCCCTTTGGTTTGAGCTCAAAGGCTTACTTGGGAAGACTTCTACCCAAAGTGAGGCTTCAAGGAGTTATAGAGGGATGTGTCGATACAAAATGGGCAGGGGTTGGACGAGCCAAAGGCTTTGGAAGTGTGGGTAA
Source organism: Viscum album (assembly GCA_963277665.1). Lineage (NCBI taxonomy): Eukaryota > Viridiplantae > Streptophyta > Magnoliopsida > Santalales > Viscaceae > Viscum > Viscum album. Next base: position 1,368,514,592 of record OY728138.1, on the reverse strand, counting down.
AGAGGTAGAGGTGGGGCCTTTTATAAGAGGAGATGAGAGGCACTCTTGGAATGGTATAAAAGGATACTTTATTTTAAAATGATTTTCGGATTTTAAAGGTCCCACATTGACGTGTTTTGCGGATAAGGAGATAAGGGTTTTATATATACCCATTCAATAGGTTTTGGACATGTTTAGGTCATAGATTTTGCATTATCTTTCCATTTTATTTAAATCGTTAAATAATGAGGTCATCGCTGCATCATCATGATGTCATAATGCATTTAATATATTTAAGGTCTAAAAATTAAAAAAAAAATATAATGATGTAGGAAATATTTTTATCTTTATAATGAATATTTATAGTCAAAAATATGACTTGTATAACCCCATGTAATTTTTTAATAAAACAAATCATGTTTGTGACATTTTTATTTTAACTTTAAATAAAAGGCATAAATGTCATTATCAAACCCAAGTGGCTCCATAGGGTACCCAAAATAGACCTATGGGTTGTCTTGGTCGGCCAAAACTCATCCAATAGTGTTAGGACATGTTTCAAGTTATTTTCATTTTATTATAATATCATTTTTACCTTAAATCACACTAATTACCTTTAATCGCGATTAATAAAACTCAAAAGTTATTTTTCTTCAAAAACTATTTTAATCCCATTGAAACACATTTTACATAAAAATTAAAATCATTTAAATAGGATTTTTTTAAATTCAAATCACATAAGTGGTGAAGTCCCATTTAAACGAAAAATCAAATTTTGTAACCACCACTTTGTGGTTTCACTATTCAGAAAAAATTGAAGTTTTTCAGAAAAATACCAAAAAATCACCCTAAGATATATTTGATATTCCAAATTCAAAAATGATTTCAATTTTACTATATTCATAACATAGAAATTTCATTAATTAATTTTATAATTAAATGCTGCTGTTAAAACAAATAGCGTGTTTTTATGAAACAATATCTTTCAAAATATTGACACTCGTTTATGTCAAATCTTAAAGTGATATTAATTAAAATGACCACCATTGGATTAAGTGGTAAAAATATATTATATTTACACTTTAGAACCAATTAAAAAGATAATCTAATCATATAAATAAATTATATTAAAAAGTGGTTTGGAATTAAAATAAAACATTTTTCACTATTCATTAAAAAATGAACTTTTTCGGAAAAATACCAAAAATTTACACAAAGTAAATTTTGATGCCCCAATTATACAGAAGAATTTTATTTTGTCAAATATAACACATAAAATTGTCAAAAAGTGGATTTAAAAGAGGTACTCCATCAAAAGGCGGTTAATCGACCTCTTAATGAATATTAGACTATCTACCCTTAAAATTGGATTCATCCGCATTTTTAATCCTCTAACATTTATTGTAAAGAGTAAATTTTTTTGAAAAACATATATAATAATTTTTTAGTTAGTTATGTTCATTCCCGCCATTACAATGTCTAGGCATTAACTACCATTTAAAATAATATTATTTTATTATTAGAGTGAAACGTAAGATTCCCAAGAAACTCGTTGTTGCGTATTGGGTACGCCATCGAGAATAACATAACCTTAATGTAATATTAATATTTTATTCTCAAATATGGATAAATATAAAAATGTCATATTCTTTATTTACCTGGGGTGTTACATCCTTCCCCCCTTTTGGGAATTGCGTCCTCTCAATTTTAAAATTGGGCTTGGAAATATCCGTGAACGTCCCACATCGGAACAAGAGTTGGTAAAAACAATCACTTTAAAATAAAGAAAGATAAGTACAGAGGTCACCTGAGTTAACCCATACTAGGATTCCATGTAGGAAAACATGGACATAGAGGAGAAAACATAGGGTCATGTTCTGATGGAGAGTGATAGAAAACATGTTTAGGAGATAGTTAACCACAAGAAAATCACAAACTTGTGATGGGTTAAACGGTATTCGATTCCCCAGTAAGAAAAGTTAACAGAAAACATTTTTGTTTTAAGTTACTCTTCATTGAGGAATTTATTTTTGAGCCTAACTAAATCATAATAAAACATACTTACTTGTCACGTAGAAATCCAACTTTTACTAGATTCCTTAATCAAACTCATATTTTCTCCAAAAGACGAGTATTTATGAAGACTTGTTCACATTAAGAGTACTATAATCAACTTATAGAGAACCAGCTAATCCACAAAAGATAACTATATATTTCCCATGTCTTTGGACTTTAACCAAAACCAAAACTAAAAAGGTTAGTACAATATCAGATAAACCAAAATCGACTTACTCTTAATTCATAAAATCATCTAACTAAAACGAATCATGAAAACTAACCAGGGACTTCACGTAGTCCAGTGGTAGGCGATAAATACCAGTCGCACTTTGATTGTGGGTTCGATTCCCGAAGCTTTGTCCGATGTGACGGGTTGTCACACGGTCTGCGTGTTGTCCTTCTTCCAAAACTATATAATTCTTAAAACATTCCCCAAAATGAGATAAAATCTTCAAAAATAATCATAATATATTTTAACCTCGAGTTTATCTCATGCCTTTCATTTTTCATCATAACATATAATAACCCATAATTACCTCAAAAGTAAGGATCATATAAACTCTAATGGTTACCATTATAATTATTACCTGAACTTCCACATTGATTGATCATCTCGTACATGATGCATTACAGAACATACCAAGGTTCAAGTGGTTGACCATGACTCCTTGATAGTTGGTTTATAACAACCACGAGTTTCCTCATTGAATCCCCCATTTTATCAATTATCTTAATCAGAGAACCACCACAGTTTCCTTCAAACCTGTTGTCTCTTTGGTGCCAGCTAGATCCATCCATTCACTAAAAACAAAAAAATGTAAGTGTGAGTATATCAACAAAACCATCATGTACTAATGAGGAAGTTAAACACTAAGTTATAATTACTCATTCACTTTATCTAAAACATGGACTCCTTCTGAAATCCTAACCATAATGGTACTGCCACTTATGCTTAGAGAATACCCTAACCTCTAAAGTTATCTAAACCGACCTCTGATTCCAACTATAAGGCCCCAGCCTTAAACCTTACTTAATATTGAATTAAATGAATCATTCACATTGAGGATCTTTTCAGGTTTATAGTTTTAGAGAATTAGGACATAACTATTACATCTCAAAAGATTACAAAGTAGTCACTTCTACTAAATTTCCATAAAATAAAAAACTCTTAAAAAGAAAGATGTATAGTTCCATGTTTTAGGTAGGATGACTTTCCCTTGATCCCATCATTGACCCTATTCCATGTTATGTCCTGTGAAAAACATTTCAAAAACTTGGGATGAGCATAAAAAGCTCAGTAAGGGATACAAAAAGAATGAAATCTTTTAGTTTTTCAAAAAAACCAGTAAACCATGTATACTTTATCAAAGTAATACTTTTCACATTTTCGAAGTAGTAAAAACTCTTCACTGAAAAAAATTTCATTACTTACCCTTTTGTAATCAAAAGATTATCATAAAACCCATATAAATAACACATAACATATAAAGGTAACTTAGGACATAAACATACTTAAGTGGAATAAACATAAGGTCGAATTCCACACATATCACTTAATGGAATAGCCATTCGGCCAACTTCCATACATACTTAATGGAATAGCCATATGGCCGACTTCCATACCCAATGCATTGGAGGTTATAATGTAACCACCCATCCTGGTATTCATGGCACCACCTTTCATATGCTTTATCACATAACCACCCGTAATATGTCCAAGTACCATTATAAAATTATAACACATAAAACCAACCAAAAGGAATGATAACATTTCCACATTTCAATCACAATATTTCATTTAAATATATTGACATAATAGAATCATTTATCAAAACCATATTCAATACCAAAATACATAAAAGAGTATATGGTATTTCTTTTATTTTAAAAACATTACGACTTGTTGAGGAAGACAAAGATCAAATAATACTCACGGCGGCGAAAAAGGACGTTTTCACCGTGTACGTTAAAAGAAACATTCCTTTTTGTCGTTTATTAAAACTCTTTGTAGAAAAATATTCCTGTTTTATAAATGTAAAATTCAAAGGGGTTTATACACTGTATAAAAGAAATTTGTGTATAAAATGAAATATGCCTCAATGAAAGGAGATTGAGACGATGTCCCTTACAAAGATGGTATCCTTGGTTTAAGGATAAATCAATTACATAATTATGTGTGACAAACTAATACACCAAATATAAGTGGATATTAAGTGTAAAACAATCAGAGGTTATTCACACATATTCATAAAATGACATATTCAAGGAGTATAAGTTTATCCCAAAGAATCAAATTTGGGTTAAGAAGTTCCCTTGCAAAAATTTGACAGCCTAATGGCGTCACTACAAAATTCAGAAAATGAGTTGATGAGAGATAAAAAGGGTATCTCATCACATGGAAATAAAATTTAAATCAATAAGGATATAGAAGAACATATCCCAATATAATAATATGTGAATTAAAATACATAACAAAAGAAGTCTTTTAAAAAGAGGAGGGTGAAAGGTTCCCTTACTGACTTGGGTAACATTCGAAACATACACCCCGTGAAAGAAAGAAAATATAACATTGATTTAAATAATCATAAATGAATTTATATTACACAATTAGTAAAATAATGTTAAGTACATACTCCACTCAAAGGAAATTGTGGCAAATGTAGCATAAATCCCACATGAATAAAAGTGAGATGAAAAATCCCTTATGAAAACTCGGCAGCCTAACGGCGCCACATAAAACTTAAAAAAATTGATTGATGATATAAAATAGGGTATCTCATCATATTAACATAATGTTTATAGAAATAGGAATATAAAATAACATCCCCCAACGTAAGAAAGAGGAGCTTAAAAGAAGTGACATAAAGGAGAGTACTTAAAAAGAAAGAGAGAGGTTGGATCTCTTACGAAAATTCGGCAGCCTAACGGCGCCACTGAAAACTTCCAAAATGGATTGATGAGAAAAAATAGGGTCTATAATGATATGAAAATAAAAATTACAGTAATATTAATATAAAATAACATTCCAATAACAAGAAATATGGCCTTTAAAAGGAATTACATAAATGAGCGTACTTAAAAAGAAAGAGAGGAGTATGATCTCTTACCTCAGGTCCGACTTGACTCGATCGTTATTTAATCTCCTGAATAATAAACTTGAGTAAATTTATATTTCCTTAAGAACCTTTTTCAAGTTCATTATTCCTTTTATATCACTTTTTACCATGTCATGAACATTATGTAATTATTTATGTTAATAACGGTTGTTTTGTCGTTATTTGGTACTTAAGTCAAAAGTGAACCTCTTATATTTACAAGTTGTTCATGTAGTCAAATATCCATTATCTCAATAATGATATTCATGATTTTGATATCATATATATCATATATATCCAGCATATACATGTATTTATAATATTACATAATCATTTATAGTTAAGAAATGAAATGCACCGTTCATGGAGACGGTAAGCCGCACGTACGCATGAACGCTAATTTTATTTCTATCTCATACTTTAATGGAAAGAATAAAAAAATGATATAAATTTATATTATAATTCCATTATAAAATCATATATAATAACTTTAAATCCATCCTTTATACATCCTACATATGGTATTAACGAATCAAATCACTTTGAGGGGCGGTAGTCCGCACTTCCTAAATTGACGATATCGCGTATACCCATAATGGAATCCATAAAGGTATTCCACAAATGAAAAATAAAGAAGATTAAGTAAAACATAAAAATATTATATATCATATATAAACACAGTGACATCTTAATGGCCACCTTTGAAGTTGTTATATGAGTGTTGAACAATCATCGTTTCGTGAGGCAGAAATTCGCCATCAACAGAAACAGTATGTTCTTTAACCCTTAGATGAAGGTGTGTGTCAGTGTAGATAGAATAATTATTATAAAAACATCCTAGTATATTGAAGATACTGGAGTTGTTACAAAATAAAAGAATAAAAGGAGTTTAGGGGGTTGGAGAAGCAAAATAAAACAAAAGGACTCAAGTTAAGACATTACATTAAAATCGGGTAACTCCCTTTGGTTTGAGATCAAAGGCTTACTTGGGAAGAATTATTACCAAATTTAGGCTTCTAAGAGTTATAGAGGGATGTGGATATACAAAATGTTCTGGGGTTGGCCGAGCCAAAGGCTTTGGAAGTGTGGGTAAAGAGGTAGAGGTGGGGGCCTTTTATAAGAGGAGAGGAGGGGCACTCTTGGAAAGGTATAAAAGGTTACTTTATTTTAAAATTATTTTCGGATTTTAATGGTCCCACATTGACGTGGTTCGAGGATAAGGTTATAAGGGTTCGAATTATACCCATCCAATTGGTTTTGGACATTTGTAGGTCATATATTGTGCATTATCTTTCCATTTTATTTAAATCGTTAAATAATGAGGTCATCGCAGCATCATCATGATGTCATAATGAATTTAATATATTTAATGTCTAAAAATTATTAGAAAAAATATCATGATGTAGGAAATCTCTTTATATTTCTAATGAATATTTATTGTCAAAAATATGACTTGTATAACCCCATGTAAAAATTATTTTAGTAAAACAAATCATGTTTGTGACATTTTTATTTTAACTTTAAATAAAAGGAATAAATGTCATTATCAAACCCAAGTGGCTCCATGGGGTTCCAAAAATCAACCCATTGGTTGTCTTGGTCGGCCATAACTCATCCAATTGGGTTAGGACATGTGTCAAGATATTTTCATTTTATTATAATATCATTTTTACCTTAAATCACACTAATTACCTATAATCGTGATTAATAAAACTTAAAAGTTACTTTTCATAAAAAATTATTTTCATCCCATTGAACCAAATTTTACTTAAACATTAAAATCATTTAAATTATATTTTTTAAATTCAAATCTTAGAAGTGGTAAAGTCCCATTTAAACGAAAAATCAAATTTTGTAACCACAACTTTTTGGTTTCACTATTCATCAAAAATTGAAGTTTTTCAGAAAAATACTAAAAATTCACCCTAAACTATATTTTATATTCCAAATTAAAAAATGATGTCCATTTTACCAAATTCATAACATAGAAGTTGCATTAATTAATTTTATAATTAAATCCCGCTGTTAAAACAAATAGCGTGTTTTTATGAAACAATATCTTTCAAAAGATTGACACTCGTTTATGTCCAATCTTAAAGTGATATTAATTAGAATGACCACCATTGGATTAAATGGTAAAAATATATTCTATTTACACTTTAAAACAAATTAAAAAGATAATCTAGTCATATAAATAAATTAGATTAAAAAGAGGTTTTGAATTAAAATACAACATTTTTCACTATTCATTAAAAATTGAACTTTTTCGGAAAAATACCAAAAATTTACACAAAGTAAATTTTGATGTCCCGATTATATAGAAGAATTTTATTTTTTCAAATAGAACACATAAAATTGTCAAAAAGTGGATTTAAAATAGGTTTTCCATCAAAAGGCAGTTAATCAACCTTTTAATGAATATTAGATTGTCTATACTTAAAATTGGATTCATTCGCATTTTTAATCCTTTAACATTTATTGTAAAGATTAAAAATATTTGAAAAACATATATAATCATTTTGTAGTTAGTTCTGTTCATTCCCGCCATTACAACGGCTAGGCATTAACTACCATTTAAAATAATATTATTTTATTATTAGAGTTCAACGTAAGATTCCCAAGAAAATCATTGTTGCGTATTGGGTACACCATCGAGCATAACATACCCTTTAAAGTAATATTAATATTTTATTCAAAAATATGGATAAATATAAAAATGTCATATTCTTTATTTACCTGGGGTGTTACAATGGTTATAGAAGAACATAGGTTTCAGTTTTCTGAGGATACTATCATTGGTTGAAATTTAAATTTTTTTTGATACATTATTGGATATATCAGTATGATCAAGGGTCACATATAGGATTTAAGGAATCATAAATTTGTTTTTTGGTCACATGATGATGGGGGTAACCAAATATATTTTCGATGGTTCCAATAGAGGAGGTGTGAATGTTATTCATATGTGTAATTTGATGTCGTGGCCTTGAAATCACACCGAGTATGTAGTATTGGGTATGAAGGGTTCATTTAAAGGGATACAAGGAATTATATATGATGTTCTCTATGACCGAGCCTCATTCATGGGTGATAATATTTTGTACGATTTAGCAGAAATCAAGAACGAGGAGTTTTACCAGTTTATAACTATATAATTGATGATCAATTGGATGAAGATTTCGTGGATATCTCAGATAAAACGAGCTTCATAAATCATAATATCAATGTTTCGGGGTGGGATTTTAGTGATGGATCATGACACATCAACATTAGTACCTAATGTTTAAAAGTGTGTGGTTATAGTACATCAGGGTTCAATGATAGAGATAACCATTTAATATGATTTATTGACCGATTTGGATAATGAGTTATAGATAAATTACCTCAATGACTCTTAGGGATGGAAATTGTAATGTTGTATTCCTCTTTAACCCTATTTATATAGACTTGTGTAAAATTTACTAGGAAGTTGAAATTTCAATTTGGTGGATAGACCATTAAGTTAGATGGAATTAAAATCAATAATTTTAGAGTTATATAATCATTTGGGGTTATATATATATTTTTGAGATCCCAAAAAGTTCTATAGGTTTTAAAATAAGTCCTAGGACATTAAAGATAGTTTTTAATAATTTTTTGGGAAATTTTTAAGGTTTATGGTTAGTTATTCATGATTAAGGTGAAACCATTTATCACACTATGTGTTTGTAAGATTGATGATTTAAATCTATAGTGCCTTGTTGATTAGATTTCAGTGTTAAATTTATGAGAAATTAGATTAAATAATTTGTCTTATATTATACAAGGGGTATTTTATAGATTTTATGCACATTTATTGAAAACCTATGAGGAATTATACAGACTGAGGAAATTCTAACTCACACTGTTACCGCACGGATGTAAAATATCATAGACCAAACAAGAGGAGGGGGTTTAATTGAGTAGTGTATAATGAACTATTGTTAAATGTATTGGAAAACTATGTGGCTATGGAATGAATCTTGATAAAACTTTCATTTTAAAATTTTAAAATATTAAAAAATAAATTAAAGAGACCCATTTCTCCTCCCCTTGTGCACAAAAATCCAACTTAGCCCACCCCTTTTAAAAAATAGTTTATTTTTCTTTTACAATGATTTTAGGTGTGATACTTAAATATTTTGAGGTAACATTCAACCTCCATTGACCACTATCAATATCCCCATCCATTTTACACTTATTGTACCTTTCATTAATTAGTCTTCTTGAGATGATTCCTTTATATCATGGTGGGATCACTTGATTATCAATGTGTTTTTTCTCATACTATCTATAAGAAGTCCTTGGATACTTTCCATATACTAACACATTCTTTTTTAATGATTTATGCCACCTCAAATATTTTAATAATATTTTGGAAATTTATTGTATTAATTTTTTTTTCAATTTCAATTGGTGGTTTGATATCTTCTTGTGTTGGTTCTTTGGGTATATTGAAGACCCTCTTAGTGTGGTTGGTTACAGTTTTAAAGATGCGAAAGAGGTCAGTCAGTGGTGTAGTGAATTTATCACATTGACTGTAAATTAAATATTTATTTAAAATTGTTTATAATTAATTAGTTATTGTATGTGATGTGTGGTAGATATTCTGGATGTACTGTGATCTTTTATGGGATTGGAGATGCCTAAAAGTACCAATTGTGCTATAAAATTAAAAGGAATGGGTTGTGTTACTATGGTAGCTCATCCTTGGTACATTACCTAGGTATTAATCCATGTTAATTTTGGGGAATTTTTTGTGAGATAAGTCATGTATTAGTGATGATCATAAAAAATTATTTTATTTATTTTTTAGATTAGATTTAATGTATAAATTTAAAATTGTTCCTTAGATCCATCATAGAAAGTTTCAATGATGCACTTTCCCTCTTACAAGACCATGAATACCTTGTCTACTAATCGGTAATGTTTTGATTCAAATGGATTCCCATCACCCAAGGATTACTTGAAAATAGGGTGTGAGATAATTTATATTTTTCCCCCCTTGTAGTATATGTTGTGTTCTTTATGACACCATAGAGACAATTGTTTCATTTAATTGAGTTGGATAAGTGGGTCTTCTAAGAATGACCTAGTTAATTATTATTGGTTTGTTCCATTCCATGTTTTATTCATGTATTACATTCTCTATTAGGTATATAAATTCATATGTTTTTATTGAATTGATTGTGGAATGTGCTACCACCCCCATGTTATAGGTTTTAACCATAGTGTGAGTTTATTCTAACAAAGACCCCATGAAGGGTTACCCTTCCATTTGTTGACCTAAAACCCCATATTGTGGTTCCTTTTATATAATTTATACTTAGGGGCCCTATTGAGGGTTCTCAATTTTTGAACAACCTAATAAGGGGCATGTTTTCTCTAGTATAGATGACTATGGTGTCACCTTTGAACCTAGATTGATGTTTGATAAAATTTCTATTATTGTGACTTGTGTCCAATTTTATGGAGCCTAAAAGATTTATGAGATCCATGTTTGGAATATGGGTAACTATTTTTTATATATATTATTACATGAAATATTTTACCTCGATGAGGTGGTTTTTTTTAATTTGAAATCACCCTTCTAGATAGTGTTACATTGAATTAAATGGAAAACTCCCAAATATGCAGTTACATTAGGATATCAGTTTAGGGACATGGGAATTTTATATCTCTAGGTAATTTTTGATTAAATACGATCATAAACTAGTTTTTTCTATTATGATATTTTATTCAATTAGACAAAAAGGCATTAGATATCTCGATGTTTTATGGGAGGGATAACTACATACTACTTAGTCAAATGATGTGATATGATATATGGTAAGATGAAAGTGTTTTTATATCTTTGGATAATGAACCATAATACATATGTATTCCCTAGTAGGTGGTTTGATATGATAGAGAGTCATGTGTCCCGGTGTTATATATCACATGTCAATGAGGGCCTAATAACAGTATACATTATAATATGTTGATCTAATATTGTATATTGAGCATATTATAACCTCCTAGTTTTATCCACAATATACAAGGGTGTAAGAACCCCATGATTGTTTTTTGGCATAGTCATTATAACACGTTTAGAGATACTCTAGCACTGGTCAAATTAGGTATTGTAGGTTAGTGTTTCAGACCTATGGATTAGTAGTAATTTTTGAATTCTATATTTAATTACCTTGAATTCCAATTTATTTATTAAGATCATGTCACCTACACTTGTAAGTTCATTCCTAGTATGTTAACGACTTAATTGGTGGTACTCTACTATGTTATCTAATAAGACACTAATTGAGCCACTTTTTCAATTGGGTACACAACAAGACTATCACAGGGTTATAGGTATTGGTTTGTATAAGGAATGAGATTTAATTATTTAGTGACATGGATTAATGTAAAAATAATGTATGAGTTGAGGCTTCATATTGGGGTTTTGTACTTATTTTTATTTAATTTTATTTAAATTCTTGTATCATTGATTACCCTCATGGGAGATCTGATTTGTATGAAGACCATAACCATTCATGTTTTGTATTTAATTTCATTTTTATATATCTTATCTTATTAGTTTCTTCTACTTTTTTGAATTTTTGTAACATGTAATTAATGGATGTGTTATTTATATTGTTCACTAAGATACTTGAGTTATAGTGTCCCCACATTACCACTTTAGAACCACACTATTATTTGAATGTATATGAGATGCAAGGATTTAATATTGGTGTCATGTATAAATACTAGTATTGTTACTATACATAATGAGATGGATTGGGAAGACACAAAACCCATTTCTTTCTTATCCCATTTTATAAATTTAGAATCATTTATCGTTTTATATGCGATGAGTATGTTTTTATTTTCATCACTAAAAAAAATACTCATCCTCCAATGATTATACATTGGGGGAAAATATGTCTAGGAATATTCTCAATAACTATTACCATGTAATCGAGCCTATCAGTGTGTGTCCAAATCCCTCGATATCATTGATGCTATATTTTACTATTCTCGAATAATCTTATACAATTTCCATTTTTCTATCTTTAAATACTAAAAATGTCTTCTATTTATTTATATTTTTTATTATATAAATTTAAAAATACATTCAATGATTATTTACATCTTATCTCTAGTTTCCTTATATGAATAGAGATCAAACACTTTAGTTTAAAATTTTCTTAATAAGGATCACAGAATTACATTCCAATCCATAGAATAAAATTATGTATTTATTTTATTCTTAAAATGAACATTTCAAACCTTTTATCATGGTTAAAAATTACTGTAGTAAAATCCACCACTTCAATTTCATAATATTAGAGATTGGGTATCATAATATTTTCCGATTTATAAAATTTTTTTTTCAGAAAAGGATGGTATAAAAAAAATATTCCACAAATTTCTTTATCCATATTACAAAAATAGATCCAATAGTGGGAAGATATCTAATTAAACATGGGATTCCCATGAATGGGAAAACCAATGAGGGTGTATGTGTGTCGAATTAGTGGAAAATTATTATAACTTTTTTAAACTTCATGTTAAAGACTATCACTTCTAAAGGTGTTTATCTAATCATGTAATAATCCCAACCTCACTCTTCTGTACCAAATGAAACAATATATTAATGCTTATGGAATTTTTGAAATTTTGAGCCAAAATGAGGATACCATATCTTTTATTATCTCCAGATACACAAAAATCCATTTCCAATATAATAAATTAATAACTACATTTTTTTGGAAAGGGTTCATTCATTTATAAAAAATTCATCACACACTTATGTCTATTAACAATAAATTCAAAATTATTCCAACTAGTAGAAATGTTGGGATTATCCTCTGAAACTCATGAAAATACAATAATATTTTTCTCCCAATCATTAACCTCTAAAACATTGGCATATAGAGAATTTTACTCTTGGTTCCATAGATTACTCATTTTTCAACATAGTAATATTCATGTTTGAACCATCATTTATTGTAGTCAATTTTTGTTGTACACATAATGATTATATTCACTCAAAATACTAAAAATTATCCAGAAAATTAGAAAATTAATTGATTTCTTTTCCCCCATTATATAGGTAAAATTTTTCCTATACTATTGAGGTATAAATCATAAAAACTTCTAATATAATTTAATGATATTGATACATGATTCCTTAAAATATTCTACAAGACTCAGTTAAGTAAAAATTAAACTATCTTAAAATATTAGCTAGAATCAAGCACATTAATTTGTGAACATTAATCATTAAACATCCATCTCAACTTCATCACAATTATTATATGTCTGTATTTTTTATGGGTAGTCCCTTGATGTCATCTAGTGAATGAATTTACCTTGAATTTATTATATATTTATTTTTCTTCTTCTTCTATTTTATATCAAATAAATAATATATAACTTTTGGAAATCAAACAAAACATTCAGTATTATTCTTCTCTTGGTGTTCTGAATCTATTATAGTTAAACTGCATTAGAAAATTGGTTTAAATATCATACTTATCATATCTTTTTATCAAATTAGCATCATATTTTTATTATTTCAAAGAGGATATTTACAATTATATATTATTATGATTATGTAGGAGACCATTCATGTTAATTTCAACATTAATCTTTTAAAACCATCTTTACCAACCTCTATTCTTCCTTCTTCTAACGCACCCATATTTAGTCACTATTCATCATCCACTGATATTATATTGTTTCCTAGAACAGTCAATGATACAACATATTTCAAAACATTCAATGATACCTATTTTAAACCTTAAAATAATAATTTTCCATGATCCTCTATTGAACTTATGAATTACTACAGAGTTAGTACACATTATTTAAAAAAAATTATAACCCTACTTAAAAAATTTTATTCTAATGGAGTTGAAAAAAATAAAATATCATTTTAATCATTAAATAACATCATAAGTTTTTTGAAAAATTATATAAAAATTAATGTTGGAACAATTCAAGGGTACATTATTTCTTATTTATCAAATCATAAAATCTCACCATGAGGATGTTTCAAATCATAGTAGGATTTTATTAGATAAATAAAATTTAGTCTACCTAGGATTATATTGGAATCTATATTATATATTTTGATGTGTACTATGGTATTATTTAGATTTTGCAGAATTAATAGAGGGAATATATATAAAAAACTGGAATAACTACATAAACATGCAATTAGAACTGTCCAAGAGTAATTAATAAAAAACAATGGATGACTTTCTGATAGTTAGAGAAGTTAAAATACAAGGTGTCAAGGGGAGGCAAAATTATTCATAATAAATATAATTAGATTATATATCAATATATTTATATATTAATAGGAATGATAAAATAATAATAGCTAGCTTTTTATTATAACTATATAAATCAATTATTTTATGGATTATGATGTATCTAATAACATGGTTTTAAATATTCAATACTTCTGAGCCTAGAGTTATACAAGATATTAAATTATTATTAGTATAATAAATATATTACTATGGTATTAAAAAATATTTATATATTTATTTATCAGAATATATTTATAGATTTTGATAAGGAATAATGGAAAATATCTAGTGTAATGACTAATTGTGGGATTTTCTAATAGCGGTGATGAAAAAATAGGATGAATAACTGTAGGTGAACATTGAAATATAATTTTTTATTATCATACCTCAGTTGAATTAGGATTATATGTGAGATATAATAATATAGTTAGAAGTATAATTTTTTGAAATTGTAGGACTGTTGGCGGTGGTTCCCTCCAACTGACTAAGAATGTAAATTTAATTAATGCAACATTCAACGATATAATTTGTAATCAATAAATTTTCATATGATGTGTGATCATATTTTTAAAATTAATTTGAAATTGAAATTATATTAATTTTTTCATCAAATATATTTCATTTTTTCAAACTATAATGAGATCCTTGAGATGGTATGGTGGTTTTCTTAAAAAAAATCATATGGTTTAGATAACCAGTTTCTAATTGGACAGAAATATTTTGGTGTTAGTGTATTAGTACATACTAGTTTGTACCATATATTAATTTTTTATATTATATTTGGTGATAATTAAATACATATTATCACATATTTATCATTTCTGTAAATTACATTAATTAGATAATGACATAGGGTGTCTATTGAATCAAAAAATATCTTATCATTTTCCCTATACAATGAGAACTTCAAGATGTTATGATGACGTATTTTAAATATTCTATCACACGGTCACGATGAGAAACTGCGATGGGTTACATAGTTTTCTTATTTTTAGGTCCAAGTTCACAAAAGTGTATTAGGGAAAATGTAATGGAATTTCCACTTTGTGATATATATGATGGGGTATTTTCATGATATTCTCACAAATAATAACTATTAATATTTGTGTGGAATAAGATTTTTATAAATGCATGTTTGTGTAATTTGTATTAAAATTGAATAATATTATTGATATATATTATGGCCTATATAATTTTATGTATTGAAAAACCCCTTAATTCACTATATTGATGAAAATTAGGATGTGTTGGGTATGTCATGGTCAGTATGTTATTATTGAATATGAAAGTAAGGAACTTCAAATTCTATTATGTAAGATAATATATCATCACATTGATTAGAATTTAATAATCATGTAGAAATATATCATGTATTAAGGTTGATGACACAATTATGGAACCTGGTAGAAGAGATATCAAGAAAATGGTATTATATTACACAATCCTTGCTCGTATGTGGTTATCCAAATTGTGACATTAACATCCTGGTTGTGTGTAGAATAACTCATCACTAGATAATACTCTTGGAATTTAGGACATATTACCTAATTCTAATGAGGAAGAAGCATAGCAGTAACATTATATGTTTTTCACTTTATCTCAATTAAATTCAATTCGAATTAAATTATTTGACTAAATATTATTATCAAGCCCTATGAAATTTTTTATTGAGTATTTATTGATACATTAATTAATTAATATTTTATTTTCAATAAAATATATTAATTAGAAATATATATCAAATTTAATTATTTATTCAATGAATGAATAAATATTTAAGAAAATATTTATAGAGATATTAGAGAAAGTTTCAGAAGGAAAAGTGGACCCATTCAAGGATTGATAATAATTATTAATTTTAATAATGGTAAAATAATATTAATCTTTTTCCAGTAAGAGCTTAGCAAGAGAAAAGATAATAAAATTATTATATGAAATGGGGTCATTTAACAATTTAATATGTTATTATGGTTCAATGTATAATTTAAAATTATTTAAACTGAACTATAACTCTATAAATATATAGTTATATCTATAATACAAGAGTTGATTGATAATTGCAGAATATTTGTGCACAATTAAATCTTGAGATCTATCTCAAGAAAAAATATTTATCTTTTGTTTATTCTCTCATTATTGAGAGATTCCCATCCCTCCCCCATCTTCTCAAGAAGGGGAGTGAATGGTTTTTTTTCATTAAGCCACAATGAATCATTATAATGATTATATAGAACATAAAAAGATGATAAAACAACCCATATAGACCCATAAAATCCATAGATGATGTATATAGATCAAACAAGCATGTGTGGATCACTACTAGATGAACTATATACCCTGATCCTAAAATTACATTGATAATAATCAAATGTTGTCTTGGAAGATCAACATATTCAATTTAGAATGATCTCAATAACAAGTTTTTCATGCATCAAATATGTCAAAATTTATTATATATTTTATGAGAAATATATTATTGGTTAAGAGATGTTTTCAATACTCATTGGAAGAATTTCATTATAAATGTCTCCCACATCATGTACACCACAAAATATTCAATTAATCCAGTAATATCGATGTTGTTCCAGCCAATGATAAGATCCAAAACTATTCCCTAAACCTACATGTAGTATCAAAGTAGTCATGTTGAATTAAGAAATGAATAATTTTTTGGAATTAAACTCACTATGAATATTTATATTTATTTAACAAATATTTATTCTTAAATATGATCATCAAAATCTATTCAAACACACATTATATATCCTTCATTTCACCTAGAACTAGTTATAAAAGATATAAATGATAAATTTTAGAATAACCATGAGGAGGGGGAACTCATTTTCCATATTAAGTGAAATATATCTTTTAAACCTCGTATATAAACCCACATGATGTGGTGATCATGTGGTCAGTAGAATTTTTTTTGTAAATAATTTATATATGAGTATGTAAAACAAATGCATAGTGATTAATAAATACATATTTTAACTAATATATATGTGGTATAATTAATTTTCATGCCACAAAATTAATTCACAGACATTGTTATTAATTCACACACAGTTATAGGAAATTAATTTATTATTCAATTGTTCCTTATCTACTTAATCTTTGTGAGTAATCAATTTGATAATACCTATCATTCATTAGGTTTTATATGACATTAATCATTAACTTATTTTCTTGTAAAAATTTAAATAATAAGTTATATTGGGGTGCCTCAAATTTAACAAATCATTGTACATTTAATTGTTTAGGAAAACTAGTTTTAATATGTTTTTCCATTAATTTCAAAAAACATTACTTAAAAATTATGAATTATAACATGTACACAGTATGTAATGTGTGTGCGTTGTATAAAAAATTACCATACTGAGTATTTGAGATAGGTAACTACCACGTTTTTTCAGGAATTATTCCTTGATTTTTTTAATTAGATATAAAATTAATTTATTTATATTATATAAAAAATAATCTGATATAAATCTTCCAGATGAATATTTTAAATAATATTAAATAAATAAATAAATTAATAATATAATTAATCATATTAATTTATTCATGTATAATAATATCAAATAATTAATTAAAATGAATGATATATGGTAGTTTCAAAGGCCTTTTCACTGTATTTGTATGAATGATCATGATATTTGAATGAATGTATTTATGGGTTGGTTTAATTTAATTAAATTTAATTTCCTGGGTTTTATATTATTTATTATAAAATTTAGTATGATATTCTCTGTGTCAGCCATCTCTAATTTATTTCGTAGGGTATGTGTTTCCATGTTTTTATGTAATTTTCCTAAAATAATATTTGGTTCCCCTCACCTATGTTTTAGTAATAAAAAATACATACAAAAAAGTTTATATGAAGGTCCATTGAGTTGGTTAAAGGTTGAATCGATGTGAAACTAAACCGAACAGTACATATGTGTATAATTGTGATCCTCTAACTCATTCCAAGGATGAAACATAATGTTTTACCATAGGATTGTATGTTGTTTTATTATACACTCAATAAATAAAAAGTTAGATAAAATTCATTATTGTTCTATTTAATTATTTTTTATTTGTACCTTATGAAAGATTTATTTTATTAATACAATTCCACAATCACAATTATTAATTGAATAATATATAAATACAAACTTAAAATATATAAATTATGTGTAAATGTTTTATCAGAGCATGGTTAATTTGTGAAATATATTCACATTACATTAACAATAGATGTAAATAATAATACAAAATTTTTTTTGAATACTAAATAAAATCCAAAAATTAAATATTTTGTCTGAATATGCCTTCTACGAAAAAAAATTGGGTGATTAAATGTGTTTTTTACTTTATACAGTGGGTTATAACTACTCTAAAAACAATAGCTATGGTTACCCACAACAATTATAATGTGGTTAGATACTTTAATAATGTGTTGTTGTGGGAAAGTGCTGGTTAAATGGTTATGTATTTATTTGAAGACAAATTAAAGGGGGTTAAAACCCCCTAAAATTTTCTATAAATCAACATTTGATAGATGAATTAGGAGAGGTAATTTCTGTAAGAAATTCAAACTAATGTTTTTTGGTGGATATAACCACCCATAAATGGATTTAAAAGTTCCAATTTAGGGGTGGTCATATTATAGCTGCTCGTAAACTAAAATTTTATACTAATTTACCCTTTGGGAGTTCCCAGTCAAACACCATGACTCCACCCAGACACCGACAAACAACCACATAGGTTCCCAAACACCACTGGGTACCCCCTTCAAAACTACAGTGTATCCACCATGACACCAACAGACAAGCATCCCTGTATCCTGGACAACGACTTATGATCCTTGGACAATCTTCCTGGACTGCCACCCATGATCATCTAGGTGCCTCCGGCCCCCCCACCCCACAACCAAAGAGGATCCCCACACAAAACCCACTATAGAACCACCCACAATTCCCATAGACTACCTCCCAGGCACACTTGGCATCCCAACCATTTCAAAATCCCTTGACCGCCCCAACATCCCTATGAACAGCCCCCTAGGCCCAACACTTCATCTATGGGCCCTATGACTCCTCCAACGATGTTGACACTACTATAGCCCCACCCTGAGCACAATGGACAATGAAGGCACCTCACACGAATGCCTGTTAGACACACCCCGACTAACGCATAGAACCCTCCCCCTCCACCCCTCCATGGAGATTTGAATATTGGGTGCATTATAGGGAGCCACATGCCTCAACCTCTCAGGAAAATGAGTTTTCATGATAAATACACAATAAATTATATTTATTCACATAATATATATATATATATATATATGTATACATTTTTATATGTGTAAGTAAATATAAATAATATAAAATAATAGTGTGTAATAAATTATATATTTATGGTTAATATTTATATATATCATTTATATATATTCTATATTTGTGTCTAATATAAATATATATATTATACCCTTGTATATATAATATATAAAGTGATCATATATATATATAATTATACATATATTTATAAGTACATGTATATTTTTATTTGCATGTGTGTAAATATAATATTAATAATTATCATTATAATGATTATTTCATAAGTTTTTTAAACTATGATATTTATACATTCTGTTTTAAAATAATATACATTTTAAATTTTATGATTTATATTATACATAAATTATATAAAATACATCTATATTATATATTTATGTATTTAATTAAATAAACTTATATTATATCGTGTATACACCAATATATAAACAAAAAAAATTAAAAACATTCTTATAATTAGAAATGTATCATGTAATTAAATAATATATATTTACTAAATTAAATTATGATTAATATGGTATAGAAATATAAATATAATAATATATATATATATAAATTTATATATAATAAAATATTTACAATACTATATATATAATTTAAATTTAATAATGAAAAATATATTGATATTTAATTATTTCTATATTATATATATTTCTGTAAATAAAATATTAAAATTTATTTAAATGTAAATATACAGTAAATTTTTCTTTAATACAAAACATGTATACTATAAATCATAATATAAATGTACAATATTTATAAATCAATATATATATTTTAAATATTTGAATAAATATATTTATATTTACATTTATATTTTTTATACCAATATATATATATATATATATATATATTAATATGTATAAGTATTTACTTAAAATACTTATATAATATATATATATATATATTATTATAATGTATTTTAAAATTATTATATTGTGTTCTTATGAAATATAAATATAGACACACACATGCGCACAAGAACATATATATTATAAAATTTGAATGTATATATTTTCTATTTTAAAAAATAAATAAAATGTTATTGGGGAGTTATAAAAACCCTATAATAAAGATTTTAGCAGTGGTTCAGGAACCCCCTTCTAATTTCTTTAAATACAAGGGGTTGAAGCACCCAATCTAATACCATAAATTAGAGGGGGTTCACAACACCCTCTAATGTCATAAATTAGAGGGGGCTCACAATGCCCTCTGATTTCATAAATTAGAAGTTTTTCAAAACCACCTTAAAATATGAGGTATTATAAGCGGTTCTTGAACCGCTCTAATATCTTAAATTATAGGGGGTTCAAAATCCCATGTATTTTAATAAATTATAGGGGGGATCAAAATATCTCAATATTTAGATATTAATTGGGGCTATGAACCCCTATTATTTCCTTTTTGAAAAATCCATTATGTATATCTACTAATAATCTAATGAATATTATATATATATAACACCTATAAAATAAAAAAAATAAAAATAGCACCACTAATTTGAAATTCATGATATTTTAGAAATAATAACCTCTAAAATACAATTAAATATTAAAAAAGCAATTCTAAAAAATTTAGAGGGGGTTGTGAACCCCCTATGAATTCAATAAATAGAGGTTATTGTGCATAACAATCAATAAAATAGATAGAAATGTGGTTGTTTATAACCCTTGCTAAACAATTCTGCAAATATGCTATTTTGAGTAATTTATTACATAAATAATAATGAAACAATAGAACTAAGTCTTGGTCCAACCATTATTACGCTTGTAACTTTTATTATGGAGTTATTATGAAAATATTACACTAAATCAACTATTTAATATTATGGGGGTGTATCACTCTATAGACATGATATAACATGGTGGTAGGGGAAGAAGAAATTTGAGACAGGGTTTTAGGATTGGTTTGTTCACTCAAAGGATCAATTTGTTGCAATCCCATAGTTCGCAAAGACATGACAAACAAAATACCATTACTAAATTGACCAATCTCATTATTGTGTTATGGAAAGGTGTATAAGGGTAATTTATACAAGAATTTCCAATAAAATAGACATTCCAAGTCCAATGATAATAGTTTTTAAGATACTCTGAAATAAAGGGAGACATATATTTAATTATTTAATATCATTTTTGGTAATTAGATAATGTTCTATTAAACATCATTAAATTATTTTTTTATCAAATGGGATGTTCACCAGCCACAATAATATTCTTGTGAACTCTCAAGGATAATTAAAATATATGTATCGGTATAAAAATCCATGAGTTTTATAAGTTCTTATACATTGTACTATTTTTGGAATGTTTTTTATATATACAAGTGTCCACAATTCTTGTTCCAGAATCTATGGATATGAGTGAGAAATATTTAATTTTCCAAAAATTACAAATATATGGAGCACTATATTTATAGTATTTTCTACTATAGTTTATGCATGTAAAACTAAATAAATCAATTAGTACTGTATATTCTTATGATATACATGGACATATAGAAGATAATTATTATGAGATATAGAGATAGAAGTAAAAAAGGGATTCAAATATCCAACTGACAAATCATGTGCACTCTTTGAGAAGGTGAACTATATGGACCTCATGTAGTTTAAATTATTGGCTACATCAATTGATTAGATATTCAGTGAATTAAACTATGATATTAAATTTTTATTTATTTCATTCTCACCTCACATCTATATATCTTATATTTGTTGACTACGAATTTCATCCAGAATATTATAGAGAATTAACTCATAGATCTACTCACCTTAAATATTTTTTATGAAAATATACTAAAACCTAAAAAATCATCTATCATATTGGTGTTTAAGATGACAAAAAATGAAAGTAACAACAACACTATGTAAAAATCTATGGATTATATGCATTACCATTCAATGATATGTATTATCAATTAGTATGTGAGGGAGAAGGATGGTTTCCCTTTCCAATGTGTCTATAAAGGCTATTGGCTGAAAGAATTGACATTGGGATGTATGTAAGATGATTCTTCATAAAAATTCATTATTGGTGGTATCCTTTACATTTCGATGAATTGGGTAATGGATACCTAATTTGGTTATCACATTTATATTTGAATTTTGGATTCTATAATATTTTGAAAAGATTCACGTGGTTACATGGATTTGTGAGACGCATATGGATCTTGGTTTATAGAACTATCCATTGGTGACTACCATATCACATTACTAAAGTAAAAAATATTTTTTCTTTATAATTGTTTTTTGTGATTATAATTTCCAGAAATATTATTTTATTATCTAAATTAGATATAAAAGGAGTAATTTTCATTTTATGAATAGATTGTTTCTTCTTTTATTATCAATAAATATGTCTTAATACAAAACATTTATATAATGGAGTTTATATATAAGATTATGTGAAGCACATATTAGAAATATTTAATCAATCTAATTTAATTGAATCAAATCATACCCATATATGAGATTAGATCGTACATTATATAAATCAGATATTATTTACTACGTTACATCAAGAAGGTTTGTCATATTCATTTGAACTAATATCACATGGTATTTGTAAAGTCGGTTTACATGGTAAAATTGAAAAGTCACTATTATGTCGAAAATGTTAAATAACTACATAGCATCTTGATATAGTTCACACTACTGTTTTTTGAATAATTACATGTTGAATCAATATATGGGTACTCAAAATTCATAAAATTTTATGATTAGTTTGGTTGGTTTGGACATATCTAAATAATGAGTTAAAAGTAAGAATACATTTGGAAATTTAATGAATTAAAGAATGAGGAAGAGAACTATAGTTGTAAGAAGATAATGAAAATATTATTAGACCATGGTAGAGAATATATTTATCGACAATTAATTGACTATTTATGTTATAATAAGTTCTTATACCATATTTCTAAAATATATACACCATAGGGAAGTTGTGTAAGTTAAAGGAGGAATAAACATTTGTGGAATGGTGAATTAAATGATGACTTATAATAATATTCTACTATTATTTTAGGGATACAAATTATAGAAAAATCATAAATACCAAAACATGTTCCAACTAAAGAGGATGATGGTATACCATAAGAGTTATGGGGTGGAAAGAAGGCAATTTTGTTAAAAAAACATATGTGATGATACAAAGAATTTATAAGGCTTATTATAGTAAGAAACATTCACATAGAGTCTCAATGGGTATATTTATAGTATACCCTTAAGATACAATGGGATATTACACACAAAACCCATTAGATAATAATTACATAGTGGAAAGACATTCCATATTTTTGGGAGGTCTCATGTCTCTAAAAGAGATAGTGGGAGAGAGAGAGACATTTATGGAGATAAGAATCCATAAACAAAAGATTTTATATCTGATCAAGTTCAACAAATACTGTGACAAAAAACAATTCCAGACACAAAAGTATGGAATGTGAGTACTATAGCAGTTACTAAACCAAAATTATATGGGTTTCTTATAACTAAGGGTACATAGTCCTTTTTAGTCAATATTAATGATCCCTTAAACTTCAAGGAAGTAGTGAATTATATATATTCTATCATATTGAAAATATAAATTAATTCAGTAATCGTATCCATGTACCAAACCTATGTTATGGTTTTAGTGGATAATAAAATGATGGAGATCCCAGTATTTTAAAATTTGTATTCATAATGAAACAAGGAATGGGTGGTCAATTCAATAACTATAAAGATTAACAATTGTAATAGGCTACAAAATGTTCTTGGGAATCATCTAAGATGGAACCCTTTCACATGTTTCCATTCTTGAATACACTAGAATTTTACTTTCTATAGGAACACATTAGGAATATGATATTTGGAAGGTGTATTTCAAAAAAATGATCAACAGAATGAAACATCATAAACCTTCAATATGACGAAACCTACAGGGTATTAGACTCTTAGTAATGATAATAATGTATGAAATTTTCAGAGAGATCCATTTATAAATTAAACCATGAGACTCGATCATGAAACATTAATTTTGATGATGGAATAATGTAATTTAGTTTAATTAGAAATTAATTTGAGACTTATATATGAAAATATTATATTGCGTGTGAAGATATCTTCCAAATAATATATGATCATTTAATTTTACTTATTGGAAATGAGATACTTTTCATATAGACTATTAATACGAGGATTAATACACACATCTCTATATAATAAATAGAAAAACCATCCAATTTCCCCATGATCAATATAAATCAAGATAGATATAATATGCTTCTCATTCTATGCCAGAGTATATATATTGATATGATACTGACGAGATTCTCTATGGAATAATCTCAAAGTGAATGGTTTCTTTTGTCACATAATATTTATATTTCATAGTAAATATTCCATTAGAAAATTCAGGATATTTGAATAATGAAATTGATTTAACATATAAAAGAAATTGCTTCCATCATGTATTCCTTGTTTTGTACTAGGCCATATTCCACTTAAACCCATTGTGTATTTTCATATTTCAGGATAATTTTTGAGTCCGACATTTTATGGCTATAAGAACTATCAATAGTATTTAAGGTGGACAAGGGATATATTCCTATTATATGAGGGATTTGAAGATCTAGTCATGAAAAGATTTAACTATTATATTTTCCAAGAGGATAAATAATATTTGAAAATATAGTGAGGATATGTCTTCACCATCAATAGAGATGTAGTGATCGAGAAGAGCTCATAGGAATCCAGTGTTTTCGATTCAATAGTGGATTATGAGTCCACTACAACATCTAATGTAGCTATAGAAGAATATATAATATAATTTTCAATATCTATGTATGGTACCAATTGGTATGTACCCAATAATATTTAAGATGGATAATACTTCATTGTTATAAATCACCAAAGAACCATGTTCACATCCACAGAAAAAGAACATACACTAAATGTATCATCATTTGATAAATTTTTCTCGAATAGGTGATGTGTTAGTGACTATTATTTTCATATAATAATTTTTTTTAGATCCCTTCAAAAATATCATGCCTTTGGAAAAACATTATAATCATATGAGAGTCGGAAGATAGACATTTGAAAACAAATATCTCCAGTCCAAGTGATTGTTTGTTTGTGTTGGTGTCCTAGAACCATTTAGATTGTATTTTTGATTATAGGTAATATTAAATGAGGTGTATATTAAATAACTATTAACATATATTGACAATAATTATTCATTAATATAATCTCACAATTTACCATAGTACTTATCACATCAAAATAGGCCATAATAGTTCTGTATTATGATGATAACCATGAAATGCTATGATGATGTATCTTAAAATTTATTTACTAGGTTCTAGATGAAGAAATATGAAGTCAAACACACTTCTTTAACCATTAGTTTTGATTTATAATAATTGGATTATGATTCATCTAATTATGTTTTCAATTGGTGATATTCATGATAGGATATTTTGACAATTGACCTTCCCTTAATAATTATATATTATTTTGTTTTATTGGATATTATTATTAGTACGTTGATGTAATGACCCTTAAAAATTATAATTAGTATTAAAATATGTTTTGAATCATGTACATAGATTTATTTATGATATTAAAAAAATATTCAAGGTATGTAGGATTTTTTAGGTATATCATGATCAATATTTTTTAAATGAATATGTTAGGGGAGGATTTTTTTCCTTTCATTTATAGAAGATGACATCTTTTCCAATTGATTAGAATGGACCTATTAAAATAAATATCAAGGCCATGGTGATGTAGTCATGTATATTTAGAATAAAAAAATAATGATATATCCAAAATTATTGTTGATGACATAAATATGAATCCTGTTTATTGATGTATCATGAAAATGGATGAAATTACATAATCTAGACACATACATGGTTGTTGACATTACAACATTAT
The DNA here is from genome assembly GCA_963277665.1 of Viscum album. Taxonomy (NCBI): domain Eukaryota; kingdom Viridiplantae; phylum Streptophyta; class Magnoliopsida; order Santalales; family Viscaceae; genus Viscum; species Viscum album. The sequence continues at coordinate 1,368,487,882 of OY728138.1, read as the reverse complement.
CATATTCCTCTGGATATCCATTACATGTTTTGAAATTGAAATCCTAGAATTTAGAAAATCCCTCACAATACTAATGAGGAAGAACATTAGTGGGTCACACTATGTTTTTTTATTGATAAAAAATAAATTATATTTGAATATAATTTTTGGAAGATATATTTTCTCATGTTAGTGGATAATAATTCTGTGGTGTTATTTATCAAAAAAAATAAAATAATTTTTTATTCATAAGTAAATTATTTAAATATTAAATTCTAAGTATTATTTATACAATTTTTTTAATGAATAAATATACAGTTAAATATTTATTCACGTGTTGAATATAATTTCAGGAGGAAGAGTGTATAATGATATGGTCTGATGGAAATTATTAATTGGAAATATTTCAATGTAATATTTATTATTTCAACAATAATTTAATGCTTTTAAAAAACAAAAATAATATTATTTTTACTTTTCCTAGGTCATTTAAGTGTTTAAAATATTATTATGGACCTATTTGAAATTAAATAATATGTAATCATCACCCATAATAATGTATTTAGGATTCCCTTTTTACAGTGTTATAGTGGAATGATTATTAGAGATTAATTGGGCATAATGAAATATATATCTATAACAAAAGACCATAAAACCATCTAGGGTTACTTTTCCAATGTTAGTGATATTCTTCTCCATCAACCTTCATCTTAAGAATGAATGTTGAATGTCATTTCATCGATCCCAACTAAATCATTTTAGTGATCCATTTGAATACTGAAGGAAAATAGATCCACCATGGAAGTATCTAACAACCTATAGTAATTTTTCATACATAAAATATTCACATGTGTATCATATATAGAGGTTTATATACAGCAATAATACAAGAAATACATTGATAGATTGAAACAGTTTCAAACATTAAAAATCATAATCAAATAATATTCTCATGAATAATGTGTTACATTTTCAAATATTTAAATTATTCATATATTTAACATAAAATATCCTCTTGGTTTTAGTATGTTTTAAAATTACAACAGAATATTTTACATTTTTCATGCCCCAATTTAATGTAAATTATAGAATATATATTAAATTCTATAAGTTCTATATTAATAACAGTCCAAATATATACTTTTATTTCACCTGAAACCAAGAAAATGATGTTAGACTATCACGTGTTGGATGAATATAAGTGGAGAGGGATTCTACTCATGATGTTTTAAATATATTGATCTACAAGAGAGGAGGTTGTTTTGATAGTTTTTCCAATATTAATTCCATTTATTAATATTCCATTTGATATTATAATTCTTGTATATTTGTACCGGTCTATAGAATTGGTGTTATAGTTAACATATTTCTTGAATGACTTTCATTGATGTATTTTTGAAAAATGAGACTATATATGTTCAAGGTGAAGTATTCTATGTTGGGATCATCCTAAAGGGATATGAAATTAATTGAATAAACCATGTAATAGTTTTCCATTCCATGTAAATGAAAGAAGATATCTTTATCCCTTTTGTTAAAATTGATTTGTCTAATTAAATCCACATCCATATTGTTTATGGAAAAGTAAATTTTATGTATTAAAATAAATGTAATCTATAATATAGTTGATATCCTATGTAAAAAACATGATTCATGACATATCACACAAACAAAATTATATGACAAAATCAGAATTCATATGATTTTTTTTCATTATGACATTATCTTATTTATCAATAGGTTTATGTGTATTTAGAAGAAAAAAATTTTCATTGTGAATCATTAAGTAATTACTTTAGGAAAGATTCCTATAGGATCCCAGAAAATGTGCATCTTGAATCCCTATTAATTTTTTCTTAAATTTGATGTCAGTAATACATATTATTCTATTCTTTAAAATAATAATTATTCAAGATACATTGATTAAATAAAATCAAACATCATTTATTTATGTATAGATTCAAAGTGAATTTATTTTTAAATAAATATATTTTTTAGCTTAAAAATATATTATATTAATCCATATATTCTTTTAATTTACATGGTAATAAAAATATACTTATTTTTTCACCAATTTACTAAATAAATTGATTTAAATGTTAATTTAGGCACATTAATATTAATAATTATTATTTATTAACGTATTTAATGAATATGAAATTTATTTATTTGTTGAATGTATATTATAATGATAGTTATCCATTTAAATAAATATTTATTATTTTTGGTTTGATACATATAGAGTAGGATTCATATACTGAGTTAAGGGTCCAACGGAAATGAAATAAAAAAAATCTATGAGTTACCACATGTCATAAAAAAATAATATTATTAGTTGACTTTGGGTTTTTCATTACATACAATTAAGTATAAGTTAATTTCAAAATTACAGATAATTCACCTTTAAGTGTATAACATTATTTATATCTTTTTGTTGTAAAAATAATTTAAGAGATCACTGAATTTTGTTTGGTGAATTATCTTAGGATTGAAAGGAAATATGTTTTCACCATCACGAATGAAGAGAGATAATATAAATCATCACATTTTTGAAAGAGATAAAAATTGATGAATTATTTCAACACTTATGTACATTTTTTTAAAATCATTCAATAATTATGAAAGATGATATGTTCATTGATTCTAGCACCGGAAATACCAAGGATGATGTTCTAGGATTCATAGAGCACATATTTAGATTAGTTAAGTAATTCTACTCCATATCAATCCTCTCCAATGATTATAAAATAGTACCTACTATGATTATCATCATCAAGATGAAATTGACAAGACATAGTAATCCGTATTTTAATTAAATTATACATTAAACATTATAGGATAATCATGATGAATAATATAGGTTTAACATATCACATAATGTGAATTTATTCTAAGGATAAAAATTTAAAAAATAATTGGGCATGTTTCCAACCACATATAATATGACCTAAATGATTTCGAAACAAAATAAATTAAAATAATTGTATAGAGTAAACCAATAATATTTGTAAATAGTAAAAAAAGATAGTGTACAAGTCACTGAAAAATTATTTTGTCAATAAAAACCCTAGCCATGGACATTGACATGCTCTGATGCCCTTTAAATATTGTATCATAAATTTTGATACATTATTAATATATTTAATAAAATTATTAATATTTAATAGCATTTATATTATAGTTTTATATATATTAAATACAAATTTATTAGTTATTATTTATTTTATATTTATTATCAGTTTTTATTAGTTTCAATTATCCCATGTGTATTTTGTTTTAATAGTCTCTAACATCATTTCATGGAAAATAGTTCATTATCATTATATTATTCAATGTTTTGGAATAAAAGAAAATTAATGAATTCTATAGTTCCACATTCATTATATCAGTGTTTAATATAAAATTCATAATGATGATATTTATTTTGAGCACAATTTGATATTATTTATAAAAAAATATTTTTTTATACTATTAATGATTCAAATCACAATATGTGTTGGATCATAAGATTATATGATGGATTCAAGAGAGGTTGAATTTTAGTTAACAAATTTAAACTAACACCAAATCTAAAAAATGAGTTAAAAGGATTAGACATGGTCATAATTGACCAATGATCAGGCTATGTGTATCAGATTCAAATGTTATTAGATAAAACATAGTTTTTAATTAGTCTCATAAAAGTATGATAAAATAATAATTCAAAACACCCATAAAAACATATAATTTAAAGTATATAGTGGAATATAAGATTATTGAAACTAAAATGAAATATTATAACAATTTAGGAATGACATGGATGATTTGTAAAATAAATTCAACTCATTAACCTTAGTAATTATATAAATTAGAAATCACTAATTTGGATATTCCCTATTCTCAACCTAACATTAAAGTAATATCTTACCTGATAAGGAAATACCTCGATAAGAATATTAGAATGAATTTTTATTCAGAAACCCTTGAATCCCTTGATACGATGACATGTGTCATCATTCATACTATCTCCAAAATCCCTCAATCTGATTCATATGTATAACCTATCATCATATACTAATGATCCCTTAATATAAACCCAATTAATTTAAAGAAAAAATAAAAAAGAAATATTTAATATTGATTTTAAAATTCCTCACTCAAAATAAATATAACTACACCTCTTTGAAAATTACAAAGCATAATAATAATATATGTAGGAAGACAAAAATATTAGACATGTTGAGTTGGAAATGCATCAACTCACAATTCATTGAATTCAATCCTATTTATTGGAAGCCTCCAAATGACATATTTTATAAGAATATAACAGTTGGTTGTAATGGAAATAAATTTTATTCACATGATATATCTAAAAAATGTCTCTAAATGGTATAATTTTTATTAGAATAATTACAATTCTATTATAAATTTATTCTTATAAATTTTTTTCCAACATTATCATTATAAAATTTTGAAAATATGATGGAATATTCTATTTTTTAATCAGAGAAAAAGAATTATGGTTTTTATGATGTATCTAAACTACCACCAGATCAACGGTTATGAATTTGGTGAATCTGATAGGCCAGAAAATAGTTTTTCTAATAGAAGAAACATAAGTCATTTTGATGAACAAAACTCTAGGTCATTCTAATGGACCAGATTAATGTACAATTTTTATATTAAAATATACAAGAACAATTTATATATTAAGTATAAAAACATTTTTCTTAAAAAAATATAATTATACCTTTTGGATCTTTATATTTTGTAAAAAAGTGTTTAAAGAATGTTTTAATGATTTTAAAAACTAGTGAATGGAATGTTATAATTTATAATTTTCGAGTCAAAAATATCCCCCTTTTAGGAAAGAACAGAACAAAGATTTCAATGGAAGATAAAACTATTATCTTTGAAAAAATACAACAATTTATATTTTAAGAACATAAAATATATTCTTCTTATGAATTATCTTCAATTAATATAACTTAACTCCCACTCTGTTGATAACTTCTTTTTATTCACCAATCTTCACCTAATAGAATTTTTTTATTTCATATTATTCCCCTTAATGATTTTTAATAATTAGATATATTTATCAACTATCTATTATATCACCCTATAAATATTCCACATCATAGATATAATTATATCCATAGTATATTTTTCCCTATCTGTTACTTGGAATATGTTGTAGAGAATTTAATATAATCTCTTGAAATGTTAAAAAAATATAAGACAAAACATTATGATCGAATAATGATTCGTATAAGACATAAATGATATATTAATCTCCAAAAAATGGAAAATATTATAACAAATTTTATTCATTGAATAAGTAATTAGAACTATATTTTATTGCAAAATATTGAAAATACATTATGAATTTAGAAAAAATATCTTACTTAATTATTATACATCTTTTTTAAAGTTGATTTTATCTTTTTGAAATCATATTTATCTATCTCATGATTATCTACTGAATACACCAGAATATTTATCCCCTCAGTTAGGACTGAAAAAACCAATATTTCTACCAAAAAACCATAAAACCTCCTCTACAATAACATTAATTTTCTGGTTTTCCTCCATTAGATTCATAATGTATTTTTCAAAATAAATAATCATGATAATGTATCCTTTAAATGTTTTAGTATCATGATTCAATACTATAATATACTCATTTTAAGAATTTATTATATATTTGAATTATTCTAAAAAATTAGTTCTATCATATAAATAATAATATAACATCTCAAATAAATCTACAATGTCTAAATTAATTTTGATGACCTCTATAATATGATCACCATTATCATTCAGGTCACCATAAACTTTACTCATCAACTGGACAATGTAATTCATTATAATTTTTTGATTTTACTTATCTATGAATGTTTTAATCTGGGCCACATTCTATGTAACTGATTTAGTTAGAAACATAAAATTTTCAGACATAACATTAAATCTATTCAAATTTTTTTTCATGTTGCTTCATTATTTGAACTAAATGGAATTGAATCCATTATCTATTATAATGATTGGAAAATATAATTTTTTTTGTGATTTAGTGATTCTGAGTCTGAATTTTCGAATGGAGCCACTGAAATATGTGTATGAGAAGGACCAACATCAAGCTTCTGTTTTCCATTGTCTTCTTATTCCTTGGAAATTTATTCAATAAGAACTTTTCTATCGGTTTCATCAATGAACTTTATTTTTTCATGATGATATTGAAATTACACTTCTTAATTTTTTATGATTTATCATCAACAAAAACCTCAAGAAATAGGTTCCTAATATACTAATATGATCTCAAAATTAATTAATAAGATGACTATGATGATCTTTCTTTTTATTATCCTTATTGTTATTTTTTTCTTCTTCATTTTAAATTTACTTTCCTAACTTCTATATTGTAAATGATACATAATTCCAACCTTATTAACAGATTTTAATTTTTTATTCTTTATTACTAACTTTTGATCTAATTTTCCAATTAACATCTAAAATATTGATTTTGTTTCAACATTATCAGCAAGTTATTTTCCATAATAATTTTCAACAATTATGGGAATTATAGATTTTCCCCAAAATTCTAAAACATCATATAACAATCGATGTATAATTTTTTTACCAGAAATAAAAATCATTATATATTTAAAAACAGATAGAGCTACAAATAAATGATATATTTATAATGGTTTATCTATCAAATCTCTTTCAACTATTTTAAGTAAATTTTACATAATATTGATCTCATAATGACTTTTAAAAAACATATTTTTCTTCAAATATTCTTTCATTTCATCAGCTGTTCTGATATTTAAAGAAAAAGACTCTATTTTTTCAATTTCAAAGGATGGATCCCTAGTATTGGTTGGAGATTTTTGATCCATTAACATCATGAATACTCATTAGATTTTTTTTGTTTATTTTTAACTTTTGGAGTTGATTATTATCCTTTTCTTTTTTATTAAACTGGATATTTCTCTTTGAATAAATATGAATCTGATGATTCTTTGTTTAAAATTTCCAATAAAAATCATCTGTTTTGGATTAAACATGACCTACATCATTACTATCGTTTCCACATAAATAGTGGAATGTATTTTTCTAAGGGCATACAATTGATTTTTTATTTTAGAAAAATATATAATGGTTAAGATCCTCATTTTATTTAATCATGGGAGAATGGTAATTCTATATTTCATTGATCTTTTCTTAATATTTTTGACAAATGCAAATATAAATATCATCAAGTTAATCATTCTCATATTTTCATGAATATCCAAAATTAAAATATTAAAGGGTTTCAGAATATATCTATCACCTTTCATTGGTATCATGTATCCTTACATTGATAGAGTTAAAAATCTCACATTTGGATTGACTAAAATTACACTTCTTAATTTTTCAAAAAAACAAAACAAGGATGATTTATATTTTGACTTCTCAAAAATTTTAACCATTTTTTGTATATCAAGGGTTAGAAGGAATACTTTACCTTCTGAAGGAAGAAAATCTACTTTGGAAACTTGGTGATATGTAATGACGCAAATTTCTACACAAATACTAAAAAAATTACTTATTCATCCCATACCATTTGGTTTTCAAATGAAGAATAAAATTATCCAATAATTTTTGGATTGTGTAACTGAAGACTATATTTCACAAACAATATATTTTACCAACATAGAATCCGATAAAACATTCTAAAAAAATATTTTCTAAAAAAATTAGTAAAATTTTTTAATCCAAAATAATTGTTTGTAAACTATTTTAATGTTGTTTTTTATGAAATAGTGATTCCAAATAATTTATAATATGTTCTCTTCAAAATTGTACAAATAATTTATATATAAAGATTTATTTAAATTTTTTAGAAAAAAAACATATGTACTCCCCCTTTTAGAATGAATTAATTAAGGTAAGGAGTTTGGTAAACATGAAGTAGATATGAGTGATTGTTTTTCCATTCATAGATTCTATTTAATATATTCAAATATATCATAACTAACTTTTTATATAAAATATATTATAGTTGTTATTGAATTTTGATGAATTTAAAAAGGATATCTATTTTTTATGTGTTTTCCCAGAGGAAACAATGTCTTATAGCTAGGTGATTTTATCATGAGTGATGTAATGGGTTTTTACTTAATGAAATGACACTTCAGTTTTTAGACAATATCTATGTATTTTTACTTCTCATTACATAGTATGTGATTATCTGTTCTATCCAAAAACTCTGAGAACAAGAACATAAATCTACCCCATATTCGGCTCTAGTAGTGTAACAACCCAATGTTTTATCAATGGAAATTAAATTCTTATAATTATATCATATAATCACATGAAATCACAACACAATGGACATCTACGTACTAGGTGACCATTAAACATAATTTTTTCATGATTGGGATTTTAATTTCGAAAATTATACATACACTATTGTGATCAGTAATATGTTTGGAGTTCGATAAGGAAAAATTAAATTTTTTGTGAATAGTAATCTACCCTTATGAATTGTAATCTACCCTTATGAATAGTAATATAAGTCTTATGAAAAGTGAATCATACATAAGGATAGTAACTTCCTCCTTGAATGTATAAATAAAATGTAGGCCTTATAATTGATAATATGACCATAGTAAATGTATTTGTATTTCTCTAAGTTATTAATAATTAATTATAGGTAATAAATTAATTTAAATAAAAGTATTTTCCTAAAAGGGATTCATAAATTAAATTTATTTCCCTTTTGGTTTTAGGATAATTTTATAAGACCTTATGTATTTTTTTAATAAATTATAAAATCAGTTATAGTTTTAAAATCCATTATTTTCATGTAAATTATGATTTTAATTAAAAATTAATTTAATCATATTTAAAAATTTATTTTTGAAAAATAGATTCAACTTTGGGATTCGGAACATCGAAAAGTGGTTAGGGTAAATTCTTTTATTTTTATAAAATGCTTTAATTTTGGTTGAATAGTATAATAAGATAATTTACCGTATATATATATATATATATTATATGATAAATAAACTATTCATTCAATCAATTAAAATTTAACAACCTTTTTTAGAACATAGAAGAACGTATTTGGGTTTTTGGTCATAAAAAAGCATAACTATTGCTTGTCTTATGTAAAAATAATAAACTAATGGTTAAAATATTATGAAAACCCTCATCCCCTCCACTATAAAAACAACCCATTGTCCCCTGTTTTCATTTCCACACTCATACCTTGTGCCTTCCGAAAATTGATCCCAAATCTCTCCCTAAGATCCTCTCCCACATACATCATTCATTGGTCTCCCTAAATGTCCAAATCCTCTCCCATTATGAGGCTCTCCAGGATGATTAAATCAAGAGGTAATTTCTTCTTTTCTTTTCATGTTCTTTTGTTCTCTTTTCTTTACTATCCACTACGCATCCAAATAGTGTGAAAAATTAACTTCCATAAATGCACTGGAATATTGTCATGATAATGGGATAATTCATTATCATCTCTATTTTCCCAACCCTTTTTACAAAATAAATGAAAACCCCATCCGAGATGTGTTCATTTGTCACATTCAAGGACGACAATTTATCAATTTCGATTATTATCTTAAATTATTGTCATGAAACCATTTTATGGTTTAACTAGACTATTAAATATGAATTTTATCTTATGTTATGTTCTGTGATAATTTTGTACACAATGATGTAAAATAAGAGTACCAAACAAGTTAATTAAGAGAAAAATATCCAAATTAATCCTAGAATTTATCATTAATGTTTTCTACAATTATTTTCACTCTCTCTAAAAAAATTATTTTATAACCTTATATTATTATACATGTTAAATAATATCATATGAATTAAATTTTGGACAACCATTGTCATTATACATGTTTATATGAACATTAATATAAGTGAACCGATCATTAAAACTACGGAAGCAAACACTCCCAAATAATGACATTGAACCTCCTAACTCATAAAAAAGTACATGGATGAGAATAATAAGGTTATAATAAATCAATTAAATATATTATAGGTTCTATAATTATTAACTAATGAACATAATTTTATTATTATTTTCATTAAGATAAAGCGATGAACACCATCAGACTAAAGGTAAGGCATATTCTCTTTCTCACATTTACTCAAGAATATCTTTCATGTTATGCCCTTTTATGTGTAAAACCTAATGATGGGGTATGATTTCACACCATCTTCATACATCCATAATGATGTATAAAATATGATAAAACATTTTCTCTCTCATTAATCCCTCTTAGGTATACCCTATACCATATCGATATTCTATAAGAGATTTTACCTGAACATCCATTATTAATTTTGGTTGTTCTAACACTCTTTTTTACCAAATTTAAATCCTATATTTTGTTAATTTATTTCTTATAATTTCATTTTATATGTCCAAACTCATGTTTCAAGATCCATCATTCAATCACTCTCGAAGATATATATGTTTTAAATGATTCCATCCTCAATGCTTTTCAATAAGAAAACCTGTTTAAAGGGAACTTCCAGATTTCGTACCCAATTTCAAGTGCACTCTAACATATTATTTAAGCCACAGTCATTTTTATAATACCAATTTTTTTTTAAAAAAAACCATCTTTGTTCACTACATATATTGAAAAAATGCTTATTCCTCTATATATTTTAAATGCTAGTTAGTCATTTACATAAAATGACACTAAACTTTTAAAATGATAAGAATTATTAAATACTATTGTTATATGTTTCCATTTATATTAAACACCACACACCATGATATATTCATATTAAAATTTATTAATATCCATGTACATTTTAATTCCTTTCTTTCATTGAATTTTTTATGATACGACCATTCATTATACTTTATGACATGATTATGATACCCATTTCATTCCATGGGTTCCCTTATGATAATAATTGTTTATGTATGACTCTATATGTGTTATGCATATTCATGAACATGTTATGATGGGTGCACCCATATATAACTCCAATTCATATGGTAAAGTTGAGTCTCATGAGATGTTATGTGCAACGGTCTAGGTGGATTACCTTAACTTGTTCACCTCAATGTTCAATGATCCTTGACTTGTGCTAAAGTAATGTTTTATATTACTACCATATTTTTATAAATCCATGTTTATATGAACCCATATCTATATGTTATGATTTCTTGTTATCCATACTTATTTTTATCATTAATCTATGCCTTCTAACCCATGTGTAAAATCATTATTACTACTCGTTTCTGTTATTGGGCTTTTAGCTATCCCTTTGTTCATCTTATCACCAAGTTACCCTAGGAATATGAATGAGCACAATGTAAGTGAGGAGATATTTATGAATATTAAAAAATGAATTGTTTTATTTACTCCCATTTTCTCAGTTTTATATTCCTAGTCTTCCAAGGTACTAAACATCATGATCATTAGCTTGTAATATGCATTTTATTACCCTACAAATCATGTAATGATATGTGTAGAAGGAAAGGGTCTCTATAGTTGGTATAAAAGGATGATCTAGTTATTTTTTGGAAATTAGCAATAGATAACATTAGTAAGAACCATAAGGATGAGACAATGATTAAGAAAACATCCCTAAATTTTTCTAATTATAGAGTGAGTGGTTAATCAAGGAAATAAATCCCTGTCTGAATACAAAAAAAAATAGGTTGCCTTGGAATAGATGTATATAGGGTTAAAACACAAAAACATGAAATTGAGCTAGACACAACCGAGATCTAGTTCACAAAAATGGGAATTTCTGAACTCTTGGTTTGACACTCCCATGGGATATTGTTTGGTAACTTCATGCTATTAGTAAAAACCATTATTAAGGGAATAAAAAAAAGATTCCCTCAAGAATATAATTTATGAAATAGATTTAGGAAAACTTATATTTAATATTAAGGAATCAAAATTAGGACAAAATTTTCTTTTACAAGTTTATCCTTTTATTGTCATGACCCGCCTTTACCAAAAGGAGGGAAGGGTCAGCAGATTTCAAGGCACTTCCTTATTTAAGTTGAAGGAGAGATAATAACCCCCCAAAACCACCTTCATTAGGTCCTGGAGTGGCGACCAGCACCAAAGGTATATAATCCCACACAAAATGGAATGCATTACCCTTTTTTATAGGATCGATATATAAGATAGAAACCCCAACAATAACAATGATGAAAGTAAATGTAAAGCCAAAATTAAACTATTCCAATATTCATGTTCAAAAGTAAAAGATACAATCCTAAGAAACTCTTATGGTAAAGTACCAAGAAAAAGGAAAATGACAACATCAACTGCCCCAGGGTCCAAGCTAGTACCATCCTTCAAATTCCCTGAAGTCCTCCTGGAAACATGATAACAATTTTATATATGTTTGGTTAGAATAAAAGTACACTCAGTAGGGAAAACAAAAAACTCTCATGCACAAGTGGAGAGTCATTCTAATGCCCTGTGAGAAAAGAAAACAAACCAAAGCACATAGCAAGGAAAAACATTCCACCCAAGTCTCACTAAGGAAAACTCCCCAAATAATGGAAGGAGAGTAATGTATTGTAATAGCACATTGATATTTGGGTACCCCATGCCACTTTCTCACTGTTTATTGAAGACATCCTATTCATTGAACAAATCCCACCATTCTCATTATAGTCCCACTGCCAACCCCACCCACACACACCTGTTCCATAACCTCACCACATTCCCACTGCCAAACCCCGCCTATAGACACCTGGGCCATAACGTCACCACAGTCCCACTGCCAAAAAACACCCACAGACACCTAGGACACAACCACAACGCGTAACCACACCCGCAAACCCATGGGTAAGAACAACTACTGTCATGCCCGAAAACACATGGGCCTCATCCCAAAGACACTTGCGAAACAACCTGCCCGCAAACACCTGGGCTAACAACCACAACGGCCCTGCTCGAAGCATCATGGGATAATAATGGAAATTAGGGCATCACGGCCTGCCCAAAGATTCTGGAGCTATTCGGTAAAGAGAGAAGAAAAGGAGCTAATAAACTGCCACTCTTAGGAGTGTTGAGAAAAACACCCATCCCATGAAATGGGGTGTTCGGTACTAAGTTCTCAACTTGGGTGGGGCGCGAATATGAAACATAAAATATACAGCTATGTGTATAGGTAACAAACAATCTTCCCAACCTAGGGGTTCCAAAATTAAAGCACAAACACCCTTGTTTCTATTTATTCACAAAATAATCCACGACACTCCTGGACAAGTCACAACTCATTACCAAACCAATTCCCCACTCATCCATTCATGTTTTCATGTTCAATTATTCCCATTTAGGTTAATTATGCACTACCAAGAAACTAACAAGCCTAAAAACAAATAGGAAATGAGAAACAACCAAACAAAAATTTAAGCATTGACACCCGGTTCTGTTGTAAATTCACAATAACAAAGGGATAAGTGAGATCCCTCAATTTACTGGAACCAAAGAAAACCTCACAAAACGGATAATTTATATCCCTCGAATTACTGGAAACAATGAAAACCCTGAGACATAGCCCCATGTCCCAAAAACTAGGAACCATCTATTTCACAACAATAGAGGATCGCACCCGACTTTGTGTCACAGCAGAGAAGCCACACAGCTTCAAATACACAACCAACAACTGTTACACAATAGAGGATGCCATCCCCATTCACATCTTCCCACAACCCCAGGTAGGAAAACACACCCACCACCAAACAGAGTGGAAAACATCTAGGTTCAAGAACATCATTCATTAGGTTCTTTATTCTTTTCGTTAATCGGGGTGGTACCATAGAGATTCTGGTTTTATTGAACATCCATTTAAACCAACTGAGTTTTCATGATTATCCAATTTCCAGGTTAAGTCATTTAATCATCACACAATACAATGTTTCATTATTGCGCTAGGAAAGACCACCAACGGACATGATTTTCAGTGAGAATAGTCTCACACAATTCAAAACACATACAACATAAAAGTAGTACAACATAAACATCGATCACATCACCCCTTCATTCATTAAAATCCCATTCATTATCTTCACTATGTTTGGTTTCATCAATTCCCATAGAGACTAAATCATACCCACCCTGCTTGATACACAGAAAGGAGAGGTGAAGGAAAACCATACTTGATTGATCAAAGATCGAAGTTCTTCTCCACGTGCCAAGAATCTAGGAAAAGCGCGACTCGTCAGGGAGGGACGTCGGGAACTAAAAATGCACTAAGAATAAAAGGAATCCATCCAAGTGGAAGAAGAAGGAAGAAGAAATTCCCATGCGATATATAGATAAGATCCTATCATTATGGGATATAGGAATTTGAATAGATTTAAATTCGGATCGTGGTTCTCCACGCGGTTGGGTGGATACACACGATGAGTTTAATTTTTATTTAATTCTCCATTTAGGAGGTTCCTCGGGATTTCATGGGTATTAATTTTGGGATTTTAAAAGGTGTTGAACAACATGAAAAAAAGGTTGAAAAGCCCAAAAGAGGCATTACGGGAAAAAACATTAGAAGAGAAACCCGACAAGGCTGGGTAACATTGATCAGTCGCGCCGATCGGTCGTGCCGATCAGTCGTGTTGATCAATCACCCCGATCGGTCGCCCCGATCAGTCATGCCTATCGGTCGTGACGATCGGTCACCACTATAAGTAGTACACTGAAATGACGTCATACCACCGAGACATCACCCATAGGATCCGAAATTTGGAAAAGGGATGGACCGTGAGGGTTTGGGTCATCACATCAGATACCTCTCAAAGCATTATCGCCCTCTATAATTTAAAACCAGACCTGAAAAATGAGGGGAGTCTGAACAACCACCCTAGAAGATACCTCTCAAGAGTGAACCATAAAAATTAAAATCATAGTAAAACAAAGGATTAAACCGTATTGTCATGTGGTGAGGGTTTTCCCTTCCTCTGTGTTAAGATACTATCTGCTTTGGGCGGCTCTGACTCACCTGCACGGGTTGAGGTGCATCCACTCTAATTCGTATTAACTAGGTATTAGGTCCTCCCCTCCCCACAATTCAGGATACTTCACACACATCCACAGAAAAAGGAAAACCACACATTCCATAGTAAACAAGGAAACATGTTCCATCACTACCAAATACAACAACCAGAAATACTCAAAACAACTCTGGGTACTGGGTGTGTATCTGCGTCAACCATTCCCAGGTACTTTCTTCAAGCCCAAAATGCCTCCACAAAACATGAACAAGATGAATGGTTCATCCATAGATCACTTTATCCTTACAATCCTCGATCATCACTAGTTGCTCTACGAACGTTGCATTGTCTTCGATGTCTAGCTCTCCCCAGTCAGGGATGTGTGAGTCGTCGTGCAGATATCGATGAATCTAGGACACATGGAAGAATTCATGTATCCTTTGTAGTGGTGGCGATAATTCTAGCTGATAAGACACTTCTATGACTCGCCGCAACACTTCTATGGGTCCGATGAACTTGGGGGAAATATTACTTCCCCTGTCGAACCTCTACTGCCCATGCTGAGGAGAGACCTTCAAGAACATATGGTACCTTACATCAAACTCCAAGGGTATCCTTCTATCATTGGAATATGATTTCTAATAGTCCTGATCCACCTTCATCCTCTCTCGTATAAGCTGCACCTTCTCCATCATGCTCTGTACCACCTCCTAGCCAAGGGCACTTGCATCTCCGAATTTTGTTTAGCACATGGGTGTGCGACATGGCCTCCAATACAATGCTTTGAATGGAGCCATACCAACTGTAGAGTGGTAGATGTTATTGTAGTTGAAATATACCATAGGAAAGTGTCGCACCCATGATCCCCCAAAATCCAGGACACATGCCCGTAGCATTTCCTCCAACGTCTGGATGGTGCGCTATGTCTGTCCATCAGTCTGAGGGTGGAAGGAAGTGTTAAGTCACAGCTGGGTGCGAAAAGCATGCTGCAATCCCCTCAAGGCTCGTGAGGTAAACCGTACATCCCTATCTGATACTGTGGACCTCATAACTCCATGAAATTGCACCACCTCATCCACATACCTTCGTGTTAAGGCATCCACTGTGCCCGACTCCTTGATCGCCAGAATGTGGGCTGATTTCATCAACTGATCCACCACCACCCAGATATTGTCGCAGACTCCTTGAACCCTATGTAGCCTCGTGACTAAATCCATCACAATGTCGTCCGACATCCACTCGGGATCATCCAAAGGTTGCAACAAGCCACCTAGGCCATGTTGTTCAGCCTTCACCTGCTGACAATCCAGGAACTTTGATACGAAATCTACTACTACCCGTTTTACCCCAGGACAGCAAAACTATCTCCTAGTTCTCTGAGACATCTTGGAAACTCCCAAGTTCACTACAAGGTCTGAGTTGTGGAACTCACCAAGAACACTCTCACGCATCGCCTCTGTAACTAACAGCTTTCCCCGGGAAAGAATCAGGTTCCAGCCATCCTCCGTCCTCCCTTCAGGAGCATCACCTTGGTTAACCTGTTCACGCACCACTTCGATTTCTGAGTCACCCCACTGAGACTCCCCTACCTTCCGTAATAGAGAAGATTTTACTATCATTTGGTATAGGAAATCTCTACCACCATCCATTCTTGCATCGAGGTGTAGGGTAGCCAACTCCTCCATTTCCTTCCAAGCCTATGCAAACTCTCGAACTGCATCCTTCTACGACATACTTCTCAAGGCATCAGCCACCACATTCCCCTTTCCCAAGGCGTAGGGAATCTCGAAGTCGTAGTCTTGAAGGAATTACATCCAACTTTTCTGCCGTAAGTTCAGGTCCTGCTGGGAGAAGATGTGCTTAAAGATTTTATGATCGGTGAAGACTAGAAATCGCTCCCCAATGAGGTAGTGCCGCCAAAACATTAGTGCAAACATGATCACCACAAGCTTCAGATCATGGGTGGGATAGTTACACTCATGGGGGAGTAACTACCAAGACCCATAGGAGATCACCCCTTTCCGCTGCATCAACACAAAACTGAGGCCTTGCCTAGAAACATCACAGAACACATCATATGATATCCCTTCCTCTAGAAACCATAGCACTAGGGCACTAACCAAATTCTCCTTCAGATAGTTGATGGTTGCCTCGCACTGCTCGTCCCACACGAAAGCTTGGTCCTTCTTGGTCAAGCTTGTCAAGGGTACCGCAACTCGGGATAGGTTGGGAACGAACCTCTGGTAGTAACCTGCCAGACCAAGGAAACAACGAACCTCTTCCACGATCCTGGGTACTACCCAAGAAACAACTGCCTCGACCTTTGATGGGTCTACTTCTATCTGCTACTCGGAAACCACATTCCCAGAGAAATGCACTTCCCGCGTCTAGAACTTTCACTTAGACAACTTCCTATAGTGATGGGGCTGTCGGAGGACCTCTAAAACTGTTCTCAAGTGCACATCATGATCCCCCTCTGATATTGAGTAGATAAAGATGTCTTCAATAAATACAACTACGAACCATTCCAAATATTCCCAGAATACAAAGTACATGAGCCCCATTAACATAGCTAGAGCGTTCGTGAAACTGAACAGCATGACTACAAACTCGATGTGCCCATATATGCACCTGAAGGAAGTCTTCAAGATGTCACCCTCCCTCACCATCACTTGGTGATATCCAGACTGCAGATCAATCTTAGAGAACCAACCTACTCCCTTCTGCTGGTCAAAGAGATCCTCTATCCTCGTTAACGGGTAACGGTTCTTGACCGTCACCTGGTTCAGTCTTCGGTAGTCTATGAACAGCCTGATACCACCATCCTCCTTCTTGGAGAATAAGACTAGATTACCCCACGATGATGCACTTGGACGAACAAAACCCTTATTTATCAGATTTTCAATATATATCTGCAACTCCTACAACTCATAAGGATCCATTCGATGGGGGAGCCATTGAAATAGAGTGGGCACCAGGTTGCAAGTCTATCCCTAATTAAACATAACGTCGAGGTGGCAGAGCTTCCACATTTTCAAGGAAGACGTCCATAAACTCACTGATGACCCCCGGAACTTCCACCATCCTTGCATCCACTGACTCCAATGATAGCTCAGCTAATAAGGAGAGGAGAGGTCCCCCTCTCTTGCTGCTCCCCTGGAAACTCTGCTCACTGATGAAAGTCACCCGTCCGCAGCCCAAGTCTGAAATGAAAACCCTTCCTCGGAAGCAGTCAATAACGGCACGTACAGAGAACAGCCAGTCAATGCCTAGGATGACATCGTATGGCTATATCTACAACATTAGATGATCCTTGACTGAATGATGTGGTCATATCATCAGTATGCATCCTCAACAAACATACAACAAGTCAGTCTGACCTCCATCTGGTGTGCTCCGCACCAGGGGCACTGGAAGTCTCTCAACATCTAAACCCAGAGCATGGGCCAGACTGGGGGTAACAAAGGAGTGAGAAACTCATATATCAAACAAGGCATACAAAAGGGTAGTAAACAAGATGATCATAACTCGAACGACCTCCGGACCTGCTGGAATTTCTGCCTTTGCGGCGTGGAACTGCCCACGCCCAGCTCTTCTGCCTCTTGGCTGTCCGCCACCTCCCTGACCACGCCTAGGTTGAGGACCCGGAGGAGCACCCTAAGGTCGGACTCCTCCCACAACGTCTGCCCTCGGCGGAGAAGGAGACCACTGCTGCTGAAAGGGCCTAGCTAGGAACTACTTATGGTGAGGTGGGTGCTGGACTTGCCCAGCCCCACCATACTATACTCGGTCCGGGAACTAGTTCCGACGGTGCCCATGGCTACCACAGACGAAGCACCTTGGTCCCAGGCCTGAATGGAAAGGAGAGGACCGAGAGACTGGAACTGGAACTGCTGCGGCTTGCTCTCTACTGGTTGAACCTAGAGGGCCCTGATGCTGGAGGCCTACTGCTGACAGCCTTCCCTTTTGACGGGCCCAATTGGATTCCCTCTTGTGACACTCCTCACAGTGTGTGAATCCTCTACACCACTTCTGCCTTCTTCTACACCTCTATGTATGTCGGTAGGGTGAAGGGAGTAACATCGTATTGAAGAGAAGGCCGGAGTGCCTCTTCTAAACATCTCACCCGAGAATCCTCATCTTGAAAGTGGTCCAGAGCAAAGCAATGGATATCCTTGAACATTATCTCCAACTCTCTCACTAACATACTCCCCTTATGGTGGGAGAGTATCACCTGCCTCTTCTCAGCATTCATTTTGTAAGAGAGGAATTATGCCCGGAACTCCTTCTCGAGGTCGGCCCATGCAACCTCAACTTCCCTCTTCTCTCTAATATAATGTGTCCACCACTAACGCATTGATCCACACATCTGGCTGATGGTCAGATGAACCCAGTAGTTTGTCAGAGCCTGAATCAGGCCGAAAGCTATCACTAGTTCTTCGAGCTTGCTCTCTGTCTCCATATCCGAGGTGCTGACCTCATACTTCCTTAGGGTCTGTCGCTAAAAGTCTCTGAGCGTCTTCTACCACTGATCATCCTTCTCCTCTAGGTCGGTACTCTGCCGATCATCCAAGTCAACCTCCTGGTCCTCGATCGCCTCCACTACTCATGGTCACCTCCTAGGTGCCATAGTTACAAGGTAAACAAGAAATGCCTAAGCCAGAGTAGTGTAGAATATTGTTCTTAAATTTTCCTAGACTTATTTATTTATTTTTAATCCCCATGACACCCATAAACCATAGGAACACAAGTCATTATGATGCATGTACCTTTCCTAGGGTCTATACCCTGTAATCAGTGTAGCCTCACTTGGTCGTTTGGTATGTCCAAAGTCCTTGCATCAGATCACTGGGGCCCTAAAATATTGTGTCCTAGCCGATCTTACCTGGAATAATTCACGCACCAAGGTCACCCAACATTGTTTACCTACCACCCCATGCAATACTCACTGTGCTTAACTCCAGACTCCATTGTACCTCTCAGACTTACTCCTATGATACAATTCTATCACGACCATCCTTCACCAAAAGGAGGGAAGGGTCATCAGATTGCCAGACCCTTCATTCTTTAAGTCAAAGGAGAGATAATGACCAACAAAACCCACATTCAATAGGTCCTGGAGTAGCGACTAGCACCTTGGTTATATAATGTCACACAAAATGGAAGGCATTACCCTTTTTGTTTTTTTATAGGATCGAGAGATAAGATAACAACCCCAACAATACCAAACCTTAAAGTAAAGGTAAACCCAAAAGTAAACCATTCCCATATGAATGTTCAAAATTAAATTATACAATCCACAAAAAATACAAAGGTAAAGTACCATGAACAAGGAAAACGAAAACAGAACTACCCCAGGGTCCGAGCTAGTATGGTCCCGCACAATCCCTGAAGTCCTCCTGGAAACCTAAGAACAGGTTTATATACGTAGGGTTAGCATTCAATTACACTCCGTAGGGAAAACCAAATACTCTCGTGCACAAATGGAGAGGAATTCTAATGTCTTATGTGAAAAGAAAAAAAAATCACCTAACAAGGAAAAAATATCCATCAATGTCTCACCAAGGCACACTCCCCAAATAATACAAGGAAAGTAATGTATAGTAATAGCACATCGATATTTGGGTACCCCACGCCACTTTTCCCATTGGTTATTGAAGAAATACTTCGCATCGAACCAATCCCACCATTCGCATCACAGTCCCACTTCCATCCCCGCCCACAAAAACCTGGGCCATAACCTCACCATAGTCCTACTGCCAAACCCCGCCCACAGACACCTCAGCCATAACCTCACCACAATCCCACTGCCAAGTCCCGCCCGTAGACACCTAGGCCATAACCTCACTGCAGTCCCACTTCCAAATAGTGCCCATAGACACCTAGGCCACAACCACTAGCGTATCCACACCCACAAACACCTAGGTAAGAACAACTACAGCCCCGCCCAAAAACAGCTGGGCCTCATCCCGAAGACACTTGGGAAACAACCTGCCCGCAAACACCTGGGCCAACATCCACAACTACACTTCTCGAAGAATATTGGGCTAATAATAGACTTTAGGCCATCACAGCCTTCCCAAAGAGCCTTGAGCTATTCGGTAAAGGGAGCAGAAAATGAGCTAATAACCAGCCACTCTTAGGAGTTTTGAGAAAAACACCCTTCCCATGAAATGGGGTGTTCGGCACTAAGTGCTCAACTTGGGAGGGGCGCGAATAAGAAACATAAAATCTACAGAAATGTGTATAGGTAACAAACACTCATCCCAAAATAGGTGTTCCAAAACAAAAGCACAAATACCCTTGTTACTATTCATTCGCAAAAGAAGCCATGACACTCGATGCCAAGTCACAACTCATTCCCAAACCAATTCTCCACTCAAACCTTATTTTTATCATGTTCAAGTATTCCGATTTAGGTGAATTCTTCACTACCAGGCAACTATCAAACATAACCACAAATAGGAATAGAGTAACAGTCAAACAACAATTTAAGCATTCACACCCTATTCTCTTGTAATGTCACAACAACAAAGGGATAAGTGAGATCCCTCAATGTAATGGAACCAAAGAAAGCCTCAAAAAAGGGATAAGTGATACCCCTAGAAGTATTTGACATAAAGCAAACCCCTGGACACCGCCCCATGTCCCCAAAACCGGGAACTAACCATTTCTCAACAATAGAGGATCCCACCCGAGTTCATGTCACAATAGAGAAACCACACAACATAAAATTCAAAAACAAAAACCATTCCACATAGAGGATCCCATCCCCGTTAACAAATTCCCATAAGAACTATGTTGGAAAAAACACCCACCACCAAACAGAGTGGAAAACTTCCAGGTTCAATCACATCATTCATTATGTTCTTCTTTGTGTTTGTTAACTGGGGATGTCGCTCATAGATTCTTATTTTACTGAGCATCCATTTAAACCAACTGAGTTTACGTGATTAAAAAATGTCCATGTTATGTCATTTAATCATCATAGAAGACAATTGTTAATTAGTGCGCAAGGAAATACCACCAACATCCATGATTTTTAGTGAGCATAGGCCCGCACAATTCAAAACACATACAATATAAAAGTAGTACAACATAAACATCAATCACACCCCCCTTCATTATTTAAAATCCCATTCATTATCTTCATTATTTTTGGTTTCATCAATTACTAAAGAGAAAAAAGTGTTTGCAATAAGCATGATTCATAGAAAGGAGAGGCGAAGGAAAACCCTACTTGATTTATCAAAGATCGAAGTTCTTCTCCACATGCCAAGAATTGGTGAAAAGAGCGACTCACAGGGGAGGGACATTGGGAATTATAAACGCATTAAGAAGAAAAGTAAGCCATCCAAGAGGAAGAAGATGGAAGAAGAAATTATCATGGGATATATAGATAAGATCCTATTGTTACATGATATGGGGATTTGAACGACATTAAATTTAGATCGTGGTTCCCCACGCGGTTGGGTGGTTACACACGACATGATTAATTGCTATTCTTAAGGCTTTGTCATGAACACTGAAACCAAGGTGAATCACTTCTTTAATAGTCTAAATACAAATCTATGAAATGTTTTGGAAAATAAAGACTTCAAAAACTATGAATAGATATTATGTTGTTACTACATTGTTGAAATTGAGACCAGAGACTCTCAGTGGTATCGTGGGACCAGTGAAAAAAAGAGAAAAACCAATGTTATCCATTACAAAAATAAATTCCATGATCAAATTAATCCTGATCATACCATGTGTAAAAATTGTGTGGAGAAGCATCCTGGGAACTATCTAATGGGAACTTGGAATTGCTTCAAATGTAGATAGATGAGAAATCTAGCTAAAAAATACTTAAGGGATATGAAATATCCAAATAATGTGGACGAATAAAAGATGTTTCAAATTAATGATCTTCCAATGGTGAATTGTTACAAGTGAAAGGAACGTGGGAATTAGGATAAAATTTCTCTAAGGTAGGGTTTGTCAGAAAAAATCAAAAATAACCTCTATGGAAACAAGAAAGGTCTTATTCTATCACTACTACTATGGTGGATCCAGATAATGATGTGGTGATAGGTACTCTAGTTATTTATTCATGAATATCAAATGTACTATTTAATTCTAGTTCTATGCATTCTTTCATGAATTAAAACATTAGTAGAACTATTCATACACCACTTCAAAATTTAGAGGAAATGTTATTTTTGTGAATAATGAATGGAGAAATCATTGCATCCATGGTTTGTAACTCCTCCCAAGTAAGAGATAGTGGACTAAACCACCCATAAAATCTTTTCATACTTTATTTAGTGAATTTTTATGTTATCTTGGGAATCTATTGGATATCTATATACAAATCCAACATAAACTATTCGGAAAGGGAGACCACTGTTCATATCCCAAAGCATCCTCCAATTATTGAGAAGTGTAATGAGGAATATGAATCTCCTTTAGAATAATTTTCTCATGTGTGGATATTAATTCCTTTTGGGAAGGTATTTATAGATTAAAGATATAGTCATGGGATAGAATCATGCTTGAATACATGCCCATCAATATGGATTACAAAGATTTATTCCATAACGAATTTCCTGGACTTCCTCGTGATCAAGAGGTTGATTTCACAATTGAAATTATTCTTGGATCTCTTACTATATCAAAGACACCATATAAAATGGCCACTATAGATTTGTAAGATCTGATGAAGCAATTATAGGAGAATATGTGGTAGGGTTTCATATGCATGAGTGCTTCACCATTGGGTTCATGAGTCCACTTCATCAAGAAAAAGGATGGATCAATGAACCACTACATTAATAATCACGGGCTCAATAAAATCATGATAATGAACAAGTATCCCCTACCTCAGAATGATGACCTGTTCGATCAAGTCTGTGGGGCGATTTATTTCTCTAAGATAGACCTCTGGTTGGGGTATCACCAATTAAATGAGTGGAAGGAATATAGTCCAATGACTGCCTTTTGAATGAGGTATGTACACTATTATTTCATAGTTATAACCTTCAAACTAAATAATACACCAAATCATTTCATGTATTTAATGAATAGAATCATTAAATATTACCATGAAATTTTTTGGTATTATTTATTGATGATATTTTGATATACACCAAAAGAATGAAGGTACAAGAGGACTATTTTAATACTATGATAAAGACATTGTTAAGGGAGAATACGTATGAAATGTATAGTAAATGTGAGTTCTATATGGATTATGTATCATTCCTGGGGAATGTTATCACCAGAAAAGGTATATCTGTCGACCCTTATAAGAGAAAGTCAATTGTAGAGTGTCCCATGACAACATATATAATTGAGATCCATAGCTTCCTTGGTCAAGTTGGATATTATCAATGATTTTTGATGAAATTATCAATATTTTAAAAACCCAATGACCAAGATTACATTGAAGTGACTGATCGTGGTCTGGACATAACAATGTGAAGACTGATTTAATGAGTTAAAAAATTGGTTTATCAGTGTGCCAATACTCACACTCCCAACAAGTGTAGAACATTTTGGGGTGTACAATGATGATTCAAAGAAATATTTATTGTATATTTTCTAATGAAAAATGACAATGTAATGGAATACACCTCATGGTAAGTGAAAATACAAGATAAAAACTATCCCTGGCCTGATCTAGAGATGGCAGTTATGATCTTTGCGTTGAAAATCTGGAAGCATTATCTCTATGAGAGTAAGTGTGAGATATATAATAATCACAAGATTCCCAAATATAAATTCACTCAAAATGATCTTAATATGTGAAAAAAATATTGTTTAATCTCATAATCGATTATGAGGGTTAAATCCACTACCATCTCGATAAATAAAACATGGTGGAAGAAGCTCTATATAGGAAGGATCATGCATCTTTATCAATGTTGGGAATTGAAAATGATCAAATATTATTAGGTCTGCAGAGCATGGGAATGGGATTCATTAATGGGGGAACATCATCAATCCTTTCTCTAATGATTTCTCAACATTCCCTCATGGAGAAAATAATAGATGCTAAAAGAAAATATGAAAAATTAAAAAAATGTTGGAATCCATTAGAAATTGGAAATCCTATGAGGTAAAGATTTATGAGGAAGGAGTTGTATGATTTGAGTTAACATTATGTGTACCATATGATACATAAATAATGAAGGATATTTTGAATGATGCAAATAGGTAAACCATCACTATTCACCCAGGTTGATCAAAGATTTATCAATATCTCGGAGAGACCATTTGGTGGGACAATTGAAGGATATTGCTGAGTATAAATCAATGTGAATTGTATGTCCACTACTGAATCCTTAAATATTGATGTATAAGGGAATGAGGTAGCCACTATCCATGCAAACATGGATGTTAAAGAACATCACTATGGGATTTTCAATCGAATTCCATAGACATCCCAAGGAAACAATGTTATATGGTTCAATTTGGATCATCGTAAAAATACAACTCATTTTATCGTGAGATTAGAAAAATAATCATTGGATCTATTTTTACAAATATATTTATCAAAAAATTGTTAGGAATTTATGGAGTACCCCAATTTATTGTATCTGATCGAGATATTATATTCACCTCGATGTTTTGGAAAATTCTCAATATTCTAACAGCACTGAAATGATCTTCTGTACAACTTGTCATCCTAAAAATGATGGCGAATCTTAGTGAAAAATTAATACAATAGAAGAAATTTTTAGTGCATGTTCTATGTACATTAAAGGAGGATAAGACAAACCTCTTATATTGTTTGAATCACCCTGCAACATTAATTTCAACTCGAGCATCTAAATGGAACAGTAAGAAGTCCTTTATGGGAAAATGTGAAAAAAATTGGTGTGTTTGGATGAAGTCTGTGAGCGTAAGTTACTAGGACCTGAAATGATTGAAGAAATAGTAGAGAAGGTGAAAACCATTCAACAACACATCAAGGTTGTTGAATGTCAATATAAGATTTATGCAGATAATCGTCGATGAGACATTGATTTCCATGTTGGATACATGGTATTTCTATGCATAACTTAATGGAGGAAGGTCATGAGGATTGTGAAGAATGGAAAGCTAAGTCTCAGGTACATCATCTCCTATAAAATGCTTGACCGATTAAGGGTGGTGGCCTATCGACTAGTAAATCCACCTACCATGGCCAAAAGTACATATTGTGTTTCGTGTATCTCTGTTAAGGAAGTATATACCAGATCCTTCACATGTCATCTCTTCAGAGGTGGTATAATTTGAAAATGACCATTCATATGAGGAGAAGCTAGTGAAAATATTGGATAGTAGAGATAGTGTTCTACGCAACAAAAATACCCACTTTGTCAAATTAGTATGGTCGAACCATATGTACGAATAAGAAACACAAGAACTTGAAGCGATAATAAAGGAAAAGTACCCTCACCTGTTTATAGCTTAGAATGTAAAATGAAATTTCATTGGGGAAATTTAATAGGGGGGGAATAATGTAACAACCCAATTTTTAGTCAATGGAAATTCCCTTCATAAAATTATATTATATAATCTCTTGATATCACATGAAAATTAACTACTTTATACTATGTGACCATTCGATATAATATTACAACTCCTGTGATTTTAATCTTGAAATTCTGACATACACTATTGCAATTAGTAATATGTTTGGAGTCCAATGAGACAAACTTAATTTTTTGGTCAATAGTAACCTACTTGTATGGATGGTAACCTATCCTTAAGAATAGTAAATTGACCGTATGATTATTACATAATAAAAATGAATATTAACCTCCCACATGAATGTAAAACTAAAATTTAGGCATCTTATAAGTGATAATATGACAATAGTAAAAGTATTGGTATTTTTTTCAGCCAAGAATAATTAATTACAATTAATTAATTAATTTAAAAGAAAACGTATTTTCCTAAAATGTGTACATGGATTAATTTTTTTGGCTTATATTTTGTAGATAATTTTATAATACATTATTTATTTATTGAATGAATTATTAAATTAGTTAATGGTTTAAAATATATATTTTTCATTTAAATTATTATTTTAATTCAAAATTAAATTAATCATATGAAGAGATTATTTTTGAAAAATGGAAATAGTTTTTGGATTCTACACATAAAAAAATGGTTAGGGTAAATTTCTGTTATTTTTCTAAAATACTTGAATTTTTTATGAATATTAATATAATGAAATTTACTGTATATATACATTATTTGTTAAATATAGTATTTATTGAGTCATGGATTTTATAATAACCTTGGGTTAAAACTCACATGAACATGTTAATATTTTGGGTCATAAGAATCAATACTATTTCCCGTACTATGGAAAAATAATTAACTAATGATTTAAATATTAAGAAACCAGCATCCCCTCCACAATAAAAATGACCCACACTCCCATATTCTCTTCACTCCCCTCAAGACTTTCTCCTTTATTAAATTATTCCCAAATCACTCCCATAGATCCTGCACTATTTACAATATCACATAGTCTCCTCTAATGACCAAATCATCTCTCCTTAAGAGGATCTCAAGGATGATTAAATCCAGAGGTAAACTCCCCTTTTCATTTCATTCATTTTATTTTCAGGATCCTTTGTTCTATTTTCATTAATAATTTATCCTCATTTAAATGGTAAAAAAACAAAATTACCATACTTTTAATTGAATTTTTTTTTATTCTAATGAGATTATCCACTATCATATCTCATTTCCTCCACTTTTTAAGAATGAATAGAAAAATCTATCAGAGATGCGTTAATTTATCATATTCATGGAAGACGAGTTATCAATTTATAGTACCATCTTCTATTCTGGACATAAAAACATTTTATGGTTAAATAGGGATGTTAAATATGTATTTAATATTATGTGATGTTCTAGAATCCTTTTTCATAGATGATGTAAAATAGTAATACACAACAAATTAATTGTTAGAAAAATCGTCAAATTAACCCATTTTTTACCATTAATGCTTTATATATGGATTCACCTTCAATATAAACAAACAAATGACTTTTATAATAGTGTAATATTCTGTATAATAACTAATATAATATAACTTTAATTCTATAAAACCATTATCATCATAAATTTTTATCCAAACATAAATATAAGTGAATCAATCATTAAAACCAAAGAATCAAGCACTCAAAATCAATGAAATTGTACCTCTTAACTCATCAAAACGGATTTGGATGTGCATTATAAGGTTATGATTATTAAAGAAAATTTAATTCTGGATATGAAATTATTAATTAATGTATCTAACTTGAATATTTCGATCATTATGATCAATGGAAGAACACCATCAGACATAAGGAAAGGGGTTTTCTCTTTCTCACATTTAGTCAAGTATCTCATCTATGTTATGCCATTTTAAGTGAAATTGATAATTATGGGGTACGATCTCCCACCTTACACATAATTCCCTAATTATTTATAATATATGAGAACCCCTTTTATCTCTCATTAATCCCTCCTAGGTACACCCATTTCCATGACGATATACCATAAGAAACTCTACCCAAACCTCAATTATTCCTTCCAGTTGTTCTTAATCTCTTTTTAATCAAATAAAATCATATATTCTCTTTATTTATGTCTTATAATTTCTATTTATATTTCATATATCACATTTTCAATATCCTTACCTCTTCTATTTTGAAGATATTGATGTTTTTAAATGATTCCCTCCTCAATACTTTTCGATTAGAAAACTCGTTTTAATGGAAATTATATAATTCATACCCAATTCTAATAGCACAATATAATAATTTTTAAGCCACCATTTTTCTTATAATACTGGTTTTTTTTATTATGAAAAAACATATTGGGTCTCTACAGGTTTTGTAAAAAAATATTATTTCTCTAAATATTTTAAAAGTTTGTTAGTGTTTTCCTTAAAATCACACTAAAAAGTTTTAATGTTGGGATTTATTAGATACTATTTTAATATGATTTCATTTATATTTGACATCACATAAAATTCTATATTTATATTTTACCATATAAATTTCTAGGTTTGTTCTAATTCCTTTTTTTATGGAAAAGATTTTGATATGCCCATTCATTATGCTTTATGACATGATTATGATACCCATTTCATTCCATGGGTTACCTTAAGTTTATAGTTTTTTATTTATGAATATATATATATGGAAATAATAATCATTATGATGTTATGATGGGTGTGCCTATATGACACTCTAATGGACTGGGTAATGTTGAGTTTCATGAGACGTTATGTGCAACGGTCTTGGTGGTTAACATTGACTTGTGCTCATCTATGTGAAATAAGCCTTGAATCATGATAAAGTCATATTTTATTTTGTTGAAAATTTTTTATGAATCCATGAATATTTGAACCTGGGCTTATAGGTTAGAATTTCACATGCTCTATGCATTTTTGTATCATTATTCAATGCGTTCTAACAAATATTCTGATGTAGTATTATTATGATCCTTATCAAACTCAGATTTTATCTCATACCTTTTTCATGTTACCCATAGGTTACCCTATGATGATGTATGAGAACATTGGAAGTTAGGAGCTCTATATGAATATTAAATAATGAAATGTTTTATTTATTCACATGTTTTATGTTTTATGTACCTATTCTTCTAAGACACTTGACTTCATGAACCTTGGCATCTAATATTATATTCTATTATGCTTAAAATCATGTAATGTGATGTGTAAAAGGAAAGGGTAGCTATAAGAAATGGTAAGTACTACTCCGTGGGTTTATTACAAGAATAAGAAACAAATGATTCTCCTATGAATGGAAAGTTTCAGGAATTACAATTCCTATCTATTTTATGTCCACTATAGTTATCTACCGGATTTTTTTTAATTCAAATCCATTTCCATAAATATAAAATAAGACACTAACATTTTTTCCTAAAAATAAATAAATATTCAATTAATAGAAATAACATGAGACAATTTGTTATTTTCCTGACAACATTCACATGAAAATTTTGAAATCATTAAAAATAGATTCTTATTTATTAATTATAGTAATGTTAAAATAATTCCTCTAATAATATTTTGATTAATTGTTTCTCAAATTGTTGAATATTATGTGTATTTGAGTTTCAATGAAGTGTAATAATACCTTTTTTATTTTTGTTTCATAATTCACTAATATCATGTTGAATATGACTATGTTGATATGCTATGGTTCCTTATGAGGTTTCTAAATTAAAAACCCAATAAATGAATTATGTTATTCCATCACAATAATTTTAAACTCCTAATTTCAAAGATATACAAATAACTAGTTACTAAAATGTGAGATGAACCAAATATATTATATCTAAAAAAATATAAACAATGATGATGTTTTTAAAAACATATTTTTTAAAAATTATTTGGATCCACTTCTCCCCAAAAAAATTGTTCTGAAACAAAAAATATAAAAAATATACCATACTAGGCTCTAGAGGTATGTTTAAGTCTTTTAAGTGACATAATATGTTTAGAATCATGCTCTGGATGTTATATAATTTCTTAACTAATGTGGGTTTCAACATAAAATTCCTCCCGAAAAATATCTGTTATGAAATGAAAACACCTCATCGATTAGAATTAGTTTTCAATTATAGAATGCTTTATATACTAGAATTATAAAAATAGAATCAATTATACCTGTCAGATCATAAGATTCTTTATTATCTAGTTCCTCTTGTTGATAATATCCCTTAGTATAAATTTTATTTTTAGTTTTTACTATTATTCCATTTCATCACATTTATTTTTAAAAAAACACTTTTTAATCTAATTAGAAACGTATATGTTTTCATTCAACCAGGGTAATAACACTAATTATCTAAAATTCATCGTGTTTTACATGATGTAATTATATACAATACTCATCACAAAGATCCTAATTAAGCATGTTCAGATTAAATTGAAATAATAATGAAATATAAACAATTTCATTTCTCAAAGAACAAATAGTTTTAAATACATGATCAACACCACCAATGATATTATCACATTGATTATTACTATGAAACAACATACTTCTTTGATTTAAAATACTATATTATTAAACAACATGATGAAATTATTCTTTCAAAACAACTTCTGAAATATATTCGTTAGTTTTAAACACATGATAAGAACTTTATAACATCAGTTAGAATTTAGTTTTAGGAATATCATCTGAATATATAGGTTGATTTTGTTTGAAAACAAAATGAATAGTTTCATCCAACATAACATGTGTTATTTCCTCAACATTACGTGTTTTTTATTAATAACTCTACATTCCTTACAAGTTGTAGAATAACCTCAAAAATCTCTTCAAAACATTTTGGAAGAAAATTATGTAAATTATATTTAATATTAATAATATATAATTTAAAAAAAATTATTTTAATTAAGATATAAATTTTTTCATTCTGGTCCCCATCTCATAAGGAATTTTATTAATAAATGGACTTAGAAACACTAAATTTTGGATATAACATGATGTATGACCTACTGCCCCCCAAAAAGTTTAGAAACTAAGTATTCGCTCTGTAGTATTCTAGTAATATCTTGAATAAATATATTTATTCATTCAACTAAACCATTTTTTGTTGAGTTATAGGTTATGAAATGTTACATATAATACCATTTATAAAATGTAATATTGAAAAATAATAATTTTCAAATTTTACACCATGATTAATATGGATATTTCTCAAGGAGGGAATTTCGTCATTTTTAAATATGGCTACATAATTTTGAAAAAAATAAAGGCATATGACTTCTATGGTAGAAAATAAACCCCAGTTCTAAAAATAAACTAAAACATACACATAATATCTACCAATGAAACTTTCACTTTTTTAGAACCACAAAAGTCTATGTTCACTAAACACACAACTTTAGATGTTAAGACTTCAATAATAGATATAAAACATGACTTGTGTTTATTACAAAATTTAAAAGGATTACATACTTTAGAAGTATCAAACCTATGTTCTGGATGATCTTTAACTAGTTCTTTCATAGATAGATTAGCTATGGTTCTCCGATTGTCATGTTATGGTATTTTACACCATCACCAATATTGTTATTCCATTTCACAAAGGGACAATAAATATTGGAACCCGAGGTATTATATGTTATAATCTATAGACATTCTCACACCAATTTGAAGAAAGAAGAAATTCATCTTTAGAACCATGAACAATAAATTTAACACTCATAAATCTCAGATGACAACTCTCACCAAAAAAGTTACATATACTAATAGAGATTTATTTTCAGTTTTATAAAAAAAATGAAATTCAATATTTTTAATGAAGAAAAATGTTAACTATTCTAATAATATTTTCGTGAGAATTGTCACCGAATGTGACTTTACTACCGTTAATATTTAAAATAATATTAAATAACTCTTTATTTCCTTTCATGTTACTTTTGAAACCATTATACAAGTACCAATTATTATTTTTTATTTACTTTCTTAATTTTACAGAAAAGAAAAACCATTAAAAATCATAACCCAATCCAAATTCGATAGGATATTATCAAAATGTAAATTCTTAGGTAATCAAATTTTTTGAAAATTAGTCAGTTGATAATTTTTTTTTATTTCAAAAAATATTCTCTATGAAATCCAAAAGATAAAAATTTATTTATAGAATATTTTTCTTTTTACTACCCACTATTATGAAATATAGTGAAAAATGTAGTACATTTTGGAATATGTTTTTTATTATTTAAAAATGATTTATATTTGAATATCCAATTTTAGTTATGTATCTATGAGGTATAATTTGATTAAAAATTATAAAATAATGTTCCTTACCTATGGTAAAATTTGATTAATATGTTTTAAAAATGAAATTTTAGAATTTAATTTCAAAACAAATTTTTTATCTCATTTGAACTAATATTAAAACTATGTTTCTCAATAGCATTTTATAAATTAGTTTTCTCAAAAATAGTTTTCTATGGATCTTTAGAATTTTTATATTTCAAAAAAATTAACTTATCATGTTATTTATTAGACTTTGATATCCCAACAGTAAGAGTAGTAATCCATGAATTTTCTTTTAGATCTTTTTTATTCAGAATTATAATTTTTTATAATTAATTTATTTTTTATTTTGTATCAACATATAAAATCTAGAAACAACTTAAAAACATAAAAATGAATTATTTTTTTATATTGAGACGATTATTAATTTAAAAATATAGAACTATTATTTTCACTGTCAAATAGGAAATTGTAATTTAATGTAATATCAGTATGGTAATATATAGTTACTATATCAATGATAAATTTGTTGATTTTTGATATTTTTCAGAGATTCCAATATAATTTTTTCATGAACATTTATTATATGATGAATTTTGTTGAGAACTATCTCCACCACTTTAGCTTCTTGTCTCTATAGAAAAACATTTTGTTGTTCATATAATTATAATACTTTTTGGAATTTATTTCAGAATAGATTTTCACATTATCCATTATCTTATGCATAGTTCATTTCGGATTGACATGTAATTCTATCTAACACTAAAAACATAATTTTTTTAAGATTCCTTTTTATCACCATTATCCTTATGACAATATTTCTATCTATACAGAAAATCATTTTTACAAAAATTTTATCAAATATATTATAATTATTATCTAGTTCATTTCTAGTCTATCCTGATGAAGTACTATCAATCTCAAAAATAAATTTATTATTTTTATAATCCTAAAAAATATCTCAGAAGATTTTACTTTACTAAGATAATTTTATGAAGTTGCAAAATAAACTCCTCCATTATTCTCTTTTCATTTTCTATTTATATAAATTTAGTTTACCCCCATACTATATGTGGGTTATAATAAGATCATCAATATTTTTATTAGTGATTCTTATTCAATTATCCAATTTAGATCTCTCTGATTTTTAATCACTAGGAATTGTCTCAATAATATTTTCCATAGAAATTAATTTTTTTCCTGGTTTTTTCTCCATGATATTTTAATATTTTTCCCATATTCATATATTTTTAATAGACCTTATCAACTGTATCTCCTATAATAATATCAATATCTCAATAATCAGCTTCATGCATAAATCTTCTAGTCACAATGACTTTATATGTTCATAAATGTGTTGCCTATAAAATCATCCAAATATAATTTTCCCATTCTCGTGATGACATATTAATATATATATTTTAATTGGTATAACATAATTGTGCCTTCAAAACTCTATAATTTAGCTGATATTTTAACTTTCCCTAATCATTAATAGTTGTATCTTTTTTCTCTAGAATCTTGTAATTTCCATTCAACATCACAGGGTTGTAAGCTAAATTGTTTATCATAAATTTTTTCACTCTATATCTCTAGTATTAATAATCATTACCATAAATAAAGTTATCTTCTAGGATTAAAATTATTAATGTTACCAACATTTATCCCTTCCATATTATTAAAAATATAATCTCTTTCTACAATACATGTTGGTATAAACTTAATTTTCAAAAAATTGTTTATAAATACATTATAAACAAGAAAAAGGTAAAACAAAACTAATAACTCGTATATTATTGGAGTTTAAGATGATATGATACCAATATATGGTTTGGAAGAGTATGTGTAGGTAAAAAGAGTGCAGTGAATTTTAGTTTAAAAATATTACAAAACACAAAAAATGAAAAACTCTTTAGTTAAAATGAAGAAACTGTGAAATAATATGATTATCAGATTATGTGTATTAGATTCAGAAGGTTTTTTGATAAATAAATGTTTTTAATTGGGCTCACATATAGTTCCAATAAATAGTTAGTAGAAATATTAGTGATTTTATTTAATTTTGATTTAATTGTGTACTAAAAAATTAAATAAATGTGAGATATGAAATATTATAACAAAATAATAATGGATGACAATATTTATAAAAGAAATTATACAATTTAATCTTAAGAGTTTGGAATTCCAGAAAGAATGAGTTATGATATACATAGTTTCCATCCATACTTTCAATGTCTATTATTCCATACCAGCAAATACTATGATAAAAATATTGTAATGTAATTTGGATCCAAAACTATAGAATCCCTCAAGATATTGATTATTTTTATGTGTCTCTATTCCCCAAAGGCCCTTGATATGATGGATCAGAATCACCTGTCATCCTACTCTCCAATGCTCTATATCTAAATGCATATCAGATATACAAATAGAAATATAAATCATTAAAATGATTTTACAATTCTTTACTCGGATTTCTTATAACTATAACCCTTTTTAAAATTACTAAGCATAAGTATGATATGTTTGGCCATAGAAAATTATCCTAAATGTGGTGTTGCTAATACATCATCTCCCATCTCCACAAATGAAATCTTATATCTATGTATCCTATATAGAACATAATTTTCAGGAATTTTATAGTTGGATGCAAAGACATCAGATGTTATTCAGTTGATCCCTCATCATAACTTATCCATCCAATGAAATTTTTACTAGAATAGTTAAAATAGTATTTTTAATTATGCTCTATTGAAAAACTTCCTAAACTATGATTATAAAATTATCCCTATATAAAGGAGCATATTATTATTTCAATATAATAAACAAAACTATTCTTACTCTGATGGATATGAACTACTATTTGTACAATGGATATGACATTGTTTAATCTGATAGATAAAACCCTAGTATGTCAAATGGAAATTACATTTGT
Organism: Viscum album; assembly: GCA_963277665.1. Lineage (NCBI taxonomy): Eukaryota > Viridiplantae > Streptophyta > Magnoliopsida > Santalales > Viscaceae > Viscum > Viscum album. The sequence continues at coordinate 1,368,452,208 of OY728138.1, read as the reverse complement.
TAGTCTGATGGACTACACTCTTGTATAGTAGAATGAATCAGAATAATGTCTACTGTTTATATTCATTTGAAAAAGAAATATATATACATTTGGTAGAATATTTTTCTATATAAAATATATAACATTTGGTATATATGAATTTAGTAAAATAAGGTTTTAAGAAAGTTTTTTCCATTTCAAAAACTAATGAATGAAAAATGTGATAGTATAATTTTGAATCAACAATATCCCGATTTTAGAACCGTAAATATAAATTTATATCATCATTAATGTTAGTTTTTTTAACCAACCAGAACTAGATAGTGTTATACTAAATGGATACATATTATTAGGATGTTATTTAACTTAAAATATTTATTATCAATATATAGTGGTGTTATTGAGATTATATAAATGATATAAATAATAATTTAGAGGATGTAGTATGTGAAGATAAATTAAAATAATGGCTAAAATGTGATTACCTATGAAGATGAAAACATGAATTCCTTATGAAGCCATCATATTTTTGAAAGAAAATTGGTCATTCTATTGAAATTAGAACCCAAAAAATATATAGATCGTGAATATTAGAAATAAAATTGGAAAATTATATTGACATATCCAAATTATTTTTGTTGTTTGAAATGTGATGTTGAGGGTTGTTTTTATATGCAAGGAGCATTCTTCTCCAAAATACCCCTTCTTTCTTCTATATGAAAAATAAATTTTCCTACAAAGTTACTCAAAATTGGAATATAATTATGGTTGAAAATGAATTTAATCATTAAAATATTTAATTTATCAGTAATGGGAAAATCTTAATAAATTTTATACATTATATTAATTATTTTTAGCATTTTACTATTTCTCTTGGTAATTAATATTTTCTTCAACAACATTATTTTTTATCAAAAATGATTTTTTGTTTATTAAATAATGTTGACCTTATTATTGTAAATATTAAATCAAATTTATATATTTAATTATCTAAAATTAATTTTAAATTTCTAAATGTAATGTTTTTTAGGAATAAAAAATTAATTTTATAAATGTAAATTTTAAAACATAAAATGGGTTTATTCTTATTCCTTACTATATAATTTTTAAAAGATATATTTTAATTTTTATATGAATATACACACATATATAATAAGATAAATTTAATCCTTTCATTAAAAGTGATCAATTCAATTTATTATGATAAAACAATAGAGAGGAGAACACTATTCATTTAAAAATATGTCTTTTTAACATTATATGTTTAATCATTATCCCAAGTAATTAATAATAACTCAATTAACATTAATTAAATTTTTTATTTAAAAAATATATTTCAATAAATTTTGTTCTCTAAATATGAGAAATTGTTCTTTTAAAAAAATATATATTATATAATAAAAAATAATATAAATAAATCATACAGACTTATAAATAAAAAAAATAAATTACAATTTCTTTTACATCGTTAATTACTTATTAGTTGTTACTTATATTTTTTAAATATAATTTCTTAATTTTTTTGGAATATTATATTTATATTATTATTTAAAAATAATATATTTTATAAAAATGTATATATCGTAAAAAAATATTTATGAATAAATCTACTTTCAGAAATAATTTCATATCTTCTTAGTATATTCAATAATAAATTATTTATTTCAAAAAAATAATTTTTAATTTAAAAATATAATGTCAACATTAAATGAAATATTATTCTTACTAACTATATACCATTAATTAAGAACTAATAATATATTTACGATCATTGTATATATTGGGTATATTTTATTTTAAATGATTAAATAGTTTTAATTTTACCTCCATTACATTATATAAATTCATTCAATTCCATCCAATTAAAAAACACATATCAATCCATGAATTCTCATCTAGGATATAATTAATTGTATCTTATATTCATGATGATAATTTTGAACAATATTTTTAGATATACTATCATTGACTATCAATGGTGGAGAATATCCAGTGGATATTTAGATATAAAAAATATTATTCTTTTTTACCTTTTATATTATTTAATTTTATTCATTTTTGGGGGATGTTATTATCCATTCAATGTTAAAATCCATGGTTTTTTATACATGGGTTGATTAACATTTTAGAAATTTTTTTCTTATGAATTAATAATGTGTTATAAATTTTATCCATATCATGTATGATTATTTTAATTGAGTTTTATAAATGAAGAAAATATGTAACTTTTATAATTAAAAATTATATTTAATTTTGGGATGTAAAATGATATCTTCTATTAAAAAACTGCAATGTTGAAATTTTTATTTTTCTAATTTCATGAAAAATTTTGGTGGGAATCCTAAAAATATATATGACATCATTTATAAGTAATATTAAGAATTGAAACATTATATTAAAATATTTTTCACAATACAATACTATTTTGAGATTTTTATTTCTCATTAAAATTTATAAGAAGAATGATTATTTAGTATGCAATAATAACAACAATTGTGAATGTATTTTTCAAGACATATACTTCACCACATTAACCTCCTCATCATATTTAAAAACATTTCTCTACCAAAATGATTATCATAAATATTGAAAATATAAAATAATTTCATAGTAAACTATTATATGAATATGAAATATTAATCCTAATATGTATTGTCGATTTACAAGATTGATTCAATTTATTAAGCTAATTGTACATCCTATAACAACTGACCTGTAAATTGTGTCTCAATAACATTAATTCTTTTCAAATAAATGAACTATTACCAAAAAATAAATAAACCTCACTTATATAAAAACTTATACACACTAGACCGAGACATAATGATCTAGTTCCATAAATAATGACATTACAAATAAACGCTTATTCAAATTTTGATTAAAAAATTCAATACAAAATTTTACAGTATTATAAATCTCAGATAAATTTTGAAATTAACTCCATGAAAATATGTTTTTAGTTTCTATGGAGTTTTGTAACATAACCATATTATTACATGAGTGTGATTTGACCTCTCCCACAATATTACAAAAAAATGACATCCTCATAAATATATTTCACTATATATTCTACTAGCGATCCTTTAATCATAAAAAGCATTGAGATCAAAGGAATAAAATAATATAGAGGCATACCAATGAATATAAAATGGTTATATAATAATAATTTGAGAAGAAATCGCATGCAAGAAATAATTAATTGAAAATAACATGAAATAATAAGTGCTAATCAGATATAATGGTAGAATAATATAAATCATTAAATAAGGATATAACCTATAAATATATCATTATGAAGGAGTTAAGTATACGATAGAATAATAATGTGAAAACATTTTAGAATAATGACTTTCCATTGAACATAAAATGTAATTTAGAAACATTAGAGAATAATGATGAGCAATAAAACATAACATAAGGATACAGAATAAATATAAGCCTTAATAATAATAATTTAATTATGATATCTTGAAAAAACATTTCTGTGAATAATTATACAAACATTTATAATAAAAATAATATCCACACATATAATTTTTAACATAGTTAACTACAATCCAAACACAAACAGTGATTATAAAAGAAGATATTCATATCATAATACTGTAGTTTAAGAACGTATCTACGATTAAATAAATTGGCTGCTATAATAATATATTTTCAATAACATAACATATCATAAGATATAAAGAATTACCTAATGAATATGATTGTTATAATAGAATAATATATCACATAATTACAATCCATACATATATGTTCCCAAATAAGAAGATCATATTCAAAAATCAACAACAGCATAAAAACCCCATGAGAATGAAATAAATTTTATGAAAATATATTTCCAAAATAAATAAATAATAACGAGAAAGAACTTAGATGACTTAATAATAACATATATTTGATAAATACTGGAAAACATTAAATGATAATGACATAGATTACAAACAAATTTGGAGAAAATTTTAAAATTAATTGAAAATTATAATAAATATACATAACATTTAAAAAACTCAATAGAAAAATTAATAATTTATAAATTAGTTTTTATAGAAAAAAAAGTTACAATAAACAAAACTTATATTAACGAACCATGAAAATATAGAAAGTCATATTTTAAATGAAAAGAAAACAAAATTATGGATTATGAAACTATGTGGAAAAAGATGAAGAATAGGGTTAAAGGATTGTTTTCATAATTTTTTTTAAAAAGAAAGTAAATGTAATGGAATATAAATTTAAAAAATTAAACAAGAAAAGAAAAGGGTAGAAAGTATATCCATGATAATTTTTAGGGAAAATTGATATGGATGAATAAAAATCCAAATGAAAATAGAATATATAGAAAATTCCACTTAGAAATTTTTTTTTGGAATTATAAACCAATAAGTGGGGAAATGGTAATAGTATAATTAAAAAAAACATGTGTAATAGAAAAAAAATGATCATAGATATATGGGACACATAATTTCCCACAATTGAAATTTATACATCAGAATTATAAATTTCAAAATTATATTTGAAAGGAAAACATTATTAGTTTTTTTAAGGAAGTATTGAAGTGTCAATGATGGATAGAACATGACATTGCTTTAGAAATCCCATTAATTTTATTATAATTAGTATAAAATGTGTTTAAGAGTTTTCATATAATCCAAATAAAATAAATAATGTTGTGAATATAAAAAATACCTCAATAAAAGGGAATTAAGTTGTGTAACCCACACATTCAAAGGAATATAAGAAATTTTAGAGGATTTAGGAAATAAATTCTTAATCTTTTAATAATTTTTTATATAATTTAAAATAATAAAATAATTGGGCTAAAAATAGTTTTTATGAAAATAAATAAAAAGAATAATATTTTAATATATGATTTGTTTTAAATGTTTATAAAAAATATAACAATTTAGAAAAAATGGAATCTTAATTATAATGTGTGGAAAATAAAAATTAAATCCTAAAATGTTATTTATTAAATTGTTGTATAAAATTGACAAAAATACATTCCATGTAACATATATAGTCATTTTAAAATGGTGAATAGAAATATTTTTAAATTTGATATCATAAAAATGTCATAATAATGGATTCATGAAAAATATATAATAGTAAAGAAGTAGAATCATGAAGATGAAGATAAAAAAATATAAGGACATAGAATGAAGTACATTTTAAATATATTTTAAACTATTTAATGTAAACCACATTGATATAAGTTTATAATTTTTTTCAGAAAAATAAATCCAATATATTGGATTTAAATTGGAAAATACATATATGAATTTCAAAACACTCAAAGAAAACATTTTTTTTATTCAATAACATGTTTGTTGTTGAAAAATGTTACAGCAAAATATTAAAAATTATATATTCAATTAAAACCTCATATGTTTGAGAGAGAAAGAAACAATGCCGAAATAAATTGTGTCATGACATATTAGATATATATTACAAATATAATTATACAAATAAAGAATCTAGAAGTAAATAGATGATATTACTCAACTAAAACTGTATTCATTTAGAGTATAAATAATTAATTTGATATAATATTAAAAATCCCTATTAATTCTCAAATAAATATTTAATATTGTTTTATATTTAATCCCAATAAATTAAATTTAAATACTAAAATTATTGTCATATATTTACATATTTTAAATAATAAAAAGATAATAAATAATTTTAATAACACTTATACACATTTATGTAATTAAAATTTTGTAATTATATTTTGTATTTTCATTTAAGAATAAATTAAATATTATAATATTTAATTTATAAAACTAACTTCATTTTATAATTAATCATTTAAAAATACTATTTGAATGATGTTTTGATTATTTTCTTAAAATATTAAAATTTGGTTGTATAGTTAAATATATCGATTTTGAAAATACTATCACATTTATAACCATATTGTAATAGAAGATTTATATGAAAGTTTATTTCATTTTATACATATAATAAATATAATTCTATATTTGAATAAACCATTGAAATAATATTATTTTGAATTCAGAAAACCCATGTCTGTCATTTTCAAACATTAATAATGTTCTTTTCAAAAAAATCTTTTTTTAATTTTTTTCAATTAAATATGTTTTCATGATGTAGAATTTTATTTTGGAATAATTTTATATCCATAAATATATTAGATAGTTGATAACATAAAATTTAATTTCATGGAGATCAATGGCACTGATTATATTTACATAATAATATTATTTATGATTAAATATATACTTCTTCATAAAATAGTGTTTTACGCATTATATGTGCTTATATTAAAACAAATATCTCAAAATTATTTTTTTATAAATATATATTATATTTAGATTCATTAATAATGAATTATGTATTTATTAATCATATTTTAATTCATTTAATATAATTTTCTTAGGTGAAAATTGGTTACGATGGTAAAAACCAAAAAAAAAGAAAAAGAAAAAAATCAAAGAATAAAACACATAAAAACATAATTTAATAAAAAAATGATTTGAACATTCATTATGAATTTTAATCCATCCCTGATAAATTATTTTCCATTATTGCATCAACAGGACCATCGAATACTGAATATACATTTTATATTATTAAAAAATGAAAATATTTTCCCTTATAAATGATGTCATCACCAGCCAACTTTGCATCACACATCATTCCCATTATAGAAAATGATAATATTCGAAAATAATTCCATAAAATTTATATACATGCCTTATAGGATATGGTCTTCTCAAAATACCTCTTCTTAAGACCCAAATCCATTTTCAAAGGACTTCTTTCATGGAGTAATATAACATTCTCAATTACTCAAATTTCATTTATTATATATTCATTATAATTCTACCTCATACAAATACTGTATTATCCTGTAAATAAATACTTTTAATAAGTATACTAAAATTTTATTATTTTAATTGTATAACTATTTTCGTAACTTCCATCCAACTTTTTAGAAAATCAAAATGTTAATTTTGTATTATACGAACTACCTCCTCCTTAAGTGTCATGATTAATTTAACACCACTTTATTAGATGACATTTTATAAAGGGGAATATAATTTATTAATATTTTTTATATTCTAAAAAACATCAAATATTTCTCACATTCTATTTACACGAATGTGTTCTTTGGTGTTCTTATTTTCTACAACAACCATGAATGTGGAATATTTTGTTTTTTGTTCATATAGTGTTTTCTTAGTTATCAATATCTCTAAATAATATAATTAACTATATTATATAAATATAAAAAATATTATTATTCTTTAAAAATGATATTATTCCAAAAAATATCTTACATAATCACACTCACCCATATATTATAGCTTGTTTTTATTTTAGTCATTTTGAGCACCTACATGAATAATGTTATAAATTTGTAGGAATGTGAAAGTATATATAATGGTTTTATTATAAATTAATGACAGTAGAAAATTTTTATGGTTGTGTGGTGGTTATATTAATATTTAATGTATTATTAATATATGTCTCAATTCATTCATTGTAAATTATGGAAACATGCACATCACAAATTTTTTCATCACAAATCAAATGTAAAATACTTTTAAAATTAATATAGAATAATATATACTAATATAATAACTATATTCAAACTAAAACCAATAATGACCACACCATTATGAAACTTTTACTAAATAAACAATCAAAGCCTACAATATATGACGATGAAAATAAAATATAAAAAATAATATATTTCAAATAAATTATTATTATGGAAGTTAATAAAAATGATATATTTATGTATAATTCTTTGAAATCAATGATTCAGATAGATTTTTTGGATTTATATAATGTTTTAGAATGTTTAGAAAAGAGGGATTAATGGCTAGGGATTTTGTTTACATAGTTCTCATTCATTGAGATATGATTATTCTTCTTAAAATATATTATTTTATGTTTGGTATTTTCCTTTATATTGTTTTATTATGTTAAATTTCCAATTTATTTTGTTTATGTTTATAATTAAATAATAGATAAACATAATCGTATTTTACTGACATCATGAATTATGTTGTTCGTAAGGGATCATCCAAACCATACTAGTTACTTTTGGGTTATAATTTATCTTTATTTTTATCACTTTTCATAAATATGTTCCTCATGTACGTGACATAATTTTTTATAAATTTTCATTAAAGATATTAGTTTTTTAATTTCTTTTAACTTACCAAGATTATAAATTTTCATTCTTCTCTTTACTATTACATATATTAATTAAACTCGACTTAATAAAACATCCCCATGTATTATGTAAAGTCAAGTGCCAACCTCAATAAATGTTTTTAAGTATTCATAGATTTTGAAAATGTTATTTGTTTTATAGAAAATCCTCATGGATTAATTTTTTTATAACAGAAGAAAATGAAATTCAACAATCATTAAAATATCCCCAAATTGTTTTATAATATATCATTTATGTGGTTCATTTTTTATCCTTAAATTTCTTATCCTTAACATAAATTTTTTTATATTAGAAGTACATTTTCAAGAGCATTGACTATCTAAAATAAGAACATGAATAACCACAACACATCCTACCTACACACACCATGTCCAAAATCCACATCACATCCCACAAGAAAAAAACTGTTCGACAACAAACATCACAACACACCTACAAACACTTAAGTCATAAATCAGATCCCATCCCACTCGCACACACCTAATATAAAAATTAAATCACTTATCACCTTGAAAACTCATAAGAAATGATAACACATTTCATCCAGAAAACACATGGGGATGAATAACTTTCCAAAAAAAATGGATCTCACAAAACACATCCTAGAAAAATATTATTAGGTTATCACCTCCTAGAATAGGGATCAGGGGAAAAGAGGTTTGCCAACCATCAATCCTCCCACTAACATGTTTTGGAAAGACACCCTCTCCCTTGACGATGGGGGTGTTCGGAATTTAGTGCCCAACTAGGGTGCGGTGAATATATAAATCACCAGGAAAATACTAGTATATACATATATGATACCAAAAATTCTTGCCCAACCTATGGGTCCCAAATCGAATAATTTCCCACAACTATCACATTTTTGATGCAACCTCTAAATGAATTACAACACACAACATGTCACAATCCCATTAACATTTCCAACCAATTCCTTCTAACCATGCCCTTTATTTATTATAATTTTCTTCAATTATTCCATTACTATTCAAAAAAATAAAAAAGATGAACCATAATAAAAACACCAAAAAAAGTAATCTCATATGGCAGAAAGCCAGATAAACTAATGTAGCATCACATTCCTTTATGTTTAAAACATGTTGATGAAATATTGTTCTCTAGAAATAGGGTATTCTTTATTAATTGTAATTATGGAGAAGTATAGGTGAACCAACCTAACAATCCACCACCACCAGTCTTCAAAATCATCCCACTCAAATCAGATTTCTCACAAGAACCAATCCCCAACTAATGACCCGATCTGGAAAAAAATTTCTGCACAAGCAGTCCTATAGTCTTGCTGAACCAAAATCTATATCCATTTTGTAGTCAATCATTATATTAACCTAATATTACATTACATGTTTAGGTTGATGTACCATATATGAATTCACTCAAAGAACAAACCAAACAATCCCAAAACACACTCTTATGAATCATAGACATACCAAAATACAAACCAAATCCTACCCACACATCACAACATAACCACTTCATATATCATCTATCTCACACAAACTACCACATATATCCCACAAAAAAAATCACCCCACATACCATATAATAACACAGAACTAGATTTTCAAGTAATTACTTATATTGGGATACTTATTAATTTAAGGGTTATCATAAAAAATGTGAAATCCAGGGGAATACACTTATAACAAAAGTGAATGCGAATTAAACATTTCCATATACAAGTGTTCATTGATAATTGAACAACATGGAAATTTTTTTAATTCACAACTAATGACCACCAATTACCCTGTTTTTTAGCAAGGAATTTGGCCTGTAAAATTCGCAACATCATAATCAATCTCCATGCTACAAAAAAGCATGTAAACAAACCCCAATACTACTTTTCCATTTTTTGCTAATTCTTATTATTGGTTTATTTGGAAAAACCAAAATATATATATAAAAAAGGGAAAACCCCTCCAATATGTTGCCAAATTAAACATAGATAAAGGAATCCTACCATGAAGAATGTTTTTAACTTTTCTGTGAGACGAATATAGAATAAGAATGCATGTGTGTGACAATGGCACCACATGAAATACAGATCAACCTACTATGCACCAGAATATTATAAAAAAACAGCCAAAAAATCAAAATATAGCCAACCTTTACAAAAAAAGTAGACCATTAGTGACAAAAAAGACGATATGAATGAGAAAAAGATGAAAACTCGCCACAGATTGGCCACAGATCACTGATGAATGACCACCATGTTCAGAAGATCAAATAGGTAAGAAAAGGCCTCGACGGACTTATATGGGCACCTAGGGCTCATCTGGAATGAGAATAATATAGAAAAAATCCCAATGAATTAATTTTCAACATAATATAATTAAAACAAAAACTCAATTGGGGTATTACATGATGTGTTATACCCTTTCACATCGTCTATTACCCAGGGTTATGTTTCATCCATAAAACAATGGCCTCTCTATTTATTTTACTTGTCAATCTCAGAAATATTACATGTTGTGAAACCATTCCTAAAATCCCTGAAATAGTGTTTCACATAATGTAACCACATTACACGATGTGTAATCCCCTTACATCATGCATTTAGCAAGAAAAATTCTACAAACACAATCTGAGGCACCCCCTAACATCTCCAACCACCAAAACCTACAATGTAATGGACATAGAGAACATAGACTGTTACATATATATTCTATTAAAACAAAATATAATTTATAACTATACACAACAATGAATAAAAATGTTTCCATACATATTAGATAAATACTACTATGAAAATTATAATAATAATAAAACCATTAGTAAATAAATGATGTTACTTAACTAATTTTTTTTAACTTTAGACGATAAATAATCAATTTCATTTAGTACTAAAAAATTTCATTCTCAAATTAATATATAAAATGGTGGTATATTTTATTGCAATAAATTATATTGACCACTATTAAAATATTATATTACATTAATAATCATTAAATTGGAACTTTTTTAATATTATTGGGAAAACTTAAGTAAGTAATTTTTTACTGATAACAGTTTTTTGTATAAAAAATAAATTCAAAAATTTTAGAACATTAATTTTTTAAAATAAAATTATTTTTTAATTAACCATAATAAATTTATATTTGAATAGAATATATTTTTTATATATTTTTAGAAATGATGAATTTTCGGTAAATATAAAAAAGATAGGAATTTTAAAATAGTATCAATTTTATGTAACTTTAGTTATAAAAATATTTTTTGATATTTTATGAAACCATTTTTATTTAATAAATACATGCTTAAAATTAAAATAAATAATTTTAAAATTCAATGTTAAATATAAAACCAAAGTTTATCATTTAGAAAAGAATATAAATTTTATTTAAAATATATATTTTTTCCTTTTTCATTTAATTAATAATTTATAAGATAGAGTTTTATTTTATTTTTGATTTGGAGTGTATTTAATGATTATTTTTTATTAATAATATTATAAATATCCCTTAAAACATGAACACTAGTAATTATGTCTTAAAAATAATGATTATTCATAGAAATAATAAAATGGTAAGAATTTGTTTTTATTCATAATGTGCACTACAATTAATTTTGAATTTTATCACACATAATAATTATATTGAAAAATGGATTTTATCTTTTTAATAATTAGTTTAATATTATTTAACAAGGATATAATTATTTTGAGTCATTATAATTAACTTTATTTGAAAAAAATTAGTTACCATGGTACTAAAAAAATACAATGAAATATGTGTTAAAGACATAATAAAAGTTTTAAAAATATGTTTAAAAGAATAAATTTGTCTTTATGACCCTTAGAAATTCCCATACTCTATTATTTTCAATTATTAGATCCATTTGACCCTTTAATAAATAATTTTCCTTTAATATTTTTACAGAATGCCACTCAATTCCCTTATAAAAGGACCCATCACAACCCACTTCTCCCCACACACAATGACACATTTATTAAAAAATAACCCCCAAAATAACTCCCAAAAACATATATCCATGTCTTATATGTAATAATATTATAAAAATATAACCTCTACATTCCTTAAAAAAATTTAAAAGTCTATCTTACAGTGAAAAATTTAAAAATCTAATTTACTCATCTTTCGTTTATTTTCCATAAATTCTTCATCAGCATAATAAAAATAAAATCAAACCATTTTGGGAAAAAATAAATCATTATAGTATTTAAACTGATTTTTTTTATCTTTAGGGGATAACTATTTTCCTACCATCCTTCCAATCATTCATAAAATGAATATGTATCTTGTGTTACATGAAAACTACTTTCCCTATAAGCAAAATGATTAGTTTTTCAAAAATAATAATAATGGATGGAAAAAATTTAGAATTTTATAGATTAAAATGATATCTCAAAAACTATTAAAATTATGAATGTTATAAAACATTTCTGTATCTTATACACATTCTATGTAGATGAATGCACTATCATGGGTACGTACTGACTAAAACCTCTATAAATGTAAGATATTTCATTTTCGATAAATTATTTTAATATTTTATTATTCACAAAATTATCTTAAAATATTATTGAAAAACCTTTTAAAATTTACTTAATATCAATAATTTTCAGAAAATAATTATATTATTCCAAAATAATCAATTTCTAAACCATACACACCCACAGATTATAACTTTTTTTTCTCTAGAAGTTTTTAAAAACCTAAATGAAAATTTTAAAAATATTATATCATGGGTAATTATGGAAACATAAATAATTTTTTATATAGAAATTAATATAAAATTTATTTTCTTTATGGGTATGGAAATTTTATACAAATTTTAACACATTATTAACTAATTATCCTTTTTGTTGGTTTTAAATTATGAAAACTAGATCATCATTAATTATTTCACAATTATTCATAACTAAAAAACATAAAAAATTAAATTATATAACAACATAAGGTTTTAAAATATCTATTACAATACTTATAATGATCCATGATTGATGAAAATTGAATCTATAAAATGATCAGGAACAGCAATTACAAAACTAGAACTAAACAATCAATCAATTCAGATGACATATGATGATGACAATATAAAAAAATCAATAATATATTTTTATTTATAGTAATATAAATAAATCATTTAAATGGATATATTTATTAGTATTTTTAATAAATAGGTGAAGAAGATAGTTAATTATATTAAATAGGAATTTAGAGAACATTCATTTAAACATGATTAAAGTTACAGATTTTTTGTTTACTGAATTTTGATTAATTGTGTTATAATTCTTATTCATTAACATTATTCTTATATATTTAGTGTATTCTTAATATTTTTTTTACTATTTAAAAATTTATATTAATTTTATATGTATTTTCATTTCTATTACATAAACCCATTTTACATGGAACATATTTCATGAATTATGATGTTCATAAGGGAACATCCAACCCGCCATTGTTACTTTTTTGTTATATGCTCTATTTTTTACTTTTTTTCTCAATATATTTCTAATATTTTTATTCATTTTTGGTTATATATGTTTCTTATATATATACCTATTTAAATATCACTTCATTTTCTTAGGATAATCATTCTTTATGTTCCTTTTTTAATTCCATATTTTGAGTAATCCTAATTTAAGGTACAAATTCTATGTACTATATAATTCCATGTGCCACCCTAATAATATATTTTTAATCATTTATATATTTTTTACAACCCTAATTATTTAGTTTAAAATTTTCATTGTTTACATTTGTTAAAATTAATAATAAGCTACTTACAATATAGAAAATACTTAAATATTTTATTAATGTATTAACTAATTGGTTATTTGTTATCCTTAAATTGAAAATCTTTATATTGAAATTTTTTAAATTGGATCACCATGTTAAATAGATTTTCATCATTAAAATATAAATTTAAAATATTCTTTAATTCATTCTTCCCTTATAATCATTATGAAATAGTCTTCGTAAATATTTTGAGATATGATTAAGAAACCCAAATTTATATAATGGGATAGATCAAGATTATTACTTTTGTATGGTTTCCTTTCCTCATGTGGCATAGATATTCATTTACATATTATTATATAGTCAGTGGTATTGGAATCACAAAGCCCATAGAATCATTTTTTAATGTTTTTATTTAATGATTTACCCTCTAAGATGATTGTGATGTCAAACAAACACATTACGTTATATTTTCTAGGATGATAGCCTTGATTTAATACATTGTTGTATTTCATTATTTTATTGATACATATTTATAATACCACTAACATATGGTATTATTCCCTAATTAAATCCATTCATGTCTAGCTGAAACTCAAATTAAATTTTATATGATTTTGTCACCCGAGATTACATTCTATTCTATCAAGAATCATGGTCAAATATTTTCATTTCATGTTATTTTTAGTAACATATTTCCCCTAGTGATGTTTTTTCATGTTATCATTATATATTCTTTTATGAAATATTGATATGTTTTACTATTATGGTAATTTTACATCACACATTTATTGTGTATTAATTAAATATGTTATGAAGATGATTATAGGTAATTATAAATCTATATGGGTTTCTAGTGAAACATAATTATTGGTAAATTTTCAAATGTTTTAGAAAATATATTTCTAATTTGGCTGGTCTTCAATAGAACTAAACCTTCATATATTGTTCTCATTGTATTTTTTAAATATTATTTATTTAATTACAATGTATATATATATGTTTATATATTTTCATCTCACTTTTTATCAAATAAAATCTTTATAGAGATTGATTTTAGCATGAGACCTTTAAATGTTGGTCTTAGGTGCCACATAAAATTCCCAAAAAAATGTGGAAGGCTTTTTATTTATAATAACATTTCGTTATAATTTATGAATCAATAAAAAGATAGGTTATATAAAGAAAATTAGTATCCCTATAATTAAGCTAAAAATAACACCTGAGATAGAGAAATCACTACCATAAAACTGGGTTTCCACAGCGCCACCATTTAACAGCACTAAAAAAATTGCTGATAAAGGGGTGTCATTATCAGCACATTTTTTAGTAGCACTGATAAAGGGGGTGTGCTATAATTGGCTCTTTTTCCAAGCACTGATAAAGTTTATATTAAAAAAAAATACATGAAAAATAATATATTGTTATATATGTATATTTATTTTCATATACATAAATGAATATATATAAATTAAATATTTTTTATATAATTATAAATAGACTATTAGATTTAATATATAAGAAATTTATTGAAAATGGATTTAAAAATTTTAAAAAATATTATTAATTAATAATATTCTAATTATCATCAATTAATATTCATTTAATTACAATTTTAATACACAAAAAATCAAAAACAAATCAATAAAAGTTATAAAATAAGTTACAAATGTAACTCAACCCTCAAAAAGCCATAAATTTTGATCAAGGAGTTTGTTTGAGCTCTAATGCATATAAAATCTTAGAATACAATAATATCTATGCACAAGTTATAAAAGGGAACATTTTTTCACAATTTTCCTAGCCCAAAAAGGCCCAGAAGACCTCCAAAACTAAGTCTTCAGTCTAGATAATTCATTTTTTTAACATTAAAACCTGTATAACCTATGATCTGGATGAATACTAGGTCATTACCACTTGTCATATTGAATATTGTTTCATTTTCTTCAATTTTAATGGTTGTGGAGTTGAAACCAACTTCTGGATTAGAAGTTATGGTAATTTTAACATTATATGGCTTTTCAAATACATGTATATATGAATTTATTTATTCATTTATAAACACACATAAAAAATATTTTATAAATTTAATTATAACTAATATTATAAATATATATTAACATACAAATAAATATATATAATGAAATTATAACTATATAAAATAAATAAACATAAATATGAATTAATATAGGAATAAATATATATATTCCAATATATGAAAAAATATATATATTAATATTACCAAATATATTTATATTAATATGAACTTATATTAATATATGAATAAATATAAATATATATACATATATAAATAAATATAAATAAATAATAATCTACAAATATATATATATATATATATTAATATATTAATAAATATATATGTTAGTATATCTAAATATATTTATATTAATATGAATCTATATTAATATACAAATATATATTAAAATTTATATATACATAAATATATATAAATATATATTAACACAATAATAATAATTTTTATTTATATTAATATATGATTAAATATATATGTAATAATATAACTAAATTTATTTTTATTAATATGAATATATATTAAAACATGAATATATATATATATATATCATTTAATAGAGAAAAAATGAGTTGACATAGTGGTAAAGCTGCAGGCATGAACGAGGGGAGTTCAAGGGTTCGATTTCGGATGGAAGTAAGGAGGGGCGTGTGGTGTGGGGGATGCGTGGGCAAGGGAAACACATGGGAGAATGCAAGGGGGTCAGCCTTGTGATGATAAATGGGCGGATCAAGCGTGTTGAAATGATCCCTTGGTATTATGTATTCTTTTTAAATTTTTTTAAATTTTTTTGACTTTTATCAGCGCTTAAAAAAAGAACTGTTAAGAGGTGCCTTTTAATTGTACTAAAAAAAGTTATGATAAATGCCCTCTTATTAGAACTTTGTTTACGCTGATAAATGGGTCCTTTATCAATGCTTTTCAAAGCATTGATAAAAGATGTCTTTTAACTGTACTAAAAACATTGCTGATAAAATCCATTTTTATCAGCACTTTTTTTGCACTGATAAAAGGGGCCTTTATCAATGCTTTTCTGGGCATTGATAAAAGGGAACCCCTATCTTTACCTCGATTAACAATTCTTTTTTAGCACTGTTAATCGAATTTTATAGCACTGATAAAGGCCATATTTTTAGTTGTGAATATAATAATATTAAATACATATTATAAAAAATTCAATGAATCAAGAGGATGATTGAATAAATGTATGATTGGGTCAACAGAATCTATAATAATATAAAAAATGAATTTTAGAAAAATAAAATTATAATACTAATAATTGTATTAAATACCCGATTTTTTATGGGGGTAGATGTGATATTATATATATAATGATAAAAAAATCCCTCAAATAATAATAAGTCCTAATGAATATTAACTAGGAAGAAATATTGATAAACAATTCCATTTCAAAAGAAAATTCTTAAAAAGTATAATATAATTGAAAATGGGGTTATGTGAAAAATCTAAATTCCAAAAAAATACAATGGTTATAAATAATAAAATAATCTTAGATAATAGGGAATAATATATTCAATGAAAAAATAATATTACATAATCAAAGGATATTGTATCATCCAAAACAGTTACATTGGATTTCTTCTTGCTTAAACACAGTAAAACATCATATATAATAAACATTAACTCATTAATCAGATATTTGTGAAACTTATTAATATTAATTAACCTTTATTAATATTTTATATTATATTTTTAGATAGTTATTTGTTATTATTTATATAGATTATTAGTTGTTAGTAGCTTCAGTGGTTCTTTATACCATATATTTTTTAGATATCTATCATTATTCAATGTTCATGATCTCATCATCTCCATAATATTATAGGTACTATCATTTAATTTCCATAGTTATTTCTTAATTTCTAGGTATATCCCATGAGTGATTTATGTACAATTCATAATTTGGAAATCCATAATGATCATATTATACTAATTTTTAACAATCATGAGTAATTATACTAATAAAGATTAAAAAAATACGATAAACATTAATTATCTAAAAAATATATTATTATTAATATCATACATAACTAGTAATTATTTCTTAAAAAATATAGAGGTTAAAAATTTTATAGTATCATCCATGTTGGTAGATAAACCGATTCATGCAAGATAATGTTATTATCAATACATGATTATGATTATGAATTTATACTATTATAATATCATTATTATATAACTATAATTATATTATTTTAATTTTATAAAAATTATATAAAAGATTAATGACAAATTAAAATGTGATGTTAAATCAAAATAAATGATAAAATTTATTACATACAAAAATGAAAATGAATTTTCTCTTGTAATATTTTTTATATTAAATGTTCTATGGAATCCTATTGATAATAGATCAATAAAGTGTGTATAAGATTAAAATTATATAGAATATATGAAATTTTTAGTCATTGAATTGAATTTTTGATGAGTTTTGGAAGGGGTTTTTAAAGTCTTTTCATAAGTGAGGAAGAGTGGTATTTTAATCAATACCACACCCATACGATGTTAACCAAATAATTCTTCTTTAAAATTTACTCCAACATTTTTTAATAAAATTTATATAGAGAATTTTATCATCCATACATTTAGGTGAAGAGTTATTGAGATATTTAATCAATTTTATAAAGTGTTACCATAATTTTTCTCGTTTTACGCTTTATTGTATTACATAAATTTTAACATAGTAAAACATATTTTAAAGCATTAAAGTGGTTTTATTATTATTCATACAAAATTAATAATCGTTATATTATTGATAATAATTTATTTATTTATATGCATAGAAAAAATTATACTAAAATGGTTATTTAGTAGATAAATATTCAATTTATTATGATAATAATAATCAATATATATAAAAACAATTCATTGATAACAATGATATTTTATCATTTAATTAATATATTAATTATCATAAACAAATAATAATCATTACATTAATGGTAATTAAATTTTTTCTATAAAATAAAAAAATTCCTCATATTTTTTTCTCTAAATATGAAAAATTTCAGTTTTAATTAATAATATATATTATATAATGAGAATAATGTTTTAAACCAATAACATTTTCAGGATATGTTTAATTAAATTAGTATCTCTCTTTTCTCATTATTTATTTATATGACATTATTTATCTATTTCAAAAAGTATTCCATTAATGTTGTCAATAATTTTTTTTAATAACATAATTTAAATGTAATAAATTTATTAAAAATGAATAAATCATAAAAACAGTTTCATTATAACAATATATATTTCCCAAAATGAATTTTAATATTTTTACTGTATCCCAATATCAATGATTTTATTTGAAATAAATTATTTATAATGAATATATATATTGTTAACCTCAAAATTTATTTTATCTAGATTAATTATAGACATTTAATTCTTATTTATTTAAAATTTTACACGTATTATACCCAATTATTTAATACCCTTTTAGAATCATCGAATAAATTTTATATTTCCCTCACTACATTATATAATTACATTGCATTGTATATTCAAAAATCACACATCACAATCCATATATTTCTATTAAAGATATTATAAAATTATTTCTCATTTTGTATGAATTTTTTTTTCCAGATTGGAGGTTTAGTTTTATTAATAGTGTTTCAATGAATTGAAGATGGTCTGATGAATTATATTATTGTAAAAATATTTTTTCTTTTTTCTGTTATCTTTTTTTTAAATATTATGGTATGTAATCATCCTTTATATGTAATAATTCATGGGTTGTAATACATGTATTCATGAAGTATTTACTAAATGTTTAATTATGAGTGAATAATTCATTTTCACTATTATATGTATCTTGTGTCTTTTATTTTTGAACTATGTTTGATAGAAAAAACATCTAACATTAGGGATAAAAATTTAAAATTCATTATGTGACATAATAAAACATGTTTCTTTGCTACAAAAATTATGTAATTTTTAATTTAATTGAAAGGAAAATTCCCTGAAATTAACCATCATATTATCCCTTGATTATATTGGCTTCAATTCCATTTTAGATATTACTAATTTATTAAATTGTTTTTTGAATTTCATTATAATTAATGAAATATTATTGATAGAAACATTATAGTGGATTTAGGTAGAGTATTAATTGAGGATTAATGGAGCAACACATACTGTTGTTTCTTATCAGGATTCTTGATTTAGTTCTCAGAAATTTATAGAAGTTTATATTTTAGTTGGCACCGATGTGTCTAGATGAATAATATTTCATTGTTAATTGGATGAATAAATCAGGGGAATGATTTACATCCTCGAACATATTCTCAATAAATGAAAATTTTGTTTATTTTTATCATATGTAGAGAATATAGTAATAAGGTTATTATTTTTAACAAAATTATTCAATTATTGAGTTTAATGAAACCATATAATCTATTATGATTCTAACTATAGAATTATAATTTTCATCTAATGGGTATTATAGTATAAATTATTTTTTAGATGAGTATAATATAAAAAATTATAGAGCATTTTTATATAATTCAATATCATGTGAGTGATAAACATGAAATTTAAAAGTAAAATAAGGGTATTATATATAAACCATTATAGTTTATAATGATTTATCTTGTTCTTATTAATGTTTCTTAACATAAGGAAATATGTATATTTAAACACGTAAGTACGTTTTATCTAGGATTTTATTTCCTTAGGTAGTTAATTATTGATGTTTTATGGTTTCCTATCATATAATGATTCCTCCTGGGTTAGGGAGTGTTCATGATATTTTACAGGTGTCATATCATTTAATTTTCATCCCCAACTATTGAAATAAAATTTGAAATTTCTTAGACCTGTACTTCCAGGTCTAGTGCTATAAACCCATTCTTTATGAACTATATATGATATAAATTGAGATGGAAATATCATTATTTTAGAACATTAATATTTGATGAGCATTACAACACATAAATCAACTTAGAATCATAAGAAATGTAGGTTTAATGTATTCATGGATAAATTATACAAGAAACAAAATATATGATACTAGTAAAAATTTTTACACAATAAAACCACACTATACACTGTTCTATACTACTCATTAGTTATACACGTCTTCATAACATAGTAATGGAAAACATAATAAAGGGTTTTGATCAAACAGTCATTAAGGGAAAACATGTCAATATGTCATAAAGGATTATAGGATAATAATATGAGTAAACATGGGAATTTGAGGAGTATATTATTTAAAGATCAAGGAAAAAAAGAGTTTTCTATATATCAGGATAAATATATATATAATTTAAAATGTTCAAACATATTCCATAGAAAGAGTTTGTTTAATCCTGAGATATTAAACATTAATTTATGAGTATAATCATAGGCATAAATATTTTATCATAAGAGTAAGAGATAAAAATAGGCATAGAAGTCATATTTAATGGATTCCCACCAAGAAATTAATCACTTAATAGGATTTGTACAATCACCTATATACCATATTTTTTCCTGAAAGAATCCTCCCATATAACATTGGGCTTAGGATAAATCCCCCTATTTACCTATTGTATTGGAATAAATCCTCTCCTACAACCTTTTACTTCAAATAAATCATTATGTGTAGCATTTTTCATGGGATAAATCTTAATCTATACCCTTTGTCTTGGGATATTCCCTCATGTTCTCCCTTCATATTGGGATTAATCATCTCATGTGCTATTTAAATTGAGATAGTTCTCCCAATATACCCTTTTGAGCTAACAATATATTAATATTCAAGCTGGATTCATGGAAGATAAAAGTCTCCTCCTATAAATCATCCCAACGTATTTGTGCCACATCAAAACAAACATTCATCACATTTTTAAAAACCCATTGAATGATAAAAGGTTTTCATAACATTTCTAAATGGTTTCACTAATATTTATATCCAATATTTGGATAGATGATAACCAAAAATTAGTCAAAGAAAATCTTATTTCATATGAATATTTAAATAGTTAATAATGTATAATAAATTAAAATAAAATATTTAAGTTATAAAAAATTACTATAATTGTGGTGAAATCATAAAATATTTATTATAAAAAGAGTTTTTTTATCAGAAAATATGAATTTATAGTCAATTTCAATATAAATTTTGGAAAAATGAAGTGGAACTTCATTAAATGAAAAATAATTTTTAAAGTAATTTTCAAGAGTGGATCCTTGAAATGGAAATAAATATACAAAAATAAATTGTGGAAATGATCATGAAATATGGTATTTAGAATTAATAGAATTTTTTTTATCTTTAAATACCATTATTTAAATCCCACATCATAAAATTAATGATTAAAACATCATTTTAAAAAGAGTAAAAAAGCAATGATAGAGGTAACAAGAGAAAACATATATTTATTTTTCTAAAAATAAAAAATAAAATTTTTTGGAATGGAAAATGTTGAAAAAAACGTAAAATGATTATTAATGAGTGTGGGAATTATTATCAATATTGATATACTTTTTAAGTGGTATAAATTCATAGAGGAGGTATAATTGAATAATAATTTTCATTTTCCATTTAGTTAATTAAATTTATCCTTAAAATAAAATCATATAGTGGATTGATCCAATCATTATAGAATTAAATTTAAAAATTCATATTTTTAAAAATGATTACCATTGAGTTTACAAAAAACCTCAAAATATGGGTATCATTTGAATTAATTGACATTTAAATAAAGAAAATAACATTGTGATTCAAAACCCATGAGTTTCTTGTATATATAAAAATAAAATCATTTCATATTAATCAAACCTAAAAAAATAAATGATGGCGTACAATATAAAATATATCTTAGGGATTTAAAAATGAGAAAAAAAAATTCATACATTTCATTATCACTTACTAGATTTGTCTCTTATAATCATATATAATATAAAGAACAATATTAATTATTTTTATTGATCCTTATTCACATATATAATTTTTATAAATTTATTTTATAATCAATATCTATATGTATATTAGTTAAATATTATCTATGATAATTATCATGTGAGAGTAATATTGATTGTTCTGAACTTATTTCATAATACTTTAATGATTAATTATTATTTTTTATAATTTCATTATTCATATGTTATTAAAGTTATAATAAAAACATAAATAATTTTATATGTTCTATTTTATTAGAATAAAGGAATATATATTATTCATAAAAACTATGTTGTAATGAACTATTTACAGTTTGTTAAACAATCAGAATGTTATATATAAATAAATATATCAAAATTTAGTAAAACCGTTAATTAACAATTACAAAAAATAAATAAACTATATATAAATGATTGTATGATTGTATGACATTATTTACTCATTCATGGTTTAAAAATTATAACAACCTTAATATAGGCAGTAAAAACCAACCCAAACTAGTGTGTGTATAATCATTTTTCAAGGAAGTACATGATTTTATATAATTTAAATATAATTTATTCTGATTAATAATCATGTAATAAATAACATGTAACGTATCTGAATTCATTATTATAACCATCAATGTAGGGTGGGGATGAGAAAATAAATGTATCTTTCATCGATGTCGTAGACTTCCCTACTCATGATTTATGACTTCATTTCACAAAAAATGGATTCAGTTATGGTATATGATAAATTATTATTATTTAATTATTATTATGAAGAAATCATAATTTTAGTTTATAAAATCCATGCTTTTTAGAAACCATTAAATGAGGGGATTGAAAGAAGATTATATCTTTTTGTGGTGGTGGTTTTCCGCACAAACACACCATCAACATTATTTTTTTAGAAGTTCATTTAAAGGAAAAAATATGATTGTTAGATTAAAATAACAAAACATAAGTGTAATAATGATTTTAATTTATTATTTTAAAGTATTATGATATATTTTGATGTGAAAAAATAATAATAAACCATTAAAAATTATGTAATTATACTATTTGTACCTTGATAATTTTATGGAAATATTTTGTTTAATTGAAGGTATCGTGAGAACTAATCAATACTAGAAGATTTTTAAAACTAGATGACTTTTTAAGAGGTTAAAAATAGAATATTTTTGGGAATAAATTTTAATAAATAACCATACCATGAAGTGGTGGAATTCTTCCCCTTCTTTAAGTGAATAAAAGAGATCATCAATGTATACCAAATATTTATCATTAATGGAATGTAACTATTAAATTTTTAATGGAACCAAAATCATGAGATAAAATATTTTGGGGTGATATAACGTCTATAAATAATTAGAAATCATTTTACCACATTTATATAACATGATTCATTCATTTTACAATATCACATTTATATTTTACAATTTTGTTTTTTTTACTATAGAAACTAGTTTTTACCTTAGTAGTTTATATTTGATTAAAAATATATTTGTTACCCTTCATATAAAAAATATATATTATAATGAAAATTTTATTTTATAAACAAAAATATATCCCATATAGTCTATTTCAATTTTTAAATAATAGAATTTTTTCATATTAGAACTTGTAATATATAGAAAACAGTTTTATAGAAATTTTTTTAATGATTAATCATCCTTTAATTAGTAATGATTAAAAAATTAATGATTAATAATGAATATATATATAATTAAAAATAAAATTCGGGTAATTTTCAAAAACTGATTAATTTATTTTATTATAATATATATTCAAAATGATAACAAAAACAATTTTTAAAAAATAAAGTTTTACAAATTATTAAGCTTATCAAATTTAATCATAGTAATATTTATTCTTTATCTACAAATGAAATTGTTCTTATTACATAAAATGGGAATTTTTATGTAATATTTGAAATCAATTGTTTTAGTTTAAATTTTTATATTTTTTGAAAACTAATTCTTAATATAGGTGAATAAAATATTATTTAAAAAAACATATTACTTAGGTTTCTAAAAAATTAAACACAGGGTTATTAAATTAAACGATGTTTTTTTTCAATTATTTATTTTAAATTATATATATATATTATTATTAAATAATTTTAAATGAATTTTAAATAATTATAGTATTATTAATATTTTTGAAAAGGGACAGTATTAGAAAAATATGAAATTTTTAACTATTCACATAAAATCTATATTATTAAAATATTATAATATTCAAATTATTATAATATTGATAGATTAAAATGAAAAATAAATTATATTTTCTATTATTCAAATTATAAAATAAAAAAATTTATTTTTTAAATTAAAATTCCATATATAAATTTTTTTTTTGAAAATCTATTTAATATTATTAAAGTGTTTTTAATCATACACTAACAGATAAATGGATTTTGACATATGTTTCTATGACAATTAATATCATTTTTCTATCTTACATCAATTAATCCAATGTTTTGAGACCTGTTTTTAATGTTAGTTAAATAAAAGGGCCTTAGAATATTAATTTTTGGCTTTTGACATCAATGATTGTAATAACAATGAAATATGAACGTCAAAAATTAGACATTAGTTTTGGGATTACCTATATAAAAATGATATTTGCATGGAGTTTAACAATATAATGGATGTTGAAATTGTATGATTTTATTAATATTGAGATGGAAATTTGTAATCATTGAGGAAAACATGATACATATGAAATAAAATTTCAGAAAATAAAATGTAATAAATAAATAAAATGTTATGATTTAATTTCAGTGCTTCTGGTGATTTCATTTGAATGAATGTTTTATTATTTTTTATATTCCGCTCAATTATATTAGTAAACTCATCCAACATCCACAATAGTATTTGCTAAGGAATTTGGAAAATTGGATATTAAATATCCTGTGGATGTTTTATCTTCTTAACTCGATATAACGAAGACGTCATTTCCATAAAAAATATGTATTAATTTTTTTATGATAAAATATAATAATAAATAATGAAAAATATGAGAGAAAATAGATAATACCATGTTGAAATTAAGGAATAATGATGTGACAGAATGTTTATATTTTCCAAAGAGAACAAGATCAAAAATATTAAAATTTGGAGAATGTGATGTTATATAATGTACATGATAATCATTTTTTCCGTGATGTAATAAAATTTGGGATAGATTTTCCAAATTGAAATTACACTATGAGATAATTGGTATATCATTCTCATGATATTTAGATTTTACCCTTATCATTGGGTATATATAACAATATATTAAACCCACCACACATAGGGGTTTAATATATTTTATTTATATAACGGATGTTAAATCATGATGCATAGGGTTATTATTGTCTTCTATATAGATAAAATCCACAAAAATCCAATTTGAATGGGTTTTAATGTCAATTTTTAAATAATTGATGATAAAAGATATTATTTTATAAGTGTTATTTTTTTATGAATTTTCAGGTAATGTCTATAATTTTATATTTATTAATTTTTAAATATTATAAAGATTAATTTTATTGATAGGTGCTGAGACGACATGCGATTCTTAGGCAAGGTGTGCCTGGAAGAAATGTTTGAAATATATTGAAAAATTTAAATAGAATGCTTGAATAATGTTTCGGAAAAATTGGAAAAAATTATAATTAGGTGACCAGATCAGAAATATGAGGGCACCATAATGTTTAAAATAGAATTTTTTTCACTAGGCTTGACCTAATATTGGTTGGTGTGAGCCGTATGAAAAAAAAAATTTGGCAGACATAAAATGGATAATATAATTTTATATAATTATTTTGATAGTTTCTATTAACCAATTGATTTAACAATCTTTAAATATATCCTTATTCCATAAATCTAGTATTATCTGTACACTCCTATAAAATCAAGAGGATCGTTGGAGAGATATTTGGGAAATTATTTCAATAAAGAATGATAGATCGAAGATCAATGATTGATGCACATCAATTTTGAAGGATCTCACCAATGAATGAAAACTATATTTTTTATTTTTTAGTGTTTATTAAAAATCATGGTATTTTTTTATTATGATTTTATTTTCCCCATTATATAATTACTTTATGAACATAGATCAATCAATGAAAAAATTGATATTCAGTTTAATTGTATTTGAATGAGGGTTATTTTTTAGTGGTTTTGATGAGAGTTTAGTCATTGTGATTATTTGTTTACTTGAATATTCTTCTAAAAAAATATTAAAAATCAATATGGACATTGATCAAGGATTATTCCTCTATTTGATTATTTTCCTTTTCTCCCCCATTCAATGTTTATCGTGGGAATTATTCGCTTGGCCTATGACTCAACACATATTGATTAATCAATTGTTCCAAAAACAATTCATGGTGAAAAAATATGATATCATAGATTTGTGATCAGAATGACATGAAAAAGGTGAAACAATAGAGATAGTGTGAATCATGTGATGGTTGATCCCAAAATTTTCATTATTCAGTGTAGTGTCATGAATGATGATTTAATTCATTTTGTAGCTACATTAGAAGATGAAAAATATGAATTTGGTGATGGAAGGACTCTATGAACATGGATCATGTGATTGGAGGTGAAATGACCACCAGAATAGAATCTGAACGATCAAACGACACGAGCAAGAGAAAAGGAGATGGGCTATGGAAATACATAACACACATTTTGTGTAGTTATTCAATGCATGACATTTCCCCGCATTGAACGACTCTCCATGTACCTGATGGAGTACATAGACATAGGGTTGAGTACCTCTGTTTCCTATATAGTGCGTACTCCCCCACCCAACAAGTACTAGACACTTTGAATGGGCTACTCCATGTACCTGTAAATGGGCAAGATACGCGAGATGATGTTGTGTAATAGAACATAGATACAGTACATCGGTTGGACCCCAGTTCAAGCAAACTGTGTGTAACCCCACCACACGTCGTGTACTTCTCTTTTACATGGGCATGGTTTGAATAAAATGAGATATTTAAATGAGAAGAACATGGGGTCAAGAAAAATAGGTTGTTCCCCTACTATACACCATGTAAATATATTCAACATGGATTAGAGATCTTATCCTCAGTGGCATGGACATTTTTTCATTAGGGTTTTTTAGAATTATTATTTCCCTGATGGTTAAGATGGAATATTTTAATACTTCTAGGAATACAATCCCCTATACCTGTCATTCTGGATAGAGTTGTTGGAATCCCTAAAAGACGTGTGGAGTGATATCCTCTATTATTCATACAAAGAGATTCCAAAAGATTGAAATTGGAAAAGTGCATTTGGAAACATGGAAACCTGAACATTGATACATAAGATAGATACATTAAATCCCACTATGTTATTCATGACTAGAAACCTTCTCATACATATCAAACATAATACATATATTCATTACCTGGTGAAGGAAACATAAAATGGGGTGAGGTAAAATACTCAATAAGAGTAACCAAGTGAGATATGTAATCATAATCATTAGCATATGGTTATGAGAACATGATCATGAAAATTAAATATCATACCCTATATATAAAAGATCATATACATGGAAAATATCATCAATCACTGTAGTTTATAAGACATGAATCATAATGAAATTAATAATGGATGCCAAGAAATCACAACATAGTGTAAAAACATAGAATTTTTTTATACACATAATAATATATAATCATTTTCATAGCAGTCAAGGAATTTTTTCCAAGACCATCTTATTGTAAAAATTCATTTCCTGAACTAGGTTCGTGACCCATTTTATCATTTTAATACTTATATGAGTTCATATCTCAATCGAACTCTGTAATATTGAACTGAGTTCATTTCTCGTTCTATCCATGACTATCTCATGAGATATAAAAATTTACCCAATCCATTTGAGGGATATATATGTCCCACCCATCTAATAATGAAATCCTAAATATATGAAGCATATGTTTATAAATAATCATATCATAACACATGAAATGAAATGGGTATTATAAATATGTAACCATATAATAAACTATGACAAAATATGTTCCCCATAATGATTTTAGAATATGAATAACCCATAAACAGAAGTAGGTTTGAAAAGAATATAAACAGTGAAAGAGAAACTAGTTTCTTAAACATCATGCCATCAAAGCCTTATCTATTCGGAGAAATATGATTAATTGAGACAATGAATAATTTATACATAAAATAATGAATAAAACCAATTGATATTATCTTTTATGGGAGGTTATTTAGGAATATCATTTAAAATTATTTCATGAGGAAAATAACATTTCATCATTAAAAATTTATTATTAAAATAGAAATACTTTTTGAAAACATTTCCCATTAAAAATAGAATAGGAAAAAATAAAGATGATTTCTAAACCATAAAATGGTTTTTCAAAATCCATTTTCGTTGAATGTGGGCTTCAAAAATCATTTAAATCATTTTTTAAAATATTTTTTTTGAATACAACAAATTTGTGACCAGAGAGATATATAATAAAATTTTTCAGAAAACTATTATCTTAAGAACCATAGAGTGGAAAATTGGTACTAATACATCCGTATTACTCTAATAATGGTAGGAGAAGGAAACTCAAGAGTTTTCTTGAGATATGGATAATAAAAATTAATCAGAGGAATGATAAACATTAATAATCTTGAGTAGTGATGAGATTGTTTCAATAAACACTTAAAACATGGTATCATGAATTCATATTCAAAATATAAGAAAACGAAAATAAAAAATCTTTAAATATAATTTTAAAATCTAAATTAATTATATAACATGTAAAATGGAATTATATACACCTTGGAAGATAATTTAGGTTCATGAAAAACATGAGTCTCAAAGAAGGAAACTTGAGACAATACTGTTTTATCGATCTGGTAAATTTCGAAATATAAACCACATTTATGAATGATCGTAGAATGGATATGTGAATACAATGAAAATTATGTATGATATATATATAATAAAATATTGGGATGTACATACACCACAATAAAAGGAATGATTGGTGAACTTAGCGTGTATCTCACGGAAATAAAAAGTGATATGAAATCCCCTGACATTGTCACTTGAATCTTGTCGTATTCATTTAAAAAACCAGTATAATAAATATTAATTTATTATAAATACTTTAAATTACCATAATCTTATATCTATTACCATATATTGTATGATTATGACCTTATATTACCCATATGATAATAATACTATGTATGGTATCCATTCATGTAATATTCACTTTATTATTCTTATGTTTCTTAATTTGTTATATCTTTGGTATTAATAATTTATATCATGATTTATAGAATTTAAAGAATGATATAAATATCATGTATATACATGATATTTGATGTATAATAATCTGTATAATATATATATATATGAAATGAAATACACCATTTACAGAGACAGTTGGTTGTACTTATGCATAAATGTTATATCTATTTAATTGTATCACTAAAAGAATGATTTAAAATGACTTATATGTTTATATATATATATATATATATAATTTTTATAGTATCTTTATTATATATTATATTTCATATATAATCACTACACAAATCCTTATACATTCCATGAAGTGTATGAACGAATAATATCACTTTGGGGAGGCGGTAGTCTAAACATTCTCAAACGAAATTATCGTATTCACACACAAAGTAAAGTAAAAAGATAAGTGTTATAAAGGAAATAAAAATGGGCAAAAAAATAAGAAAAATAATATATAAAATATATAAATATAATTTCCATCATAATTACCACCATGAGTGGTGGTATGTATATTTGAACAATAATTGTTTAGTGAGGTCATAGTACGTCATACAAATAAACTATTTGTTCGTTATCCATTAGTAAGAGGTGTCTATAAGTGTAGGTTTTAACCATATAATAAAAAATACTATTATATTAATGATACATGTTTTTATAAAAAATGGGAAAAAGTGGAGGGTGGCGAAGGAAAATTAGTGAAAGGACTTGAGAGAAGACATTAAAACTTAATCGGGTAACTTCTTTTGGTTTGTGTCAAATGGCTTCCTTGAATTTCCTTCATAAAAAAGAAATGATTATAAGAGGAAGGAAAGATATATGAGAAATGTATTGGGTAGGTAGTTACTTTTTTTTGAGCTATTTGAGGATGTGACAGAGGTGGTGTCATTTTATATGAAAGAAAAAGGACTCACATGGATTTTCTGTAAGCAACTTAGGGGTAAAAATATTCTTACCTAACAAAAACCATAACAAACCAAAAGAAATAAATAATGGATATTTTATGGACGAAAAATGTTCAACTAATTGATTTTGGACAATTGTCTAGGTCACTTTTTCCTCTAAGATTACGTTTTAGTCCCTAATTAAACATAATTTGACCTTAATCACAATAATTAAATTTAACCAATTTTACCACTAAATTTGGAAAAAAATCAACATGATATTATTTGACTGCAAATATTATATTTATTAAAATAGATTATGTCAGTTTTTTTAAATTCAATTCATAGAAGAGATAATATTAATATCAATGCAAATCCCACATACGTGATGAAATAACGAATTTTTAAAGTAACAAATGATAAAAAAAATCATGTTTTTATACTTAATTTAAAAGTGAGGATTTTTATAACGTCCTAAAATTTATTAATAGATTTATTATTGTTATTATGTGGCTATAAATTAAATTTACTATATAAATTAACAAAAATTATTATATAAGTTAGAAGGATTTTTTTAACTAAAATGTTGTATTTTTCACTATTAATCAACAAATGATGATTCTCAAAATATCAAAAAAATTACCCATATTAAAGTTATTATATTCTAAATTACAATATTAGTTTTATTTTTAAAAATTTATTTATAAATGTGTCTATAAATTATTTATTATTAAAAGTGGCCATTCGAGAAAATGTCATTATTAAATATTGGACGTTACCAAAAATCATATCTTTATTTATCATTGATTTTTATTTATATAAAATAATTGAAAATATTTTTGAATTGTAATTATTACTATGAATATTACTATGTATAATGGATTAGTTATAATGATGTCATACAAATAATTATTACAATAAAATAATGTTTCATTGAAACTTCAGTGTTGCGTGTAGTGTAAGACAATTTGATGTTCCGTATAAAATATTCCAAGTCGATGTTCAATCTAATGTGTTAAAAGTTCATGTTAAATGTAATGTACACAATTTACATGATGTTTTAAAATAGTTTTATACATATTTCTTTGAAATAAATAAATTAAAATTTAATTGATTCAAAAAAATGGTCCATAAAAACTGATAGTGTTAAAAACTACATGGAGTGGTCCTTTTTCATGACCATAAAAGTAATTAACCATATCATCCTAGACAAAAAATAGTAAATTTTATAATGACAACTTCTGTACATGTTGTCAAAATTTTGTATTTCCTTATAAAGAAAGCATAGGATTCCTTGGGATACCAGCTTAGGTAGCCTCATCTCACAGACACGAGATGCCTAATATGAGATAATTTTATTAATGCCAAGATAGTATTTATAAGACCCCATACCTTCTTTTCCACATTGTGTAACCTTTATGCATGAAAAAAGATATTAAAATGTATGGCTATCTTCTATATCACAAATTTTTATGATTCTCCAAGAAATTTATATGACT
This sequence comes from Viscum album, assembly GCA_963277665.1. NCBI lineage: Eukaryota > Viridiplantae > Streptophyta > Magnoliopsida > Santalales > Viscaceae > Viscum > Viscum album. Next base: position 1,368,419,674 of record OY728138.1, on the reverse strand, counting down.
TTATTCCCACCAATATGGTATACATAGAGACACCTAGATCTAACATCTTCTTCTTTCAACAAAATGATAAAAAGTACCCTATAATTTTTAATCCCCTTTGTGTGGTGAAATAATAATTATCCATTAAATATTTATCAAAATTAGAATATCTCACATTAGATTGTGAATTTTATTTTTCTATTCCACATACGATAGATTTGTATTAGTTCACATAACAATTATCATGTTCTTAGATAAAATACATTAAATTACACTTCAAACATCATTATTGAATGATATTAATATTCATGGTTGATTTCTATTACAAGATGTTATATAATTCATTACAATGGCTATATATTGGTAGGACCATTATCCTTGTGTTGGCCACCCACCAAAACACTATTCAAGAACAAGGTGTGGATAGATTATTTCATTGATGAGATACATAGCGATGTCTGAATCCTATGTCCTAGCTTAGAAAAAATATAAAAAAGATCCCCTATCTACATATAGGTAAAAACATAAATGGAATGTTCATTTTGAGAACAAAAAGTGGCTTTATAATCAAATGTTTTGGATATGTAGTAATTCTCATATTATACATAATGTCCATGTTATAATATAATAAAATGTCTCCTCCCTATATAAACATTTGACTAGTGTAGGGAATCTACCCCAGAACAATGTGTGTCTTGTTTCAATTATTTATGAGTTACTATGAAAAACATGAATCCTATGTCTTAGACCAATCACAAATTAGAAGAAAGGTTTTTCCACTACCTACACATGGGTTAGAATGATATATGGATCATTTTCCCCTATCGTGGTTGAATTCTGTATGTAATACTCATTACATATGTTGGCATGTTCCATTTGAAAATCAAAATAAATGTATCGCAAAATATAGATCTCCATAATCCTTCATAAGACATCCATAAAATAGTTTATAATACCAGCGTAATATTTTTTGACTATGGATTAATATCCATAGTATGTATTTTCAAAAGTCATACCTAGTATGGCCTATCAACTAGAAACACCATCAACATCTGGAGAAACATCTTCTCCCTCTATGTTCCTGACAAAAATTTCTAGATAATAATTTTAAATAATTACCCTTATCTATTCCTAACATACAATTCACATATATCTATTAGTATATATATACCCATAGAATGTGTCTTATATCTTTCACTCTCCAGTCCCAAAAATGATGGAATGTTGTTGGTTAGATCTCTATGAAATGGGAAATCACTAATATTTTGGTCAAAGATAAATGACCTTAAATATCATCCCTAAATTTCTTTACAATATAATAAAAACTAAAAGGAACACATCCTAATTTCATGACATAAAACTAAATGATGCATCAACCCTCATCTAGGAAGATTCTTTCCTCATATTCTCAGTCATCCACAAATGGATACTGTAATTTATTTGTGACATGATTCAAATTAAAAAATTTCATTTAGAGATACCTTGATTCTTCATAATCGGGCGATTCATATATAGTGAAAAATTACCCTATCCTAAGTCGAGTCAGATCAGTATGGATTCATGGTTTCCAAGAACCATATATGATTTGATTACCCTATAAAAAAGATATGTAGTGAATCCTAGAACTACTATTTTAGTTAAAAACTAAAGGAGCTATTGTAGTTTTATTCCTCCAATAATAAAAAATATCCCAAACTCAATAAGTATATGCTAAATTTCTTACAAGATCTATCCTTTTTAATCTAATGGCTGAAATGAAATGCATCCTTCATGACATACAATTAAATTTTTTTAATGGGGTTTATCATCCATGGCCATTTCAAACTAAGATTCTACCTTTATTATATGAATTATTCCATTCACAAACAACCCTCTATGGTCTTTAGAAATATTGATCCTCATAACCCTCGCCCCCATGGCCATCAGTGATAGAGATATCTAATTCTTAAAGGACTCCATTAATTTACTATTCATAAAACCACCTAGTTTGAATTTTAATATGTTTCCCCAAGTCAAACCTATACACTATAGGATCATTTATCCTTAGGAAATGACTATTTAATCTATTTACATCCTAAAAACATCATGATAGAAATCTATTTTAAAAAATATTCCATTTTCATTCCCTATGTACTTATCCCAAATCATTTCATTAGATCGATAAATATCTAGATCATGAATTCAAGCATACCATTAATACCTAAATAATTTAGGAACACTCGTAAAAATTAAACCATGATACCCTCATTACTCACATAACTTTTAGTAATAGTAATTTTTCCAAGAACACCAGTTTAGTTAGTCTATCATGAAAGACTCTAAACATTAAATGGAAAGAGGTGTAATTCCCACTATGTTGGATCCCCAAAACTTGAATACTGTGTAAAATTTGAGAATTAACTCAATAGATATAAAATATGAATTATTTTTTAAAAAATTGTGAAATTTAAACTAAAAAAATTATGTTGTATAAAACTAGGAAGGTAAAAACCCTACAATGAGTGACCAAATAAAAAGTTGAGTCGCAATAACTATGTTTTCTTAATATATTACTTAGGAAAAATTTATTATGGAAGTTAAAAGACCCAAATGTTTATAGGATATACTATATGATTATATCAATAATAGAAGAAAACTCTCTAGATCCAATGACCTTGGAAAAAAATTAGAGAACCATCTCATTCGTGACATTGTAATTAAAAAATGTACACAATTATATCCAATTAAATGAGTATACATTAGTTTTAAATGATAATTATATTTTGGATAAGAAAAAAGTAACAGATGATATATAATCATTTCTTTTCCATTTAAATATAAAAATTAATAAGAGCATCCACATCTTTCAGTATTTCTATCATGTGATTCATATGTTACTCAACTTAATCACTAAGAAATTGAAGCATCACTTGAGCCTCTTCCTCAGTATTTAGAGGCCTAGTATGCTATTCTGAATTTGAATTCTCAATGAAATTAAGCTTTTTATTTTCTATAATAATGGATTCCATTCCCTACCCCAAGACCATATATATGTTTTGGTTGAGTTGGACAAGATCTCTCTTGAAAAAATTAAATATTTCCTGAATGAATATCATCATAAGAAAAATATCCTCAATATAGAATTGAGACTATTATACTTCCATGGAATTATTATTATTTTATTAAAATTAGAAACCACAATGGTTTCAAAATTTTACAAAATGTTGTGTCTTAAATTATTGATGCCACAACTCCGAGTTCCATACAATATCATTCATAGCATGATGAATCGATCAGTATAAAAATAAATTATAACCTAAATTGGTGAAAATTTTATGAATTTGGTGAAATCAAGAGGGAGTGACCCAATTAGATATCTCTATGCCAATCATGTATATGTTTAAAAATATGAATGAATGTGAATTTTAAAAATATTATTGTAATCTAAGCCCATATCTCAACTACCATCATAGGAGAAGACATACCCAAAAATCAATTCAATTATGGAAACAACCTGTATTACCCCTCCAGGGAAGTTCTTCCTCACATATCATTATCGACTAAGATAGGAAAAAGTTTCCCATTTATGATCATCCGTTGGAGCTTATGTAACTTAAACATAATTTAATTACACTCCATTATCGGGGGATAGTAATGAGTGAGTTGAAAATGAAATCAATGTAGTTGATAGTTAACACCCATTAATGAATCAGTTTCATGGATTTATTCCTCCATTGAATTACCAAAATCAAAATTATGGAGTTGGATATATTTATAGGGATAATACTCTAGATTTATTCCAAGTTTCACAACTAATGTTTTATTGGAAGCTCCCATAAAACACCATGATCTGATACTCCATTAATTATATGAATTTGATGGACATTGAGACACTTTTCTCACATCTCCAAAGTAATTTATTCCATGTAAACAACTATTTAAAAAATTTATTCATGATTAAAAATTATGAACAATGTTTTTTCACTAAAAAAGGAATTTTGTACTTATAACAACATATGTAATTCTTTAAACCCTTATAAGGATCCATGGATACTAATATGTGAAACGATATCTTCAATTTTCATAACGGAAATTCTCATTTCATGAATTAATACACCAATACCCATGGTAGCATCACACGTGGGGACATGTTATACATTAGTCTAATGGCGTAGTGGAATACCTTCCTCAAATGACCTAATACCCAAGTAAGTTTCTTCTGAGATATATACATGGTATTAATTGGTCACTGTAGGGTCATCCAATACATGATGGGTGCATAACATATCATAAAATATTAGAGTTGGTAACTATTGTATAATTTCTATAACACCCAATTTAAATTAACTATCTATTCATTTCATATGTTAATGACTTGATTAGATAATGCATAATCCCCAAAACATCTTCCATTAATAGTGAAATTTTTTATCAAATGTTTGTGCCCCATCACGAGTCTCTTCATTGACTCATGAAGGACCAACCCAATCCCCCTTGAGGGAGGAAAGTGAATTAGATCATACTAAGGAAAATCACTGTCTGGTTGGTATATCATGTCAGATATAAGACTAAAATACATTGGTATGATGTACGGTGATGTATATTCTTAGATAATGTCTTCTCCTTCTTTTGTTTCTACAATTGAGATGGTGATCATCCTATATAGTTCTTCTAAAATATAGATACTAATTTTTGTAAGGGTCCCAACGACATCTTTCATTTCATTGATCTTTGACTTATAGATAACTCCATGGGAACATGGGTATACCATTCAACTCTAATTGAGGTGCCTACAGAATTGTATCTTGGGAAGGTTGGTTCTTATGACACATCCTTCTATATGTAATAGTATCTTGTTATTTTTATTTCATATATTTTAAAAATGATTATGGATTATATGTAAAAGATTGTATTCTTACTTCACATGAATCAAAAAATTAATCAAATTTATTGTTGGATTGTTCAATCACCCCCTCAGCATCAACATGAGGTAGAATATCGGTTACCTACATTATGGATGGGACCCAATCATCAATCAAATTAATAACTTCGTTGAACCGTGAACATATTTCCCCACCATTTAAAACTTGGCCTTAGTGTCATGATCTTATGATGCTTAAATGTACCCATGATGTGGGATATGTATGTTAGCATGGATAAATACCAGTAAATATCTAATTTCATGGGTCATTATTTTCCAGTATTTATCTTCCATAGCCACACATAATTAAATTCGTATGTGTCATGTTGTGTGGAAGACATACTACCATTTGACATTAATGAACTTTCTGGCCCATGTACTCTTAGTGGAGGATAGTTTGATGAAACTCGTGTCTTCTATCTATGATGATGACCAGAACACAACAACTCCAAATATGTGATCTTTTCAGCTCTATCATACTTATTAGGTAGTATGCGAGATCATTTAGATGATTTTGGAGTTTTAGTGTCATCAAACCTTGGATATACTTTCTTACCTCACTTAAACCATCTTGAAATCATTGTGGCCTCTATTATGGGGACACTTGTTATAAACTCTACATGAAGGTAGAAATAAATATATTCATTTGTATTATTAATGTTTAACATAGTCTATATAGTTAGAATATGTAGCTTAATCGAATGTTTGGATACCTTCATGTCCCGTAGGACCCATAATTTTTTTTACACCACACCGTGTTTATAAAAAAAATATTTTTTGTGTCTCGGGGGATTTAGATCTTAAAAACACATGAACTAGTAGGAAAATTATTACGGTGAATATTATTCCCATTTGAACTCATTTTCAACAAGTGATTAAAACATGTTATCTCTGAATAGAATCTAATAGTACCTCATGTCATCATCACTTTAACTATTTTTAACGAACTTTGGGGATGGATGATCACTATATGTGAATAATTTAGACTCTCCTAATTGGATCAAATTCATTAAATAATTTCCATACATAATATATGAGTGGATAATTACATAAAGGACCTGAATTATTGAAAAAAACATACTTTAGGGAAATCAAATCCACTAAACATGGAATATTAATTAAATTTTCCCATAATAAACCCACATGTCATTTGAAATAGACATAAAATTCAGTATGTAGCCTTCACTATATATACTAGGAATAGGCATCGATAATTTTATTCTCAAAATAGGGGAAGCTGGACCCTTGTGATTCACTTTTACAAATTTACAACCCTAAAAAACATACCTATCATCAAAACTCTATTTGATTCATGGTCAGATTGAAGGTACGTTCTTAACCACATCTCAAGGGTGTCTATGAGGTTGGTACTCAATGGGATCTTAGATATTATTGTGTAGAACCAATGGTCAAATGTTCCTCGGTTCAACATAGCTAAAAATTTTCTAGGAATGACATGATTCTCCAATTAATGACAAAATAGGGGGAATTCGACACTATGACCCTATCCTTTTCTATTTATGAAGGCCTTTAGTCAAGTTTCTATATGAAAATTACGCATTCAGTGCATGTCCCTCTTTAATAACCTTTGGTATAATTTTAAAATATCATCTTACAAATCAAGAGTCCGTTCATTTTAATCCCATATTTCTTTCAATGGGAAAAATCTCCACAAAAATCTCCCAGATTAAGTGCTCATGATATCTTATATAAATTCCAAAACCTAATTCTAACTTTATCATGTGTCAGATGGATGTTAATTTTATGAAGGTTCTATTTCATTATGAGCTAAGAGATGGTATCCATATTCTTATACACATATGTTTGGGCCGCCCGAAAACATCATCAATCATTACTTCTTATTGTTTGGATCTAAATTATATGCATGTTTTGAGAATCCATTATGACCACAACAATTCTGGTATGAACCCTCCCCCCATCTCTAGGAAAAAATTCCAAATCCACCATCCATCCTTTTGATTGATATATCTTTTAAGCATTTATGGTTGACTGGTAGCAGTGAGGTTTTGATTATGGGACGCGAGTGTTGAGATCTTGGGCACATAAAGATTAATGCATGATTTAGGAGGAGGGTAATATTCCCTCATTGATAAAATTTCCTCTTAAAGAGATATTATAAGTGATATTGTCATTGTACTTTAGAAACCATGGATCTTATAAATTGAATTGTTGATTTAAGATGAATGAATATTTTAAAATACCATGGAGAGAAATCCTCAAAAAACACATACTGGGTACTCATGTTAATTTTAATCTGGTAGTATAATTTTTTCTAAAGTGTGGAGTTACACATATCATAATAATCTAGCATAAAAGTATTGATAATTACCTTAATAAGTGAATAAACATGTTCATCATAGATCCTTGGAGTTTCCGTTCTAAATATAATGTGGATGCATGATGATTTTCATTGGAATCTAGTAATTGGTGTATATTTTTCTTTAAAGAGATAATATTTAACAAAGGAGTGGCCTCATGTATGGTAATCACTCATGTAGAAACACACAGGTCAGTTGTCCAAGTGGACACAAACATTTTAGTTACTTTTGTGTCCTCACATAAGTCACTCAATCAAATTGAATCACATAGGTCACTCACTCCTGTGGCGTCACACAAGTCACATGATCAAGGTTATAGAATACATACCCAAGGTATGTGAGAGTAAATGGATGAAAGAGACACATGAGATAGATACATGGAATAGTAGTGAGACCAGAGAAAGTATGTGGTGTTAACAAAAAGAATAATTATTTGGACTAATGACATTTTTTTAGATTCCCAGTAACATATTAATATTTTTCCTTGGATGACTACACATATTACTTATGTGGATGACGTACAAAATGTATATTAGTTCTCAAAATTCCATCTATCCCTCTCACACAATAATTAAATATGTTAAATTAGAACATGAGGGTACATGATGACAATAAAATTAGTCAGTGAAATATTAATCATCATCAATTTTCCACATTAACTTGGTATTAGATACTCTATAATAGATCAGAAACAATCCAGTGGGGGGGTATTTTTGGCACACCATTATTATATATCATTGAATAATTTAGATGAAAATACCTCAATTAGTATAGTAGAAAGAGGATTCAAAGAACTCACCATGTTTAACTTATGTGGAACTCACCTACAACAAAAAATCTTATACATGCCCCACTTAACCATCCCAGGTAGAGAAGATAATACCAATGTGAGGGTCTTTCATGAGACACCTCTGTGATGGAATTTCATGGATGGTATCATTCACCCAAGGTTCCATGATTCTATTTTAAATAAAACCCTTGGGATTATCATTTCAAATGAATGGAAAATTAAGAGACCACTTCAAACTATAATATCTCATCCCTCTGACCTAAATCCTTCAAAAAATCATGTATTTTCCAAATCCTATAAAAGAATATGGAATTAGTAAGGATAAATTGATTGAGGTCCACAAAATCTAGAATACCATGAGCATTGAGAAGAATCATCTCCCTTATTAAAACAATACATGGGGGAGGGCTCTTCCATTCCTGAAAACATGAGAGATAGTCATCCAAGGACTCCCAAGGAAACCCTTGGATCCTAAATTAATGCCATTCACAAGTGTTGTTACCCAGGATTTCTATCTCCCAAAGGGAATCTACATCTCTCTTATATCCACTATCTATAAAGAACTGTCAGTACTACTAGTTCAACCCTGTGAAAATAACTTCTAGCTTACCTAGTTCCACCATATATGAGACCCTCAATCTCATCTCGCTCCACCCCATGTGAGACCCTATCCATATAACCCAATCCTCAACTCAGAAATCCAATATTTTTATCTATTATATTCCACCAATGGTGGATAACCCTTTTACATGGATCCATTGATCTAGTGAAACCACAAAAGACCTCCCCCAAATCCTCTAGATATAAAGGATTATAGTGTAGCGTACACCTATGTATCCTCTAAATTATAAATTCTTACGATAATGAAGGTCCCATATCGATCCTACATAATAGATTAGATCTTCCAAATGTTCTCATTTATACATTCCTATGATAACATGTATCAAAATCATAGTGATGTTAACATATGGGTTCCCAAACTAGACTGTGATGTTTGTTTTTTTAAATGTGATAACAATCGGTTTGTATCTCTATAGGTATAGAATTACCAACCCTTGATATTTGAAAATGAGAGTGGATAAGATTATACTTAATCCCAACATATCATCCTAACAACCCCTCTATAACTTCATCCTAATTTACCATCAAATGGGGAGAAAATTAAAACTTATGGAATATCACATGGAGTATAACCTTAGTATTATTTATTTGGAATTACCTCACCTTCAATATTGTCTACCTCATATACCATTGGATCAAGGAGATTGTGGGGATTGTTGGATCATGTGCTTCCCGTTTTTTCTCACACAAATAACGACTCACATGGGGTTGGGGGTTCATGGTGATTATTATATTATCATAATAAAATACCCAATTTCGCTACCTAATCATCAAATGCCCACAATTTTTTTTAAGAATCCTCTCAAAGGGTAATATTCCCTATGAGTCAAACAATAAAAGGGTTATATTCCAAGTAAATCAACCTTGTGATCCTTTTTAGGTGTTATTATCAATACTTATAAAACTATGTGGTTGTTAATTTTATTCCAAAAAATATAAATTTTAATAATCTATGTGGTTTTAATCAACCACCAAAAAAACAACATATTACTCTTTAGTACATATTCCTTGTAAGATAATATTCAAACAAGAGGTCCATACATCATTTGGGTCCAAAGGGACAGTTTGGAACAACTCCCATACCATCATAATATAGGAACCTTTAACCAATATATCCTTGAAATATTACGTTAAATAGTATTTTATGGTCCTTATCGCATTACCAAAAAATCCATTATGCGTCCCTTTATGTGGTACCAAACTATATGGGTTCAGGTTCCATCCCGAAGGGGAGATAGGAATCATTTTTTGTGGTCCGGATCCCAACATCAAAACAAATCCCTTCTTTGTGAAGGATTATACATTCTAGAGTTCCCCATAATGTGTATTAAAACATGAATCATGATAATAGACAAAATATAAATCTATAAAAAATATAAAAATATTTCTACAATTGGATAACCTTAGATACACACCAATATATACATCAATGAAGTACCAAAAATAGATAAAGATACTTCTAAATCCAATACATGATATCAATCAATTGTTTATAAAATGGTCAATCATTTCATATTTGGTATTTTATAAAGTATTCATGAATATTTACTAAATCAATAAGTGAGTCTCCTAATAGGAAATAATTTCATATCAAAAGGTTTGATGATCTAGACCTCCCATCCTCTCGACTAACATGTGTCCCTATGTTTTGTTAGGACCATATTATGATAATTACCTGTCTTTGGAATCTATGTTTGTGACGAATCACGAAAAATGTAAACTTTCATTAATTATAATTCAAGAAATTACTTATTGGAAAACTCCTTGAGAGTAAAGTTAAATAAAAACGGTATTCATGCTGTGAATGGCCAAGCCACAACCACTAGAAAATTCTATTCAAACCTCAATTGATTTCTTAAGAAAAAAAAATATTATCCCATGAAAAAAAATATTTACATTTTTGAGAAATATTTTCATGTTTATTATTCCTCATTTTATTATTTATCATTTTTTATTTAATTTATTCATCCATTAAGTTCACATAATTCATTTTCTAGATATTAATTTCATATTTAGAAAATGAATTTAGTAGGTTAAATGTGGTAAAAGTTGTCATTGTTCTATCATATTCATAACAATAATAATGAAATAATTTTAATTTTTATGTATTAATTATTATTGGAAAACATACCTTAATATATGGTTATAAAAAATGAAATATTTTATAGTCGTGGAGACAGTAGGTTGTATATACACTTCAGTAACATTTCTACTTGTCATGGATCGTGATGCAAAGAAGGTAATTGATATTTTATATTTTTAGAATAATTATTATATCATAAATACAATTCAAATTCATTAAATATACATATTTATTTACACAATCCATTTTATAGAGTAATAAAAATGAATCACATAGCTTTATGGGGGTGGTAAAACAAATATACGCACTACAGATTTTTTGAGTTACATTCAATGGAATGGAATGTAAAATATAAATTAATAAATTATTATAATAATAAATATATATTATTATTACATATTTAAATTATATAAATCCTCATAATTGTTCATTATAGGAGATTATAGAAAACATACTATATCGATTCACCATGCGGTATTCTATCGTACACATGAATTATAAGCCCCCAACCATAAACATTACATAATCTTTAGTTAATTTAGTAATACTCATTGTGGATATTTTCATGTTTATAGCTTTATAGAATTAGGACATAACATATACATAAGAACATGAATATTACATGGAGACACTTTCACTCAATATCCATTTTTTATAAAATAAAAACTCTTGAAAAAAGTGTCATTTCTAGTTCCATGTTTTTTGATAGCATGACTTTTCCTTTATCTTATACATGACCCTATTCATCTTAATGTATAGTGAAAAACATTTCACAAACATGGTATGAGCATAAAAAGATCAATAAGGGATAAACAAAGAAAGAAAACTGTTAGATTTTTAAAACAACACGTAATCCATGCATACATTATCATAAGTAATAATTTTCACCTTTATGTGGTATTAAATACTCTTTAAATAATAAAAGATCATTTAATACCCTTTTGTAACCAAAATATTACTGGAATAATTATAGAAATCGAACATAACATATAAATGTAAAATGGGGAAAGGAATACTTAAATAGAATAACCATACAGTCGACTTAGACACATATCACTAAATGGAATAATCATACGATCAAATTCCATACCCAATGCATTAGAGGTTATAACGTAAACACCCATCCAGTTTTATCATGACACCACACATCATTTGGTTAATCACATAACCACCGATCAAATGTCCAAGTAAAATTATAAAATCATAACACATAAAATATTGAAAATATAAATATTTCACTAATAACATTACATTTGAAATCACAATAAATAATTTCAAGATATTGAAATAATAAGTCCATTTTAAAAACCATTTTCAATACCAAAAATCACAAAAATATAATAAGGCGTTTCCTTCTCATTTTGAAAAACAATAAGGCTTTTAGTGGAAGAAAAATAATTATTACAGCGGCAGAGATGTCATTATCACTGTATATGTTAATTTTTTTTTCGTTTAAAAAAAGATTCATAGAAAAAAATACCCTTTGAATGAAATTAAAATTATAAAAGTTTTATTATACATTTTTTAGAATAAGGAGGTGTATATTATCAATACATGCCTCAATAAAAGTAGATTGAGATGAAGTCCCTTACCTTGTGTCCAGCAAGACTTGATCATTATTTAATTTCCTAATTAATAAACATAAGTTAATTTATGCTTTATTAAGAACCTTTTTCAAATTTATTATTCATTTTTTGTCACATAATTTATTTCTATAAGAATTAGTTAATTATTTGAGTTCACCACGGCCATTTTGTCGATGTTCAGAACTTGAGTCAAAAATGACCATGTTATAATTTCAAATTTTCCATGTGGTCAAAAGGATGTTATCTATAGAATGATATTAATGATTTAGATAACATATATATCATATATATCTAGTGGATATGTATTTATAAAATTCCATATCATTTGGAGTTAATAAATAAATACACCATTCATGGAGACGGTAAGTCGTACATACACATGAACACTACATTCATTTCTATTTTATATTTTATGAAATGAAAACATAATAATAAATAGGTATATTATAATTGAAGTATAATATCAATGTTATATGTGTTACATAAGTTCATTAATTACATCTTTTATACATTCCATGTTTGGTATGACCGAGTCATATCAAATTGAGGGGGTCGTAGTCCGCATTTCTTCAAATGAAATTATCGTATATATACAACATAAAAAGAATAAAGATCTGTTATAAAAGAGAATTTCATAAGAATAGAGATAAAATAAATATCATAAGTATGTAGTATAATTATATTTCCATCATAATGGCCACCGTGAGTGTAACGTCCCCAACCGGATACCACTAACTCGGGCTCCGAGATAGTTCACCACAAGGCCTCAAGAACATTTCCCCAAATGCCAGAGGCTGTAGACTAGTAGCGAGGGACATGGGTGTGATAGTGGGGAAACAATTCCCTCATGGGAAGAGTACACAACGGATGTAATAAACATGCAATAGCAGAAGTAGAAAATAACAAACAATAATAAACAGCAGAAGACTAAATCATCAAACTGGAGAAAATATGTATATGTATGGAATGATGCAAGATACATATCTAAGAAAGCAGCCAAACAAGTCACAATGCTGAAAAACACCACAGTACAGAAACAAGTACAAATGAAATGTAAACAGCTCATCAGCATCGGAAGACAAAGCGAGGTCTCCTGCTCTCCAACTCCATGAAATCATGTACCCGAAGTCGAAGGTGATTTCCCTTATCTATACCTGCAACAACATAGTCTGTTTGGGCCCAGAAGCATGAACCAAACAGGGTGTGAGACTAAATCCCAGTAAGAATTCACCCAAATATGTGTTCCTAACAGTAAGGAATTATATGGCAGGTAAAAGTACAATAAGCAGTAAACAGCAACATCAAGGTAGTAGGCAGTAAACAGTAAGCAGTAAAGTAGGATTATACACAATAGTAATGAATCTACAACCAACAATAGCATTGAAGAAAATAGCTTACAAGAAGAAAAGCATCTGAGAAGTACTTTTAGCCACCCCCTCTGGTCCTATCCAAGAATTACCACAACCCTATGGGTATTTCACTTAGCCTAACCCCTCTGGTTTGGTCAAACGAATTTATGAGACTCTATGGGGAAGCACACTCAGTCAATTCCCCATATAGTCTAGGGTAGTCAGCGACTCTCTGAGGAAGATCACACAGTCTGACCCTCTTATCCCCAAGGTGTAGAGACTCTCTGAGGAATCTATCGCAGTCTGTTCCTCCTATAGCCTCAGGTATACCACAGACTCTATGAGGAAGCTCACTTGGTCAATTCCTCCACTAGCTTGGGAAGGTTCTTAAAGAGAAAACGAATTAGGAAAGACTCTTTGAGGAAGCTTACTCATTCTACCCTCCTGTAGTGTATAATAATCCAAGACTCTCTGGGAGCTCACTCGGTCCATCCCCTATAGTCTAATGTCCAAGACTCTCTATGGAAGCTCTCTCGGTCTACCCTCCTGTAGTCAATAATGTCTAAGACTCATTGGGAAGCTCTCTCGGTCTATCACTTATAGTCAATAGCACCGGGTTCTCTCATTCCCGTGCTGGATAGTCCATAATAATTCCATAAGGCCATAGTACACCTACAGAGATACATGGCTAACCAAAGTACCCCTATAGAGCTACTTGGCTAGCAGTTTACAGGGCAACAACCATGTTATACAAAAACACTCCATCATATAGACAGAAGGCATGGAAACAGGTGTAACAGCCAAAGGAAAACGAAACCTGAAAGTCATAAATATAAAAAAGCATGGGAAAAACATCCATGAACAACAAAATATCCTCTAACATGATTAATTTACCTCTACACTAGCATACAAGCAGGGCAGGAAAACAACAAGGGAAAAAAGGTAAACACACAATACCCCGTTCACAGGTATTGGTGGAATTTGCACATAAAACTCAAGGAATTTGAATGGTAAGGCACAAACCACCTACCTTGATCCTATGATATGGATATACTTGAACCACAATGATTGATTCTCCCTTGAACGTCATAGATTTGAGAAAACAACCAAAACGCTCAAACCACAATAACATGAGAAAGAGGAAGAATCATGTAAGGAAACTCCATAAGAATAAATAACTCACTGCTTCGGTTCCGACACAATTGACAACGATCGAAATGGACAATAGATGGAGGCTCAAGAATCTGGAGATGTTTCAGGGCCATACGACATCTCTTGTTCGAACCAGACCTAGAAGAAGATGTTTATTGCAATCGGGCATGACCCTGGTCTGATTAATGAAAAAGAGAAAGTACACGACGTGTACTTTTAGGGTACACGGCAGGTACTAGGTCTTTTCGTACTCCGCCAAAATCGGCCTCCACATCACCCCTACACCCCATGTGTGTGGCCTGGAAATGGCCAGTACACGGCTTCGAGCGGAAAAAGAGTACCCGGTGTGTACTCAGAAAGTAAACGATCGTACATCATCCTCCCTCTACCAAGTCTCGTACTATACTCGCCCATGCTTCTAAAACACCCGTACTAAAGGAACAGACCGCCCATGGATAACCTTCATACTGTGATCGACAATCCGTTTAGGATGCTCCTCAAACGATGCATCCTCTTCGAGCTCAACTTCCTTATGATGAAAGACATGAGATGGGTCTGAAAAGTAACATCGGAGCTGAGAGATGTGAAAGAAGTCGTGCATGGCCCGATACCTCTGAGGTAGTTGCAACCGATAGGAACCCGCCCGAACTCTCAACAAAACCTAGAATGGCCCGACGTACCTCAGTGAAAGCTTACCCTATACTTGAATCCTCTTGTGTCCCATCCTCGGTGAGACACGCAGGAAAACCTGATCCCCAACCTCGAACTCCAAAGGACGTCTCTGCTGATCAGCATTCGATATCTGTCGAGACTGTGCTGTAGCCATCCTCTTCCAAATCAACTCAATCTGCCCAGAGGTCTCCTGAATTAGATGAGCTCCCAGCAAATCTGCGTCTCCTACCTCCAGCCAGCATAAGGGTGATCGGCATGGCCTACCGTACAGAGCCTCGTATGTTGCCATCTGAATGGTCGCCTGAATGTTTTTGTTGTAGGAGAACCCCAAAATAGGTATATGCTTCCCCCATGAAACTACTAAAGTGTAGAATGCATTCTCGGAGTATACCCTTAGGCACCTAGATTGTGCGCTCGGACTGGCCATCTGTGAGGGGATAGTATGTGGTACTCAAAAGTACCCGTGTATACAAAGCCTATTGAAGTCCCTGCTAGAACCAAGATGAAATGTGAGCAACCTTGACTGAAACAATGGAGTGTGGAACTCCATGTAGACGTACAATCTCCCGGATGTACAACCGTCCCAAATCATTGACACTGATGGTCTCTTAGATCAGTAAGAAGTGTGTGACCTTCGTTAGTCTGTCGACGACAACCCAATCATCATCGTTCCTCTGAGGTAACCTCGGCTACCTAATCACAAAGTCCATCACGGCATCATTCCACTTCCACTCGGGAATGGGTAATTTCTCTAAAAGCCTTGCTGGTCGCTAATTCTATGCTTTCACCTACTAACAATTAGAACATATCATGAATAAACTAGCAACATCTTTCTTCATACATGGACACCAGTATTGGAAATGTAGATCACAATATATCTTGGTGATGCCAGGATGAAAATACCAAATTGAGGAATGAAAATGACATATCAGCTCCTCGCGTATGTCTACTGGCACCCATACGTGTCCCTGGAAACGCAAGATATCTTCCTCTCCCACTAACCATTCAGGAAGAGGGTCCCCTCCTAACACACTCTCCCGCAGGACTAAGGCCTTTGAATATGATAGTTACCATATCCTTACCTGATCAAGAAGTGTAAAGGTAATAGCTACAGAAGATAGGACAGTCTGTCCCTGCCTGTCGTGCACATCCAAGTGCATCTCCGAGAATAGAGCCATAAGCTTCCACTCACTACTGGCCTCTTGAACTACCTGAATCTGTGTTCTTCTTCTCAACGCATCTG
This sequence comes from Viscum album, assembly GCA_963277665.1. Taxonomy (NCBI): domain Eukaryota; kingdom Viridiplantae; phylum Streptophyta; class Magnoliopsida; order Santalales; family Viscaceae; genus Viscum; species Viscum album. The sequence continues at coordinate 1,368,402,960 of OY728138.1, read as the reverse complement.
CTACTGCATTGCACTTTCCCGACGTATAGGATAGCTCGAGGTCAAAGGACTGAAGATACTCAACCCACCTACACTGTCTTAGATTTAGAACACACTGAGTGAAGATATACTTGAGACTCTTGTGGTCGGTGAAAACCACAAAGTGCTCTCCCAGAAGGAAGTGTCTCCAACATCATAAGGCATGAACAACAACTGCCAACTCCAGATCGTGCGTAGGGTAATTTCTCTCGTGTGGCCTCAATTACTGAGACCCATATGCAATGACTCCATCTCCCTGCATAAGCACAACTCCCAACACGATACCTAAAGAATCACATTAAACATTGTATCCCTTTACCAGCTATGTCAAGACTAGTATTAGTGCTGACATCAACCTCCCATTCAGCTCCTGAAAGGATGACTCACAAGAATCTAACCATAAAAACTTCACCCCATTCTTGTTCAGACCTTTCAATGGTGCTTCTAGGCGCGAGAAGTCCTAAATAAAGCCTATGTAGTATCCCACCAGCCCTAGGAACCTTCGTACCTCAAATACGTTCTTCATATGCTCCCAAGAAACTAAAGATCTCACATTCTATAGGTCCATAGATACTCCAGCCTCTGAGATGACGTGACCCAAGAAGTGAATCTGACCCATCCAAAAGTGGCACTTCGAGAGTTTAGCATACAACTGATGCTCCCCCAGTGTACTCAGAACGATCTCAAGATGGGTATCATGGTCATGTCGAGTACAATATTACACAAATATATTGTCCCAAAAGACCATGACGAAGGAGTCCAAATAAGGATGGAACACTCAGTTCATCAGTTCCATAAAAACTGTTGGTGCGTTCGTGAGACCGAACGGCATGACTGTATACTCGTATAGACCATACCTGCTTCTGAAGTCTGTTAGAGGTATATCTAACGGTCTAACGTGCAATTGATTATAACCGGACCTCAAGTCAGTCTTCAAGAACACCTGAGCTCCTCAAAGCTGATCAAAGAGGTCATAAATCCTCGGAAGGGGATATCGGTTCTTGACTGTCAACTAGTTCATCTTCCTATTATCCACACAAAGTCGAAGGGTACCGTCTGACATCTTCGCCAAAAGGATAGTTGAACCCCAAGGAGAAGTACTGGGTCAGATGAAACCCTTTTCCTGCAACTCCTCCAACTGCTTCTTGAGCTCTTGAAATTCATGTGTATCAATCTTATATGGAGGAATGGACACCGGAGCAGCTCCTGGACCGAGCTCAATTGATAAGTCTACCTCACGCTTTGGAGGAAAACCTGAAAAGTCCTCTGGAAAGACATTCCTGAAACGATCCACTACTGGGGGAAAGTCTAACTGTGTAGTCCCCTGGTCATCCATATAAAGACTAGAAATCTGGGCTGTAACTCCTCCTAGCCCATGATGCTCTGGTCCAGCTCTACCTGCCTAGATATCCCACTTGCCTCAATGAAGAAAATATCCACCCTCTGGTGATAAGAAACTTACCATGCGGCGATAGGAATCGACGACTGTTTAGAAATGAACCAACCAGTCCATTCTGAGAATGATGTCATAGCCCAACATCTCTAGGACATAGAGGTCCCTTAAAAAGTGACACACTGCAACCTCAAGAGGGAACTCTATGCAATGAAATACGCTAGATGTCCTCATTCACAACAGTGTGTCAAGAGTCAACAACTCGGTAGACGAAAAGATACAAATACCAAGGCTCTCCACAACCGCAATAGAGAAAAAGATACAGGATGCACCAGTATCATGAAGAGAAGAAGATAAAAATGAGGCTACTAAGATTGTACCTCGAACTGTAGAAGGGTCGGGATCCTGCTCATGATAGGAGTTCTTCATGACGAAAGACTGGCCTGCACCACAGCCCTGCGCCCCTGGTTGACCACTATGAGTTGATCCACTCTACTGTCGATGATGACCTGGTGACTGACCACCAGGACCGCGACCTCCACCATGGCCCGAACGGCTTGAAGAACTCTAGTTCTTAGACCAGTGGGAAACTGGCTAAGCATTTCCAGAACGCAGGGTCATAGAGGTACCCCTACCACTAGCTGAAGGTGAGAAGATCTGATAAAAGCACTGAAGATGGCCCTTTTTGCCACAAGATCAGCACTCCATTAGATCTCTCTGGCATTTAGGCCTAGTATGCCCACTCCTACCACACTGGTATCATACAAACTGGATGCCAGAAGACACACCCCACAAACCCTGATCTCCTCGAGAAGACACTATGTAATGCTTCCTACTGTCTGTAGGAGGAACACCAGCTCTGGATGACAAACCGCCCTAGCTCACAGCTCTAGAATCCCTCATATTGCGCTCAGTAATCAGTTCCTGGTTGACAATAGAAGATATCAAAGTCATCTGGATGATATTCACATGGAAACAGATCTCTTTCCTGAGACAGTACTCAAACTTCCTAGCAAAGAACAATTCATCACCTGCTGGGATCGGCGTGAATCGCTGCAGCTCAGTAAAATAGGACGAGTACTCCACGACAGAAAGAGTACCCTAATGCAGGCTCATAAACTCCCAGGCTCGATTGGCCCTTCAGGGTCTCCAGATAAAAGTAGTCATAGAAAGTACGTCGAAACTCATCTCATGAAATACCTTGTTGGTGCCATGACTATTAGATCACCTCCCACCACATATTGGCAGTGTCCCGGAGCATATAAGTATCCATATTTACCCTTTTCTCTGGATTTATATATTCGTACTCAAAGATAGTAAGGGATTCCTCAAACCACGACTCTGCATCTGCTAGACGTCCATCCCCTGAGAAATTAAGAGGATGCTGCTACTGAAAAACCCTCATCAACTCTTCCATCGACGGGGCAGGAGGCGACGCTCCCTGAAAAGTTTGCAACATCCTCAGGAATTCCTCCTTGAACTGTGTATCGGTGCCTGTGACGGGTATAACTGCTGGTGCCAAGGCTGGAACAGCAGGAGGATCTGCAGGATGATCAACAGGAGGTCCCTGATTGGCCATATCCGGTGTCTGATCACCATCTGGCATCTGACGTACAACTGGAGGAAGTCTCGGAGGCATAGCTCTGAAATATCAAAATCACACCTTAGATCAGAATTAATAAGGACTGAAAATACAGGAGAACAAAATGGGAATAGGGGGAAGAAACATTAATGTTTTTTGAAAAATGACTACATGGTGTATATAAAAGCTACACGACATGTCCGTTAAATCCATTAAAAGGGGCATGTACCCCTGCCCAACAAGTCGTGTAACACCCCAAACTACATGGCGTGTTGTCCCTACACACGATGTGTACTTGAACTCTAAACCGCTGCCCATGTCTCCTTACACGGCTAACCCACACGATCCAAACTAACCCCAGACTACACAGCGTGTTCCCTAGGGACCCGACGTATACTAGCCATGGTCTCGATGGACTGTGTTTTTAGTTACATGACTGTCTAAACGGTTGAACGTTACACGGAGTGTTCGGAACAAACACGATGTGTATAAGAGAAGTTAACAGCGACCCGTGTTGTTCACGACACGGCCTGGTACCTAGGACAAGACTACACGGCGTGTTCTATACCCACGTGGCATGTATAAAAGAAGGTGACACAGACCCATGTTGTTCGTGACACGGTCGGGTACCTGAACAAATCTACACGGAGTGCTCCTCACCAAAACGGCACATTCTACTCAAGCTTCCCCATCCCGTGTTGTTAGTGACACGACTGGGCACACGGCTCGAAACTACATGGCGTGTACCTACCGTACACGGTGTGTTCCTGAAGGCATTTCTACAACAGTGTGATCCTACTCACACGGTCAGTGACAGAGTCTAAAAACTACACGACATGTAGTCAAAAAGTACACGCCGTGTATTTTGGGTTTTTCTGGGCAGTAGCTCAGAACTACATAGATGTCCAGAAAACATAGTAAACAAGGTAAAGTGGTGAAAAATATTGATTTTTGAGGGCCCACACACCCTACGAATGAAAGAATGGGATATCCTACAGTCATAGATAAGAGAAGACATGATCATGATCCACCAATTTCTGATTCAAGAGAGCCCATAAACCCTCAAGAATCAAAATTTGGAATTTATTTTAAGCAAATTACAGTACAAAAAATCATCTAAAAAAGCAACATAGATTCTATAAAGCATCTATCACAACAGCATGCATAATCTACACAAAGTGTATCACAACAGCATGAAATTGCTATTGCACCCTAGATACCATGGAAATAAAGGATGACATGTGATCTCTACAGGTGCATATATGATGCATGATATGGCATACCCTCATCTCATCGGGTTGTGACCGAAATAGAACCACACTAGTCAAAAAAATAACACACAAAGCACGTGAATCACTCTTTGTGAAATCATATCAACCGTAAAATATCCAAACCAGAAAAAAAAATAAAAGAGGTAGTATGGCTTTTCCCTATACATGGGTTAGCTACTCCCAATCATAGATTAATACCAAGTACCTAATGTATCCTATCCCTGGATAAAGTCCCCAAACAGTAAATCAAGAGAAAATAATTCCTCTGACACCACTTTGTAACGTCCTGACCCAGATACCACTAACCGGGGCTCCGATCCGGTTCACCACTAGGCCTAGAGTGAATTTCCGCAAATGCTAGAGGCTACCGAATTGCAGTGAGGGACTTGGGTGTGATAGTGGGAAACTATGCCCTCATGGTCAGAGTACACAACGGAAGTAATAAACATGAAATAACAGAAGTAGTTAATAACCAACAATAATAAATAGTGGAAGACTGAATCATCAAATTAGAGAAAATATGTATATTTATGGAATGATGCAAGATACATATCTAGGAAAGTATAAAAACAAGTCACAGTTCTGAAAAACACCACAGAACCAAAACCAGTACAAAAGAAAAGTAAATAGCTCCTTAGCATCGCAAGGCAAAGCTTGGTCCCTTACTCTCCTGCTCCAAGAAATCATGTACCAGAAGCCGAAGGGCGCTTTCCCTTGTCTATAACTGCAAAAACATAGTATTTTGGGCCCAAAAACATTACCCAAACAGGGTGTGAAACTTAATCCCAGAAGGAATTCACCCGATGATCTGTGCCTTACAGTTAGTGAGTATATGGAAGTTAAACGTACAATAACCAGTAAACAGCAATAGAAAAGTAGTAGGCAGTAAACAGTAAGCAGTAAAGTAGGATGATACACAATAGTAATCAATCCATAACCAACAACTGTAGTGAACCAAATATATAACTAGCAGAAAACCCTCTGGGAAGTACTCGCGGCCACCCCCTCTGGTCCTATCCAAGATGTACCACAACTATCTGGGCAGGGCACTCAGCCGAACCCCTCTTGTTCGGTTATACAAATTTATGAGACTCTATGGGGATGAACACTCAATAAATTCCCCTTATAGTCTAGGGTAGTCAGGGACTCACTGAGGAAGATCAAGTGGTATAAATTTCTTAGACCCATGGTATAGAGACTCTCTAAGGAAGCTATCTCTGTCAATTCCTCTTATAGCCTCAGGTATACCACAAACTCTCTGAGAAAGCTCACTCGGTAAATTCATTCTCTAACCTGGGAAGGTTCTTAAAGAGAAAGAAAACAAGGTAAGACTCTCTGAGGAAGAGCACTCAGTCTAGCCTCATGTAGTCTATAATAATCCAAGACTCTCTGGGAGCTCACTCGGTCCATCCCCTATAGTCTAATGTCCATGACACTCGGAGGAAGCTCTCTTGGTCTGCCCTCTTATAGTATATAATGTCTAAGACTCATTAGGAAGCTCACTCGGTATATCCCTTATAGTTTATAGCACCAGGTTCTCTTAGTCTCATGCCGGGCAGTGCAGAATAATGCTATAAGGCCAAAGTACACCTATAGAGCCACTTGGATAAATATAGTACACCTATAGTGCTACTTGGCTAACAGTCTACAGGGAAACAAGCATGTTATACAAATAAAATCCATCATATAGACACAAGGCATGGAAACAGGTGTAACAGCCAAAGGAAAATGAAACCCTATGGTCGTAAACAGAACAAAGCATTGGAAAAAAATCTGAGAACAACAAAATATTCTCTAACATGATTAATTTTACTCTATAAAATCATACAATCAAGGCAGGAAAACAATAAGGGAAAAAATGTAAAAACACAAAACCCCGTTCATGTGTATTGGTGGAATTTTCACATAAAACTCATGACATTGAACGGTAAGGCACAATCCACCTACCTCAATCCTAGGAGATCAATATTCTTGAACCATGATGACTGATTATTCCTTGAAGGTCGTAGATCTGCGAAAACGTCCAAAATGCTCAAACCACGATATCTTGAGAAAGAGGAAGAATCATGGAAGGAAACTCAAGAAGAAGGAAGAAATCACAATTGTGGTTCCAACGCAATCGACGGCGATCAAAACGGCCAACAGATGGAGGCTCAAGAATCCTGAGAAGTTTTTCGGCCGTACGATGTCTCTGATCGAACCAGACCTAGAAGAAGAAGTTTGTGGCGATCAGGAATGACCCCGGTTTGATTAATGAAAAAATGAAAGTACACGTTGTGTACTTTTAGAGTATATGATGTGTACTAGGTCTTTCCTTATTCCACCAAAATCGTCATACACATCACCCCTACACACAGTGTGTGTGTCCCGAACATGACCAGTACATGGTTTCGAGCAGAAAAAGAGTACACAACATGTACTCAGAAAGTACACGACGTGTACTTCAAAAATTTACAGAAACGTTATTTTTCTCAAAAACTCTAGAAAAAGGAAATTATACCTGAAACGAAGTTCCAGGTTCTTACAAGGAGATGTGGTATGGAAAAATTAGACAATCATCATTTTTTGAGGCAATAGTTCTCCATCCAGAGAAACAGTATATTCTATACCAATTAGATAGAGGTGTGTGTAACTGTATTTTGAATAAATATCATTAAAAAACCTAGTATATTAAGGATACTGGTGTTGTTAAATAGAAAATGACTATGAAGATCATATGGAGTGAATATGTAAAATAAAATATTATGATGAAACAGTATGTTCTATACCCATTTATTTATGTGATGTCTAAAAATTATAAATAAAATAAAATGATTTATGAAATCTTTTTAGTTTTATGAAACTATTTATATTCAAAGATATCAATTATATAACCTCAAATTCAAATGGATTTTTCAAAACAATAAATGTTTATGATTTTTTTATTTTTACTTAAAATAATGCATTATTAATGTCATTATCTTACCCAAATGTTTTTCAAAGGCCACAAGTCTCAACAGAGGATTGTATTGGTTGGCCATGAATCATTCAATAAATTTAGGACAAGTGTTATGGTATTTTTATATTATGTTAATATTAGTTTTACCTTGATTTACCTTATTTATCTTTAATCGCGGTAAATAATAGTCCAAATTTACTATTCACCAGAAATTATTTTTATCTTATTGAACCACATTTTATTTAATGAAAGAAAACCATGTATTTCATATTTTTTCAATTCAATTAACAGATGTGGTATAATTTCATTTAAATAAAAATGTCAGTTTTATAACTACGGTGTAGTGTTTTCACTATTGATCAAAAATTGAAGGTTTCCGGAAAATTACCAAAAATTCAAACTAAGAGAAAATTGATATTCTGAATTAAAATTTTTTGTTTATTTTACCAAATTAAAAATTTATAAGTTGTCATAATTAACTTAAAATTAATTTCTATTGTCATAACAAAAAAGCGCGTTTTTAAGAAATAATAACTATCAATTGATTGACATCTGTTTCTATCCAACTTCAAATTGAAATTATATCAAATGACTAAAATTCTATGAAATTGTAAGAATATAATCCAATTACACTTTAAAACCATATAAAAAGTTAATCTATCTATATAAATAAATTATATTAAAAAGATTTTATGAATTAAAATGCAGTATTATTCAATATTCATTTAAAAAAATTATCTGAAAATTTCCAAAATTTCTTCCAAATTATCTTTTTTATGTCCTGATTCTAAATAAGAATAATTTTTGTGTCATGCAAAAAATATAAAAGAGAAGAAAAATAGATTTAAAAGGGTTTCGTAATCTAATGGTCATATATTGACCTTTTAAAAAAATAATAGTGTTTTGGATTAAAATTGGAATCATTCACATTTTGAGACTCTAAATTTATTAGATAAATGTAAAAACATTTTAGAAGTATGTATAATCATATTGTAGTTAGTTCCTGTTCATTACCATCAATACAATGACAAGGTGTTGACTACCATTTAAAATAATATTATATTATTATTTTCTAGTATGACTCAGCCTTGTGTACACCATGAGATTTCGGAGAAACCCTTTGGTTCATGTCTGGTACGCCATCGAACATATCATCCCTATTAAAATAAAATAAATATTTAATTCAATAAATTTTAATAAATATAAAAATTTCATATTCATTATTTACCTAGGATGTTACATCCTCTCCACTTTTGAAGTTATGTCCTTACAATTTTATTCACATATCAAAAAAATTATGGTATTTATCCCTCATAGAATTTTTCAGATTCCTATATAGCCTCTTTAACCATTTAGTTTATCCACAAAAAGTTTACCTGATAGATTACCTTATTCAACAACACCTTCTTTCTATGGTCAAGAATATGGGCTGGTTGTTCCTTATAAGAATGATTCTCTTCCAACTAAACTACCTCTAGACTCAAAACATGAGATGGATCTGGTATATAGTTTCTCCAAATTGAAACATGAAACACATTGTGTACCTAGGATAAACATTGAGGTAACACAACTCTATAGGAAACTAATCCAACATTTTTAAGGATTTCATAGGGTCCAACAAACCTCAGACTCAACATTCCCTTATTTCCAAAACACATCAAAATTTTCTATAGAGAACATTGAGAAAGACATGATCAAATACCTCAAAATAATGATCCTTCGTCTGGTAATGTGCATAACTTTTCTGCATGCTCTGATCTGTTACCATGTCCTTCTAAATCAATTGAACTTTTTTTCTATCACTTCTAACAATTCTGGTCCCATCAGATTTCTTTTACCTACTTCATCCCAAAAAGAGAGTTTGACATCGATTTCCATATAATGCCTCAAATAGAGCCATCTGTATACTAGAATGAAAACTGTTATTTTATTAAAATTTATCTAAATAAAAATGTTGGTCCCAACATCCCTGGTAATCCATTGATCAATCAAATAGCATATCATCCAAATTCTAAATTGTTCGTTCTGACTACCCATCTGATTATGGATAAAACTATGTACTAAAATTTAATTCAGTACCTTGTGACTTATAAAGGACATTTCTGAAAGTTAGAAGTAAACCTAGGATCACTATCAGATACAATGGAGAGGGGAACTCCATGAAAACATGAATATCTTTTTAACATACAACCAAGAATTTGGATTTAGATACAAATTATCTCTAACAGGAAGTAAAAGAGAAAATTATTCAACTGATTAATAATAACCCAGATTGCATTATTACCTTGAGAAGTCTTCAGTAATCCCAAAATGAATTCCATGGATATATATTCCCATTTATACTCTAGAACTAGTAATGGCAAAAACATCCCATTCGATAACTACTTCTCTTCATTAACCTATTGATAATTCAAAAACTTCACAGTAAAGTCAGTAATATCTCTTTTCATTCCATCCCATGAGTAATAATCCTCATAATCATTGTACATCATAGTAATACTAGGATGAACTAGAAAAAGTAAACTATGAGCCTGACATAACAAATAATTCTTCAACTTTGAATCAAAAGGAACGGATTATCTATTCCCAAATCTAAAATTACAATCATTATCAATGTTAAAATTAGGCATATTTCTCTTCTGCACCAACTCTACCTTTTTCTGCAACTCATTGTCTTCCTTCTGAACTTGCTTAATTATGTCTAAAAGATATTATTTCACGGACACCTAAAACAAAACAAAAGAATTTCCAACACCAATAATTTCAATTCCAAAGTTCATCAAATCATTAATCAGAGGATCATTTTCCAGATATATCATGGTCAATGTAGCATTACTTTTCAGAATCAAAGCATCAACCACTTTATTTTCCTTTCCCGGATGGTAATGGATCGTGTAATCATAATCCTTGATTAATTTCAGCCGTCTCATCTGTCTCACGTTTAATTATTTCTGAGTGAATATATACTTCAATTTTTTTGGTCAACATATACTTCACGTTTTACTCCGAACAGATGATGAATCAAATTTTTTAAAGAAGAAACAACTGAAGCTAATTCCAAATCATGTGTAGGAAAATTTAACTCATGAGGGTTCAATAGACATGATGCATAAGCAATTACCTGTTCATTCAGCATTAGGACACAACCAAGTCCTTTCAACGAAGCATCACTGTAGATAACAAACTCACAATTTCTGGAAGGTAAGGCCAAAACTGGAGCATTCATCAATCATCAATTCAATTCCTAAAAAATAATCACATTATTTTTTCTAGATAAACATGACACCTTTGGGAGTTAACTTAGTCAGTGGGCTACAAAACAATGAAATATTTTCAGAAAACCTTTGGTAGTAACCCCCTAATCCATGAAAACTACAAATATCTGTGATATTGGTAAGTCATAGCCATTCTTCAACAACCTTTTTTAGCAGGATCAATAATTATGCCATTTTTTTAAAATATGTGACCATGGTATGAATTTTTTTAAGCAAAAATCACTCTTTTTGAATTTCCCATATAGTTTCTTTTCTTTTACGGTTTCCAAGAGAACCCCTATATGAAATTCATGTTCCCCTTCAATATTAGCATAAACCAATGTATCATGAATAAATACAACCACAAACATATCCAAGAACTCACTAAAAATTCTATTCATTGTATTCATGAATATAGAAGTTCTATTGGTTAACCCAAAAGGCATAACTAGAAATTCATAATGGTCATATCTAGTACAAAATTGTGTTTTCATAATGTCTTATTCCATTACTTTCAACTGATGATACCCCAACTTCATTTTTATCTTCGAATAATCCTGAACTCCCTGGAGTTTAGAAAACAAATCATCGATATGCAGAAAATTATACTTTCTTTTAAAAGTGATATTAATAAAGGATCTATAAACAATGAAAATTCTTATTAAACCCTTTTTTTGGTCAAATAAGTCTTTAGCACGCCACAGTGAAGTGCTTTGTCAAAAATATCATTTATCTAACAAATCTAGATATTGTTTCTTTAACTCTAAAAGTTCAATTTGATCCATCTGATAAGGGGTTTTTGAAATTGGATTAGCATCATGAACTATGTCAACAGTAAATTCAACTTCTCGATCATGTATTTGACCAAGAAACTCATTAGGAAAACATCATGGTACTCATTTAATACTGGAATGTCATTAATCAGAACAATTCATTTGATTTCAATAATATGGGAATGGTATCATTCATTCCCATTTTTTAATAGTTTCTCAGGTTCATGATAGGTAATCAAAAGTAAGGGTTCATTCTTGTACATAAAGTAGAATTCATTCAGAAAAGAATCCTATTTAGCTCTACAGTCAATCTTAGCAAGAAAAATGGAATGCCAATTTATACTAAAAATAACATCAAACTCTACTAGAGGAAAAATGATAAGGCTTGCAGGTAGACTGTTTCTACACACAAGGATTAAAAGGTTATTATAATTTCTTTTTTTCTCTACATTTCCTCATGGTGTTTTTACCACAAGTTCATGATTCATATCATGAGATTGAATTTCCGATTTAATAGAAAATTTATCAAAAATGAAATAATGTATAGAACCTAAATCGAAAAACACATTTTCATAATCTAAATAAAAAAATATTATACCTGATACTACTTCATTTGATGGGCCATCATCTGCTAAAGTAGTTACAAAGGATCCCATCCTTCTGCTTTTAGTACGACTAAATTCCATCAATTAAGTTCTTCATTAGACACTCATTTCCATAATGAACAATTTCATTTCACATAAAACATCTTACCGCAAGCTTTTCATTGCCTGCTTGATCATCTTCCTTACAGTTTCAAGAAATATGTCCAGGCTTACCACACTGGAAGCACACTTTAAACTTTGGTAAAAATTATACATAATGCTTTTTACCACACTTATCACGAGACGGATATTTAAATTTCTTACCTCTAGGATTCTTTTATGTATTCTTTCCCTTTTCCTTCCATCTGGACCTCTTATTTTTCTTTCCCACTTGGAACACCTAATTATCATGAAAACTCCATTTCTACCAACTCGGAACATCAGACATGTTTCTTATATCTTTTAAATTCACAAGAGGCTAATTCACTTCGATATCGTGGCTTCAGTCCTAACTAAAATCAATTTATATTACTATCAAAATCACAAATGAAATTTGGAGCATAACATACCAGTCGAGTGAACTTTTCATTATAAGTGGCCCCTAAGTTATCTTCCTTCCTCAATTCAATGAATTTTTTTTATCCTCTATCGAACTACCTTAGGAAAATATTTCTAAAGAAACATACCTTGTAATTCATCCCAACCATAAGAATAAATTTCTTCACTATCCATGATATTTTTAACCATCATAAACCATTGATATTATACCCCTTCAAAACTATATCTCGCAAGACTAACGTTTTGATCATCTATAGAACCCATGAAATCGAAAATTATTTTTAAGTGATTTGATACACCCTTTATCTTATATAGGGTCAAATGATCCTCTAAATTATCGGTGATGTTTCCTCATGAAATGATCCACTATAGATATATTTCTCTAGGGTTGATCTGGTTTGTCTCTTGCATCTATACCACCACCATTTATAGTCTGATTCAACTGCACCATTACTGCAACAAACTATTCAGTTCGGAATCCAACCATCTCGGGATGCTTATCCGGAAGGATATTCTCTATTGTTTTCCTTCCCAACAAAGCTTCCTTGTTTCCTTTGTGAAAAAGGATTCCTAACACCAAAATATCATAGGCGAAGAAATATGGTAATTTAAAAATTCTATATCATTTCAATCTTAACATAATTAATTTATGGATTTAAATTTAACAATACAATAATTCCTACAGTTATCTAAACTATCCTTTGACACCAACTTTGAGGCCCCAACCCTAAACATTACCAAATCATTAATTAAGGTAATAACTCTAATTGAGGATATTTTTAGGTTTAGATCATTATGGAATTAAGTCATAAAATATACATAACAACTTGAATATTAAATTTAGTCACTTCTATTAAGTATTCATCTTTTCCAAAAAATAAAAACTCTTAAAAAAACGAGTTATGAATAGTTACCTGTTTTTAGAGAGCAATAATTTTCCTTGATCCATCGTTGACCCTATTCATCATTATTTCCTGTGAAAAACATTTATAAAACATGAGATAAGCATTAAAATCTCAGCAAGGGATACAAAAAGAAGTAAAACTGTTAGTTTTTCAAAACAACAAGTTAACCATGAATACATTATCAAAAGTAATAATTTTCCCCTTTATGAAGTAGTAAATAATCTTCACTAAATAAAAGGTATATTCTTACCCTATTGTATCCAAAATATTACCATTAAACCCATAGAAATTACACATAACATATAAAGGTAACTTGGGATGAAAACATACTTAAATGGAATAACCATTCGATTGACTTCCACACATATCACAAAATGGAATAGCCATACGACCGACATCCATTACCAATGAATTGAATGTTATAACATAACCACCATTAATGGTTTATCACGGAACCAACAATCATTTTGTTTATCATGTAACCACACTGCAAATGATTAAGTAAAATTATAAAATCACAACACATAAAATATTGAAAATATAAATATTTTACTAATAAAATTTCATTTGCAATCATAAAAAATAATTTCAATATATTGAAAAAATAAATCCATTTCAAAAACCATTTTCAATACCAAAACTCCCAAAAATAGAATAGGGGGTTTTATTTTCATTTTAAAAACATTTAGGCTTATAGAGGAAGCTAAGTAAATAATACGGTGGCAAAGAGTTCATTTTCACCGCATATGTTAAAAAAACATTCCATTTTGTCATTTATTAAAACTATTCATAGAAAAAGATTCCCTTTAAATTAAATTAAAATTAAAATGGTTTTATTATTCACTGTGTAGAATAAAGTGGTGTATATTATCAAAATATGCCTCAATAAAAGTAGACTAAGACAAATTCTCTTACCCTGTGTCCGACTTGACTTTTTCTTCTTTAATTTCATGAATAATAAACTTAAGTTAATTTCTACTTTCTAAATAAACTTTTTCATGTTTATTATTGGTCTTATGTCACTTATTACTTTGTTATAACAACTAGTTAAATATTTTATTTCATAATGGTCTTTTTGTGGATGTTCGGAACATGAGTCAAAAATCAACGTGTTGTAATTACAAATTTTCAGTGTGGTCAAGAGTCCATTATCTATAGAATTATATTCCTGATTTATATACCATATATATCATATATATTTACAGTGTATTTTTATTTATAATATTCCATAACATTTGGAGTTATGAAATGAAACACACCATTCATGGAGATGATAAGCCGTTCGTACGGATGAACACTACTATCATTTCAATTTAATATTTAATGGAATGAACAAATAACAATAAATAGGTATACTATAATTCAAGTATAATATCTATGGTATATCTGTTACATATGTTCATTAATTCCATCCTTTATACAGTCCATGTATTGTATGAATGATTCATATCACATTGAGGGGGTGGTAGTCCACACTTCCTCAAATGAAATTATCAAATATATTGTTATTTCCATTAGCAAGATACCCTGAGAGGGGGGGGGGGGGTGAATCAGGGTATGAAAGATAAATATGACTTCCCATTTTGATATTATTTTGCTATTAGACAAAACCATTATCTCTCTCCTTCCCATTCTAGAGTAAGAACAACCCTTAAAACATGCACAAGACACAATAATTTTTAATTGGTTCACCCTTACTAGGCTACGTCTAAGGAACATACACAGGTAGTGTGCCGATGTACCAATTCCACTATAAGTGCTCTGCTATTTACAAGTTTGAAGCAGACTCATAGTCCCTCTTGGTTTACAACCAGTCACACTTTGATAACTCATTGTTCTCTCAATTGATGTGGGCTCACTGCTTCTTCAAAAGATCCACTCATAGTTTATAGACATGTAGGTCTCTTCATTACCACTAATTAATGCATCCTCCACTATACATAGATGATCTATTGATGTTAAAAGTTCTTCCACAGATGAATACACCTTTTCCCCTAAACAATGGGCAACTCACTTTGGAAACACCTTCGCAAAGCACCCAACTTCATGAGGCTCAGAATTTTTTAAAGCCCAAACAAAAATTTGCGATGATCTTTCTTTTTTTCAAAGCATACTCGTGAAGCTCAAGTCATCAATCTTTCCTTTTCGTAATGCACTATTGTGAACCTCACTGAGTCAATACGGAGATCACAACTTTTGGGTAGCATGATTAGCCATCATGAAGCTCTTCTTTCGTGAAGAAAACTGGATTTGTGAACAACCTTCGCGAAATAAGAGAAAATTATTTTCATCAAAAATTATCTCTACTTCGCTTGAGGGGGCCGAGGTCTATTTATAGGCGATTCCACTGACCCTCGAACCTTCCATGCAAAGTCCACGCCACATCATCTCAAATAGCGATACTCTGATGTTCTTGTCGAAATTCTCTCAAAATCGCGAAGCACAACGACGATTTTCCTATCACGAAGCTCATTGTAATAGCGAAGCGTTCCGTCATTTACTTTTTTCCTTCACCACAATGCTCCGATCGTAATGCCCATGAATGATTCCATTCATGAAGCTCATCATAATCATGAAGCAACACCATCAACATTTTTCATGTCTTGATGATGTCCAATCCATGAAGCCTATCTTTGTGAAATTCATGCCATTGCCATATTTTGAAGAGATCTTGAAGGATATCAACTTTTGGTGATGCTCACCAAATTCCAAATCATTCGTTCCTTTGACACCATTCACTGTCAACATGGATTGTCTACAACATCTTTGGAACTTGAAAATTCAAAATGGAAACCATCATTTTCAACAAACACAACCAACCCAAAAATGGTACAAATGTTACCTTGGGGGATTTTTTCACAACAATCCCCCCTTTGGGTCTGTTGACAACTCTTCTAATTATGATTCACTGCACATTGATACCTCACTAAAGCTCCTTCTATCATCATCCATCCTTCGCCTCTTTTGAGTTACATAGCGACGAGAGATTCACTCACCATATACTCTAAGTCCACATGAGCAATGCTCATCATGTGTAACAAGAGTAAATGAAAAGATCATAAATGAATCACTTCATTTTTTCCACCAAATGTTGCCACCCAAATGATAAAAAATTTCAAACTGATTCCAGTTGTCGATAATATATTGATACAAATTGGTGATAGCTAGAAACCTTCTCACACCATTCCAAAATCATTTTTCTACGTTTATCACGATTATCAACTGTCGTGATATATATTCATTGATCGATCACTTCTAGAATCGTTAGTTTAAAAAATATCCCCCTATCTGATTGCTCCCCGCTATCTCGCTGCTCCACCTATTAGCTTCACCCTGTGTCTTTGACAAAGAAATTTTCTCCCATTATTAGCCACAGTTTCTCCCCCTTGGGGAGTCACTATTTCTCCCCATTTTTTGACGAACCCAAAAGTCACTCCTTTGTGGTTTGAGACATTAGAAAGAACACATATTATCACAGTATAGAAAAAAAAACCATACCTAGAGGAGGTGGGGGGTGGTTCCACAACCACACTTGTTCAAGTGCGGGGAATCGACTGAACTCCTAGAGCCAGTTGATGCCTCTCAAAAGTTTCCTTGGGTAAGGCCTTTGTCAGAATTTTTTCAACCTGGAGCTTTGTAGGAACATACTTCAACTTCATAATTCCCTACTCAACCTTCTCCTTGATAGAATGATACTTTATCTAAATTTGATTTGTCCTTGAGTGATGGACATGATTTTTTCTGAGATTAATATCACTTGAGTTGTCGCACTGGATTCCGATCAGATAATTCACTTCACCGCCCATATCATCAAGCTGTTGTTTCATCCACGATAACTGTGTGCATGCTTGAGTGGACGTAATACAATCATCTTCTGCGATTATTAAGAAGATGCACTCTTACTTCTTTTTTATCCATGAAATACATAGTCCACCAAGATAGAATGCACCTCCTTACGTTGCTTTCCTATTATCCGCTGAACTGGCCCATCTACATCAGTATATCCCAATAAATCTGTCTGATATTTTCCATTATACATAAATCCAAATTCCACCGTGACATTGATATACCAAAGTAATATTTTTAATGAATGAATGTTGATTTCCTTGGGATTTCTTTAATATATTGCTACTTGGAAGCTGGTGAAAATAATAACCGACCTTATTGCTATCTGGTACAGTAAACTCCCAATAATCTGCATATATTCTGTGATATTAACTGCCTTTCCATTATCATCTTTCGATAAATTTATCTGGGGATCAACCAGAGTCTTTATCTCCATGGAATTTTCTATTATAAATATTTTCAAAACCACCTTGGCATAAAAGTATTGAGAAATGAATGTTCCATTCCTTCCTTGTGACACATGTAGTCTAAGGAAAATGTTAGCTATCTCATCATTGACATTTCAAACAATCTTTTCATGAATTTAGAAAACTGTCTACACTGAGATTCATCTGATTTGCCAAATATTATTTCTTTGACATAAACAAAGACCATCATCCTTTCATTGTTGTGGATGTTTAAAGAGAGACTGTAATCAAATTCCCCATGCTATAAACATAGATTCTTCAAGTACTGATCAGGCATTGAGTACCAAGATCTTGGTGCTTGTTTCAGCCCATACAACACCTTCTTCAGTCAAAAACCCTTATTCTCGTTATCATGAAAGAGAAAACCATCTGGATGCTCAATATACTCCTCTTCCTCTAGAACCCCATTCAAAAAATAAGATTTGATGTCCATCTAGAAAACATTGAACTTCCATTGCACTGAAATGGCTTGAAATAATCTGATTGTCTCTAGTCTCACAACTAGTGAAAATTTCTCATCAACATATATTCCCTATATCTGGGAGTATCCCTTGAACACTAGTCATGAATTATATCGAATCATTTTGTAATTGTATTTCATCTTGTCACAACAGACCCATTTAGTCTTGATGACATTATTATTTGCTGGCCTCAAAACAATCTCCCATGTCTGATTCTTCTCAGTCTGATATAGCTCTTCATTCATGGCCTGAACCCAGTTTTCATCTTCAACTGCATCAAAAAAGCATTTAAGCTCCAACTATGTTAAGAAATATATCTAGTGCAGTGACTTCATACTTCTTTTATGAACTGGAGATGATTGATCACCTATGATATTTTTCCTATCTCTTTTAGCTCAACTCCTTGGCTTTTGTTATGATACCAATTTTTCTTATTCATGATCATTATCATTATCGTCTTCTGAATTAGCATCGACCACTTTTTCTCCTCTTGTGTTACATTACACTTCATCTATTTCATATAGAAATTGTTCAATGTTCTATTGAATACTCTCTTCATTCTCTACAATAGTGAAATAATTTCTCTCAACTACTTTTCCCAGCCTTTTGTTAAAGCATTTATATGATTTTATTTTTCCTGAATAGCCAAGGAATATCCCCTCACCTCCACATGACTCAAATTTCCTATGTTTCTCCTAGTTGATGATAAAGAACTTACTTATAAATATTTTAAATTCTTTCACTTTTGGCTTCATTCCATACCACATATCATATTGAGTCTTTCCTTCCTTCAGACACAACAGAGCCTTCTTAGAAATGTAGACCGATGTCAAAACTACTTCCAAAATTTCTGTGGAAGATCTTTTTCTATGAGAATCACTCTGTACATGTTGTTGATGATCCGATTTATCCTTTCAACCACTCAATTACATTGGGGAGTTGTCATTGAGAAAACTTGATGCCTTATCTCGTGTTACTCAAGTTAGTCTTCCACCTGACTGTTTGCGAATTCTATACCATTATCAGTACGAAACTTTAAAATTTTCTATCCAAGCATCCTTTCTCTCACCCTCCAGTACTGTTTTAAGAATCTAAACACATCAGACTTATGGAAAATGACAAATAACCATGGAATTATTCTATATTCATAAATGAAAAGAACATCGTTCCTCTTTCCGTCAATTTCCCTTGGTTTGATAGGCCCACAACCATCATCATGCACTAATTCGAGAACTCTTGTTTACTTATTTTCCTTTTCATTATGCATCTTTCTGATGAGCATCCCTTCTTGACATGCATCCTACATGTGAGTACGATCACGTGATAGCTTAGATAAGTCTCTTGGTGAATCACAATTTACTAGATATTCCAAGGATGGTTGGAATAGATGATCAAGTAATTTATTCCACAACTTGTTTTATTTCTCTATTCACAGAAATCACATATCTTCTTCTCCACTTACTGGGTGGAGATTTCACTTTCTCCTTTTCCCCTATAGAACCACTACCTCGCCTCTTCCATTGATGATACGCACCTTTTTAGGAAACCATTTAGAATGTCATTAGTCACATAGTTGAGTGACACTGAGAAAATTGGGACTGAGACCTTCTACTACTAAGACATCTGCACGTCTCATCGCTTTTCCTCCAAACATGGCCTTTCCTAAGGTAATTATCATCAGGCCTTCATCATTTCCATACATGAAAACTCCTTTTTTGTCATATTTTACGCCTGTATAAAGATCCTTTTTTAACTATCATGTGAGATGTGCAAGAATTGTTAAGGATCCACACACCAGAGCGATCTATTACTTTAAGGGAAATTTCTGACACCACTACCTTCTCATCCTTTTTCTTCTGGGTCCAAATTTTTCCTTCATTCTTGACATGGATTGAGACATCTTATCATTCTCAGAGTATGATGGACCAGCTTCATCTTGATGAGCTGCAAATCTGTTTTTCATTTTTAGCTCACGTGTTGGTTCATTGATCTACTGCTTGCGAACATTTTGATTCTCCTTTGGCACAATCCTCTTTAAGGTCAAAGTAAAATTCCTAGCCATGTTCCCAAATCTTCCACACCCAAAATAGTGTCCTTGGAAATATGTTCTAGAGTGTCGTTCCATGTTTGACTTCCAACTTTGTTCTTGTTCCCGTTGATATCTCATGGATATGGAACACGCATACTGTGAATGTCCATCTTTCCACAACAATAACACCTTATATGAGGGGCATTTCATTGTATGTGTTTTTCACCATGATTTACCCCTTGGGATATCTCAATATTATGATTCTTCCTTGTTCCTAAATCAACCTTCAACCTTAGAGTGGGTGCTTGCGGTTTGACATCAATTTTCACATCATTTTGTTTTCGATCAAGCCCCCCATCGATCTTAGCATCTAAACATAGTTGATGCTTCTTTTCTGTGGAACCACTATTCTCCTCTTTCAGATTCTCAGTTTTCTAAGAGATCTCCTTCCTGATGACCTAGAATGAATCTTGAGTTTTTCATGATCATTAACCTTTTTTTTGGAAACCAAAAACTGCTCCTTCATGTTATTCAATATGCTTGATTTGATATTTCCTTGTGTTATTCAAGCCATAAATCTCCATTTTATATTCTTAAATTTTTATTTTATACTCACTAACTGATGTTGAGTCCTCTAGTGTTGATGAAATGAGTTTCTCATTTTCTTCCATCAACTAAGACTTTTCTTCTTCATGCTTCTGCATATAGAGTTTGTCTTCATGAACAACGTTGTTGGCTTTCATTTTTTTGGATCTCCAAACATCTATCTCCTCAAGAGAAACCTCTAACTCATCTTGCATATCAACTCTTACCTCAACATCTTCTTCTTCTTCTTCAGCTTCAGTTTCATTATTATTCTGAGAACTACCAACAAATGACACTATATAATTTTCTCCACAATCTATGTAGTTCTCTATCTCATCAACCTCCTAAACCTCAAACTCTTCTAAACTGTCATATTCTTTTGAAAGAATGTTCTTCTTCTTAATAAAATGTCTCTTGAAATATTTATTGCCTTTCTTATTGGTTGGAGACTTCATCTGGGAAATTTTGATTTCATCGACATCATCATCTTCTTGGATCATTTTGGGGTACCTTGCCGTAGGATGTCCAACCATTCCACACAAAAAATAAGAAAGTGGAAGCTTCCCTTTAAAAATTCCTTTTCTTATTTTAAGGTTTGAGGAGAGGAATGAAATCGCACATATGTCTCTTATTCTTCCTAAGAGTCTACAATGGTGAGTTTATTCATGGCCGTGATTGCCAGCTCTTTGGATTTCCACTTTTCCACATCATTGTTATCATCATTTCTAATTTCATATGAAATAAGGGTGCTGTGTCAGATATCCAACGTCAGCTCTTTTTGACCATTATCTTCCAAAACTGAAACATTCTGATTTAACCGAGGTGGAAGTTTCCTCAAGAAGTGTTTCACAATATTTATGTCTTCAATAACTTTTCCAAGACCTTATATTTCTTCCACTACAACATTTACCATGTCGAAGAATGCATCAACAGACTCATTCGGGCTCATTCTCAGATCTTCATACTAGTTCCACAACACTTGCAGATTTGCCTCTCTAACCTTTTATCCCCATGATATATATTCAATAGACTTTCCCACATGGAAGGTGATGTTTTTCATGACACCACCTTTTTATAGATATGATTGGATAGGGCTCCCCCTAAGGCATAAATTCCTTTGACATCAGCATCCAATTATCTACACTCAGCTTCTGATAATGCACTACTTTTAATATCAGTTGTTATGCCATGCATTGTTACTTTGAACACAGCCATTCCTGATTATAGGAAGTAGTGTTGCATCCAATTCTTCCATAGCATGAAATTGCTCCCGTCAATGATCAGAATCTCTTTATGATTAGTGACCTCCATTTGAGAGAGGAGCACTGATATAAACCTTTCGTTCTGATACAAATTGTTATGTACACTTGGCTAGATACCCTGAGAGGGGGGTGATTCATGGTATGAAAGATTAAAAAGACTTCCCCTTTTGATCTTGTTTTGTTGTTAGAGAAAACCCTTTTCTCTCTCCTTCCTGATGTAGTGTAAGAATAACACTTAAATCATGCATAAGACACATCTATTTTTACATGGTTCACCCTTACTGGGCTACATCCAAGGAGCATACACCGGTAGTGTGCTGATGTACCGATTCCACTATAAGAACACTATTTTTTACATGTTTGAAGCGGACTCACTATCCCTCCTAGTTTACAACCAATCACACATTGATAACTCATAGTTCTTTAAACTGATGTGAGCTCATTGCTTCTTCAAAAGATCCTCTCATAGTTTATAGACATGTAGGTTTCTTCATTACCTCTAATGAATGCATCCTCTAATATATGCAGATTTTCTATTGATGTTCAAAGTTCATCCACTGATGAATAAACCTTTTCCCCTGAACACCGGGAAACTCACTTTTGAAACCCCTTCACAAAGCACCCTATATCCCAAGGATCCTAATTTCACGAATCATAAACAAATATTATCCAGGATCATGACTTTTCGTGAAGCACTCTCATGAAGCTCAATTCATCACTCCTGCCATTTTGTGAAGAACACTCACAAATCACACTAAGTCAACGCGGATCTCACAACTTTCATGGAGCTAGATTTTCCACCGTGAAGCTCTTCTTTCACTAAGCACACTGGCTTCGCGAACCACCTTCAAGAAATGAGAGAAAAAAATTTGCTTCGAAAATTTTCTTTACATCGCTCGAGGGGGTCGAAGTCTTTTTATCGGAGACTCCACCGACACTCGAACCTTCTTCCTGAACTCCAGGCCATGTCATCTCAAATCACAATGCTCCAATGTTCCCGTTAAAATTCTCTCAAAATCGCGAAGCACAAAAATGATTTTCCGATTGCGGATCTCGCCGTAATCATGAAACATTCCGTAATTTACTTCAGGCCTTCACTACGATGCTCCACTCTCAATGCCCTTTTTTGCGAAGATCCACTCATAATTCCCTTCAAATCTTCCATTTTCAAAGCTCATCATAATTGTGAAGCAACACCATCAACATTTTTCATGTCTTTAAAAAATCCATTCCATGAATCATATATTTGTGAAATTCATGCCTTTTCCATTCGCAAAGTTCGTTGTATCTATTATTTTTTACCCCCTAGATCATCTGTTTCATTGTCATCATTCATTTTCATCCTGGATTGTCAACAACTTATCTAGAACTAAACAATTCACAATGGAAACTTGCATTATCAACAAACACAACCAACCCAAAAATGATGCAGCGTTGCCTTAGGAGATTTTTTCCCAACATATATACAACATGAAAAGTGTAAAGGTATGTTCTAAAATATATTTTAATAAGCATAGAGATATAATAAATATAATAAATATCATATATAATTATATTTTCATCATAATTTCCACCATGAGAGGTGGTAGGGGAAAATCGAACAATCATCATTTCATGATGCAGTAGTTTATCATCCACATAAAAAGTATGTTATATACACATTATATAGAGGTGTGGGTAAGTTTAGATTGAATAATTATCATAAAAAAACCTAGTATATTAAGGATACAAATTCTTTTATATTAAAAAATAATAATAAGATCATAGGGAGTGAAGAATTAAAAAAAAGAGAACTTGAGGGAAGACGTTACCTTTAAGTCAGGTAACTCCCTCTGGTTTGAACCAAAAGTCTTCTTTAAAGTTCCTTATTCTTATTGTAAGGATTCTAGAAGGAAGAGATGGATCTTGCGATCTTATTTGGGCTGATTTTGGTCGATCAATATGTGTTGATAGGTGTGAGTAATGGGATAAATTTGATGTCCTTTTATAAGTGGCGGGAGGGGATCTTTAAGAAAGTTTGAATATATTATTTTATTATAAACATAATTTCAATTTCAAAAGGTCACAAGCTCAATATATTTGAATATAAGATTACAAATATTTGAAATAATATCATCTAATTAGAATTGGATAGGTTTTGAAAATTTTTTAATCCTTGTCTTCTTTATTTAACCCTTTGTGACCTTATTTTATTTTTACCATGCCTTTTATATATTCATACTATATGGTTAATATAGTTACTATAAAATACCAATAGAACCACAAGTGGTTCATTAATGAAATTATAAATTTTAAATAGGTAATTTGGCCGAATCTTATATTTTTTTTGATTATAATGTCTTTTAATAAAATATTAATTGATTTAAAAACTCATTTTTTTTCAATTTTTATACTATTCATATCATGAATTTTTAACAAAAACAAAAAAACATGATTCATTTGAAAAATAATCATTAATTCAAAGATAATATGTCGTACTCATCTCTAAAACATTTAATTAAAACATTCATTAATGAGGTAATAATTACATCATCATTGTGTCATAAATAAATTTATATATCTGATGACTATAAATTATAAATAAAATACAATGATGTAGGATAATTTTTTAGATTTATGATTAATTTTTTTTGTCAAAGATATTAATAATATAAACCCACATTGAAATTGTTTTAGCAAAACAATACATGTTTATGATATTTTTATTTTTACATTAAATAAAAATTTATTAATGTTATTATCTTACCAAAATGGATTTCAAAGACAAAAATTCTCACCCAAGGATTGTATTGGTCCGACATGACTCATCCAATAAGGTTTGTAAATGTGTAAAGTTAATTTTATATTATTATAATAATTTTTTTACATTGAATTACGCTATGTACCTTCAACCGCTGTAAATAAAAGTCAAATTTACTGTTAATCAAAAATTATTTTCATCTTATTGAACCACATTTTACTTACTAATAACAACCATGTATGTTGAATTTATTAAATTCAATTCATTGAAGTGGTAAAATGTTATTTAAATGAAAAAGTCGGTTTTTTATCTATTGGGTAGTGTTTTCATTATTCATTAAAAATTAAATGCTTTCAGAAAAATACCAAAAATTAACCCTAATCTAAATTTGATATTCTGAATTCAAAAATGATGTCAATTTTACAAAATTAATAACCTATAAATTTAATTAATTATTTTAAAATTAATTTCTGTAGTCAAAACACAAAAGCATGTTTTTAAGAAATAATAACTATCAAAAGACTGACATTTGTTTATATCCAATTTCAAAGTGAAATTACATAAAATGAATGAAACTGGATTAAATGGTAAAAATATAATTAAATTACATTTTAAAACCATTTAAAATGATTATCTAACCATATAAATAAATTACATTAAAATGTAGTTTTGAATTAAAATGCAGTATTTTCCACTATACATTAAAAATATGAACATTATCATATTAATAACAAAATTTCATAAAAAGTAAAATTTTATGTCCTGATTCTAATGAATAATATTATTTTTTTATGTAGAAAATATAATAGTGGAAAAAAATATATTTAAAAAGGGTTCCCCATTAAAAAGCTATAAATTGACCTTTTAAAGAATAGTAGAGTGTTTATGCTTAAAATTGAAATCATTCAAATTTTATGCCTCTATATTTTATAAAATAAATGTAAAAACATTTAACAAACTTGTATAATCATACTGTAATGAGTTTTTTTCATTCCTGCCAATACAACGTTTAGGCGTTAACAACCATTTAAAATAATATTATATTATTATTTTTCAGTATGACAC
Source organism: Viscum album (assembly GCA_963277665.1). Classification (NCBI taxonomy): domain Eukaryota; kingdom Viridiplantae; phylum Streptophyta; class Magnoliopsida; order Santalales; family Viscaceae; genus Viscum; species Viscum album. The sequence continues at coordinate 1,368,377,229 of OY728138.1, read as the reverse complement.
AGCTTTGCGTGCAAAATGAGATTTTAGAGAAACCCAATGTTACGTGTCAGGTACGCCATCGAACATAGCATCCCATTTAATATAAAATTAATATTTAATTAGAAAATGTTAATAAATATGAAAATGTCTTATTCTTTATTTACCTTGGCTGTTACATGAATTGGGGATTCATTTCAAATTTTATAGAAGAGAATATGGATATAGGTTATTCCATTAAAAAAATAATAAATATTTATATTATAGATACATGTTTCCATATATAATAATTTTTGAATAATATTTTAATGAGTTGGAGAAGAAATAAAACAAAAACTCTTCATATATAATGATACCTCCATTTCTGATATCCTATTTTGCATTGAATCAAAATACATCACAGTTGGGTTTTATAATAAATAAGAGTCCACTAGGACATGGAAAGGGAATTAAGGAAAATAATTTTATAAGTTATTTCAATAGAAATTGTGTTTTTAAGTGAAACAAATTGAGGAGTGGAGGATCCCATTTATAAGTGAGGTGATGGGAATATTAGTAATTTCATAAAATATTAAATTAAAAGAAAAAAATTCTCATGATCAAATTGATCCAAACTAATATAATTAGAATATTTTATCTTCAGAGGTATAAATTATATGATGGAACAAATTTTTGATAATTTTAGAATTGGTTTTTATCCTTATATGTTTTTTAACCCATGTGAACATTTTATAAAAATTACCATGATAACGATGATGTTACAATTTAGGGGAAATGATAACAACAGAAGGATATTTATTCCACAAATAGACCATAGATGATATTTTTAAATATATACCAATCACATGGCCCATGAAAATATTTTTTGAAATCAGAAATCATTTAATATAATTTTATTTAGAATGAAATAATATTAATTTCATTTTTTGAAATAATTCATTAATTTTGAAATTAAATATATCAATAAAATAGTGAAATAATAATATTAACTTTAAAAAAAGCACTAATATGAAAAAAATATTCTTTGAAAATAGTTTGAAACTATAACTAAATTTTTCTATGTTACATTTTGTATTTTTAATTTCATTAATTTTTTCATTTAATAAATTAATTGTTTTGTCAAAGTTACATAGGTAATTAATGATGTTATATCAGAAAAAAATTAAATAAACTACCAACATGGAAATAATTTCATTATTATAAAAATATTAATGCATATTCATCTACAGAATTATTTTTAAATTATGTAATCACAAAATAGATATTTAAAGTTTAAAAATGACATTTTGTACTCTCCTTTACCTAAAAAATTATATAGGACGCATTCATTGATATGTTCCCCATAAAAAAGTAAATATCCTTCCAATGTTAATTATGGTTCAAATAACTTTATCCAATAATATTAAAGGAAAAATTGTTTTCCTTATCCCATATTTTTAATCTAGGTGGACTCAATTTTCCATTTTAACTAATTGAATTTTTTTTTCTTTTTTACCAATCATTCTGACAAAAAAATTGACCATATTTATTACTAGAATTTTTTTACTCAGAATAATATTTATATACCAAATCGAATCACTTTAAGTGTAATAAATATATTTTATAATTATCCATCATTGTTCAATGATGAATAATCGTTAAAAAAATTCATTTTTATATTAAAAATTATTAGTATTCCATGATCACATATTATATTGATGCATATTTAATTACATATATTATTTCAAACTAAATCTGTAATTTATTATTTCAAAATAAAATGACAAATAATATGTGAATTTTTTAAAGAAAATAAATTAGTGTTTTTTAGAAAAATCTTCATTTTTAGTTTTCTTTAAAAAATCAATAATTTTGGTGAAATCAGAAAATTTGACCATATGTTAATATTGACAAGATTACATTAAAAATTATTTTAAATTTTAATGAACAATTTTTAAACTTTTAAGATACAAATTATTAAAATTTCTCACAAAAAATAAATAACATCATTTTTTATGAAAAAATTAATTTTCATTATTTGATTGAGTTTACAAAAATAGTCCTCCTTATTTAGCGATACGATATATTTATAAAACAATATTTATAAATAATATTCATATATTTTTATTAATATTAATTCCATTAATTTTAATGGATATATGATACTTTCTACAATTAATTATTTTTATTATATATCACAGTATTTTTAAACATAGTGTTGTGTGTATGACATGTTATGTAAGAAATCAAATTTATTTTAACAGATATATACATTAAAATTTTATGGAATGAAAGTATACACCCTTTAAATAAATTTGTCCCTCAAAATAAATTTTTGGTTATCAATAGTCTATCCTTTGTTAATATCCACATTGTACATAAGGATTGAAAAACATCTTTAAAATAATAATGTGTAAATCACAGTGGTTACCTAAAATATAACATATACATATTCCAATATAAGAAAAAATTGGTTAAATGTTTTAATATAGTCATGTAAAAAAAGAATAATTTCCATGGAATAATATATAGTTATATAAAACATGTTCATGTGAATATTAATGAATATAAGAAAATAAATTAATTGGGGGTGGAAATACCACTAATTCATTGGGCATGAAGGTTATAACATAAAATTATTTATTCAATATCCTTTTAATATTATATGGTAATTGCTTTAACATATATACCAGGAGAATATGACATTATACTTACTTTAAATATATAATTTATTAATTTAATCAATTCCTGATATAGTCACAAATTTTTCTCCATGTAATGAGTATTTCAGATGTCATTTATTATGTATTATGCACTAAAATCAATTTTAAATGGATTATATAATCCACATAATAATAAAAACTAATTATAATGTCATTAATAAAACCTAATTTTTATCACAATTTAATATAATAACTGAAATGAATAAACCTTCATATTAATAAATAATACAATAATCCCTAAAATAAAAAAATAAAACCCAATATTTAACTAAGACCGTTCTATAAATAAATAACCATGTTTCCCAAATAACATCAATAACCTCAGAATTAATGAATAGATTAACCAATAAGTTTATATAATAACCTTTATATTACATCTCTAAAAATATAATATCATTCTTCACAAATACTAATTCATTTTTAACATAATTATTATAAAAACATTGGCCTAATAAAAAACTCCTAAAATATCTTTAATTACCACAAAATCTAAAAAATAATTAATTATTTATTATGATTCTCAAAATAAAATAAATATTTATCCATAAAATAATTCATGAAAAAAATAATATTAATCAAGAAAATGCATAGTCTAATGGAGGAAACATCACCTTTGTCTCTACATAGTAGTGGGTTAATTCCCCATATCCATGTAAGATACAACATGATTTTCCCCCAATGTGATTTTTCCTTTTTGTAAAACTCCAAAATTTCAATAATGTACCCAAAAATATTATGAACATACTTAAAATAACATTAATTATCCAATAAATTTTAACAATTATGCTTCTCTATATAGAATCCTATGTCCACAAAAATAAATAATCATAATTGACTATTATTATTTTAATATAATTGATAATATTTACCATAAAGGTTAACAATACCATTTAAAATTTTCTCCATAAAATATACAATGATTATTCCTTATATGACCTTATCAAAAAAACATATATGAATCCCAAGATATTTATTCCCATAAATATCACAAATAAATATTAGTAATAATATCAAAATACAACATCATAAAACCACAACAGGGGTATATTCACCGTTATAACTTTGATCAAACTTAGACTTATCAACCAAAGACTCAATATGTTTAACTTATTTAATTCATGGACATATCCTATTCGAATCCTTCATAGTGGTTAATAAATAATATTTTAATTTACCTAAGTATATACCTTAAGATTGTTAAACATGTTTTGTAGTAAGGGAACACTCACTATGCACTATAATGATGGATGATATGTTTAAACCTTTCTCTATTTGGAGTTATTACCCATAGATTCATCTATGAAAAACTATTTGTATCATTTTTAACCATAATGAAATGTATTTCTATGAAAATCACATCATGCATACCATTATATATTTTTATGATGTTATTATATACTTCAACTTGTACCAAATGTCATTCATATGTTTTTGTTTTCTAAACAATATTTCCAAAAATATAGTTCCCAATATTTCTTCTAAATATTCTCTGATTCCACTGTTAACTAACCTGAACCCAGTATCCAAGATCTAGGGGTTATATTATTATACTATCTTAACATATATGAGATCTCATCTGAAATCAACAAATAGATTAGTATTCCTCATTAACTATAAACACACTTGAATATCAAATTACATTTGTAAATGTAAAAATTTAATATAAAGAATGATAACAATCAATAGAGTTGAACTCATTCAAAGAATCATTAATAGTATATTGGGGAAATAAAGAAAATATGTGCTAATCCCATGTTCTACATAAGGGTTTTGTACCAAATAATCTATCATGTGTAAATAAGGTACAGCCAATATGTGGAGGTGAATAAATGAAAAAATTTATTTAATCAATAAATTTAAAATGATGAATAATATGGTAAGAATAAATGATGTTAACATATTACCATATTAATAATCATAACGACTAAAGAAACAATCAAAAGTTATCACAAATATTTAGAAAAATCACTTGGAAATTAATAACTAATTTCATAATGATGAAATGCATAATTTCATAAATCATAAATGTACCTTCATGAAATATTTCCAACATTTCTCAAAGATAAATTTGAGGCCTTCTCCAGATATCCAATCTAGATTGTACCATGAGTCTAAAGAAGTAATTGATATGATATAGTGGGAATCGACCCTTAATTAGTTATTTCATTATATTCATCATATAGAGGCGGAGTATGATAATTAGATAGATAATCAAAAAACATATTCGTATTGAAAAACTAGCATAAAAATTATAAAATTTTCTTAATAACACTAATTATAATATAACGAGAGAAATAATATGGGTGAAATCATTACAATATATTCCCAATGGATAATAAGGGAAATAAAATGGGTTTTTTCATTGATGAATATAAATTCCATTAAAGATCATTATAAAGTTACTTGGGAATATAAATTATAATGAATATAAAAATCAATGATATTTGGAAAATGATTTTATATAAAAAATAATAATTTAATATTTTTAATTAATATGAAATCATTGAGTGGATGTGATGGTGGAATTTTTTTTATGTTCATAATGGTAAAAAAATATTCTGTTAAAGGTTTTTATAAAAATAATATAGGTACCTCGGTCAAAAAAATATAAAAAATTAATTTTGAATTATTTCTTAAAAAATATATAATTTGTAAAAATGAACTTAAAAAATCATAGAAGGATAATAAATATATTCTTGAAAACATTATTTGAAAAAAATTTCATATAAGAAAAGGATTCTCTAACAAAGGGGATATACAAACTATATTTTTAATTTTAATTGAACATTTTCCTATGTAGTTGAGGAAAATTAAATGAAAATATATAATTTTAGATAATTACTGATAAATACAAATATTATAATTTTAATAATATAAATATAATATAATTCCCCCAGTATATACTAAAACATACAGAATCCCTATTAATATTGTGATTCTGAAATATTCTCATACCATTTAGCTAAATTCTGAATCATAACCAACAAAAAATAAAAAATATTAATTGAAATATTAATTAAAATAAACATTAATAGAGTCATTTTATAACATATAAAAGGGAAAATAAATAATCCTTGGAAAAGAAATTGCTGTATATTATAACATTTTTTCAAAAGAAGACAATTTTAGATTAAGAACACTAACAATGACAATAAAGATAAAGATATAATTATTCAAAAAGTGATTATGTTAAAAATAGTATATGTGAAAAATTAAATTCAAAAAAATAAAATAATAAAATTCAATTTCATATAAAATATTTAAATAAAATATTTAATTATGGACTGATATAACATATTGAATTAAAATTATGTTATGAAACACTTACCACTTGGTATATTTCATGTAAAATCCCCCTATAAGCAATAAATTTAATTGAAACACAAATTATAACAGATTATTAAATATTAAGGAAATTTTATTTTTAAGGGTAAACATATAAATAATATAAAATAAATCTGGCATGTAAAATTAATATATGAATCAGTAAATGGAAATTAGGGTAAAATCCCTTCCCTTTGGCTTGACTAGACAGAAATATTTTTTATAGTATTGAAAAAGAAACATATGATAATTTTATAATATATTTATAAAAAATTTCATGTTCATTATTCATTTTATTTTCTTTGATACAATTTTTTATTTAATATCTTAATAAATTATGTTCACATCGGTCATTTTCATGATATTTATTTTACATGTCCAAAATGAACTCAATAGTTTGACTGTTGTAAAAGAAGTTATTATTCCATAATATCTTGAATAATAATAAATATATAATTTTTTTTATAAATCAATTATACATTTTAATGTGAATATTAAATATTGTTATAAAAAATTAATATCATTATAATCATAGAGATGATATGTTATATGTACATAAGAGTAACATTTCCATTTTTTAATGATCATGATTGAAAGAGGGTAAGTTCCATGTTAACATTAAAGAGTGATACTTAATTTATTAATATAAAATTTTTAATTAAATATAATTATATACATCATCCATTTGATGTGGAATTTAAAAATGATTCACACCTCTCTGTAGTGGTTATAATCGACATGAATACATGAGTAACATTATCACATTTCAATTAATAGAGCAGTATGAAAATATTGGATATATTAATTTTAATGAATGAAAAATATCTAATGAAAATATTATATATATAATAAATCCATCATTATAAATATCCATAATATACACTGATGGAAGATGAATTACATTGATTCGTTAGCTAGTAGTGTACCATGCACCCAAACAATGGTCTTGTATCCCATTTTATTAATGCGGAGATGAATATAGGTGATGAGAATAACATAATAAAATGGCAAACAATTATATGTAATTATTTATTACATAATCATGTTTTAATATGATTATATGTATTTGGAAGAAGAAATAATACAAAAAATGCTCTGTTAAGAACTATACCACTTTTTCAAGCAACATATTTGGGTATAGATTAGAAAAATTATTAAGAGGATTTTATAAAATATCAAATTCAACTATGATGCATGAAGGGAATTATGAAAAGGGTTTTGGAATGGATTCACTAAAATCACATTATTTTTACGTTAGAAGAATATATTAAAGGATGTGCCCTTTTATATATTAAGGGAGGGTCAGTTTTGTAATTTCGTAAAATATAAATTTTTTATAAATTTGTATTCAGGTTTAAATGGATCAATACTTATATAATTTAAATAATGGATAAGTATATGTTGAAATAATTTCATCAACTAAAATTTTATGATCATTAAACAATGAATTTACCATGATATCTTTATCTTAACGCATGATAACCCTTTTTGATAATTACCAAGATACCACTTTTTTGTCAAGTTAGCTACCATAAATATAAAATTCGGCGACTAACGGACCAAAATTGATAATTTTGAACATATTGAAATAATATGAATGAATATTTTATTTATTGAAATTTAAATATTTTAATAAAATATTTTTATTATAAATAAATTTATGCCAATTATTAAAATATTAAAATTATTTGAATTTAAATAAATCATGAAAAATGGACGTTTAGAATCAATATAAATAAAATGTAAATAATATAAAATATTAGTCTATAAAAATATTGGATCACTATAAATCAATAAAATTAAATTAATTTTAATATTTTCAAATTTAATTACTTCATTTTTCAATAAATTAATGAAATACATTGATAGAGTTTCATAAGAATTTAATTCAAATATATAATAAGAAATTGGAAATAAAATAGAATCATGAAAATTATATAATTATTCTAAAAATAATAATTTATATTGATTCGCAACATTCTATTGTCCCTATTTGGAAACCTAATAGATAATTAAATTTTACAAGGTAACACTCTTTATTTCCCATTATATTAAATTTTATATAGGATATATTCCTGGAAAATTTTCTGATAAAAGATAAATATATATGTTATGGATATAAGGGTTGAAATAACATCATCCAATAATATTTAATATGAATATTCTTGGTAGTATCACTTTTCTTGGGCTAAGCATAACCCAATTTACCTTTATACCATGGGGATAAATATTTACTATGTTTTCGAATAATTATGAATAATATTTATTAGAAATTATTTTATAATACTAATTATTAATATTCCAAATTGTAAATCATTTTTACAAAATTCAATCGTTTCTATGTTAGTAATATATTTAATAAGTATCCTGCAATGTCTGATTAAAAAAGATTTTTCAAAATAAAAATTATTTTTTAGGTCTCAATGTTATTTTATTCGGTTGCCATGAAAAATATTGATTAAAATGTAAGTAAAAATAGTATTTATAAAAAATATGGATTAAAATTATATAGTATTGAATTCAAAATATTGGGTGGGATTTTTTAGTGAGAATTAAATTATAATTTTATAAAAAAATAACTTTTCACTATTATCTAAAAATTTGATATTGTCTTAAAAGTTCCAAAATTTTAAAATATGTTTTTTTACAATTTTTTTAGGCATTTAATTTATTTATTTATAATACAACTTCAATTTTTTTTTGAAATTAATTATTTTATAACACAAAAATTGCAAGAACATTATTGATAAAAATTATATTTTTTAATCATGTATAGAAATTATGAAAAATTGAGTAATCATTTTACAATAGTGTATATTTATATAAAACATTTATACAAACATTCAATCTTTGGTTATTCCTTTTAATACATCAAAATAGATTTTTTAACATATAATATCCATGTTTAAATATTTCTATAGTATATCGTTGTTTGATTAATCTTTATGTCCTGTGAACACAATCTATCAAAGAAATAAAATATATTAAAATATAAATATATTCTAAAATATCCTTGGGTTACAATTTTGTATAATAAATCAAATAATATAATTTTTTTCTAGAATATTTTATATTTATGAATCTCTCGATATCGGATCATAGGTTAGTTAAAAATATGAAATTTAATTTCCATATTTAGTTAGTTATAGTGTATTTTATAATGAGATAGCCAATAAATTTCAAAATTTACATTGAATATATATAAATTGTGTATTATAGGACATTATGGAAGCATATTCAATAAAAAAATACCTAGCATACATTAATAATAGGAGTTTTTAATTGATAGTATAAAATCATTATGGGTGTTGGGTTGATGATTTTTTAAAACACCCTTCATGTTCTAGAAAACTATAATTAAAATCCAATAATACATCCACTAATCATGGGTATATGATATTGATTCCTAAAATTTCATGATACACTTTATTATCAAAACCTAAAATAGTCAATGAGATTTTATAATATGAGTAATTTTCACATGGCATACGTGTATGCTGATGTTCATTATTTTCATAAACCATAGTATCAATAATCTAGTTTGTGTAATGAATATAATACTTACATATAATAATTGGATGTAGGGGTTTTCAATAGGATACTTATTCCCACTATCCATTTCCTTAGTTGATCACAAACTATTCAATAATCACTTATTATGTTTTGTTTGATTTTATATATTCTTAATAATAAATGATAACCAATTTTTGGTATTGGAATGAAAAAACTAGAATAAGAAAACATACACATGTAGATGTAGAAAAAATAAAAAGATATTTTGTTCTTAATTTAGATCTATTGGGTTATTTCATTATCCATTATTATTTTCTATTTTCTATTTTGCAGTTCATCTGATTTTATATTGGCCCCCAACTATTATATTGACTGGGATGTTTATCATTCCTTGGATAACTCATCGACATGAAAAACCTGGACTCACTTGATAGTGAAAATTGATGACACACATCAATAAATAATGTGATATATTTTAAAAACCTAGGTCCACTATATGCAACTTCATCTATTGAATCTAATAAACGAGATTATATAATTATTTTTTCCCTTGATAATGGAGGTAATGACTATTTGAAATTACTATATAGAGTTCAAAAGACTCTCCAAATATTTAAGGAGGACTGATGAACCCATGATTGGAACATATTAGTTCCTCACCCCAAAGAATAATTGAATCATAAAGAATTGTAGATCAATTATTAAAGACCATCGTGAATTCCTCGCCAAAGTCTAAGGCTCACGTTATTCACTCACTATTATCCACAAAATATATCCACTATAAAGAGATATAAATAGAGAGAGACGAATGGTGGAACCGTCGAATTAAAATTATTTCATTGAATTAACGTGGTAATGAAGACCAAAACATCATTAGAATGACTCTGGTCATTTAATCCACAATAGAAACAGTACAGAATCCATTCTAATTGATCCTCCTTCATATTACATTAAAACAATCATTAAAACTCATATATATTCCCCTTTTAAAATTTATCAAATTTCATCTAAACATTTGTAGGTGAGATGGTATACAGAATATATATATATATATATATATATATATATCCATTTAGATATATTTTCCATCAATACATTAGATAAGATTGACCATATTATTGTGGACATTTAAATGGATGCACTGATTTGATTTGGATACATCTTTATATAGATATGAATCATAGTCGATGTGGAATATAAATTTTCACCCTTCAGGATGAAATTGGTAAGAAAATGTATAGAGAGGCTATCCATGGAAAACTGTGAATATTCCTTCCATATATTCTCTACACCTAAACCCAATATTGATTTTTCCATAAAACAAACTTTTAATTTTATCCATAAGTTAGGATTATCCAAATTAAGTTCTCACCTATTTTATATACCATAGTTGGGATCCCCACAATGTAGGGTGTGGAATTTCACTTTCATGTTCCTCATTTTGACCACATGGCCCCCAATCATTGTCATAGTGTCCCTATTTTTCTCCTGCATCATTTACTGGAATGCTTGCAATGCATGACTATGGTCATTAACACACCCTTTACCATGAAGTGGTGAATTTTATTCTCTATTGCAACCATGAGAAAATGAATTACAGTGTTTCAATAATATCTATGGTCTCCCATACTACCCTTGAAATGTACCATGGGTTCATCTGGAATTTCATTTAATCATTAATCATTGGTATCTCCATGTAAGCTACATTCTGGCATCATTCGGTGTTTCATAATCTGTTTGATTATTCACCACATAAATAGATTTATCTAGAATAATATGCATTTATGGAGTGTCTCCCGAGACATAAAAGACATGAACATTATTGTTCAGCCACATAGTGGCCCACATGTTTTAACCTGAGCTTCAACAAATGTAAAAATGGGGATTCCTAGGGACATGTAGTGGTGTTATAGTGGTTTCAAATGTATCACAACTGGATGAGATGTGTTAAAGTGAGTATGTGTGATATGTCAGTACAGAAAATTATTTTTTTAATCTAGTGAATATTACCCACATTCATTAATTTCACATGAATTATAAACTCTTATTTATGATCCTTTGTATGAATCCCTGCTCCCTCAGCTATCCAGCAAATATGGATGAGGTTTAGAGGACCGCAAATAATTTGGAGAAGAACCAACCCATCACATATTGACACAAAATAGAGTTTCATTGTGTGTTAGGTTTCCTTATCGCATGCACTAAACATGAAGTATTCACCTTACCGTAGTAGATCTTCCCCTTCCTATAGCATTACTGGCTACCCAAAGGGAAATCTTTTTGAATTTATAGTATGCTCCTGAATGTCCAAATGTTGGCCTGATTTTAGGATCATCACATAAAAACAAAATATGACATAACAAAATTTATAAGAAAAAATATTCATTGTTTTGTCCTATTCATTCAAAAAAATTATTTATTAAAATAATAACTACCCATAATTTAAAAATAAAATTAATTGTGTTGGGAAAAAAATATATTTAATTATATTTATTAATTATGCATAAATTAAATTTAAATGAAAAATAATGACACAATGTACCCCCACACTAGAAGAGAGTGTTTTCCTTACGGACTGAATCTAATCATAGAGTCTCAAAGGTCACATAGGCTACTAATACCGAAATTTCAGTGTAATAAAATAAACATATAATAAATCTTTTTAGTTAATCCCAACACATTAAAAATAAACCAATAAAACAATATATTTTATTTATTACCATTAAACAATTATTGGGATTTTTCATTAATCCATTTATGGTCATCAATTCATCATTATAAAACATGTCATATTGTGATATAACACATAATTAATTTATTATCTCATCACACAAGGTGAAAATTATAATAATAGTCAGGATCATACCATGAGTACATATACCTTACCAAAATATTGAAACGTACTTACCTCGTATTTCCCGAAGAGAAAAAAATAAAAAACAATCATGGGGAATTTATTTAAGTCTCTAATGACTCTGAGACTTTGGGTTGTTCGGTAATGATGTTTAAACATAATTTATTGAATATTAGGTTTATATATAAATCATAGTACATGACATAGAAAATTAAAATCTCAAATAAACTCATCCTTCACAATACCTACTACTCCCATTTCCATTAAACTAAATGTAATTTAAATGATGTATTTAGTACAATGAATGATGAAAATCCCCTTGAAATTTTTTATGTTATTATTTTCATTTTATTCAATATTTTAAATTAATTTTCTATAATATTGTTACTATATTGAATCCTACTCTGGGAATGAATATCACATCCTACACCTAACCCCATATGATACAATGATTATTTTGGAAATGATAATTTTTTTCTCCAATGCCATAACCCTTTCCATTATATCATCTTCCTTCAATTTTTTTCAGGATTGGTAGTTATGAAATACAATAATAGAATTAACTTGAATCATTCCCAATGCATAAAATGACACCACAAATATCATAATTTCAATTTAATGCATTACTTACTCTAAGACTTACCTCATCCACCCACTTATAAATTAAATTAGAAATAAAAAATATATATAAAAAGATATTAATGAGAAATTTTGGATTTCAATGTGGCTCATCCGAGGAATTTAATTCCTTGATTCTATGGTATAAATAAAGATTTATATAAGATGTGGTATAAAGGTAAATTTATTACAAATATAAACGGATCAAATATTTTGAATGTTGATTTTCACAATAATAAAATAAAAAAGTTCCAATGAATGTTCTTGTATGTGGAAGAAAACAAATATTCATAAAAAATAATATCATGATGGAGATGGAATGTATTACCTCTATAATACTCTCAGGAATGAAAAAATTGTTTTTGGATATTTTTTCATGAAATATATAATAATAAAAAAATCAATCCATATAAATTTAAGATATTTAATGTATGAAAAATGGTGGAGAAATTATATTTAAATAAAAAAATTCCTCAAAATATGATTCATCATATTAAATTATTTATTCATACTTGATCATTAAATACTCTATTTTTCCTGTAAATATCATTCACAAATAAATATAAAACATAGCATCATTTATGCCTAAGAAAATATTTTCTCTTACATTAGTCATGAAGAAAACAAGTTATAATTTTAAATGAAATACCTCGCTTAAAACTAAAAAATATTCCACTACATGATTGTTGATATATAAAATGAAACAAATTATAATCCTCCTTCAAAATTATTTTTTCTCATCTCTCTTCTTCCTGATGCTTTGTGGGATACATTTCACCATCATAATCATGTACCTATAAAAGAACACCACTTAGGAAGATGTTAGGTCCATTTCATTAAATCGAAAAAATATAGAAGAATTATTAGCTATATAATAATCTATTCCTTAACAAATTCGTTGAAAATTAATTAAAAGATGCATAACTCTTGGTTTAATCCCCCAGGTGGGAAGTGGGGTTTTGATTACCCTCATAAATATAGTACACACAATTATCCATTGAATAATTTTGTGTTGAGTTTCATTGATTCAAACAAATATATATAGATTTTAAATCAATTATTCCTTCATTTTTGATACTTATGGATAGATTGGACAAAATACACACCCATATTATTGATATATAACTTTCATGGTGGGGTAGAGTAAAGTTAAATTCCAATTTTTCTTATCCTATTTACATAACCTCATATATATATATATATTATAAATATATTTCATGTTGTACCAAATAAATGTAAATATAAAATGGGAATTTAGACTGCTATTCTATAAAATTAAAATATGAAGAATCATCAAAAAAATAACCCCTTTCAATATAAGAATCATGTGCTTCAATTTACATGGGAAAATACACTGGGATATCCCCTTGTGCACCATATATTAGAATTTTAAAATTTTTGGGGAGATTAAATAATTTTTTATCTAGAGAGACTCGATTTTTATAATATTTTTCCATGGCAGTCTGGGTGTTGTCTTAAACTACAAATTTAAGATAAGGATAGATAATAATTAATTCATTTTCAATAAAATTAATACTATTTGGCTTGAAGATATGATTTTCTCTCTTAAAAGGTTCATCTTCAAATTCTTATTTTATATTAAATTCTACATTGTGTTCTGAATTAGTGGCCAGAGGTTGGTAGATTTAATCATATAATATTTATTCAAATACCACAAACCTGTTTTGGTTTTATACATCAAAATATATGTATGTAAACAATAGTGTTTACTCTACATCGACAAAAAGGGGACACCATGTTTAATTTCAAAAAATTTCCATTCACAAAAAAAATTTATAGTGGTTTTATTTTTAATTGATACATACATAAAAAAGAATGTCTTATTAATTAATACCCATTATTAATGGTTTTGAAAGATAAAATTGATTTTAAGAAATTATTTCTTGGTACTCTTTGGTTAGTAAATTTAAAATATAATTAGGGAAATATCTTTAACCAAAGGAGCATGTTTTTTAGGAGGTTCAAGTTCATGTTTCTTTACTGTCTTCTCTCTTGTATTTATAGTCATATTTTTCTATAAATTTAAATTTTATTCATGATTTACATTGTTACACTAAAACATTTCAATCAAGATTCTATAACATTGTTAATTTTTTCTAGTTATTTCAGCAATGAAAAATCAATAAATATAGAATAATCATATTTTCCATAAAGAAGAAATCTTTTTATATAATTATTTTTTATATAATGAATTATATTTAAAAAATACAAACAAAAATAGTTACATAAATACTATTTTTATTCTTAGTTTATGTTCCAGGTTTTGACATGTTGGTTGTAGGGAGGTAAAAAAGCTACACAATATAATTCACATTATATTACCATAAAAGACTAGGTTCATCTCTATTGAAGATATTTATAGTTTATCAAAAATCATTCCTAATTTATGTATTAAATTTTTATTTTTATATTAATTTATGAATATAATGGATAATGGGTTATTTGTTAAGGAATGAAAAACTAACGGGTAAACATGAAAATTCATATATATATAAATTAAATGAAAATTATTTTCCCTAGGTAAAGCCTATTGGGTTCTTTCATCATCAATTATTATTAAAAATATAACATTTTTTGGTACATCCAAATATATATAGACCACTATCCCTAATATTGAGTCTAAATATTATGACTCCTCGGAAAACACTACCTCACACCAATCCTCACAACATCTAATAGTCATGTTTGAAAAAAAACATGAATCCAGAATTTTACAGCATCAAAAAAATCAATTTCAACTAAATATTGTTCCATATATTTAATAGTATCAACTCCACATCATGTACTATTTTATCCATCAGAATGGATGGAATTCTTATTTTATAGGAATAGTAAGAGTTTGAATGAATCACATATGAGTGATGGACGATCACAAAACTCTTATGTATCACATCTCTCACCCTTTCCAAAATTAAATAATTACATTAACAATTATGGAACAAGAATTTATGAACATTGAAAAACCCTAAAAAAGATCATATATGAAGTTCTCCAATCATTATCTTGTGTCGAAGAGATCACGGTAGAGTGATAGGGATGAACGAAGTATAATTTAATGAAAAATTTATAAATATATTTACATGAAATATAAAACCTAAAATATATAATAAAATTATAAGGCCCCAGCCTTAAACCTTACTTAATCTTGAGTTATTACAAGATTACACGTTGAGGATCTTTTCGGGTTTAGAGTTTTAGAGAATTAGATCATAAAACTTGCATTACATTCCACATATAAACAAAGTGGTTACATAAAGATAGTATTCTTCATTCCCATCAATGGAAACACATTTAAAATAAAACATGGATTATTTCTTGACACATCCTTGACTCTATCATCTTATCATGTACCTTTCCCTTGACCTGTGAAAAACATTTCAAAAACTTGGGATGAGCGTAAAAACTCAGTATGGGTTATAAAAACATGGAAAGGAAACATGAGTTCATATATACATAAGAATGAAATCATACTTTACCCATAAAACATAGGCACTTTAACATACCTCATAAAAACATGAATAAATCATATAAATCATAATACGTAAAGGTAACTTGAGGCATTCATAACATTCTTACGTAGGGGGTAACCCTCTTGGTTACGTTTGGAATACCCATCACAGTATATTCCCTAAAATCTCTTCGGAGAAACCTTAACGTTTCACTCCTTCGCGTTACCCAATGCATTGGAGAGCTATAACGGGCTCACCCGCCCTTAGTTTATCACGGAACCACCCGTCTTCATAATAATGCCCAAGAACCATAACATAATCATATCACATAAAACATGCATAAAGGAAACATAACATTTCCACATTTCAATCACGAGATATCAATACAACACATTGATATAATAAAAACATTATGAAAACCATTTTCAATACCAAAGTAAAACATGGTATTTATTTTTCTTTTAAAAAAAAGGTATGGCTTGTAGAGGAAGCCAAAACTCAAATAACGGTTACGACGGCGGAGAAGTCGTTGTCGCCGCATACGTACGACAAAAACATTCCCTTTTGTCGTTTAGTAAACGCTTCGTATAAAAAAGATTCCTTTTGAGTAAACGTAAAAGTCAAAGGGGTTTATACACCGTATAAAAGAAAGTTGTGTATAAAATAAAATATGCCTCAACGAAAGGAGATTGAGACGAAGTCCCATACCTCGTATCCGACTTGACCCGACCGTTCTTTAAACTCCTGAATAATAAACTTGAGTTAATCTCTACTTGCTTATGAATCTTTTTCAAGTTCATTATTCCTTTTATACCATGTTATGAACATCATGTAATCATTTAAGTTAATAATGTTCATTTTGTCGGTATTTGGTTCTTAAGTCAAAAATTGACTTCTTATACTTACAAGTTGTTAATTTGGTCAAAGGTTCATTATATCCAGAATGGTATTCATTATGTAGATATCATATATGTCATATATATCCAGTACATACATGCATTTATAATATTACATCACATTTAGAGGTAAGAAATGAAATGCACCGTTCATGGAGACGGTAAGCCGTACGTACGCATGAACGCTACTTTCATTTCTTTGTCATATTGATGGAATTAAAACTAAATGAGACTTATGTATATTTTAATTCCAGAATTATTTAGATATATCATTAATTATATATATCCATTATATACATGTACTTTTAATAATAAATTACATTTGGGGATAAGAAATGAAATGCACCGTTCATGGAGACGGTAGTCCGTACGTACGCATGAACGCTACTTTCATTCCTATCTCATACTTTAATGGAAATAAATGATAGGTGTATTATAATTCCAGTATAACATCATATATAATAACTTTAAATCCATCCTTTACACGTCCCACATATGGCATTAACAAATCACATCACTTTTAGGGGGCGGTAGTCCGCACTTCCTTAAATGAAGATATCGCGTATACCCATAATGGAAGCCATAAAGGTAAGACACAAATGAAAAATACAGAAGCACAAGTAAAACATAAACATATTACATATCATATATAAAAATAGTGACATCATAATGGCCACCTTTGAAGGTGTTTAATGAGTGTTGAACAATCATCGTTTCGGGAGGCAGAATTTCGCCATCCACGGAAACCTTATGTTCTTTAACCATTTGATGTAGTTGTGTGAGAGTGTAGCTCAAATAAATCTTATAACAACATCCTAGTATATTTAAGATACTGGTGTTGTTACAAAATAAGTAAATAAAAAGAGTTTAGGGGGTTGGAGAAGCAAAATAAAACAAAAGAACATGAGAGAATGAATTACCTTAAAAAAGTGTAACTCCTTTTGAGTTGAGCCTAAAGGCTTCCTTTGAAAGGATTCTGCCCAAAGGGAATCCTCTAGGATGAGGAGAGGGATGTGGAGAGAGAAAATGGGCAGGGGTTGGCCGAGCCAAAGGCTTGAAGAGTGTGTGAAATGAGGTAGAGGTGGGGGCCTTTTATAAGGGGAGAGGAGGGGCACTTTTGGAAAGTAAAGAAACATTACATTATTTGAAAATGTGTTTCGGTTTTAAAAGGTCCCACATTGATGGAATTCGTGGATAAGGTGATAAGGCATCGAAATCCATTCATCCAATTGGTTTTGGACATGTGTAGTTCATAGATTTTATTTTATCTTTCCATTTTATTTAAATCGTCAAATAATGATGTCATCGCTGCATCATTATTATGTCATAAATAATTAAATTTATTTAATGTCTAAAAATTATAAACAAATTACTATGATGTAGGAAATCGTTTTAGCTTTCCATTGAATATTTATAATCAAAATTTGGACTTGTATAACCCCACTTAAAAATTGTTTTCGCAAAACATATTATGTTTGTGTCATTTTCACTTTAACATTTAATAAAAAGTAATTTATGTTATTTCCCAACAAAAGTGGATACATGGGGTCCCCAAGTTAGGCCATGACTTGTCTTGGTCGGCCATGACACAACCAATGAGGTTGGGACATGTGTCTAGGTCATTTTATATTATTAAAGTATTATTTATACCTTAAACTACACTAATTACCACTAATCGCGATTAAGAACTTAATAAGTTACTATTCACCAAAAAATTATTTTAATCTCATTGAACCACATTTTACTTCTTAATGACAACCATGTATGTCGGATTTTCAAAATTCAATACACATTAGTGGTAAACTTTCATTTAACTGAAAAATCAGTTTGCTTGATTACCACTTAGTGGTTTCACTATTCATCAAAAATTGAAGTTTTTCAGAAAATTACCAAAAATTCACCCTAAGCTATATTTGATATTCCGAATTCAAAAATGAAGTCTATTTTACAAAATTCAAATCATATAAGTCACATTAATTAATTTAATAATTAATTCCCGCTGCCAGAGCAAATAGCGTGTTTTTACAAAACAATAAGTATCAAAAGATTGACACCAGTTTAAGTCTAATTTCAAAGTGAAATTGATTCCAATGACCACCATTGGATAAAATGGTAAAAATATATTCATATTACACATTAAGACCAATTCAAAAGATAATCTAATCATATAAATAAATTAGATTAAAAAGCAGTTTTGATGTAAAATACAACATTTTACACTATGCATAAAAAAATTAACTTTATCAGAAAGGTACCAAAAATTACACAAAGTAAAATTTGATGTCCCGATTCTTAATAAGAGTTTTATTTGGTCCAAAAGAATGTATAAGAGTGATCAAAACTATATTTAATGACGGTTCACCATTAAAAGGTGATAAGTGAACCTTTAGTGAAAATTAGAGTATAAAAGCCTAAAATTGATCTCTTTCCGTATTTTAAGCCTTTATCTTTTATTGGGTAAATGTAAAAACATCTAAAAACATATCTATTCATATTTTAGTTATTTCTATTCATTCCCGCCAGTACAACGGCTACTTGTTAACTAACATAATATTATTATATTACTAGTGTGCTACGTAAGTTTCAAAGAAACTCATCGTTGCGTATCGGGTACGCTATCGAACATAGCAACCCCTTTTAATTAAAATTCATATTTAATTCTCAAATATTAATAAATATGAAAATTATTTATTCTTTAATTACCTGGGATGTTACATCCTTCCCCCCTTTTGGGAATTGCGTCCTCGCAATTTTATTCACTTATCAAAATAAGTGGGGGTATTTATCCCTCATAGCATTTTCAGATTCCCATGTTGCCTCTTCAATCATGTGGTTTTTCCACAAAACCTTTACCTGGTGAATCACCTTATTCCGTAACACTTGCTCCCTGTGGTCAAGAATCTGGACCGGTTGTTCCTCATAAGATAGGTTCTCTTCCAGCTGAACTACCTTTGGACTCAAAACATGAGATGGATCTGGCATATACTTTCTCAACATCGAAACGTGAAAAACATTGTGTACCTCGAAAGATAGATCCTTCCTCTGGTTATCTGCATAACTCTTTTGCCTACTCTGAGCTATTCTCATGTGTTTCTGAATCAGCTGAACTTTTTCTGCCATCTCTTCTACCAATTCTGGTCCCATCAACTTCCTTTCACCCACTTCATCCCAGAAAGCTGGAGTTCGACACCGCTTCCCATATAATGCCTAAAATGGTGCCATCTGTATACTGGAATGAAAACTGTTATTATATGAAAACTCAACCAAAGAAAGATGCTGGTCCCAACTCCCCTGATAATCCATAGAACAAGCTCGTAGCATATCCTCCAATGTCTGAATTGTTCGTTCTGACTGCCCATCTGATTGAGGATGAAAAGCTGTACTAAAATTTAATTCAGTACCCAACGACTTCTGAAGGCCTTTCCAAAAGTTAGAGGTAAACCTGGGATCACGATCTGATACAATGGAGAGGGGAACTCCATGTAACCTGACTATCTCTTTAAGATACAAACGGGAAAGTTGATCAAGAGAGAAAGTATCTCGTATAGCAAGGAAATGAGCAGATTTGGTCAAGCGATCAACAATAACCCAGATTGCATTATTACCTCGAGATGTCTTCGGTAATCCAACAACAAAGTCCATGGATATATTCTCCCATTTCCACTCTGGAACTGGTAAAGGCTAAAGCATCCCTTTCGGTAACTGCCGCTCTGCTTTAACCTGCTGACAAGCCAAACACTTCACAGTAAAATCAGCAATATCTCTTTTCATTCCATCCCACCAATAATACTCCCGCAGATCTCTATACATCTTAGTACTGCCCGTATGAACTGAAAACAGAGAACTATGAGCTTCACATAACAACTCTGTCTTCAACTGTGAACCACAAGGCACACACAACCTCTTCACAAACCTCAAAACACAAACACAAACTTATCCAAGAACTCATGGAAAATTTTATTCATAAGGTCCATGAATACAGCAGGTGCATTGGTTAACCCAAAAGGCATAACTACAAATTCATAATGGCCATATCTAGTACGGAACGCAGTCGTCTGCTTCTTTTACTTTCAACTGATGGTACCCCGACCTCAAGTCAAACTTCGAAAAATACTGAGCTCCCTGGAGCTGACACCACTTCATTCGATGGCCCAACATCTGCTGAAGTAGTTGCAAAGGATTTCACCACCCCATTCTGCTTGTAGTCTAACTGCTTCCCATCACTCAAGCTCCTTTTCGGACACTCGTTTGCGTAGTGACCCATCTCATTGCACTTAAAACATTTCACTAACTGTAAATCAAATTTGTTCTTACCTTCACCTTGATCCTTTTCAGTGCAATCACGAGCCTTATGTCCCATCTTACCACATCGGTAGCACTTTCCAGAATTCAGAAGACATTCTCCAGCATGCCTTTTGCCACATTTATCACAAACTGGAAACTTAGTTCTCTTACCATCAGACTTTTTTGAAGAATTCTTACCTTTCTCCTGCCACCTCGGTCTCTTCTTCTGCTGGTTGTTATAGAACACTTGGTCATCGGAAAACTCCATTTCCACCTTCTCAGCACATCGAACAAGCTTTTCATAACTTTTAAACTCACGAGAAGCTAATTCCCTTCAATACTTTGGCTTTAATCCTGAGTAAAAACGATTGATTTTACTATCAAGGTCCCGGATAAAATTTGGAGCATACCTTGCCAATCGAGTGAACCTTTCTTCATAGGCAGCCACTGAGTCTTCTTCTTGCCTCAATTCCAAGAATTTCTTTTCTATCCTAAGTCGAACAGCCTTAGGAGAATACTTCTCAAGAAACATACCTTTGAATTCATCCCAGTCGAGAGCATCAAGCTCATCAGCGTCCCTGATATTTTTAACCATAGACCACCACTGATCTGCTTCACCCTCTAAACGGTAAATAGCAAGACTAACCTTTTGATTGTCTGAACACCCCATGACATCAAAAATCTTCTCCAGTGCTTTAATCCACCCTTCAGCTAGCACAGGGTCAGATGATCCTCTGAATGATGGGGGATGTTGCCTCATGAGATGTTCCACCACTGACATGTTCCTCTGCGGTTGATCTGGCTGATCTCGTGCATGGATACCACCACCATTTATCGCTTGAGTCAACTGCGCCATCACTGCAACAAACTGTTCAGTTCCGATTCCGACCATCTCAGGTTGCTGATTTGGAAGGTTATCTTCCTCCTGATGTCGTCCCAACATAGCTGCTTTGTTTCCTCTGCGGAAAACCATTCTGAACACAGAAATATCTTAGGCGAAGCAACATGGTAATCTGTAAATGCTATATCATTTAAATCATATTATAATTTAACACTTTTCTAACTCCTAAAGTTGTCTAAACCGACCTTTGATACCAACTATAAGGCCCCAGCCTTAAACCTTACTTAATCTTGAGTTATTACAAGATTACACGTTGAGGATCTTTTCGGGTTTAGAGTTTTAGAGAATTAGATCATAAAACTTGCATTACATTCCACATATAAACAAAGTGGTTACATAAAGATAGTATTCTTCATTCCCATCAATGGAAACACATTTAAAATAAAACATGGATTATTTCTTGACACATCCTTGACTCTATCATCTTATCATGTACCTTTCCCTTGACCTGTGAAAAACATTTCAAAAACTTGGGATGAGCGTAAAAACTCAGTATGGGTTATAAAAACATGGAAAGGAAACATGAGTTCATATATACATAAGAATGAAATCATACTTTACCCATAAAACATAGGCACTTTAACATACCTCATAAAAACATGAATAAATCATATAAATCATAATACGTAAAGGTAACTTGAGGCATTCATAACATTCTTACGTAGGGGGTAACCCTCTTGGTTACGTTTGGAATACCCATCACAGTATATTCCCTAAAATCTCTTCGGAGAAACCTTAACGTTTCACTCCTTCGCGTTACCCAATGCATTGGAGAGCTATAACGGGCTCACCCGCCCTTAGTTTATCACGGAACCACCCGTCTTCATAATAATGCCCAAGAACCATAACATAATCATATCACATAAAACATGCATAAAGGAAACATAACATTTCCACATTTCAATCACGAGATATCAATACAACACATTGATATAATAAAAACATTATGAAAACCATTTTCAATACCAAAGTAAAACATGGTATTTATTTTTCTTTTAAAAAAAAAGGTATGGCTTGTAGAGGAAGCCAAAACTCAAATAACGGTTACGACGGCGGAGAAGTCGTTGTCGCCGCATACGTACGACAAAAACATTCCCTTTTGTCGTTTAGTAAACGCTTCGTATAAAAAAGATTCCTTTTGAGTAAACGTAAAAGTCAAAGGGGTTTATACACCGTATAAAAGAAAGTTGTGTATAAAATAAAATATGCCTCAACGAAAGGAGATTGAGACGAAGTCCCATACCTCGTATCCGACTTGACCCGACCGTTCTTTAAACTCCTGAATAATAAACTTGAGTTAATCTCTACTTGCTTATGAATCTTTTTCAAGTTCATTATTCCTTTTATACCATGTTATGAACATCATGTAATCATTTAAGTTAATAATGTTCATTTTGTCGGTATTTGGTTCTTAAGTAAAAAATTGACTTCTTATACTTACAAGTTGTTAATTTGGTCAAAGGTTCATTATATCCAGAATGGTATTCATTATGTAGATATCATATATGTCATATATATCCAGTACATACATGCATTTATAATATTACATCACATTTAGAGGTAAGAAATGAAATGCACCGTTCATGGAGACGGTAAGCCGTACGTACGCATGAACGCTACTTTCATTTCTTTGTCATATTGATGGAATTAAAACTAAATGAGACTTATGTATATTTTAATTCCAGAATTATTTAGATATATCATTAATTATATATATCCATTATATACATGTACTTTTAATAATAAATTACATTTGGGGATAAGAAATGAAATGCACCGTTCATGGAGACGGTAGTCCGTACGTACGCATGAACGCTACTTTCATTCCTATCTCATACTTTAATGGAAATAAATGATAGGTGTATTATAATTCCAGTATAACATCATATATAATAACTTTAAATCCATCCTTTACACGTCCCACATATGGCATTAACGAATCACATCACTTTTAGGGGGCGGTAGTCCGCACTTCCTTAAATGAAGATATCGCGTATACCCATAATGGAAGCCATAAAGGTAAGACACAAATGAAAAATACAGAAGCACAAGTAAAACATAAACATATTACATATCATATATAAAAATAGTGACATCATAATGGCCACCTTTGAAGGTGTTTAATGAGTGTTGAACAATCATCGTTTCGGGAGGCAGAATTTCGCCATCCACGGAAACCTTATGTTCTTTAACCATTTGATGTAGTTGTGTGAGAGTGTAGCTCAAATAAATCTTATAACAACATCCTAGTATATTTAAGATACTGGTGTTGTTACAAAATAAGTAAATAAAAAGAGTTTAGGGGGTTGGAGAAGCAAAATAAAACAAAAGAACATGAGAGAATGAATTACCTTAAAAAAGTGTAACTCCTTTTGAGTTGAGCCTAAAGGCTTCCTTTGAAAGGATTCTGCCCAAAGGGAATCCTCTAGGATGAGGAGAGGGATGTGGAGAGAGAAAATGGGCAGGGGTTGGCCGAGCCAAAGGCTTGAAGAGTGTGTGAAATGAGGTAGAGGTGGGGGCCTTTTATAAGGGGAGAGGAGGGGCACTTTTGGAAAGTAAAGAAACATTACATTATTTGAAAATGTGTTTCGGTTTTAAAAGGTCCCACATTGATGGAATTCGTGGATAAGGTGATAAGGCATCTAAATCCATTCATCCAATTGGTTTTGGACATGTGTAGTTCATAGATTTTATTTTATCTTTCCATTTTATTTAAATCGTCAAATAATGATGTCATCGCTGCATCATTATTATGTCATAAATAATTAAATTTATTTAATGTCTAAAAATTATAAACAAATTACTATGATGTAGGAAATCTTTTTAGCTTTCCATTGAATATTTATAATCAAAATTTGGACTTGTATAACCCCACTTAAAAATTGTTTTCGCAAAACATATTATGTTTGTGTCATTTTCACTTTAACATTTAATAAAAAGTAATTTATGTTATTTCCCAACAAAAGTGGATACATGGGGTCCCCAAGTTAGGCCATGACTTGTCTTGGTCGGCCATGACACAACCAATGAGGTTGGGACATGTGTCTAGGTCATTTTATATTATTAAAGTATTATTTATACCTTAAACTACACTAATTACCACTAATCGCGATTAAGAACTTAATAAGTTACTATTCACCAAAAAATTATTTTAATCTCATTGAACCACATTTTACTTCTTAATGACAACCATGTATGTCGGATTTTCAAAATTCAATACACATTAGTGGTAAACTTTCATTTAACTGAAAAATCAGTTTGCTTGATTACCACTTAGTGGTTTCACTATTCATCAAAAATTGAAGTTTTTCAGAAAATTACCAAAAATTCACCCTAAGCTATATTTGATATTCCGAATTCAAAAATGAAGTCTATTTTACAAAATTCAAATCATATAAGTCACATTAATTAATTTAATAATTAATTCCCGCTGCCAGAGCAAATAGCGTGTTTTTACAAAACAATAAGTATCAAAAGATTGACACCAGTTTAAGTCTAATTTCAAAGTGAAATTGATTCCAATGACCACCATTGGATAAAATGGTAAAAATATATTCATATTACACATTAAGACCAATTCAAAAGATAATCTAATCATATAAATAAATTAGATTAAAAAGCAGTTTTGATGTAAAATACAACATTTTACACTATGCATAAAAAAATTAACTTTATCAGAAAGGTACCAAAAATTACACAAAGTAAAATTTGATGTCCCGATTCTTAATAAGAGTTTTATTTGGTCCAAAAGAATGTATAAGAGTGATCAAAACTATATTTAATGACGGTTCACCATTAAAAGGTGATAAGTGAACCTTTAGTGAAAATTAGAGTATAAAAGCCTAAAATTGATCTCTTTCCGTATTTTAAGCCTTTATCTTTTATTGGGTAAATGTAAAAACATCTAAAAACATATCTATTCATATTTTAGTTATTTCTATTCATTCCTGCCAGTACAACGGCTACTTGTTAACTAACATAATATTATTATATTACTAGTGTGCTACGTAAGTTTCAAAGAAACTCATCGTTGCGTATCGGGTACGCTATCGAACATAGCAACCCCTTTTAATTAAAATTCATATTTAATTCTCAAATATTAATAAATATGAAAATTATTTATTCTTTAATTACCTGGGATGTTACAAAAATCATCATTCAACCCCAATCCATTAGAGATCCTCTTTTTTTTTAAATTTATTTTCCATCAAATCCCCATGATACTCATCCTAAAAATCCTATATGTTCTATTTTTAATCGTTATCGAAATTAAACACCAAATTTTTAGTCAATCTAATATGTAGAATAATTATCCAAATTTAGATAAATCTACCACATGTACATGATATACTATCATCCATATCAATGTTTAAATATTCAAGTGTGTGATAATTTTAATTATCCACATGTTCAAATAGATACTCGTCAAAGTCCGCTTCCTATATGACTTGGGACCTCCTTGTATCATAATGGAATGTCAATGTATCGAGGAATGTTCATGATTAATCATGAGTCCTCATTTATTATATTATCTGATCATAAACTCTAGACTTTGTTTTCCTAAAAATGACATCAAAAATTTAACCACGATTTTGGATTAATTTTTTATTTTCTAACATAACCTATAATATACATACATGAACCTATTCACCATAGCATCACCAACCTTAGGAGTATATTTTTCAGCTTCATCCATCTTTGGTGAGCTTGAATTTCTCAGTTATATTCATCAACATGACATTTGTCATTTCTTTCATTAAAACAAGGGATTACACACTAGAACACATTAAAAGTATATATTCCATTACATAATCTTAGTGATAACAAAGACATGTTTTCTAGGTGTTTTAATTCATATTTTTTTGATGATATTTCCCTATATTAAATTTTCAATCATTATATGGAATTGAGTAATCTATTTCCAGATTCATCATGTGAATTGGATCATCTAGAATATTATAGCATTTTAGAGTGTCTCCTAAGATCCAATGTTCATCCACTACATATTTATTCCACATAGTGGCATGTTGGATTGAGCCTCAACTTCAAAAATGATAGAAATAGTGATTCTTAGTGACTTATAGTGGTTTTTAAATAGTCATAAATGCATCATATGTGGTGGGGATTTTTTTGAGGATAGAGTGTGTGACTCATGGGAATGTGCCAAATAAAATTTGTTAGTGGTGAATTGTACCCCCATTCATTTTTACAACCTCAATTGTACCATCCATACCATGTTACCTTATAAGGGTATTGATTCCTCCACCATTCAAAAAAATTAGATAAGTGTCGGATTACTACTACAATTTCTAGGGATGACCCCTAGAGTGTGATATGCATGGCCAATCCCCCCTGCTTCAACCAATTTGTCAATAAACGATAGATTTTATGGCTCCCACTAGAGTTGGCTATGTGACCTTCATGGTGGATTTTAGGGAAAACTATGTTATGAAATAATCATTAGAGATATCATATAGAAATAGATTCCAACATAAAAAAATCATGAAAAATAATAAAATTAAATTTTATCTGTTTCCTTCCAAATAATTAACTCATAATATGTAAATTATACATTGTCTGAAAAATTATTTATTTGTGTACAATAGTTAATAATTATTACAATTTATTTACACATTTAAAAAAATCAAGAATAATAATGAAATAAAATATCACAATAACTGAACTCATGTATTTCCTCAAGAATTGAATCTCTACATCGAATCCCAAAGGGAACCCAGGCACCAAATTATTAAAATTTAATAAAATAAAATCAAACATTTATTAATTGGAAAATTAAAATATTAATAATAAAATGAAATATTAATAAAACATCACGATTTACCAAAAAACCATTCAACCCATTTATTTTACTCATTCCCTTTGTAATATTATGTGTATTATCTTTCCTCAATTCATACTTCTCAATTATTAATTTTTAAACATTCCACTTTGTGATGAACCTCCCCATTAAATTTTTCTCTCTTATCACTCAAGATAAAAATTCATTTAGAGTTATGCAAATTCCACAAGTATATTTACCTTCTAAAAATATTGCAATTGATAGACCTCCTCCACCCCATTGACACAAAATTCAAAAATAAATATTTGGAAGTTAATAATGGTTCTATTGATTTATAGGCATAATTTTTGTGAATAATGATGATTTAATCATTAATACTCAAAGTGGAGGTTTATATCTCAATAATAAATCCTCATACAAAAAAGTAAAATATCAATGAAATTCTCCCATATAAAACGTAACTACTCTGACTTTCCCAAAACTGAAAGTAATATTTTTGACATAATAAAAACAATGAATGTTTTACAAAAACATTATTTATTTTACTTCTATATTTTTTCACATATTTTCATTTATTGAAACTAATTTTTTTAATTTTTTTTGAATTATTTTCATGGAATGATTCTCACGTCTTCTACATACCCCATGTGAAAAAATCATTAGAATAGAAAAAGATTATTTTTTTGACAAGTCACAACCCATTCATTTGTTTTAATTTTTACAATAGATGTAGAAATAAAGAAAATAATTTAATGAACATGATACATTCCAAAATAACATAAAAGTTCCCCCCAAATTATTCACCTGAATATAATTCATTCCTTCCACTATTATTTCCCTCATACATGACAATTCAATTTTAATGTATCAGGAAAAATACATAGAATAGAGGGGAAAAAGGAATTTTTTCTTGTGATGTGTAATATGTTTAAAAATATCTTTTGTTCATTCTATGTGAAATTAATAGTTGTGTTTAAGGTCGTTTTAATGGAATGTGAATATAAATAGAAATTATTTAATCATTTCTAAATTTAATTTGTAAAATAATTACTTGGAAAATTTACAATATAAGATATAGTTGGTGGAATAGCCTAATTTTTCTCAATAAATATATTCAATATATAAATGGAAATTAATAGGTCAGAAATTAAATTATTAATTGATCATAAAATTTGGTACAATCACACATGGAATGAATAATAGTAAAAAAATAAAAATTTATTTCACTAATTCAATGAATAAAAAAAGATAGTGGAATTTGAATTACATTAATAATTTTTTATCAAATCATGATTAATTATATTAAATTCAAATTTCATATTAAATAATTTAATACCCCACTTTACTCATTAAATTTCTGTAATATAGAATTATAAAACATATCATTGTAGAATTTATAATCAAATAATGAATTCTTGATTAGTATAATTATGATAGAAGTCTTTGTGGGGAATGATAACTCAATATTTAAGAATAAATAATTATTGATAACCTGAATGTGGAGAGTTGAAAAAATGATGAATTTAAAAGTGGAAACCCCATTCGTACAAATGTATTTTATTTATCCATAATTATAGATTAGTAAGGGGATTCATTCTGAAATATTCATCATGTAACTACCTTATTAGACCAATGTTGATGGTGTTAAGACCATTTCATTAATGACATGAAATATAGATTTATTGGAATATATGTGTTGATATATTTCTAAATTAAATTCTAAAAATAAAATAAAATAAGCATACATCATGATTTAAACACCAAAGTGGGCAATGAGTTTTAACTTCCACCCAAATGGTAGTCAATTTTGTAATCCAAAGTTTGATATATCTTATAGATTCATTTATTTAAAAGAACACATGTTACTCAATACAACTTCCATTCCTTCATTGTTGATGTTGGAGAATACATATATAGAGTAAACAAAATCCACACATATTAAAATGAGATAAAATATATATAGTTGGGTAAGAAAAATAATGAGTTCTCTTTTTCTTCCTCCACTTTCAAAATCTCTTATTCATTATCCTATTGTTGCTCGAGGTATACTTCATAAAGGAAATAATAATTGGGAAACTCAAAGTATAATTCTATTAAATTAATAAAATAATAATCACAATTAAAATATTACCCTTCAATATTTTAAATATTTTTATTGGTTTCCTTATAAAATTAAATTATATATCCTCTTGAACTCCCTCTATTTAGTTTTTATCATTTTAGGGATCCTTATGCATTCCTCATCAGCTGAAAATAACTTTTCATTATTATTCTCCAAGGAAATCCATGTGTTTTCCAAATTTGTAAAAGTAATATTATTAAAGGTACAACTAAATTATATTTTGAAAAGATAAATGAAATTTTGTTCAAGATAGGACTATCTCCCTAAGTATTATTTGTTTCAAGTTTTTTAAAAATAAGAAATTTTTATTGACTTATTGTTTTAGTGCAAATATGAAGATATTCAGGATCATATAATATTTCTTCCAAACCAAAAAAAATTTGGGTTTACTCTTCTTCTAAACATTGAGAGTGATACAAAAGTATCGATTCAACTACTTTAATTAACGGTATATCATATTTAATTTTAGTATTTTTCTATTTACAAATAAATTTATCAAAGTTTAAAGTATCTCCCTTATATTCATTATTAAGAAAATATTATTCTTGAATCCCTACAAATAAATGAAGAGTGTGATAAAATAATTCATTACTAAATTCCATATTGGAAACTATATGATCATCAATTTGAATAAAATAGCGAGGAAATATCATACACCGCTAGGAATTGTTCACGTTGAGGATTAGGTTTAGGTTTCTTTAGTAGATACTCTTGGGATAAACATATACATTCAATTAACCTTTCACTTTTATCCCCCAGGTTCTGAACTACGTCACTAATTCATTGAATCCCAAAATCTATATCATTGTGATATATTTTTTCTTATTCACACACATGAGATTTATAAACCCATTTAGAATAAATATTGTTATAACAAATCATATAATATTTTGAAATCCTTTTTAATAAAATAAAAAAATGATATCTATTTAAAAATGTGAACCAAAATAGTGAGAGAATAATTATTTGTCACATCTGTAGCGGTGCCATGTTTTGATAAGACTATCATGGGGCAGTGAAAATAACAAAATTTATAATTCCTATTGGAGAAAATTTTCTGAATAGTTAAATCTCTTAGGTGTATTTTTTTAGTGGATTTCAAGCTATTCAAAATTCACATATTGTATATTTTTTAATGAAGAAAATTTAATGTGTTTTTGGTTTTGAAAATATTAACTAAAATGTACGAATTTATATGAGAATACCAGAATAATGAAGTAACATTGATAGTAATTTGGTCATAATATAGGGTACATTCATTACATATTATTATTATCATTATTTGATATGATATTTCATCTTTATGTGCATAAGCCACTACCCTTAAATTGAGTGTGTCATTTATAATTAGTAGAAAAGTACTTTGGTAAATTAATCCATAAATTATCTGATAGTCATGTTTGATAAATCACATAAATCATGAATTTGAAAAAAATACCGAAATCTTGATCCATTAGAGTCGATTTCATCTATATAATTAACGTAACTTCCTAGTATGAAAAGTTTTTTCCGAGAAAACATAGGGAATTATTATTCAAAATAATTATAGTGGGTTTAAAATTCCAACCAATAAGTGTTGGATACCACCCACAACCATATTTGTAAATACTCTTTACCTCACCATAAAAAGAATAAAAATGTGAAAACTTATTGGTCAAGCATTTATAAAAAAAGATAGAATCATTCCCAAGGCTAAGGCATGGGTAAGTTAGTCATGATAATGAGTGAATGTGATTGTGGAGGAGATATTTAGAGTGAATAATATAGGAATATAAAAATTATAATTAATCCAATGGAGTTATATAATGAATAAATACTAAACTATATTAATAAAAATTATTTCATAAACTCCCCTGTAGAGATCTTATAGTTTTTATAAGAAATGAGGCTTTTAATGTTTACCATGAAAATCCCTTTAAAACTTATCTATTTTATATTTTAAATAATTTTTTTAATTCGTCTCTAAATTGGGAGGTGATATTATATATAGAATTATTATTTTCCATTTTATATGTTGTATATTTATACTTGTAATAATATTGAGCATAAACTAGTCAACATCTCTATGGTTGAAACAATTTGAATCATGAACATCATTATATATATACACATCATAGTCAATATGTTATATGACCCAAAAAACTCCTTAGACCACATTGATAGGGATTTCTATAAATTATGAATACTAATACATGATTAAATCTCAATGCTTATATTTTTTATGTGAAATCCCAAGAATATTTTCTCCTCATAATAGTGTTACATATATTCCATAATATAGTCTTAGTTATTTAGGATTATCACATCCTCTGTAAGCCATAGTCAGGCATCCGATTTCATAAGGATATAAATTTTACATTTGGGATCCTCCATATGATGCAAAAATCCCCATAGACGGGCATATAAAACATTATTTTACATCTTCATCCTCCTTTGGAATGAATGTTGGGTATGTATATACTTATTCACAATATATTTTACATGGAATTTTTTATTCTATTTATCTATACCATTCACAGGAACACACAATATTGTTTAATAAAAATATATATGTTTTTTCCATCCCCTCAATGAAATGTACAATAGGTTTACAAGAAATTTATGTTCTTTTTTATTCATTTTGATCTCCATGAGTTCTATGTCTTGTATCCATTGTTTTTTTGCAAGGAATTATTGGCTGTGTCACATGCATGAATTTACCATATTTATTTTGGCCATCATAACATCCGCATCATCTATAATGGACTTCCATTGTATTTTTTGGTCTCATAGTTTTTTTGGTCAATATTTATTTTCAATAGCAATGGTAATAATGATTCCTTTTTACATAATGTGGTGGTCCAATGGTGTCTTATTCTTGGAATTTGTTATGGATACACCAAATGTTTTTGTTCAGAACTCATAAACATCGAGGCATAACTTTTACAAATTGTAATAGTAACAATAGTTATGTAAAGGCCTGATCTTTTATAAATAAAAGTCTCTTCATTTTAATGTCTTCTGTATATAGAAAACCATAATAATATTATTATTATTATTATTGGGTTTAATGGAACATTAAATATCATTACTGTTGATAATATATCCATTGAATAGTGATCAAGTGACTGATTCAAATTTAAGGATTTTAGAAATAATACTTTTGAAACATACAAAGGTAAGAATGGCATCATCCAGTAAAATCGGGCCATAAAATCTCATTTATCAAATCTCATAAAGGTGGTAGCTTCGCTGGTATTATCCCTTGACCAAGCCCATGCTGGTCTTCAACATATTATCTTTAACAGAACAACCTACAAGGGAAGTACAAGTTAATAGAGATAACCAGATAGTCAGTGTTATCAGAGCGGCCCCAAGACTCTATCACGATCGAACACAATACCCTTTGGTCTTATGCGAGTGTTTTAAAGGGTTATGTAATAAGTAATTAGTTAAAAATAGTTTAATCCCTTTTTATAAATAAAAGCCACATTCCATAAATTCCATTATAAAAATATTATTTCTAAAAACGATGAATTTTTATATTTATTTTTCACGTAAAATGGTACTTTTTTCAAAAAATATAAATTATTATATAAAAATTATGTTTTATTAATATTGTTATTATAATATTGTTATAAGAACAATCATTTTAATTATATGTTATGATTATATTAATTCCTTATTTTTTTACTATATTAATGATTAGGTATTCATTTTGATAAGATTTATATTTTCATATAATAAAACTAAAATTTTATATTTAATTAAATAATTTATTTTAATGAATTAATTATTTTTTGAATAAATAATATTTTAATCACATATTATTATTATATATAAATGGTCATATATTTTATATGAAGTCAAATGTAACTGTTATAATGGTTTGGAAATGGGGTTTTTGAAAACCCGTCAATTTTCAATAAATTAAGTATTTTATTTTTAAAGGAAATATTAAAATATTTTTAAAAATATTTATATATATTTTATATTCGTTTTGGATTTAGGACGTCGAATTTATACAACTATGCATTTTTCATATTTTTTTGAGACAATTGAATTTTTGGGTAAAAAATAATTATCGTATAAATATATAATGGGTCTTTTGGAATCCTATTGAAACAATATGGATGTAATAAAATACTATAAAAGGAATATTTCGAAAATATATATTTTACCTTTAAAATAATGTGATTATATATTTGTTTTATTAATTTTTTAAATCCTTAGTGGACCCTCTAAGACTTATAATATATTTTAAAATTTTAAAAACATTTATTTAATAGTGTGACTCACCTCCACATAAGAAATCCTAATATATTAATATGTTAGTATGTTTTACATATAAAATAATATATTAAAATCCCATTTGGGAAAAACCATGGGCAAAAATCCTGGGATGGTTTGTGGTTTTGAATATTTAATTATATAGGTTCCAAAACATAAGTTTTTGAAATATTAATGAATTTCCCTCCCATTTTGTATATAAACCCACCCATGCTCCAATGTATCTTCGCTCAAAATCCTTGGAGCATGTCTATAATCTTCCCTCATCTCACTATAATAATTCATAAGTGTCCTCAGGCTCTCAGAAATCCCCACCTCATTTTCTTCAAGTCACACACTAATGTAAGGGATTCCTTTCCGATTTTTTCCCTTCTTTATTTATGTTGTTATACCCAATTATTTTAAATTAAAAATGTTATAAGATGATTTTTAACATCACACAATATGAAATCCTTATGTTTTAATGATGATATAAATCTTTCTATCTCACTAATCCCTCCCATGTACTCCTGTTACCATGTCAAAATTTAATAAGAGTTATTCCATTTCTCCTCTTTCTTCAACATTATTTATTATGTTATGCCTTCTACTTACAAATTATATGTGTTAGGAAATGTATCAATATGAAACCCTTACTGTCTATTTTATTTAAATATTATGAGATATCCCTTTCTCTCTCATCAACCATTTTTATGAATTTTTATGTCACACCATTATTATTCCAAAATTTCTCCATGATTTTCTAAGAAAAAAACATTGTGTAATGAATATCATACCAATTTATCTATCAAGGTAATTAACCTTTATTCTCATATACATATTGAATGGTACTTACCTGTATGTATTCCACATTCCCTAATCGTGGAATAACGTATGATGTTGAATGATTCCACATTATATGATCCATTTGTTACACTTATATATGAAATGAAATGTTTAAAAAGGGTGTGACATGATATCAATCCAATTCATTGAGAAATGCATAGTATTAGGATACTCCATGTTAAATAAGGGTTTACACTTGCTAATTCATGTGAAATTAGTGTTTACTCATGATAATTGATGTGAAATGTGGGTTTACTAATTCTAATTCTGGTGCAATAAGGGTTTACTCATGATAATTCATGTGCAATGAGGCTTTACTCATGCTAATCCATGATAAATGAGCCTTGGATCATGTGAATATCATGTTGTATGTTGTTTTTAAATTTCCATGTTACGATAATCATGTTATATCATTCCGTTATGTTCGCCTTTCTCTTGTTCTCCATTGGTATTCATATTGCCTAAAAAGTACGGTATTCTTCATGTTATACCTTATTTACACCGTTACTGTGCTTTATAGCTCACCCAATACTTATGTATGTCCTCATGTTATCCCATTAAATGATAATTACGAAAGAATGTTGTGGTCTTGTAAAAGGATATTTCAAGAAGGATATTTTTTTTAGGTCTTAAGTTGTCATGTAATGCTACTGAGCACCAAATACATTAGACCTTTTGATCTTCTGGGTTGTATTAAGTGAATGTTTATGTAATAAATCATGTTTATGTTTGTATTGAATATAATGGTTTTTATATTTGGTATCATAGGATTGGTTTAGTTATAATAGGGATTAGTATTATAAAACCCTAATAAAATCCTTATAGGTAAGACTATGTATAATAAAAATGCTTCAAAATTTTGGTGAGTATTGAATAAGTGGTTTATCAAGAAAATAAATCCATATCTAGAAATGAACACGTAGAGGTGGATCAAGCACATATATTTATCTAGGTGTAGAACCGGAAAACACCACTATGATCTATAATCAAATAGAAACTAAAGCATGAAAATGTTCGTTGTTGCACTCTTAGTTCGACAAAGTCAATGGATATGATGTGGTAAATTCCAATGCATTGTCTAAATCATTATTAAGGAGAAAACAAGACCCTAAGAATATATGCTGCGAAGTTGATCAGGTATTACATAGATCGAAGCCTATAAATTTCTAAGTTAATGATATAAATTTATATTATCATTTATCCCTTTTTTCATTGGATTACACAATATATGTTACCTCATAACATTTTTTTAATTCTATCCAATGGTTGGTAATATGAGGAGTCAGGCTAACAACCGATGCGAAGATCAAAATGATGACTGTTCTACTCGGATGCCAAATTTAATGGAAGTGAGAATCACAAACTTTATCATGATACTCACTTTTTTAACACATTTTTTGAATAGAAACATGGGTCATGAAAAATTTCCACCCCCCCCCCCCAAAGAAGGAACAAGCTACAATCGAGAGCATCATGAGACAAAAGCTTCAAATATTTAATAGATATTATTATCCCTCAATAACTGAAAAAAGGATCAACTCCATTGAAAATATATTCTCTGTATTTTAATGTTCTGAACAAGAGAAGGTTATTTTGGATTCATATCATATGAGGGGTGAAGTTGATCAATGTTGGATATTGGTCAAAAATAAAAATCCTGATGAATAGATCAAGTTGTTGGAATGGAAGGATCTCCAGAAAATATTTTCCTCACACCATCCGACTTAAGACGGAATGGGACATCCTTTACCTTAAGAAAAAGGCAACAAATCAATCAAATCATAAGAGTAAAACACCACAATGATTTCCCGATACACCTATGGCTATGTTTTCACCCATTAATGAATGGTCGATCGCTTCTTTGGTGGGATAAAACATATCCTAGTGAATTCCACAGAAATCCGTGACATTGATAGCCATAAAGAAATAGTCTGATGTTCCCTCAAAGTTGAAAATGGAGATCTAGGAATCTTTGTTGTATCATGGGGATTAGAAGAAAAAATGGACTTTAATTCTAGAGGTATATTGGATAAATCCAATTGTGTTTTGAAATTCATGAACCCCACATGGCAATGGTTTGGAAAGAATCACCCCAGAATTTGCTTCAACGGGATGAGTAAATTATTTAGGTGTGGAACAGAAGGGAACCTAGACAATAATTACTGACAAGAAAAACCCACTTCTGTGAAATTGGAGAAAAACAATCCATTAGACCCCCAATGCATTGGTAACTGCTCAAAATGTAAATAACCATGGATCACTGAAAACCATTTCCCTAAGCCATGGGTTTTTAGTGGAATCCAACAACATCCAAGGCTGCAAGGGTGATATTTTTCCATCACTACTACTAAATAAAATCCTGAAAAATGAAGTGGTAACAGGTACGCTAGATATTCATTCATGAATAAAGAACATTCTTTTTTATTCTGGTTCTATGGATTCTTTTATATCCTGAATTTTTAGTATAATAATCCAAACACCACCTCAAATCATGAAATTAAAGATGTCGATGAGAACAGAAAATGAAAAAATTATTGCATCCCATTAATATAACTCCTCCCTTATCAAAATATGTAGATTTAACTTCTCAGTGAACCTTTTTGTACGCCCTATGGTTGATTTTGATTCAATTATTTACATGGATTGGATTTCCCTATATAAAGACCACTTAAATTGCTGGGAGAGGGAAATCATTATACATATGGAAAATCGACCCCCCGATTCTGTACAAGTGCAAGGATGAGGATGAATATTTTTTAGCACCATCATCTTAAACATATATACTACTGCCCTATGAGCATGCATATCTAACACAAATGATTGAGTCTATAGAAGTAACCATCCATGAAGAAATGACTACTATGAGGGAATTAGCTAATGTGTTTCCTGAGAAATTGTCTGTTCTTCCACTTAAAAGATATTTAAAATCTAGATAGATCTTATAAATATGGAATTTCAAATTTCTAAGACTCCATATAGGATGACTGTTTTGGAGCATTAGGAGATAATTAAACAACTACATGTGATTCTGGGTAAATGGTTTATAATCCCATGTGCTTCACAATGGGGTGCACTAGTCCTCTTCATCAAGAAGAAGGATGGGTAAATGTCCCTTGGAATTGTTTAACGTGAGATTAAAAAAATCATAATAAAGAAAAAATATCCTCTAAAACAAATTAATGACTTGTACGATCAGCTACATGGAGAAAAATACATCTCTAAAGATTATCTGTATTCGGGATATTACCAAGTAAGGGTGAAGAAGGAGGATATCCCAAAGACTTATTTTAGTTAATGGTACAGGCACTACTAATTGTTACTAAATCATTTCAGACTCACTAATGATCTAGAAATATTCATGAACATGAAGAATAATGTCTTTAGAGATCACCTCTTCAAATTTTTGGTAGATTTCATTGATGATATTTTAATATACTCCAAAACCAAATAGGAACATGAGGATTATATAAACACTATACAAGAGTCATTGAGAATGGAGAAGCTATATGAAAAGCACAATATTTTTTAGTTCTAGTTGTAGGATGTCTCATTATAGGGGCATATAATCACAATAAATGGGATATATGTGGATCCCTCCTAGAAGAATTCAAATAAGGTATGACTGTGGCCAACATCTGTAAAGAATATCTATAGCTTCCTTGGGTTAGCAAGATATTATCACTAATTTATGAGAAATATATCTCAATTTTCAAATGCACTTACCAAGCTAACTTAGAAGGGAGTCCAATTTTTTGGTAATTACGAATGTGAATAGAGCTTCATGGAGTGGAAAAATAGGTATATCACTAAGCCTATTATCACACTAATAATAATTGGAGAACATTTCATGGTATTAAATGATGCTTTGAAAAAGGGTCTGGGAAGTGTGTTTATAAAAAATTGAAAAGTCATTGCCTATGCCCTAATGAAATTGAAAATTAATGAGAAAAACTATTGAACACATTATCTAGAGTTGGATGTAGTAATATTCCCATAGAAAATTTGGTGAAATTATCTATTTGGGGAGAAGTGTGATATATATATTTATATATAAAAAATTCAAAAATCCTAAAGTATATATTCAGACAGAAAGAGTTGAACATGCACCAAAAAATATAGTCATATCTGATCAAATACTATGAATTCCAAATACACAACAATCTGGAGAAAGAGAAAATATGGAAGATGCAATATGTAGAAAGGATCCATTGAATCATTCATTGATGAGAATGGAAAATGATCTAATATTATTAGATTTAATGATTAAGAACATTGGAATAATAAATAAGGGAACACCATCAATCGATTCACAAATCATTGCTAAAACATCACATTTGGAAAGGTTGGAGGATTATCAAAAGTTTTATATAGAAATTTAAAAGAAATATTAATTTATTAGAAAATGGAAATCTATGAAGTTCAACGTTAATGAAAATGTAATTGTGAGATTTGGTTCAATACTATGTGTTCCATCAAATACGGAGTTAGAGAATTAACTTTTTCATGATGCACATAGTTTGAATTTCCCTATTCACCTAGGAAACACAAATGCGTTATGAGATCTCTAAGAGAATTATTGTTGGGATAAAATGAAGAAGGTTATATTTGAGTTTACATAAAAGTTCCTGGAATTTCATTTAGTGAAACATCAGAGGGAAATGTCTAAGGGGATGATGAAACCATTACCCATACTAACCTGGAAATGGGAAAACATCACCATCGACATTTTCACAAGACTTCTGAAGACATGGAATGGGAAAAAGGTAATCTGGGATGTTTTGGATTATCTTACAAATAATTCACACTTCATTTCAATTTGAGAGTATTTATCATTGGATCAAATAGAAAAAATATATATTAGAGAATATATAAGGCTACATGGAGTACCAATATTGATTATATCTAACATAGATCCAAGATTAACCTCTATGTTCTAGAAGAGTGTCCAACAAGCTCTGAATAATATGCTAAACATCAGTACAATTTATCATCCTAAAACTAATTTCCAATCTAAAAGGACTATTCAAAAAATTTAGGAAATGTTGAGAGAATTCTAAATTGACTTCAATGGAGGATGGGATCAACATATTCCACGGGTTGAGTTCTCATACAACTATACATTCCACTTAAGTATCCAAATGGATTCTTATGAATCCCTTTATGGGAAATGGTGCCAAACACTGGCATTGGAGTAGTGACCTATCGACTATCACTCCCACTGAACATGTCTCAAGTACATGATGTATTCCATGTATCACTCTTAAGGATGTATATACCTATCCCATCACATGTACCAAATCTAATGTTGGTATAATTAGAGAATGACCACTCCTTTTAGGATCAACCAGTGAAGATCTTAGATCGTAGGAAAAAAGTTATAAGAAATAAGACAGTTCCCCTCGTCAAAGAGTTTTGTAGAAACCCCATGTTTGAAGAAGATATGTGGGAACCAGAGAAAGTTGTGAGGTAGAGTTACCCACATCAAATTTATTTTTGGAAAAATAATTTTCAATGGAGAAATTTCATAAGAGGGGAATGTTGTAACAACTCAATATTTAATGAAAAAAATCACTTTATTTTAATGTCTTATGGATATAGAGAACACATGCACTATTTTTTTATTATTGGGATTAAATGACCATTAAGTACCATTTATATTGATAATATATCCATAGAATAGAGATCATATGACTGATATAAATTTATGGTTTTTAAAATGAATCCTTTTGACACAGTCAAAGGAGAGGATGGACTCATCCAATAGACACGAGCCATACAATGTTCATTTGTAAGAACTCGGATGGAAGGTAGTGTCATTCGGCATCTCTTGTAACCAAGACCAAGCCGAGAATCAACACTTTAATAATGAAGGGAATTTCCTATGAGTTAATTTCATATTAATATATATTACCACTCGAGTGATGTTATCATTGTTGCCTGAAGATTCTACCACCATTGCACACCATACCCTCAGGTCTTATGTTTGTGTTATAAAGAGTTATGTAAAAAAGAATTAGTTACTTATTGTATAATTATTTTTTTAATGAAAACATTTATTCCATCAATTCCATTATAAGAATATTATTTATAAACAAATGATGAATTTGATGAATAGATTTTTTTGTAAAAAGGCACTTTTTAGAAATATATAAATTTTTTAATTAAACTAATGTTTTATTAATCTTGTTGTTATAACTGTGTTATAAGAACACAATTTTTATTTATAAGTGATGATTATATTTATTACTTATTTTTTTTACTCTATAAATGAATATTATTCAGGTTGGTACGATTTATATTTTCAAATGATAAAACTGAAATTTAATTTTTTATTAAAGAATTTATTTCGATGAATTAAGGAATTTTTGGAATAAATAATAATTTAAAAATATTTTAATTTTATTATTTTTATTATATATAAATTATCATGCTATTTTTGTGAAGTCAAATGTAACTTTTTTAATGGTTTGGAAACTATTTTTGTCCAAACAAATCAATTTTAAATAAATAAATGTTTTTATTTTAAAAGTGAAAATTCAAATATTTAGAAATTTATTTAGAAAAAATGAATATGATTTTTTTATGAGGATATGAAAATTATGCAATATTTAATTTATAATTATTTTATGACTTAATTGAATTTTTTTGGTAAAAATTAAATACCCTATAAATATATAATTTGATTTATGACATCATAATGACCCGTTAATAATGTAAAAAAATAATATAAAACGATTATTCGCCCAATATATGTTTTACCTTTAAAATAATATAATATTATATTTATTTGATTAATTTTATAATTCCTTAGTGGACCCTTTAAGACTTATAAAATATTGTAACATTTTTAAATGATTTCTTTGAGTTTGACTCACCTCCACATAAGCATGCCCAATATTTTAATAATTTTGGCCTTTGTCTATATTAAAAAAAATCATCCATTACCATTTTTCAAAAACCATGGTCAAATACCATGGGAAGGTTAGTGGTTTTGAATATTTAATTATATAAATTCATAAATCTATGTTTTTGAAACATTACAGAATTCCCCTCTTATTGCCTATAAAAACCCACCCAATATCAAACATATCTTACCTCAAAATCCTTGGAGGACTCCCCTACTCTGCCCTCATCTATTTTAAGGTTTCCCAATCTCTCATAAATCCAATCTTCTTACTCTAGACTTCACACACTCAAGTAATGTATTCCTCCCATTCTCATTTATGTCCAAGTTTCTTTTTGCTGTTACAACCTCTAATTTTAATTTAAAAAAGTTGGGGAATGATTTTGAAACTTCCCCACATTATACCCTCCTTTTGATTAAATGATGTGATACCACTTTCTATATCATTAATCCGTCCCATATACACCTATAACCATGCCCAAATTTCGTATGATCTATTCCATTTCTCGTATTTCATAATGTTTTTTAGTATATTACGCCTTCTATTTCAATCTTCCATGTGTTGGGATGTGTATCTATATAACCCCCCATACTGAATATTTCATGTAAATATGATTATATGACCCATTCTCTCTCATCAACCATTTTA
The DNA here is from genome assembly GCA_963277665.1 of Viscum album. Taxonomy (NCBI): domain Eukaryota; kingdom Viridiplantae; phylum Streptophyta; class Magnoliopsida; order Santalales; family Viscaceae; genus Viscum; species Viscum album. The sequence continues at coordinate 1,368,334,122 of OY728138.1, read as the reverse complement.
AATAATTTTTATGTCACACCGTTATTCTACCAAAATTGAACAGCGATTTTCGATGCCCAAATTATTGTGCAGTGAATACCATACCCATTTCTCTATCAAGCCTATTCACTTGGACGAAAATATACTTATTTAACGGTAAATACCTGAATGTATTCCACATTACCTAATAATGGAATAACTTATGAAGTTGAAAGATTCCACATTATATAATCCACGTTGCACACTTATTCATGAAATGAAATGTTTATTCCCTTACTAGGCATTATAGCTCACCATTTCCTTATGTATGTACTCATGTTATCATATGAAATGATATGTATGAGGGAATTTTATGTTGTTTTAAATGGTTTTTTTAAAAAATATCTTTTTTATGTATTATGTTGTCATTTAATGTTAATAATCCCCAAAGACACTAGATCTATTGATTTTTTTATTGTATTAAGTTCAAGTTCAGGTAATAAATCATGTTTATGTTTATAATAAAAAGCAGCATCATTTTAAGTCATCTATCCCAAATTAATTATGAACATATGATTTAAATATTTTATAATAAATCCTTCTCCTACATCCATACAGTATAGATGAGCGGGCATTAGAAGGAACCTACAATTTTCGAGCCTAACCCCTAGTGTGACATTTTTCCTGCCACTACATAGAGTTTCCCCATGTGTAAGTGCACCACTCATCATGTGGAATGTGTGGTCAGTTCCCTCTAACACACCCTATATAGAACTACTTAGTAACATGGTCAGCTACCCCAAGATATGTATATGTTATTTATATGTGTTACTTAAGGACGGACATGTGATGGCTTATTTTTTGACCTATCATATAAAAACACAAAAAAACCTAAAAAATAAAAAAAATAAAATTAATTTTATAAATTTCCATTAAATAGTTTATTTTAAAAATTTAAATTAACTATACTGTAAAAAAAATTTGTAAAAAAATTTAAACATTAAAAAATCATTATAATTTCCATAAAAAATCGAATAACAAGACATAAATAGCATTCCCTTATAGATGTAAAATTACATAATTTCCCCATGGATAAAATCCCCTCCCATTATTCTTCAAAATTTTATATATGTTATAAGATGGATTTTATTTCCTCTATAGTATGTATGACATTAATTTCGTTGAAAATAAAATTTTCTTCTATATATTATATATATTCCATGAGAATAATCATAGTATTTAATTTCCATTTCCACCTAATGTTTTCATTTCACAATCTCTTCATATATTCCAAAACCCCTAATAGATATTTATTTTCAATAAATAGTCTCTAATAAACTAATTAAATGTTCAAAATTACTTTTCAGGTGAAGGATAAAAGCATGCACATACTTTTCTAGTATATTGTAGTTTTATCCAATGGTACTAATGATTTTTACTTCCATTAGTCTCAATTCAAGGAAATTTTCTCTCTATTTTTGTATTAAGAAATATTGTACTAAGGAATTACTCTATAATACCATCCCATTTTATGGAGTTGATATCTTCCATTACCCTCATGATTTTGATTAGACGACACCTCTAATTATCTTCACCTTCCAAATGATATATGGATAAAATAATTTTATCATTTTCTCACCTATGCAGAACAAAAAATATATTTTCTATTTTATATTTCTATTTTTCATCGATTATATGATATCATGATGCACTAATGGTCGGTGGACATTGGTGAATGAAAATATAGATAAACACCACATCCTTTAATGTTGTTCTTGAGATATCAACATGATTTGCATTAATGTTTTAAAATTATGGAAAAAAATCAAGCATTTTTTCACTCCATTTTTAATACCATTTGGTTACATGTTGTTAATATATACACATTTTCCATTACACCAACTTTTTATTCAGTTCCATGAGTTTCCAATCACTAAATTAAATAATGTTAATATTGAAATGGTAAATTATTTAATGAATATAAAGAATACTATAAACCCAAATGAAATAACGCATAAATGAAATATATACCCTATGTTATGAGGCCGATTCTTATTCCAAAAAATGAAATATGAATCATTATACTAAATTATCAAGACAAAATGATTGTGCTTGCTCCGTGTTTAGTGAGTGAAATGTTTTGAACTAAAATGTTAATATTAAACTCATAATGACAAAATTGAGTCATGTTGTCCCCATAAAGTATTTGATTGTGTTTTGACTAATTCATACATGTCAAAAATGATATATGTATCTCTTTATTATAGTATCAAAACAATTATATTTCCTTTTATCAGTTTCAAGTATGTGAGTTTCCATTTTTACTAAAATTATTATCAATATTAAATAACAAAATGCATAAGATGTCATATCGGTCAGACTGTGTAATGGATTAAGGTATTGCTGACTGATAAACAACCCAAATAACATGTGGATAATTTTCACAATGTATAAAACCATTATAAATGTGTTTTCATGGTTTTTATATATATCACATGACATTTTTACTAATATATCTTTTTAAACAAGAAACACGAACTATGTTTCATACGACAAACATAATATGTTAATATTACATGAGACTGATGTCTACATGTCTCATATAAAAAACTAATTATTTTCTTATATTATTAATAATATATGATCATGATTTCTTGGTTTTTTTTTGAATTACACGTTTTTAAAAAAAATACTAATTTCAAACTGATTACATGCACATTGAGTAATATCAGAAACATCATATATCAGATTTAGGTGAGTATGATTATGATATATAAAAATAAAATATTTATCATTTATCTAAATTATCCAAACAATTCCATTGTGTTTTCTTTTTTTTTATTATTCTAGTTATTTATTTAACAAATATTAATGTCAATTTGAGTAAAAATTCACACATGGAGTCATATCAGTCACTACGTGCATCATATTGTGGTGAAACTAATTCCTACAAGTCACAAATAAAATATGTGTCATTTTAATAATTTATAAAAATAATATGAATATATTTTATCATTTTTTATTTTGGGACTTTCCGTGATTACTAAAATGATATTTCAAAGTAGACACACATTAATTGAGTCATACTGGTTATAAAATATGTCAGTTTGATAAGAGACTGACAACTACACATAAAAAATTCCATTTGAATCATTTTATTAATTTTTCAATATAATCAGAGAATGGTTTCTCCATTTTACATGATTCACAAATTATTAACTAAAATGTATATTTAAAACTAATAATAAAAACCTCTAGTCATAACAGACACATCGATTATCATATTTAGGTGTATATGGTTCGCACACATCAAACATTTATTATTGATTTTTATTTTAATGTATTAAAACAATATGAATGTGTTTTATTAGTTTTGAGTAGTTTAGTAGACTTTTTTGCAATAACTAATTACAATTTTCAATAAAAAGAAACACTTGGTGATATATTAGAAACTCTATGTGTCGGATTGAGGGGAATTTGATTAATACACATATAAAATGACATATGGATAATTTTCCTATAGTATCACGACAATATTAAGGTTTTCCAAATTTTCAGAGTATGTAACATATCTTTTTTATGAAAATTTTATTTCAAAATGGAAACATTATCATTGAGTGACACTATAAATATCATGCATCATTTTTCGCATGAGAATTATTAATACATTTAAAAAATGAATTATTTATCTATGTCCTAAATTATCATGAAAATCCAAGTGTATATCCTTTGTTTTTTAGTGATTTAAACTTTTTTATATAAAATTTAAAATTTGAAATAATAAGAGACACTTTATTTAATACCTAGAACAACATTTATCAAATAGAGGTGTGGCTAATTTCTTCAAGTCACAAATGAATTATTAATGTTTTACCAAAGTATAAAAACAAATAATGTTCTCTTTTTTAGTTTTGAGTATATATTTAGTCTTTTTACCTAAAATGTATATCAATTTTAAGTAAATATGTTCACCTTGATTCATATGAGTCACACCATATGTCAGATTGAGGTGTAGATGAATCTTACATGTCCCAAATGTCATATTGATCCTTTTATTATAATATATAAAAATAATGGAATATTCCAATCTTACCATGAGATCAAATTAATTTATTTTACAATCATCAATATTGAGTATTATTTCTTAGCTGAAACACATTTCTCGTTGTTGAAAATCAGAATAAAGGAATAAGATATTCATTTACTCTTATGGTTTCAAATGATGAGGAAAGTTATTAAGATTATAATATTAAATCAATATCTAGTATTGGTTGTTTGAAAAATAAACGATGTGTATATCATTGAAACATTTTATTAATGTTACATGTCGTCTCTTTTGATAATTTTTTCATATAGTTGAGTGAAAAATATGACTTCCCAAAAGATCTATGAAAAAATATATAAGTATAAGATAAAAATGGAAATGAAATAAACATAAAAAATTATATAAAATGATGGAAAATTTAATTAAATATGATCTTTCAATTCAGCTTGTAATTTTAGTTATATTCATTCTTGACAGATTTACTTATTATTATTATCACATCTACAACCTCTAAGTATAATATTTCATAAACTTGAGATTCTTTGAAAAAACCAACCCTACTCAACAAAAAAACAACCTGTATAAGAAAAAAACTCTTATATGTGTAATACTACAAATAATTAAGTCATATAGTAATGTGAAATACTATATTACTTCTATGGATAATTATTTTATTGCGTAGACATTAAGATTTCCTATGTTATTGATCAGAGTGAGCATTGTTTCTATACCATCAAAGGTAGTAGAGAGAACATGAAGGAATACGATAAATTAAAACACATTTTTGGTAAATTTTTTGTGAAGAATAATAATTCCATCTATGTTTTGGTGATAAATGGAATGAAAGAAGGTCAGAAATCATCTAAGGTAAATTATTTCTATATGGAATAATGAAAATTAAATCAATGTTTAATTTTATATATTTTTTATATAAAAAAGTGAAATTATTTTGTAACATTACATTTATATATTCCTAAATAGATCCATTCATTATATATTATTCATTAATGGGATTGGTATCATAATCATGTAGAGAATTCATTATCTATATGAGTAGTCAAACATTTAATTCAGATTATGGTAATGTAATAGAGAATAGGTAAAATTATGAGGAAGGACATAGTGTATTTAAAAAACATTTTCCGTCTCATTGAAATCTATTTATTTTTCATTTTATGATTTATGGTTTTTGGATCCTCTATCAGCAATTCAATATGGAACACCATCTATTTATTAAATAACTATTCAATACATTTAACATATAGAGGGTCATTAAAAACTAGTGTCTAGAAATCAGGAACTTAAAATCATTTTTCTAATCCCAATTAATAGATTCTTGAAAAGTTAATCCTATGAAAAATTTCTTCATCTCAAAACCTGGAGACATACATTAAAGGAAAGGGTGAGCAGAAGCCCTAGTAAGGGTAAACATGTGAATCATTTTACTTGTGATATTAATAAGAACATGATAAAAAAACATAAAGACACGAGTCATGGAAGAATAGGAATATCATAATAAAAAGATCATGAATCATAACATGAATATGTCACCACTACATTTAATTTATAAATCCATGAACATAAGACTTTGTTTCATCCCCAATGTCTCATAAAAGGATACCATGGTTATTCACTAAGGTATCGTGAAACTTGTCATCACTAGAGTTTAATTCTTTACACCATGAAATTTAGTGCAATCAGGGAAAATCCTTAATATATCTTTATTTTCATGTGAGTCACATATATCATAATATCAAATTTCATAAATAACCCATAGAGAATAAAAGAAATTATTTTTATTTCAAAATCGTGATGTTTTAAAATTTATTAAAAATAATATCATTATGTCATTTATCATCCATGGAAAGGGAGTGGGGGTTATATGTATTTCAAATCCAAAATAAAATGTATCATTTTTTATATATTTAAAAAACCCCATAGAAACTAAATAGGGTGGAGTGTTCACATAAATAAAATAGTAGAATTTCTTGATAGAAAGAAAGAGAAAATTTGAGATGAAAATTCTACAGCATAACGACTATATAACATCGATTTAGAAAACATTAAAAAGAGAGGGTACAATTTTAAAACACTCATAAATAACTTGTAATACAATATAAAGACATTATAAATTGGGTATAAGAACATATTATAGATATTTTAATGAAATACGACATGAAAAATAAAACATGAAAGGAAAGAGAAGATACGATTTCTATTACAAAAAAACTGATAGCCTAACGGTGTCACATAAAAAATATGAAATTACGATGGTGATATAAGAAAGGGTATATCATAATTTGGACATAAAATGGAGAGAAATATGAATATATAAGAATATATCCCCACATAATATATTGAAAAATAGAATACATAACATAAATGAAGTCATAACATAAAAGAGCGGGGTGAAAGGTTCCCCTACCATGAAAATTGATTTCAAAATCAGGAAGGTGTGGAACATGGGGGGATTTAGGGAATTATGGGAGGACTACATGGGAGGTAAAATACCACATATTTGTTGAGGAGTATTTGGGAATGAAATGAATGAAGTTATGGCTTTGTATTTATAGAAAAAGTGAGGGAATATTTAATTAATTTCAAAGGGACACCTCATCTATGGTCTTTGAAAAAACATGGTCTTTCCCATGGTATTTTCTCAAGGTATTGTCCATTTGAGACACATAATAACATATATTACTATTAAAAATTCAACCAGATTTATTACATCACGATTTCATCAACAATGATGTCATTAAACTCCCAAAACTCAAAACTGTATTTTTTACTATTCACCGGAAATTCAACTCTATTAGTAAAATCCCAAAAATTAATTCTAGCCAAAAATTGACTATCATAATATAAAAAATGAACTCCATTTTTTGAAAATAATTTTCTACATTTTTTTAAATTTTATTTTTATATAAAATTATTATTTATTCAAAAACAACAAAACTATAACTATAACTTGTTTTGTAACACCTTGAAAAATTAATCAAGGTCACATAAAATTATTGTATAACAATAATACAATATGTTAACAATATATTATAACATTTTATAAAAATAAATCTTTTTTAATTATTAAATTAGTCATTATTTATATTTATAATATTTATGAAATACAAAAATACTAATACTTATACTAGGATCATTTTTCACTTTTATGATGTATAAATTATTTTCATATATTAATGGGAGAAGTTTATATATTCTTGGCTGATTCAATAGTCATTAATATTTACAAGGGTAATGTTATTATTCATACTTTAAAATTCTCCCAAAATTATGTTGATCTTATTAGACTAAAATTTATGTTGTAATCACAACTGGGGAAAACAATGTTTTGAAAATCATTTCACATTTTTTATTATTTAATGTTTACATAGATATTTTAAAAGACCCCTTTTTCCAAAATTCATCAATAATATGGAAATTCTATAAATTAATCCAACATTTATCTAGACATTTGAAATTCAAAAAAATTACCATAATAATATTTAAAAATTATATTTATGAAAAATTATTAAACAATGTTACAATGGTAACATTCAATATCTGATTATAACATCAGCATAGGACCTAAGTATAAAGAGTGATATTGTTATATAATATTTGGGTGGCTCAGACAACATTTCCGCAGTGGTAATTTCTATCAGCTTGAACATATCTCGTGGGAAATTCTTTTCAATCTTCACATGTTGGAGTTCGGCTTGGGCATGGTCCTAAGCGAAGCCTAGTGATGCCACCTCCTTCCAAAGCATTGAAGGATGGGATTCATAAGGCCCGAGTCTTCTGGATTAGGCCATCAACTCTTATTTCTGTATTAATTAACCAAGTTCACTTGGTTTTTATAAACAATAATCGTAACCTTAATAGTTTAGTTTCCAACGATCATATTGAACAACAATCATATAACAGTCGAAACCCAATGGTATCATATTAATAATACTCAATTCATTAATTTAAGGATATTGTTTCGTTTATTATTAATTTACACAAAAAAATTTATGAAACAGATATTTTTCAAAAATTTCGGGTCGTTATATTTTTCTCCCCTTAAGCACTTTCTTCCCCGAAATTTTAACTCGTACCCTCATAAGAGAAAATTTCTAGATACTTATTCCTCATAGACACCTCTGCTTCCCATGTAAAATCTTCACATTTTTGGTTCCTTTATAACAAATTAACAAGGATGGTAGTGTTTTTGCATAGAACCTTGTACCAACGATCCAAGATCTTCACCGGATACTGCTTATAAGAGAGCTCATGTCGCAGTTTTACCACCTCTAGATTTAGAACATGTGCAGGGTAAGGTATGAACCTTCTCATGATAGATACATGGAAGATATCATGAACACATTCTCTATTAGGAGAAGAACAATCTGATAGGTGAATGCTCCTATGTGGTCAAGAATTTCATAGGGTACAATGTACTTAGGGATGAGCATCCCATTCTTCTAAATCCTCATCACTCTCTTCCAAGGTGAAATTAGATGAAAGACCTTTTCACCAACATCAAACTCCAAGTCCCTTTGACGGTTGATGGCATATCTTTTTTGCCGACTGTATGTAGCCTTAATGTGTTTCTTGATGGCATGGACCTTTTCAATCATCTCGTACACAAGATTAGGCCTATGAATCTTTCTCTCACAGGCATCAACCCAACAAGTAAGAGTTCTACATTGCTTCCCATATAGAGAATCATTGGTTTCCATTTTAATGATTGAGTGAAAGTTAATGTTGTAAGAGAACCCATCTAAAGGGAGGTGTTGATCCCATCCACTTATAAATTCCAATGGGAATGTTCTCAGTATGTCCTTGAGTGTTTGAATTGTTCTTTCATATTGTCCATCAATTTTAAGGTGATAGGACATACTAAAATTCAATTTAGTGCTCAGATCATGTTGAAGAAATATATGATATAATGTGGAACTCCATGAAACCTTACCAGTTCATTCACGGAAATCCAGGAATGTTGATCAAGATATAAATCGTCCTATATGGAGATAAAATGGGCAGTCTTGGTTATATGGTCTACAATAACCCATATCACATTATTTTCATTTGGATGTTCTGAGGAGAGCAGTGATAATGTCTATAGTGATATTGTCACACTTCCATTTTATTATGGGTAGTGGTTGTAATTCCCCTTTAGGAAGTTGTCTCTCTGCCTTCACTTACTGACATACATGGAACCGTGAAATGTAGTCAGCAATCTTCCTTTTCATATTATCCCACTAACAATGATCACAAAGTTCTCTATAAATATTTGTGCTCCCAAGAATTATAGAGAACGTAGAGCTATGAGATTCATCCCTCATCTTTTTATTTATTTCCAGAATATATGGAACACATAGTCTTATATTCAATTTCTTTACACCTTATTGATAAAAATAGTACTCAAGAAACATCACATCCTTCCCAACATCAAACTTTTTCTATTACAAAGGTTCTTATTTTTGAGATTTCCTTTTCTTCTATAGTAATGAAGGTTGAGAAATCATTTGGGTTAGTGTTGAGGATATATCTTTCCTACTAATTTCTATGTCCATCTATACTTGTTCATTGATCAAAGGTTATCTTTCAATCCTCATCTAGGACAGAAAAACTGGGTCTTTCATAATTAATGCATCAGCGAATTGTTTGCTCTTCCAGGATGACAATAAATTAAACAATCATAGTCTTTAAGAAGTTCCAACCATCTACTTTGCCTCTTGTTTAATTCCATTTGTGTGAAAATATTATTCAATATTTGATGGTCTGTGTATATATCAAATTTCTCCCCATAAAGATAGTTCCTCTATATCTTCAGAGAAAAAATTACAGCACCCAGTTCCAGATCATATGAAGGATAGTTTTGCTCATGAGTCTTCAACTATCGAGATACATAAACAATGACATTATCATTTTTCATGAGGACTAACCAAATACCTTTCAGAGATGCATCACTAAAAATAATGAATCCTTATACACTTAAGGGAAAAGTTAACATGGGTACAGTAACCAATCTCTTCCTGAGCTCTTGGAAGGTATCCTCACAATCCTTTGTCTACATGAACTTGACCAATTTTCGAGTTAGCGTGGTTATTGGATTAAAAATTCGTGAAATTTGTTTCAAAAAACACCTATATTATCCTAAAAATCTAAAGAAACTACAAATATCAGTTATTATTATAGGATGGGGACACTCCTCTACAACTTTTTTCTTTGTATGGTCAACTTTGATTCCTTCATTGGTCACAATGTTCCCCAAGAAGAAACATGTTGCAACCAGAATTCATATTTTCTGATCATCCCAAAAACCCTCTATTTCTATAGAGTTTTCAAAATAACCCTTAGACGATCCTCATGCTCCTCTTTAATTTTGGAATATATCATAATATCATCAATAAAACTACCTCAAAGTTATCAACATAGTCTTTAAAGGCTCTATTCATAAAATCCATAAAAATAGTAGGTGAATTAGTCAGTCTGAATGGTATAACAACAAACTAATAATGACCATATCTTGATCAGAAGGTCATTTTTTGAATTTATTATTTCTTCACCCTCAATTGATGACAACCAGATTGATGATGAATCTTAGAGAAGAATTGAGCCCATGAAGTTGGTCAAATAAGTCATCAATTATTGGAAGAGGGTATTTTTACTTCACTGTTATCTCATTCAGTTCTCTATAATCAATACATAACTGCATTGATCCATCCTTCTTCTTTAAAATATAACATGTGCTCCCTAAGAAGACACACTCGGTCGGATAAACCCCTTATCCAAATGATATTGGAGTTGTTTAGTTAATTCCTTTATCTCCACATTTTCTATCCTATATGGGGTCTCTAATATCAAATGAGATCCATGTACATGTTCAATGGGTAAATCTACCTCTATTTCTGGGGGAAGTTCAGGTAAATCCTTTGGAAATACACCAAAGTATTCATGGACAATGGGAACATTTTCTATCCTTAAACTCCCATCTCATTCTTCTTCATCACTGATAAACTCCATAAATAAGGATATATGAGGTTCTTTTAGACATAGATCGGGTTGAGATATCTCTACTTTAAAGATAACATTAGGTTTTCCATTCAAGACTAATGATATTTCATTGCTTATTGCATTTGATCATATCATTATATATTGAGAGCGAGTACATCCATAGTATAATGTTGAATTCTATCGTGGGAATGACTACAAGATATGCGATAATATTTTTTCGATAATGTAAATACTAGTGTCTCTAAACATTGATGATTCTTGGATATTATAACCAGGAGTATTGACTAATAACTCTACTTTTAGAAAATTGGGGGTTGATTCTAAATTCATTGCAAACATGGTGGAAATAATGGAATGCATAGAACAGGAATCAAACAAGGAAGATGCTTATGTCTACATGGATGTGATTGAAGAGAGAGGGGGTATGCACGGGATTAATACTGTTGGTGCTAATGATGTTCAGGAGCAAGATCCTGATAGTGTGCACAATCAATAGGAAGAGCCTCATTTTCAGGATAATGTAATACATATATATGGTGACATGCCCATTGATAAGGTAGGTCTTGAGATTGTCACCTATAGGTCTTCTGGACATGAAGAGAAGAATCTGATGGAGTTGGTTCCTCATTCTTCTGACTTGGTTGTTTGTGGATCTGATATTACAGGCACTAAGTTTGTTGATGAACTGAAGGTGCAGTGGAACATAAAAAAAATTGGGCGCAACTGGAATGACATGGATAATGAAGATTAACCAAAGAAAAAATCTTATCGAGATGTTGTTGATAAAGGAAATGTGATTATTGAAGGTTCTTCTTCTGCACCGTTGAAGATAGAAAGACCAAGGAAAGACTACTCACACTTGAAACCCACTATGATAACTAGATCTATATCAAGCAGAAGAAATGTTCAAGGCAATATTTTCAGTCCATTAGAGGATGATTCTGATTTGTCAAATGATGACTATAATTCTATTGTCTTTTATTACTGAACATCATTCTTTTGAATGAAGGCATTAGGTCTTGTATGATCCCATTCAACTACCTTTGACTTTTTTCATCCTTTTATTTAATATAGAGGCACTGCCTCACATTTTAAAAAAAACAAACAATGTATTTTATAGAATTGAGGGAACAATTGGAGTACATGCCACATTATCATTTATCACTAATACAATAGCCGTAGTGATTGAAGAAGCATGACCTTGTTCCCTTGTCTGTTGCTAAGGCTGATTGTGATTCCCCTCCATGACCTCGGATTTAGACAATGATTGGAAATGTTCCCAAGTTGTTCACACATATAGCATTGGACATTAGGTAGTGCCTGATTCGTAATAACATTGCCATTAGTGTTTGGGAGTTGATGCTTCACCTCACTACGACAATTACTTGCAATATTGAAATCTTTTCCACATTTTCAGAACTTCCTGATTATGATCAGGTAGTTCCCCGAATGCTTCTTCCAACATTTATTACATGTAGGACGTTGAAATTTATTTCCCTCTCTTCCCTGATCAAAGCTTCTCCCTAAGATTGGATCCATTGATATATTCTTATCATTGGATTTATTATACCATTGTGTCTCACCATATTAGGACCCAACCTTAAACCTTACATAATATTGAATTAAATGAATAATTTATATTGAGGATATTTTTTGGTCTAGAGTTTTAGATAATTAGGCTATAACTATTACATAACAAATTTAATATTACAAGTAGACAGTACTACTTAGTATCCATTTTTTTCATAATATAAAATACTCATAAAAAGAAACATGTCAAGTTCCATATTTTAGACAACATTACTTTTCATTGATCCCTTCTTTGTTCCTATTCATCTTTAAGACCTGTGGAAAATATTTAAATAACTAGGGATGAGAATAAAAAGCTCAGTAAGTGTTGTAAAATAAGTAAGGAATACATTATCCCGTCAATCAATACAAATCAATAAAACTATATTTTTCAATTATAAAATACCTTAAAAAATCATAAGATTTACGAATAACACACACAAATCATAAATCATAAAGGTCACTTATGGAATTCACATCAAACATACATTGTAGATAACATAGATATATAGAAAGTTACACTTGGCATACCCATCGTAGTATATTCCCTAAATCTCTTAGAATAAACATCACGTTTACGTCCGTTACGTTACCCAATGCATTGGAGAGATATCACGGGCTCACCTGCCCTAGGTTTATCACAGAACCATCCATACAAGTAAATAATACCCAATAACCATAACATAATCATTAAACATAAAAAATTTATAAAATAAAGATAACATTTCCACATTCTAATATATAAAATCAAGTTAATTAAATAAACAATGCTTTATCAAATCATTTTCAAAAACTATTTAAAAAGAAATTTTTTAATCAAAGTGTCCCATACGAATTTGAAGATTTTAAATGAATTATCATTTTAAAAAATTTATTTCCATATAAATAAATCCTTATAACCATTTTAAAAACATGGAAATTAATGAGAAATATTTATAAGAATAAATCTTTAAAACATTTAAAACAATATTTCAATTAAAGTGTTTTTAACAAAATGAGAGACACTTGAATACAAATAATGGAGGAATATAATTTAATCAAAATATTATAATATCATGATAATAATGTAATTCATGATTTAATATGCCAAATTACGTTATATACACCATATAAGAGTGAATTGGTTTATAACAACAATTAATTCTAAAGTGGAAATGTAAATTGAGATGGAATCCCTTATAAAGATAAATCCTTAAATTAAGGATAAATCAATCACATAATTATTTGTGAAAATAATAAATACACCCACTATAAGTGGATATTAAGTGTAAAACATTCATAGGTCATTCACACATATTCATATGACGACATATTCATGATGTACAAGTTGAACCCAAATAATTGAAATTTTGTTATGAAGTTCCCTTGTAAAAATTCGCCAGCCTAACGACGTCACTTTAAAATTCAGAAAATGTTTTGATAAGATAAAAAGGGTGTATAATCACTTGGAAATACAGTTTACATCAATAAGGATATATAAGAACAAATCCTAACATAATAATATGTAAATTAAAAGACATAACAAAAATTAAGTCTTTTAAAAAGAGGAGGTTGAAAGGTTCCCTTACCGATTTGGTAAGATACAAAACATACCTCACATGAAAGAAGGATCATACAATGAATATGTAAATAATCTAAAATGAATTTATATTAAACAAAAAGTACAATCATGGGCAGTACATACACCACACAAAAAGAAATAGTGGCAAATATAGCATGAATCTCACGGGAATAAAATTAAGATAAAACCCTTTACCACGTTGTAATCAACTGAGTCGTGTGACCAAAAGTTAATAACCCCAAAATTAATCATATAAAACAATGAATATAATGATAATAATGATAATATATTTCAAATTTATGTACACAATACATGACATGCATTGAATAAGACGAGAACAATGGAAATATCACGGAATTAAAAGTGAGATAAGAAAATCCCTTACCTTGTCTCCGACTTGCCCCATTTGTTCTTTAATCTTATGAATATTAAACCGATGTTAATTTATACTTCCTTAGGAACCTTTTTAAATATTATTATTCATTTCATATTACTTAATACCATGTTATAAACATTATGTAAGCATTTAAGTTAATAACGGTCGTTTTGTCTATATTTGGGACTTGAGTAAAAAAATGAACACCTTATAATTTCAAGTTGTTCATGTGGTAAGATGTCCATTATCATCATAATGATATTAATGATTTAGATAGAATATATATCATATATATCCATTATATTCATGTATTTATAATAGTACATAACATTTAGTGGTAAGAAATGAAATGCACCCTTCATAGAGACGGTAAGCCGTACATACGCATGAACGCTATTTCCATTTCTATTTCTTATTTTAATGGAATTAAATAAATAACGATACACAATTATATTAAAATTAACGTATAATATCATATACAATATTATTAAATCCATCCTTTATACTTCCAACATAAGGCCTTAACGATTCATATCACTTTGAGGGGGAGGTATTATGCACTTCCTCTAATGAGATTATCGTATTTACCCACTATGGAAACCATAAACTATTTCTATAAATGGAAAAATATAGAAGCCTAATAAAAACATAATCATAATATATATCATATATAATTACAGTTCCATCATAATAGCCACCATGAGAGGTGGTTGGAGATATTTGAACTATCGTCATTTCCTGAGGTGTTAGTTTTCCATCAACAGAAATATTATGTTCTTCACCCATTAGATGGAGTTCTATGTAAGTTTAGATAAAATGATGCTCACAACAACATCCTAGTATATTTATGATTATTGTGTTGTACAATATAAAGGAATAAAAATATTTTAGGGTTTGGATAAGTAAAATAAAAGAAAACAATTTAAGAGAAATTGATACCTTTAATTTGGGTAACTCTCTTTGGATTGAACCAAAGGACTTTTTGAAGTGCCTTCTGCCTAAGGTAAGGCTTATAAGAGGAGGATATGGATGTAGGTAGCTTAATTGGGAAGAGTTTGGATGAGCCAAAAGACTTGATATGTGTGAGTAATTGGATATAAGTGGTCTCCTTTTATAAGGGAGAGGAGGGGCTCTTTAGGAATGTGTGATAATATTATTTTATTATATAAAGATATTCGGTTTCTAAAGGTCCAAAAATCATTACAGTAGAATATATGATGACTCATAGTCGAAATAATATCATATAATAGGAATTGGACAGGGTTTGGATGTTATTTTAATATTTATAATCTTATTTATTTAAATATTTTTTTAATAAGGTAAATACTACATAATTATTGTGTCATATATAATTTATTTTATGTGATGTCTAAAAATTTTAAAAAAATACCATGATGTAGGAAATAATTTTACATTTCTAATGAATATTTAAAGTCTAAAATATAATTTATATAACACCACATAAAAATAAATTTACTAAAATATTTTTGTTTTTGTCATTTTTGCCTTTACATTAAATTAATTAATATAAAGTGTCATTATCTTTCATAAGTGGCTCCATGGGGTCCCAAAAGAGACCCAAAGATGAAAATGGTAGGCCATTACTCATCCAATAAGGTTATGACATGTGTTAAGGTAATTTTTAATAATAACAATATTCTTTTTACCATAAATCACCCTATTTACTTTTAACCGCGGTAAATAAAAGTCAAAAGTTACTATTCACCAAAAAAATTATTTTAATCTTATTGAACCACATTTTACTTCTTTATAACAACCATGTATGTCATATTTTAGAAATTCAATTCACAGAAGCTGTAAAATTTCATTTATATTAAAAATTTAGTTTTTTTAACTACTACTAAGTCGTTTCACTATTTATCAAAAATTGATGTTTTTCATAAAAATACCAAAAATTCAGCCATATATATATATGATATTCCAAATTCAAAAACTATTTCTATTTTTCTAAATTAAAAACATATAAGTTGAATTAGTTAATTTAAAATCAATTCCTGTTTATAAAACAATTTGCATGTTTTTAAGAAACAACAACTATCAAATAATTGACAGTTGTTTATGTCCAATTTCAAAGTGAAATTAATTAAAATGACCAAAATTGTATTAAATTGTAAAAATATATTCCAATTAAACTTTAAAACTAATTAAAAAGATCATCTAACCATATAAATAATATATATTAAAAGGAACTTTTGAATTAAAATACAATACTTTTCAGTATTCATTAAAAAATGAACATTACCATAAAAATACCAAAAAATTACCCAATGTAAAGTTTGATTCCCCCATTATAAAGAAATTTTTTTGTTCAATTAGAATGTATTAAAATGAAAAATACTATATTTATAAAGAGTTCTCCATTAAAATAAGGTTAATCGACCTTTTAATGTAAATTATGCTTAAAATTAGATTCATTAACATTTTAAGCCTCTATCATTTTTATTGGATAAATGAAAATACATTTAACAAACATGTATAAACATATTGTAGTTATTTTTTGTAAGAACCTGGAGATACGGTTTCAGGTACGGATCTCTTTTATGGGCTTTTTAGGGAAAAATAAAGAATATGAATATTTTTAGAGTACATGCCGTGTACTTTTTGAGTACACGCTGTGTACTCCTCGGTCACTCGAAGCCGTGTGTTAGCTGAGACCGGGCCACACACATGGTGTGTAAAGGTGACGCGGGGGATGATTTTGGCAGAGTATGGAAAAACCCACTACATGTTGTGTACTTTAAGAGTACATTCCGTGTACTTTTTTTATTTCATTAATCGACCCAGGGTCGCGACTAATGACCGTAAACATATTCTTCACTACCTAATCCAATCCAGAACATCCAAGAAGGAAGTTTATTCTTCGAGCCACCAATCCATCACCAGTTGTTAGAAAAAACTCCATTGGTAGTAGAAGAATCGCAGTGGTGAGTTATTGGTTCTTCTTTAGCACTGTTTCCTGATTCTTCCACTTGTGGAAGTTATTTGAGGTTGAACGTTTTAGATGGTTTTGTAGATCTACTATATTCTAGTCCAATTCATGGGCCTAGGTTAAAGTATATCCAACCCTAAGTATTGAGGTAGGTTGTTTGTTTCCCTACATTGATGTTCTTTGAGTTTTGGTTGCAAAAGTGCCGGATACCCATGTATCGAGTATCCTAGATTTAGGATTTTGCTCCTATTGTTTATCTTATCCAGATTTCTTGTTAGCCTATGATGAATTGTTGCTAATTTATGCTTGGATTCATGTTTGAGGATCACCCCATGGGTGTTTTCCTCCCTTGTTCAGCTGTTTATCGCTGTTTGGCACCATTGCTTGTGAGGAAACCCTATTGGAATTCTTAGTTTACTTGTTATCACTGATTGAATTTGTTTCCTACTGTTTAAATTCTTTTGAAGTATGGTATCTATTAGCAAAGTATTTTTTTAACTTACTTAGGGCTGCTAACAGTCCATTACGCACGACTGGACTACTCAGGGCTGTGAGAACCTGGTGCGGGAGATCAAAGAGGGAATAGATGATTAAGTGCATCCCAAGAGGGTTTGTTGGTTTTTGTTTCGTACGGAGGACCTATGGGAATAGGAATTTGTGTTTCCCAATAGTGTTCTTAGTTACCCACGCATTGAGACCACAAGAGGAATTAGATGTAAGTGCTTCCTCAAAGAGTCTATAGTTATCGTTGCAAGACCATAGGGGAATTGACGCGAGGGATTTCCAGAATGTATGTGCCTTGTTGGATTACTAGACTATAGGGGTCTGCTAGTTTACACCACCTAGAGACTCAGTGTGATTTTTGATGGTTAGTTGTGATGAGTCCACCAAGCCAAAAAACAAGCTTGGGTTTTGTACTGCTTGTGTTTAGGTAGTGTTTTTAGATACCTGATGTGCTTCTTTATTACCATGGAATAGAAAACATTGCTCGTTTTCCCTGGTTGTGTAATTAAATGAATGTGAATGGTAATTGTTAGAATTGTTTACTGCATTTATTTACCTTTACTTTTGTTAAATCACTCACTGATAGTAGGGCACAAATCTTATTGTGGTTGCCTATTGGGATTAGTCACACACCCTGTTTGGGTGCTTTTTTCATCCAAAAACATATTATATGGTTGCAGGTGTAGGTAGGGATTGTCACCCTTATACCTCAGGTACATGATTGCTAGTCGGAGCTGGGGGGAATGGGACTGATCCTTGGCCAGTGATGCTGCTGGAGTTGCAGTTTACATTTATTACTTTGGTTTTAGTTGTATTTCAGCATGTTGTTTTTCTTACTGCTTTCCATAGATACATGTACCATTCTGCATCATTATTATATCAGATATTTCTTTAACTTTTAGTTTATTTTTTGCATGCTATTTACTACTTCCACTATTGTTTATTATTATCCTTCCGCTGCATACATTACCAAATGAGGGCATAATTTCCCCACTGACACACCAAGGACCTCGCTTCTAGTCGGCAGCCTCTGGCGTTCGGGGAAATGCACTGAGGTCATGTGGCGAACTGGGTACGGGGCACCAGTTAGGTGGCTCCGGACTCGGGTCATTACAAAGTGGTATCAAAGGAGTTTTCTTCTTTACTATTGCTTACTGTTTTGCGACAATAGCCAGGGATAAGAAGAAATGTGTAGTTAGTACTTAACTGTGCCCAGTAGTAATTAACCCATGTACAGGGAAAAGATATATTACCTCGCAAATGAATTTTTTAGTTTTTTGCAAGTGTTACAGTTTATTATATTTGACCGTTGGGTGATCCAAATGTTTTGTGTTTTCACATTTTATAGGATTATTGTTCTATTTGGTTGCAACCCGATGAGATGAGGGTGTTCCAAGTCCTGCATCATATAGGCACTGGGTAAGAAATCACTTATCATGCCTTTTACCATGCCATCTAGGGTGCATTATAATTTCATGTTGTTTTGATAGATGTCATGATAGATTATGCATGTCATTGTGGTAGTTGATGTGATAGAAATGCTTGTTGTGCCGATAGAGTATTACTTCTTTTACAACCTGTTTAGAATGGGTGCCAAGCTATGGTCTTGGAGTTGTTATGGGACCTCGAGGACCAGAATCTAGAATATTGTTTTTTAAGATGTTGTTTACTTGTTGTATGCATTTTTATGATGCAAATATTTGATTCATGGGGAGTATGGGCTCCCACAGATCGGAATTTAGCACATATCTGGTTGTTTTTTTCAGTGCTTCTGGCGTTTGGAGCTGTTTCTGAGGTACTACTGAGAAAAATCCAAAATACACAGTGTGTACTTTATTCATACACGCCATGTATTTTTTAAACCATGTTACTATCTGTGTAAACAAAAACACAGGGTTTAGGAAGATCTTCGGGGACACGCCGTGTACCATAAGTACAGGCCCTGTAGTAGTCAACCGTGTACCCGACCGTGTCACTTACAACACGGGTCGGGGAAACTCGTGTAGTACACTTAGTGTGTTATAAGAACACACCATGTAGGTTTCTTCTAGGTACCTGGTCGTGTCACGGACAACACGGGTCAGTGTGATCTATCCTTATACACGTCATGTTTGTTCGGAACACGCCGTGTTGCCAGCCGTGTAACCTGCTACACGGGGCGCCGAGCCTGTCTGGTACACGCCGTGTGTTATAAAAACACGTCGTGTAGTTTTCTCCTAGGTACCCGACCATGTCATGAACAACACGGGTCGGTGTGATCTATGCTTATACATACCGTGTTTGTTTGGAACATGTCGTGTAAGGGGTTAGCCGTGGGGCCAGCCGTGTAACCACTACAGGGGCCACCGAATCCTGGCTTATACATGTTGTGTCCTTAGTGTACACGCCGTGTAGTTTAGAATTAGGAGGACCGTGTAGGTTAGTCGTGCAAAGAGACTCGGGCAGGGGAGTGGAGTTCAAGTAAACGTCGTGTCTTGGGACAACACGCCGTGTAGTCCAGGATGTTAGACGACTAATGGTGCCAGAATTACATGCCCAAGTAAATGGATTTAACAAACACGCCGTGTAGTTTAAATACACGCTGTGTAGTTCAGTTTTTATTCAAATTTCATTGTTTCTCTCTCCTTTTCCCGTTTTGTACTCATTTGTTTTTTGTCCTTGTTGATCCTAAAGCAGATGCATGAATTTGATCATTAAAGGCTATGGCACCAAGACGTCCTCCTACTGCACGTCAGGAAACAAGTGGTGACCGTACGCCTGATATGGCAGACTAGGGACTACCAGTAGTTCCACCGATTGATCCGGATATGGCAACTGAAGTGATTCTAGACACTGGTGCATATTCTCAGTTCAGAGAGGGTTTCAGGAGGTTTATCTAGACCTTCCAGAGAGCTCAGCATCCTGCCTCGTCTATGGTAGTGCTGACGCGAGTCTTCCAGCAGCAGCAGCATCCCACGTTCACAGGGGATGGAGGATCTCAGGTTGCAGAGTCATGTCTAAAAACCATGTTTTCCATCTTCGAGCAGTTGGAGACACCCCCAAACAAAAGGGTGAAGCTCACAACTTACATGCTGCTTGAATCCTCCAAGAGATGTTGGGATGTAGTCTCACAAGTAGGGTGCCGGTGGACTCTGGCTTGGGATGAATTCCAGTGTACGTTCTACGACTACTTCTATCCAGCGACGCTGAGGGTCGATAGGGCCAGGGAGTTCATAAACCTGCAGCAGGGTACTCTTTCAGTTATGGAGTATTCCTTTTGCTTCATTGAGTTACAGTGTTTCACTCCCATTCTGGGAAATGATGAGCTGCTTTTGGTGAGGAAGTTTGAGGAAGGCCTAAAACCAGAGATCAGATCATAAGTGAACATATTCCAGTTAACTTCTATTACTCTGATAGTCAACCAGGCGCTGATCACCAAAAGAAATCTGAGGGAGACTGGAGCTGTTGACCAGGGCGGTTCAGCATCCAAGGCTGATTCTTTTCTTACTGATAGCAATAAGTGCCACTGAGATTCTACTCGAGGTGACTGAAGAAAGAGAGGAATATCTTTTTGTAGACGGGATCTTTTTTCTAGCAACCCGGTGGTGTGCTATCAGTGCGAAAAGAGTGGGTATAAGTAGCCTCAGTGCCCGAGAGATCCAGTGGAGTGCCGAGTTTGCGGCAAGATGGGTCATCTATAGCATTTTTGCAGGGTTCTTCTTCCAGAGGATAGTGAAAGAGGTTATGTTTATACCCCTCATTCAAGATCATGATTACCAGTCCCGTAGAAGACTGGGGGATGGAGTTCGTCATGTCGGGAAGGCCAAGTCAGAGGTTGTGGATGTGGTATTCAGGCTCAAGGGGAATCAGATTAGGGATATCAGGCTGCTACACAGGGCCGCAGTACTGGCCAGATGTTTGTAGTAGAGCAGATCCATCAGGAGCAGGATCCTGGACCTTCCACAGTTCGAGGTATGATCTTAGTAGCCTCAGTTTTATCTTCATCCCTTTCTGATACTCATTCTTCACATATCTTTATCTCTGTTGCTCTCATGGAATGTCTGGAGCACTGTGTCATTCCGTTTGCTGACATGTTGACTCTCGACACGCCCTTGGTAACAAGTACATGTAGCGTAAGTCAGTGCAAGGAGTGCCCTCTAGAGGTTGCAAGGTATCGTTTACTATGGGACCTCTATGTCCTGAAGATGAAGGGATATGACTTCATTCTCGGTATGGACTTGTTGGTTCACTTCCAGGTAGTCCTTGATTGCTATCTCCATAGGGTGAATCTTTCTTTCATAAGGGCGAGTGGGATGTTCAGGCGAGTTGAGCCGGACTCGAGCGTCATGGGCTAGGAGGATTTACGACCCATATTTGTAGTCATTATCTGGATGACCAGGGGACTCCACAGTTTGATTTTCCTCTAGTGGTTGATCACTTAATAGATTTTTTTCCAGATGACCTTTCAGGTTTTACTCTAGAGTGTGTGGTATACTTCTCGGTTGGGCTCGTTCCAGGAGAAGCACCGGTGTCCATTCCTCCTTATAGGATAGCTACACCTGAGTTGCAGTAGCTCAAGAAGCAGTTGGAGGAGTTGCAGACAAAGGGTTTTATCCGACCCAATACTTCTCCTTGGGGTTTGACTGTCCTGTTTGCAATGAAGGTAGATGGTACGCTTAGGATTTGCATGGATTATCGAAAGTTGAACTAGTTGACGGTCAAGAACCAATATCCCTTTCCGAGGATTGATGATCTCTTCGATCTGCTTCGAGGATCTCGGGTGTTCTTGAAGATTGATTTGAGGCCCGGTTATCATCATCTATGTGTTAGGACTTCATATATACCTCTGACAGCCTTCAAGAGTAGGTATATACTCTACGAGTATATGGTTATGTCGTTTTCCCTTACGAATGCACCAACAGTTTTCATGGAACTGATGAACCGTGTGTTCTGTACATACTTGGATTCCTTCGTCGTGGTCTTCATGGATGATATCTTAGTGTACTCTCACACTCGATGTGACCATACAACCCATCTTTTGATCGTTTTGAGTACACTAAGGGAGCATCAGATTAATGCCAAATCTCTCAAAGTACTGCTTTTGGATGGATGAGATTCACTTCCTGGGTCATGTCATCTCATATATAGGAGTATCAGTAGACCTAGAGAAGTTGAGATAAGTAGTTACCTGGGATTAGCTAAAGAATGTCTTCGTGGTATGGAGCATCTTGGAGATAGTTGTTTCTACAGGCGATATATACAGCACTTCTCATGCCTAGAAGCACCGTTGATGGGCTTGACTAAGAAGGGGGTGATGTTTGTTTGGTCAGAAGCTTGTGACTCAGCCTTCTAGGAGATGGAGTGGAGATTGACTATAACACCGATTCTAGTTCTGCCAGAGCCAGGCAATAGTTATATAGTTTTCTGTGATGTATCTAGCATTGGGCATTGAGCAATGCTTATACAAGAAGATCGTGTTGTCACGTACGGATCTCGGCAGTTGAGGCCACACGAGAAGAACTATCCTACGCACGACCTGGAGTTAGATACTTTTTTCATGATTTGCGTAGTTGGAGGCACTATCTCATGGGAGATCATTTCACGATATATACTGACCACAAGAGCCTCAAATACATCTTCATGGAGTGTGACATGATTCTGAGACAGCAAAGGTGGGTCGAGTACCTACAATCTTTCATCTTCAATATCGCTTTTACGCCTGGGAATGGCAATACTGTGAAAGAAGCACTGAGCAAGGGAACTCAGTTTCAGGCAGTTCAGGAGGCCAGCAGTGAGTGGAAGCTCATGTCTCTATTCTCTGAGATGCATCTGGAAGTTCACGCCAGACAGGGTCAGACGGTTCTTTCTTCTGTAGCTGTTACATCTGCCCTTTTTGATCGAGTTCGAATGACGTAGATATCAGAACCTGGAGGCATAGTATATGGGAGGGTGTGTTAGATGGAGACCCTACTCCAGGGTGGATAGTGGGAGATGATTTGGTGCTACGTTTTCATGTCCGCGTATGGGTTTCAGCAGACATATGGGAGGAGTTGATGTGGGAGTTCCACGTTTCAGCTTAGGAAGTTCATCCTGGTGTTCCCAAAATGTACCGAGACTTGCACCGTCAGTATTGGTGGCCAGGCATGAAGAAGGATGTGGCTGATTTTCCTATGCAGTGTTCCACCTGTCAGCAGGTTAAGGCAGAGCATCAGTGACCAACATGGATTTTAAAGCAGTTACCCATTCCTGAGTGGAAATGGAATGATGTCGCGATGGACTTCGTGACATGTTTACCGAGATCGCCTCGAGGTAATGATGTTGTTTGGGTTGTAGTGGACAGGCTCACGAAGGTTGCACACATCTTGATGATCAAGGAGACCTTCAATGTTTATGATATGGGATGGTTGTACATCCAAGATATTGTACGTCTGCATTTAGTTCCACACTCCATTTTTTCAGACAGGGATGCATGTTTTACTTCGCACTTCTGGCAGGGGATACATAGGGCATTAGGTACACAAGTACTTTTGTGTACAGCATACCATCCCTGGACTAATGGCTAGTCCGAGCGTACAATCCATGTTCTTGAGGATATTCTTCGAGCATTCATTCTAGACTTCGGCAGTTCTTGAGAGATGCATAATCCCTTGGTGGAGTTAACCTACAACAACACTTTTCAGGCGACTATTCAGATGGAACCATATGTGTCTTTGTACTGTAGGCCACTCTGATCACCTTTATGCTGGCTAGAGGTAGGAGAGGAATCTTTTTGGGACCATGTCTTGTTCAGGAGAACTCAAAATAGATAGAGTTTATTTGAAAGAGGATGGTGATAACACGGTCTTGGTAGAAGTCTTATGGTGATCAGCGGAGATGAGCTCTGGAGATCGAGGTTGGGGATCAGGTTTTCCTGCATGTCACACCGAGGATGGGACACAAGAGGATTCGGAGACATGGTAAGATGTCGCCGAGATACATTGGGTCGTTTGAGGTTCTGGAGTGAGTCGAGCTGGTTGCTTACAGGTTGCAGTTACCTCAGAGGTACCAGGCTATGCACGACTTCTTTCATATTTCTCAGCTTCGATGGTATTTCTCAGACCTGACTCATGTTTTTCAACCCGATGAGGTTGAGTTGGAGTAGGATGAATCTTTTAAGAAGCATACTATCAGGATTGTTGATCGTAGTGCAAAATCAGTCCGTGGCCAGTCTGTTTCACTAGTACAGGAGCTATGGCAGCACGGCCGTATACAAGACGAGACATGGGAGAGGGAAGCTCATATGTTATCACATTGGCCAGAGTTTTTCTAGGTTTCTCATTCTATGCCTTTCTAGGGAAATTAGGGGACGAATATCTTTAAGGGGGGAAGTTTGTAAGAACCTGGAGCTTCAGTTTTAGGTACATAACTCTTTTATGGAATTTTTAAGGAAAATTAATGAATCTGGAAATTATCAGAGTACATGTCGTGTACTTTTTGAGACACACTATGTACTCCTTAGCCACTCGAAGCCGTGTGTTGGCCAAGACTGAGACACACACACAGTGTGTAGGGGTGACATGGATGGTGATTTTGGCAGAGTAAAGAAAAACCCACTACACGCTGTGTACTTCAAGAGTACATGTTGTGTACTTTTTTTATTTAATTAATTGACCCGGGGTTGCGACTAATGACCGTAAATGTCTTCTACTCCGCCTAATCCCGTCTAGAAAATCCAAGAAGGCCGATTCTTCTATGAGCCACAGCTCCGTCACCAATTGTCTGAATCAAACTCCATCGGTTGCAGAAGAATCGCAGTGGTGAGTTATTGGTTCTTATTTAGCCTCGTTTCTTGATTCTTCCTCTCGTGTAAGTTATCTGAGGTTGAACGTTTTAGACGTTTTTGAAGATCTTCTATGTTCTTGGACAATTCACAGTTCGAGGTTCAAGTATATCGATCTCCGAGGATCGAGGTAGGTGGTTAGTTTCCCTACATTGATGTTCTTTGAGTTTTGGTTGCAAAAGTGCCAGAAACCCATGTATCGGGTATCCCACATTTTGGATTTTGATCCTATTGTTCATATAACCTAGATTTCATGTTAGATTATGATTAATTACTGCTAATTAATTCTTGGTTGCATGTTTTAGGATCACCCCATTGGTGTTTTCCTCCCATGTTTGGCTGTTTATCACCGTTTGGCACCATTTCATGTGAGGCAACCCTATTGCAATTGTTAGTTTACTTGTTATCACTGATTGCATGTGTTTCCTACTGTTTAAATGATTTTGAAGTATGGTAGTTATTGTCCAATTAGTTTTTTAACTTACTTAGGGCTGCTAACAGTCGATTATGAATGAATGGACTGCTCAGGGCTATGAGAACCTGGTGCGGGAGATCAAAGAGGGAATAGATGACTAAGTGCTTCCCTAGAGGGTCTGTTGGTTTTAGTTTCATATGCAGGACCTACGGGAATAGGACATTGTTCTTCCCAAGAGTGTTCTTAGTTACCCACGCATCGAGGCCATATGAGGAATTAGACGAAAGTACTTCCCTAGAGAGTCTGTAGCTATCGTTGCAAGACCATAGGGGAATTGACGTGAAAGCTTCCCAGAGTGTCTGTACCTTGTTTGATTACTGGACTATAGGGGTATGGTAGTTTAAGCCACCCCGAGAGTCAGTGTGATTTTTTTGGTTGGTTGTGATGTGTCTACCAAGCCAAATAACAAGATTGGGTTTTTTACTGATTGTGTTTAGGTTGCCTTTTTAGATACCTTCGGTGTTACTTTCTTACCATGGATTAGAAAACTTTGCTGGTTTTCCCTAGTTTTGTAATTAAATGAATGTTAATGGTAATTGGTAGAATTATTTACTGCATTTATTTACCTTTACTTTTTCTATATCACTCACAAACAGTAGGGAACAAATCTTGTGGTGGTTGTCTACTGGGATTAGTCACACACCCTGTTTGGGTCCGGCTTTTCGGCCCAAGAAGATTATATGGTTGCAGGTGTATGTAGGGATTGTGGCCCTTCTACATCAAGAACTTGATTACTAGTCGGAGCAGGAGAGCATGGCCATGGGCCTTGGCCTGTAATGCTGCTGGAGTTTCTGTTTACATTTAGTACTTTGGTTTCAGTTGTATTTTAGCACGTTGGTTTTCTTACTGCCTTCCATAGATACATGTACCATTCTACAACATTATAATATCAGATATTTCTTTGAATTTCAGTTCAGTTGTTGCATGCTATTTACTGCTTCCACTATTTTTTATACTTATCCTTCTGCTGCATACATTACCAAATGAGGGCATAGTTTCCCAACTAACTCACCAAGGCCCTCGCTGCTAGTCAGCAGCCTCTGGCATTCGGGGAAATGCGCATGAGGTCATGTGGCGAACCGAGTATGTGGCACTAGTTATGTGGCTCCAAACCCAGGTCGTTACAGTTTTGTTCATTCCCGCTAATACAATTTCTAGGAGTTAACTTCTATTTAAAATAATAATATTATATTATTAGTGTATAATGTAAGATTTCAAAGAAATCCATTGTTTCATATCTGGCACGCTATCTAATATAGAAACGAAATTCAACTAAAATTAATATTTAATTCACAAATAATAAAAAATATGAAATATGTATTATTATTTATTTACGTAGGATGTTACACACCAAACTCCATTTCGACATTTATCGCACTCTGCATGATGTACTCAAAGATGTCATATTCTCTGTTGGCTAGATTCTATCGTGGATGAGGTATTTGTCCAACAAATAATATATAAACCTTCCCACTAGGATCCTTGACAATGATTGAGGTATATCAGCAATGTCTGGTGAAATTCATCTCGTAGATTCCCAATGATTCATTATCCTTCTACTTCATCTTGAGAAACTACTTCTCCATTCTTGTTCTCATAGAACAAGGGATATACTTACTGAAAAATATCCCTCTGAACACTTCCCACTCCATAGCTTCATCCTCTACTCTTTGCCTAGTGTATTTAATCATTTACCACCACTAATCAGCTTCTCCCTCTAAGTGATAGATAGCCAGGGTGACCTTATCTTATTTAGAACAATGGAGCATAGAAAATATATTCTCTATAGAGCTGGTCTACTGTTCAATAATCAATGGGTCATTCAATCCACTAAAGTTTGGAGGTCTCTGATGCATAAAGGACTCAATAGAATTTTGTTCCGTTTCATGGTGAGATCGGTCTCTTAGATTTATTCATGTTATTTCCTTTAACATGAGGCTTTTGGTTAATCATTCTCTTGAATGTTTCCATTACGGCTTCCATTGGAGGGTCGTCAGCGCACGGTCCATTTTCATCACCATTTTCACGGTTTCTCCTATTTCCCCACCATTTTATAAAAGAATAAAACTATAGTGAGAAAATTATTTCATTTAAGTGTCTTTTAAATTTAAAGAATTTTATGTCTTTAAACATCATGCTTAACCAAATACATTTATTTATAAATCCTTCATAATGATTCATAAAAATCATATCATTAACCAAACATATCCCCCCGGATGGTCAAAACTAGGAGTGCATCTATGACCGTTTTCATTACCAGGATACCTTGGGTCATTCCCGAAACTACATGTCAGAGTATTAACTCCTAGGTACATTTGTTCTAGAGCCACATCCACTTGTTCGAATACAGGAAGAGATTCATTTTTTCATAGACAACTTATTTAATATTTTATCAGAATAAAAGGAAGCTTTCTAGTATTTACTCTTTTCTATATGGTTCTTCCTAATATATTATTGCCTTATATTTATAAATAACTATACAATCCTTTGATACAATCTATGGCATCCCAGATTTTTATTATGTAACTTTTCATTACATTTTACATATAGAGGATCTTTATTGTCTAGTTTCTTTGAAATCCGGAACATAAAATATGAAAAATTAAAAAATTATTCTTATCCCTTTGAAAAGATTATTTAAAAGTTAATACTACTTATAATTACTGCATCTCATAACCTGGAGACATACACCAAAGGAAAGGGTGAGTAGAATGCCTAGTAAGGGTAAAAAAGGAAATCAGTTAATTTGTGATATCAATAAAAACATGATAAAAAAACAGAATGACATGAGTCATGTAAGAAGAGGCATATCATTATTAAAAAACATTAATCATAACATGAATTTGTGGATACAATATTTCATTCAGACATTCATGAACATATCACCATGGTTCATCCCCAAGGTGACATACAAAATTACTTATGTGATTCACCGAGGTATCATGAACCTTATCATATCTAGAGATTAATTCTATACCCAATTCATTAGAGTGCAATCTGGGAGCACCCATAATATGTATTTATTTTTATATGAGCCACATATATTGATATAAAACATTTCATAAATAACCCATTTAGAAAAAAAGAAATGTGTTTCATTACAAAATCGTGACGTTTTAAATGTTCTTAAAAATAAGATCACTATGTCATTTATAACCTATAAAAAGGGAGTGAGGGTTATATGTATGTACATTCAGAATCAAATGTATCATTTTTTATTTCCTTATTAACAATCATAGATACAAAATAGGTCTTAGTATTCAATTAAATTAAATAAGATAATTTCTTGAGTGAAAGAAGGAGATATTTTGATATGAAAATTTTGCAGCATAACGTCTACATAACATCATTTTTAAAAATATTAAAAAGAGAGGGTAAAAGTGTAACCCACTAATAAATAACTAATAATAAATTAGAAATAAATAATAATATGGAAATAACAACATGGTATGGATATATTAATTACATACCACATGAAAAGGAAACAAGAATTGAAAGAGAAGATGCAATTTTATTTACAAAATATTTGGCAACCTTACAACGTCACTTATAAATTCAGAAATTAAGATTATGAGTTTGGTAAAGGTATCTCATAATATAGACATAAAATGGACTGAAATATGAATATATAATAACATAACCCCACCTAATAAATTGAAAACTAGGAGACATAACATAATGGATTTCATAACATAAAAGGGGAGGGTGAAAGGATCCCTTACCTTGAACAGTGACTTCGAAAGCTCAATGGTTGGGACATTGGGTGGCTTGGGGGAACCTTTGGAGGACTCCATGGGAGGAAAAAATACCAAATCTCAATTGAGGTGGATTTTTGAATGAATGGAATGAGGGAATGTCCTCGTATTTATTGCAAAATCATGGGAATATTTATTTAATTTCCAAGGGACACCTCATCAGTGGTATTTGCAAAACCATGGGCTTTACCATGTTATTTTCCTTGGTATTGTCTACTTGGGACAACTCATAACATATATTACTATTCACAAGTCCACCATATTTATTACATCATGATTACATCATCAAAGATATCATTAGGCACCTTAAACTCAAAACTACATTTTTATTATTTAACGAAAATTCAACTATTTTTGAAAAATACGATAAATTCACCCAAAAATAATATAGATTCTCTGAATACAAATATTAACTAAATTTTATGAAAATAATTTTATAAAATAATTTATATTTATATTTATAATAAAATCATTAAATATTCCAAAAAACAACTCAAAAACTATAAATTTTTCTATAATACCTTGAAAAAGTAATCAAGGTCCCACAAAATTATCGTATAACCATATGTGAATAAAATAACAATTTATGATTAACTTTTATGAAAATTAATTTTCATTTTAAATTACTAAATTAACCATAAAATTATTATTAAAATATTAATGACATACAAAAATACTAATTCTTATACTATGATCGTTTTTTCACTTTTAAGATGTCTAAATTATATTAATATATTCACGGGTGAAGTTTCTATATTTTTCCCAATTCACTATTCATTACTATTTATTTCTATTCATAAGGGTAATGTTAATATTCATAATTTACTATTCACCAAAAATTATTTTGATATTATTAGACTCTAAATTTCGTACTAAACACAACTATAGAGGACCATTTTTTGAAATTCATTTCACATTATTAATAATTTAAGGTTTACATATTTTAAAATACCCCTTTTCCAAAATTAATCAATAATATAGAACTTCAATAAATTAATCCTACATTTATCTGAAAAATGTAAATTCACAAACTTTACCATAATAAGAAAGAACAATTTTATTTATACAAAATGATTACAAAATGTTACCAAGGTCTCGTTACATAGCACCTTATAACACATGAATATGACCATAGTGTAAGGTGTCCTATGTTTATAGATTCTTGGGGCATCTCAGACATCATTTTCCAAGGGGTAATTTCTATCAGTTTGAATTTATACCATATTTGATTCTGTTTAAGCTTCACATGTTGGAGTTTGGTTGGGGCTTGGTCCATAGAAAATCCCAATGATTCCACCTCCTTCCCATGCTCTGATAGATGGTATTCGTACATTTCGAGTCTACTAGATTAGGCCATCGACTCTTCTTTTGGTATTAATTAACCATGATCACCTATACTTGTAAACAATAATTTCAATGTTGAATGTTTATTTTTGAATGGTCATATATACCAACTATCATATAATAGTCAAAACCCAGCAATATCATTTTAATTATACTCAATTAATTATTTCATGAATATAATTTTTTTGAGTATTAAAAGACACATAATATTTATGAATCAAATATTATACAAAAGATAGGGTCGTTATATGAAAATATCCTATTTTTGGTACACACAAATGTACATGAAATTGTTTATATGGGGACTGTCATGAATTTATGGTGACCTCCAAATGAATGATTCAACATTGATTGAATTTTTATCTGACCCAATAGTTTTTTATTCTAGAAGGCTAATTGACCAATTTTTTATATTTTTTTGGATTTGATACTTAAAACACATTCACTTCTTGTGATTCTATTATGAGTGGATCATCTTACCCCCTTCCATACTGAAATTAACCTTCGTAAAGCCAATTTCATCAACATTCACTATACTCTTATTTCCAACCCATTTTCAATAGAACATATATAGAATAATTTTTATATAATATTTCTCATATATCAGTTTGTTAATTTCAAAATATGACATATTTTCATAATTTTGATTTCTATCCTCAAAACTAGTTATTTGTATTTCTTCCACCATAACCAAAACTCCACTATTTTACACTATACGATAATCCATGTGTTCTTTTTTATAGAACATATATCCATTGATTTTAAAACTAGCCTAAGATATAATCTTTTCATTCGGTCTGATAGATATCCATCAAAGTCATTTAGAAAAATTATTTCATATTTTTAGATAAGTCCTTATAAATTAGATCTCAGAATAATCAAACAAACTATTGATTATGTGTATTTCATATCCATCCATTATACCTTGAAGGATTAAAATGTCAAATATTTTCTTTGTGGGATTCATCTTATTGACCAAAATATTAACTCCCATGTAATATGTAAATGTGACCCTTATCCTACTATATGAAGGGAATTGTATGAATTTCTCTTCTATAAAACCATTTATCCATAAGGAATCTACTATGATGAGTGATTGGGAGACCGATGCTTTCAACATATGATAGGTAATTCAATTTGAATTCAACAACATCTTCAACAATATATCATACTTCAATACATCATTCTGGTAGACATCAATTCATGAAAAACCGTTTCAAAATATTCATATTCCTATCAATGGGGAATACCCATCTATAATGGATAGGTTCACATAGTTTCTCATCTCAATACCAGTGCCTCATTATATTAAAAAATTAAGGTTGGAATAAAATCTCTAATTCACATAATAAATGTATAACATCCTTATTTCTGATTAGAAACTTTTTCAGGTCTATAACGTTACTACGTATGAATTAGAAAAAATAATCAAAATTCGTTCAATGTATGCCTTGTGTTATTAGGTATAATGAAATAGAAATAAACATGGTTCAAATATTGTATTAAAACAAGATATTTGTGTGAATTTAGTCATCTTAATTTTAAATTAATCATTGACATGACATTAATGATATTTTTTTGAATACCTAGCCAAATTGTTTACACTATTATTGAATAGGAAAAATTGTATATTTTATGTATAGTGTGTAAACTATTGGAGGAAGAATATTCCTCCCTTTACCCTTCATCGATGACAATAATTCCCATATCCCTAAATTAATCTCTTCCAACCTATTCTCAATTATATATTTCATTTTTTCAAAATACTATTTGTAATTTTCCACTAAAATGATCAAATAATTATTTTCTACAAGAATTTAATTTGGGAAACCTCTCAAATAAGAAAAATTACAGAATAGTAATTCAATGAAAATTGACCTCTCCTTATAAATTTTTTTCAAAAGGTTTTTCAAAAATGGTTTAATGAAAAAAGATTCTGTATATTTTACAATATACAACAGTTGAACACCTGATGGTTGATACAATGTTGTATCTTATTTGAAATTCTCATAAAAATATGTTTTTTAGGATTAGTATTTATGACATCAAGATAATATTTTTGATCATCTAAAAACATATTATTTGGGAATTTTTTCAACTAAATTGAGTGTGTGAAATCTAAAAAAATGGGACACACCAAAATTTCATTAATGGTATATCTTAATAAATTTTTTTAGTAGAAAAGTCATTTATCATCCCCTAAAAAATGGAAGTCAATTTGCGTTCTTCATTTCAATGGTTAGCATACATTATAACCCATATATCTGACATTAATTTTAGATAATCGATCAATAGATAAAAATAGACATCAATATCATTACCAAGTTGTGTTTATAGGTATAAGAAAAGAATACATATTGTATTTTTACTTCATAGATAACTATGGAGGAAGGATATAATTTACTAACATTATAGGACATTTTTAATGAGTATTACTAAATACACAAATGTATTTATTCCATATATAAATAATTTAGAATGAAATTTTCTCTAATCATTGTGAAATTAAACATACTCATAACAATTTTCTTCCACTATGGATAATATTATATATTACATAGGTTTTCATATCTAATTATTTTATCTACTTTCAATTTCACATGTCTTGTGGAATCCTCACAATCATATATTTTTCTAAATCCTGGAATTATAGAAAATAACTATAAAAATATAAAATTACGGGAATTTTTTTTCTTGTATGTGTAATTACTATTATGAATGACTAATTGTGATTATGAAACAATATACAATCATCTAGACAATCCTTAATTTCTTAGAGGTCAATCTCTGTGAATTAAGATTTAATTTATTGTTAAATGTTTCAAATGAATTTTCATTTTTTGGTAGCATTTCATTCAAGAGGCCATGTAATTTTGTAATTCCAGTGTCTCTATATCTTCCATCAGATTTTAAATTATATATCTTCAATACAACTGAATATTATGAGTATTTTTTACATCCAATATAAAATTTTCTCTTATCAGAAATATTTCACTTCGAAAAAAACATTGGATAATCATGAAGGTAATATTATATTTCAATTTTCAATTCTTTCATGAGATATTCATCATTATCTACACTAGTATTCATATCAAATGATCAATAAAACACATTATCATCCTAATCAGTGTGCACTGCCAATTCTTCCATGTCGTTATTCCATCATTTATATCTTTGATTTATTTCCTAAAACATCTAATTTTCATCAAATTCATTTGGAAAAAAATATCTTATTGTATAATAATTTAAACTTGGAAAAGGGACTTAAGAATGGTCATATGAATTCTATATTGAAAACATGAGGAACTATCTAACTCCATCTTCATACTATTTTGTTAATCTTCAATATAGCGTATATATATTTTTTATTCATAACCATCGTATTATGTCATAAAATATTCGCATTATAGGATAAATAAATAAATACACATAAGAAAATAATTATCATTTGTTAATGTAATAGATAATTCAAATTATGGGAACCCATATTTGTATTTTTTTGAATTAATATAAGTACGATTTGGAAGAATTTTTTAATTTAATTTAACATAATAATTTCTACCTTTTGAGAGGTGTTATCCATTAAGTTAATCTAATGCTGAATGTTATAGGAAACATCCATACTCATTAGAATCAAATGTAGATCAATTATTATTTGTGTGTTTGTTTGAGGAAAATACTCCATCTCTTTTGGAAATATAGCTATGTTTCTCAAAATATTCAATGAAAATGTCATCTAGGTGATGTATAATAATCGTAGTAGTTTATGGAATTTAAAATAATTAGGGGATGAGTCTCAGGTAACAAATTTAAATAAATATAAGTAAGGAGATTGAGAATGTGAGGGGAATATTAGTACTCCATTGTGTTCTATAAAAGTGGGAATTCCTCAAATTTGTGAGAATTACACCATTGGGACTAGTTTTTACCACATGGTGTATTAAGGTTGATATTTGGGGGGAATACATGTTCTTGTATATTATTAATAGAGTAATAGATGGGACATGTAATTAGATATTAAACAATGGGATATTTTTTAATTACATATTCATAATAGAAAACCCTTTTTAATATATCCAATATTCTAACTGTGACTAGTCATGCCTCTATAAAAATGATCCATCATGTATTTCTTAAACCCAAAATCCAAATGAAAATATATTAACTAATATTAAAATGTATAAAGAAACAAAAATATTATAAACAAGAATAATAAACTCTCATTCTTTCACCTATATGATACAAAAATGTATTTATAAATCATATAATTAAAATAAGAGTTATTCCTCATACATGGATGTTAGACAGAAATTCAATGGGGTGGAACCAATATGTGTCAACCTAAAATAAAGAATAAAGAATAATATTTTCTAATAATTATTCTAACATATATTGAATTTGATAACCTACATTTTATTTTATAGAACAACTAATGTAAAAATCTGAGTAATTATTACAGATAATATTAATGGTATATGAAACTTTAAAAATATCAATATCATCTATAAAAAATGATTTTAACTTTAATGAAATATATTTAATTGAATGAACATTAGTATTGAATTTTTAAAAATTCAAGGGTTCATGAATATTCCTATTTATAACCATACAATTTCTGAAAAATATATAATAAAAAAGCAATAGTCCAAATATAAACAACTCAATAAAACCAAATAAAAAATATAAAAAGTTGTCAATAATTACTGATTGATATTAAATGTGGAATATTTCAATAAAATACAAGAAAACAGTATAAAAAAGAATATGATATCTTGGAAAATTCTAAAATATCCTGTGAGGTGAATCTGGACATAATTGTGTTTGAACCAACTATAAGAGTTATAATGATTTCCAATGTTTATGACCATCTAGAGAGTAATAAATATCATAACTTATTAGACCCCCCATATGAACATTGGTACAAGGGGGACTATTGAATATAATCCGGACTACATTGTAATTATCTCTCATCCCTCAGTAAGATTCATATGATCCATATTATTTTATTAATAGGATGTATGTTCTCCTTTTCAAGAAACATTCCAATCAACAATCAACTTAACCTAAAAATGTATATTGAAACATACATATGAGACTCATCAATATGATCACATTATTTAAAATGAAAAAAATATTATGTTTTTAAAAATAATATAAATAGCTTGAATAAGTGGTGATGAATTTTTACAAAAAAATTTTCATTTTCCAAACATGTCCATAAAACATGATACTAATATTAATTTTTTTTGAAATTATTTTTTTGAGTCAATATTATTAAAAATAAAAAACTTGTAGTAAATGTATTTTTAACAATTTACAAAAAAGCCTAAAATTCAAAATTTTTAAAACCACACATTAATAGTCTGTCATGGAATAAAATTTTGAAACTATGAAAAAAATACAATATGACATATTAAATGAATCGTATCTATATTTTATATTACAGCAAACATATATACCTAAAATAACATGTTCATATATATATATATAGTTTTGAAAATTAATATATATATTTACATATATATACAAATGGATGTTCATATAGGATGTCACGATAAGAACAGCGAGATAATTACATGACACTAATCATAAAATTAATGTATCTTTGTAATACCACTAAAGATTTGAAATAGAAAAAATCCAACCAAACCACTCCTAAAATTAAAGAAATTATTACATTAAATGCATTCAAATATATTAACTAAAAATGAATGGAGGAATTTTTAAATACACTTGCTGTGAAATATTTTTGATGAAGTATGTCCAATTCATTTATACATAATAAGTTACATGGTTGAATTTCTTGCGTGGAATTCTTAATAAGCTATAGGGAAACATGAAAACCCCTTAAAGAATCAACATAACCCCACAATCATAAAAACCAAACTATAAATTCATTATAAAATGGATGTTATGATGGATAATAAATATTAAAATATATTATCAAACTAATAGATAAAGATGTCACTGAATAAAAAATTAATGAGTGAGGACGATAAAATAATATTATGTGTGTTGGAGGTTGGAATCATATAATAGAGAGTTGAGATATCTTAAAACATTTGATTCATTTGTGCCTTGGATTTGTTTTACCCATGAATCGTTCAATCCTTGGATTCGAGCTTTGTAATTGTTAGAGCCTTAATTAAAGCCACGATTTGAGATTGGAATTCATGTGGTTGAGCATAGGAAGAAGGTGACACTAGAGGAAATCATTGGATATTGAAAATAGTTTGAGACTGGTTATGTTTCGTTAAATACAATCGAGGAACATTTTTCAGTGCTTCTAGATAAGCAATAATAAATATCTCCTTTATCAAAGCTAAATTTATATGCTCTGATAAAATGTATCTTTATCCAAACTTTTTTGTGTTGATAAATATAGAGCATTATCAACACTAAAAAACACATTATAAAATCCATCTTTATTAGTATTAAAACATTAGTAGTGATAGATGATTTATAATTATAATTATATACATTTTCCTAAATTATAATTATATAATTATACATATAATTAATAATTATATAAAAATATAAACATAGAATATATATATATATATATTAAATATATTTATTATAATTTAATAATGTCTAAATATAAAATTATTTACTTATAATTAAATAATTGTTTTTTGAAATTAATATTAACAGATTTAAATAATTTTATATATTTATGTAATATATCATTATATATATATTTAAAAAGTTTTTAATATTTAAATAAATAGATTTGATATATTCCACATTTAATTTAATCTATTGTAATATTATATATATATATATTTATTTATTGATAATAATTTATATTTATTTATAATTATAAATATAAAAATATATAATTTATTAAATTTTCATTTATAAATATATTTATTTAAAAATATAATCATTTATAAATGTTTATTTAAAATACATTTTTTCCATTATTAATGAATATATAATCATAAATGCAAGCATGTCAAAAATTATTGAAATTGAATAATTAAAAATAACTACACTTTAAAAATATTGAAAATTTCATAAATTTTATAAAGTTAATATAAATTATTAAATAGATCTGGAAATATATTGATATAAAGATGAATTTTTTTTGATAATATTAAAACATAGTAAATAACGATAAATAAATATATAATATAAAATGATATAAATCGTAAAAAGATAAATTTAAAAATAAAAATTAAAAAATATCAAAAATTAATTAGTACCTAAATATAGTAATATTAAAAAAAATATTTACTGATTAAATTCATAATATATTAAATGTATCATGTTTTAAGGAAATTATGAAATGTATGCAAAAATTTTAATAAATTGCACAAATATTAGGTCAATGTGTTTTCATATAATATTACGTCAATGATGTAAATATTTTTGTGTGTGTTAAATTCGATAATTAATTAAATTTATGTGAAAGAAATATAAAACAGGTTTGATCTATGTTAAATTGAATAATAAAATGAAATTCTTTTATGATTGATACTCTATTAAATTAGTGGATTTTTTTATTTAATATCATTTTTATTTATTAAAAAATCATCAATAAATATACGATTATTATAATGTAAAGAATAAATATTTTGAATTATATTAATTATAATTTACGAAATTTATTTAAATATATTTTTATATTAAATTTATTAATGAATAATTACTTAAAAACCCATTAAAAATGAATAATACCTTAATATGTTTCTAATTATTACATTTTATTCTTTTTCTATATTTAAATTAAATATATATTATTTATTAATATTTCAAATTAATATATATGTTAAACTTATTAATTATTTATTAATATGTTTTTACATTAATTATTTTGTAATAATTTTTTATTTTAATAAGTTTAAATTTTTTGTTGAATTATTACAATTTACCAATTTTTTATTTTTTATTTAATTTCTACAACTTATTCATTTTTAAATTTTTTTCTTAATTATTAGAATTTTTTCATTTTATTTTTCTGTGTTTGATATACTATTTATTTATATTTTCAATATATATATATATATATATTAAGTTTATTTATTTATATTAGTTATTATTTATTTAATAAATTGTATAATATTTTCTGTAATTTACTAATTTTTAATTTTTTTTATTTCATTTTATTCAATTTACATTTCCATATATTTAATATATAATATTTATTAGTATATAATATTAAAATATATATATATACATTTATTTTATTCATTTTTCTCCACATAAATTATATTCAAAAAAATTGAAATACTTTTTTGAATTTACTAATTGTTATTATTTATTTATTTAATTATTTCTTTTTCATGGGACCACTATCAACACTAAAAAAAGTTTATAAAGTATAAATTTAATAGCATTTAAAAATAATGTGTCGATAAAGGGCACCCTTAATCAGTGCTAAAAATAATTTTTCATAACAAGTTCAATTTATTAGTTGAAAAAGGCCTTGTTTAGGGGTAACCATTATCAGTGAAAAAAAATAATAATAAAATCTCTCTGTATCATCATTTTTTTCAATGAAAAAAGGTCCCTTTATTTTCCCTTTTTACTAGCACCAAAAAAGGTGTGCATAGTTAATGTTTAAATTTGTAGTATTACAACTGGAAAGGTATTGTGGGATTCATTATGACCATAGAATTTTGTATGCAATAAGTGTGGATGGAATGGTCATACAAATCCTAAATATACAGAGGATCCTTAGACTTGTCATAATTTTTTTTCATTAGGTTATATGAACCATTTTTTATGGGATATTCCAGGGAAGTAAGGTTTTTTCCACTCTCACCAAGGGTTCATGGGTTCATACTGATTCTTAAATGAGAGGTGGGTATAATCCTCATGAATGGAGTATGTTCATGTGGCTAAGACAAGATGAATTTATGTTACTCAATATCATCCATTAGGATATGATGCATGGATGACTACTATTTGAGGTAAGGTGATTATTTCAACTTTTATACTAGTAGATTTATTTGATATTGGATCTATTAATTATTTCATACATTCATTTTTTATTATTCATTTTTGGATTTGTTTAAAAAAATTTCTCTTCTTGTTGGATATTTCCACACATTTGTAATGTAGGTCTGAAAAAAATTTCATGTGTCTCTCATGTTGGGTGATGATAATTATATACGTGGTAATATGGGACTTTATAGATTATTATATTATCATATTCGATCTATTACTTGGCATGGATTGGATGATCAGTGATAAGGCCCAGATTGATTTTTATCATAATCAGGTTTGGTTCTTATCTACATATGGGGCCACTCTTGCTATTTAAGTTGAGTGGGACTCTATATTGGTATGGGAGGGCCTATTGTTTCATCTAATGGGGTAACACTTTGGTGTTTTTATAGATATTTTTATGCCTTTGACCCTTGTATTATAAATCTTCTTCAATATTTTTTGCTCATACCCCAAGTAATTTATGAATAATCATTTTGGTTTACCACAACATAGAGATGTAATGTTTACTATTAAATTCTCCCCATGTATGATATATATTTCCATTCCTTCATGTTGAATGAAATCTTATGAGTAGGTGAAACATAATGTCTATTACAATAATTTAGTGGGTAAAGGATTTATAAATCATTGCGTATCACCATGGGCATTGCCTCTCCACATTATTATGATAGAATATGGAAGCTTCAAAAATGGTGTGGATTATTGAAATCTAAATCTGGTGACTGTTAATAACATATGCCCTTGTCCAAGTACTATTTATCTCCTAGACCAGATTATTGGGGAATGTTGGTTCTCAATGATCAACATTCGGTTATGGTGCCACGTGTTCTGATTAAGAGAAGAGGATATAGCTCGGATAATGTTTAGGATATCATTTGGTAATTCCAAGTTCCTGTTTATGCCATTCATCCTCACTAACTATCCTATGGAATTTATGGATTTTATTAACCATATCATTCATTAGGTTGTGGATAATATTTTAATTATGTTTGGGGAAGATATATTGGTTTAATCTAAGCCAGAGGATGAGTATACATACTATTTGGATATATGTTTCTTTTTTATAAATAGCTACAGTGTCCCATATTTAAAAAGAAATTGTGCATGTAGATATTAGATTAAATTATTCATCACTAAAAGAAAAATAAAAACCATTTATATTATTACAATTATTTTTATAT
Source organism: Viscum album (assembly GCA_963277665.1). Classification (NCBI taxonomy): domain Eukaryota; kingdom Viridiplantae; phylum Streptophyta; class Magnoliopsida; order Santalales; family Viscaceae; genus Viscum; species Viscum album. The sequence continues at coordinate 1,368,292,649 of OY728138.1, read as the reverse complement.
GTATATTTTGTAGGTTCATCCCATCTATTTCTAATAGTTTTATGAATTTCATAATTTTCTACAATTGTATTCCATATTTCAAAACACAATCTCTTAATATAATTTTTCATCATGATTTTCCACATATAACTATTATTATCATTATAAAAGGATTTATTAGAAGAATAACATTCGTGTAAATTATCACAAAAGAATTAAATTTAGAAATTTTAAAAATTAAGATCAATAAAATAACACTATAATAAAAATGGAAAATTTCCTAAAAACACTTAATACAAAATTTATGTTTGAGTTAGTAACTCAAGATGGGGGGGGGGTGGGTTGGTGAATTGATTCTTGTATACAAAATTCCATTAAAAAAAATTGAAACAATATCCCCCAATTAAAATAATTTATCCCATCTGATAATAAAATTACATTAATATATGATTGATCATTTAAATATTTATCAATGGTTAATTAAGGCTCCGATAAAATAAAATAAAAAAAATACAATATCATTTGATAATAATTTACTAAAATAAATATGTAAAAAAATACTAGATAAGACGTTAAATTAATGTACATTTTTACATATTAATAATAAACGCATATGAACGAACGGAAATGTGTAAAAAAATCAAAATAAAAAAGGTTTTCATCCTTAATATTATACCTAACACACTCCACAATGTAACCAACCACTTCTTATAAGATTATATAAAAATAATATGTCCCACAATATGGATCAGGTTTATAGACAACAACAATTTTTTCCAGGATCCAAGACACCTCAATAGTTATGCATGGGATGTAAAACAACATAGTACACACATGGACCTCTTCCACATACACTATAGGTAATCCAATATATAAAATATGAGTGAATATCTAGAATTATCCACTAATAATGTAGGATTATGTGTGTGTAATAAACAGAAAAAACAACTCACTACATGAATGTATAGTTAAACAAAATAATTTTAGGTAAATAAGATATATTTTTGGTAATGTTTCTTGTTTTTAGTGATTTAGATTCTTGTGTATCCTAAGATTTGGCTAGGTGAGGAGCTCCAATTTTTTCTCCGAAATTTGAAGTAAAATAGAGCATCATAAATTTTTATTCATTATACCTTTCGGAAAAGATCATGATATTCTAATATTTCTACTCATTCATAGTTTAAAGTTAGTAGGTACGATCATCTATGTTATCAAGTGATGATCCTACAAGTATTAAGATATTTTTTATAACATGAACATATGTGGATTTGGTTGTCTTCTAAAGCATAAAGAACTACATGCACCAATTGAGGAATACTCATGAAGATCCTCCCATTTCTCATAATAACACAGTCTGACCTTCAATGCATCACAAAAATGGATATGAAAATAATCATAAAGTAACCCTCTTTATTATTTTCTTCAATATATAATTTGGTATCATTTAATTTAAATTATAAAGAACATATTTGGTATATCTTATGAAAGAGAATCATTTTTTGAGGGTAATGTTATCTGGAGATGAATCATATTTAATGGTGAATTGATCTCACAAGGGTTCATATCTAGCGGTGACTTATGTTTTGGGGTGAGTCATGTCTAGAGTATATTCATGTTTGGAGGTGAATTATTTATGGCGGTGATTCATGTCTAATAGTGGGAAAAATATGATGATGACTCATTCTAATGATGCCCTTTAAATGGAGGTGAGTCAAGTATGGTAGTGAATCATTCTAGTGGTTACTCATTTCTGGTGGTGAGTCATATATTGTGGTGAATCATTCTCACAATGACTCACATATGGTGGTGTGTCAGGTCTGATGGTTACACATTTTCGGATGTGAGGAAATTACGAAAGTGACACATTATAGCGGTGAATCTTCGAAAAACATATCCACATTTAGATTATATAATAATATACTACCATAAAAAATAAAATCCATTTCCAAAATAATAATCTTGATTTATGGTCCTTAAAATAACAACATTCCAACACCATAGAAAATACATAAGAAAAAAATGAATTTATTCTTTTTTTTCAAGAAATTAATTTATTACAAAATATTATATGAGTATAAAAAATATTCAAACAAATTATATTTATTAACCATGTTATTTAACAACTTTTTATAAGTAAAAAAATATTTATTCTCATTTGGATCATTAGTTTTGGTACTAGAAGGTTTGGAAAAGTTAACAACTACAACATTCATAGCTCCATGAATATCCAAAATTAATAAATAAAATGAATATAGATAAAATATATATCTTATTATACTATTTTGAACTTTTTTTATATAATAGATATTTCATGAAATAATTTTCTACTAAAAAAAACTATAGAACTCTATAAAAAATTCCTAAACATTTATAGTGTAAAAAACCTAATAAAAAATATGTATAAATAAAGATTTTTTTAATTATATTATCATCTAGAAAACTGGTATCATAATACAAAACATATAACATCTTATCCTTCATATATCATAAAACTACTATAATAACTACATCACTATAGTCATACATGATTTCAAAAGGAAACTTCCAAATTGTAGCAGTGATGATGGGTAATGATGTATGTTTATTATTAAAATGATTAAAAAAGTCTACAATTATAAATTATCATTAAAACTTATATCATTGAATATCAATGAAAACAATGGATTTTAATATTTTTAACATTAAATAATAATCCTTCTGTGACAACTGAAATATCCTAAAAATCATATAAAACCCTTGACATTTTTAGGAGGTAATTTTTTTATTAATTTTATTATGATGATTTCAACATAAATACATCTCCTTGAAACATTATGACCAAAATAAATACACTTACTAACTATTAACATGTATTTCCTTGAGTATATATCAAATTTAGTTTTAATGAATCTAATGAAATGTCTGTATTTCAAAGCAAGTATCAAAAGTGCTCCCAAAAATGAAAACGTTATCTAAAAAACCTTAATGATCCTCTCTATAGTATCTAAATAATTATTTATAATTAATATGTGAGTGTTTTTTGGGGAAACATACAAGCTAAAATGAATTATATAATTGAAAGGTGTACCAAAGGGGAGTTTGAAGGTGATCATTTCTTTTTTTTTTCTTGAGCAATATGTATATTTTTTGTAACCAAAATAACCATCCAAAAATAAAAGAAACACAATACCAGTAATCCTATATGATATTTGATATATTATTGGACATGGAAAATTATCATTTTTAGAGGATAAATTAATCTTTCATTAATCAATAAAAACACTTTACATTTTTCTTTCCTAACATAATCTTTATCATTTTTTCCGCATGTAACAATATAGAAACTTCAATTGTTTGAATATACTAAAACTATACTAAACCATGAGATATCTAAATTTGGATTTATTATAATGGCATCTAAATTCTCGGTATAGAATTTCCTAAAACTTTCTTTCATGATTGGATTCAGTCTCAGTTTACCCTAAAATATCAAATTACAGTTTAAAACAATAAGATTTCAATACATGAAACAAAGAAATATAACACCACTACCCAACCCATAAGGGCCTACATGACCATCTGTAAGTCGTGTGTGACCCCTCAATCCCACCTCCAATAGGCTAGGGGAAGGATACAAGTTACTATTATGAATAAAATACATATAGGATGACTTATCTTATGGTACATACTCACAGACACTCATTTGTAAATACCCCCATAATACTAAAGGCTAAAATAAAAAATATTTTAAAATTTATAGTGTACATGAATATCATATATCATAGTAAAACACAATTGATGGAAAGTATAGAGGACCAAATACATTCCCATTAAAGTTTTAAAGTTTCCAACCTACTACTAAAGAGGGGAATTCTGAATGATGTAACCCCTAGAACCAAGTATGGTCCATCTTGTTCAACTATGATATTCCTAGTTATAGTCCATCATGGGATCATTCTTATGGCCTTCTATTCGTAGAAGACATTATATGAATGGGAATATCCAAAGTAAGGGTGAGTATAAAAATCCCAATAGTAAATATCAAATTACCAAAATTGTATGTATCAAAAGGACATGAGCCTTAGCCTAATTGATGAGGAATCCTTAAGTGTTTCCAGGAGGCCCGGGTTCAAATCCAGGGGGATGCTAATCCCCGGGGAAACTGTAGAATTACTATAGTAGAAAATGTGCAGTACTGTATGAGGTACTGTACCAGGAATTGAAGTAGGTATTGTAGCTGGTACTGTTGCAGGCACTGTTTGGCACTGTAGCAGTCGTGAATATTCTTCCGTTTGGCCCTTTAGGACACTGATTTGGTTCCCGAGTCATATAAGGCGTTCGAGCCACCCAGGTCTTTTGGTCAGTAAGAACTTCAGGCCACCTAAAGGCCTTCAGGCCACCTTATGTGTAGATGAAAACCAGACAACCTACAAGGAAACAAGCCTCAGAAGGAGAATGAGCAAGGGGCGTTCACCATAACAGAAACTAAATGGTTTTCAAGAATGAGAGGGTATGACACCTACCATCAGGACAAGTCTTTGCATGCATGGGAATGCCTAAACGAACATCCATGCGAAGGTGGAGAGATAATTTCATGGTACTGATGCTGGGGAGGAGCAGTTCCAAGTAGTTAGTATGGGTTGTATGTAATGTTTGAATCCTACGGGAAATGTATTCCACTAAAGCCTATAGGCCATGTAATACTTACACCTACGAGCCTTGTAAGAATTCCACCTCACCCCTTTAATGGTGGATTATTAAAAAATATAAAAAAATTGAAGGCCTTCGGGCCATTGGGGGAAAGTATTAAAATTTTATTCAACTCATCACTATGAAGATTTTTCAATTGAAATAAAGGACATAAAATTAATAAAAATTAAAAAAATATACTAATAGTAGACACCAAGTCTCAACCATAGGGATAAAACCATAAATTCATCCTAGAATTATTCATTAGGTTATAAGAAAACACTCTTCCTAGAGAACACACTCAATGAGGGTTTCTAACACATATTCCTCCCTTCCTATAGGTGGTTCTCATTAGTCCCCTATATAAATATGGTATACACTAGAACATTGAATATATCAAATATCATGTTAAGGGATCACAACTAGGGACTATGAAGTGTTCCTGAACTTACCCACTATAAACATTATAGTATATTTATCACACACCATTATAGTCAACAATGAAACTCCAAACCCACCCTAGGGATATAATGATAGAGGATCACATCCTGAGTCACATGAGAGTTTTGTGACTAAATTTGAAACAAATCCTATAAATGGTGTCAAATACTATCATATATTTCATGGGAACCATGAAATATGGAAAATAAATAATTTAATCTTATTGAACACTATAAATATTAGGGAATAATGAATCCAATATACCTAACAACAAATAACCATGTTACTATCATTAATTCCATGCATCTAATCAAGATAATAATCCATAAAGAATAATAATTTTTAGTTATTTGGTCATAATATGTTAGTGTGGAATTATTTAGAGATATAAAAACCATCATGTAGTGAAAATATTATTAATAGTAGAATGATACCTTTTTTAATAATGTGGAAAATAATATTTGTAGAATGATTAAAAAAGGGGTCAAAATTTGAGATAATGAGAAATAAACGAGCTTCTAGGAGGCACTTACATTATACCAAAATATTAAATCTTATAATATAATTTCTTAAAATCATGTAATTTGTACACTCATGATCATTTATTATTTTGTTTTGTTTTTTGATGAATATAATATAAATAATAATGAGAGCATTCTATATAACCTGATTATCCTCTATTATTATCATATAATAATATATGGGAATGGTTAGATATTTTCATGTACATATGAATCATCATAAGCTCCTCATTGGTATTTCAGGTCCCTTTTTATAAATTTCACTACCACCCAACCTAGAATTATATTTCAAACCAATATTTAAGCGAAAATATAAAGACACATGAATAAATTCACAAACTAAAATCACATAAATATGTAATGAAATGAAACTCCATAATTTTTCATGGTATTGTTAATTTCCAAGGGTCCTTCCAATTTATTGAAATTTCAACGGTGAGTTTTTTGAGTATAGAGACATTCCATCCAATAAAGAATAAATAATTTCCCTTTATCCATATTTTTAAAAATAAAAATTTCTTTCAAGCACATGGAATAATATATTTTTTATATTATTTCTTCAAGAATTGGGATATTGACCTCAAAAAACATGAATTTGTGTAATTAAACTTCATTCAACACCTCTATAATGATATATTTGGTTTGTAAAACTCTATTTAGATGTGGTAGTGGTTTTGGGAGAACATTATCATTATTCTAAGTAAATTTTTATGATTTATTATATTCTAATAAATTTGATTTGAATAGTGATTCTCTGAAGTAGAGATGAAGCATGGTACATAGATATGTGATGTTTGATATATTATTTCCTTTCCACCTCCATGTGTGATGTCAAAAACATTCCCATTTGTTCTTATAGATGGTTGGGAAGGTATATTTCCAATATTATTTATTATTAGTACACAGAGGGAGTTAGAAATATAGTTTATTTAAAACTTCTACCTCCATTACTCAATAGAAATTTTCATTAAACTATATTCTTGATATCGGAAATTTACATGAAAATATAATTTTCTATAGAATATTCCAATTTAGATTGGAAAATATTTTTTCTCTTTGGATATTTTTAAGTGTGGAATAATTTTTGGGGATTTTTAAAACCATGTTGATAAGGAGGGGGATTCCAAACCTTTTTTCAAATGAGGGATCTGTTTTGGGGAATTAAAACATTATTGAGACTCATATGTTTTTACATCATTGATTGTACACCAATGTGAAGAAATCATACTTCATCAATGTAGGTTTACTTTTTTACTACTGATATAGTATCCCTAGGATGAAAGTTTTAAACTCGTATTTCTCTTTAATATTGGAATTACCATATATAATGGGTCCATTTCATCATAATAATAAATTCATCCAACACATTATAAATTAAATAATTTTCCATAGTTGAAGAACAATCATGGGGTACTATTCCCAATGATGGTGTACCTAGATATCCAAATTATTGAATATTTTTTGAAATCATTTTAATTAATTAATTTTATGATAATAGTGTAGTGCGAGAAAAAAGATACCTACAATAACATCCAACATGCTTCACTCCATATGTGTGAAGTCTTCATAAAATTAGTGGATATAGAATTTTTCATTTATTTGGGGATATGGGGGTCATGAGGAGAACTCCATCAATCTTCCCCATTACTAAAAAATTCACTTTTCCTTTGACTTCCACAATTGTAAATTTACATCTTAATCAGATGGGTCCTCAATATAGGAAAAATATCTATAATAAATAACATTTCAAAACCATTCAACATGTTACCAAAATACTTTGTAAATAATACACACAATAAATAAAAATCACATTAAATGAGAATATTTCTTTTCTATTTTTTTATTTAGATATATTTCTTGGTTTCATGGTTGAGAAAATGAGAATGAATTAATTTATATGTTCATTTGGATCCTCATAATAGATTCCTTGGAATTATATAAAAAAGGTGTATCGATAAAAATTTTAATTCAAATTATGATCAATGATTTAGGTATGTAATTTCTATAGATTTATTATTTATATATGGATATTCCAACTCCAAAAATATTATATCAATGCCATTTAAAATTTTTTCATCCATGATATCATATATTAATTAGCAATCGTATTGTTTTCTAGTTTCAGTTTACCCAAAATGTAAGAACTTTATAATTGGTTGAATACTAACACAACCAATTAATAAATAATATTTGATTTGAACAGTAATATTTTGTTTAATATCTACATCTAGAGGAAATATACCATTGGGATGAGATCATGTCACAAATTAAAGATAAGATAAAAGATAAATATTAGACATCAAAATAATGAGTTGATATTTTAAGTGGATGTTGAAAAAAATGAACGGCGAATGATGGATGATTAAAATATGAATAAAATAATGATAAAATAAAAACTTACCATTATCTAGTTGTTAAAGTAAAAAAATACCCAAAAATAATTACAATTTCTATATAGTCATATCATATTATATCAAATGATGTATGATTTTAAAAAATAGAGGTTGCAAAGTGGATCATGTGGGTCATTCTTCAACGATGAAGTACATTAAAAACATTAAATTTGTATTATAAAAAATAAAAAAAATATATTGATAAAGGTAGGTATCATTTTATTTTTACGAAATATGATTAAATGTCCAATGAGATATTACATTTAAAAATTATTTTTAGAAGGAATAATTTATCTTCATCTCACTATTCAATTACATATTAACCAATATCATTAAAATTAAAATATTTATAATATGTACCCCAATTATATTATCCCCCAAACCCAATGGGAATTAACTAAAACATAATGATGAAATGAATTAAACACATCCCTAAATTCATACCACTAAATCATAGTACCCTAATTTGATTATCATTCTAAGGATATCATTTGGATTGTTATTAATTAAGTCTCATATATATATATATTGGAAATTATAATGAATTTACATTTCGAATTATATTTTAAATTTACATTATAAATTGTTCTGGTTTCCTTTTGATTAACATGTTTATGCTCCTACAATTTTCATTTTCCCAACGCAATGACTTAAATAATCATTTTATTATTTTTCTAATTAAAAACAAAATTCATATATATTATTAATATAAATAATGGAAAATCATTTGTTAAATAAATAAATAACTAAATATATATAAAATTATATAAATTTTAAATAATATACTATACCATTGTCATGATAGTCATCGTAGAAACAGATTTCGTATGGGGAGGTCAAGAAAGGTTATAACCCAATCACATTTCTACTACCAATTTCCATTAAACATTACTCAGTGTTAGAAGTATCAATTGAATAAAAATAAAGAATATGGTATAATATTATTGTTAGTATAAAAAAACTCTATCACAATGAAGAATCACATGGAATCATAGAAGATATCATTTCTTCAACATATAATCATATTTCAATTATTTATTTTCTTATGTGGGAAGCCTAGACACAATACATGTGTTCATATTGATTACAATTACATTTATAAAGTTTTATTTATGAATGGATTATTCTTAACATAATTTTGTTCATGCATCTGTATACACTATATTTATTGTAATTTCCATAGATTACATGTCGAATCAAAAGATTATAGCAGTTCCCTGACTATAATGAGAACCTCAAGATACTAAGATAGTAATCTTAAATATATTTTCTATGGTCTGGATACTTAATTCTGACTTAAAATATGTGATATATGATGGTCAGGGTCTATGGGCTCTTATGAATTGATATTTCATCTCATTAATATTCCACATGGTGGTATCTCATATATGAGATCGTGTAGATTGACCCCCATAATTGAAACATGACACATTTTGGGTCTCACTGATAGTTTTAATCTGTAATAACAGGTATTGGTATCCTAAATTTATATTATTATCATTTTGAATCATTTTACTGTATAAATTTATGAAGTATGAAATCCATACCATTACTATTTTGATGACGTAGCATGAATTCGATGCATCATATGTGGTATGAAATTGATCAAATAATTATGATATATTTTTACCCTTAGGAATAGAAGTGATATATCTAGAGTTATTGATTAGGGATATAATACCTTATACTAAATCCATGGCTACGGAAGAAGATCTTTTTTAATCGAATTAGGTAAAAATTGATCTATAATGAAAGGATAATGACACAATGTGTGCATGCTGCATTAGGAGACATGACTTGACAATGACATGGTATAAAATAGTTTGTGTTCATAAGAAGTTATTATTTCTATAAAAATTCCACATCTAGTTAGAGGTTTTGATGGATTTCTAGAATCCACTCTCGACTCATGATTAGTACTTAATTCAATCAATATAATTTCCTAGAGGTTTACACACTTATCTTGCTAATATTTATGGAATATTCATACGAATTGGTGTATATCACATGGAAATCCCCACCACGAGATCCTAGAGAATTTTTATTTTAAATGGTCAGAAATGTATAAATAAATTCATTATTATTAATTTTAATATTAAATATTTTTACATTTACTTATTTTAAGTTACTACTATTTTTATGTAAATATGTGAAATATGTTTATGGAATGAATATTATTATATTATATAAGTTTGGTATAATATTTTGATGAATAGTTTGTAATGTTTATTTTTCACATTCTCAGAAAATATATAAATATATATTAATTGTATGTGATAATAATATAAATGAAAATTTTGAAATAATTATTTGGTCATAAATTATCACTTATTAATTATTTAATAGTTATTATATATTCAAGTATGATTCTTCCCTATGTAGGTATTTTATGATCACTATTTATGATAGAGGAAGCTCTAATTTGTGGAAGTATTCATCTACATGGATTTGAGAGTACATATCTCATATCTAATGCATCCTTGAGAGAGATTTTCCTCCTCATTTTATCAATCCAATTTAATCATTAGGGATCTACAGAACAATATTTTAGTGATTTATTGGACATTGAAATGATTGTTAGTTCCCTATGAATGAGCCCAGATATAAGGAACCTAACCCCGATTTCCTAGAGTCAGTGCCTTATTTTATTACATTGGCTTATAAACAAGGAAGACACATCTCAAAGGATTTAATAGTATAGTAGTTTATGAAAACTAGACACATACATATGTCTTAAATTAAAACATTAATTTAAATAAGATATAGAAATTACATTTAAAACATCCTAAAGTCCTAGATTATCCTTGAAATACATTAATGATATACTTATTTTCATCTTGGGTAAAGTTAAAAACAATTAGACTGCTCAGATTCACACTAAGGATATGAAATACAATGGAAACATAAATTAATATTAATGGTGAATAACTAGAAGTACACATTCCATAATATTTGGAATAACATGGAAAGAATAAATGTTGAATAAATAATTCAACAATAAAATTTAACCATAGATATTCTACTTTTCAAATAATCAAATTGAAAATCAATCACTAGTTTTATAATGAGGGAATTCATAATGAAAGATTTCATAACCATATTATCAAGGCCACATGCCAAGACCAAACATAAACAGGTAAACACCTAACTTGTTTTTCTCACAAGACGTACTAATGCACTGATGGGTTATATCAAGCCCAACCAAGACATACTAAGTGTGATGAATTTTTCATATGAAAGGGGTGAATCATAATAAACATATATATCCATATTGAAACAAACCTATGATATTTAAATAGCTTTCACCTATCGGTTAACATAAACACAAACCATTTAGAGTAATATGGAGACTGTTATCAAGACAACACATCCATAGTTGAACTAATTATAAAACATTAAATAAAATATGTTATATTATATCATAAAATATTTACCCCAGTTAAAAATAATAATCAACAAGGTTATTGAAAAATATGTAAATACTCTTATAAAATCATTAAGGAATTCTTAATAGAAAAACAACATTACATTGCAACAAAGAGTTATTCTGGAAAAATTATTTCAATAAAAAAAAAGTGAAATAAGATTTTTTTAATAATACAATTAGTGATATCAAGAATATAATCATTTCTTAAAAAATATTATAGAGTAAACATGAAATATAGAGGAATTTGAGAGGCTCCCTTGAATCAGGATTCTCTAATAGGAGGAATTTAAAAAAGATCATTTTAAAACATGTAACACCATATAAAATAAAGAAAAAATATAATCGGTACATGTATATAGATAATTAAAACATAATTAATGAGTATTACATATGAAAAATTTATAATTTAATTTGGTTAATGATTAAATAATAGTATCCGGAAATAAAATGGAGGTTCTCGTAGAAACCCTTACAATATGTCTGAATGTGTTCTACACTAAACCGTAAGGTCCTGTAATATTAAATTACAATCATAAATAATTTAATTATTCACCTATTAGAAGTATATTTAATATAATATTATTTTATTATGTTCATTTATGATAATTTTTTTAAATTATAATGCTGAATTATGTCATTCCAGCATGTTTGTTTCCTTGATTTTATGATCTATATGCTTCATTTTACATAATAAAGTTCATTTAAATGGGTGGAATTATAAATAATTGGAATTAAATTTTAGTAATGAAAAATTAGATGTTATATTTGGTATTATATATTATTCTTTTCTTGTATATGAGGATGAATCATTAGATAATGTGTTAATGATAATTTTTTTTCTTAGTTTTTCTGTTTTTTCAATCATAATGAACTAGTTTTCTTCTATTATTTAATATTATGTTCATAAAATGCTTCCAGAAAACAAAATAATATATAATAAATATTTTACAATCTTTTTTAACCTTAAAAATGGTTTATTATTTATCCTTTAAGGATAAATTAATGAACGAATTTTCTTCATCTATGAAAATTATTAATCATCACCTGCCGATAATAATTTATTTTTTTAAGAAAGAGATAGAGTAAGGTGATTGATAATGGATGTTAAATTAAAAAGATATCATTATAGTATATATATAATAGTAGAATTATCATGATCTTTTTGACATCTATTATAAGGAGAAGATATGAAAATAAAATAAATTGAAATGAAGTTTATAGAGAAAGGAATAAGGATTACCTATTGATCTATCGTCCTTGAGAACCTACATAATGGAAGGGTATTTGGTCTTTTGGAAAGACAAAGATATCTTGGAAATATTTTAAGACATGGGAATATGATTTCAATAGAATTTGGAAAATCATTAATACTTAGAGGTGTGAAGAGATATAGTGGTGAGTGATGGCATTTATAGGAGAGGAGAGGGGTAATTTTTGAATATTTAATTCATTTGATAATTATTTTGTTTAATGACTATTAATAAATTGATAATTCACATATAATATATTATAATAAGTAATTAATGATAGATATTAAGGTTATTATATCATTAATGACACAATTAATAGTGTATTTAACTTATAATGTATTGATACAACACTTTACCGTATTTTACTATTGTGAAAAATTTATGTATTTTAGAGAAATACCAAAAAAGTAACCCATATCATTTTTTGATATGTTTACATAAAAATGGGATCATTATATGAAAATAATTATCTAAATTTTAGAAATTTAATTTTTAATTAAAACCATCACTCACTCAAAAAATACATATTTTAAATTTATAACTCATTTTATAACGCATTAAAAAATTAACAAATGTATCAGAAAATTATAATAAAATAATATGACATATAAATGATAAATTATGAATTAATTTTATAAAAATTAATATTCTTTTAAATAATATTGATAATTATAAAATTGTAATTATATATTTACGACAAACAAAAATACCAATACCTAATTAATAATTTTTAAAATATTCTTTTATTTTTACAATGACTTAATTATATAATAATATCATTTATAAGGTGTCAAAATTTTATTTTTTACTTTCAAGGGTGTGGTCAATATTCATTTGGAAGATTTACTATTCATCAGGGTCATATTACTATTCATATGGTCAAGTTACTATTTCATCAGTATAAGTTTCTTAACCTCCAGAAATGCATCTTATTCATTCATTATTCGTGTATAATGATTAAATTTTTATCTTTATTTGGTTTTATCTCATTAATAGTATATATAAAATAAAAAATAATAAGGGAAATATCATTTATATAATTCTAGTTTGTTACATTATCCCCTCCTAAAAAACTGTTTCATTCAAAATTTCTTTAATCTCACCTCATGGAATGATTTGTTTAGTTCTTCAACATAAAATCCTCGAGATCCCACATCACCACTTCAATAAAATGACTTTATAATGTAACCTTACCCTTTGAGTTATCTATTTCCACAATAATGAGTCTTCAGTATCCAAAATCTGGATAATCTCTTCATAGTAAGATAAGGTAGGTTCCAATTAGATTCATTGAAAATTGAGTATAATTGTTGGTTGATGCCTTAACTTTCATAACCAAGTGACATGGAACATTGTGAAATTTAGAGAGGACAGATGGTAATTTTAAACAATAATCCCCAAATCCAATTCTCTCCAAAATTTTAAAATGGCAAATGTACCTGGGGATCAGTTTCATATTGATCCCAAAACATGTAAAATCCTTCCATGGAGATACATTCAAAAAATGTGATCTCCTACATGAGATTTTAATTCCATTCATAGATTATCGACATAGATATTTTCACTAAATTGAGATAATTTTATATGGGTTTGAATATTAATTACCTTTTATATTGTTTCCTTCTCATGCTCCAGGCCCAAAACCTTCCTTTCACAAACTCCATCCAAACAAGTTGATGTGCGACATCTTTTTTCATAAAATGCTAAATATGGTGCCATTTGAATATAAGAATGGAAACTATTATTCTATAAAAAATCTAAAAAATATAAATAATGATCCCACATACCTTGAATTTCATTTGAGCATGAACTCAAAATATATTATAATGTTTGGATTATTCATTCTGACCACCAATCAATTTTATTGTGATAAGAAGTACTAAAGTAAACCTCAATATTAAAAGAATTATAGATTATTTTTCATAATTTCAATTTAAACCATTGCTCACCATCAGACATAATTGATATATGTTCACCATAAAGTCTTATAAAATCATTAATATATATTTATTCTAGGCAATCTAATGGAAACTCCTCCAGTATAGTGAGAAATTTTCAGATTTGGTATATCGGCCAACAATCACCAATATTTCATCATTAATTCAACGTATTTATGATAATCGAGTAACAAAATAAATAGTTATGTTGTCACATTTCAATTTAGGTATAGGATGGTGGTCCATGATAGCTCTAGGTTATTGTCTTTCAAACTTCACCTATTGACATACTAAACAACTAGATACATAATCATCAATTTTCGTCTGTATATTATAAAACAAGAAATATTCCATTATATATCCATACATACTAGTTCTGCTAGCGTGTATAAAGAAATTAGATCTATAATAATCATCCAATATCTCTCTTTTATCTTGGTTATATAAGGTACACATAGTATCCACCCAAATTTTAGAATTCCATCCCCACACGCAATGTCTGGAAGCATCCCATCATTCATAAAAATAATCCTATTTTGAAGTATCTCATCATTACACTAAAAAATTATAATTATATCCAATAAATATGGTTGGGAAAATTGTTGAAAAAGTAATGATGTCTCCCCTTCAATGATAAATCCCATATCTATTTTTTCTAGATCCATTTTTACAAAAACAATTCAATCATAATTTTGATTATAACACCATGATACTTCATACTGAAAGAATCTTATACCTTATTTTCCTTCCCTAGGAGGTAGTGTATTGAAAAATTATAATACTTGAGTATCCCATGCCATAAAATTTCCATCATCTTATGTTCTTTCAATGAAGATATATATTTCAATATATTTTGATCCATATATAACTCTAATATTTCCCCATATAGAGAGTCTCTACATATCTATAGAGCAATTATTATAGATGCTAACTACATATCATGACTTTTATTATTCTCTTCATGTGTTTTTAACTAACTTGATACATAGACAATTACTCATTCATTCTTCATAAAGATACAACCTAATACTCTATTTGGTGCATAAATTTAAATCACCAACCCACCATTTTCTGATGGTAGTGATAGTATCTGAGAATTTAAAAATCTTAACTTTAATTATTTAAAACATTATTTTCATTTTTTAGCCACATTATGTTAACACCATTGCGATTATTCTTGGATTATGGGTTAACAAATCAAGAAATTATTTAAACAAAACAATGATAATAACGTGCTAACCAATAAAAAAATGAAACCCTATTATTTTCATTGGTGTAGGACATTATTTATCCACCTTAGCCATTGTAGAATTAATTAAAATTACATATTCATTGATAATATGGATCAAAAAATATACAATTTCATGCTAAAAATCACACTTGATAAACATCCCATATTAGTCATTTCATCCAAGTGTCTTCATAATAATGTGAAAGATATTGTCATTATATTCATATATTTTTTAGTATACCAATATGTCATAAATAAATACAAAAAAAATCAATAATAAATTCATTGAAAACACTATTCATGATATTGATGAAAACAGATGGTGCATTAGTCAGTCCCAAAGGCAATACTATTAAATTGTAATATCCAAACCATGGTCAAAATGATGCCTCTATAATGTATTCCATCCTCACACACAATTTATGATATCTCAATAAAAATGAATATTTGAAAAATATTAGGCCCTGGGAAGTTGATCAAATAAATAATCAATTAGATTATGAGGATACTTGTTAATTATCATAATAGAATTTGTTTACCTTTAGTCAACACACATCCTCATGGATCCATATTTATTCTTGATAATGAAAATATGGTATCCCCATAAAGAAACACTATGGATGATAAATAATTGATAAATTAATTAATATAGATATTTCTTCAAATACAAAAATTACACTACGGGCATTCTATAAGGACTATTTGATAGAGGCCTTGATCCATTGATTAATTTAATTAAAAACTAAATTTATTACTCTAGAGGATGTCTAGGTAAATCCTATATAAATAAATTAATGTATTCTTAAAAAATATGTAAATCCTCAATTTGAAGATTACCTTCCACACCCATAGATATTTATTTCTCTTACTTTCTTGGAATTAAATTGAGTAGAGATATTGGGCGTGGATCATTAAAAGAATCAGATAGAGAAGTATCTTCACTAATGTTACATGAATCCAAGGTATTCTAACAAAATTACATTTTTTTCATTCAATATATTATTACATAATAATATAAAATCCAGTCCTTACCAATAATTATATCGAATTAAATCACATGTATGATGATATGTTCAGCAACTAAAGCATGTTTTTGTGTCATAAAGGGGACTGATTGTAACATTTATTTTCCAAGATACATCCCTTATGAATTTTGACTAACAATTCCATTGTTAAATAAAATTGTAAATTTATAATGTTCAATGAATATTAGCTAGATATAAAAGCATGAAATGATCTAGAATCAAATAATGAATTAGACATGTTTTAGTAAATGATTAAATGACCTGCCACCACATCATCAGGTACTTCAACTATATAAGCTTAGACCACAAAACATAGCCTTTATCCCTTGTCCTTGTTTGAGGAATGAATCATTTTCAAATTGGAAATTTAATTTCATAATGTTCTATCCCATTAAAATAATAACATTGAACATAGGTAGATTATTTTTCTACCATGAAATCAAAGGTATGGTGGAATTTTTTCACACTTATAATAGACCGCCATTCCCATTTAGAAATGTACCATGTTGCATCATCCCAAAATTAATACAGAGTGTAATGTCAACTATTCCCTTCTTCCCCATTTCCTTATTTTCTTTTAATGTGTGTTCATAATCCCTTTTCTTATATTTCATTATATTTATGTCAAATACATAAGGAAAACTTTTTATATCAAGATAGCACAAGAGACTATATAATCATATGATGAAAATTTTTGGGAGACCATTTACCTACCAAGGGGTGGTTTTAGACCACCAATGAATCGATCAATCATTCTCCTTGGATTACAAATACAGATTCTGACATGAATTTCTGTCATTGTAAAGTTGGAAACAAAAATTCCCACATATCCATCCCCTTTCCCTCTTAGAAATATGTATTTCTACTCCATATCCACTTACTATAAATGAGTAATTTATTATTCAAGGAAAATTTCTGTAAAATCCCTCCTTTCCATATTTTCAATTTATTCCCTCCATATTGTGATTTGAATTAGTGTCCACCATAGATCTGAATCTCTTGATAGATGATAAAAATCCATGAAAACCTTATCCCAGTCATTACCTCCCAAATAAAGGAATATCTTTTCTATGGAACATATCCAATTCATTGATAATATATGCATTTTTATTCTCATTATCATAAAAATATTTTTTTGGGGGACATCTCTACATATAAATCCTTCATAATGGCTTGTAATGAAAAAGTGAATCATCCAAATAATATCTCATGGGAGTGTCAAACTAGTTTCACAGTAAGTCTTGTTTACATTAACCAGGCTACCCTGAGTTAGGATCGGGATACCCTGTCAGAGTTGTTACCCCTTGGTACTTCTTTTCCAGACCCAGTCCCACATGTACTATCTAGACATAGATATACTTCATGGAATATAGAAACAATTTCAAACTTACAAAAAATTTAGGATTCTCTAATACTCTTATCCTCAAAGTATATCTTATGTTTATTTTCTCTAATAAGTTTTTTTAAATCCATATTCCATGGTTTCTACTAGAAATTAAATACTACCAACTATAAGGTATCCATCTCCAGTTTCCTATATCTGGTACATTATTTTATTAAATTGGAATATTAAAAATAAATTCGCTTCATGATGGAAAAATAGTTTAGTAGTATTTGAATACCAGATACAGACACATGCTTTAGATTGCAACATGAAAGGAAATAAAATATTGGAATTCCTTTGGAAACATCCAAAAATCCAAGATTATCCCTACATGTTATTGAAAATATATTTCATCACAATCTAGAGAAAATTAAAACATAAGCATGTGGTTTGATCTGATGCTCAAAAAGGGTAATAAATAAAACAAAAACATATAAAACTAGTCTTGGTGTGTAACTAAAAGTACACCATCCATAATCTTGATAATAAAATGGATGTAATAAAATATGATTAAATAATTCTATAATAAAACATAACTGTGGATATTTTAGTTGTCGAATAATCCCATGGTATATCAATTACTTGTTTCATAATGAGTTAATTAATAATGTTGTATATCATAACCATAAGGTCAAGGCCTCATGCGAAGACCATACATAATGGTGAAATCCATAACTAGTTTGTCTCATGATACCTACCGATGCATTGAAGAGAAATATTAGGCCCCACCCGACACTTAACAAGACTAATTCATTCATCAATTTAAAGGGTTGATGCATAATCAATATATGAATTATTATTGAAACTAACATATGAAATTTAAATAACATTCCCCAATCAGTAGACATAAACATTAACCCTTCAGAGTAATATGGTGAATGGTATGAATATAGAACATCCAAATTAAAACTAATCATAAACAATTCAATAAAATATTGTAGATGTTATATAAAATATTAATCCCAATTAAACCTAATAACCATTAAGGACGTTGAAATATACGAAAATACTCTTATAAAATCAATTTGGAATTCGAGAGAGAAATACTATTTTACTTTCACTACTATAAAAACGGCCTATATTATCGCTCAAAACGAGATTTAAGAGCACTAAAGAGAACTGTAAATCTCAGAGCTAATATAGGGGGATCTCTTTTATCAGTGCACTGAAAATCACTGATAGAGGCCCGTTTTATTAGCGCTTAAAAAGTGCTGATAGAAGACCATTTTATTAGCGCGTTTTTTCGGTGATTAAAAGGACCTCTATCAGCACTTTTAAAAAGCACTGATAGAGGTCAAAAAAATTAAATAAACAATAATTAAATAATGTGGGGATAGATTTTATCAGTGCTTACCCCTATTAGCGCTTGGAGGTATCCCGCGCACTGCCCTTCCCATGCATCCGCAAATGCGTGCACCCCCATTGCTTCCACCCGAACTCGAACCTTCAACCTCCCCCTTTTGCGGCTTCACCTTTACTACTAAGCTGTTTTGTTTTTTCTCTATTTAATGATATATCTATTTATATATATATACTTATATTTTTTTTATATTTTTTTATATTAATATTAATATAAATATATGTATTCATATATTAGTATATATATATATTCATTCGTATATTAATATATATTAATATTTATTTATTTATATATATGTTTTTAGTTATAATTTTTTATCCATATATTTATTTGTATATTAATATATACTTATAATATTAGTTTTAAATAAATTTATGAAATATGTATTTTATGTGTGTTTATAATTAAATAAATAAATAAATACATACATATATACAACACACACACACAAACCCACATATATTTACGAATAAATACATATATATGTGTGTATTTGAAAAGCCATATAATGATAAAAAGATCATTACTAATTATCCAAGAGCATGTTTCAACTCCACAACTAGTCCAATCGATGAAAATGAAACAATCTTTGACATGATTTGTGGTACAGGGCTAACATACATCTGGATCATAAGTTATATCTTTATGAATGTTAACAAGTCGCTGTATCCCATATAAAAACTCAGTTTTGGAGGCCTTCTGGCCCTTTTCTGCCAAAAACAAATGTGACATTAGCTTTTCTTCGGTCACCAGTGTGTAGAGCATGTCGTAGTCTTCAACTAGATATGTTGTAGAGCTCAAGTGGAGACCCGGATCAAAAGTTATGACCGTTTGAATTTTTAGTTACATTTTCAAATTATTTTAGATATTTTATTAATTGTTTTGATTTATTGGGTCTTCAAATATTTAGTAAATGATTTTTAATAAATAATAATTATTATATGATTAATAAATAATATATTTTTTAAATATTTTTAAGTCGTTTTCACTAATAAAAAATATATATTAATCGTAATAGTCTATTTATTTGTGTCAAAAACATATTTAAAACATATATATTATATTTATTTATGAATAAATATTATTATATAAAAATAATTTATTTTTCAGGATATTTTTTGAAATAAAAATTTGGTCAGCGCTGATAAAGCCACCCTTTATCAGCACTACAAAAAAGCATTGATAAAGGTCCCCCTTTATCACGCTCTTTTCTATTGCTGATAAATGTCCCCTTTATTATCACTTTTTTTATTGCTAAAAAAGATGTAGCACCCCCTTGCCAGTTTTTTAGTAGTTTATTCATGGAATTGTAATTTTGGAAAAAATATTTTAATAAAAATTGAACTTAAATAATATATTTTTATCATAATAAAATGAGTGATTTATAAAAAAAGGGTTTCTTAAATCATAGTATAGAGTGAAATTGAAAATTGGTAAGAATTAAACAAGTTCAGTTGAATCAATTTTCTTTATGAGTAAGAATTTGAGATTGGTCCTTTTAAAACCTTTATCACCCCATAAAAAATATTTAGTCTTATTAATACATACATACATACATATATATATATATATAATTTAAACATAATTTATTAATATTATATATGAATAATTAATAATTTCATTGTGGGTAAAGACAAAAAAGAGTAACCTAAACGCAAATGGTGGTTCATTTAGAAACTCTTATGGTATGTCCCAAAGTGTTCTGAACATAACCATAAGGTAGAAGAATATAAAATTATACTAATAAGTAATTTAATAAATAACCTATTATACATTTATTTATTTATTATAATTCTATTAAGTCCATTCCTATTTTTTTCTATAAGTTATAAGATTGAAATCTATCATTCTGGAGAGTCCATTTCCATGATTTCATCATCGGTTCACTAGACTATAAGTTATGGAGTTCATGAAAAATGGGATTAAATCTATAGAATAAAATTATATGTTATTAAATAAAAAAGATGTGTAATTGGTATTAATAATTTTTTATTTCTCCATATATGAGGAAAAATATTTAGATAACATGTAAATGAAATTTTTATATCTTATTTTTAGTGGTTTTTTGATCAAAATGAACTAGTTTTTTTCTATTAATTAATTATATAATTGTAAAATGGGACCAAAAAAGTAAATAATATATACTAAACATTATAGAATACTTTCTACCATATGAATGGTTTCATGAACAACCATGAAGATGAAAATAAGGAACAAAATTTTGTTTTCCAGAAAGGTTGTAAATTGGAACCTCTCAAACGATGATTTCATTTTTAAAATAAATAGAGAGAGGGAGGAAGGGGATTGATAATTTATATTACATGAACATGATATAAAAACTGTATATATATGATAATGGAGTCATTGTGATCATTTGTATTGGGGACTTGAGGATAGGATAAGAAAATTGAATAAATTGAAATTAAATTATTAGAAAAAGGATTAATGTTTACCTATTTAATAATCCTCGTTAAGAAACTCTTTATGGGAAAGGTATTTTTAATCATTGAACGAACTAGTGATCCATGAGTTTGGGAAAGACTAGTTGAAAATAATTTTGGTAGATGTTTGATGAGCATCAAGAATTAGAGGTGTGATGAGAAGTGTTGGTGAGGGTGGTATTTATAGTGGACAAGGGGGATTAATTTTGAATATTTAATTTATTTCATTATTATTTAGTCTCACGCGTGATCCAGTCCATTTTCTCAATATTTTTAGCAATACATTCTTTATCATATGGTAATACTTTCTATCATTGATATGATGACTTTGCAGTAGATCCATCCTCTTCCTTACAATTCTAAAAGGTAGGAGGATGTCTCAGGATATATATAGTGATATACGTTTCTCAACATTAGGTGTTTTATATAAATAAGGTTATAAAATACATTGAAAATAATGAATAAAACACTACTAATGTAAATATGATGTGATGTTAATCATGGTTCATTCAAATAAAAATTAATTATCAATGATTTATATAGTTTAGATGCAATAATTATTCCATTTTATATTCTTAGGGATAACTCAACCTCTATATTTTGGAGTGATGTTTGAATTGTTTTATTAAAATTATAGGATATATATGATTTTTCTAAAAATAATACAATAGTATGATCTCTTATATTGAATAAATAACTAGAATACCTTTGACCACATCATTTTAGAGATCATTCTCCGTAGTAGTTATGGAATATTCCCATCATTACTTCTTTGGAGGTTGTTGTTGTTGAATACCTCTAACAATCCATGGATTGTGGAACTGGATGGAATTATTACCATGTTCATTAAATTTTTTGCACAACAAAATAGTAATAGATTTCATTTTATAATGTTTTCCACTAATTCATTAGTGGTTTTATTCATTCCACATTATGATTTATTATCTTAATTCCCCTATTTTCAACACTTGTATTACCATCGGTTCCCCCATAGGTAGTTTCCAATAGGCTTCTTCCAACATCTGTTTTCATGTGGGATTCAAGGTTTTAATTCCTCTATATAATTTTTTTAAATTTGACCTCTTAAATATTTTTCCATTATATTTTTCTTGTATCCAATCCAATGAGTCCATTAAGAGTATGTAAATCTAAACCATAAGGGAACAATGGAATAGGTCCTCAAAACTATCAATATCACTTATCACGATGATTTTTTGTAGACATTGTTTTAACCCACTACAGAAGAGATCAACTGTGATTTTTTTGTTCATGAAGATTTTTTAGGCCAATAATACATGACTTGAGATGTTTTCTTTATACATCCAAATAGCCTCATTATCATTTTGATTCTATATATCGATCTACCTATCTGTCTAAAGACATTGAGTTCAAGTAATATATTTATTGAATTGTATTTTTTTAATTGTTACTAGTCCATGGAATCTATTTACTCTCTATACATTGGTTTTTAATATTTATAGACCAATTATCAACTTCCCCATCAATGTTATAATCCTCTAGGATGATATTCTATTCTTCTAAGAATTAATAGATAGAAAACATCACCTCAATGTAGTCTTCCATTGTTCTATGATAATTGGATAAAAATATCCACAAATGATTGGGGGCATTTCTCATATAAAATATCAGAACAAAAAAATTTCATTATCAATAGAAGGAGAGTGTTCTACACTATTCATTTTATTGATCAATTCTTGATTAGTTTTTCTATTCCAGTCATAATTATTTGGCCTCTCATTCCCATCAAATTGTGAATTTATGTAGGGAAATAATCACATTTCCTATAACATTGAATGTTATAATGGGTTCTCCTATTTTTGCATATGAAATAAAAATAATGTAAAATAATGGGGGATTCAATACATATATAATCACCATATAAAAAGAAAAATATAAACATAGAAGGATAAATACAAAAATGAAAATTATACCCTAATGTGTTTTTACCTATGTTTCAATCTATGTGGTCCTTGGTGATAGAATAATCCATAGGGTTTTTTATAATGTTTTCTTGTCTTAATATCCAAAAATAACTAATATGCGATCTGATTCCAAATATAATGATTGTTTCTATTTACAGATATTACTATATTTTTTTAAGAATAATTATATTTCAAAGAAAAACTAAGGAATGTAATGTCTAGGCATTTGGAGGACAAGTTAGGTAAAATTGAAAACATGGAAATAAAATAATCCCTCATTATATTTATCTTAAAAAATGATCACCTAACATTATTTTATGTATTACATATTTATAAGATAAAATGGTGAATACATAAAAAAATCAAATGACTGAAAATTCCTATTCAGGAAATAAACATAGGAATAAATCCTAACACATGAGTTAGAAAGTATAACATTATAACATAAAAAAATCATGACACATTAATGAACATGTGGAAACATGGAATATAAAATATGGGATCATCTGGTACTAAAAACAGTGAAATATTGCAGCTATATAGAATTTGACATAAACTATAGTCCAAGGTAACAACTATGACTATATCACATTTTATACAAAGTCACAAAATGGATTGGGTGAACTCCTTAATTCCATAGACGATGTATCATGAGAATAAGTATTATCTAATGGATTATAGGGAGATATATGTTTTCAAATAATATCTTGATCATATTCATGTTTTCCATATAAAGAATCGATCATATAGAATAAGCATAAGGGTTACCCTAGGAAATAAATTAGTATAATAACTATCTCATAAGGCATAACCAATGGGCATATCATAATGGGTTCAATAAAAGAATATATTTATTTAATTAATGTACTATAATAAGGGAAAATTGGAATAGATCATGATAAATGATGTACAAATGAGGTAAAAAAATGTAACAATAATGGTTAAGATGAGTCAGAAATGAGCCACTTGACTGTAGTTTAAGAGGTAATATTGGAGATTCATTAATGAAGAAAAAGACATAATTGATTGAATAAAACCATAATTGAACAAATATATTTAATCATGATAAAATTTGATATTATAGAAAAATATTATTGGATTAATATGTTTAATGAATTATTCATGAAAATCAGTAATAATTGAAATGTTCTCTTAATTAGGGATTTCATATCGGGTAGAATTGGAACGAGAGCCTTTTTATTCATGAATTCCCCATCACATAAGGATGAAATGATCTAGATACATACTTATAGAACATATAAATAGAATTTATAAGAATTATATAATATTAATTATTATATAAATTTGTTAAAAGAGATCAAAAGAATAACCCTATGGTAATTCGGAGGATCAGAGAGATCACTTACCTTATGTCTGAATGTGTTATGTACATGCACTTAATGACTTAGAGTATCAAAAAGGAATACTTAATAGTTTAATCTAGAACGTATTCAACAAATATTTTATTTGTTATACCTTTACTTATCTTATGACCCATCATTTTTCGTTTCTCAAGCCCAAACAAACCCTAGACATCCTTCATAGGCCATGTGGTAGCGAGAAGTGTTGAAGTAATAACTAAAAATGATAAGCCCTTTTCCATTGATCTTTCACAAAAACACAGATTCAAATCAAAGAAAATATTCATTGGTAATGATTAAATGTTTCTTCCCTTTTATAGTCATAATAAAACATTAATGAACCTCCAAAAAATATAAAATTACAATAGTAAAAAATGAAAGGAAAAGAGAAAAAATACACACCCAACCTAAAAATATGTCAAAAACTAACAAAAATTTTAAAGTATACAACTAAAAGAGAGCCCAAATCCCAAATCCCACGATATGACCACCATATGTGGCCCAATAACTCAGTATCCCTAAGCTCCAATATAGTCACAATCAACCTATTTATCATCTGCAAAAGACACGACACGTGATGAAAAGTCCCATGCAGGGGTGAGTATATACATACCTTGTAGAACACCCCTGAGAGATGAAGGGGGATAAATATGTGATAAAAAATAAATATGAAGATAATAGAAACATAATTTATAGTGAATTATTATAGATTAACCAATCATGGAGTGAAATTACACTCCTCAAGAACATGGAAAAAACAAAGTGAATATTTGAATTACTCAACGAATATTCAACACCAAAAGTAGGATAATAGACTCATCCAACCATAATAATATAAACACGGAAAACATGTGGCATACCCTAAGAATCATTATGTATCATAGGAGGATAGAAACTAAACCAAATACATAGGATAATGATATTAATATATTCCCATTCTATGAACCCTAAATGATAGTTTAAGGGGACCTCCATCTCCAAACTCAACTGAGGAAGAAGAGTATCCAATAGTTTCAACATTCCATTAGTGATTCCCAACACATCACACTTTTGTCTTGAACAAACAAGTATAAGAAACTTGTTCACCACACCGTGATACTATCCTTTTTCCATTTCAATGAAATTACCCGATGGTTTTGGTCGTACATAAAAAATGTGGCTCACTTGGGAAAGCGCCCCTCTTCCTCATGTGTCCATAGCTATTTCATACCACACCTCATCAGTATGACACATAGTCTAATGGGAATAATATTTAGGTAGAGTAACCATTACTTTGTATAATAGGTGGGTTACACTACGGTTTTTGTGGTCCCATGAACAGCCCAACTAGAGGGTTCCACTATAGGTTTCGAGCACCAATTACCTTCCTCGTAGGAGGGTTCCACCCGAAAGGATGAGGACCCATGGATTACCCGATAAGATGGTTCCACTCTATTTCATCAAGGAACTGTGTTATTCCCCAATGGAGGTTTCCACTACTTGTGTTCAGGGACCATACCCAGCCCAGTTGGAGGATTCCACTCTAAAACATTGAGGATATATTCTCTTCCCCTATAGAAGGCTTCCACTCGAAAAGAAACATCTGGTGATTTTTTCTGGAAAAAATATTTAACTATCATAAACATATAAGGTTATATGCCTGGAACATTCATCATCATATTTTGAAAGCCACAATTGATGGAGTCATCACATTATATATTGAAAAACATCAGGATAGGTTACACACGAGACAAAATCAACATTCAAACAATAGTGATATGGATAATAAAAGTGCATTTAGAAGAGACCAAAGAGTACACGATGTGTGAGGGGACCGATATATCATGTGTTCCCACATCAATTTTTAGTTGTGTCTCTGTATGGTACATAGATTTATGTTAGTGAAACAGTACGTACCTTGTATCTAAATTACATGGCATGGTCTAGCTAATTGGTTCCATAGGAAGTGGTATGCTTGTTTCGTCGAGGTACTAGATCATAGGGTTGTGTAGCAGACCCCATTTAAATCATCATGGGTCCTCTTATATGTGACCCATTACATGGGTTGAACAATCATCATAGGGTTCATGGTTTGTAAAGGAGGATTACATGTTGTTCCATCATTAAGTTATCTCCAAACATAGCCACTAATATTGAAAGGCTACAAACCATTTTTTCATCTTGGGACACAACATGTAGTTAGGATTTTGACAGAAATCCAAGATATTATCCTAATCCACGTATCTTGTCAAACATATTCAGATTCTTCATTGAATCTATCCTAAAACATCGAATCAAGATGTAGATCATGGATCTTGGCCATTTCCTTCTAGAAATTGACCAATGTCCATTGTCATGTTTTTTACCTCTTGTTCCACACATCATCAAACCTATATTCATCAAAATCATTGAATTTGATCTCCAAATTAGTCCTCCCTTCCTCACAATGATATTGTATATATGATCAATTTGTCAATCTATTCTTGTTTAATTGATTTTCTGTGAATCTGTTGGTCTAGTCATGGTCGGTACCTCTCCGAAATGTCAATCTTGGACCGTAGGGATCCAACTAGGTAAGAAAGTAGAAAAAATGGGATTAAATAATAATAAAAATTTAGTAAATATAATTGGAAAACCATACATCACAAATTTTTTGTAACGTGCATACATGGTTAGATAGAACAATTAAAAAAATTATTTTAGTATTGAAGTGAATGAATGGTCTACAACTATAAAAAAATTCATGAAAAATGATAGATATTCTCAATAATTTAATAAAATTTCCTTAAAACATTAATTGATGAGTCATATAGGATTTTAGATCTAACAATGATGAAGAATGTTTTTTCCAACAATTTGGTGGGATTATTTTGTTTATGATTCATCCTGATACATTTCGATATAGATTTCCATTATTGGTCATCATGATTTTAAAAAATATAGAAAAAGATACCTCACCACAAAAATTTTTGAATTGTGAAGCTAGCCGTATTGATTCTTTTATAAGAATATATTCATAATATAACATTTGGCATAAAGAGGAATACTTTAATTAATATAATACTTATTTAATACAAATAAATTTACTGCCAACATGAAATGGGTATGAACATCCCACACCAACTCATTAATGTCATGTGTATGGTAAACACATTGTTCTGGACCCAACTGTGGTCTCAGAATTCTGATTTCATTAATTGAATTTTCGTTTTCTTATTTTCCTCAAAAATATATGTATACACAATATATAGTATATTTATTGTTTTAATAAAATAAATTTTAGGATCATCAGGCCTTGAAATCCCCATATCATCTCATAGTTATAGAAAAAATGTAGGTATATTTCAAAGTCATACAAGGGAAAAATTGAGTCTCTCCAACATTACATCATTCTTGATTTTTATCCACTAAAAGAAAAATATTATGAAAACAGCTCGAGATTATGAGCCATCAATTATCTCTCTCTCTCCCTTCCTAGAACTATCCTCCACATATTTGTCCGACCGAGACATGTGATTCAAATGTATAGTTCATCCAATCAAAGTCCTCTCATACTGATTCTCAATCACCACACGGTCCTCCACAAGGGTAGATCCATCCCTGATGTAGAAATCATTATTGTCAATGGTGTGAATTTGGTCAAGAATTTATCTCATCATCTATGAAATCTTTAAGAAATCGTGCACCATCTATGTCCATTGGGATAGGGTAAGGTAGTAATCCAGATCGATGACCATCTACATGATATAAAACAAACCGATGAACCTGAGGACAACATGCCTCCCCAATCGGAACTCCACAATCTGTGTGATGGGGAGATCTTCTCGAAAATGTTGTTTATGTACTCAATGTCAAAGGGACAACAATTGGAATATATGTAAGATTAATGTATTCTATATTTAATCTTCATACACTCACCAATCACCCCAACATTCTCTGTTGTTTCAAACAAAATATCCAGTCCTTGAAGATATAACACTCAGACATCTATCTGTCACAATAGTAACCTTGAGGGTATCTCATTTAGGCACTAAAAATTTACCATGATGATGGTAGAGTGGTTTTTTTAGTACACAATGTGTAAAAAGGTTGGTGATCATACAAGATCTTGTTGAAACCCAACACACAAGACCATAATTTGTCCTACAACACTTGGATAGTCCACTCAGTCTGTCAGTCAGTCTAGGGATTAAAGTATGCGCTCATCCTAAATTGGGTCCAAAATTCATCCTATAAGATTATCCACAAGTATGATGTATACAACAGAACACAATTGGAAATAATCATCGAGGGGACCCTGTAAAGGTGAATGATCTACTGTACATAGAGATACCCAAAATTCTCCCCTGAAATCTGCTCACTGATGGTTTGGAATAGCTCTCACATAATGAGATGATCAAAAATCACCCTGATGAGTTCGTGGAACTTCATTTTTTGTGGAAGACCTATAGAGATGTCAATAGATATGTCATCCCAGATCTTTTCTAGGATCTCAATGGGCTACAACAAATCTAACGGAACAAGGCGTTCAGCCATTACCTACAGTAAGGTGAGGCACCAAGATAATAACTCATCTACAAATAATTGTATGACATACCAAAAAAAATACCGTTAAATCACTATTTATATCTCCACCACCCCAGTGGTTTGTTCAACTAGTAGTGGAATGTTTAACTCCCACTTCACCCCTCATGCAATGTGACTGGAACCTCTATTCAACCCTTGAACAAGATTATGTGATTCCATCCTTTAGAATATCCATCTAGTGAGTCACCTATGAATATATGATCATTTAAGGCCTTTTATTTGTTCTTTATTATCTAGGAATATATTTTTTTATCCATAATTGATGTGTTAGCTCCATCTAAACAAGAAAAGTGGTACCCTCATGCACCACCTAGGTCTTCTACATAGAATCTCACTACTTAAAATCATTCTTCAATAAGTGATCCATGGAATTATTTCAAAATTATTCTATTATAAATTTCCATTCAATGGAGTAAAAAATATCTCAATGTCATAGTCACACACAAACTCTGACCATATTTTCTACCTTAGGTTCATATCTCTCGGTGTGAAGACGTAACTGAGACTATATTTGTCTATGTAAACAAAAAAGATCTCTCCTAGAAGGTAGTGCCTCCATATCCTCTTGTCGATGACTATCACTGACAGCTCTATGTCATGAGTCAAATGGTTCATCTCATGGGGGTGAGACAAAGTCAAATAGAATGTGATAATTACATTTTGATGCATCATTACTCATCTGAGACATACTAATAAAGAATAATAGTACACCATGAACTTCAGTACATCATCTAGTTCTCTTAATAATGGAGAAAACATAATCCACTACTTTAACTTCTCATAGGAACTGTTGCACTACTCAGACTAGGTACAATGCTTCCCCTTTCATGTTCGGGCTATCAATGTGGTTTTATTCATAGATAATTCAACCACAAACCCCCTTTAGTACCCTACCAAGACAATAAATATTCACATCGCTGACATATTCAAGGTTTGACATAATGTTATAACTGATTTTATCTTTTCCATGTGCATGGAGAAGCCATGCCCAGTGAAGAAATTCCCCTTAAAGTTAACCTCATGTTACCAAAACATATACATTGAGAGTTTCCAATAAAAACGATTCTCACAAAGGAAGTCAATGACTATCCTCAAGTTCACTTCATGATCCTCCTCTAGTTATGAGTAGAAAAGTATGTCATCAATGAATACAATAACAAAATTGTCCATGTAAAACTAGAAAATCTACTTCATAAATGTGAGAAACATGTACGGAAAACTTTTCACACTAAAAGGAATCACTAGGAAGTAATATTTATTGTAGAAACATTGTAATACCATCATTTGAATACCCCTCTCACAAAATCACATCTAGTGTTTGTCGATCCTAAGAGATATCTTTGAGAACCATCTCACATCTCACAACAGATCAAAGGGTTCATTAATACTTGGCATGGGGTACATTTTTTTATTCATGGACTTGTTTAGGTGATGATAATACACACAAATTCATATACCCACATCATCCTTTTAAAGGAATAGGACTGGATCTAATCAAGGGGGAAACCATTGGTCTAATTAAAATCACTCATGAAGGTCATCCAAATTTAAATGTAGTTCTCAGAAATCTTATGGTGGAACCATATATATCATACATGATATTGGTTTAGTCCCCTGATTCATGTCAATGAAAATATCCATATAAAACATTAGAGTTAATCCTAGAACATCCTCAGAGAAGGCATCCATGTAATCATATACAAATGAAGGAACCCTGATGCTAATAATTGCTACAGAACTAATGGATATACTCTCTTGATTATGGGTGATGGTATCCAAAATGATTATCATATAAATCACATGAAATTCCATGATAGTTCTCTCACATGAAAAGTAGAACCGTGTCTCATAAGTACTCATAAATCAGATTTGTTTGTGGTCATGGTCCATCGGGGCTAGGGGAATCGATATTCAATCCATACCTAAGATAACATCATGGGGATACCCCATGGGGAACAATAGGTCTCATGTGAACCTCCCTACTCCTAGAGATATCTTTCCTACAGGAAGATGAATGATATTGAAAATTATTTCCCTATAAGAACCACATGGAAAAACCGATGGGCTAGAGCCTCAACAAAGAGAACTATCCATCACAATAGGAGTATAGAGATAATGAAATGGATGGATCCTATGTCATCTAAAACTGATGCAAGAGTAGAATAAAGATGGGTCATACATCTAATCATCTTTGGAAGTTTGGGATTAGAAACATCCAAAGCTTGTAGCTGTCTGTGGCCCAGACCACCATCCATATAAGCCTAATATGTGCCTCCTAGTGGTTGTGGTGGTAGGACCTCATAACATTAT
The DNA here is from genome assembly GCA_963277665.1 of Viscum album. NCBI lineage: Eukaryota > Viridiplantae > Streptophyta > Magnoliopsida > Santalales > Viscaceae > Viscum > Viscum album. Next base: position 1,368,260,412 of record OY728138.1, on the reverse strand, counting down.
ACACCACACATAAATCATTGATCTCCACTTTTAGATCAACCTCCCTTGAGATCACATTTTTAGTGCATTGGAGAAATTCAATCATAGTAGTTCCTCTACCAGGATGGTCAAACAGAAATCTTCCTTGGATGTTATATAACCCTTATTGAGAAGTCTCATTCCATGTGACCCCACCTAGAATACGTAACGTAGAGACCTCTCGTAGGTTCCCAGGAACACCACGCTTCCTCAGACAATTCCATTGAGTCTTATCATGGATGAATCTATAATATTGAGATCTTGGAACCTGAAAACTATTACGTATTGTAGATGACTTAGATATATAGTGCCTACTACAAGATTCAAATATATGGCATCCCTCTTACAATATTTTCACTATCACCAGATCCTGCTCCAATTCCTTTGAATAGATGGGGATGCACAAGGGCACAAAATTGGCTCAGATCTCTTGACAGATTCCTTGTTCTAACTTTCATGATCATAAGTTTCACCCCAGATCATGTCACGAGAGTAACACATAATGTCTATGAACCTATATACATACTCAACATCCATCATACCTCCCTACCAAAGCCTCAAAAGCTCCTAGATCCATACTAAGAGACAATATGATGGCTAATACTACTAATTAATTAGAAGTTATAAGTCATTCCACTAGAGTATCGATCGGTCATGCATTTGTGTAACAATTATCCAATAATTCACAACTACTATACATAATATGGTATATTCTTGGGGAAACATCAGATTCATCATAGACCAGATGATTAGGAATATATAGACCAATGTCCCAAACTAATATTATACAACCTGAGGATCTAGCTCTCCACGGTTCCTCAGTGGTGTCTGATGCTAGAAATATCAGATTGTGGTAAGCATGTGAATCTCTTCAATCTACTATGTTGGAATGACCTATTACTCTATAGGGGGGTGGTGCTACTACCTGATGATCTAGAATAATTGTATCATGGGGTGGAAAAAAAAATGAGGCTTCATCACTCATAGGTTCATCATCACAAAATAGAGTTAGTATCCTGGAGGGATATTGTTGTGGAGGCATCAAAACACTTAACAGGGATTACCGTAGTAACACGAGGGATTATATTTATATATATATATATATATGTATATCAAAAACAAAGGTATATGAATCATTAAGGATATTGAAATACTCAATCCTATATGATACATGTACCAATTAACCCTGTAAAATATTTGTCTTCATGCCAGGAACACAATAATCTAGTCCCTGTACTCGTCAATGGATTCATCGGTCATCATACCATGACTACATTATATGGCATGAGAACTGGACAAAAGACATTTTTTCATTGTTTCTATATATACATCCAATCATTTATAATAGGATATGTATGGAAAACACCCTTTGATTGAACATTCTCTGATACCAGTATGTCACGACCTGACCCAAGACGGGTCTTAAGACACAACTACCACAATCTCATATCCATATTCTAGGAGAAGAAATAAGAAATAATGACATAACTAAACATGGGGAATATATTACATACATACTCGTATGAAGAAATATATACAACTCAATGAAAAATTATAGAGGGAAAGAGAAAAAGAATAAACACAATTGTAATGTAAATGAAACATGCCCGAACCTCTTGAATGTTCAAATATATGTTAGTATAAACTGAATGGAAAAAAGGAAAAAATACATGCCCAAATAAAAAATATGCCCCAACCTAAAAATGGGAAATGTAAACAACTAAATGATAGTATATCTCCTAAATTCCATGATACAGCCACCAGACATATTCCAAGCATCCAGTATCCCAAAGATCCTCTATAGTCACTGTCAACAAGTTTTTTAACTGCATATGACATAAAACATGAGGAAATTCCCATATAATGGTTAGTATGTAGATACACATTATAAAACCTTTAATTTTTATGGGGGTGCAGTAAGAGATAAAAATATATGTGGAATACAACATAAAGACTAGGTATAGTGAAAGAGTACCACTCAACCCAACAAATAGTGTACGTAATCTAATCCTTGTAAAAAAAGAAAAACATGGTTATTTGAAGAATGACTCAAAAAATATTCTCCACCTATAATAGCATAGTAAAATCATCCATCCATGGGAATCTAAAAATGGAATGAAGGTGGAATACCTCATGCATCTTCACCAATATGGGAAGGAGAGTAACTGAATCTAAGGAGTGGATAAATAATAAGGATATATAAATATATATGATGATTAAAATAATCCCAAATTATTGGTTAAGGTGGTCTGCATATCACAGACCATGCCAAGTTGAAGTGTATCCAACATTTCCAAAAGCATATCAATGATTACCAAAAGCTCATGTGTCTTCCCTGAATAAGCAAGTCAAATGACTTATTCACAAAACCTTGATTCTATCCGATTTGAGTGGCACAAACACGCCCTCATGGTTTTTATCACATCTCCAAAACCGGAGTGTGGAAGGTTCCCTATTCCTTGTGATTCCAATGATACGTCAAACCACATATAATCCCAATTCGACATAACTGAAGAGGCATAATTTCTAGGATGATGATAAATTCCATAGAACATCAAATTTGTTCCACTCTAGTGGTTGAGGACCCATACCTATCTCAACTGGAGGGTCACACTCTAGGTATTCACAGTCCCCTTCTCTATCTTATATGAAGTTTTCCAGCCTACTGGTTAAGGATTCATTCCCATCTTAACAAAAGGGTTCCACTCTATGACATTGAGGACCCATTACCTTCCCCTTTGAGGGGTACCACTTGGAAAATCAAGGACCCATGCCCAGACCAACTGGAGGATCCATCATAATTCATTATGGACCAATTCCATGTGCCACATGAGGGATACACATGAAAACAAACATATGATTATCTCACCTGATCACAATCATCATTGAGTGTCACCTTAGACAGATTTCAAATAAGATCATTGAATATCATATCTATAAATCTATAATTGAGTCACCATAATTTTATAGGTGTGAAAACCCTTAGGATAGCCTACTCATAGTCCATTACTCGAGTTAAAATGAAGGTGATATAGATGATCATAGTTTTTTCAGAAGATCTTATAGAGGACAGAACATGTGAGGGGGCCCACATGGTGTGTGGTTCTGCATCAAAATATTCCATGTATCTAGATAGCACAAGACTTCTAATCAGTGTTGTAGTTCATGCAATGTATATGGACTACATAGCATGTCCCAGATAATTGAGGAAAAGGGAATTTTATTCCCACTTTTTTGTGTACTGGAGTACATGACCCTGTACTAGACCCCATGAACCTCCACATGGTTTCTCATCTATATTACTAGTCACACTAGTTGATCATCCAGGGTAGTGTACATGACTTTTATAGGAGGAATACAACCATGTACTCCTTAAAACTTCTCAGACACTAGACACTTCCCATGTAAGTCTACACATCACGTGGTTATATTTGAAAATGGCATGTTGATGGAATGTTGACCGAAATATTATGTGTGGTCATAAAACATGAATTTTTTCAAACTGCTTTGGATTATGACTTGAATCAATCAAAAAAGTTCATATCTATCCATAAATTTTATATCTTGGTCATTTCTGTCAAGAAATTGAACTATATTCGTCGTCTTGGTTTCCACTGCTCATTCTGCATGCCACCCCCACTCTGTTCATCTTGATCATAGTATATAATCTATAACATGGACATCTGTTTATCATAATGATCCCTAATCTATGATTGGGTTTTCAAACAGTTAACATTTCATGAATCCTCTATGATTCTATGTGTCTGATAGAGTTTTAAACCACTAGAAAAAGTAAAACCTCGACCGTGAGGATTTTACCTATGAAGAAAGTGAATAAAAAATAGAATAAAGTGACAATAAAAATAGACTAATCATTATTGGTTTCTCATTCTTATCTAATGACCAAAATCTGAAATTCGAAGTAAGGTTAAAAATTAAAAAAAAATAGATTTCAGTACCTAGGCTCATGACTGGTCTGTAATTGGACTAGATCCAAGAAAAATTATAGATATGCTCAATCATTTAATAAAAATGGATTAAAACACCAATTTAAAAATCCTATCTTGATTTCTGAGTGTTCAATTATGATGAATGTGTCTTCATATGATTTTAAGGGACCTTTTTCATTTAATAACTCTAAATCGGATCTGATTCAATGTTTCATTTTCATTCATTCTGATTTTCTAGTGGATGGAAGGAGAGTGCTATCTACATCAATTTCATTATTATGAGGCTACCCCAAGTTATTAACCCATAACTATATATTTATAATATATCATTTTGTCTAAAAATATCAATTATTTAATTTAATAATTAATTTATCTACTTAAACTTACCACCAATAGACGAGGGGTCTGAAAATTCCCTACTGATTCATTTTATGTCACGCCAAGGGTAAACAAAGTGATTCAGATATAACTATGGTCTGGTAGTGCTAGAATTATCAAATATTGAAGAAATTTACGATTTCCTTTAAAATTACGTTTTCTCACAATATAAAAAATATGTAATACTTTTAAACAATTAATTATGGGATCACTGGGACTCAGAAACACATGCCGTATCAACACCTTACTCCAAAAACATATATAGGAATATTTTAATGTCATAAAAGGAAAGAAGTGGGTCACTACAATTTATGACCATTTTTATGAATTATAAATCTTAATTTTTAATTTCCATTAGTATTCATTTGTTTGTTTTGTAGTCGGTTCCCTTTAGTGTAATCATGTCAGTTAATTAAAAATGGGAAAAAATATCTAGAAGTGTAATGAAAATTTATTAATATACCTCTAGTGTTTTAAATTGTTCCAATATAATATATTTCTCCTATATGTGGATGATCTATTTGAAAAAAATAAGGATTAACATTTAGTTTATTTTTTTGATATTTAAATCATCACGAACTACATTATTTTATTATTATGTATTATGTTTATACATTAGCTTCAGAAAAAGATCCATATGATAATATACATTTTAAAAAATGGTATTTCAATTATAAATATTTTATGACTATACTTTAAAGATTATATGCGAAAAAATCATCATCTATGAAGGTGGTGAATCGACTTATCACAAATGATGTTTTTTTATTAAAAAGAGGATGATTAGTTATTTATTGATGGATATTTCATTAACGCAATTAAATTATTATATATATTTGATAGGATATTTATTATTCTACATTTTATTGTGGATTTGATGAAATGGTATAAGAAATGATGTTATTAAACTAGAAAGAATAAGGAATTTACAACTTAAATATCGAATCCATGAGAGCCTAATTTAGGCATATGTGATTTGTCTTTTATTGATACTAGAAACTCATGGATGTAGGTAAGAGGTTTGGGAAGGAAATTGGTCATAATTAAAAAATATACAAAGCATTGGAGGAGTGACAATATGTGGTGGTGAGGTGTGGAAATTAAAGGGGAGAGAGGAGTCTTTTGTGTTATTTTATTTTTTTTGTTATTATTTTGAATTAAGACTATTACTAGTTTTGATTCCAATGAATAAATTTATTATACAGAGAATGTGAATTAGAAATAATGGGATCTTACATCTCCCATAACTCTACCATGAATCAAAATTCTTTTTATTATTTATAAAGTTAAATAACATAAATTACCATATTTCGCTATTTACCAAAAACTAAACTATTTTAGAAATATAAAAAAATAACATGAAGATTTTTCGGAATTTTAAATAATAAATATATACTAAATTTTAAAAATAATAAAACATACGTGCAATTTAATTTATAATTAATATCATAGTTTATTCAAAAAAATACAGATTTTACTATTATAATTGATTTTATGACACTGAGAAAAATTTACTAATGGCTCATAAAATAATATTGTAATTATAATAAATATATATATTAATTTATAAATCAATTTTATGGAAAAATATTTTATTTTAACTCATTATATTAATTATAATATTGTAAATAAAAATTTAAATTTCTAACAAATACAAACACATAATTTACTAATAATAAAAAATTTATTTTATTTCTATTTTATAAATATATCATATTTTAGCTTATAGGATACCTAAAATTTTGTATACATTCATATATAGGATTAGTATTCTAATGGGAATATTATACTTTATAATAATCACATTAATAGTCCAATAGTGATGTTATTTTTTCAACCATTTTATTTCTAATGTTCATAATTATTTAATACTTCATATAAACACCTCTTAAAGAATTTTCAGTCACATATATTATTTAATAATACTTTATATATAGTTTCATAAATTAAATGATTATTTTCATTTAAAAATAATATTTTTTTCTATTTCATCTTTCACGAGTGATGTCATTTAGTTGGATCAAGAATATTGTAATTTTCATATTCTTATTACATTATTTCCAATTTTTTATCCTGTTGTAATATTTGAAATTATTATTTGTATTTTTATTACTAAATTACAGGTAATAGTTTATGAGAATAGTTTTATTACAGGGTTATCTATTAGATGTATATGATTTATAATACCTTATATTTCAAAAACAGGGAATTTTCATTGGTAAAATTCATGGTCTTTACATCAACTCAAAAAATCAATAAAATCATTCAAACATAATCTGGCATATTATTCCTATGTTATATTATTTCAATTTATTAAAAAATACTTTTATATATTAATATGTTCTATTTTTTGAGCTTAGAGAAATTTTTCTTATAATATTTTTCCTAACATGATTTTTAGTTCTTTGCCTTAACAGAAATATATATTTTATCAAATATTTTATACATTAATGTGTTTTGTCAATAGAGATTCGGTAAAAAAAAATTAAAAAAATCATCATTCTCAATATTTACACTTGTTTTATGGACTCATATATTCTATGAAAATGATATGTTTTGCTTTTAATATTTCATGTTCAATCTTTTCCAATATAAAAACATATTTAGGTTTCACCCTTTCCTTTGTGTTATATTTGACTCAAAGGTTTTACAATTAATGAATTTTATAAATACTGTATTTTATTCTTAAATAACATTATCTCAGTGATCCAAGCTTTATAAATGTTTTTTATTTTTTGAAATTTACCAGATTAGTCACTTGGGCTATGTAGAAAATATATAATTAATTTATTAAAAAAGGTCATATGTGAGCTATGAAAATATTAGATCATTATATAAAAGAGATATTTATATAAAATAAAAATGATTAATGTATAATTTAATAGATATAAATAAAAAAAGTATAAACATCTATGATAATAAAAAAATAATTGCGAAATATAAACATGGAAAAATAAAAATTAATTTTATATATCCCTATAGTTATGATGGCCTAGTCACCATTAACTATAAACCAAAGAATCTTCTATCTATATTTAAAACAAATTTTGAATGTAGAATTTTAGACCAATTAAAAGAAATTTCTAATGAATAATTGTACCATATAATTATGGATCAAAATATGTCAGAGTAAATTTTAATAAAAACATAATACAAAAGTACACTTGAAAAGTTAAAACTAATGATTATGTTTCATTTTCTCATCATTATCAATTAATATACATTTGATACTAAGTGATCTACTCTTAAAATTTTACAGTACATATCATCACTTATAAAACATATTTGTATATTTATAGTCTACATTCCACATCAAAATAGAAAAATGAAAAACTATTTCAAAATAAAATTATAATATACATTGATAAATGTTTGTCATTTATTTCAAACCTATATTTCCTCATTAATTATTTTTTTAACACATAAAATTTATGAATGAAATTATAAAATTTTCTCCATACATATTTAGTAAACAAATTATTATTGAAATTATATTTTTACTTTATTAGATATTTTAATAAAATTCAATCAGTTTTTAATACTTATTTGAGAAAAAAACTATCATCATTTTCAAAAACAGAAATAATATGTAATCCAATCATTTATGTGAAAATTGAGAGAAAAAAATTAAAATATAAAGACACAGATATATTTAAATAAATATAAATCTAATGCCTAAATATATATGGATACATGGGTATTCCTAGTGATATAACTATTAATATGGAAGGAATAATGAAAAATGTTGTATAAGTAAAACTTCTATGTAGTGGATGGTAACTAAAGATTGTATGTAGGAGGAAGAATAGAAGATGTTTAAAGGAGGATAATACCACTACAATAATAGAAACCCCAGGTTTTCAATGACCCACTCATTCTCTAAATTGTATTTTATACCCTTCAATGGAATAAAAAAACTACAGAATTATGTGAAAATATTAATACACAATAAAAATTCATCAATTTAATTAAATTTGTGTTTATGGATTACATATTCTATATATTCAAAATTATGGTTGGATCCACTATGAATAAAATCCATCGATCTAAAATTTAGGCATATATAGTCCACATCAAGTCATATTATATAGAAGATAATAAACATGGTTGAGAATAAAATTGTTGCTTGATATGATTATTAATTGTTTTATTTTTTACGAAAAGTAGGAAATCATATGGTGTTCAATACACACCAAACCCATACATTGAAATAATTTTCTAATTACATATTTTTCAGATTTTCCTAAATTATATCACATGTTTAAACAATAATATGAATTATTTTATAATATTTATATTACGTTGCATTATTTATTTAAATAAATTTTAAAGATTAACATCAACAAATATTTTGATTCCATTTTTATCTCTCGAAAATATATATATATTTCAATGGTATTTTTTGGATTGTTCATGAAATTATTTGATAGAAGAAGCAAGAGAATGAGTATTTGGTTTATTAAATTTTATGCCACATAAATTTTTAACCTTATAAGCAATTTTCATATCATTTGGGTGTAGAAAATGTTTCTCTTGAGGTAAAAAAAAATTGATATCCCAAAATCATTAGTAGCATAAACCATTCTAGTACAAGGGGACACACTCTAGTACATATCAATTCAAACCAAAAAAAATTTCTACATTCATTAATAATCATGTCTTGAGAACTATTTCCATTAACATTCTCATTATATATATATATTCCTTTTTTATAGATGTTTTGTCAATTTTTGTATTTAATTGATGTCAAATTTTCATTTTAAGTACCTCATATCCCAAACATCGTAACCAAAAATATAACAATCAATTATAAAATATTTTATGTTTCTATTGAGGATCATTTTTCCAAAATGTCTTTGGTATATTATTAATCACAATAAATAGATGTGGGGAATTCATAAAACAACATCCCAATAGAATATCACAACAAAATGTCAAAAAAATCATCATCACAACATCAACATTGAATACATTTATAGTTACATTAACTTTTTATGTGAATGATAATTCCATAAAAGAATCACTATGAAAATTTCATAAATAAAACCATAGAAAGAAACAAAATAATTAAAAATGGATAAATATAAAATGACTATTTAAATGCCTTTATTCAAAATTTTAAAATTACCAAATCAGGTTAATATAAAAAAAATTAATATTTGCCTAATTAAAATTTGAAAATAACTTTTCAATAGGCTTGAATTCAATCTAGACAACATTAATTGTTAAACATCTCCATTATTTTCAAAAAATTTATAATCTTAGGTCAATAATTATCTAATATATGAATTAGAAAAAAAAATGTAAAGATATTATAAGGACCTCATTTTTTATATTTATTTTTTTCTAATAAATCATTATTTTAAAAAAAATTATCTTAAAACCATTGATGCTAATGTATAAGAACTAAACATTATTCAAATGAACTATTCTATTAATTTTGGGGCATATCATAAATATATTATCAAATATTTAATATATTGGAAGCCTTTAGTTAAATATTAATGTTCAAAGAAATGTATAATCTATATATAATCTATATATATTGGAATGAATACCATCTGATAAAAATATTTAATATATTCATAAATAATCAATTTTTTAAAACTCTATGTTTTTCTATAATTATTTTTTCAAAATAATCCATGATTCACTTTATTAAAATTCCAAATATTATTGCACAAAAAAATTTCTATAACTATTTATTTCTTTTTTTCATCATTAATTTAACTCTTATATATTGATATTAATTTAATTTTTCATTATTTATTAATTTCAACGATTTGACTAGTAACTATTATACACAATATATTATGTCTAAAAATAATAATTCCATGATAAATAAAATATATATTTTTAAAAATATATTCATTTATATTATCTGATAGAATTTATGGTTTTTACCATAAAATTTGTTATAGAAAATAATTATCCAATGTTATAGAACACAAATATTTTTATCTTATCATAAAAATAATATAATCAGTTAATTCACCATCCAAAAATAACATAGAGTTTTTAAAATAATGTTTTGTTACCATTTTACCATTACACATTATTTAGACTCAAATATTTAAGTGAATTATAATTAAAAGGGTGTTTTAATCTCCATTTTAAAAATAGCATCATAATATCTATGAAATATAATTAATGATATATGGATAAATATAATGAAATTTATATATTTTAAATAGAAATTGTGATGTCAAAAATTTTGAAGGTTTTCTATCTTTATATAATATTATGATTTTTTTCTAGTAACTTGTCATTTAAGAATCTTAGTATCAAATATTTTTATAATATACTATGATGTGATTACCTTCATGAGATTATTGTTGATGAATTGTGAATTTATATAGAAACATATAATGAAATAAAAGATTCTTTAAAGATATGTTTTTAATGTTATTTTATGGACTTTCATCTACATTAATGTTGATTTTAGTATTTTTTTTTAAAAAAATAAATTAAAAATTGAGACTAATTGCTCCTCGCTATCCTAATTTTATATATCCTTAATTAGAAACAAGGGGGTTTCAACCCATGCTCCTAATTTATTTTCCCCTACATGTGTAATTTATGTATCAATGTGGATTTGGATGATTATTATATTTTCATAATTTTTATTACTGTGGTTATAAACCCTGTTGAGGTTTATATTCCAGATGATGCTTTGATTTTGATTCTCATGTTTTTCATAAATTTTATATGTTTTAGGGTGGAATATTTCATGTTATCTAACATGTTTTAATATTTTTTAGATCAAATGTTGTTTCATGAATGATGTATTGGAGCATCACATATATAATTTTCTTAAATATGACACTAGGTACTTAGATGTTGCTCATTATATTCCCGAGAAGCATGGAAGTGGATGGCTTAACCAGTTATTAACTGAAGGAACTCTATTCCCTTATTGTAGGTTCTTAATGGGACCAATAGTGATTATTCATTTATGGGGGGGATTATATCTATTAACATATATATTATATCCTATACTGCTGTTTCTTTAACACCAATTCATTTTATCCATTTCAGGACCCCTATTCATTCTTCTACATTCCGTCACATTCCAAATGATATTTCATACACATTTATTTTTATCAAAAAATACAATAACTATATAATGATAAAATAGACCATTAATCATTCATCAAAACAATAATCAATATTACCATTTTATCCAACCAATTTCTTTTCAAATCATTCAAACCAACCAATTTTACCAATCAATAACCTCAGTGATTTAAATTCCATTACAAAAAATACTTATAAAAAAATCTAAATTACTAAATTTAATCCATGACCATCAAATTGAGGAATTCAATCTTCCTTCAGCATATATAATCTCATCCGTCCCCATAAAATTTATAGTTAAAAAATAAAATTTTCATCCTATCATGAAATATGTAAATTTTTATGCATTGGTTTTCCATAAGAATGAGAATGTTATTTTGTAAAATAGGATTTAAAAATATAATTAGAAGATAATTTCATTTTAGATGAATTAATAAAAATAAAAAACAATGATTATGATAGGTATTAATAGTACAAAACATTGGACATAGACAAATGATATGAAAACAACCCCAAGGAAAATATGTGAAAACCAAAATTGGTTTGGTTTGGAAAATCATTCATTCATTTAATGATGTTACTGTACCATAACAAATTTATAATACTTGAAACAAACAATCTATCTTGATTTGTAGCGGTAATATGATTAATCTATAATTTCTTTATCTAATTAATCTAATTAATGAGAATAAATGTGTAATTTTACACCAAAAATTTACCTTTCGAAAATAATGATGGTCCAATTTTTATGTTAAAAGTAAATAATAATTACATCACAATGAGTTAAATAATTTTTTGATTGAAAATATAGTATTAAAAATTTAGGAATGTAAATAATCAAAGATGAAATGTTGATCAAGATCAATCTACCATTTAATAATGAATAATTTATCGAATAATATTTTTATTTTGATATTTGATTAAAACATTCTGCACAATTACAATTTAGATAATAGAAAAAGGATAAGGGAAAGAGATAAACCCCATTAACAATTCATTAGAACAATAATATATTTCATTTATGAATTATAATTGATGTAAATACCTCCTCCAATGTGTCCCATTTGATAAAATATGTTTCATAGACTATGTCTCCAAAGTTCTCCATGAGTAAAACCCTTTATTCTTACCTACTATTTTTTTTTATTTTCATACTTATATGTCTCAAAAACATTCCATAGATATATTTTAATCACACTAATAATAATCCACAAGGATTTTTTCATGATGTTTGGTCACAAGAATTTGACATGAATTAAACCATCCAAACAACCATGACATGCCATTTAAGACTACGTTAAATCTTTTAGTCCAATGAACATGGTTTTGTTAGATACACATTTCATCTATCATCGACATCACATGAACTTCCCAATATCTCTCCAGTAGCTGGATCGAGGTCCCATGATCCATAATTGAAATAAAATTCCAATACACTTCTTCAGACTACTCCTGAAAATATCAATTTGAATCAGAGACAACTCTTATTCGAACATCAGAAAAAACATTTTCACAGATCCAAACCTGGCCCATGTGTCATCCATGTAACACCCCAAGCTTCCATGGTATGCATCTATTTGAATAATGTGATAGTGTGTGTTGTACGCAACACCGAGTTCTAACACACCATAACCAATCAAACTAGCTGTTTTGAATAGTAATACCTACTTTTTGAAATTATATATATTTTATTTTTTAAAATGGACTTCATTTCTGGATTCCTAATATCGAATTTAGCCTAAGGTGAAATTTTGTTACTTTTCGGATAACTTTAATATTTTGATGAATAGTGAAAATTACTAAATTTTAATTAAAAACAACTATTTTAATCAAAATAATTAATAGTGATAAATTATGAATTTGTGTGGTTTTAAATTATATTTAGAATATATTTTTACCATTTAATATAATGTTGGTCATTGGACATAATTTTACAATTAAACTGAACATAAACAAGTGTCAATCTTTTGATAGTTATTATCTCTTAAAAACACAGTTTTTGTTATAACAACGAGAATTAATTTTAAATTAATTTCTGCCACTTCTGTGTTATGAATTAAGAAAAATGGATTCCATATTTGGAATCAGGATGTTCAAATTGTGTAAATAGGTATCTTTTATTTTTAGTCATTTTGAATAATTACTTCGGTAAATATTTATTTACCATGGTTAAGGGTAAATCTGGTAAATAAGGGTTAAAAAATAATATTATAATAATACTAAATTACCCTAAAATGTGTCCTAGCCTTATTGGTTGATACATTTTCGACCATATTCATCTTTGGGTCGATTTTGGGACCCCATGGAGCCAATTTTAGGTGATAGGGACACTATATTTTAATTAAGTTAAAATTAATACAAACATGACAAAAGCATATATCTTTTAGAAAAAAAAATTTACATAGGGTTATATATGTTGGAATTTAGACTATAAATATTCATTATAAAGATAAAAGTATTTCATACATAATTATATTTTATTTATAATTTTTAGAGATTACATAATTTAATTTATTTATGACACAATGATGATTCAGTAATTAACATAATAATGAAAATTTAAAATAATTGAAATTATAAATACACAGATAAATATAATTTGGGACTTCTAATGAATTAAAATAATTTCTAAGATAATATGACATGTTAGGATTTATTTAATTAACTTTGTTCGATGTAATCATTCTGTTATGAGTTTCACAAAAATGAACTATTGAATAGTGTCAAAATTGACATAAAAGAGTTTTTAAAACAAATATTATATAATTAATTGATATTAAATTCCTAAAAATCTAATTTCCGTCCAAGAGGCTTATATCATGATATCTGTTTCATTAATGGACCACTTGGGGGTCGCTTGGATGTATATAATAATTTTATTAACTATATAATTTAAAAATACAAAGTGACATGGTAAATGTCAAACTAATTAACTAAGAGTTAATACTTAAATATAAGGTTAATATAGTAACCCCAAACCTATATAAATTCTATTAGTAGAATGGTTTTCAACCAATCCTCATTTTAAAATTTAAATAATCAACTTTGGAGCGATTATAAACCGAATATGAATTTATTATAAATTAATATTTCTAGCTTTTCCAAAGGTGCCCCTCACCCCTCTTATAAAAGGGAACTCCTCCTTCTCATTTCTTCACACTTTAAGAGCCTTTTCGATCGGCCAAAATCTGCCCAAATACACTCCCAATACCCCTCACTAAAACCTAGAGGCCTTATTTTGATCAAAAAGCCAACCTATGAGCCCTTTTGATCAAATCAAAAGGAAGAACCCGAAGAAGAGGTAATGATTTCACCACCCTTTTCCAAGTTCCTTTCTTCTTCTACATCTTCTTCCATTGTTATTAACATTATAAAATAATAAATCCAGTATAATATATATACTGTGATGTTATTATAAATATGGTACAACCATATTCATTATTCTATCCACCCTTTGAATAACATGTCATCATAAGTGCGTACGTACGGCTTACCGCCTCCACGTTGTGGTGTAATTGTCATTCAATATATTATTATTTGTATGGGTATAATAATGATGTGTAACTCATGTAAATAATAAATATAACATGTTAATTATTCTGTATATATGATATACCATCCATTTATATATTATTTTAATATCAAAACAATGATATTGTCGCTCATTCGTACGTATGGACTACAGTCTCCACGTACGTGATGAGATTCATTCTCCATTGTATCCATTCAAGTATAATTATCATTTGATGATTTAAAAATAATGTTTAAGGACATGATATCATTCTGTATATGAATAATATACAACCTATCCATGACAATAATGGCTTATGTAACAAAACATATAAAAGAAAACGAGTAAGTTAACACCCGAAACGACGATAATACTAAAATATTATTAACAGAGCAATGTTAAAAGATCATATGTGATATCATATGAATGTATATGATTATTTTATAATTTAATAACAATTATTTCACTATTATATAGGAGGTTAACCTACCCCAACCAAGGAAAAGTACAATGTAAGGTTTATTTCACAATCTCTTCCTTATCTGAGGTTGTTTATACGTAATAATCTACTGGGATCTCTTTATCATCCACATCCATGTTTCTTAAAAATGAATTTCAAAACATTTTTACTATTTACCGGAATATGGGTTAAAGTATTTTATACCCTTTTTGACTTTTTATTAGAGGTTTAAAAAGAATCTTTCCATCGTGCTTTTTAACCTTTTCGAAAAAATTAAGGTAAGACTGTTTTTTCTAACTTATACAGTGGGTGCGGCTATTTTCCACCGTTATACAATCGTCGAAGCTTCCCTTACAATCTTATAAGAATATTTTCAAAGAAAATGTTTTATTTCATAAATATAAGACTCTTAAATGGTTTCAAAATAGAAATAGATATTTCTCTAAAAATAGTTTTGATTTCATCTATGTCAACATCCTTTGATGAATTTAATGCTTATTTGAAGTTGATTTCTTATGATACAAAACATCTATATTGTATTAAAGGTTTTGTGATATGTTTGACTCTAGATGTGCGATTTTTATACTGTTCATAGTTTATGGTGAAAGTATTGACATTTCATATGCTAGTTTTAATACGAATTTTTATGTTATGTTTAAACCTTTTCATATGGGAATGAATTGGACTTAATATGTGACGGGTGGAGCCCGCTATAGCTCCTCGGTGCATCGGTAGGTCTCATGAGACAAACTAGTGTCTTGGCACAAGGCCTTGGAAAAATCTTATATGTAGTCTTGGCACGAGGCCTTGGCTATGTGGTTATGATAGTCTCGCATTATGCATTCCATCATTATGAAAGTGGTTATTGATATTGCATCTGATTATTCGATTAGTATAATATCCATGTGAATAAGTAAATGAAATTATTTAATTTTTCTTTTTCTATACTATGTTGAAGTTCAATTTTAAAAGGCTTTTTTAGTTATACATTTTCTTAAATGTTTCTTCTTATTTATGAAAGTTTCCTCTATATTGTTATGTTTACTGGGAATTTGACCTCACCCATTTTATATGTTTTCTTTTTCCCAGGATGTGAAGAAGTAAATTATGGATGACCTGTAGGGATATTATGTGGGGATATGAGTGTGGAATATGGAGAAAATATGTTGTTGTAGTATTTCTTCACTTTATGATGCAATGTAAGACTTATGAATATATCTAGTGTTTCCAAGGCTACTAAACCAATTGGTCTTTTGAGATTTGATCTTTCTTGTGATCATGACAATGTTATGTAATAATGCATCGAATCTAGGTAACTGGGGTCGGGGCGTTACAGTTGGTATCAGAGAAAGTTTAGTACAAACCTTGGAATCTAGATTTAGATAAAATCTGATTAGAGCATGTAGACCTAAGATGAACTTTGAAGATTAGTATAGAATAAATTCCTAGAATTTTGGTATTGTAGAGATTTTGGGAGTTTTCTGAGCAATACATCCCTGTCTGGATACAAGAAGGTAGAGGCGGCTCTGGCACAGATGTACCTAGGGGTAAAACCCAAAAACACCGCTTTGAGCTTGACTCGAACGGGAACTGGTGAACGACAACAGGCCTTTCTGCACTCTTGGTTACGAAAATCCCTGTGGATATGCTTAGGATAACTCTCATTTTCTTTAAAAATCATTATGAAGGGGTTATGAGTATATACATCCTTAAAGAAAACATTCTTATGATTATGGATTATATCCATAAATAGTTCAATTTATGTTAAGTGTTTTATAAGTATGGGATTATGTATTTTGATTCATAAACTGATCTAGTTTATGCCATTGTTTAGAAATGGTGCCTAGTGGAAGAAATGGAAGTCGTATCAATGCACACACTCCATGTAGGGATTTCCCTCCTGCTCAAGATAATTACAGTGGAGCTGGTGATGCAACTACTGCCGATCAGCTAATCACCATACTGGGACAACTCACTCAAGTTATGAATAATATCCTTACCCGTATGGAGCACCCTGATCCGCAGCATGGAGGATCAATGTCAGATCGATTCATGAGGCAACAACAACCAATGTTCAATGGGAGTACAAATCCCTTAGTAGCTGAGTAATGGATAAATTCCCTAGAGAAAATATTTCCGTCTTTGGGGAGTAGTGAAAGGGAAAAAGTTATCATGGCAGTTTACCGCCTCACTGGAGATAGTGATCAATGGTGGTCATCAATTCAAAACACGAAGGAAGATGATAAAGTATCAAATATGGAATGGAGGGAGTTCAAAGATCTGTTTTTAGAAAAATACTTTCCTCGCAACCATCGAGATGATATGGAAAGTAAATTTCTGAGTTTGTGATAGAAGGAGGATGAGAATGTCGCAAAGTATGAGGCTAACTATACAAGGTTAGCAAGGTATGCTGAAGATTATATACGTAACCCAAGAAGTATGATTGATCCTTTCTTTTATGGGTTAAAACAATTTCTCCATCGAGCATTAGTCTCATAATCCTTTTCATCATACGAATACATTGTCTCATGTGCTATCAAGACCGAAAAAGAATTATCTATGTCTTATGACTTTAAAGAAAAGCAAGAGTAGAAGAGACCTGCTGATCAATCTGGGAATGGAAATAAGGGGAATCAGGGAATAGTTGAATATCCATCTTGTGGTAAATGTGGTATGAAACACCCCGGTACTTTCTTGAAGGGAACATGAGTCTGTTACAAGTGTGGTGAAAAAGGCCACCATGCTCGTGATTGCTTGGGGAAGAAGGAAGCTACCAATGTTCAGTGCTACAATTGCAGGGAGATGGGGAATTATACAAATGAATGTCCTAAGCGTCAGGAAAACTTACCTCAGAAAAGGCCAAGGGATCAAGGCCATGCTTATTCTATCTCTTCTGCTGAGGTAGAAGCTCCGAAAGACATGGTGGCAGGTAATTTAATGGTTTCCTCAAGTTTAAAAAATGCATTATTTGATTCTGGATCATCACATTGTTTCATATATTGCCAATTTTCTAAGAAAATTAGATATTTCCAATTTGATTTAACAAGGGAGTTGTCAGTTAAAACTCCTAAGGGAAGTATCATTGCAACAAAGTTTTGTGAACCAGTCCCCATTAGTGCACATAAATGTCCTTTATCTGCTGATCTTTTCGTCATACCTATGATTGAGTTTGATATAATCCTTGGTATGGGCTGACTTTCGGACTATGATGCAAAGATTTATTGTAAGAAAAAATATGTTATGATTCATGATGATGATGATAAGGAACACCTTATCTTTAGAACAGAATCGTCACCACCTAATTCTTATCTAGATCCACCCGCAATAGCTCAACTAAATTCAATTATTAGGGAGGAAGAGAATGAAATAATTGTGGGTGAGGAGATGAATGTTCAAATAGAGGATGTACCTGTTGTTAAAGAATTTGTAGATGTATTTACAGAAGATTTACCCGGACATCCTCCAGAATGAGAAGTTGAGTTTTCCATTGATTTAATTCCTAGATCAAGGCCTATATCGAAGACCCCTTACAGAATGGCCACTATAGAATTAGTCGAAAAAAAGAATCAACTAGAGGAATTGAATAATAAAGGATTTATTTGACCTAGTGTTTCTCCATGGGAAGACCCTTTTCTTTTTGATAAAAAGAAAGATGGATCTATGAGGTCATGTATTGACTACATGTAGATCAATGCTATAATGATAAAGAACAAGTATCCCCTACCTCACATTGATAATTTATTTGACCAACTGCATGGAGATCAATACTTTTTAAAGATTGAACTTCGATCTGGATACCATCAGTTGTGTGTGAAGAAGGAAGACATTCCGAAGACAGCATTTTGAACCACGTACGGGCATTATGTGTTTACAGTAATGCCTTTTGGATTGACTAATGCACCCTATGTATTCATGGATCTGATGAATAGAGTTTTCAAGGAATATCTCGGTGAATTTGTGGTGGTATTTATTGATGATATATTGGTTTACTCAAAAAGCAACAAAGATCATGAAAATCACTTGTGCATTATCTTGAAGACTCTGAGAAGACATGAATTATATGGGAAGTTTAGCAAGTGTGAATTCTGGCTTCAGGAGATTTCTTTTCTTGGCCATATATTCTCTAAAGATGGAATCTCTGTTGATCCTTCTAAGACCAAGGAAATCCAAGAATAGCCAGCACCGACGAGTATAAATGAGGTATGTAGTTTTATTGGTTCAGCAGGTTATTATCGACGTTTCGTCCAGCATTTTTCCCGGTTGGCTAACCCATTAATGAAGCTCACACGTAAAGGGGTTAAATTTGTCTAGACAAAAGATTGTGAAGAGTTTTTTGAAGAACTGAAGTGAATATTAGTCAATGCTCTTATATTGACTCTACCATCAGGGAATGATGGGTTTGTTATTTATAGTGATGCATCGAAGAAAGGACTTTGTTGTGTCCTTATGCAGAATGATAGGGTTATTCCCTATGCATCACGACAGTTAAGAATTTGTGAACAAAACTATCTTACTCATGATCTCGAGTTAGCAGCTGTGATCTTTGCTTTGAAGATATGGAGGCACTACCTCAATGGTGAAAAATGTGAGATTTATACTGATTAGAAGAGTTTGAAGTATATTTTCTCACAAAAATAACTCAACATGACGCAAAAGTGATGGCTTGAGTTACTCAAGGATTATGATTGCACGATACACTACCACCCGGGTAAGGCAAAAAAGGCGGCAGATGATTTGAGTTGAAAAGATCATGGAGTTTTGAACAATATGAGAATTGAAAGGGATCCAATTTTCATGGATCTAGTTAATATGGACATGGGAATAACTAGGGAAGGAGAAACATCAATGCTTTTTTAAATGGTTTCCAAACCATCTTTACTAGAAAGGATTAAGAGTTCTCAGACTAATTATGGAGAATTTATAAAGAATATTAAAGGTGTGAATGATGGGAGATTGAGAGATTTTGTGTATGAAAATGGAATTTTGAAATTCGAGAATAGGCTTTGTGTTCCCGATATACCTGATATAAAAATGGAATTGTTGGATGATACTCATAGTTCCAATTTCTCTATACACTCTCGGAGCACGAAAATGTATAGAGATTTGAAGGAACATTTTTTGTGGGAAAATATGAAGAGGGAGATTGTTGATTTTGTGTAAAGATGTATTGTTTATCAACAAGTGAAAGTTGGAAAGCAACACCCTGGAGGAGTCATGCATCCTCTTCCCATACCTGAGTGGAAATGGGGCAATATTTTAATTGACTTTGTCATGGGGCTACCAAAGACTCCTAGAAGGAACGATGAAATATGGGCTATTGTTGATCATCTTACCAAATCAGCACATTTTCTTGCTATAAGAGGAGATCTACCACTGGAACGTCTAGCAAGACTATATATTAATGAAGTTGTGAGACTTCATGGAGTACCCCTATCGATTGTTTCTGATCGTGATCCCCGTTTTACTTCAAGATTATGAAAGGGTCTTCAGAAATCCATGGATACTGAACTTCATTTGAGCACTGCCTACCACCGTCAGACAGACGGACAATCAGAACGGACTATTCAAACCTTATAAGACATGTTGAGATCCTTCTCACTTGACTTTCAGGGTATGTGGGATTAGTATTTACCTCTGGTAGAATTTTCCTATAACAATAGCTTCCATTCGAGTATTCAGATGGCACCATATGAAGCGTTATACAGAAAGAGATGTCGCACACCAACCTTTTGGGATGACTTGGTGAATGAAAACATTTAGGTCTTGAACTGGTGGAGGAAATGATAGAACAGGTGAAGGTAATCCAAAATCACATCAAAGCAGCTCAAAGTAGGCAACAGAGCTATGCCAATAATCGAAGGAAGGATTTGGAATTTCAAGTCAGTGATCATGTTTTCCTGAAGGTATCTCCATGGAATGGAGTCATACATTTTGGTAAGAAAGGTAAATTGAGTCCCAGGTACATCAGACCTTTCGAAATTCTAGAACGAATTGGTGTTGTAGCTTACCGATTGGCAATGCCGCCAAGTCTCTCCAAAGTTCACGATGTGTTCCACGTATCTAAGTAGAGGAAATAAATGCCTGACCCAATGCATATACTCACCTATGAGGAGATAGAACTGGAACCTGATCTGTCTTATTGTGAAGATCCCGTCATAATTCTTGATATGAGAGAACATGTACTGAGAAACCGGACGATGCGTCTGGTGAAAGTTTTGTGGAGAAACCATAAGATGGAAGAGGCAACGTGGGAACCCGAGTAACTTATGATGAAGAACCACCCAAGTCTTTTAGTGCGATAATATTCTAGAAATTTCGAGGATGAAATTATTTGAAGGAGGGGAGAATGTAACAGCCCACGTTTCCACGGTACGCTTCTCTTTGAATAATGTGAAAGCGTGTGTTGTATGCAACACGGAGTTCTAACACACCATAACCAATCAAACTAGCCGTTATGAATAGTAAAAACTACTTTTTGAAATTATATATTTTTTATTTTTCAAAATGGACTTCATTTTTGGATTCAGAATATCGAATTTAGCCTTAGGTGAAATTTTGGTACTTTTCGGGTAACTTTAATATTTTGATGAATAGTGAAAATTACTAAATTTTAATTAAAAACAACTTTTTTAATCAAAATACTTAATAGTGATAAATTATGAATTTGAGTGGTTTTAAAGTGTATTTAGAATATATTTTTACCATTTAATATAATGTTGTTCATTGGACATAATTTTACAATTAAACCAGACATAAACAAGTGTCAATCTTTTGATAGTTATTATCTCTTAAAAACACGCTTTTTGTTTTAACAACAGGAATTAATTTTAAATTAATTTCTGCCACTTCTGTGTTTTGAAATTGGAAAAATGGATTCCATATTTGGAATCAGGATGTTCAAATTGTGTAAATAGGTAACTCTTATTATTAGACATTTTGAATAATTACTTCTGTAAATATTTTATTTACTATGGTTAAGGGTAAATCCGGTAAATATGGGTTAAAAAATAATATTATAATAATACTAAATTACCATAAAACGTGTACTAGACTTATTTTTTGATACATGTTCGACCATAGGCATCTTTGGGTCGATTTTGGGACCCCATGGAGGCACTTGTAGGTGATATAGACACTTTATTTTAATTAAGTTAAAATGAATACAAAAATGACACAAGCATATATCTTTTAGAAAAACAATTTTTACATAGGGTTATATATGTTGGATTTTCGACTATAAATATTCATTAGAAAGATAATAATATTTCCTACATAAAGATATTTTATTTATAATTTTTGGAGATTACATAATTTAATTTATTTATGAGACAATGATGATGCAGTAATTGACATAATAGTGAAAAGTTAAAGTAATTGATATTACAAATACCCAAATAAATATAATTTGAGACTTTTAATGAATTAAAATAACTTTCTAGGATAATATGCCATATTATTATTGATTTAATTAACTTTGTTCGAAGTAATCATTCTGTTATTAGTTTCACGAAAAATCAACTATTGAATAGTGTCAAGATTGACATAAAAGATTTTTAAAAAAAATATATTATATTATTAATTGATATTAAATTTCTAAAAATCTGAGGATCATCCAAGAGACTTATATCATGATATTTGTATCATTAATGGACCACTTCTGGGTCTCTTGGATTTATATAGTATGTTTATTAACTATATAATATAAAAATACAAAGTGACATGGTAAATGTCAAACTAATTAACTAAGAGTTAATACTTAAAGATAAGGTTAATATAGTTACCCAACCCTGTCTAAATTCTATTGGTTGAATTTTTTTCGACTTATCCCCACCTTAAAATTTAAATAATCAACTTTGGAGCCATTAGAAACCGAATATTAATTTATTATAAATTATTATTTCTAGCTTTTCCAAAGGTACCTCTCACCCCTCTTATAAAAGTGCACTCTTCCTTCTCATTTCTTCACACCATCAAAGCCTTTTGGATTGGCCAAAATCTACCCAAATACTCACCCAATGTCCCTCACTACAACCTAGAGGCCTTAGTTTGATCAAAAATCCAACCTAAGGAGCCCTTTTGATCAAATCAAAAGGAAGAACCCGAAGAAGAGGTAATGATTTCACCACCCTTTTCCACTTCCTTTCTTCTTCCACTTAATCTTCCATTGTTATTAACATTCTAAAATAATAACTCCAGTATCATATATATACTTTTATGTTATTATAAATATGGTACAACCATATTCATTATTCTATCCACCCTTTGAATAACATGTCACCATACGTGCGTACGTACGGCTTACCGTCTCCACGTCGTGGTGTAATTGTTATTCAATATATTATTATTTGGATGGGTATAATATTGATGTGTAACTCATTTAAATAATAAATATAACATGTTAATTATTTTTTATATATGATATAACATCCATTTATATATTATTTTAATATCAAAAGAATGATATTGTTGCTCGTGCGTACGTACGGACTACCGTCTCCACGAACGCGATGAGATTCATTCTCCATCGTATCCATTCAAGTATAATTATCATTTGATGATTTAAAAATAAAGTTAAAGGACTTGATATCATTCTGTATATGAATAATATACAGACTATCCATGACAAACATGGTTTATGTAACAAAACATATAAAATAAAATGAGTAAGTTAACACCCGAAACGACGATAATACAAAGATATTATTAACAATGAAATGTTAAAAGATCATATATGATATCATATGAATTTATATGATTATTGTATAATTTAATAACAATTATTTCACTATTATACAGGAGGTTATCCTACCCCAGCATGTAAAAGTACAAGGTAAGGGTTATTTCACAATCTCTTCATTATCTGAGGTTGTTTATATGTAATAATCTACTGGGATCTCTTCATCATCCACATCCATGTTTCTTAAAAATGAATTTCAAAACATTTTTACTATTTTCTAAAATAAGGGTTAAATTCATTTATACCCTTGATTGACTTTTATAAGAGGTTTATAAAGGAATATTTTCGTCGTGCTTTTTAACCTTTTCGCCAAAATTAAGGTAAGAATGTTTTTTTTAACTTATACAGCGGGTGCGGCTATTTTCTGCCGTAATAAAATCTTTGAAGCTTCCCTTAAAATCTTATAATAATATTTTCAAAGAAAATGTTTTATTTAATAAATATAATACACTTAAATTATTTCAAAATAGAAAGAGATATTTCTCTAAAAAGAGTTTTGATTTCATCTATGTCAACATCCATTGTTGAATTTTATGCTTATTTGAATTTGATTTATTATAATACAAAACTTCTATATTGTATTGATGGTTTTGGGATATGTTTGACTATGGATGTGCCATTTTTATACCGTTCATAGTTTATGGTGAAATTATTGACATTTCGTATGCTTGTTTTAATACGAAAGCTTATGTTATGGTTAATCCTTTTCATATGGGAATGCATTGGACTTAATATGTTATGGGTGGAGCCCACTATAGCTCCTAGATGCATTAGTAGGTCTCATGAGACAAACTAGTGTCTTGGGAAAAGGCCTTGGAAAAATCTTATTTGTAGTCTTTGCACGAGGCCTTGGCTATGTGGTTATGATAATCTGGCATTATGCATTCCATCTTTATAAAATTGGTTATTGATATTGCATGTGATTATTCGATAAGTAGAATATCCATGTGAATAAGTAAATGGAATTATTTCATTTTACTTTTTCCATACTATGTTGAAGTTCAAGTTTAAAAGGATTTTTTTTGGTTATACATTGCCGTAAATGTTTATTCTTATTTGTGAATCTTTCTGCTATATTGTTATCCTTACTGGGCATTTGAGGTGACCCCTTTTCTATGTTTTATTTTTCCCAGGAAGTGAAGAAGTAAATTATGAATGACCTGTAGGGATATTATGTGGGGATATGAGTGTCGAATATGGAGACAATATGTTGTTGTAGTAGTTTCTCACTTTATGATGTAATGTAAGACTTATGAATATATCTAGTGTTTCCAAGGAAACTAAACCAATCGGTCTTTCTAGATTTGATCTTTCTTGTGATCATGCCAATGTTATGTAATAATGCACTGACTCTAGGTTACTGGGGTCGGGGCGTTACAATCCATGTCCAATCATTGAGAATCATATATATGCATATATTGGGAAATATTCAATAGCATCTTAACTAGTGTTATCGGGTGTTATACGGTCCCCTGCAAACATCACCATCACATTTAATTTTTATTTCAAAGAATTTTTTTTGAAAACTGTGGGAAACCACACAAATCCAAACCATTGTGAGTTAAATGTAGAATTATCTCACAAATTTTTTAATAATGCGGCTAAACTTATTTGAATTACCCTCCCTATATAAATACAATGTATGTTTCTTTACCCATATATCTAGGTCATATTTGATAAGATCATCAGAATTATTGGTGTTCTTCTCAGATTTTTATATATATTCTTCTGAATTAATTTTTCATTCATAAAATCTACAAGAAAAATTGAAATCTTGTTTATTGAGCCTCACTATTTGGTCCTCATTAGTACCAAATTAAATTATTATATTATTTATCCTATTGACCTCACCCTTTTTTGAATTTATTTGGAATACACAGTATATAATTTATTCCATAGGTTAATGAATGATAACTAAAAATTTTCTTTTTTCCAATTATCTTTATCATGTCATTACATTTAATTATTCAGAAGACACTGATTCTGGTCCATCCCAATGACGAATCAATCATCTGACCTATTGATCTCACATGGATCTTTACCTCCAATCACACAAGGTTTGTGATAATCCAATTCAATAATTATTGATTTAAATAACCCTATTACTGTACAACCTACAATTTCATTACCTGAGGATCTTGTTACACTAAATTTTTTCTGTAAATTTCTGTAATCATTGAAAGGCTCAATTCCCCCATTGTGTTCATTGAAATTTCATGATAAAATATTTCTTTACATTCCATTCTTCGAGCTTGATCCAATATTCATGTTCCCATGGGGTCCTACTCAAAATCCATCCTTAGTTGAGACTTAGTGTATTTATCCATATACTCGATGTCTTTAATATAAATTGAGCTAGCTTGTTTAATTTTCCATTTTGATATAACAATATTCAATAATTTTCCAGAAATATTTTATTGATCATTTGTGGTAATGGATGTAATCTATTTGTATATCTATATCAATCATGGAGTTTCCTACTCATAAGAAGAACAATGTTCCTTGAAAAATGTTGCCTTAATCCAACGATAAACATGAAATGATTCGATTCAATTGA
Source organism: Viscum album (assembly GCA_963277665.1). Taxonomy (NCBI): domain Eukaryota; kingdom Viridiplantae; phylum Streptophyta; class Magnoliopsida; order Santalales; family Viscaceae; genus Viscum; species Viscum album. The sequence continues at coordinate 1,368,233,724 of OY728138.1, read as the reverse complement.
AAATTGGCCTATCATAATTAGTAATGGAACCATAAAAACGTTCATGGTCATTACTATTATTGATTCCTCTGGTATTCATAGTATTTGAAATAAAAGGAAAAGCTATCATATAAATCAATATATCCCCTAGAAAGGCCTACACAACATACTTGTTATCATCCAATTATTGTTTCAAAATTGAAAATATATTATATACCCTCATAATGTTATTCTTAGTTTTTTTTTGAAAAGTGTTATTCTTAGATTTTTTTCTAATTTATAGTATTAAAATCAATAGATATTTCTTAAACAACCAAATTTATAATATAGATAATTAAAGGAGATACATGACCAGATTAAACAAAAAAACAACCACCCCATGATGATTCCTATGACACTACCATCAAAATAATGAAAAAAATCCCAAACCTTGGCATGATGAGTATGAACTTTTCCTACCTCAAATGAAATTGGATTAATAGACTGACAATCTTCCCCAATCATGATCAAAATATATTCAACATTTGGTTTAATAATGTCAGATTCAATGATGATACATAGGGAGTTGGTATGAAAACACGAATTAGTTTGGCAATTTGAGCACAAAACATACCAATAGAGTTGTAATCAAATAATCATATATGATAATGAAATCATAGTTCCATTGAAAATAGTATACATTTGATATGTTTAATGTGCGATGAGATATATTCCATGCAAGGATCAGGTCCCACAACATGATGAAAATTGAACAATAATGTTGTGATTATCAAGAAGCATAACATTCACTTGGCCATGTAATCATCAATATCCAAACACGAATCTGTCCAAGTTTTCATATGATTATTATTGTTGATTAATGGTACCATGGACATGTTCAAGAGTGTCTAAGCTTCATCCGTTGTTTCTTCATTGACACCCCTTGATTGATATTGATTGTGATCCCAAAATTTTTAGGTCACAGACATCAGTCTATAATGAGCTCTAGTGGGACGAAAGAGTGTATAGACGTTTTCTAGTCAAACTCCCATAATTTAGATAGAACATATTTCATTTTATCCACATTTTGATCTTGGGTTTTTAATGGTGTTCACCAATAAATTGTCTCCAATATTCTAGCATGGATTTACTTCCATTGATCGATTTTCATTAAATAATATTTATTATGCCATCTTTTTAATAATTATTTACTAATAGAAGAATATATTATTCAGCAATAAATATCAACATCATGTTTTTCCCTCGTAGATAAAACATATTATGATGTGTTTTCTTCAACAATCTTTATATTGATAAGGTTTTAGAGATTTCACCAGCTTCAATAAATTTCCTCACGCTCATATGACAATCTTATTCCCATATATGAGCTCACAATTATATTATATTAATAATCATATGTGGGAATCATATTTTGGTTACAAATGACATGATATTATATTATGAGGTACTATCTGGATGATGTTACCATACCCAAAATCTAATAATATTTTGAGAAATCACTAAAATTAACCTAGGTATTCTTTGACACTAAAAATCATAACAAATTTCATACTTGGATAGAGGGAAATTATCTTTTCAAAATACATCAATATTCTGAAAAAAAAATCTTATGAAATAAATTTTATCTCTAAACATAAAATCACTTCATCAATTAAATTTAGAATCATTGAAATTGAATATTAAGAAAACAAATTATTAAAAATTACCAACAATGATGATTTAAAATCATATTATTGAAATTTAAGATCTTAAATACCAATACCCCGGATATATCAATTAAATATTTGATGCATTAATCCTAAATATTTGACCATTATGTATATGAAAATGATAATATTTTAATTTAAAAAATACTTATTAGAAACACATAATTTCATGAGATTATAAAACTAATTATTATTTCAATATATGACCTCCTACAACTAGAAAATAACCCATAAACCTCCAATAGGACCCAAAATGTTATCAACATATTGCCACAATAATGTACAAAACATGTTACAATAAATTTCACATAAAATTAACCCAAACATAAGACATTTAGTGTCCTTAAGAAATCAATTCATCAATTTCAATGGAAAATAATAAATCTCAAGAGTGAAAAAATAGAATAGCAGAAAGAATTTTTTTCAAAATATATTTTATCACATGGACTCCATCGTGTAAAAAATATAATTTACCTAAAATATTGAATGATTTTATTGAAATTCCATAATCATGTTTTACAAGAATGATTAAAATTTAAAATAATTAATATAATTGAACTCAATTCAATTTGTATCATAAAATAAAAATCATACTAACCATTACCCCAAGATAAACTAATAGACATAATTTACATAGATTGAATAGACATAACTAAATATATGGGTGAAGATATTAAATATTTAAAATTATTAATTACACCATCAATCAGTGAAATGAATATATAATAAATAATGACATCTCCATCCCAGATGAGTATTTTTCTTCCATAGACCATTTAGAGGTATATAATATAAGTGAAATTCATACCAAAAAAGTTTAAATCTAATTATAAATGAATAAAAAATTATCAAATTTTTTGAAAAGTATATTTTTCATTGAAGGAAATAAAATCATATGCTTTATTAAATTCATAGATTGATTGAAATCAAACACCTTAATGTTTCATCACAATCTTCTATCTTAAGGAATACTCTAAACCACTAAAAATAATGATAAATGTGTGAACATAGATAATTAGGATAAAATTTATTAGTTGTTTGTAGAAATAATGGTATATAATTTTGAACAAATTAAGACCCCACATGTACACTTACATTCAAACAATTTCCAAAATGATGAATTTATTAGTGTAGAGAAACGAATATACAATTGATCAAATAAATATTTCCACAAATATATTAATGATTATGTTTATGGGTCACACGATATTTCAATCATCAAGATAGATAAATTTCTTATGAGTCATTTATGTATAATTAAAAATATAAATGAATTTTTCCTTTCTTCCACTAACACATGAATTTTAAAATCATATAAAAATGTCTTATGTAATAAACAATTACAATGAAAATAATGGTTGTATCCCCCACACATTACTTCAAGTAGTGAAAAAAATAGAAATAATGAATATGTATTTTTATCAATCCATGAAACTAATATTAAACAAAAAAAATAATTCTAATAATATTATTAATAAGGATAAAAAATATTAAATTAATGTAAAATATAAGATGATTTAAGAAGATCTAACTTCATAGTGAATCCCAAAAACTTTCCCTATTATTTTGAGTAAAACACACCTTTCTATTCACGTTTAAGTAACTTATTGCAAATACATAATCGTTATATTTTGATAATTAAATTTATAATGTAAATTTAACATGATGTGAATTTTAGGAATGTTGTTATCATAAATCTCATTTCTAAATTTCTCATTGACTTTAAAATAATTGGATATCTGCTTGGAATTTTTCAGCATATAAGAAACCATCATTTATAAAAAGGGAGGAGATGAAGAATTATATCCAATTGTAATTCAATGTGTAATACATAGATATAAAAAATTAACTTCACAAAAAATATTAAAAAAATAATACTCGTTGGTTGATTCTCATAATGCACTGAATAAATAACATCCAATCATGTAATACTGAAAACCAAATTTCAATCAAAAAATTATATCCCAACTCATTTTCATCGCTTAAAAGTAGATCATAAACAATTTTTAATTAATTGAAATTTTTATTTTTTCATTTCTTACATGTTTAAAATTTTCATTCCCATGTACTCTACGGATGGTGAAATATCATACCCACTTGAATTAATTCCACTGAGGAATAATTCAATATCTGTAATTATAAGGTAATATTATTTACTATACCATTAAATCTATATTCTATTTGATTAAATTATGAAAATAATAATATTCTATTTATAAATCTTTTAATTATCAAATGAATCTGTACTAATATCATCCGACTCACTCATATCATACCATCTAATACATCCATCATTTATCAAATCAATGTTAAGGGGCCTTAACTCATAATATTACTTGTGTTATATATCCATAGATAAATGAAAAGACATACCAAAAAACATCTTTTGGGTGTATATAAATATTGGAGTTTTAAAATCAGTTCTATAATATATAAATAATTTTTTATCATAAAAATTCAAATCCTTCTTAGAGTGATAGATATATATCTATAAATATTTTTATTCTCCATGTCTGAAATTTCATCCTCCCCACTATATTTTTATTGATATGATTTTCCCTTTACTTAATGACAACCATTCTTCAATATTAATGATTTCATTTTAAAAACATAAAATTTTCTCTATTATTAATGCTAAAATCATTAAAAACCATTAATATAAGATTTATGTTCATTTATTTAATTAAATTCTATATCTGGATTGATTTTTGTTAAAAAGATATAGCTTCTACCCACCTAAAAAAATAATTTAGAATCCCATAAATGAACGCATATCCATTTGTATATGGAAGTGGTCCCAAAATTCTAATCACCAAAAATTTAAAATATCAACTTTGAAAATAACTTTTTGTTGTAGATCATAATTCGTACAAAAATTTCACATCCCATCAATTTTATCACATCATAAAAAAAGAATCCAATATTACTCAAACAATTTGGTATTCTAATATCCAACTCGATGGAATTTTGGGTATTCTATTTTCTTCTATGATGACCATCCCATAGTGATGAGTGATTTCTCACTAAAATGGATAAGTTCATTTCCTCAAGTGTGCTCCCCAAAAAATTCGATCCAAAATCTCCATGAAAAATGTTCATCTGATAGATAATAAATAATCTTAAAAATTAATTTATTATAATAAATATGAAATAAATACGTTAGATTAACAATGTATTTCTGGATTTTTTAAAAGTTTATACCAAGAATATTTTGTAACCATGGTATTGAACACATTTTTGTCAGTAAGGAATGATTAAATCTAAATTGGGTCATTATTTTGGGTAAGCTAAATCCTAGACAAGTGTATGTAGAAAACATTGTTCACTCTATTATTATCCCTAATTTCCAAACCATACTCACATAGAAAAATAATGCAATAAAATATTCATGGAATTTCATTTTTCAGAAAATATATATTTAAAGAAATAATTTCATGTAAAAGAAATGAATATAGAACCTATTATACACTACCAAACCATTTCAAAATTATAACCTTAAAATACAAAAAATTACTTCAAAATAGCGACGTTGTTAATTTCAGCATCATCTAGAAATTTCGTTGAATAATAAACCAGTTATAACTTCATATCATTCATATTTCTTTAAACTAATCCAAAAACAAAATCCCTCATATCACACAATATTTCAAAAGGAAACTTCCAATTTTGTGTAGTGATGAATGTTGATGAAGTGAGTTTATCTATATGAATATTACATGATTCCATACATTTTTACATGAAATAGAAATGTTATATCTTTAACCTTAAAAATAATAATGGATTTCTATATTTTTAAAAATATATAATAAAAATCCAGAAAGAACTGGAATTCCCTTAAGAGAATCAGTAACCATTACATTTTATAAGGGATGAAATTTTTGGACTACATATATCATGGAATTATCACCCATAATAATTTTCTGAGGGAAATTATGATGTAAAAAATTTCAATTATTAACTATAAAATTTTATTTCCCATAGTTTAGAAAATTTTTCTTTTTAAGAATCTATGTAACAGATATTTATATTTTTATAAAAACTACTCAAAATCTCTACAAACATTAAATGAATCATCCACACATACCTTGATGATTCTTCCTATAATGTCTGAAATGTTAGAAATCATTAATATTTAAAGGTGTTTAGGGAAATACACAAGCTAAATCAAATTATTTCTCTAGAAAATGTCATAATGGTGAAATTTATTGTGTTCATTTATGTGACTTTTGGGTCTATGGGGATTTTATTGTATCCAGAATGACCATCCAACAACCAAATAACCAAATTAATGAAAATACTATTTGGTATTTAAACCATTATTGTATTTGAAAAATGATCATTTATAGTGAATAAATTTTAATTTATTTAATCAATATATACTGTCCATTTAGAATTTTTTTTCTAACATGAATTTTCTATTTATTTTTATTATTAACAATAGTGAATCATTTATAATTTTGTACAAATTGAATAATTTAGAATAAATAAACGTTTTAAATAGGATAGATTATATAGAAATATAAGAACATTATATCCACGTACCAAAATATTATTTCATGTTTAAATTTAGTCTCATTTGACCCATAAATCTCATTTTCCACATTTACAACGAAAATATTAGACATGAATGGAAAATATCACTGTCAAACCCACTATGTCCTGACTAGTTAGTTATAATCTAATTGTGACACCCCAATCATACCTCTAATTTTCTAGGGGATGTAAACTATCATAAAGTAGGATTAAAACCCACAATGGAGGCCTTATCATAAGGTACATATGTCTATATAAACACAAACATATCTAAATACCCCCATAATGATAAAGGATAAAATAAAACATACACTAAATTGTATGTGTGCATATATATACCACATATGAGAACAAAAAAAAATTATGCGAAATGATAAATGTGAAAATACAATCCCACTAAAGTTGTAACAGAGTCCACCACTCTAGTAAGTATGGGACTATAGAAAACTAAAACACCTAGAATAAAATTTTTTCAATCTACCTCTACTATCATTCTCCTAATCCTAGTCCACCTAGGAATTATTTGCAAGACCTGCTGTCTATATATATCACTACATATAGAGGAAAATCGTATTCGTGGATGATAATATCATGTCTAATAACATAATTTCAAATCACCAAACAAAATTTATGAAGACAATATTCATTATATCATCATTAAGATATGTCAATAAGAATATAATTCCCAAAAATAATCATAATAACTCAAATATTCTAAATTTATACACCAAGTGACAAAGATAGGGTCACAAAAATAAATTCATACTATGATATTTATCGAGGTTTCGAGTGAATGCTCATCCATGAGAACTCACTCTATGAGTCATTCTAAAAATGATGGTACTCTTACAAGAGATGGTGTTAGATTATCCATTCCATGATGAAGGTACACGCTACAACATAGAATATATCAAATGCCTCTATAAATGATCAGAGAGAGTGCCTAAAGAGTACACATGACCCTCTGTGATGTAATCATTCTTGTATAGGTAACACAAACATTAGAGTTAGTAATTATATTCCTCACCTAGCCTTAGGATGAAATGATAGAGAATCACATTTTGATTCACAAGATGGACTCCAGACTCTATCTTAATGTAATCATGTAGAGGGGATCACTTTCTATAAAAAATTAATATATAACCAAGATATGTTCCCAATTTATATTTCCGTCTTAATATAAATCATCAATATTATCACATAATTAATCCAATACATCTTAAATTAATTATCTATCTCATTGTCAGGAATTACATTCCCATAATTATGATAATAATCTACAAAAAATAATAATTAGATGTTTTTTGTTCATAATACTTGAGAATAGATATATTTTTTGAGTCATCAAACCAACAAAATTAGTCCAAATATTATTTATATTATAATGTTCTCGATTTTTATAATATTTAAAATTGAATTTGTAGTATAATTATAAGATTGGGTCTGAATGGGTGATGAATAGAAAAAAATGATCTTCTAAAAGGTACTTTATAATGTCCGAAATATTAAATCTTATGATGTCAGATGAGAACTCCAAATAATGTGTAACCTCATCTAAATTTATGATTTTATTGGAAATTTTTAGAAAGGGAATACAAATAATGATGTTAGAATTATATCATACCACATCATCATCCATATTTAGCATGTAAAAATTTATTGGAAAGGTTATATAATTCACATAAACATCTTCATCATCCTGGAATCCTCTTAGGTAGGACATGGCCTTTTTTGAAAATGTCACCAACACCCTCCCCAAAATCATCATTAAAACCTACATGTAAGAGAATTTTGAGTGAGTTTTGATTTTAATAGAGGCAAAAAAATCGTATAATTAATTATAAGAATAAAACCTCCTTATTGTTCCTATTATGTTGAATATCCTAGGGGTTTTTCACCTTCTATGAATTTTCATGGTGGGGATGATGGGTATAGAGAACTTCTTCCCAAGGATGATTAAATAATTTACCTTTACCTATTTTTTAATCGTGTATGATACTTTTATGATATTATTATAATATATAATATTAATTATTTCTTCAAGTTGAGGTATATTGACCTCAAAACACTTGAATGTGTTAAAATCACTTTTTCATATCCTCTTCAATAATAATATTGGTTTTTAAAACATCATTTTAATGTGATAGTGGTTTAGGAGAAAAATAATCAATATTCTTCTTACATTTGTATGTTTCATTTCATTCTAATTGATTAGTCTTGAATGGGGATTCTCTAAAGTTGAGCTGAATCCTTTTGTATAGATATGGGATGTTCACTGAGTTTTTCTATTTCCACATCCAATTGTGATGGTTCAGACATTCTACATTGTATTTATAGATTTTTGGTAAGGTATCCTTCAAAATTTATTATATATTATTATATAGTTGTCAAGGTAAATCACTATTAGTTATATCTTTAACTACCTTAAATCTACACCAATACTCATTAAATCATTCATTTGATATGGAAAATTCATTTTAAAATATTATTTGATAAAGAATGAACCATATTTATATGATAAATCATTTTTTATCACGAAGATTCATGGATGTTGAACCATTTTTGGGTTTTTATATGCTTCTGATAATGAGGAGGTTATTATTATTATTATTTTAAATGTAATCTTTGTTTTTCCTAATAATATAATATACACTCGTATGAATTTTCAATCATAGATTGTATAGAAATGAAAATGGATCGTACTTTTATATTGGTGGCATTTTTTTCTAGTAATATTATCTCAGTGAAGAAACATAAACACTCCTATATCCCATTACGATAGTAATAGTCGTATTTAATGTGGACAAGTTCAACAAAAATGGAACAATGACTTTCAAGAGACGTGATGTGGGAGGAATGATAAGATCCCATTAAATCAATCCCATACCTCATGCTCTCACTTATATTTTGATAACATGATTGCTATTATATACATTATAATGGTATATGACCTCGATGGTGGTAAAGAAACTCTAAAAGAAAATACATTTCAAATACATTAAATATATTACATAATGAGTTTGAATATGATAAATCTATTATTTTATAACTCCATTGACTGAAAATGGTTAATATCTAGGTTTTTTTGGTCTTTAGTGATATTCATTGGTTTAATGGTTCAAAAATTGATATAAATTATATGTTCATTGGGATAATCTCTCTAGTTACCTTGTAATTTTAAATGATGATGTATCAATAATTATTTTAATTGAATGTATGATATATAATTTTGGAATACAATGTTTTTTTTGTAATTTGTGCATAGAAACAAAAAAAACACAAATGATTCTATCAAGTTCATTGTTATTATTTTTTACCATTATATCAATTATTACGTATAATTCATATGTGTAACCAATATCTGTGATAAAATAATGATATAATTTTATAATGGGTTTATAATTTACACAAAATAAAGATAATTATTATTTTATTCAACCTATATGGGTTTATATAAGCTCATGATCTCGATTAAAAATACCATTGGGATAATATCATGTCATAAATTAGAGAAAAGATAAAAGATGACATGTAGAACAAAAAATAATGTGAAGATGTTTTAATTGGTCATTGAAAAAAATTTGAGAAATAGGAAAATATGTATTATTATAATAAGAGTAAACAAATGGAATTAAAAAAATAAACATATAATGATTGATGAATATGCTTTCATCCCAAACAAAAATGCAAATATCAAGGGAATTTTCATTTGTGATATCAAGTGAAGTGTATTTTTTAATAAATAGGTGTAGAATTGTGGATCACATGTGTCACTATCTCAAGATTTAATATATAAAAAATTAATGTATTTATTATAAAAATTTAAAAGAAAAAAATAAATATTGGTGATGAGTGTTATTATTTAATGTTTATAGAATAAGAAAAATGTTAAATTAGTGGTTCATTTTTCCAAATTATTTTTAGAAGAAATTACATATCTATATATATATATATCCAAATAATTATTAACTATTATTATTAAAATTAAACTCATCCTTAATATGGTACCCTATTATTTTATCCCACATATATTATGGGTATTAACTCAACCAGAAAGATGAAGTGAATTAATTCCTACAATAACTCCCAATCATGAAATCATAACTACCTTATTTTTTCATTCCACAACAAGATTATTGGTACTATTAAATTAGTTCTCATATATATATATATGTATTGTAAATGATATTTAATTGAGTTGAGGGATTATATTTTATCATTCAAAATAAACACTCTAGGTTTGGTTTTGATTACTTTGTTTATGATCATATAATTTCCATGTCGCAAACCCCCATACTAAAATACTTATTTCTTGAGTTATTTATAAAATAAAAACTCATTTCAAGTGTCATATAAATATAAATAATTATAACTCATTGATCCAAAATATAAATAAATATAAAAGTTTATTATTATTTCAATTAAATAAAAAATTCCACTCTTCTATTTGTATAATTTTCATCATAGATAAGACTTGTATATGAAATGTTTTAGAAAGGATAGAACCCAATCACATTTATACTCATGATTTACTTCCCAAATAAGTGAATTTTAGTTTAATATAATTGAATAAGTGAGAATAAATAATATATTTGAAGAATTGGTTTATTATAAATAAATTTATATCAGTTAATAAAAATAAAAAGACATATATAAGGGATCATTGCATTAAGAGATATCTATATTACAAATATTATATTATTATGAGTCACTGATATAATCTCAAAAAATATGTGTACATTTATTAAAATTACTTATATACAATTATATTTATACATTTATTATTATTTCAAAGAAATGTTTTGATAATCACATATCCACAATATATATGGAAATGCACATATATTAATTCTTCTTTAAAAAAGATAATATCAGTTACCTAACTATAATTTGAAACTAAATATATCAAGATAGTAATCTTCAATATAAATTTTCAATAGTATGGATACATCATTTCGAACAGACACATGTGATGTATGAATGTCAGGTTCTAGGGGCTCTTGTGCATTGGGGATTCTTCTCATGTTTTTTACACTTAGTGATCACACTTAGATTAAACCATATAGACTAAACCTATAATAGGAACAAAAATTTGGGGTGTTACTGGTAGTTTTTTCTATAAATATATTTATTGGTCTCTTGAATTTATATCATTATCAATGTTTCTCATTTTATTACATAATTTTATGTAGGATGAAAACTGTTGTATTTTTGTCATGCTGATGTAGCATGAGTTAGGTGCATCATATGTGGTATGAAATTTGTTGAATAAAAATGATAGAATCTTCTCATTGTAAAATAACGTGATACTTGTTGAATAATTGATTAGGAATATAAAACCATTTAGAAATTCCATGAATTTGGTATAATAAGCTTTAATTATCCACAAAGTTCAAAAATAATAATAAAAGATATGATAATGGAAAATTTTAGTGTTATACATTGTAAAATTTTATAAGAAGAAGATAATATGTTATATACTATGTATTCATATGAGGATTTAGTCTTTATGGAAACACTATATCACCTTAGGGGCCATGGTGGATTTCTATAATCTACTCCTTGAATGTGAGTTATACTAACATCTACCAATATAGTGGTTATAGGGTCATATTCTTATCATATATAAATGTTTAGATTATTATTATGTATTGATAAATATCACATCGAAGGCCACACCATGATGTCTAGGAAATGACAGATTATAAATTATCATCATGAAATAAATAAATTCATTATTATTCAAATAATATGTAAATGGTGTTGAATTTATTTAATTAAATTATTTTTTATTTTTAAACTAAATACATGAAAAATATTTATGAAATGAATATTATTTAATTATTGAATAATTTTTAATATTTTTAGGAATAATAAGTCATGATAGAAGCCCAATATTATCATTACATATAATTATTATGTTCATAATATGTGAAAGAAATATAAATTTAATGTTTGTTACCATTTATAGGTCATAATTTAACATTTTAAACTTATTTCATAGTTATTATTTAGTCATATTTCATTATTCCATATTATGGTATGTTAACTCCACACATTATGAAATAGGAAGGTCAAATTTGAGGATGTATTCATCTATATGAAACTGAGAGTACAACTATTATCTTTACCTTATATTTTAGAGAAATGTATCTAATCCCATTTATATATACTAGATCACCTATATAGATTGAAGGAACAAAGATTTAGCCATCATACAGACATCAAAGGCATCGTTGATTCATCTTGCTATCACACAAATATGGATGATTGATGAACCAAATAATTTTAAAGATTTTATGGATGATTTAAGGGGAATTGACATTGACTCTGTTCAGTACTGTTTACAAATGAAGTTACTTTTTCACAAGAATATTCTAATAAAATGAGGTATTTAATTATCTTATCTTTATACATTAATCAATTCCCAGAGGATCCTTGGTTTTATTACCAGGAATATTTTCACCTGAGATGACATTGCTATGTCTATTTGATGAAAATTTGGTTAACCCCAGTTTTTATACAAGGGACACTATTTCCCTACTAAATTTTGGATTAAGACCAAGAAAGATTTGATACCTCTTACTCTTTGGATCATGAGTATTGGTGGAGTTCTCATTCCTTCTACTGGGAACCATTTCAAAATAATGGCAAACACTAGATGAGTTTATGAATAGAAATACCTAATCCCAAACTTGTAAAACACTTAACATAAATTAAATAGTTTATGGATATAATCCATAATCATAAAAATTTATTTTATAAGGAAGTATAAACTCATAAACCCTTCATAATGGTTTGTAAAAATATGAGAATTATCCTATGCATATCCCCCGGGAGTGTCGTAACCAAGAGTGTAGCATGGCCCGTTGTTGTGCACCAGTTCTCGTTTGAGTCTAGCTCAAAGTGGTGTTTTCAGATTTTACCCCTAGGTATAGCTGTGCTAGAGCAACCTCTACCCAATCGTATCTAGAAAGGGATGTATTTATTCAAAAACTAAAAAAATCTCTACAATACCAAAATTCTAGGACGTTCTTCTATACTAATCTTGAAAGTCTATCTTAGGTCAATGTGCTCTAATTAGAGTATATCTAAATATAGTTTCCATGGTTTGTACGAAACATCCTCTGATACCAACTGTAACGCCCTGAACCTAGTTTCCTAGAGTCGGTGAATTATTACATAACATTGGCATGATCACAAGGAAATCATGTCCTGAACGACCGATCACTTTAGTTTTATTGGAAACAAGATTCATACATAAGTTCAACTGTACAGTTTGAAGATAAATACAGCACAAATATATTTCATTAGAATCATCCAAGACTCCTATATTATGCATGCAAGTAACTCATAACTAACTTCTTCATATCCTGAGAAAATTAAACATAAGAAAAGGGGTGAGCGCAAACACTCACTAAGTATAAGTAATATAGCAGATAATGACATAAATATTAAGCATGAAAAATAATAGAAACCACATGACTTTACCAATAATAAACATGAATACTTTTATGGAAAGAATATGGGCTGATTAAATAATGCCATAATAAAACATAATCATGGGTAATACACTAGTATAATGACCACATGAACCATCAATATTATTCCCATAATGAGGGAATCTATAATGTCGGACATTCTAAAACATCTTATCAAGGCCTCGACCAAGACGTCTAAAAATAATTAAGGCCATGACAAAAACATAAATCAAATTGGGAAAGGGTCTGGACCAATTCCATGACTATTTTTCACATTAGACCTACCGATGCATCAAGGAGCTATAGTGGTCTCCACCCATCACTTACTAAGTCCAATACATTTCTCATATGAAAATTTTTAAACATATCATAAACATTTGCATTAAAACTAGCATATAAAATGTAAATATTGTAACCATAAATCAGGAATGGTATAAAAATATCATATCCAATGTCAAAAATATCACAAAACCTTCAATACAATATGGAAGTTTTGTATCATAATAAATCGACTCCAAATAAACATAAAATCCCTCAAAGGATGTAGAAATAGATGAAATCAAAACCCTTTTTACAGAACTATCTCTTTCTATTTTAAAATAATTTAAGAGTCACATAATTATAAAATAAAACATTTACTTTGAAAATATTCTTATAAGATTGTAAGGAAATCTTCATGGAGTTTATAAATATATAAAATTGTTGTGCTCACCATATAAGTTAAAAAAATACATTCATACCTTAATTTTGTCAAAAAGGTTAAAAATGAAATTATTTTGAAAACGATGGAAATATTACTTTATAAAAATCTTATAAGAAGTCAAAAATTGTATAAATTACTTTAACCAAAGTCTATAAAATACTAATAATGTTTTGAAATACATTTTTTAGAATCATGTATGTGGATGTTAATGAGGTCCTTGTAGATAATTACGTATAAACAACCTCGGATAATGAAGAGATTGTGAAATAAACACTTACCTTGTACTTTTACTTGGTTGAGGGTAGTTTAACCACCTGTATAATGGTGAAATAATTGTTATTAAATTATACAAGAATCATATACATTAATATGAGATCATTTATGATCTTTAAAATTTGATTTGTTAATAATATCTTAGAATTATCATCATTTCAGGTGTTAACGTATTCGTTTTATCATTATATTTTTTGTTATGTGAGCCATATTTTTTATGGATGGGATGTATATTATTCATATCCAGAATGATATAATTTCTCTAAAAATTATTTTTAATCATCAAATAAAATTTACTCTTGAATGGATACGATGGGGAATGAATCTCATTGCGTTCGTGGAGATGGTAATCCGTACTTATGCAAGACATACAATATCATTTTTTTGATATTAAAATAATACATAATTGGATGGTATATCATATATACAGATTCATTGTCATGTTATATTTATTTTTTACATGAATTACACATCATTATTATACCCATCCAAATAATAGTGTATTGAATTACAATTACACCCCGACGTGGAGATGGTAGGCCGTACATACGCACGTATGGTAACATGTCATTCCAAGGATGAATAGAACACTGAATATGGTTGTACCATATTTATAATAACATCACAGTATATATAAGATAATGGATTTATTATTTTACAAAGGAAATAACAATGAAAGAAGAAGTTGAAGAAGAAAGGAACTAGAAAGGGTGTGTTGAAAACATTAAAACTTCTTTGGGTTCTTCATATTGATTTGATCAAAATGTATCTTTAGGTTGGATTTATGATCAAAATAAGGAATCTAGGCTGATGTTAGGGAATTTGATAGTATATTTGGGTAGGGTTTTCCAAACCAAAAGGCTTTGAAGGTGTGAAGAATTTCATAGAAGTGGTGTCCTTTTATAAGGGGGAGGAGGGGATCCTTAGGAAAACCATAATGTATTATATTATAATAGGTACATATTTAGTTTCAAATTCCTTCAAAGTGTAGGATTCAATGTCTAGGGTTGGTATCGGTCTAAATCCTTTCAACAAATAGATTTTAGACAGGTTTGGGTCATTATATTAACCTTATCATTTAGTTTTAACTCTTAGTTAATTAGTTTTACATTTACCATGTCACATTGTATTTTTATATTATATAGTTAATAAACATACTATATACATCCAAGAGACCCCCAAAATGTTCATTAATGATTCTCCTATCATGATATTAGTCCTTTGGCTGATCCTTATATTTTTAGGAATATAATATCAATTAATAATATAATATTTGATTTAAAAACTCATTTATGCCAATTTTGACAATATTTAATAATTCATTTTTGTTAAAGTCTTAAAATCATTATTAATTTGAATCAAATTAATTTAAGCAATCATAAAATGTCATATTAACCAATAAAATTCGTTTATGAAATTAAATCATTAAAATTATATTTATTTTAAATTTTATAATACTAATTATTTGATTATTTCATTAATGAGGAAAATACAGCATCATTATTGTGTCATAAATAAATATAATTATTCAACTTCTAAAAATTATATATAAAATACCATTATGTAGTAAATATTTTTAGATTAATAATTAATATTTATAGTCGAAAATATATCAAATATAACCCTATGTAAAAAGTGTTTTTCTAAAAGATATTTTCTTGTGTCATTTTTTTCTTAACTTTTACATAATTAATATAATGTATCCTTATCAACTACAAGTGGATCCATGGGGTCCCAAAATCGACCCAAATATGCCCATGGTTGGACATGTATCAGCCGATAGGGTCAGGACATGTTTTAGGGTAAATTAATATTATTATGATATTGTTTTTTACCCTTATTTATTGGATTTACCCTTTAGCCATGGTAAATAAAATATTTACCGAAGTAACTATTCAAAATGTCTAAAAATAGAAGTTACCTACTTTCAAAATTTTGACATCCTGATTTAAAATAGGGAATCCATTTTTTCAAATTCAAAACACAGTAGTGGCAGAAATTAATTTAAAATTAATTACCGTTGTTGAATTAAAAAGCGTGTTTTTAACAAATAATAACTATCAAAAGATTGACACTTTCTTATGTCCAATTTAAATATGAAACATTGTTCAATGAAAAAAACTGGATTAGATGGTAATATTATAATATAATTACAATTTAAAATCACTCAAATTCATAATTTATCACTATTAATTATTTTGATTAAAAATGTTTTTTATTAAAATTTATTAATTTCCACTATTCATCAAAATATTAATGTTTTTTGAAAATTACCAAAATATCACCCTAAGATAATTTCAATACTCCTAATCCAAAAAGGAGGTTTATTTTACCAAATTCAAAACATAAAAGTTTCATTTATTAGTTTAAAATTAATTCTCGCTATTAAAACCAATAGGCGTATTTTCAATAACTATTAAAAGTATGCCACTTTTTTTTGTCCAATTTCAAAGTGAAATTACTTACAATGAACAAAATTGGATTAAATTATCAAAATATAATCTATTTATAACTCCATACCATTAAAATTTATAATTTAACAATATGAATTATTTTTATTAAAAAAGTAGTTTCCCGTTAAAATATAGTATTTTTCACTATTCACCCAAATATGAAAGTTTTCAGAAAAACACAAAAACATTATTGAAACGAATTATTATGTCCCAATTCTAAAGAAAATTTATATTTTTTCAGATTGAATATATAAAAGTATCAAATATTGGATTTCAAAAGGCGTCTCCATTAAAAGGCGGTAAAATTTTATTTTTTGAAAAATACTTCTTTTATCTGAAAAAATGATTTTGTTCTTAAATTATGTATAAGAAACTCATAATATGGATTCTAAAATTATAAGGATTATATAATGTTCAAAATTTAGTTAATACTATTCATAACCGCTTTTCAATGGCATGTTTGGTAAGTCTTGGTGTGCTAGAACTCGGTGTTGCGTGTTGTGAAAGTTATGGAATTACATTGAAGAAATAATGTACTATGAAATCTTGGGGTGTTACAGTTGTGACCCCATCCAATGGTAAGTTGTTGTGACCCCATCCAGCGGTAATCTGTTGAAATCCCCAATCGGCGGTAAGCCATCGTCAGATGAACTACAAGGATTATGATTCCCTGCCATGGGGATACATAGGAGGTCTCTTCGAGAGTCAAGCCCAACATAATCATCTTCCTTGAGTCGAATCCATCTCATTCTCCACACACATCATTAAACCTTCAATTAGCTATACTGATTCTTACCTAGGCCACCACATCCTAGTGGGATCATGCCACCTCATTCCCCATTCCCCATAACAATAATCGGGAAGCTAACCACATATTGGCCCCAACATCAGTGTTCCCTCCAGAGGTTGCACCCATATAATCTACTCAAATTAGTGTTATGATTAGTATGATCCATCTCTTCTAGACATTAATCTTGCAGCGTACCCTATTTTAAACAATGGAAGCTGAGGAAAACATCAGATATATGACCATGGAAAAAAATTCCCCTCATTCAATGCAGGATGTCTCGGGCTTCTGTACACTCGAGAAGCCCTGTAATAAGGGGAGTAAACCCAGATGTTCTAGTGTCCTAGCATCTAGACACACCAATGATGTCCAACGTGACTACTCCCCTGATCGATGGTTTCTACCCTGGCCAAATCCTTTTGAATGATCTGACAGAAGCAGTGTAATTAACTGGTGTCCATGAAGAAATGGCACTAGGATGAGTTTCACGAACAACGTCTTAAATATATATGTGTGTCCCGTACAAGATAATGAGTTCCAAGGATGAATCCACCGAAGGAAGAACCGACATACCATCATCCCGTTTCAATCAAGGGGAAAACATCCCTGAATAAGGAATAGATACTGCCAGCCTTTGGAATGAGGGAATGTGGGGAAACAAACAGCATTGTCGTCCCCCAACAACATAGATGTGCACGCCCCGGTGAAAGCGTTATAACCTGTAATGGTTAACCCGACGTAAACATATTCTCTACAATACGTTGATAAATAGTGTTCGAGACCTCAGTGGATTAGTGTTTCACCCGATCTAGTTATCTGGTGTCGGGTCCCACCAAGAAAATAGCAGGTATGGTGTGAAAGTCACAAAATTTTTGGACAGTTAAAACATTGGACATCCCATTCGGCGACGTTGTCATCATGCATCCATATTACCATCCATGGAAGATGGAATGGAATTGGGGAATTGGTCGTCAATTCCCTTTTCCATTCATCACTGATGAGTTAATATCCTAGCTTTCATGGAACCATGCTTCTTAACCTGGAACATGATCACCGCCCACCCACTGACTCAAGTGCAGGGGTCGTTCTCATACAGCAATCCCACGCGGCTCTGCCTCTTAGGCAACAACCTCTATACCCATGAAAATGGGGTACCCATGCACCATCTCCCCATCCAAGGTTTTTTAGTGGAGGTTTATCAATGTCCTCATAAGCCAGTATGAGTAGGAGGGTATTATCCGGACTTGGGATATGGCCCTCCTGGATTTAGAGTCATATGTGTCTTGTTGTCAACACCACCTGATCGTACCACGATTCACTGTTTTATTCCACCCTTACAACACTGTTTTAAAATAGTTTTGTAATGAATATACCAAATATAATAATAAATTTCACTTTATGTTTGAATCATTTAATTAATTTTAATCAACATTATAATGGGAAATGTTACTTGTTTTTATTATTTCAATGTAGGTGGAGGTGATTTAGAGGGCCCTTGATGAAGTGGAAGAAAAATGGGCCAAAATTGCATGCATCCGTGGACATCTGTCCACTGTTTTGCAGAGTAAACAACATCTGTTCATCCAAATGGGCTGAAATGTTGGGGACCTGTCCAAAATTTAATAGGATACATTTCCTATTAAGGAACCCAAGGCTGATTCGGCTTCTATGGGGGCCATCCGAACTGATCTGTCGAAGCCACCGAATCTGGACCAAGTCAAATGCGGTGTTCTGTATTTTATCAATATAGTGAGCTGTAGTTATCCAAATGGTTCCAAATGTTCGGTGGAGACATCCAAGAGGTAGGTGACGCACGCCTTCTTGGGGCGTGGAAAAACATTATTTTATTACCTAAGTATAGTATAGCAGTTGATCCTAGGTAGTCTCCCGAAAAGGTGTGCACAAAAAACAAGGTTGTCAATTTTTGTTGGTTTTCTTAAAAAGATTGGTTTTAACAAATGATAAAGATGGTGATAGGATTGGGTTAGGATAGACCTAGTTTTGTTCCATCATGTTTTCCAAATTTTATCTCTTCTTCTTCCTTTAACTGGTAAGAGAGAGAATTATCTACCGAGTCCTCTCTCTCCCTTAGTCAGATAAATGTGATGAGAATTTTCCTTTCTAAAACCTTAGATTGGTCTATCCTCCTTCCAATGTGTTTAGGGTTGTAGAATATCTCTTGATTAATTATAGAAATCTCAGACCTGGAATTTTTGTTCCCTAATAAACCAAAATTTCTACATACAATCCTACACACGTGCTTGACAACCATCGAGCAATCACCACCCAACCCTAATCATGTTCCACTATATACAGATTAGAATTGGGTGGATGGAGATGTGATCATCGACCAAAGAAATTTATAATTTTAGAATCAAATCCTTAACACAACCACATTAGGAATTTAATACATAGTTATGAATTGGAACCAGAGTAAGAATGAAGAAAAAAATTTATTCATTTCAAGCACAAAAACTCAAACACAACACATAGGTCCAGCCTCCCCTCTTTCCAATCACTCAAATAAAACTACCCCTCCATGGATGGGGTAAGCTAGATAATTAGGTAGAGGAGACACATTTTAAAGTAAATAAAAATAAAACAAATATAATGCAATGTTGAGATGTTCTTCTCCTTGGTGTCCGAGAAGGAATGGGATGGAGAATGAGATGTGTTGAGGAGGAGGAGCTCTCCTCCTTTTATAGCCCGATTTCTGTCCTTCGAATGTTGTTGCGTTTTGGACCAAATAAATGACTTCTTCACGCGTTGATCCCTTCTTCAATGTTGTTCATAATTGTCCTGGCCCTGTCACCTCAAAATTTCATCGGAGTTTGACAGGTATTCTGAGAGTTATGGCTCTTTTACGCTGATCATTTATTCTGTCCAGTCAGAATATCCAAAACGCCAAACCCCGGATTAGGAAGCTTTAATGGACCATCATACGGCTGAATCCCATGGTGATTCCTTAATAAAAGATGCTCCAAAACTCCTTGCACGTCCACCCACTGAATTTGACAAGAGTGGGGCCTACAATGAATGAGTTACGGATCCCACACCAAAATGAGGAAGAACTGGATATAGTTTTCATGAGCCAACCTGTGAGCTTCTTTTGAGCTTCCATATGGACGATTCAGATTTTAGTCCAGAAATAGTAAATGAATCCCCGGATGTGTAGAATCTGGAAAATAATGAATTTTGAAATTTGGATCAATTTAGATAATGTTATGTCCAAACTACAGAAATAAGTTAAAACTGTTAAAAATCCAAAATGGCCAATTTTTACTATTCAGCTCAAAATAACAGCAAAATCATAAAAATGAAAAAATTCATATTAGAGGAAAACTTTTGTGAGTTTAAAAAAATGATATTAAATATAAATTAATTGAAAATATTTGCTCTATCAATTCCCCCACACTTAAACTATGCTTGTCCTCAAGCATAAAATCTCAACATGGAATTCAAAGGGCACCAATGTCACCAATATTTAAATTTCAAATGGAATAAAATAAAATGATTATCAATTTCCAATCAAATTTTCCAATTCCAAAAAAAATAACAATTTAATTTCCCATTTTTCAAAGAAACAATCAATTCATGCCTTTTACTTTTCCCCTTTGAAAAATAATGAAGCTTCTCCTTTCATTCATTCAAGCTTCTCAATTTATTATTATTAAACATGCCAAATCATGACCTACCTCACTTTTGAATCTTTTCTCTCATCATTCATGATACAATAAATAGTGGAGTTATGCTCATATCATGAGAACATGCTCCTTACCCATAGGCTTGTAATGTAACTACTTTCTCCACTTTGTAAAGACAAAACACACATAAAATCATGAGGACTTGCAATAAAGGTTCAAATGACTATGTGGCTTAGGGTTGGTGGGTAAATGATTGAAATAATTTCAGACCAGAAGTCAGAGGTTTGACTTTTAAGTACAATGCATGATTAATCAAGTGAAAACACAAGATGAACCTCACTCAAATCCCCTTGAAATGTGAATCACAACACCACTCCCCTTTGAATGACATGGGTCAAGAGTCAATAAATGATTAAAAAGAATGATATCATCCAAGTTCTCCCTATTTTTTTGTAATGCTCCAGAAAGGCACAACTTTATTTTCTTTTTTTTGTAATGCTCCATACATGCACAACTTTATTTTGAACTTTTTTTCTTTTTTTATGTAGAACCAGATGAAATGAAAGAAGCATAATGAAATGATGACTCATGCCCAATTTTCTAATAATATGTTGCCCAAAATGATGACACACACATTACACCACCCAAAAATGATACATATCCCATGGAACGCACACGAAAGGCCCTTCCCCCACACTCAAACTTGAAATAACCATGAAAAAATACTAAAAGTGCGGGTAGGTAAGGAAAAATCAGCAAGTAATGTGGCTTAAACCTATAAGGAAATTCATGGTTTCTATGGGCTAACGAAGGATAAATGTAAGGGTGGGTCTCCGGTAAATATGTGGCTAGCCAATGTAGTGCCTCAATCATTTTAAATGTGGTTTTGTACGATCATAGCTTTGACAAGTTTCAATACAATTTCTAGCAGGTGGCACGTCCCAAGATCACTCAAGAAATATGTAACGACCCAAAATTTCATTAATGGAAAATCCCTCTTGATCCAGTTAAAATTTTCTTTATGTTTTTATAAGATTTCAACTTCTTTAGTTTAACGTTAAGATTTGTGACCGTTACTTTTATAGCCGTTGAACAGTGATCATCTGGGTAGTTTAAATATAAGGCTTTAACGAACCAATTTTCTACTCAAACAAAGGAAGAGATGGCCTCATCCAGTAGAATTGCCCCTTACGAAGCCCATTTGTCGGAGCTCGGAAAGGAGGTGGCGTCTTTGGGCTTTTCCCTTGACCAAGCCCAAGCTGAGCTTCATCAAGTCAAGCTCGAACGTGATCGTCTACGGGAAAAATGGATGTTGATAGAGATTACCACTCGAGCGATGTTATCCGAGCAACCCCAAGAGTCTGTCACCATCGCACACCTTACCCTTAGGTCTTATGCGGCTATTTTAAGGGGTTATGTAACAAATAAATAGCACCATGTTCATGTACATTATTTTTGTATATAATAATGAATATAATTTCTAGTCATTTTTGATGCATTGTAATTAGTTTTTAAAGTACAAATGATGTTTTTAGTTATTATTTAATTAAGAATTATATTTTATTAAATTAAAGGATTTTTGAATTAAATAATATTTTAATAAAATATTATTATTAATATTAAATTAATTTTTATTAAATATAAATGATCTTATAATTTTATGAATGCAATTAAATTTTTTATTAAGGTTTGAAAGCCATTTCTTTCAAAACCCGTGAATTTTTTATAAATGTCGGTTTTTATTTTAAAAGTGAAAATTCACATATTTAGAAAATTATTTAGATAAAATAAATATTATTTTTGGAATCAGGACGTCGAAATTATCCAACGGTGAATTTTTCATAATTTTCTGAGATAGTCAAATTTTTGGGTAAAAATTAAATACCATTTAAATATATAATGTGCTTTATGACATCATAATGACCCAATGGTGATGTAATAAAATACCATAACCCTTATGTTCGGCCAATATGTGTTTTATCATTAAAATAATGTGGTTTTGGGTTTGTTTGACTTACTTTTCAAAGCATTAATGGAGCCCTCAAGACTTATTCAACACTTTGCCTTTTTAAATTAATTTCCATGGGAGTGTGACTCACCTCCACATAAGCAACCCTAATTTTTTTAATAAGTTCGGACATTGGACTTGTAAAATATTGTTTTCCTCTTTCCTTTTCCAGAAACCATGGGCAAATACCATGGGATAGTTTGTGGTTTGGATTATTTTAATATAAGGGGTCCCAAACCTAAATAATAAAGAATTCTCTCACCTTTCCTATATAAACCCACCCAAGCTCCCACTTCCTCCTCACTCAAAGCCCTTGAAGTTCGTCCAACCTCTGACCTACTCTCTCTATAATCCTCTCAAGGTGCCCCAATCTCCCAAGAAGCCTCTCACAAGCCTCTCTCTAGCCTTTGGAAGCACACTTCCAAGTAAGGGTTTTTTCTTCCTTTCTCATTTTTGTCAATTTTCTTTAAGTTGTATTGCCCATTTAATTTCAATTATGAATGTTGGGGTATGTTTTCGCACCTCTCCCATACTTCCCTCTTATTGTTTGAATGATGGGATACCCCTTTCTCTCTCATTAAATGCCTCTCATGTACACCCGTTACTATGCCGAAATTCTGAAAGGAACCTTTTTCTCCTCTTTTATATTCAAGCAATAATTTTGTATCATGAATCTAAATTCCTTTTTAATTGTTGGGACATGTATCTATATGACCTTATTACTGTCCATTACATGTAAATTTGATGAGGAACCCCTTTCTCTCTCATCAGCCTTTTTTATGAATTCTTATGTCACGCCGTTACGCTGCCGAAATCACACCGATTTTCTAAGCCAATATCATTGTGTAGTGAATACCATGCCCATTTCTCCATCAAGGGTATTCATCTTTATGCACATTTACTTATTGATTGTAAAGTTTCATGTATGAATTCCACATTCCTTTATCGTGGAATAAATGTTTATGTTTTATGAATTCATGTTTTATGATCCATGTGGCACACTTATGCATGAAATGAAATGTTTAAGAAGGGTGCGCCCTTTATAGCGCTCCAATGCATTGGGTAAAGTATAGTATCATGATACGTCATGTGCAATGAGTGTTGACTCATGATAATTCAAGTGCAATGAGGGTTTACTCGTGCTTCAAGTGCAATGAGGGTTTACTCATGCTCCATGTGCAATGAGCCTTGGCTCATGCTAATTCAATGTTAAGTGTTGTTGCCACATTTACATGTTATGATTATCATGCTTTATCATGCCTTTATGTTCATGTCTCTCTTATGCTCTATTGATATGCCTATTTCCTAACATGTATTGTACTCCTCATGTTATTCATTGTGTACTCCCTTACCGGGCTTTATAGCTCACCCTTTTCTTATGCATGTCCTCAGGTTATCCCATGCAATGCTAAGTACGAAGGAATGTAGTGGTCATGTAAAGAAAGTTTTCAATAAGGATGTTGTATTTCAAGTTTAAAGCTTTTATTTAATGATACTAAGCCCCAAAGACACTAAACCTCTCGATCTTCTTTGTTGTATCAAGTGAAGTTTTATGTAATAAAGCATGTTTAAGTTGTAATAAAAAGCAGGGTTGTCATAGTTGGTATCAGAGGATAGGTTTAGTTATTTTTGGGATTAGGAAACCTAGTAAAGCCTTAGATACAAGACTAAGCATAATAAAAACATCCCTAAGTTTTGGTAAATACTAAGTAAGTGGTTTATCAAACAAATACATCCCTGTCTGGATACGAGCAGGTAGAGGCGGCTCTGGCACAGATGTATCCTAGGGGTAAAACCCGGAAACACCACTTTGAGCTAGACTCGAACGGGAACTGGTGCACGACAACGGGCCTTGCTGCACTCTTGGTTAAGACACTCCCGGGGGATATGTTTTGATAAATTCACAATCTTAGTATGAACCCTTATTAAGGGAAAAATGCCCCTAAGAATATATGTTAGAAGGAAGATCAAGAAAAGCCTGGATTGAATCCTATAGACTCATGAGTTAAAGAGATTAAAGTTTATTTATAAGTCATCAACTTTTGTCTTTGGATTACCCTTTATGTGTTACCCCTAACATTCCTTCTATTCCAGCCAATGGCCGGTAATAGGAGAACTCGGGCTAACAACCGTTGTGAAGATCAGTGAGATGATTGTACTTATGAGATGCCCAATCCAATGGGAGCGGGAATCGCGAACTTTGTCACACTTCTCTCTCAGCTAACTCAAGTTTTGAATAGAAACACTGGTCAAGAGGAACGTTCAACCCCCCCTAAGAAAGAACAATTCGCTATTGAAAGCTTCATGAGACAAAGGCCTCCTACTTTTAGTGGATCATCCGATCCCACGATTGCTGAACATTGGATCAAATCCATTGAAAAGATATTCTCCATCCTCCAATGCTCTGAAAAAGAGAAGGTTCTCCTGGAGGCTTATCGTATGGAGGGTGAAGCTGATCAATGGTGGACGTTGATCAAAAATACGAAGCCTGAGGAGGAGATCGAGGCTTTGGAATGGAAGGTATTCCGGAAGATGTTTTTCGATAAATATTTTCCACGCACCCTCAGTCTTAAGATGGAAAGGGACTTCCTTTCCCTCAAGCAGAAAGATGAGGAATCTGTGGGAGCGTACGAGGCAAACTTCACAAGGCTTGCACGATACGCTTCTGGCTTTGTCGTTACCCCCGAATGCAAGGTTGACCGCTTCTTTGGTGGGCTGAAGCCTAGCTTGAGGAAAGAATTAGCGATCCGTGACTTCGACAGCTATGAGGAAATTGTCCGATGTGCCCTCAAGGTTGAAATGGAGATTGGAGAATCACAGGGGTATCATGGGGACAAGAAGCGGAAGGTGGAATTCAATGCTGGTGGTCCGATGGATAAATCCAACGGCGCTAAGAAATTCCAGCACCCCACTTGCCAAAAGTGTGGAAAAAAGAACCCTGGAAATTGCCTTAGGGGGACAAGAAAATGCTTCAAGTGTGGAAGAGAAGGGCACCTAGCTGTTAACTGTCAGCAAGAAGGACCCGCGGCTGCGACAGAGGAGAGGAACGCTCCGTTCGAACCTCAACGCGTTGTTCAATGCTTCAAATGCAAAGAACCTGGTCATTTTGCGAATCAGTGCCCTAATCCAAGGGTTATCGGAGGCAATCAACAACCTCCAAGACAGCAAGGAAGAGCTTTTGCCATCACTTCTGCCGAAGTGAACCCCGACAACGAAGTGGTGACAGGTAACCTAGTTATTCATTCAAGAATAGCGAACGTACTTTTTGATTCTGGTTCTACGCATTCTTTTATATCTCAAAATTTTAGTAGAACAATCCCTACACCACCACAAATCATGGAAGTAAAGATGTCGGTGAATACGACAAATGGGGCAATCATTTCATCCCATGAGTATAAGTCCTCCCCTGTTATAATCTGTGGATTGAATTTCCCGGCGAACCTCGTCATACTCCCTATGGTGGAATTTGATGCAATTCTTGGCATGGATTGGCTTTCCTTATATAGAGCCAACATAAATTGTCGGGAGAGGGAAATCACACTCCATATGGAGAATCGACCCCCGATTCTTTACAAGTGTCAGGAGGAAGATGAATCTCCTTTAGCTCCATCATCTTAAGCATGGATATTACTGCCTTATGAGCACGCATATCTGGCTCAGATGATTGAGTCCAAGGAAGAAACCACCCTTGAAGAAATGCCTATTGTGAGGGAATTCGCTGAAGTATTTCCCAAGGAACTTCCTGGCCTTCCTCCAAGAAGAGATGTTGAGTTCTCAATTGAACTTATACCTGGGGCACTACCAATATCCAAGACTCCATATAGAATGTCTGTGGTTGAGCTTGAAGAACTGAAGAAACAACTACAGGAGAATCTGGATAAAGGGTTTATACGCCCAAGTGCATCACCATGGGGTGCACCAGTCCGCTTCGTCAAGAAGAAGGATGGGTCAATGCGGCTTTGCATCGATTATCGTGAACTTAACAAAATCACGATAAAGAACAAGTATCCTCTCCCAAGAATTAATGACTTGTTTGATCAGCTACATGGATCACAATACTTCTCCAAGGTCGACTTGCGGTCGGGATATTATCAAGTAAGGGTGAATAAGGAAGATATCCCCAAGACTGCTTTTCGTACAAGGTACGGGCACTATGAATTCATAGTAATGCCTTTTGGACTCACCAATGCTCCAGCAATATTCATGGACATGATGAATAGAGTCTTTAGAGATTACCTTGATAAATTTGTGGTAGTCTTTATAGATGATATTCTAATATACTCCAAAACCAAGGAGGACCATGAGGAGCATTTAAAAACTGTACTAGAGACTTTGCGCAAGGAGGAGCTCTATGCAAAGTACAGCAAGTGTGAGTTTTGGTTGAAGGAAGTCTCATTCTTGGGCCATATCATCACAAGCAATGGGATATCTGTGGACCCCTCCAAAACAGATGCAATTGAGGGATGGCCGAGGCCAACATCGGTAACTGATATCCGTAGCTTCTTGGGGTTAGCTGGATATTATCGACGATTTGTGAGAAACTTATCACGATTGTCCAACCCTCTTACCAAGCTAACTCGAAAGGGAGTAAAGTTTGCTTAGAGTGATGAATGCGAAGAAAGCTTCAAGGAGTTGAAAAGGAGGCTTATCACTGCACCTGTGCTCACTTTACCCACAAGTGGGGAGATTTTTGTGGTATTCAGTGATGCTTCGAAGAAGGGCTTAGGATGTGTGCGGATACAGAATGATAAAGTGATATCCTATGCCTCAAGACAGTTGAAAATCCATGAGCGAAACTATCCAACGCATGATCTGGAGTTGGAGGTGGTGATCTTTGCCTTGAAAATCTGGCGGCATTAGCTCTATGGAGAGAAATGTGAGATATATACTGACCACAAGAGTCTTAAATATATATTCACACAGAAAGAGCTTAATATGCGCCAGAGAAGATGGATAGAGCTCATAAAGGATTATGACTGTTCAATACATTACAACCCTGGGAAGGCGAACAAGGTGGAGGATGCCCTAAGTAGAAAGGATTCAGCAATTCTATCAATGATGAGAATTGAGAAGGATCCAATCTTCTTAGACTTGATGAAGATGGACGTGGGAATCATAAAGAAGGGAACATCATCAATCCTTTCACAAATGATTGCTCAAAAGGATGATGCGACAATCCAAGAAAAAGTGGAAGCTATCAAAAAGGGAAAATCCTCAGAGTTTAATGTTAATGAAGAAGGAATTGTGCGGTTTGGGAAAAGGCTATGTGTCCCATCAAGTTCGGAGCTGAAGAAGGAACTTTTGGATGATGCACATAGTTCAAATTTCTCTATTCACCCAGGGAGAACAAAGATATATCAAGATCTCCGAGAAAACTTTTGGTGGGATAATATGAAGAAGGAGATCGCCGAATATACATCAATGTGCCTGGTGTGTCAGCAAGTGAAGGAAGAGAGGCAGAAGTCTAAGGGGATGATGCAACCATTGCCCATACCAGAATGGAAATGGGAGAACATCACCATGGACTTCGTCACTAGACTTCCAAGGACATCCAAAAGCAACAATGCAATATGGGTTATTGTGGATCATCTTACAAAGACTGCACACTTCATTGCTATTCGAGATGATTTCTCTTTGGATCAACTGGCACAGATATATATTGGGGAAGTGGTACGGTTGCATGGAGTACCACTATCTATTGTGTCTGACCGAGATCCAAGATTTACCTCTATGTTTTGGAAGAGTCTTCAACATGCTCTGAATACTGAACTGAACTTCAGTACGGCCTATCATCCTCAAACTGATGGCCAATCCGAGCGGACTATCCAAACACTTGAGGATATGTTGAGAGCGTGCTCAATGGACTTTAAATGAGGATGGGATCAACATCTTCCTCTAGTTGAGTTCTCTTATAATAATAGTTTCCACTCGAGCATCCAAATGGAACCATATGAAGCCCTGTATGGGAAAAGGTGTAGAACACCGGCATGTTGGGATGAGGTCAGTGAACGTAAGCTGCTTGGACCAGAAATGGTCGATGAAATGGTGGAGAAGGTGAAAACCATTCAGCAGCATATCAAGGCAGCCCAAAGTCGACAGAAGAGTTATGCAGATAATCGTCGATGAGACCTTGAGTTTAAAGTCAGAGACATGGTGTTTTTACGCATATCTCCGTGGAAGAAGGTCATGAGGTTTGGAAAGAAAGGGAAGTTAAGTCCAAGGTAC
Source organism: Viscum album (assembly GCA_963277665.1). Lineage (NCBI taxonomy): Eukaryota > Viridiplantae > Streptophyta > Magnoliopsida > Santalales > Viscaceae > Viscum > Viscum album. The sequence continues at coordinate 1,368,203,932 of OY728138.1, read as the reverse complement.
ATCGACCCCTTTGAGATTCTTGATCGTGTTGGGGCTGTGGCCTATCGACTAGCACTTCCACCTACTATGGCCAAGGTGCATGATGTCTTCCATGTATCCCTCTTATGGAAGTACATACCAGACCCTTCACATGTACTCTCTTCTGAGGTGGTACAATTAGAAGACGATCTTTCTTATGAGGAGCAACTAGTAAAGATCTTGGATCGTATAGGAAAAGTTCTACGAAATAAGACAATGCCCCTCGTCAAGGTGTTGTGGAGAAACCACAAGTTTGAAGAAGAAACTTGGGAGTCGGAGGATATGATGAAGCTAAGTTACCCACATTTGTTTTAGTGTGGGAAAAGGAAAATTTCGAGGGCGAAATTTCTAAAGGGGGGGATGTTGTAACGACCCAAAATTTCATTAATGAAAAATACCTCTTGATCCAGTTAAATGTTTCTTTATGTTTTTATAAGATTTCAACTTCTTTAGTTTAACGTTAAGATTTGTGACCGTTACTTTTATAGCCGTTGAACATTGATCATCTGGGTAGTTTAAATATAAGGCTTTAACGAACCAATTTTCTACTCAGACAAAGGAAGCGATGGCCTCATCCAGTAGAATTGCCCCTTACGAAGCCCATTTGTCGGAGCTCGGAAAGGAGGTGGCGTCTTTGGGCTTTGCCCTTGACCAAGCCCAAGCTGAGCTTCATCAAGTCAAGCTCGAACGTGATCTTCTACGGGAAAATGGAAGTTGATAGAGATTACCACTCGAGCGATTTTATCCGAGCAACCCCAAGAGTCTGTCACCATCGCACACCTTACCCTTAGGTCTTATGCGTCTATTTTAAGGGGTTATGTAACAAATAAGTAGCACCATGTTCATGTACATTATTTTTGTATATAATAATGAATATAATTTCTTGTCATTTTTGATGGATTGTAATTAGTTTTTAAAGTACAAATGATGTTTTTAGTTATTATTTAATTAAGAATTATATTTTATTAAATTAAAGGATTTTTGATTTAAATAATATTTTAATAAAATATTATTATTAATATTAAATTAATTTTTATTAAATATAAATGATCTTATAATTTTATGAATTCAATTAAAATTTTTATTAAGGTTTGAAAGCCATTTTTGTCAAAACCCGTGAATTTTTTATAAATGTCGGTTTTTATTTTAAAAGTGAAAATTCACATATTTAGAAAATTATTTAGATAAAATAAATATTATTTTTGGAATCAGGACGTCGAAATTATCCAACGGTGAATTTTTCATAATTTTCTGAGACAGTCAAATTTTTGGGTAAAAATTAAATACCATTTAAATATATAATGTGTTTTATGACATCATAATGACCCAATGGTGATGTAATAAAATACCATAATCCTTATTTTCGGCCAATATGTGTTTTATCATTAAAATAACGAGGTTTTCGGTTTTTTTTGACTTACTTTTCAAAGCATTAATGGAGCCCTCAAGACTTATTCAACACTTTGCCTTTTTAAATTAATTTCCATTGGAGTGTGACTCACCTCCACATAAGCAACCCTAATTTTTTAATAGGTTCGGACCTTGGACTTGTAAAATATTGTTTTCCTCTTTACTTTTCCAGAAACCATGGGCAAATACCATGGGATGGTTTGTGGTTTGGATTATTTTAATATAAGGGGTCCCAAACCTAAATAATAAAGAATTCTCTCACCTTTCCTATATAAACCCACCCAAGCTCCCACTTCCTCCTCACTCAAAGCCCATGAAGTTCGTCCAACCTCTGCCCTACTCTCTCTAGAATCCTCTCAAGGTGCCCCAAGCTCCCAAGAAGCCTCTCACAAGCCTCTCTCTAGCCTTTGGAAGCACACTTCCAAGTAAGGGTATTTTCTTCCTTTCTCATATTTGTCAATTTTCTTTAAGTTGTATTGCCCATTTAATTTCAATTATGAATGTTGGGGTATGTTTTTGCACCTCTCCCATACATCCCTCTTATTGTTTGAATGATGGGATACCCCTTTCTCTCTCATTAAATGCCTCCCATGTACATTCGTTACTATGCCGAAATTCCGAAAGGAACCTTTTTCTCCTCTTTTATATTCAAGCAATACATTTGTATCATGAATCTAAATTCCTTTTTAATTGTTGGGAAATGTATCTATATGACCTTATTACTGTCCATTACATGTAAATATGATGAGGAACCCCTTTCACTCTCATCAGCCTTTTTTATGAATTCTTATGTCACGCCGTTACGCTGCCGAAATCATACCGATTTTCTAAGCCAGTATCATTGTGTAGTGAATACCATGCCCATTTCTCCATCAAGGGTATTCACCTTTATGCACATTTACTTATTGATTGTAAAGTTTCATGTATGAATTCCACATTCCTTTATCGTGGAATAAATGTTTATGTTTTATGAATCCATGTTTTATGATCCATGTGGCACACTTATGCATGAAATGAAATGTTTAAGAAGGGTGCACCCTTTATAGCGCTCCAATGCATTGCGTAAATTATAGTATCATGATACGTCATGTGCAATGAGTGTTGACTCATGCTAATTCAAGTGCAATGAGGGTTTACTCGTGCTTCAAGTGCAATGAGGGTTTACTCATGCTCCATGTGCAATGAGCCTTGGCTCATGCTAATTCAATGTTAAGTGTTGTTGCCACATTTCCATGTTATGATTATCATGCTTTATCATGCCTTTATGTTCATGTCTCTCTTATGCTCTATTGATATGCCTATTGCCTAACATGTATTGTACTCCTCATGTTATTCATTGTGTACTCCCTTACTGGGTTTTATAGCTCACCCTTTTCTTATGCATGTCCTCAGGTTATCCCATGCAATGCTAAGTACGAAGGAATGTAGTGGTCATGTAAAGGAAGTTTTCAATAAGGATGTTGTATTTCAAGTTTAAAGTTTTTATGTAATGATCATAAGCCCCAAAGACACTAAACCTCTCGATCTTCTTTGTTGTATCAAGTGACGTTTTATGTAATAAAGCATGTTTAAGTTGTAATAAAAAGCAGGGTTGTCATAAAATATGCTCAAGATAAAATAGGAAATATTTGGTCTAGAAATCCTCTCAGGAATGAGAATGTGATATTGGACAATCACCCATGGCATGATTAATAATAAAAAATTAATTCCCATGAATTTCAGAAATTTAAAGAATAAAAAATGGAAGGGAAATTTCATTTACATGAATCAATTAATTCCCTCAAATCATGAGTCCTTATTTCAATATCCATGCTTCACTTTAATCATCCAATTATCCATTTTTATCATTCAATCTCATTAACATTGAAATCTAAAACATTGAATCACTGGATTTCTATGAAACTAATGTCTCCTAGAGAAGTCATTTAAAACCCGAATTCATGCGTGGGAATGCATTTTTTTAATTAATTCTTTAAAAGGCTAAAAATGTAGTGAATAAAGTTGTATAATATAGAATTGAAACTCTTACTCCCCTGACAAGTGGTTCCTTTTCATCACGACGTTTAATCCCACCACAACCTCTTCATTAATGGACCTGAAATAAAAAAATGAAAACAATTGATAGTGCAGGCCCGTTCAATCATGAAGGTAAATGACTAAGAAGACAAGTGGAAAATGGGGAAAAATGCCGGTTTCCTCCCAGTAGCGCCTTCGTTTAATTTCGTTGGCTCGATAAAACAAAAAAAAACAAAAAATAATTTTTTTGAAAAATCTCCTGGACTACAAGATTCCCTCCCCCACACTTAATTGATGTAGTGTCCTTAATGCATGTAAATGGAATTTTTTATGTATATTTCAAAAAGACGGAGTTACTACATTTAATCAAGTGTAAAGGAATGATGTAACCTGGTAGGTGTTCCTTTGTATTGAGGGTGAAGGAGTGTGATCTCCTCCACTGGTTCTTGAGGTAAGGTCCCATGGAATTTCTTCAGCCTCTGCCCATTTATAGTGAATGGGTTTCCTCCTCCTTCCTTTTGAATCTGCACAGCACCAAAGGGATATACATGAATAAAAGTAAAGGGGCCTTCCCATCTAGAACGAAGTTTACCTGGCATAAGCTTAAGTATAGATTTTAAGAGTAACACGTGATCTCCAGGGTTGAAGGTTCTTGGTTGAATTATCTTGTCATGGGCCATCCTTATTCTCTCTTTATAGATCATTGAGTTTTCAAAATATTCCCTTATAATTTCCTTTAACTCCTGCAACTGCAATCTTCTTTCTTTCCTAGATTTCTCAAGGTCCAGATTTATCTCTCTGACTGCCCAGTAGGCTCTATGCTCCAACTCCACAAGAAGGTGGAAACTCTTTCCATAGATCAATCTATAGGGACTCATCCCTATTAGTGTTTTGTAGGCCGTTCTGTATGCCCATAATGTATCATCTAACTTTTGGCTTCAGTCCTTCCGGTTGGGTATAACAGTCTTCTCCGGAATGGCTTTGATTTCCTTATTAGAGACTTCTGCTTGGCCATTTGTTTGGGGATGGTATGGGGTAGATGTTCTATGATGCACCCCATATTTCTTCAGCAATGCTTCCATTTTCCTGTTGCAGAAATGAGTTCCTTGATCACTGATGATTGGTCGTGGAACGCCAAACCAACAGAAAATGTTAGCCCTAACAAAATCAAAAACAACCTTTTCATCATCAGTTTTGGTTGCTTTTGCTTCCATCTATTTTGAAACATAGTCTATTGCCAAAATAATATATGAATTTCCAAATGAAATTGGAAATGGTCCCATGAAATCAATGACCCAATCATAAAAAATTTCACAAAAGGTTATTGGTTTTTCTGGAATTTCATGTCGTTTGGATATGTTACCGAAAAATTGGCATTTTTCACATCTTTTACAAAATTCATATGCATCCTTGAAGAAGGTGGGCCAGAAGAGTCCAGATTCTAAAACTATTCAGGCAGTCCTATGAGGTCCAAAGTGGCCTCCACATGATAATTTATGAAAAAATTCAAACACTGATTCAATTTCACTTCTTGGAAAGCATCTTCTTATGATTTAATCATTACAAATTTTCCACAGAAATGGATCTTCCCAAATGTAAAATCATGATTCAGATTTAAGCTTATGTTGTTGATGATAGCTTATATGAGAGGGTACCTGAGATGTTAGCAAATAGTTGACAATGCTGGCATACCATGGTACTTCACTGTTGATGATGTAGAGTTGTTCTCCAGGAAGCTTATCATTAAGTGGGTTCTTCTTTGGTATTTCTGTTTCAGCGGTGTGGGGTAGTCGACTCAGATGATCAACCACTTGATTTTCAGTCCCCTTATTATCTTTTATTTCCAAATTGAACTCTTGTAAGATTAGCATCCATCTCACCAACTGTGTTTTAGCATCCTCATTTTTCATTAAGTACCTTAGAGCTGCATGATCAGAAAAAAAAACAACTTTAGTGCCCAGAAGATATGATCGGAATTTATCTAGTGCAAAAACGACACCAAGGAACTCCTTCTCTATGGTTGTGTAATTTATGTGTGTTTCATCCAAGTTCCTTGATGTGTAGGAGATGACTTGAGGCTTGCTTCCAATTCTCTTTGATAGAGCGGCTCCCACTGCTTGGTTGGATGCATCACAAAGTATCTCAAAAGGGTAATCCCAATTGGGTGGCTGCATTATTGGTGGGGTTATCAGCCTTTCCTTTAATTCATCAAATGATTCCCTACATGCACAATCAAAATTAAAGTTAGCATCCTTTAGAACTAATCTTGACAGAGGTAGATAAATCCTACTGAAATCCTTGATGAATCTTCTGTAAAATCATGCATGCCCTAAAAAGGATCTAACATGTTTGACACAAGTTGGATATGGCAGGGAATTTATTACATCAAATTTTGATTTATCAACCTCAATCCCATTTTGTGAAATTATGTGCCCCAACACTATTCCTTTTTCAACCATGAAATGACATTTTTCAAAATTTAAGACAAGGTTCATTTCAATGCATGTTTTCAAAACTTTTTCCAAATTTCCCAAGCAATGATCAAATGAATTTCCCAAAACTGTGGAATCATCAAGAAACACCTCCAAGAAATCCTCAATGTGGTCCGAGAAAATACTCACCATACACCGTTGAAATGTACCTGGGGAATTGCGTAGCCCGAAAGGCATCCTTTTGTAGGTGAATGTTACAAAAGGGCAGGTGATGGTTGTCTTCTCCTAGTCTTCTGGTGCAATTGGTACCTCAAAATATCCTGAGAATCCATCTCAAAAACAGTAATGAGTATTTACAGCTAACCTTTCAAGCATCGGATCAATGAATGGAATAGGAAAGTGATCTTTTCTGGTAACGTGATTTATCTTCCTTTAATCTATACACACTCTCTAGCTGTTTTTTATTCTCATGGGGATCAGTTCATTTCTTTTATTTGTAATAGTGGTCAGGATAGTTTTCTTGGGAACTACATGAATTGGGCTGACCCATTGAGAATCAGAGATTGGGTAAATGATATCAGTTGCTAATAATTTCTCAATCTCTTTCTTAATGACCTCCATAATTGTGGGATTGCGTCTTCTTTGAGGTTGTCTAACTGGCCGAGACTCACTTTCTCAAAATATCCTATGAGAGCATACCTTAGGGTTGATTCCAGGAATATCACCTAAACTCCATCCTACAGCTTTTACATTCCTTTTGAGAAGGTCAATCAATGTTTTTTCTGGTGAATGGGATAGGTTATTGGCAATGATTACTGGAAATTTCCCTCCTTCCATTAGGTAAGCATACTTCAAGTCACATGGCAATGGCTTCAGCTCTAAACATGGGGATTGTTCAAGGGATGATATTGAATTTAGGTTTCCTACTTCTAATGTTGAGTTCTCAGGAATAATCTTACTTCCTTTTAACAAATCATCTAAAAAATCATATTTTACCTCATCCTCCAACATGATATCAGAATTTTCATGTTCATGGGAGTTATAAAATTCAAATGAAGAGTTTTCTCCCATAGATAAAAAGTCATGAAGCATAATTGAGTCTTCAATTCGTTCTATACCTTCATCATGGGAGATTGCATAATGTGAGTGATTGTTGGACAGTTGTTTCATCATATCAAGAATATTGAAGTGTGTCATACTATCTCCGAGCTCCATGGTGAGTGTTCCTTAATGCACGTTGATGATTTTCCTTACTGTTTTCAGGAATGGTCTCCTGAGGATGATGGGATATTGGGATGGTGCTCGGTCTTCCTCCATTGAAAGGACATAAAAGTCTGCTGAAAAGATTAATCCTCTCACTCCTACAAGTACATATTTAAAGACTCCTGCTGGGAAAACGGTGGATCTGTTTTCTAATTGTACCACCACCCGAGTTGATTTTAGTTCACCGATCTGCAAAGATGAAAACACAACGTTAGGTATCACATTTATCGAAGCTCCAAGATCACATAGTGCATCAATAAAATTTAATGAACCGATAGTGCAGGGAATAGATAAAGTCCCTGGATCTTGACATTTTTGCGGTATCGGTGGTCTGATCAATGCTGAGACGCTTCTTCCTAAGTTGATTCTTTCATTTCCATCTAGAATATTTCTTTTAGTACATAAAACCTTCAGAAATTTTGCATATTTAGGGATTTTCCTGATTGCATCCAGTAGTGGAATGTTAATCTCAACTTTTCGGAATGTTTCCTGAATTTCCCATTGAAGTCGTTCTTATTCTCCCTTCTTTGACTCAACCAATGCTGATGGGAATGGTGCTAGAATATCCTTTTTCTCCTTTTTTTATGTAATGGTGTTTCTAGTCTTTCTTTCTTGAACCTTGTTCTTTCTAATTTGTTGTTGACTCCATCTTTTGGTTGGAGAGGACAAGCTTCAGCAGGTTCCCTAGATTCATCCTCCTCATATTGTTCTGGTGGTTTGAGATCCTCCCCGCTTCGGGTTGTTACTGCACTAACATTTTCTTTTGGATTGGGAATTGTTTGTGTAGGAAGATTGCGTTGGTTCTTGGTGAGAGAATCCATAATTCTTGCAAATTGATCAGCTAGCTTGTCCATCATATCTTCTATTCCCGCAACTCTCTTCTTCAGTTGTTGGTCTTAATTTTTCAGTGCACTTGTGGATGGTTTCTCATAATTCTTCCATAGGAAACGTGGTGGTTGAAAAGTTTGTTGTTGTTGTAAGGGCTTCTGATAACGTTGTTGGAATGCTATCGGGTTCTGATATTGCTGCTGAAAAGGTGCTCTGGCTTGGTTCTATTGAAACCCATACCCTAGTTGGGTTTGCGGTTGGTATTGCCTTTGTTGATAGGCTGCAGCACAACTTTCTGTCCCCTGCACTTCTGGACATTGATCAGTGTAATGAGAATTAGAAGAGCATAAACCACATACCTGATTCAGTTCTTGTTGTTCCTTCACATGGTTTACAGCTATTTGTTGCACCAACCTGGTGAGTTCACCCATTTCATTCCTAATTAAATCTACATAATCAGATGTTTTTACCTCATGCATTCCTCTGGTGATCGTACCTCGGGTGCCAAACTGCTGTGAATTTTGTGCAATCTTTTCAATCAGAATTCGTATATCTGCAGGTGATTTATCAATGAGGGCTCCTCCTGACGAGGCATCTATTAGATTCCTGTCATTGTCAAGAAATCCGTGGTAGAAGCACACAAGGAATTGGTCCTCTTCTATTTCTTGGTGTGGACAACTTGCACAAAGCTTCTTGAAACGTTCCCAGTATTCGTAGGGTGTTTCTCCAGTTGATTGATGGATGAAATAAATCTCCTTTTTTATTGTAGTGCTCCAACATGTTGGGAAGAATATTTGTAGAAAGCATTTTTTTAGATCTTCCCAGTCACTGATCACCCCCGGTTGTAGATTGTACAACCATTCCTTTGCTGCTCCCTCTGGTTAGAAGGGGAAATCCCTCCACTTCACATGCTCTTTCGCGACTTCTCGAGGTTTGAAGATGGAGCAGACATAGGTAAATTCATTAATATGTCGATTCAGGTCTTCACCTGCAAGACCATAAAATTTAAGAAGCACTTGGATCATGTTAATTCGCAATTCAAAATCATTTTCTAAGGAAGGAATTGCAAGTTGATAATTTTGATTGACAAATTGAGGTGCACAGATGTCACGTAGGGTTCGGTTGGGATTTACAGCCATTATTAAAGGTTCAAAGTTTCACTCAAGGTATCACTTGAATCGGTGAGATTGATTTCTTCAAAATCTGTGGGAAGATTTTGATTTTTCAATTTGGTTATTGTGCACTCAATTTCTTGATCAAATTCTAATAAATTTCTATTTGAACTACAGGTCATTCAAAAGAGATTTTTTTTTGAAAAAAAGCTTTAAGGTAGTGCCTCCCCGGCAACAGCACCAAGTTTGACGCACGCCTATCATGGGGCATGGAAAAACAATATTTTATTACCTAAGTATAGTATAGTAGATGATCCTAGGTAGTCTCCAGAAGAGGTGTGCACACAAAACAAGGTTGTCACTTTTTGTAGGTTTTCTTAAAAAGATTGGTTTTAACAAATGATAAAGATGGTGATCGGATTGGGTTCGGCTAGACCTAGTTTTGTGCCATCATGGTTTCCAATTTTTATATCTTCTTCTTCCTTAAACTGGTAAGAGAAAGATTTATCTACCGAGTCCTCTCTCTCCCTTAGTCAGATAAATGTGATGAGAATTTTCCTTTCTAAAACCTTAGATTGGTCTATCCTCCTTCCAATGTGTTTAGGGTTGTAGAAGATCTCTTGATTAATTTGAGAAATACCAGACCTAGAATTTTTGTTCTCTAATAAAACAAAATTTCTACATACAATCCTACACACATGCTTGACAACTGTCGAGCAATCACCACCCAACCCTAATCATGTTCCACCATATACAGATTGGAATTGGGTGGAGGGAGATGTGATCATCGACCAAAACAATTTATAATTTTAGAATCAAAACCTTAACACAACCGCATTAGGAATTTAATACTGAATTAATAATTCGATGCAGAAGAAGAAAGAAGAACAAATTTTATTCATTTAAAGCACAAAAACTCAAACATAACACATAGGTCCGGCCTCCCCTCTTTCTGATCCCTCAAATAAAACTACCCCTCCATGGATGGGGTTAGCGAGATAATTCGGGATAGGAGAGAGATTTTAAAGTAAAGAAAAATAAAAGAAATAAAATGGAAAGCTGAGATGTTCTTCTCCTTGGTGTCCGAGAAGGAATGGGATGGAGAATGAGATGTGTTGAGGAGGAGCTCTCCTCCTTGTATAGCCAGATTTCTGTCCACCGAATGTTGTCGCGTTTTGGACCCAATAAATGACCTCTTCACGCATTGAGACCTTCTTCAATGTTGTTCATAAATGTCGTGGACATGTCCCCTAAAAATAGCATCGGATTTGGACAGGTATTCCGAGAGTTATAGACCTTTTACTCTGATCATTTATTCTGTCCAGTCAGAATCTCCAAAACACCAGACTCCGGATTAGGAAGCATTAATGGACACTCAAACGGCCGAATCCCACGGTGATTCTTTAATGAAATATTCTCCCAAACTCCTTGCGCGTCCACCAACAGAATGTGACAAGAGTTGGGCCAACAATGGATGAGTTATGGATCCCACACCAAAACTATGCAGAACTGGAAACATTTTTTATGAGCCAACCTGTGAGCTTCTTTTGTGCTTCGATATGGACGATTCATCTTTTAGTCCAAAAATAGTAAATAAAGAACTGGATGTTTACAATCTGGAAAAGAAAGAATTTTTCAATTTGTATCGATGTAGATATTGTTATGGCCAAACTATAGAAATAAGTTAAAACTATAAAAAATCCAAAATGGTCAATTTTTACTATTCAGCTCAAAATAACACCAAAATCATAAAAATGAAACAATTCATATTAGAGGAACACATTTGTGAATTTAAAAAAATGATATTAAATATAAATTAATTGAAAATATTTGACCTATCAGTAGGGCTACAACTATTCTATTTTTTCAAAGCAGTATAAGACTGTCCGAAAGCCGAAAAACATGGTACAAGTGGACTGAAGAAATATGTGTGCCTAAAACCACCTTCCAATTCACGTATAAAATGGCACCAAGGGAACCTCATTTGCAAGTTCGGCCAAGAGGAAAGGTGCTGCCATTTTGGAGTCCCCAAAGAGTCTTTTCAATATCCCTAGCAGTTCTGGAGGCTATGGGAAGTTCTACCCCAATATCTTTCTCTTCCTCCTCTCCCATGGGTTTCTAAACCCCTTGTGGTCACCCGGTGAGGAACGTGATGTACATCCCGAGCATCATGTTTGTAATATTTGAATGATCTTCTAAATTCCAGGTTTTTGTGTTGTTTTTCATCATCCTATATTCTTATTTTATTGATTTATGTACTGGTATTTCATCCTCAACTCATATGATCATGTTTGGGGGTACCCATTCATGTGATGTTTCACACACCATTCACCACTTTCTTTCCCCCTTTCAATTGCGGTGTTTGTGTGGTTTATATTGGTCATTTGAACTCACACAATCACTTTAAAGGCCACTTAAATTTATTTCATGGTATCAAAAATAAATAACATACAAACCAGGACATCAGATTGAGTTTTTCGTGTGTTGCCTTGGTGAGTTTTGTTTTTGAAGTCAAACACAATTCACTCAATCATCGGCCTTGTCCGGTGAATCATTGTGTGTTTTTGAATGAACCCTAGGAGGTATCCTAGTATAAACTCAGTAAAATTCTAGTTATAGGTGTTACAAACCAGGGATTAAACGATCATAACCTTATATCATGAAGCGATGATGGACAAACATCATGCGAGTACCCCGGGTTGATCACACTTAATTAATTCTGTTAATCTCTACTTTGTTTTATAGCTTCTATTTTCTATTGTCATTTTTAATCATCAAACCCAAGTATTATAAAACACCATATTCCTTTTTAACATCATAATCAAAACCAAATTTTAGAATTAATGATCTAAGGCTCCGTCGAGAGACGACCTAGGGTTGCTACTATACTGCAGAAATTATGGTTAAAAATAAACATCTAATTTGACGCGCTCGACAACGCGATCAAATTTTGGCATAGTTTCCAGGGAGCCAATATCATTTTTTATTTTTTATATCCATTCATTTAATAATTTTAATTCTTAATTATTACTCCTTTAAATACCCCACCCCCATTTGATTGTTTTTGTATTGTTTTTTGTCTTTATTTTTTTTGTTTTTGGTGTGTTCTCTCTCTCTCTCTCTATCTCTCTCTCTTATTCTCCATCTCCCTCCATAATTATATAGTATAACATTCCATTATTTTTTCAGCCTTATTAATTATTTTTACCAATATCAAATCATAATAAAAAAAACACTACAAAAAAAATCAATCAATCCAACTCGACATCATTGTTGCATGACAAGATTCGGTAAAGAAACAGTACTCGAATTTGAGCCTGAAATTGAAAAGTCACTCCACTCAGAACTTCAAGATTCATCTGAGTCTTGTGCAGCTGTGTTCCCAGGGTGTCCATTCCAAAATGCACCTCCCTTCAAGAATGAACAATTCGGGCCAAATCCAAATCCAGGGTGGCAAGCACAACCCCAATACCGATAAGGAGGAAACTCAAGCTACCCCAAGAAGAATTGTTATCAACAAGGACAAGGTATGCAACCTTATTATCCTTAAACTTCTCAAAACAATAAACCTCATCCTCCCAAATCTGAACCATTCCTTGAGGACATGGTGAAACAAATGGCAACCCAGAACCTCCAGTTCCAACAGACTACACAATCAACAATTCAAGATTTGCGAACTCAAGTGGGTCAATTGGGAAACACCATCGGTGAGATTAAAATGCAAGGGTCTGGACAACTACCATCCCAACCCATTCCCAATCCGAAGGGAAAATGTAATGTATGTGCAATTACACTTTGTAGTGGTAAAGAAGATTCTCCTTCTACTGATTCTACTGAAAAGTTGTGTCCCCCTGTTGAAAACACTCTTTCTCCACCCATTAATGATTCCAATGAAGAAAAACAAAATAAAAATGACAATAAAATTGATATTATGGATTCCCATGAACAATCAATTCATCTTCCTTTCCTTCAATGCCTCTCTAAATGTAAGAAAAACATTGATAATGAGATTGAAAATTAAATAATGGATACATTTAAAAACGTTCACGTTAATATCCCATTATTAGATGCAGTCAAGGAAATTCCCTGTTATGAAAAATTTCATAAAGAACTTTGCACCCATAGACGAAGGCTGAAGGGTAATGAGAGAGTCAACTTGGGTAGGAATTTATCATCCTTGATTCAACCAGCAATTCCAACAAAAAGAAAGGATCCGGGAACATCCACGATAACATGTACCATAGGGGAGACCTTCTTTTCTGATGTTATGCTAGATCAAGGTGCTTTTGTTAATGTAATGCCTCATTCCGTGTATACTTCTCTACAGGTTGGAGATCTTCAACCAACTGGCATTGTTGTACAACTTTCCAACCGGAGTACAAAACATCCAAAAGGAGTGATTGAGGATGTCCTTGTTAGATTGAAGAATCTCATATTCCCCGCTGATTTCTACATTCTTGAGATTGAATATTCCCGAACCCAAGGACACACTCCTCTCGTACTTGGGAGGCCATTCCTCAAAACAGCAAAGATGATCATCAATGTTCACAATGGTACATTTTCCATGGAATTTGGTGGAGAAAAGGTATTTTTTAGCATCCTTGAGGCTATGAAACACCCCATTGAAGAGCACTCCACTCTTCGTATCTATTCGATGGACATGCTCCCAAACGATGCACACACACACAATTCTCTCCTCAACCAAGACTCTGATTCATTTTTTTTCTTCACCCTAGAATGATCTGAGTTTTGATTCATGTTTTCAGTGTTGTGTGGGTTCTGAAAAGTGTAAACTTTGTGCTTTAATTGATGATGTGTTCATTCTAAGGTACCCATGACCATCGATGATTCTACAAATCTCATTTCTATAGATTCTCTATCTTTAGAGAATAAACATGAGCAGATAGACAGTTTAATGGACCTTACTCTCCCTAAATCCCCTCCCTCAATCCAGAAACCACCGGTGTTGGAGCCTAAACAACTTCCTTCTAATTTTAAATATGCGTATCTTGAGGGTATTGACCAATTTCCTGTCATTATTGCCAATAACCTCTCTCCACAACAGGAATCGAAACTGCTCAAACTTTTGAGAGAGTGTAAAAAGACAATAGGATGGACATTGGCTGATATTCCTAGAATTATCCCATATATTTGTATGCACCATATACTTTTGGATGATGAGGCTAAGCCCGTAGGTCAATCCCAACATCGGTTGAATCCTACTCTCCTTGAAGTGGTAAAATTGGAAGTCAGTAAATTACTTGCTGCGGGGATCATTTATCTTATTTCTGATAGTAAATGGGTTTGCCCAGTGCAAATTGTGCCTAAAAAAATAGGAATAACAGTTGTGTCAAATGAATGGAATGAGTTGGTTCTAACACGTGTGCAAAACAGTTGGCGAGTCTGTATTGACTACCATCGATTGAATCAAGCCACACAGAAGGACCACTTTCCATTACCTTTCATTGACCAAATGTTAGAACGTCTGACTGGTAGGTCCCATTATTGTTTCCTTGATGGCTATTCGGGTTATTTCCAAATCCATATAACCACTGAGGATCAAGAAAAGACCACATTTACCTGTCCATTTGGCACATTTGCATACAGAAGGATGCCATTCAGTCTTTGTAATGATCTTGGTACTTTTCAGCGAAGTATTTCGAGTATTTTTTCAGAGTACCTTGAGATTTGTATGGATGTATTTATGGACGATTTCATGATATATGGATCTTCTTTTGATGATTTTTTGGAACACCTAGGTTCTGTCCTCCGTCGCTGCATTGAAAAGATCTTGTTTTATATTATGAGAAATGCAATTTTATGGTTGAGCAGGGGATAGTTCGTGGGCATGTCATATCAAATAAGAGAATTCATGTTCATAAATCTAAAATTTAATTAATTTCAACCCTTCCATTTCCAAAATGTGTTCGTGAGGTTCGATCTTTCTTGGGTCATGCTGGTTTTTACCACCGATTCATTAAAGGATTTAGTAAGATCGCACATCCCTTATCTCGGATATTACAAAAGGATTCTGAATTTGTTTTTGATAAAAATTGTGAGGATGCTTTCAATTCACTAAAAATGATTCTCACGTTACCTCCCATCATCCAACCACCAAGGTGGGATATTCCCTTAGAACATATGTGTGATGCCTCTAACATTGCAGTTGGGGCAGTTTTATCACAATGTGTTGAGAAGTCTCCTCATTTTATTGCGTATTCCTAGCGCACCATTGACCCTGCCCAGGTAAACTACACAACCACAAAAAAATAACTCATTTTTATTGTGTTTTCCTTGGAAAAATTATGTTCATATCTTTGTGGGTCAAAAGTGATTGTGTTTTCTGATCATGATGCCCTTCGTTTCCTCTTAAAGAAACCTGATGCCAAACCCCACCTCATTCGGTGGATGCTTCTCTTCCAAGAGTTTGACCTTGAGATTAGAGATAAGATATGAGTGGAGAATGTTGTAGCTGACCACATTAGTAGGATTTCCCCACCATTGGACCATCATGTTGACTCACCTCTACCCATTAGAGAATTCTTCCCTCATGAGAACCTTTGTGATGTTGTGGACCTTACCCCCTAGTATGCAGACATTGAGAATTTTCTAGCAACATCTAGGGTACCCACTGATTTTAGCACATCACAATCTCATAGACCTAAGCATGATTCTCTTTGGTACATTTGGGATGACCCATACATGTGGAGAATTTGTAGTGATCAAGTAGTTCGTCGGTGTGTCCTCGACCATGAGTTCACCTCTGTTTTGTCCTTTTTCCACACCTTGGCATGTGGGGGCCACTTTGGCTCTCCACGTACTGCTTGAAAGGTCCTTGACTCAGGAAATTATTGGCCAACATTGTATAGGTATGCCCATAGATTTTTCTAGTCATGTAGTCGTTGTCAATTTAAAGGGAATATCTCCAAGAGTAATGAAATGCCCCAGCAGCCCATGTTATTCTGTGAAATCTTCGATGCATGGGGCATTGACTTCATGGGGACTTTTACAAATTCATTTGGATTTGTGTACATCTTATTGGCTGTTGACTATGTATCTAAATTGGTGGAAACAAAGGCCACCAAGACCGATGACTCTTGAGTGGTTGATGATTTTGTGAGGTCCTAGATTTTTAGAAGGTTTGGTCTACCAAGATTCATCATTAGTGATCAGGGTTCACATTTTTGCAATCGTAACATGAAAAACATGCTTCGTAAGTACGGGGTTGTTCATAAAGTATCCACTTCATATCATCCCAAAACTAACGGACAAATAGAAATTTCAAATCGGGAAGTTAACTGAATCTTGGAGAAAACGGTACAACCCAATAGAAAACATTGGAGTTTGCGCTTGGATGATGCACTTTGGGCATACTGTACTACTTTTAAAACATCGATTGGAATGTCACCATATAGGATTGTGTTTGGAAAAGCTTTTCACCTCTCGGTGGAGGAAGAACATCGTTCATATTGGGCTGTTAAACAATGTAATATGAACCTTTCAGATGCAGGTGAGGAAAGAAAGCTGTAGATTCAAGAGTTGGAAGAAATTCTACATGATGCATATGAAAAATACTGAATCTATAAAGAGAATACAAAGGCTATTCATGATAGCATGATTCACCAGTGGAAGTTCCATATTGGTGAGAAGGTCCTCATGTACAATTCCTGGCCTAAGATCCACCCAGGTAAGCTTTGTTCCCAAAGGCTCAGTCCTTATACTGTTACTTCTGTTTACCCTTTTGGTGGAATACAGGTTTTCCATGAGCAGAGTGGACGAAGTCTTACCATCAATGGGAAGCGACTTAAACACTTCTATGAGGATTTTCCGAAGAATCCGGTGGAGGAAATCCACCTTCTCGACTCATCATACCCATAAAACACACCAGGTCGTATCCTTCCTTCTCACATTCACAATTATTTCAGTGAGGACACTGCTCTCTCAAGGTGTGTGGGGGGGGGGGGGGGGGTGGATACATTCATGCATTAGATATGAATTTTCATCGTTCTCTCCTTTTTTCCCTTTTTGGCCTTCTTTATGGTATTTTCATTTTTCCCCATCAATAATTTCGAAGTTCCCTAATTTGGCGACCATAAAGGGGGAATGTAAAAATACCATAACGAAGGCTAAAAATAATTTTTGTATGAATTTTACATCAGGGGGTGATTTTTTGTGAATTGTTTTTCTGTCAATGATATAAATGTTCATATCTATGTGAAACCTTTGAGATGATTGATGCCCATTGTGAGAGTTGTTTTTGGGAATACTCTGTCACTAATATCTCCACAAATTTTTGCACCAAACAACAAAGTGTGATTATTTCTTACTTAATATTAGGTAAAAATATGTTGGGTTAATATTATTTTTAGCTTTAAGTGATATTTTCATATGTTCGTTCCTTATCCGATCTGTTTCATTACTGTACCATATTGACCTATGCGTGTATACCTAATGTCCAACTGTTGTACCCCCTCAAAAAAATTGGTTTTGACTTGGGCAGGTCAAAAACCACTCCTCCTCAACCTTTGATCAAGTTATAACTATTGCAATTAGTGTCGTGCGGAGATCAAACATGGGTTGAGAGATGAGTGTGAGATTTGTTCCAATTGGAACTTCAAAAAATATAATAAATGAGGGGAGTGATTAAATGTGCAACATATGGGGATATCTAAGTCAAGAGCTTATGGATTGACTTCTGGGAATGCTTATGTGAGTGGGTCATGAAATATGATTGCAATGGATGTAGGACAGGTTCAGTGGAAAATCTTTTAAAGCTGAATAATGTTAAAATAACCTATATTTCTTTGATAAAAAGTGGAAATAATATCATGAAATGGTTTTCACACACACGCATGAAGATTTCGTGTAATGGTTGAATTTTGAATTCCTTTCTCAATTCGGTATCATGAATCTTTTTGAATTTTTCTATGATATGATTTATGAGACATCTTTTTCTATTTTCATTAAGAAGAAATCCTTTGTGTGGTTCGTGCATTGATCACTATACATTAAATAAAATTTATTTAAGTGCTAAATCATAATGATGTTGGAAATTTTTATATATGCAATATTGTATTTGGATATGTGAATTTTCCTAGGAGTGAAAAAGTTTAGGTGTGGGGGTGTGATCGTACCCCGATTCACTGTTTTATTCCACCCTTACACTGCTGTTTTAAACTAGTTTTGTAATGAATATTCCAAATATAAAAATAAATTTCACATTATTTTTGAATAATTTAATTAATTTTAATCAACATTATAATGGGAAATGTTACTTGTTTTTATTATTTCAATGTAGGTGGAGGTGATTTGGAGGGCCCTTGATGAAGTGGAAGAAAAATGGGCCAAAATTGCATGGATCCAGGGACATCTATCCACTGTTTTTCATATTACACGAAATCTGTTCATTAAAATTGGCTAACATTTTGTGGGAATGTCCAACATTTAATAGGATATATTTCATATTAAGGAAGCCAATGCCGATTCGGCTCATATGGGGCCCATCCAAACTGATCTGTCCAAGCCACCGAATTTGGACCAAGTAAAATGCGGTGTTCTGTATTTTATCAATTTCTCGAGCTGTATTTCTCCAAATGGTTCCAAACATTCACTGGAGATAGTAAATTGGTAGGGATAAAAAAAATTTATCTTATAAAAAACTATATAAGACTTTATGATGGCCGATACACATGGTACAACTAGACTGAAGAAATTTGTGTGCCTAAAACCACCTTCCAATTTTCCTATAAAATGGCACCAAGGGAACCTCATTTTCAATTTCGGCCAAGAGGAAAGGTTCTGAAATTTTGGAGTCCCCAAAGAGTCTTCTCAACATCCCTAGAATTTCTGTAGGCTATGGGAAGTTCTACCCCAAAATCATTCTCTTCCTCCTCTCCCATGGGTTTATAAACCCCTTGTGATCACCCGGGGAGGAATGTGATGTACATCCCGAGCTTCATGTTTGTAATATTTGAATGATCTTTTAAATTCCAGGTTGTTGTGTTGTTTTTCATCATCCTCTATTCTTATTTAATTGAGTTATGTACTGGTATGTCATGCTTAACTCATATGATCATGTTTGGGGGTACCCATTCATGTGATGTTTCACACACCATTCACCACTTTCTTTACCCCGTTCAATTGCGGTGTTTGTGTGGTTTACATTGGTCAATTGAAATAACACAAGCACTTTAAAGGACATGTAAATTTATGTCATGGAATCACAAATAAATAACATACAAACTTGGACAGCGGATCGAGTTTTTCATGTGTTTCCTTGGTGAGTTTTTCTTATGAAGTCAAACACATTTCACTCAATCATCGGCTGTGTCCGGTGAATCATTCTATGTTTTTGACTGAACCCTAGGAGGTATCTTAGTATAAACTCAGTAAAATTATATTTCTAGGTGTTAAAAACCATGGTTTAATGATCATAACCATATATTATGAAGCGATGAAGGATAAACATCATGCGAGTACCCCGGGTTGATCACACTTAATTAATTCTATTAATCTCTACTTTGTTTTATAGCTTCTATTTTCTATTGTCATCTTTAATCATCAAACCCAAGTATTTAAACCCCCATTTTCCTTTTTACCATAATAATCAAAACCACATTTTAGAATTAATGATCTATGTCTCCGGCAAGAGACGACCTACGGTTGCTGCTATACTGCAGAAATTATAGTTAAAAATAAACATCTAATTTGACGCACTGGACAACGAGATCACCACCCCCAAGGGCCGTGTAGGGAGACACTACTCCCCACTATTACATATAACCTTTTTGGGAGCATATCCCTGGAAAGCTTCGACGACTCCCAGCCCAATGCCGATGAGGTAGGGGATATCTGCGTTAGTCTAGCCAGGATCCCATTCCATGGTCTCCCAATGAGGGCTCCCACTAGGCCGTGTCAGCTCTGCCACCCAGTCTTATTGGCCGAGGAAAAGGTCTTCCATGTACCTGCACCACCGGCTCTGGTTCGTCTAACCCGATGCCAGAATCAGGTGTAAGCTGAAGAGGACGTCAGCCAAGGGGCATCAACATCAGCAACTACTGTGGCATGAGAGACCACTAACACATATCACCAACTCCATGTGTACACTGAGCATGGAAAATCATATTCCTGACCTAGATCGAGGCCCCAACCGCCCCACGGGCAGGCTGGGTCGACTCTCTTGGTCGCCGACACAGGCAGTGGCCACCGCGGACTAACCCACAAATGATTCCACCCAGTACAGAAGTCATCCCCGTACCCCTACCATGGATAATGCAGGCCTTCCTTGCTTCCAGGTTCGGCATGGAGGTTTTCCATGTTCCACCTTAAATCCAAATCAGGGTCCTCCCTATGGTGGTGAAGCTTAGTACAAAGGTCTCTCACATGCCCATTACACCAGATATGTAGTCATTCCTCATTCCATAGACTGTTGGTATGGGTAAATTGCACATCCGGTAACTCATCAACATGGGGATCCTCCCCGTATCCTCGTAGCAGCTAGAGAAGGTCCTCCTCGCCCCAGAAATTAGAGGAGCGAGGGCCATATTTTCTT
The DNA here is from genome assembly GCA_963277665.1 of Viscum album. Classification (NCBI taxonomy): domain Eukaryota; kingdom Viridiplantae; phylum Streptophyta; class Magnoliopsida; order Santalales; family Viscaceae; genus Viscum; species Viscum album. The sequence continues at coordinate 1,368,183,302 of OY728138.1, read as the reverse complement.
CACCAGCGCCCAACACAGAGACCATACCCGTGTTCATCTCGACCAGTGCGAGGACCCTCCTCATACTGATGTCACCAGGGGGAACAAGCATGGATGTTCCACCCATGCTCTTAATGGTTCTAGTGTAGGTATTACCCGCTCCAATTCTACCCACGGAGGTCCTCCGCATGTCTCATTTGACATCTCTCCTGGTTCTCCTCAAACCCCAGATTACTAAGGCGAAAACCCTCCCCACCCCAGAACCAGTATGGTTGAAGGACATCCTTGTGTCAGAAATCTTCCGAGTCCCAAAGATCATTCTAGGGGTAGGAAGGTGGGTCAACGCTTACATAAGAAGAATTTGGGGATGGTTCGGACAGAGATCAATCCAGTCAACCTCTCAGACTCCGAAGTAGAATATGACTTAGCGCAAGAATCCTCCCCTCGCTCATCCAAGTATAGAGATATGGCAGGAATGAAGTGCATCAGCCTAGTACTCTCAGAATTCGAGGTCCATAGGATTCCCGCCTCCCTCTGCATGTATATCCAGGAGAATGATGATTTGGAAACCCCATAGGTTACGGTTGTTCAATCGCCACCATCGTCACCAGAAGCACTCTCTACTTTATTTAGAGATCATGGAGAGCTATTATGGGGACCAATGGAGGGCAATCAACAACATGGAAAACCACAAGTTGCCCTATCCCCTGCACTAGGAACTGTGGTCGTCATCCCATCCTACCACGATGTGGTGGCTCAGTCACTACACTCTTTAGAGGACATCCCAAGATGTGGTACTTTTTCGGCTCTCTTGTCGTACTCTCCACCATCTAGCCTACCGTCCTAGTGGTCTTCATCAGTTCTTCTACTGGTTCCTTATCCTCTTCTGGTTGAAGAGTGGGTTAATGAAGGGATAGACCCCGAATCTGATTCATGGAGCTTATGAAATATCCACACAACAGACCACTTCTGAGAGATGTTCTGGCTAGTTGCGGTGGTGAATTTTAGCATACTGGAATCCCTCAACCAAGAGTAAATTGAGTGTCTCTGTCAAACCCTCTAGGTGACACACTTTCGCCTTCATCATCAACGAGTGGTTTATCCTAGGATCCATGTTCATTTTGAAGACATGGGTTCACAATGTTGTTTAGTTGATTTGGCCGCACTCCCTGTGGCCCAGCGCCCTGAGTCACCAGGTCGTCGTTAGGCCCTCCAAAAATAATGTGTTCAGAGTTTCAAGGTACTCTTCAAGAGTATCACGGAGGCTTCCCCCCATGTTCAAACCCGTGTTTTAGGGGAGTATTCTACCCTCCTCTTCAGTCCTATCCGACAACAACCCGAATCTCTAGGCGATATTGATGGCATGCCCCCAAGAAGGGTCACGATCAACACGGTCAACATATTGGATTGGGAGAATGAGATGTAGATTCTTGATGGGGACATATTCACCTAATATCTTTCCACCACTACTAGATCCATCGGGAACAGTTACTCGCTAGCAGAGGAACCTACAAGGTCTCTCTAAGCCCAACAAGTCCTTAGTTTTTAGCAGGAATTTTGGTAAGGGAAAAGAGCACCACGGAGCTTCCAAACACTCAGACCCGTCCTACTTAGTGCAAAAGATAGAGCAGGACACTGAGAAATCTACATTACACCAACACCAATACGGACATGAAAATGTTGTTCGGCGACATCCTAGATAAATGCACAAGAGAACTATCTCCGAATTACGGGGATCTGCGGCCAGTATAGTAGGGGCAGGAAATATTCCCCTTAGTGAGCTACCTCTCATTGACTGAGACCATCCTGCTCCTACAGATAGGGTTGAAGCCAGAACTTACGACAAGAGGGTGTGGTATGTCTCGCCATAAACTCTGAAACGACGATACAATCCAAGGGACCTAGCTCGGGTGTCCCCAACTTCCCCAAGGGTCGTACCACCAACCGTTGGGCATGCTTACCCTGATGAAGAACCCGCCAATGCCCTCGTAGTTAGAGATCCCCGTCAAGATAGGGACCCCTTCCAAGATGATCCAATGACAACACTCATTTCCCTCATTGAGGTGTTGGAAACACGACCAATGGAAATCCCACCTCATGGAAAGCCATATCCAGCATCGATGGATGATATGCTGGCACCACCAAGCTTTGGGAATCCCACCTTTCCCCCTTCAATGGGATAGGGGACCTGCCATAGCATTTGGACCAATTCACCTCACATTGTGGGACCATGTTGGGGACTCCTTCGTAGCAGGAGGCCGCCAAGTTTCGATGTTCTGTGTAGACATTCGAGGGGCCTACATTTGTCAGGTACATCCAGGTCCCCATTGGATCAATAACCATCTAGGAGGACCACCGTAGGTAATTCCTCTACAAGTTCAGCACCACGAAGTGGAAAACGAGTATCGCAGACCTCTTCAAGTGAAAGCATAGGACTGATGAGCATGTCACTGACTTTGTCGCCCGGTGGAAAGGATTAAATACTCCCTTGACATGCCACTGACTCAGGAGCAATTACTGAAGATGTTTGTGGGAAGTAATAAGACGGAATATATTCCCTCTCTAACCACCCAGAACTACACTGGCAGATTTTGAGACTTATCTGATAAGTCCCAGCGCCTGGAAGAAGCCCTGCAACAGGCCAACCAGGCACATCCATTGCATCCTCCAATTCCAGCTAGGAGGGCTATCAGAACCGAGCTGGCCGTGGTGTCCGAATAGAGGCCCCCAAACAGCAAGAATTATTACTAGAAGAGCTTCCACCACAACCGCGTAGAGTCCCTCCACTATAGGCACAACCTCCAGCCCAACATCGTCCCCCTCAGAATCAATAGGTTCCCCCGCGTAATGCACTGCCACCACCTTTCCGGGATAATCAGGTCCCACCTCCTCGACAGGCTACACAAGCCCCTCATCAGAATCAGGCTCCAAAGGGCCCCTTTCCGGACATAAGAAACCAGAATTAATCATTCAACAGGAATCAGGTTCCTTTCTATTACAAAAGTTCCTTGGAATAGGGGATTGTGCATTTGTCTGAGTATAGAAGTCTAGAATAGGCGAACCTCATTGATTTCCTCAACTACTGCCTCTATCACCAGATCCTGGGGCACACCCTCAAGAAGTGCTATGTGTTCTATGATTTTCTTCAAAACTAGGTCGATAATAACATATTTAGGCTAGGCCCAGCCCCAGCGCAGGTAGCATTCATCTTTGGGAGTCCAGAGAACAATAACGATAGTGAGGGTGAGTGGTATCATGATTCTTGTCTCGGATCCCAGATGAATGATGACTGTATAGCTCGAAAAATAGTCTCCCATTCCCATGGTGTCATCCGGGCATGTCTGAATTGGCCAGATACTTGAGAATCTATAGCCACCACTTCTGCATAGTCGTCTCAGCCAGCCTCTTCCTAGAATATCAAGCATCGACGACGCAAGGGAAAGAAATGTGCCCCACTAATACTATATTCTCCCCATCCACTCGAAAAAATCATGCCCCCAAAGATGGCGATTCCTCCAAGAATATTTCCAATATTAGTTTACTCTTCATGTGATAGTCTTGGGTACACTTCAGTTAACACCGTGTTGTTGGTAAACCCCTACATGACTCTCGACTACAGGAGAGCCAAGAAAATCTCCCCAACATCCCCAGTAGACACCAACTTCGGTGGATCTGCGACCATATAGGTCATCAAGACACATCAGTTAGCACTTACAGTGAAGCTGTAAATGCCACTGAGACTAGATAGAAGACCCAACACAGAGCTCGGCATGTATATCCTCCTCAGCCGATGTCATCATGCCGGCCTCCACCGCTATTTGTGCTACTGGATCAGGCAGAGCCACCTTGACCATGCCGCGACCAGCCACGCCCTGCTACAGGATAGTATCAGTTGTCCGAACCTCATACAGTTTTTAATCTACAGGCTTCGACCAGTGAGCAGCGGGATATGCCCATCCCTAGTCAGCTTTCGATCCAGCCAGTAGGGCTCGCCGTGCCTCCTGTCACAGAGTGGCCTTTTGCAAGCCTAATTTCACACCTGGCATGGAAGTACAATGTTCTTATGTACCTTTCCAGCATCCCAGAAAGGCTTTCCATCCTCAAGGCCCTTCGCCTATAATCACATATGTTTGAGGCCCTCACTGTGGATTTTAGAATCCCCCTCCAGTTTGAGATGTAAGTAGTAGCCACAGAATCCTTTCATGCTAAATCAGTCGAGAACGCTAAATTCCAGGCCATCATTTCCTTCTCCAAAGAAGATAAATGCTCTCCCATACAGGGGAACATTCTCCCACTATAAATCACCAGCCAATTCAATGGTGTGGAGCTTCACCATTGTCTTTTTGACAGAAGCATCGAGATTAACCTTATCCCAACACAGACAATGCAGAAGCTGGGGTTATAGGAAGATGACATGTCTCCTTCTGACCTAAAAATCCAGGGATACAGTAGTATTGAGAAGAACCTGGTCAGAAATATCTATTTGAAGTCCCATTTCAGTGGCCTATTATCTAGTACATAGTTTATGGTTGTCTCCAAAGACACCTTGTACAATGCATTGATGGGCAGAACAAGGCTTCACCTACACGATGTGGTTCCCTCGTCGTATCACCAGTGCCTGACGTACACCCTCAATGGTCGAGTGGGCATTATATAAGGTGACGCGTCTCCTTTTTCCTCTTTTAAAACCCACTACATGGATGCCGAATTTTACAAGAGAAAATACATAAAAATTAAGGCTCGTGAGGTTGAACCTGTTGCAGTTGCAACTGACCCCTTGGTAGGTGTGGATAACGCCTACGTCTTCCTGATCCATAGATTGGAGGCCACGACCCTAAATATGGGGTAATGTATTATTTTCTCTGGTATAAGAGGGAATCATATTCTTAGGTCCATGCAATGTCGAGATATCACTTCGTACTCCAAAACAAATCAGGCTCAGGTGATCCCGGAGCCTCCTACCCCAATAAGGTATCAGGATGTCAACCCCATGGAAACAACCATACGTCATACGTGCCTATTTCACAGGGTTGGAAGTATCCATATCAAGCCAATACACCAATATTTATTTGATATCATCATGTGTGGACCCTTGGGCCGAAGACTGGATGGGAACAGATTGACAACCTTCATTGCTACTGTATAGTTAGAACATTAATCTCTCGATGTGTTGTCCACTGCCGCTCAGGCTGGTACAAGCCCCTTGCAGGGGAATGTTGACCCAGAGGAAGCTCCTCCCATTGGTGATCCATCTTCCAAAAGAGAATAAGTGGATTTGGAGGATGCTCCCCCGACATTTGAAGAGGGCGTCTCCACCATGGTCGATGAACTGGTACATGTGAACCTCGACAGTGAGGTAGACCCGAGAACCACATTGATCAGTGCCACCATGGCCCTCGAGTAGCAGTAATGGTACATAAACATCCTAAAACAACATCATGATGTATTCTCTTGGAGCAATGATGGGATTCCAAGACTAGATCCTCACGTAGTCGTATACCACCTCGATCTCCCGACAAATCATTGCGGGTTCAAACAGCCTCCTAGAAAGATGCACCCTTCTCAGGGTGCCATTGTAGAGGTGGAATTTGATAAGATCATTAGGGAAAATTTTGTTAAGGAGGACCAGTACCCCAAATGTCTAGCTAGCATTATTCCAGTTTGGAAAAAGAACGATCATATCAGAGTTTGAATCGACTTCTGAGATCGTAATCATCACATTATGAAGGATGATTTTTCCCTCCCTATGACAGAATTGTAGATCGATGATATGGTTGTGTTCCAAGCCCACTCCTTCATGGATAGTTACTACAGATACAACGAGATCTAAATGGACCTCGAGGATGAGGATTCCAACTACTTTTAGGGTGCCACATCGTACTTTCTGTTACCAAGTCATTCCCTTCAGTTTAAAGAATGAAGGTTCCACCAACAATGGGCTATGCATCACATATTTAAGCTAATCCTCGGGACATTGGTGGAATGCTACGTGAATGATCTACTGGTTAAATCTCATCAACACTAAGACCATATCAAAGACCATAAGAAAGTGTTTGGCTTTCTCTATTCTCTCCACTTGAAGACTAACCCATTAAAATTCGCCTTTAGGGTCAACCCTGGAAAATTTCATGGATTCATTATCAGATATAGGTGTACTAAGATCGAACCAGAAAAGATCAAGGCCATTATCCAGATGCCTCCCCCAAGCTATATTCTGGAGAATTGATATTTTTAAGTCCACTTAGCTTATATATGTCAATTTATTGCGAATATGGTCGGCATGTGTAAGACCTTTTCTCAGCTCATGAAGAAAGGAATCGCATGCCAATGGGACGATGAGCGCCAGACCGTGTTTGAGGAAATCAAGCAGTATCTACTCTAGCCTCCAGTCATGATGCCACTCATCTCCAAAAAACCACCAATCATTCACGTGAATACCCTAGAATGATCTCTTGGAACCCTTCTTGCTTAGAAGAATAGTGAGTGGATGAAGAACATCCTCTACTACCTTATCTGCATGCTCCTCAATAAAGAGACCAAATACTCCCCCATCGAAAAGAGCTGACTTGTGCTAGTATATGCAGTACAAAAATTACAACATTACTTGAAGCACCATGAGGTACAACTGGTGTCTCGGGTAGACCGAATGATGTACATTCTGAACCACCCCATGTTGATAGGCCCTCTCTCTTGGTGGGTAGCTATTCTTAAGAAGATTGATATCATGTTTGTCCCTCAAAAATCTATTAAGGGGAAAGCATTGGTAGACTTCCATGCTAGCCATCCAGCTCCTGCTGACTAGTCCATGGATATAGATTTTCCCGACGAGGCAATCCTCTCAGTAGACCAAGCCATTCCATGCTGGTAGATGCACATTGATGGTGCTTCCTGAAGTCCCTCCTGCAATAGGCTTAATGATCTCAAGGTCAACATGGTAGTCTTGGGTATCATTTTATTACCCTAAAACAAGACATTCTACCATACTCATTCATGTTGTCAAAAGTTTTCACCAACAATGAGATAGAGTATCAGCTTCTCATCACTGGCCTTGAGCTGTCCCTTGAGATTAAAGTTCCCCATTTGCATTTGAAATGGGATTTAGAACTAGTCATGAATAAGATCAACGGTGACTATGTAGTCAGAAAGCCAGATCACATACCATTGTTTGAGCGCACTCTCCAGCTAATGGCCTAGTTACCATCTCGGCCGGAAGTTACTCATGTCCCTCAATCTCAGAATGGTCAAGCTGACGCCCTGGCCAGCTTGGCTACATCACTTGTATAACCGCAGCAGGATGATTTGATTATATATGTGGTGCATCAGAGAGTCATTGTACTTGTCTCCCATGACTATGATTACAGCCTGTATGTTATCCATCTTACAACCAGTGCCTCCACAACAGGGCCCCCAGGTCCCTCAGATGTGGTGATTGAAGTAGCTCTCGATTGGAGGATACCTTTGGTTGAATACCTCCAACACGATAACCACCTGACAGATTAGGCCGAGCGTGAGAAAATCCAATGTCGCACGCTACATTTTACCATCAAGAGTGGTCCCAAACATGAGAAGATACTCTAAAAGCATGGGTTTGATGGTGTTATCCTCTGTTGCATCCAAAGATTTGAGATTTCTCAGGTCATAAAGGAGGTTCGTGCCAGTTCCTGCGGTCCCCACCAGACTTGGTTGATGCTGTCCCATCAGATCCAACGACTGGGGTACTTTTGGACCTCTATGATCCATGACTACATCGAGTTCTCCAAAAGATACCTTGCATTACAGATTCATGCTAACATTATGAATCGGCCACCAGAGCCTCTCCACAATTCCATGTAGTCTTTTACCTTCGCATTCTAGGGATGGGATCTCATGGGACCATATCCACCAGTGACAGATCACCAATGTCAGTTCATCCTGACAGCTACTAATTTCTTCTCCAAGTGGGTAGTGTAAGTTCCACTCAAGGAGGTAAAGGCTTGTTCCATCATTGACATCGTGAGTTCCAACATCATCTAGAGATTTGGAGTCCCTCACATCGTACACACCAATAATGGAACAAACATATGAGAGGTTGAGCTTACGAAATTGTACGCTAAGTACAATATCTAATCTAACATTACCTCCCACTATCATGCACAATCAAATGAAAAGATGAAGGTGTTCAACAAAACGCTCACTAACATATTTCATAAAATGGTTGGTCAGAATAATTAGAGTTGGTCGGAAAAGCTCCCTAACACCCTCTGGTCTTATTAGATAATGACTCATAATTCCACCCTGGTGACCCCATATTCCCTGGTGTACGGAACTGAGGCTGTCCTGCCCAGCGAGATTCAGTTGCCTTCGTTACAAACAGTGGTCTATGACTAGTAGGTGCCAAATAAGGTATCCTAAATTCATCTGGACGAATTGAAATCACGTTACGTGAATAGGCATCATCCCCTGTACAATTTTTAAAGACAACAAAATAAGATATCTAGAGCCTTCAACAAGAAGGTTCACCACTGCTCTTTCCAACAAGGTGATCTAGTATTTCCCCTCAGGTCACCAATGATACCTGGAAAGAGACCACCCATGTTAGAGCCAAAATGGGAAGGAACATACATAATTCACAGGGCTTACCCAAATGGTGCATACTCACTGGTGACCATGGATGGTGAGCCAATAAATCCTCCCACCAATGCCAAGTTTATCATGCAATACATTTCCTGAGCCAGCTGGTCCTACAAGACCCTAAACTGCTTCATCCCACACGACATTAAACTGTTCATCATCTAGAATGATGTTAAACTGTATGGATTGTCTAGAACAACATAAGTCTTGATTCTATTCCTTATGGGATACGATGGAACTCTCATACACTTGGCCCTGAGTCGAGCCCCCAGAATCTGATCTCCATCTATCCCCTGGGTATAGTTCTCTAAGAGTGTCCTTGCATGGTAATGTGTAGGCTTCTTTAGCCCCACTCATGATAGGATTACGATGGTCACACCATGTTCCCACACCCCATTCTTCTATCCTACCACGTCCTTACTGCATGATGTTAAACTGCATGAACCCATCATAACTATGTATTTTTTGATACCCATCCTTATGGGATACGTAAAAATGCCATGAAATTGTTTCTGTTGGTGCAACCCCAAACTCTAGAATATTTCCTCAGGTGAATACATATGGTGTGGTGAATGCTTTTTCCTCAATTCACATTGAGTTCCTCATAGCCCGGGCATGCCTTCCACTCCCCAGGGACTTCCACCTCTTTCACCATCCTGATTGGCGGTAAAATGCATGGGAACATATATGATTCGCCCACTCCTTTGATTGGGTCTCCATCATATTTCACATACAAAAGGACCCCCAACTGGCATTGCTGCTCGGCCTATGGGATCTACTACCACTTCGGGCCAACACCCTAAAGGATGTTGAGCAACAAATTGATAGAAGTCCTACATTGCGTATATGGTCATCAGTCGATGCTCATTTTTTGTTCATATTTCTGGTCACACTATAAGGATGTTGTGTTTCGAACATGGTCAGTGGCTATGTTTTTTCATTTTCACCACCCCTATAGATACCAATCATTGAGTGTGGTGGTTCATCCTGCGACTGTATCTTCTTGTTGTGACTCCCTTTGGGAGATTCTAGCTATCAGACCATTATATGATAGGGAAATATGAATCTGGCGCTTTGTTTCCCACACCGAGCATTTCTCGCGTGGTCTTAGGAGATGTGATCATGCTGTAACCGCACAAGAGGTCATATGGATATAGTTGGCCAGGACTCCTAGCCTCAGGTCCTTCGACCCCTTCAGGCCCCTTGCCCATGTTCTAATTTAGGATTCTGTGGTTCGGTGTAGAATCATGTCCCCATTCATGTCGTGCTATTTTAAAATGTCACACATATCCCCTTGAGATATCCCATCCTTCATTTATCATACGTTCTGCGAGCACATGCCTTGCAATGCACGGCATGACCAATCATTTGGGTTTCTGTCACCCTCTATATCTAGAAGAGACCCATAATGGCATGGATGAGCAGCCCAAGGGGTCTTATATTGTTACAAGAAAACACCCTCGAGGATTTCAAGTGACTAGTCGATACAAGTCCCATGCTGCGAGTACGGTTAGTGGTTGACATGCAATTTTTTCCCCCAAATTCTGGTCACATAAGAGAGGATACCTTGTTGTGAACCTAGTCAATAGTTTTCCACCTTCATCGTGGCCACAGTGTGGTATTCCATATGCATGATGATTCTCCCATTATTTTCCACACATATGACATTAAACAGGGTATATATGGGCTGAGCTTTATGACCCTAGACTAATATCACCTTATTCCTCACTACATGACGTTAAACTACATGTTGGGCAGGAATTTTTGTCTGAGGCCCATCCTTAAGCCCCTTGGGCTCTTCGGACACCTGGCCAAAGATCAAAATTAGAGTTGTACAGTGTGGTGGGAGATTATGTCTTCATTCATGTTGGGTAACTCACTGTGCCATACACATCCCTGGATGAGATACCTTACCCCTACCTTCGTCCTCACTACATGACCTTAAACTGCAATTTGGCTACAAAATTATATCTGTGGCCCAATCTCAGTCCCCTGGACCGAGTCTTCGCTCAGGATTGTACGATGTGGTATATGATTATGTCCTCATTCAATTAGGGTGACTCGTTGCACCGTACACCTCCTTTGTGTGGGGTATCTTACCCATTTTCATCCTTACTGCATGACTATAATGTGAACATTACCCTCTTCTAGAACTACATGTGCCTTGCTTCCCATCATAATGGGATATGTAGGATCTCCCAAACATCTATACTTCCTGTCCAGCCCCATCTCGTAGAGATCTCCCTGTTATCTAGGCCCCTTGTCATGCATTCTTCAATGATAGGGATATATGGTGTGGTATGGGCTTCTGTCCTCATTCACGTCGGATTTTTAACAGCCACACAATGTATCTGTTTCCCCTAATAGTTCTCTATCTCGTTGTTCTTTACTCATATTTTCAAATTGGCTACTCTCAATTTGAGCCCCTCGACCCTATTCGGTGATTCACTGATGTGCCCAAAATCACCCTAGTTCAATGTCTGGAGTGTCAGATTTTACCAAGTCATGTTCACACCCACCTTCCAGGATTTTTGTACCCCTTTATTAGGGCATTCATCGCCTTTCACATATGAAGGGACCCCAAAATGGAATGCATGCTTGGCCCAACGACCCTCCTACCATTACGGGCCAACATCATTGAGGGTTTCAAACAACAAATTGATACAAGTTCCGTGTGGAGAATACTGTCATTGGTTGATTCTCATTTGTTGTTCCCATTATAGGTCACATGATATTAATACTATGTTTTGGACATAGTCAATAGTTATCCTCCTTCGTCACATCAACCCCATTTAGAACTAAATATCAAGTCACATGATTCACATCATTTTCCACCTCATCTTGTATAAAGTGGAATATCGAGACTCTTGGTATTTTCCCTCAATGCACATTTTCACGATAGGAGGAAAAAACCGCAGTGAATGCATCATTCAGGGCTCCACACCAAATTTACTTTGGCGTGCGTTCTAGGTATTTCAAAAAACCTCATCTTCTCTTGTTTCCCACAATGAGTTTGACTCACGCAAGCTTAGGTATCATTTTATGGTTTTCACTAACATTGAAGGATTTCAATTTTCTATGGTCCGAGCACTAAGATCATAAACTAAATTCTATTTTAGAACTACATACAACAGGATTCCTATCCACATGGGATACATAGTAATGCCGAGACATCTTGTATTTGGGTCCGGCTCGGGTTCCACTAATTTATCACTTCTATTCTACCATCGTAGCATGAACTCTTATGGGACTGCGTGGCGTGGTATGTGATTATGTCCTCATTCACATCGTCCTTTTATTATCTGCACTATGTACACCCATTTCTAGGAGTTATCCCCCGACTTCCTATCCCATGTGACATGAAACTGTATGTTGTCATGCACGATGTTGAAAGGAACCTTCAAGAACTACGTGTGGCTTGATTCCCATTCTCATGTAATACATAAGAACACCTCGACATCTCCTCTTCGAGTCCAGCTCAATTGGGAGCTAGTTTCTCCTTCCCCTTTTCCACTAATCTTTCCTGGCCCCTCAGCCTATGGTTTCCAACTCGGAATTGTGCACGGTATGGTGTGGACATTGTCCTCATTTATGTTGGGTATGCTTTGTCACGCCGTGCGCATCCCCAATGGAACCACATCACTCCTATATACATCTAATAAATATAACATTAAACTATGATTCATTGTCCCACATGACATTAAACTGTGGTGTCTACCCTGCACAAAGATAAAATGCATGGTTGGTCCCATCACATGACCCTAAACTATGACATCATCATCCTTGACGCATGATGAAAAACAACACTACATTGTGTTGTCCTCACTTGAGAGGATGTCATGTTTGGTATCGATTACACAACATACCATTTGTCAATTCCTTTATATTTCTTGATTCATGTGGTGATTCCGGGACCTTCAATCCTAGGTCAATCACTTCACAAAAAAACACATTCATCCTAAATGACAAACATGATATATCAAATACCGTTTCTTTTGGTGCAAGGGCCATACCCACACAACCTTATTATCCTTAGAACCAATATCCTACCACACCATCCTTAGAACTTTGTTTGGCTAGATTACCATCCTCATGGGATACGTAGGAATGCACAGGCATTTCTGTATCGAGGTCCATCCCCAGGAATCTACAAATCTAGACCCTTCTTTTTTGGACCCTTGGTCCGAACTCATTTAGGAACATGTGGTGTGGCGAGTACCTCTTAGGTTCTCATTGAAATCAGGTTTTTCAATAGTTGCACCAAGTGCTTCCCATATCTTCCCACGATGTGGTCCAAGTTATATAACCCAAAACTAAGATCTCCCTATCGGAACATCATGTATCATTTGGCTGTTTCGCCGCCCAGCACACAGTCCATAAAATCAAGCCACCTTAATGGTCCACCATAGGACCTTTAGTTAAAAGCGTGAGACACCAAGACCCTTTTTGTTGGGAAGTGACTCGACTCCCTCTACTTGATACATCTTATATTCTTATTCAGATGTGTTTTGAAAAAGATCCTGAAGTATGGAATTTTCAAGGGGGGATTCCCCTCATTCCATGTATAAGCTTTGTGAGCCCGCATTTGGATCCTCATCCTCTAAAATATCTGATGGGACCCCCTTTGTAGCCTGGTCTCATGCCACACTAGCTTACCTACCATCCTGGGCCAACTTCCTTGAATATCTCAGATGACATATGCAATAGGTCTTGTGTTTCCAACACAGTCAACAATCTACCGTCATTTATTTGTCCCCATATCTAGCTAACGCGATATGGATACTGTGTTTGCAACATGGTCAAGAGCTATACCCTATCATCAGGCCACCATCATTATGGTCCAAATCTCGAGCATCATGATTCACATATTTCCACATCCTTATGATCAAGTTTCATTCCAACATACTCGACATTACTCATACACGCATCTAGGTGTCTTATATAGGCATCTGAGAATCATTGGGACGACATTCACCTAGCCCCCCCATCGTCTCTAATGTGTGCCTTCCTATGCTAGGAATGTCCCATCACTACTTCTTGTTTCCCACATCGAGCTCAACTCACATGGGATTAGTAGTAATGGTAGGATGTGTACTGGTGCAGTCATGCCACACATACCATTCATTATCCCGCGTGATGTTAAACCGTGCTCTCAGAACTACTAATGGCTTGATTCCCATACTCATGGGGTATGTAGGAATTCCTGGACACTTTACTTCGGGCCCAACCTAATTTTTTCTTTTGGTCACTTGACCTGAAGAGTTTCCTCCGGGGATACATGGTCTGATCCAGACTTGAAGTCCTCATTCACGTTGGGGTTATAGCTAACACACCACATACTCCCTTCCTAGGATCTTCCCTTTCACTCCACATCCTATCATATTAAGTCAAACTACACAAGTCCACATTCCCTCAACACATGAAACCAAAATTTGGTTCTAACCTGAACAAGTTCGGGTTTCCCTATGTTAATTGTGGGATGCATTTGTCTCTTGTCTAGAGAGGATTCTCCATACCAATGTTGGTCTATGAACACACTGTGATCCAAGAACTGTGTTTGGTTATATTCTCATCATTATGTTATACATAGCGACCCCTATACATATCTCCTTCGGAACAGGCCTAGGGTCATTAACCCTATTGGCCCTACAACCCTGTTGATGGTCCAATCTCTATGACCTTAAACTATGAGCCTACAGTCCCTGTAACATGGATTTAAACTGTTAAAAGTGGTCCAAAAAGTATAACCTTCAAACTATGTGCATCGTCTTTACCATAGGACATAAAACTACAGGTCATTCAAGGTCCTTACTAGAGAGATCCTATTCAGGTTTATGTTTGATCCATGATCGAACTGACATACCCACTTAATGGGTTTCCACCACGATGGCGTAATTTCAGGAGTGTTGGACTCCATTCAAAAAACCCATCACTCCACTCTCCATGCTTTGAAAACCCTTTATTCGGATCCTTGTCCTCTTTCACGTCTTGAGAAACCCCCTAACAATATGGATGCATGGCCTATTGCTCACCTACTACCCTGGGATAACATTTTGGAAGCCTAATGGATGACATTTAGAGTCAGGCCCCACGTTTCAAACATGGTCAACGGTTTGCCCTCTTTTGTTATCCCTCTTTCATGCTATTGTAATAAGGATAATGTGTTTTGAACATGGTCAACAATCATTCTTAATTGTCATTCCATCACTATAGTGTTCCAAATATTGGGTATTTTGATTCACATGTTCTATTCCCACCTGTTCGGATTTATTACAGCACCCCTGACATTACCAAGTTCGTGCACAAGAGAATTCTAGGAATATGGTAATTCAACTATTCTGAGAGATTCATTCTCCAGTCAGGTCTCCTCCATCTCTTCCCAGAAATCCGGGTTGATTGATCAAACCCCGGATGCTCGAAACATGGTCAGCACTCTTAGGTCCATATGGAATAACACAAAAATCGTCCCTTGTTTCTCAAATTGGGCTCATCCCACTTGACCTTAGGGATTGATCACTGGGTGTTTCACAAATAAAACAAAAGCATGTAAAACCACCACTATTAATTGGAATCATACATTCTATGGCATCTAAATAATCATATAATGAATGTACATTAGAGGATTTTCAATATCTACAGCACCCGAGGTTCAATCCCTCCCATTGATGGGTAAATCCTGTCAAATGAATTCTATAGCTCCACCACCCTTTGGCATGTGGTGTCCAGGATTTGCTGTCGCCTTTTTAGTTCCTGCTCCTCCTTGGCTGTGATGGAGAAAAATTCATCAAATTCAATCTAGTCCCACTCTACATCAGTCTGGATGACATTAATATCCTCGGAGGCTCGCTTCAGGCCCTCTTCCGCCTCTTCTTGCTTGGACATCAATTGCAATATTACCCTAGATTGCACGTTATGGATGGTAGAGTGCTCATCCGCCCAAACCTGTAGCCGTTGAACATAATTGTTAGCCTCCCGGAGCTTCTTGATGTTCACTGCATTCCTCCGCTGCCATCCCACACCCATTCCACGACCATACTCCCAAATCATCTCTGCCATACGATCTCATATGACCATGTGAGGATGTTGGGTGTCCGCTCCCCCAGCACACAGTTCACACAGTCTTGAGTGAAGTTTATCCATCTCATATAGCCATAGTGTTTGGGTTTCATAAATAAAGCACTTGATCAGCTTCCACATTCAGCGACTGAATATTTTTCTGTCCTCTTCATCTGAGGACGTCTCGCGGCAGTCAGCGTGGATTGTAGGCTCATTTGTGGAGAATTCCCTAAGGAACTCATCAGCAGGGTCCAAATCTGGTGTTTGACCAGGAACAACGGGACCTGGGCTATCTGATCAATCCTCATCATTGGATCCCACTTCAATAATCTCAGGCACAACCTAGCTGGCAGTCCCACTAGTGATCGGGAGAGCCGCAGTTTGGTCAATCTGGATATCTACCTCCACAATCACCAGCATTCCTCTGGGAAAGACGCTTCCCAAATCCCAGACTAACCTTTCTAAGGCAACGAATTCCATTTGAAGAATAGTGTGCACCAAAAAAGGGGCTTGGACGTTAGTTGACATGGTAAATGGGTGACATCCATCAATTAGGTAGAAGAAACGTAGAGATATTAAGTTAATGGACTCGTTCTTGGGTGGATGTTATCGGGACCCCGAGGCATGGCCCCCCATATATTATTGGATGATCTGAAAGCTCCGGAGGGGTCACATTAGATGTAATGGCCCCGCTGGATGTATCAATTGATGCAACCACAAGTGCGGATCTCGAAGGACCCACATCTGCATTAAATGAGGCACAATAACGAGTTCTGTGTATGAGACTCTCCTCCACAATTAAAGTATTATCAAGGAGTCAAGAATGACATGGGGGAAGACCCTGAGATAGGGGCTTGGGATTTTACCCAAAGGGCCTCTGCAAATTCTTCAAAGTATAAGTCATGATCAATGACTTCACCCTCCTATAATGGACTCTCTCTACCAGCCTCATCCCCCCATGAGTACTCGTCCAATTTTTTGGTAGAGGGAAGCACTCTTTTAGTTCAGTGACCGACAATTGTAGAGGGAACATACGATCTTGCAGCACCTTGACACAGTCTGTCATTGGATGCAGGGAACTCCAAGAATGTATACAGTCCTATAGGTATTTTAGGTATTACTCTGCCTACTCTTGGTACATTGGAATGATGGACCTCATAGAACATATCCCTGGGAAATCCATCCTAAAATGGTTCACGTGTTGCCACATCTCAGACAGGCCGAGGAATTGATAGTTGGATTCCCAGGTCTCCTATGCCTCAGGGAAGAAAGCATTCTCTGGCTTGTCTATATGGCACAACTGCTTCCCCGGATTCTTGGTGGGTATCCTACAGAATCCTCCCAATGGCCTCCCTTATGAATGACTATATTCTTCTAGAATCGGTGGGTCTGCTACCGCTGTTGGATCTATCACTGATGCGTCACCCACAACTAGTGCGGGTCTCACCGCCATGTCAGCCCCACAACTGTGATATGCCCTAGACTCCTTCTAGACCCTAACTTGAAATTGGAGAGGATCACTATCTCCGAGCCGGGTGGCTGGCTGCTTCATCATCTTCCCAGGGTAGGCCACCTCCTAGCTTTAGGAATACTCCTTTACCAACCCGAAGACATAAATTGGTCGAGGGATAACATTTCAAATCTTCTCATCTTTCTGTGTGAACATGAGCCACATCAGACTCATCACACACATGTGTACATAATGGTGCACCCCTAGATAGACCCATGAGATCAGTAGCTGCATACACCAAAATTTCTGGGAAAACCAGTGCGTGGTGTACGGCTTGCAAAGGGGCTCACGGTCCACCCTTTCCACCAGGATTCCACCTTAAATGGCCATGATATAGGACCAGTGCTCTTCCGTTCCATGGACATCATCAGTAAAATCACTTGTTGGAAATATAAATAGGTGAAAGTTGAATTCTTCCACCTTCCACTCCAGTTTTAGTACCAATGGTGTGTTCAGGTTGGCTAGAAAGCTTCCCACGACGTTCAGAATATAGCGGTGGAAGTTCTACCCCAAAGGTGATATGGGGTTCGGGTACCTCTAAACCCATATCATGTGCTAATATCCACCCATACAAGAGGAGGAATGGACCACATATTCTCTATGTCCTCTTCCCCTCGCTGGTGTGCCACAACATTTTGTATATCTTGGTGTGCATCGGGATCCAGAGGTTTACTTGCTTTCCATTCACCAACATGGATGCCATGATAAATGTACTGGGACACATTCCCATGTGTTTATGCCTCACTGGTAGGATCGAACAACAAATGAGAGCCACGATGAATATGGCCAGCCCAATTATCGGCTGTTGCTCGGTGCTAATGCTAAATCCCCTAGTTTTCCATTCGATGTCCTCTAAGTGCCTCCAGTACAAGTGATCCTTTCCTCATTGAGCTCCGTTCAGTAATGTATAAGGAATCACCATAAACTTCATGTCTTTCGGGAAGTTTAGAAACTGCTTGAACCACCACCTGAAATAGACATCACTTATGGCTTCTTCGTCCAGTCTTGACACCAGCTCCATCAACGCCATCGCCATCCGTAGAATTTGCTCTGGATCCTCCCACAAACCCATGATAGGGTGGAATTAATCAGTCATCTCCCCTAATATCGATACCACTGGGATCTGGTGCAGTTCCCACAAGCACATACCAACCTCCATGTGGTGTAGGTGGACGGTATTGGTCTTCGATGACCACCTACTCAGCAACTCCAGCATCAGATTCCCTGGCTGATAGATGTGAAACTGGGAGGCCCAGGTCACCTCATATAGTCCCACTCTCCTATGCTCACCCCAAACTATTCACATGAGGCACTAACATAGTAGGCCCCGACCCAATCATTTATGAAGTTGAAGACCTGACGCAGGTCCCACTACTCAGACCATCCATTCCCCGGGTTCCTCAAGTTTGCCTTCATGATTTTATGGTATAGATGGGGGGGGGGGGGGAAATCACCCACTTAAATTCCTTACCATCGACATTGTTTAGGTGGTTATATAGCCTGTTAACGTCAACGGGCGTGGAGTCTTCATGGTCATGGCCCTTAGCCTCCTGGAACCATTGATGCAGACATGTCATACACATGAACTAGTAAGATTGATCGTCCCTACTTTCTTCATGAATGAAGACGGAATCCCTCAGCCCAGAGGCATATAATTGTAGCCTCTTGCATAGTGGATAGATCCTTTGGATATCTAATGGATGCTCCACCAACAAACAATGGTCAAAATGGATCTGTATTAACTCCACTATCCTCAAGTAGTTCGCCATCTCCTCCCTTCGGGTAGCATTCGTGAGGACTCACCTGACAGCTTCTTGATGAGCTATTCAGTTTTAAGTTTGGTAATTTCCTATGTTATGTTAGTGATGCCTTTTTAGAGATCAATTTTTTGGAGCTCATTGGCAAAGAAAGTTCACGGAGCCTAGCCCTAGCATTCGAAAATAAATTCACTAGGCACTGTCGCAGAGTCAATGAATCACTGTGCGCCACAATGTGGAAGCCCCGATTCGTGGAGAGCAAGTGCAGAGTATGCGGAGCTTCAATAATTGAGATTTCTACAAGAAAAATTCACAGAGGAATGAAAGGAAAAATGAGTGTTCAACTACCCTATTTATATGTGACGACCATCGGAGCTTCGCGGCGCGTCCATACCACGCAATGCTTCGTTGTGCGCTCAGCCTGCTGGTCGCCTAAATTTTTTGTGAGCCCTCTTCGTGAAACAACTTTGTGGACAGTGAGAGTTTTGGAGATTGAACTTTAGACTTTGACACATAATTTAGTTTCAACTCCAAGTCTGGGGGGGAATTTTTGATGCGAAAATTTGGGAAGAAGAAGAACAAGAGGGATGTCTCTGGCGCTGCCTCACGTAGCCCTTTCGCGGAGCTCCTTGGCCTCGTGCCTTCTGCGGAGCAATGTGGTGGGATTCTCCATGAACAGGTCTGATGTTTTCGAGCTTTCCACGATGCAAGGAGGAAGGATTCTCTGTGAATGAGTCTGATGTTAGCAAGCCCTCCACAGAGCAAGGAGGCGTGATCCTCCACGAAAGACTCTGATGTTCGTGATCCCACCACAGAGCAAGGTGCCGGAATGCTCCACGAAGGAGTCTAACATTTGCGAACCTACCACGGAGAAAGGAGGTGGGATCCTCTGCGAGCTAGTTTGAAATTCGAGACCCAGCCATGGAGCAAGGAAGCAAGAGGCTCTGTGACTAACATTGACATTCGTGACCCGCCGCAGAGCAAACTCTCTCCTCATGCTGAGCAAGATCTTCTTCATGGTGCCTCTTGGCTATAAATACAGGGATGCCCTTGAGTTCAAAGTATGGATCATATGAACTTTCACCTTATGAGCTCTCAAATCGTGAATAACTTCTTTCTATGCGAACCATTATCTCCCCATGGTACTTTTTTTTATCAAAGTGCCCCTTTCTTTAATTGAACCCCTATTCTGATGGGGATGCCTTTCATGAATCCCACAAGACTTCTTGATGGAAGGAGATCACCACAGGGACTCGAGTCATCGAAAAGAATTTATGCTTTGTGAAACACCCTCCACACACACATGACCCGCATTTTATGGTAGGGTCACTATGCTTCGCGAAACACATTGAATCACGACACATTGCTTTACGAGGCTCCCCTGCTTCGCGATGCATTACATTGTGAATGCCTTTCCACTTCCCGAAGCTCCTATCATATGAACCTATGCCTTATTCCAAGAATAGGAAACTTCACATCGCGAAGCACATACCTTCATGAAGCCACTTCGATTCATGGAGCACCAGAGCTTCACAAGGCTTCCTATGAACCCCTTTGCTCTGCAACCCCATTTTCCGTGTGGCCCTTACGGTTTTCACAATGTAACTTCAAGGTCCCTTTGACGATATTTCCTATTACATTGCTTCACGTCATTCTTATTCTCTTTGGAACACTAATGGATATTGCTTCTTCACATAGCCACGTTAAGGTGGACCCCTAATGGGATCACCTCATGACACCCCCTAGTCACAACGTTGCTAGCCCCATCACTTCACCATGGTATAAATGGGGATTATTATGTATGTCCTAGGGTTGCGGAGTTAACCTACCTCATTTGTGCTAACTAACATTAAACTACCAAGAACCTTCATCCTCATCACATGACATTATATTGTGACCACACCTCGTGTGTCGAACGTGGGGTTCCCACACCTTGGAAATTCCACACAACCACTGGTCTCCAACGGATTGAGATCAATCCCTACTTTGAATGAGATCCTCTTTATCAGGGTGGTGTCTATCCACAGGGAAAGGGAAACAACCTTGGTGTAATCCCCAAGCCATTTTTGTGGGAGGCGGCATCCCTACTCCTCCTTTCTTCTTCATTCCCCAGGACCAGATGGGTGGATAGGCACCAGAACATTTCCTCTTCTGTGACCAATCCATCTCCCACTAGGATTTTTCACCACTCGGGCCTCGACCATGTAGTAAGTCCCAATCTCCATCTCTCTAGGCTGCGAACCATGTGTAAGCCCCTATTTCCTCATTGCGCCACTAACCACACATAAGCTCCACTCCACTTCCCATGGACACACATTTCGCGATGTGATTGTCAGGTCATTGATGTTTCTTGTTTCTCACACCGAGCATGACTCACTTGGGCTTAGTGCAAGAATCAACCATGAAATCCTCTCCAGAAATCCTAGAGAGTAAGCCCCACACGTATCTTGAACTATGAGGTATATGATCCTTTCCAAAACGAGGTATGTAGGAAGCCCCCATGAGGCTGAAGCCCACCACCCATTGGTCCCGACCATCTTCAGGTCATTTCACCAATCACCCCATGAACTACAAGGTCTTTCATCCTTTCTAAGGAAAGGTATGTAGGAATCCTGTTTGATGTTTAAGCCCAACAACCATTGGTTCTGAATCCACTTAATGTCCGTTCCCACTCCTCCCGAACTACGAAGTTTTCTATCCTTCTCACCAAGATAAGGTACATAGGAACCCTCAATGAGGTTCAAGAACAACACCCGGTCACTCCGACCCCTTCACGTCCATTCACCCCATCCAGCATTACATTAAACTATGGACCATAGTTAGTGGTAAAACATTGTTTTCGCAGTTAGCAGTAAGATATTTCTCCCACCCAAACTATGTGGAATTTGATCCTTTCTCAGAAAAGGTACGTAGGACACCTCATTGAGGTTCAATCTTGACAACCATTAGACCCCAGATCTTCTTACATGTCAGTTCAATAACCCCCATCCCACAAGAACTATGTGGGTTTGATCACTTTCTCATCGATAAGGCATAGAGGAAGCCTCCCTATGGTTTGACCCTGTCTAGCGATAAGCTGTTGCGACCCCATCCAACAGTGAATCGATGACATCCCTGTCCATCGGTAAGCCGTTGTGACCCCATCCAGTGGTAAGACATTGACTTCCCCATCTAGTGGTATGATGTAGCAATCCTATCTAGTGGTAAGCCGTTTATATCCCCGTCATGCGGTAAGCTGTTTCGACCCCGTTCATCAGTAATCCGTTGAAATCCATAGCTAGCGGTAAGCCATTGTGACCTCATCCAATAGTATACCATTGTGACCCCATCCAATGGTAAGCCATTGTGACCCATTCCACCAGTAAGCCATTGATATCACCAATCGGCGGTAAGACATCGTAAGATGAGGTACGAGGACATTGATTCCCTTCCATGGGGATACGCAGAAGGTCTCTTAGAGACTCAATCCCAACATCATTGTTGTCCTCGAGTAGACTCCATCTCATTCTCCACCCTCCTCATTAAACCTTTCATCATCCATCCTGATTCTTACCTAGTACGCCACTTCTTGGTGGTATCATTCCACCTCATTCCCCATTCCCCTTAACAACAATTGTCCAGTGAACCACACGTTGGCCCGAGCATCTTTGTTCCCTCCAATGGTTGCACCCTTCTCACCAACTCTAATCAGTG
This sequence comes from Viscum album, assembly GCA_963277665.1. Taxonomy (NCBI): domain Eukaryota; kingdom Viridiplantae; phylum Streptophyta; class Magnoliopsida; order Santalales; family Viscaceae; genus Viscum; species Viscum album. The sequence continues at coordinate 1,368,160,697 of OY728138.1, read as the reverse complement.
TTATGATCAATTTGATCCGTCTCCGCTAGACGATAAACTCATGGAATACCCTGTGTTGAACATGGGAATCTGGGGAAAACCTCAGATGTATTCCCATGGAATTATATTTCCCGCTTTCAACGTGGGATGCCTCGGCTTCCACACCTTCAAAAAGCACTATAATATGGGGAAGAAACCCAGACGTGATAGTTTCCCAATTTCCAAACATGCTAGTGATGTCCATCGTGATTACTCCCCTTACTGAAGGATTCTACCCTGATTGGACCCTTTGAAATGTCCTTACAGAAGCAGGGTAATTAACTGGTGTCCATGAAGATAAGACACTAGAAAGAGTTTCACGAACAATGTCTTAAATCTATAATGGAGACCCGAATGAGGTAACTAGTTCCATGGAGGAATCCATAGAAGAAATAAAGGCAGCCCATCATACTGTTTTGATCAAGGAAAAAATTTCCATGAACAAGGAACGTATTCCAATTTCATTCGGAAAGAGGGAATGCGGGGAAACAAACATCATTTCCATCCACCAACAAGACGGATGTGCGCGCCCCGATGAAAGCGTCAGAAATAGAAATACTTTTTAATCTTGGGAAGTAAGATATTTATCATCAACAATGAGAAAAATTAGAAATTTTAGTGGCATGGAGATAAAGGGACATTCCTTGGATACTTAGGAAAAAAGAAATCATCAATACACTTTAACAAGAGGCTAGGATAAGAAGTTGAGATCTATGAATTCAATATTATGGAAAATGAAGAGAATACTCAACAACATATTGAATAGTTTCTTGATGTAAGTGATGGATAGTAGAGTTACACCAGAGGAGAATAAATGGTTAATACTGATTCAGAAAAACATACTGATGTTGAGAATGAGGAAGTAAAATATGTATTTACTTAGAACCAAATGTGTTGAGCTGAAATTAAAATGCAGAATATCATTAGTGATCAGTCGGCTCTAGTTCAGAAAAGAATAATGAAATAACTACAACTTACATATTTCATATCTCAGGTAGAGCCTAAATTCTTTGCTGATGTAGCTGAAGATGAAAACTGGGTTAAAGATATCAATGTGGAGGTAGATTAGATTTAGAAGAACTATATGTGGGAGATTTTTTTGTGGACAGCAGTTAAGAATATTATCAGGACATAATATGTCTATCAAAATAAGATGAATGAATATGGATCACTATTTGGAAACAATGAACGACTGGTGTGAACAGGATTCTCATATATAGAGGGAATATATTTTCATGAGAAATTTTCACCTGCTGCAAGGCTGGAGACAATCAGATTATTCATAGCCATTACAGTTCAACGAATGTACAATGTGTTCCAGATGGATGTCAAATCAGCATTCATGCATGGGGTTCTGAATGAAGAAGTATATATCAAACAAATTGATGGTTTTATAATTCATGACAATGATAAAAAGATTTTTCAGCTAAATGTGGTGTTATATGTGCTGAAACAAACACCAAGAGCATGCTACCCGAGGATTGATAAGTATTTGATGATTCTTGGGTTCATGTATCGTGGAGTTGATCACAATATTTATTTCAACAATGATAGTAATCAAAGGATTATGGTGATGGTTTGTGTCAATGTCATAATATTTGGGAGATCAGATGAAGCTCAGTGCAGGATGTTTTTTGAATTCATGAAAAGTGATTCGAAATGTCAATGATTGTTGAGATGAATTTGTTTCTTTTGTTTATAGGTGTTAGAAGGAAGTAATGACATATTAATTTATCTATCCAAATATGTAATGGTGGTTTTTATAATATTTAGAATTTAAAATTCCATAATGTCAATGACTTTGGTCGCTACCCGGATGAAATTATCGAATGATGATGATGGAAATGTTGTTAATGTCAAAAAATAAAGGATGGTTATTAGGATTTTACTATACAAAACAATGATGAGGCCCGATATTTTATTACACATTCCAAGTAGTGCAATATCAAAGAAACCTCATGGAACACCACATTATTATTAGGAAAAAGGATACTTTGGTATATCCAAGGAATGATGGATTTTTGTTTGATGTATAATGAAAAATCATAGATGAGTCTTTTGGGATATACAGATACAGATTTGGCCGATTTAGAAGACAACATGAAATCAACATCAAGAGGTTCTTATTATTTTAATGGATTATGTATTTCTTGGTTGAGAAAGAAACATTATTTCATTTCATTAAGAACATTTGAAGATGAGTTTATTGTAGCCACACAAGTGATCACATAGTTGTTGTCGATGAAGTAATAGCATGATGATATCAGAGTTGAAGGGAAGTCTCTGATGAGAATTTAGTGCGAGAAATCAAGTTACATAAATAAAATAAAAAACTCATCCATCACTCAAGGAAAAAGAAAATTGAGATAATGTATCATTTTATCAAAGAGAAGGTTTAACAGGGAAATTTGAAGCTGGTGTATGTGCCTACAGAGTTACAGGTTTCTTTCATTCTGACAATAGCCATAATGAAGGAAACATTTTAGAGACATCGACTGGCTCTAGAAGTCTATTCAACTCTCCACACATGAAAAAGTGAGGATTTGGGTTCCCCTCTCACTAAGGTATGATGAGTTTTTTAATAATGTATTGATATATGTTTTTCCTCTATTGCATCCAACAAAGGAGTGACCTTTGGGTTTGTTGACAAAGGGGGATAAAGTGTACTATTCATGTCAGTGACAACGCCTTTTGCAAAGAAAAATGGATAAGCTAACTTGTGGATCAATGATATAGGGAGGAGTTAATCAAAATAGGTGAATAGGATAATAGGGGGAGATAGGTATCAAAGTGTAGAGAATTATTATGAGAAGAGTTTTCAAAATGATATTGGGAAGTATGTGTTTCTTTGGTGTTTTATGTGATCATCCAGAGTGTAGCTTCGAAACAAATGAACCCAATAATTGAAGGTGATTATTAAATATGACTATTGTAGGAGTGGTCGATAAAATAATACATATCATGGAAGCTGAGGATCATCAGAAAAGTATAAGAGTGGTGTTCGAATTCTGTAAGAATGATTGCAGTAATAAGCAATTGGTATCAGTTTGGTACCAACAATTGGTGTTATAAATGAAGGAATTCATTGATGAAATTTTCATTTACTCTTGTTTCTCATTTCAAGCATTGCTAATGTGGGCTTAGAATATATGCTGAGTAAATACTGGATCCCTATCAAAATCGCAATAGGTGAATGGTGGCCGAAGTGTTAACCTGGTATCATTTAATGGTACTATTTTAAACAAAACCAAATGGGGATATTGTTGGGAAAAAATACCCCAATGCTGCATTGAAGCATTTTTGTGTTTGTTGTGATTTTTGACAATGTCGGCCTCAATGTTTTTTTGTTAACAAAGTGGGTTTCTATGTTCAATCTGTTGACAAAATAAGATCTATGGTGATTTGTTGGGTTCATGTGATGTTGTTGACATACCATGATTGATAAAAGATCCTCTAAAATGAAATGGATGATCTGTAATTGGTAGAAAGATAGTAGATACACAGTGGTACCATTTTCTAGTGTTTTCCAATTTTTTTCTCCATATAATTTATAATTAGAGAAAATAAATTTTTGGAAAAGGGACTTCTACACCAGTTTCTTGGAGGATTGGAATGTTGTGCGCTATATTGTGTTCAAGATCAGAACATCAAAATGTGGAAAATAAAAGAGGGGAAACCATGTTTTGGTTTGGGTGCGCAAGGTGACTATGGCGCCATAGGCTCATGCTACTGGACTGGCACACCAGGAGTAAACTTGTGCATGTTGCTCATGGAGAATAAAATGTGTATAAATAGAGGGATACCCCTCCTAATATTGGAGGAATCTCAATACTTAGAGAATTTTTTAGCTCCATACACACAGGTGGTTTTGGCGCACGAGTGATGGTTTGGGAACACAAGTGTAAAGTTATTAATAAGTTGCATGTCAATTGATGGTTACGTGCCAATATTGTTTTTGGAATAAAAGTGTGTGAGTAACCAATGTTTTGAGTTGAAGAAGGGAGTGTCATTCAAGTGGTTTTGTGACACATGCATTCTAGGATTAGAGAAGTGTTCCAATCATTCTAGGGTTGCATGAAAGTTAGAAGATTTTACAGTACACTAACAGTAAAGGGGTATTCATTGTTTAATGAAAGTTGAACATCAACAGAGCATCTACATACAGAAAAAGATTCATTCTTTTGTGATAATGAAGGGACCTACATTTCTTTAAATTGTGAGTAGATATTTATAAGAAGTAGTGATCTCACTTTAGTTTAGAGAGTAGTGATTTCTTATATTGTGAATGGTTTTAAACCAAGATGGATTGTGAGTCCACTTAGAACTTGTAAACAACAGTGCACTCATATTAGATTTGGTATATCGACACTTTACCAGTGTATGCCTTTTGGATGTAGTTCAACGAGGGTGAACCAAGTAAAATTGTTGTGTCTTGTGCATTATTTAAGATTCATTAATACTCTACTATGGGAAGGAGAGAGAGAAGAGAGTTTTTTATAACAAAAAAACTATATCAAAAGTGGATGTTGTTTTAATATTTCATCCCTTGAATCACCCCCCATCTGGGTATCTAGCCTAGTGGACCTACCACTAATAGGGTCTTAACATACCAATAGGGCCAACAGAATCAATTTCCATCCCCCTAGAAACCATTTCATAATCATCTTTATGTATCCAAATAGGGGAGTTATCATTGTATAGGAAACATTATAACATAGATGGGAAGATCAGGCACTTAATGAGTATCTGAATTTAGTGACATTGTCTATCATTTTTTAACATTCCAAAAAACTACCCATTTACCCGGTGGGGCCATTTTGTATTCTAGATTTTTAATATAAATGAATAGAAAATAAATAGATCCTCACATCTAAAAACTAGAATCTAGAACTTATCCATGCTAATTCACCTCAAAGGGTGATACCTCATCTGTGCTTACCCCTCTTTAAATACTTTGGAGTCGATTCATGAACTATTTTCATTATTAAGATTTTCACTCTACTCTACTTACTATCATTTAGTTTTGTAAAATTATTAAAATTAATTCAACATAGACTTTTGGTTAATTATAATGATCCCATTCAAGTCCCTCTCAATGAAAACATAAGTTAACCCTTACAAGAGGGATCACTACATACAAACATATTTAAGGAATAATTTGTCGAATTTAAATGAAGTTTATTTATTGAATTTTTTTAATCATATTATATAAAAAGGGATCTCATTTTTCTATTCTAAAAACCTATAATACTAATTAATTTTTTATCACTGATACATGAAAAATAAGGAATATATCTGAAAATAATATTTTTATCCCATCATTTGATCTACCAATATTGTTTTCATAACTAGGATCACTTAAACAAAATGCTAATTTTTAATATATAGTGGAAAACACTCTATTATATAATTGGAATTTAAATTAACAGAACTATAATAATAATAAATCTCAAACGATTCAATTTATTAATTTAGGGGAGTTTCCATGTAAGAAGCCACCATTAATTAATATAAAACACCATATATGAAGATGCAAACACATTACATAAAAATACCATTATAATAAACATAACCCCAAGTGGTTATGTACCAAGATATAAAATAAATAAGGATACCTATGAGTGTCTCGTCATGTTCTTCATGTTTTTTGTAACACCATTGGTGGTTCATCTCATGAGAATAATTCCCAAATGAACATACTTTGGTATAGTTGTGGATTTTTGAATATAATTATTTGGTTTGTAATTTCCATGTTATAGAGGCTCAATATTTTATAATTTTATAATTAATTATTTCATTAAAGTAAATAGATTTCTATAATAATTAAAATCCACAATTTACATATATATCATGGTTTTGTTAGAAGAATTTTCATTCCAAAATTATAAAAGTACCTTCCATTATAAGATACAATTGGTATTTAAATTATGACATCCACATTATGAATTTTTTTTTCAAAATATATCATGTCCATAAGAGATCGTTTAGTAATATGAGTCACCAGTCAATAATTAATAAAATACACATACAAATTATAAATGGAAAATTTAAATCCCATTAAATCGAAACCATTAATGTTACAAATCATGAAACTAATATCAATGGCTCAAACATATCAAATCAGTTGGCTACCCTGAATTCCAAAATTAATCTATGTGGGGAAAACCATTTAGGTTCACACATAAACGTTCTGTAATAATAAATATCTCATAATTACATACATACATTCTATTAGGGGGTATAAATAAATGTAAACTTCCAAGATTGGAATTAAGATATGTGTGGTGATAAATCACACATTTTGGTATAATGGAATTCAGGCTAAAAAATTACCTCAGAAGGGTATAAAAATCGTCATTCACTTTGAAATCTAGAATGAGACCTACATGGCATGATATAGGCATGGAAAGTGAATTATATGTTCATAGAATGTTTATTGCAAAAACAATTCTATGATATATTAGGAAAAGAATAATTTTAATAAATCATCAATCAATATTCAATTGGAGTCATAAAATCAAATAAGATGAAATAATAACCAGCTGTATTATAAAATAATAGCCCATCCCCCGAAACATGATATTTACCTCAATCAGGAGTTGTTCAGATCCATATATGATATATTTTCCAAGTTCAAACATATTCCTAGTCTCATAAATATCGTAAAAAGATATTTAAACAAAATGAAAAATAAATAACACTCATACCATTTATAGAATCCTATCTAGAGAACCACAGAAATGGTTCCTCAATCAATTTGACCATTTCTCCTCAAGATAGACTCCCCATACTCTAGAGGATGATGAACACCAAATATGCTGAAATGGATGTATTGCGGCACTATGGGAAAAACGATTATTGTGACGGGGTATTTGCGACGAGACTTATTCCCATTGCAACAACTCCGATAAAAATGGTTTTTGCGAGGGGAATATTTTCCCGTCACAAATGGGCAGTTATTTGTGATGGACATACCGGGCCCATCGAAATTGCAATGGCGCGGTTTTCACGCCAAAACACGGGAAGGATATTTGTGACAGGAAGAAGGCTACCCATCGCAACTACCCGGCGGTGGTAAATAGTATTTGCGACGGGGAAATTTCCCCATTGCAAACAAATATTCACCCGTTATTATTTGCGATGGGCCACGTCGCCAATACTAGCCGCTGTAAGGCCTATTTGCGACGGTCACCTATAGCCCGTCGCAAATACCCCGCGGTAGTAAATACGGATTTGCGATGGGACTATGTACCTGTCGTAACAGATAATCCAACGGGAGGTATTTGCGACGGGACCTGTCGCAAATACCAGCGGCGGTAAATATGGATTTGCAATGGGGATGTCCTCTCGTCGCTAATGGTGTGGCATTAGCGACGGGCCCGTCCCAACAACCCTTTTACCCGCCACCCGTAATTAATGCGGGCGAAGGTATTTGCGATGGGCCCCATCGCCAATACTGGCAGCGGTAAATAGAAATTTGTGACGGGGACGGCCACCCGTCGCTTATGGTGGCTATTTTCGACGGCCCCATCACAAAAAGCCTTTTACACACCTCCTGTATTTAATGCGGGCGAAGGAATTTGCGACGGTATCTCGTCGCAATACCTAGTATTTCCGACAGTCTCCCGTCGCAAATATGACCGTCTCAAATAATCTAACCTATATATACACCCCATCTGTTTTTTCCCATAACATTCAGTTCTCCATTCTTCTCCCTCTCTCATTTTCATATCTGAGCAGAATTTTTTTTTGTTTTTATTTTTTATTTCGAAAAGATGAAGGAAGGAGTTAGAAGGTGCAGATTATTAAATGTATTTTTTTTTAATTGTTAAATTATTTTTAATTTTTAATTTTATTTTTAATTGTTAATTTTTTTAATTGTTTAGCTATATAGTATAATTAGATTATGTGCTTGTACCAAATAATCCCTGTCTGGATACGAACAAGTAGAGGCGGCTCTAGCACATATGTACCTAAGAGTGAAAACTCTGACAAGGTGTTTCGATCTTGACTCGGGGTAACCTGGTACACGACAATGGGACTTGCGGCACTCTTGGTTCGACACTCCCGGGGGATGTTTTGGTAATAATTAGAAATAAATATATAATTATCAAATAATTAAGAAATAATTAGATTTAATTAAAATAATTATCAAATAATTAGGAAATAATTAAATTTAATTGATTAGAAATAATTAGTAAACAATTAAAATAATTAGGAAATAATTAAAATAATTAGGAAATAATTAGATTTAATTAGGAAACAATTAGTATAATTAGGAAAAAATTTGTATAATTAGGAAACAATTAGTATAATTAGTAAAAAATTAGTATAATTAGGAAACAATTAGATTTAATTAGGAAACAATTAGATTTAATTAGGAAACAATTAGATTTAATTAGGAAATAATTAGATTTAATTAGGAAACAACTAGATTTAATTACGAAATAATTAGATTTAATTAGGAAACGCGATTGACCGCTCATCTACCTCAATTTTCGTTTCATTTGTGTATTGAGGCTTGACAGGAAACTTCTACCTCCACATGTAATATTTGCTTTTACTGTCAAAATTATCAACCTCCTCGCCAATATAAAGGTGAGGAGGTTTATAATTTTGACAGTAAAATCACATATTAGATGTGGAGGCAGAAGTTTCCGGTCAACCTCAATACTCAAATGAAAATAAAATTGAGGTAGATGAGTGGTCAATTACGTTTGTTTTTCAATTCATTGATTGATTAACCAGCCGACGTATATGTATATCTTCACATTTATAATTAGTAACATAATTAGTAACATAATTAGTAATATAATTAGTAACATAATTAGTAATATAATTAGTAACATAAATAGTTACATAATATAAAATATTATATTACCCTAATATTAATAGTTAAAAAATACTTATAATATAATTATTTTATTATTATATGTTTAATATTTATAAAAAAATATTAATATTATTAAAATTATAAAAAAATTCTAAAATATTACAATTATCAATATTTTCAACAAGTTTTGCATTATTCTTAACAGTTCAAATCTTAAAGGGTCACCAATTTTCAGGTCATGTCCAATAAAAAGTTTGCGTCAATCCTGTCCAATGTAAACTCTATAATTGTTCTTGCTTGGTTGATCACCTCGCAAGTAGCGTTGTAATAGGAAAACCCAAGTCATGTATTTCTTATTACTTGTATCGTCCTATTGCAACACTACTTGCGAGATGATCAACCACGTAAGTAAAATTATAGAGTTTAAATTGGACAAGGTTGACCCAAACTTTTTATTGGGCATGACTTGAAAATTGGCGACCGTTTAAGATTTGAACATGTTAAGAATAAAGCAAAATCTATTGGAAATATTGAGATTTGTAATAATTAGTAATAATTCCTAATAAAATTAATCAAAAATAAAATAAATTCAAGTACATAGTTATAAATTGGCACAATTTCCAGTGGATTGACGGCTACCTTTTGTTCAACGTCTCATATCTTTGTTACTTTATCCCACTAAAATCAGTATGAAAAATGTGCTCTAACGTATGTCAGAGCAAGTTTTTCATACTGATTTCATTCGGGATAAAGTTAAAAAGAGATGAGCCATCAGACAAATCAGAATAATTAGTAATATATTCTTCACAACGATGATTAAAAAATTTAATTTCATTATTCAATCATCTTTCATTTTTCCAAGTATTGCTTAGTATTTCTAAATTAATAATAATTAGTGGGGATGATTATAAACTAACTGTGTCGCCTATAATTATTGGTAATTATTAATAAATAACTGTAGTTATGTATCTTCTTTCTTTAGGATATTGTTTCTTATATCAAATTATTTAACAATAGTAATGGTTTTAAATTTTGTAGAAACATATATATGAATATGGAACAAGGAAATCGCCATCAATCATTATTAGATGATCATGTTTGGATAAATCAGCATAGAAATCCAAATGGTTCTAGTTTAAATCCTGTATATGTTGATGGTGTTGAAGCTTTCTTATCATTTGCATCATCAAACCAGGAATTTGTTTCAGAAGGGAAAATTAAGTTTCCTTGTAAAATATGTGCTCTGAGAAAGTTTGAGACATTTGACATCGTTGGGCAACATATCTTGCATTATGGTTTTCAATTAGATTACATTTTTTGGTATCAACACGATGAACGTAGTTCCTGAGAAGATACCAATAATTTGATTTCAGATCCATCATGGTTTCAGAATTTAGTACATGATGTTTTAGGGTCATCCGTTCAACAAACAAAAATTGATGATAATGTTGATTTACCTCCCGAGTTGGAACCATCTCAATTTGCTGAGTTGTTAAGGTCTGCTGAGGATGCATTATATCCTGGTTGCAAGATAAGAAAATTAGAAGAATATGAAAAATTTATGGCTATTAAATTAGATAACGAAATTTCAAATAATTGTTTTGATCAGATATTTTCTTTGGTTAATGAATTGTTACCTGAAGGAAATGTGCTTCCTGCTAATTATTATGAGAGCAAAAGACTCGTTCGTAATCTAGGCCTTAGTTATCAAAAGATCCTTGAATTTTCAAACAATTTCATCTTATATTCTGGTGAAAATGAGTCGTTGGATAGTTGTCCCACATGTGGACAATCGAGGTATAAAGAAGCTCAATCAAGGAAGTCTAGATTGATTCCTGTAAAATAGTTGAGATATTTCCCGCTTACACCCAGGTTTCAGCATTTATTTATATCTCAGAACACAATGACAATGATGTCATGGCACAAAACCAATATTTCAAATGGTAAAAGCTTGGTTCATCTATCATATGGCGATTCATGGAAACATTTTTATCAAGTGCATCCATCTTTTGCTTTAGAATACTGGAACGTGCGATTGGGTCTTTCTACTGACGATTTTTTTTCCTTTTGGATATTTTGGTAGTCAGTATTCCTGTTGGCCTGTCTTTATAACTCCGTACAATTTGCCTCCATGGATGTTGATGAAAGAGCCTTATATCATTTTGACAATATTAATTCCAGGACATCCGAAAAAGAATATTGATGTTTATTTGAAACCACTGATTGATGAGTTAAATTTATTGAGGAGTCATGGTGTTGGTACATATGATGCTGCTGCGAAAAAAAAATTTGTAATGAAAGATGCTTTGATGTGGACAATTAGTGACTTCCTGGCATATGTAATGTTATCTCGCTGGAGTAAACATGGTCCAAAATCATGTCCTTACTGTATGGGAGACAACAAAGCATTTATGATTGTGAATGGAAACAAACCTTGCAATTTTGACGGCCATCACAGATTTCTTCCAATCGATCATCCTTTTCATAGGAATAAAACTCATTTCAGAAAAGACATAATTGAAAGAGATGGACCTCCAAAAATGATCTCAGGTAAAGAGTTGCAATCAGTTGTATTTTAATTACCTTCCATCACTTTTGGACCAACAATAAACCAACAGAAAATTCCTGGTTTTGGGAAAGAACGCAATTGGATAAAACGGAGCATTTTTTGTAATCTACCATATTGGTCTGATTTGTTGGTCGAACACATGTTTAATGTCATGCATATTGAGAAAACTGTTTTGATAATTTATTTCATACAGTTTTGGATACACCCGGTAAAACCAAAGATAATGTAAATGCATGATTAGATCTTACCCAAATTTGCAGGCGACCAGAACTTGAATTGTTTGAAAATGTCAGATCACAGAGATTAATGAAGCCAAAAGAAGCTTATACACTGACCAAAGAGAGTTTCTTACTATTTGGTTAGTGGATTGCTGATTTGAGACTTCCAGATGGCTATGCTTCCAACTTGGGTAGATGTGTTTAAAATGGTCAAATTACCAGATTAAAAACTGATGACTGTCATGTTATAATGGAAAGGATTATGCCTATTGGATTAAGAGGTTTGTTGAATTCTATGATTTGGGATTCGATAACAGATATATCATATTTTTTCCGATACGTGTGCGGAAACAACAGACTATGATACACTACGAAAACTGGAAGAAGCTTTTGTTATAATTATATGCAAACTAGAATAAATATTTCTTCCGGATTTCTTTGATTCGATGGAACATTTGATATTACATTTTCCACATGAAGCAAAATGTGGAGTTACGGTTCAGTTTCGATGGATGTACCCATTTCAGAGATGCATGCAGAAATTGAAGAAAAAAGTCCGTAACAAAGCATCAGTTGAAGGCTCAATTGCTAATGATTATTTTCAAGAAGAAATTGCTTTATTATGCTCTCATTATTTTGAATCTGAATATCCCTCAAAATTTAACCTTATGGGCTGGAACGAGGGGAATTTTTATGATGATATGAATAATCAATTATCAGTTTTCAATTAGCTTGAACTTGGCTTTGGAGGAGTTCATGATAGATGGATTTCAGATGATGAACATCATAGAGATCATACATTTGTTCTACTCAACTGTGAGGAAATGTCACCAATTGTACAGTGAGTTCTCTTATCACTTATTATATAGATTCTGTTATAGTAAATTAATCATATTGTATTTGTAGGTTATATGATGATCATATCAAGAAAAAATTTCCACAAATTACAGCAGCTGGCTTAGAAGAACGTCGGCAAAAAAAAATCCCTACTGGTTTCAAAAACTACTAACATACATTATTTTTTGGTTTTATATATAAAATAAATTTATTACTTGTAATAGTGATAAATTTTTTTAAAAATTTTAGGTATCTGTACATGCTGATAAGATTGATAGTCGATTGCGTATTTTGATTAGCCCACCATCAAAAATGGTTAAATCTTATAATGGATATGTTGTGAATGGTTATCGATTTCATACACGTGCATATGGGGAATCAAAGAAAATAATGAATAGTGGTGTTTGTTTGAAGGGATCACATCATAGAGATATTGAAGTTGACTTTTACATCATGCTTGAAGAAATTATTGAACTATGTTATTTGGGATAGAATTATGTAACAATGTTTAACTATTGATGGATGGATACTGAGAGGGGACCGCGTATTCATCCTACTCATGGAATTGTTGATATTAAACATAAAAGTATTCTTGCAGTAAATGAACCATTTTTATTAGCTCATCAGGCATATCAAATTTATTATGCAAAATACTGTACTTCTGCAAAAGAGTTGGATGATTGGTGGAGTATAATAAAAGTTAAATCTCGAGAAAATCAGTTTACTCAAACTGAATGTGGTTCCACTGATGTTCAAGGAAATGAAATTTTTCAGGACACTCCTCAAAAGACATCTTTTTCACAAAGAGACATGAATATTGAGGATGACACCCCATAGTTAAGGGTCGATGGTGTCGATGTTGTCAATGATGTTACAACTGAATTTGAAATGACAAGAGATGATGACAGTGAAACTAATATGGAAATTGATGATGTTGTTGAGGAAGATGAAGAAATTGACATTGACAACTAGGAAGATGATGATGAAGATGATCATTGACATACTAAAATGTTGGTTTGAATCATAATAAATATATATCTATACATAATAGTTATTTAAAACTGTTTTCTAATAACAATCATTTCATGTTTCAGATGGAATCGAAAACGTTTCATCAGTTGATGGAGGCTGATCTACCTATGGATGATGAGGTTCTTGAGTCATCTGACCCTCAGGCTGTTGGCACTACAGGGAGCACTCGGAGGGGGCATGTTCTTGCCAGACTGATGAATCCAGATCCTATCCCGGAGCGACGTCCACCTCTTGGATTCGATGCGCACACGCGGTGGTATGGTAACCTGTGTATTTTAGTTATCTTGCATTATAATTTATTAATATTCTAATTGTTTTATTATTTTTTCTTTTTCCACAGTTTTACGCATATAGCTATTGGACAGGGGAGTGCTATCTTGCACAATTATTTTTCTCAGCCCTGGTTCACATGGGATCAGATTCCCACTGATGTGCAGGCCGCCATGTTCGATCATTGGCTAGTACACAATTAAATATTATTTATTTTTAAATTTAATTCATTAATAAATTTATATTAGGTTTTATGGTATCCCATCAATGAGAGCATGTGTGCCACTATCCATGCGGCATGGCTGGTGTCTATGCGTGACCGTTTCCGTCAGTTTTTGCACAATTAGAGAAAGACGCCTGTGAAGAAAGCCGGAGTGACAGAATTTGACGAGTCCTGTAGAGTCCACCGACCAGAGTACATTTCATATCACATTTGGGATGGATTATGTACACACTGGTTGGGTGGTGGGTTTCAGAGGATATCGGCATTGGGTCGACAGAATCGGGGGAGACAAGAGGTGACGCATCGAGCCAGTAGTCGTACATTCAGTGTGCATAGAGACCGTCTGGTAAGTACCTTTTTTAAATAATTTATACAACTTTAAATATAAAAAAGTTTATTTTATATTCATATAGGAAGCCGAGTGGCCTGGTATTTCGGCGTACGACATTTATCGGAGGATGTACACAGACCCGACTACTGGAGAGATTAGAGGTGACCGCCAGCGTTAGATTGTGGTCAGTATTATTTTCTTTTCAGTTTTCAAATTAAATGCACATAATCTTTTCATTATTTTAATTTATAATTGAAACTTATGGAGTCATATGAGGCCACGACCTCTCTGACACAGGCTGAGAGTCAAGACGAGACGGGTGATCAGACTAGCGCCCACCATTTTGATGAGATGGCATGGATGCAGGTGACCCAATATGGCTTCGAAAAGGGCTGAGTAGTTGGTATCAGCTCTCATTTGACTCTTGTAGCATATTATGGTACTGTTGCAATGTCGGCGTCTAGCTCGAGAGGAGCTCGTGGAGAGACATCAGCTTCTGCCTCACAGTATCAGGAGCAACTGCGTGCTCAGAGTCAGCTTAAAGAGGATTTGCGTCAGGGGCAGGAGCAGATGCGTCAGCAGCGTGATGAGGAGATGCGTCGATGGCAAGAGCAGATGCGTCAGCAGCAGGATGAGGAGAGACGTCGATATGAGGAACAACATCAGGAGTATATGGAGTATATGCGTCGTCTGACTCATAGTTTAGGGATGGAGTTTCCTCCTCCACCTCCTCCAGGTCCTCCAGGTCCTCCAGATTATCCACCCCCAGTGACTTTTTAGATGTAATAAACATTTGTGTTCGTAGTTTATTGTCATATTAACTATTTACAATTCCTCTTTCATATTGGTACAAATATTACGTGATTTAATTTGTTTTTATTTTTTTAATATATTATTACATATTAGTATTATTTTTAATGTCTGCTTATTTTAGTAATATTCCTTTTAATATTTTATATTTATTGTTAATATTGATAAGTTTATAATTTTATAATTGTATTAATATTAATAATATTAATATATTTTTTTCATAAATATGTATATTTATTTTAAAAATAATATTATTATATTAATTTTTTATATTAATAATATTAGTACTATTATTATTATTTTTGGATATTAATATTTCATAATATATAATATAATATTATTTATATTCATATTATTATTATTATTTGATATTAATATTTCATAATTATATTATATATATTATTTATTATTAATATTATAATAATATAATTTATTTATATTATTAATATTAATATTATTATTATATAGATACTATAATAAAAATAATATTATATTAATTTTTTATATTATTAATATTAGTATTATCACATTATATTATATTATTTATATTCATATTATTATTACTTTATATTAATATTTCATAATTATATTTCATATATTTTTTTATTTATATTATAATAATATAATTTTTTTATATTATTATTATTATTATTATTTTTATATAATATTATACGATTTGTATTAATTAATTTTTTTTATATTATTTTTAATATTTGCGACGGGTACATTTGCGACCGGAATTCCCATCGTAAATGTTTTTTACAGAACCATTTGCGACGGGACGAATACCCGTCGGGAACACCTTTCTACGACGGTCTGTCGCAAATACTTTCATCGCAAGTATTTTTTTAAATTTCGCATTTGCGACGGGATTCCGACCCGTCACAACTAATATATCTGCGACAGCCTCTCGAAAATACCTTTTTTATATATAAATGAAAACTTATTTGGGACGGGGGACAAATACCATCACAAATAATTTTTTTGTGAAGGGAACGCCGCAAAAACACCTATTTGCGACGCCGTTTTCGGCAACGGGCGATTTGTGACGGAGCCCCGTCGCAAAAGACCTTTTGCGATGGGATCCCATCACAAATCGCCCGTCGCAAATATTCAGTTTTCTTGTAGTGTGGGGAGATAATACCCCATATATTATTAATAAATACAAATGAATTAATAATAAGGAATATTAATGGAATATATAAAAAAATTATCATTAATCAATAATGGAAGTGTACTAATTCATGAACATATATCAATATACTTATAATAACCCTACAATATGTTATACATACATTAAAGGGATAATTAAAGGAAAGAAGGGATCAATGGCTATCCCAATGAACATCATAGATCTAGATCTGTCTTGTTCTCCCATTCTCCGGAACATAATAATAGAATCATATAGAACAATACAAGATTCAAAAATTGAAATTAAATGATATCTATTCGGGTACAAAATAGATGCCTGAAAAGGGTCTGATATATAATCAGTAGTTCACCAAAAATGTTTTAAAATTAATCTATCTAGTTTATATATAATATATTAGTGTGATATTATATAAAAATGATTCAATATAGTTAAAAATATAAATTTAACATTGTCTACTCAGTTTAATCAAGGACACCTCGGTGATCGTAACTCATTGGGTCGATGCCATAATGTCTCCAAAATTAGGCCATGAAATATATTTATATTAACAATATATATATAAATTTATTTATATATATATATATATATTTAAATTATAATGGGGAATGTATATATCCATCTACATATTTACATGGTGGAATCATTGACCAATGGAGTAACTCTAGTGTCCATGAATTTTCATAAGAGTTTCATATGTAGTAAGGGAATCCATGCCCAAGTATCAATAATATAAGACTGAATCCATGCCTTAGTATCATAATCCTAATGGATTCCATTCCCAGGGACTCGATGACCATGTATGATAATCACATGAGATTCCATGCCCAAATATGTCATGCCTGAGTATCCAAATGTATGGGACACAATGACCTAGGAAACCATTCCCATTAATCATAACAAAAGGGAATCCATTCCTAGGGATTTTATTCCCATGAATCATATTAATATAGATACCATTCTCATGAGAAATAATCATCTCAAATTTAACTGTGAAAACAGGCCATATGAAATAGTACTTCCATAATAAAAATCACTTATTTAATACATTAACTTCTATAAGATAATGGGTTCTATAATATGGTATTCCGTTAATAAATGACTAATAATTATTTAAAATTATCCTAATAATCACATTGATCCCAATTAATAACTGTATGTTGTACATATTTATTACAACTCCCCTTTTCCATATTTTTGTAGTCATTCTTTCAAAATAATCAGGCCACCACTCCTTTGAATTATATTTTGTTATGAAAGCCACATTTTCAACTTATGAATTTGATTGTGTGAGATTTATATCTTATTAAAAATCAATCAATTATAAGGGAATAAATCATCATTTCATATGGTCCGAGAATTTTATAAAAGTGATATCATTTCAAAAAATTCACTTTAACCTCAATTGGTGATTTTCATTTAAATGAAAATAAAAACACACATAGATGTGTTTTTGATAATTAAAAACATTATTCATGAGTTTTATATGAGTTAAACCAAAATGGTGTGGCCTTAATTTATATCCAAACCTCTAACAATGTCCAACGTCCCTCTATAGGATCAATAAATGAGACTAGCCAATGAAATTTATGGGTCACTCAAATTAACAGTGACAATAAAAAACTCATGTTCATGGCATAATGGGAAAAATTTAAAATAGAAAAATGATAGTGTAAAATTATATATAACACCTAACTATTTCTCAATATGGTCCACTCATCCAATGTTAGTCTTTGATTTGTTAAGGAACATTTGAAATCAAAATATTAGTCAAATTAACCAAAACGTGGGTGAATTATATCAAAGAATATAACACCAAAGAAGGTTACATGAATGGGGAAATGAAGGATGAAGAGTCTTATGAAAACATGGGTGATTCCAATTCACCTTAATGTTCTTAATTCGAACCAATATAAGAGGATAAATCACTATAGGAATATGTGGAGGATATAGTAGAACTCACATGGATCTCTTGAATGAATGGGGATGGAAAATGGGTTAAATCCCATTTATGGTTAAATTGGAAACATAGTGATTTTTACCATTTTAATTAGGATTAAGGTTAGGCCTCATTTTTTGGCTAATCATTCACCATCTAGGTACCTTTAACTATGCATGATCCATATCCCATACAATTTAGAATAACCATGTACTAACCATGTTATTTTACTAGTAAAGTGACAGTAACAATATGGTTATATGCGTGGTTTGAAAAAGTACATCAAATCATACATATAGCATCCCGCCTTTTTATAAAATAAACTTTCATTACATTACACAAAACTGAGGATCTTTAATGTTTAGTGTCTTGGAAACAAGGAACATAATACATGAAAACAACATAAAAAAATTCTTCTTAAACACTTGAAAGGATTCTCCTTAAATTCATCCTAGGATCATTACTGCATCTCATAACCTGGGGACATACATCAAAAGAAAGGGTGAGCAGAAGGCCCAGTATGGGAACAAGAGAAACATTTAACATGTGAACTTGAGATACATCAACTATGTCATGAAAAAGAACTTTAGGGCATGAGAAAGAAATCATGTGGAATATCATAATGAAAATAACATTTTTCATAACTTTAAGATGTGGCTACATCATTTAACGTAGATAATAATGAACATATCACCAAGGTCCGTCACCAAGGTGTCATATGAAAATTACCAAGGTTATTTACCAAGATATCGTGAAAAATGTAATCTCTAGTGGTTACATAATTACCCAATGCATTGGAGCGCTATCTGGGCGCACCCTTAAATTTGCCTTTATTATCATGTGAGCCACATATATCATCATAAATCATTTCATAAAAAAAACCCAAATAGTATAAAGGAAATGGGTTTCATTTCATAATCAAAACGTTTTAAAAAATGCTTTAAAGACATGATCTTTCATCACTTTAAACGCACAGAAAGGGAAAGTGGGTATCATGTATGTAAATCCCAGAATTTAAAAATCTATTTTTTTGATATATATGTGAATACCCCTGTATAAATAAGAGCTTTGAGTATTCACTTAATAACATAAAATAATTTTGAGAAAGGAGAGATGCATTTTGAGTTGAAAATTCTGTAGCACAACGACTACGTTACAGGGTCTTAGAAAACGCTGAAAAGAGAGGGGACATGGGTCAAACATTTATAAATGACCCATAAAACAGTAGAGGTATAGAATATAAGGGAGTTAAGAACATGGTAATGATATGTGAAAATATACCATATGAAATGAATAACATGAAATGAAGAAAAAAATAAGATTTCTCTTAAGAAAATTCGGCAGCCCAACGACGTCCCTTAAACATCAACAAAAATGAATTGACAAGATCAAATAGGGTATCTCATGATATGAACATAAAAGATAAATATGATAGATATAGAGATCATACCCCAAAATAATACAAAAGGAACTTGAAATACTTGACATGAAAGTAGATCTTTGAAAAATGAGAAAGGAGAACGAATCCCTTAAAAATTCGCCAGCCTTACGGTGTCACTTAAACTTCAACCAAAAATGAATTGACATTATCAAAATAGGGTCTCTCATCATATGAACATAAGGGTTAAGTATGATAGATATAGATATCATACCCCAACATAATAAAATGTAACTTGAAAGACTTGACATGAAAATAGATCTTGAAAACGAGAAGGGTGAAAGAATCCCTTAAAAATTCGGCAGCCTAACGACGCCACTTAAAACATCAAAATACTGAATTGAAGAAATAAAATGGGGTCTCACTTCATATTATCATAAAAGATTAGAAAGATAGATATAGAGATCATAACCCAACATAATAAAAAGGACCATGAAAGACTTGACAAGAAAATAGAACTTGAAAATGAGAAGGTTGAAAGAATCTGTTAGAAATATTTCGGCAGCCTAACGATGCCACTTAAAATTTCATAAAATGAAATTATGAGAGTAAGAGGGGGTATCTAATCATATGAACATAAAAAGTACATTATAATGAATATAACAGACCATCCTCCAACATAAGAACATAGAGCATAAAAGAAATGAATAAAAGATATCACTTGAAAAGAAAAAGAGGGGGTCAGATCCCTTACCTTAAAACGTAACTCTTAAAACTCAAAGGTTGGAACCTTGAGGGCTTGGGGAAACCTCGGGAGGACTCATTGGGAGGTAATGAGACCAGAACTTTGTTGGGGGAGAGTGGGGAGTCGAAAGGATGAGAGGACTCCTTGGTATTTATAGAGAATGTGAGGGTACAAGGACTTAATGGCCAAGGGACATCTCAAAAGTGGTTTTCTCAAAAGCATGGGCCCTCCCATGGTACTTCTAATGGGGTTAGGCCACATGGGGCCCCCAATACAATAATTCATCACCTTTGGTCGGCCAACCCATAAAATATCTCATGAAATCATCATGACACAGTCAATATGTCATTAAACATACCGAAACCCTGTATTTTTACTATTAACTGAAAATTCAACTTTCTCAGAAAAATCCCCAAATTTCACCTAAACAAAATATCAATTATATGATTTCAAAAATGGACTGAATTTTATAAAAATAATTTTCTAAATATTTTTAATTTAATTTTTAAAAAAATACACTATTCACTGAAAATTCATTTTTTTAGAAAAAATCCCAAAAATTACCTTAACATAATATCGATGCTCTGAGTTCAAAAATGAAATCCATTTTATAAAAATAATTCACTAATTATTTATAATTTAATTTTTAATTAAAAAATTCTATTCACCCAAAAAAACTAATACTTGGATAATAATATATGAAATCGTTATTTAACCATTTTATGGAATCACATTACTTAATCAAGGTGCCTAGATTATATTAATAATTTCTTTAAGTGAGATTACTAATCTATTTGGTCACATTACTAATACTAGGAATAAAATCACTATTCATAATATACTATTCATTAAAAATTAAGTTGATCTTATTAGACTCTAAATTTCATACTGAACATAATTGTAGAAGAGCATTTTTCGAAAATCATTACACATTTTTAATTATTTAAGGTTTACATAAACATTTTTAAAATATCATTTTTCTAAAATACATCAAAAATATGCATACTATATTTATCCGGTCATTTGAAAATTCATAAACATTATCATAAGAAGAAATCACATTTTTTATTTAAAACAAAGGATTACACAAGGCAGTTACGGTCTCCTTACATAGACACTTATCACACCATCATATGACCTAAGTGTAAGGTGTTCTAAGGTGAGGGAATCCGAGGGAGGCTCGACCAACATCGCATGAGTAGTAATTTCTATCAGTTTGAACTTCTCGCAAAGGAGATTCTATTCTAACTTCACACGATGATGTTTGGCTTGGGTTTGGTCCAGAGAAAAGCCCAGTGGTGCTACCTCCTTCCCAAGTTCTGTTAGATGGGCGTCGATCGGTCCAAGACTACTGGGTGAGGCCATCGAATCTTCTTTCTATAATAATTAACCAAGATTACTTGTATTTAGAGACAATAATCAAAACGTTTAGTTTCCAGCGGTTATATTGACCAATGGTCATATAACAGTCAAAACCCAATGGTCTCATTTTAATTATACTCATGTTATCAAATGAAACATTTTTGTTGAGTATAAAAAAAATAAAAAATAAAATAACACACAAAATTAGGAAAGAAGATTTATTCAAAATTTCGGGTAGTTACAATCTTCCCACCTTAAGAAATTGCATCTTCGCAATTTTTAAAATTGGGTTTTTAAATTTCATTGAAACTCCCACATCGTAAAAGGAGTCAGTAAAACTATTACTTTAAAAGAAAGAAAGGGAAGTACAAAGGTCACCCGAGTTAACCCACACTAGGATTCCATGTAGGAAAACATGGACATGGGGGAGAAAACAAAGGGTCCAGTTCTGAGGGAGAGTGATAGAGAACATTATTAGGAGAATGTTAACCATAAGAAAATCCCAAACTTATGATGTGTGTAAATGGTCTTTGATTACCTAGTAAGAAACATAAACCAACAATGTTTTTGTTTTACATTTCTTTTCATAATTTTGAGGGATTCAATTACTACATAGAACAAAAATATAAGTAAATATACCTACCTTCATGTAGAGTTTCATCCTTTAATATGTTTCTACCAAAACTAATCTTTTCTACAAACGATGAGCATTCAAAACTACTTGGTCTCATCAAAAAACAAGAATAATCTTCTAGAGAATCACGTATTCCACCAAATAAAAACTATCTATCTTTAAACATTTATCCCAAAAACATATAGGCTAATATAAAAAAATCTTCAAAAACAAATATTCCCATAGGAAGGGAAACTACTTTTAAATCTTCAAAGTTCCACGGTACTACCCAGAGTTCATCATACACCATTCCGTAAGTAACTGTCCTTAAAATTCATTAAAATAACCCAAACTAAGATTGAAACCCAATACAAGAATGACTTGATAACATAGTCTTCCAAGATAAACTTTATCTTTCATCTCCAAACAACATCAACCACTCCTAACATCTTATAACCAAAGTAACTAACCTAAACATATTTTCCCATGATAGGTCAATAATTTCCATGAGTAACCTATAATACCATAAGTTCACCTTAAATTCGTTGTTTCTTCAAAATATAATTCAACCTTTACTCCTCAAAGAAAATACCGTAGAAATCTCTTTACCTCGATCAAATAAGGTTTCCAAAATAGTGAACGTCTTCCAAATTAATAATAATCTTTTAATCCCTAATCATCTCTCTCATATTAATACGGCAATCATCGCATTTTCTATCACATTGGTTGTTGGGACATGTTCTTCCATTTCCCACCATTAACTAATAAGAGAAAGTATAATTAGGGGCTTAAATACTTATCCAATAATCATGAAAAGGATCTTAAATCATATAAGGGTAACATGTAGATGAAAAGTATACCCTAACTTGGGATCCCCTAGGTTTGAAACTAGGTTATCCATGATCATATATCCTTATGTGAATCTTTATTTTATTTTATCTTTGTTCCTTTAATAATGGTTTATACTATGCTTATGAATTTACCAAAGCATATCCCCCGGGAGTGTCGTAACAAAGAGTGCAGAAAGGCCCGTTGTTGTTTACCAGTTCTTGTTTGAGTCTAGATCAAAGTGGTGTTTTCAGGTTTTACCCCTATGTACATATGTTCCAGAGCCACCTCTACCTTCTCGTATCCAGATAGGGATGTATTTGCTTGGAAACCCCTTACTCAATACTCACCAATATACCAGGAAGATTTCCTATATATAAACATTTCTATAGGATTCTTCCTAATGTTTTCATATCAAAATTTCCACAAATAAATAAACCATCCTTTGATACCAACTATAGCATCCCGCCTTTTTATAACATAAACTTTCATTACATTACACAAAATTGAGGATCTTTAAGGTTTAGTGTCTTGGAAACCAGGAATATAATACATGAAAACAACATAAAAAAAATTCTTCTTAACCACTTGAAAGGATTCTCCTTAAATTCATCCTAGTATCATTACTGCATCTCATAACCTGGGGACATACAACAAAAGAAAGGGTGACCAGAAGGCCCAGTAAGGTAACAAGAGAAACATTTAACATGTGAACTTGAGATACATCAACTATATCATGAAAAAGAACTTTAGGGCATGAGAAAGAAATCATGTGGCATATCATAATAAAAATAACATTTTTCATAACATTAATATTTGGATACATCATTTAACATAGACAATCATGAACATATCACCAAGGTCCATCCCCAAGGTGTTATTTGAAAATTACCAAGGTTATTCACCAAGATATCGTGAAAATTGCAATCTCTCGTGGTTACATCATTACCCAAGTCATTGGAGAACTATCAGGGCACACCCTTAAATTTGCCTTTATTATCATGTGAGCCACATATATCATCATAAATCATTTCATAAACAACCCATATAGTATAAAAGAAATGGGTTTCATTTCATAATCATAACGTTTTAAAAACTGCTTTGAAGACATGATCTTTACATCACTTTAAACCCACGGAAAGGGAAAGCGGGTATCATGTATGTAAATCCCAGAATTTAAAAATATATATTTTTTATATATATGTGAATACCCCTATATAAATAATATCTTTGAGTATTCACTTACTAACATAAAATAATTTTGAGATAGGAGAGAGGCATTTTGAGGCGAAAATTCTGTAGCACAACGGCTACGTTACAGGGTCTTAAAAAACGCTGAACAGAGAGGGGACATGGGTCAAACATTCATAAATGACCCATAAAATAGTAAAGGGACAGAATATAAGGGATTTAAGAACAAGGTAATGATATGTGAAAATATACCATATGAGATGAAGAACATGAAATGAAGACAAAGTTACGATTTCTCTTATGAAAATTCGGCAGCCCAACGACATCACTTAAACTTCAACAAAAATGAATTGACGAGATAAAATAGGGTATATCATCATATGAACATAATAGATCAGTATGATAGATATATAGATAATACCTATACATAATACAAAAGGAACTTTAAATACTTGACATGAAAGTAGATCTTTTAAAAATGAGAAAGGCGAACGAATCCCTTAAAAATTCGGCAGCCTAACGGCGTCACTTAATCTTCAACCTAAAATGAATTGAAAAGATCAAAATAGGGTCTCTAATCATATGAACATAAGGGTTCAGTATGATAGATATAGATATCATACCCCAACATAATAAAAAGGAACTTCAAAGACTTGAAATGAAAATAGATCTTGAAAACGATAAAGGTGAAAGAATCCCTTAAAACTTCGACAGCCTAACGACGCCACTTAAAACATCAAAATACTGAATTGAAGACATAAAATGGGGCCTCTAATCATATGATCATAAAAGATCAGAATGATAGATATATAGATCATACCCTAATATAATAAAAAGGAACATGAAAGACTTGACAAGAAAATAGAACTTGAAAATGAGAAGGGTGAAAGAATCTGTTACAAAAATTTCAGCAGCCTAACGGTGCCACATAAACTTTCATAAAATGAAATGATGAAAGTAAGAGGGGGTATCTCATCATATGAACATAAAAAGGACAGTATAATGAATATAAAAGACCATCCTACAACATGAGAACATGGAGCATAATAGAAATGACATAAAAGATATCACTTGAAAAGAAAAAGAGGGGGTCAGATCCCTTACCTTAAAACGTAACTCTTAAAACTCAAAGGTTGGGACCTTGAGGGCATGGGGAAACCTTGGGAGGACTCCTTGGGAGATAATGAGACCAGAAATTCGTTGGGGGAGAGTGGTGAGTCTAAATGATGAAAGGATTGCTTGGTATTTATAGGGAAAGTGAGGGGACAAGGCCTTAATGGCCAAGGGACACCTCAAAAGTGGTTTTCTCAAAAGCATGGGCCCTCCCATGGTACTTCCAATGGAGTTAGGCCACATGGGGCCCCCAATACAGTAATCCATCACCTTTGGTCGGCCAACCCATAAAATATCTCATGAAATCATCAAGACACAGTCATGATGTCATTAAACATACTGAAACCCTAAAACTGTATTTTTACTATTCACTGAAAATTCAACTTTCTCAGAAAAATCCCCAAATTTCACCTTAACCAAATATCAATGCTCTGATTTCAAAAACAAACTAAATTTTATAAAAATAATTTTCTAAATATATTTAATTTAATTTTTAAATACATACACTATTCACCAAAAAATCATTTTTTTAGAAAAAACCCCAAAAATTACCTTAACATAATATCGATGCTCTGAGTTCAAAAATGAAAACCATTTTATAAAAATATTTCCCTAAATATTTATAATTTAATTTTTAATTAAAAAAACCGATTCACCCGAAAAAACTAAAACTTGAATAATAATATATGAAATCGTTATTTAACCATTTTATTGAATCACATTACTTAATCAAGGTGCCTAGATTATATTAATACTTTCTTTAAGTGAGATTACTAATCTATTTGGTCACATTACTAATCCTAGGCATAAAATCACTATTCATAATTTACTATTCATCAAAAATTATGTTGATCTTATTAGACTCTAAATTTTATACTGAACATAATTGTAGAAGACCATTTTTTGAAAATCATTACAAATTTTTAATTATTTAAGGTTTACATAAACATTATTAAAATATCCTTTTTCTAAAATACATCAAAAATATGCATACTATATTTATCCGGTCATTTGAAAATTCATAAACATTATCATAATAAGAAATCCCATTTTTTATTTAAAACAATGGATTACACAAGGTAGTTACGGTCTCCTTACATTGCCCCTTATCACACCAGTATAGGACCTAAGTGTAAGGTGTGCTAAGGTGAGAGAATCCGAGGGAGGCTCGGCCATCATCGCACGAGTCGTAATTTCTATTAGTTTGAACTTCTCGCAAAGGAGATTCTGTTCTAATTTCACACGATGAAGTTGGGCTTGGGTTTGGTCCAGAACAAAGCCCAGTGGTGCTACCTCCTTCCCATGTTCTGTTAGATGGGCGTCGATCGGTCCAAGACTACTGGGTGAGGCCATCAAATCTTCTTTCTATAATAATTAACCAAGATTAATTGTATTTAGAGACAATAATCAAAACGTTTAGTTTCCAGCGGTTATATTTACCAATGGTCATATAACAGTCAAAACCCAATGTTCTCATTTTAATTATACTCATGTTATCAAATGAAACATTTTTGTTGAGTATAAAAAAATAAAAAATAAAATAACACACAAAATTAGGAAACATGATTTATTCAAAATTTCAGGTCGTTACAATACGCCACCATCTATAAATTACAAATTTCATTCCCCAAGTCCATGAACCCAACCATGTAAATTTCAAAAAATAGTACAACCCTCTATACATGGATGCAAAAGTTTATCTTGAGGGGATACATGTTTTAGATAAATTGTACACCATGTATCATTTTCTTAGAATGTGTGATATCGAAGCCTAGAACTCCTTAAACATGTCCATAGATTCATTACTCATATCAATAATTAAATCCTATTGGAAAACATAATATGTGTTCCAACACTTTTATTTATATACACTATATTGGTTTAAAACCTTGCTCATCCAACAGAAGAAAATATTAAATTCCTTTAAAAACTTCAACATGTCTATAATGTTGTATGATACAACATTGATGGTGTATAAGGATTCATGGTTGATGATTTAGAGGATTCATAAATGTAAATGATTCATATATTTAGATATTTTATTTGTATGATTGTAAATCTATTATTTATGGTGTTGGTCCAGTTTTTCAGTAAGTGTGGAATGACCATCATATGTCATTATTGATCATGGAAATTCCCATTATACATCACCCATTCTAAAATTACATATCTCTGTATCCATTCAAAAGATAGATAATTTAATCCCCTTATACATTTAAATTTCTTTTATATAAAACTATTTAAAAGTAAATGACTATTATGTTTCATATTTGAATTGCATACATCAAAAGAACAACGTGTAAGAGTCTTCACAAAAAAAGTAAGTGTAAACTTTCAATGTGTATGAGACATTAACCAATACATAAGTTCCATTTCATTAACATGATAATGTAATTTTCTAATAAATAATTGCAATTTATTAACATTTAAGAGGCATTTATTAATTTATATATGTGATCCTTGGTTATATAAGAGCCATTCCCTATGTATGATTGATTTGTTTCATCAATGTGTAACAATAATACCTGTATTGTATTCAATTTACAAATAATATTATTTTTTGATTTATAATGGGATTACAAATCATAACACCAATAGTTTTTGGAATTATATAACATAATTAAATTCCCATTCACCATTGAATGATCTATATATTAATTTTTGGGAATTTATATATTGTGACATGGTGATAGTCAGTGAATTAAGATATTTTATAATATAATTAAATTTGAAAGAGTTTCCATAACTTTATAAATAAAACAAATTCCTCAGATAATCATAATTTGATTTATGTATATTAATTTTAATCTATAGTCTTCTTGTTAGTCGAAATAGGTAAATACCTAAGAGGGTGTTGCGTCATTGTGAGATAGATTAAAACAATTTATCCATCAGATCTTGTTTTTATATTAAATAAAATCAATCTCCCCCTTTCTGGTAGAATTTTACAACTAGAAATGAAATCATGTATGAGTCAAAACAATTTTTCATAGTTCACCCTCACATGGCTATGTTGAAGAAGCATTCATTAACAATGTGTCAATGTACAAAATACATTATGCCTCACAGTGAAATTAAGGTTTGGGATTGATCTCTTCTATGCCTAGGATCACCATTGTTAAAATGAATATGGGTATTATACTACATCCCTAGGGTCACTTCATATATCTCTTTCAAATGATCATTACTAACGGAAGGGATCACCTACTTCCTCTTCCTTTTCTCACTACTCTAAAAAGGATGACGTATATTTTATGGATATATAGGTCCCTCCATTAAAAATAATAAATAAATTTTCAGTTCTAAAAAAATTTTCTATTGGAGTCCCACTTGAACCAACTTTATGAATATCAATTTACCACATATTCACTACGGAATCAATTCTGAACACTTTCACGATACTTACTACCTTTTAAAAGAAAAACTCGTTTAGGATGCTCAAGTAGCCTATGTAAAGATACCTTAAGGGAAGACCATATAGTCATTATGAAGCACACAACTATAAAAACTAATGAATCCTTAAAAAATCATTCATATTTTGGAATGTTTTTTATTTCCTTCACAAACTCTATTAAATTTTCGATTCATTAAATTTCTTGTTGGCTTTCATAGACATCCTGAAATCCCTATCTTCGTAAAAATTTATTTTCAAAGTACCACATTTACACATATACTTCCAGAATTAGACCACTATAATATTCTTTAAGTCTTGATATTCTTTTATGAAAGTGGTCGAAGGATATTTATAGGTGTTTCCTCTGATTCTAGAAGCTTCTGTCCATGTCATCTCCATTTTGTGAAGCTCTCCTCTCTCATTCTTGATGCTCCCTATTTTCAAAAATGAACATGTAATTTTAAAATTAATGAATTTTATTGTAGTCATAGAGAGTATCATGTTCCCAATGCACATCCACAATGATTATTCACAATGATCCACACCTTTATAAAATTCCTTTTATGAATCCAAATTCTCATTAAAATTCTATCATTTCATATTTTTATAATTATTTAAGGGAAATATAATTTTTGTGATGATATTCATCTTCAAAATTTTGGAAACATAAAAATTGGAAAACACTATGAAATTACACCACCTATGGTATGAGATTTTTAGAACATCTTTCAGAGAACCCAACCCTTTTCTTGGATCATTATCTGCATTTCTTATTACAAACCTATTGAGAACTAAAAACTAACCATGGATACCTAATTTTTCAAAAAATTCAATCATCCCAAAAACACTACAATAGTACCTATATGGACGTTTTCCCAACAGTTCCCAAACTATAGTTCACTATTTTTTGTTATCTAATTCATCGATGGTGGGAAAATGAGGAGACATTGAACACTCAATGATTTTTTAAAAATTTTATTGAGGTAAACTAATTTCAATTGATTTTTTATAATATATCATTCTCCCCTCTATCTATTTTCACATGTAATAATATTATATATTGGGAAATCATGGAATCCCCTACATAATTTTGGGTAAATTCATATTTATCATGAATTGTCATAAAATAGATGAATTAATGATATTTCAAAAATCCAGATAACATTTTAAAATCAAATAAATTAATGAGATGTTACAATGCTCATTCAATTTGATTATTATTTATGATATTAAGTAATGATATTTCATAGATAGTGTGATTTTTTATACAAATTAAATTTTCCTATTATCATTTGTATAACATAATTTACATATTAAATATAGATAAATATGAAATTTATAAAAAAAATCATTCCTTCTTTTTTATTATGCTTCCATATAATTTTTTAAAATTATAAACTGTTACATTATCCAAAACAAATATGAATTTTAAAATTAAATTAATTAATTATATTATTAGGTTCAATTTATTTTTTAAACATTCTCATAATGAAATTATATAATTATGGTTCTAGGAAATATAATGATTTTAATAATTAAAAACTTGTAGTTAAATATTTTTGGACCTTTTTGAATATATTCTCTTATGTATTTTTTGAATATTTATAAACTGTTAACTGATATTTTATATAGAATTAATTTTGAATATATTCAATTTATATATATAACCATATTAATTACATAACTGTGAAATGGTATATTTGTTAGATTTTTTGATGATTGAGTTGTGTTGATATTTTTTCATGGTACAATATTATGGTAAATGAAGAGATTTATTCCGCAATAAGTAAAAGAGTTGTGGTTTATATAATGAATGGTAGATCAGGTTTGTATCCCCAAATAGTTTATGGTTTCTCACTTCTACAATGTGATTACTGTATGCATTATTTAGGATTTTAACATCTCATCTAATTTAATTATATTATACCTTAATTATGTGTTATTTTTTATTAGTCTAATAAATTATGAATTTTTATTTGTTGATGGAAAAAATTAATGGGATTTTATCTTGTTAGTGTAATTATGATAATGTTATATTAAATTAGATGTTATAGAAAGGGGAAATTACTGTATTATAATTCATAGAAATGTTGGGATTATAATGTTTATGAAATGAACAGTGGAATTTTTTTATTAATTTAATATAGAAAATAAGATTGAATATTATATACTATAAATAGGTTGTAAATGGTTAATATAAAATTTTTATTGATACTAATAAACCATGATGGCTGGGAGTATAGATCTTTATTCACATTATAGTGCTTAGTGACAATATTTTTGTTATCATAGAGGAAATTAGTTATAGTTAATACATAGGATCTACTAGTAAACCATTGAATGAATGTGTGATATAGTATTTAATATATTTTTTAATTTTCTTATGTTCCACCACCTAAATATATAAGGGAAACAAAATAATATATTGGGACACAGTTCTGGTTTTTTTCTTGGAATCTTGGTTGAAGGGGATATTAATTGATGAGTATTCCCCTTACTCAACAGGCTTTTCAAAATATAGTGTGTTTTTAGGTATATTCTAGTTTCAGAGACATATGACTATTTGATATGTGTTCTTATATCATGTACTGTATGGTAATTATGAGATAAATATAAAAATGGGATATTTTTTATGAATGTTCTTGTGTATAGTTATGTCCAGTCTATAGTGGATTATAAATATTAGTTTCATACATAGTCACTAAATAAAATTACTTAATGTTTTGTTTATATTTATAGAGGGTGTAATATATTCTAGAATTACTATGTGAATATGGGAATTTGATAGTGATTCCGATATAATTATGTTTATATGATTATGGTGGGTATTCATAGATGAGTGGTATGACATATGGATTGGATGAGAGCACAACAATGTATACGTTTGGATTTAGAGTGACAGGTTATGAGGGAATATTAAATCATGTTAGCCACAAGAATTATTTTTTTTATATATTATGTGACTTAATTTAGTGCATTAAATTTTTCAATTTTCAATGGTGAAGTTGGGAATATAGTTGACTTAATTTTGGAGATCGGTAGATTACACTAATTATTTGATTTGGATTTGATTGTTTCTTTAATGTTTACATGAGAGATTTTTATGATGATCCTAATCTATATACCTATATAATCATCCCTATATATGTATAAAATTTAGGAGAATAAATGGGATTTAGGGATTGATGTAGGTGTCATAATCTAATAAAGATTCATTATGGTATTTTAGTTGTTTATTGTCACTTCTATAGGATTTTCCTTTGTATATTTTTGATTTGGTATTTAATTTTATGAAATTTAATGTATTTTGATGGTTTCTTTATTCATATGGATTTAACTAAGGTATTATTTTTTCATTTATTATTTATAATGATGTTAATTTCTCACAAATGTATTTATTATGAATAGTATGGTCTATTTATCAACCCTTGTCATATTCGAGGAAGGCTTCGTTGGTAACTCATATCATTACTATCAGATATGGAGGGGTACTAGTGGGGAATTATATGTTAAATTAGTATCAAGTAATTTTTTTAGATAGTACATTAGTAATGGATAGGAAGAATTAAAAATTTTAATAGTAGACAGGGAAACTAAATTAATTGAACAATGTATTTGACATTTGTTCGGGAGACTATGTAAGGAAAAAGTTATGAGATAACCAAAATATTCAACATCAAAACCATAATATTATTAATCCTATTATAAATTTTGTTTCTAAATATGGGGTAGATTCTATGATAATGAACATGTAGAAGTGTTTTATATGCATCTGGTAAAATTTGATATATGATGAGAACTATGATAAATGTTAATTAATTAATATTATGGGTGAGATATTATGTGTTTAAGTAGTCCCTAATATTTTATTTTATTTTATTATGGATCCATGTGGATGCCTCTTCTTGGCTCAAGATGGTGAAGTGATGTATGATATACTAATAGATCAATATCCTATTGACGTAGTGGAAACATGACCGTGGATGAAAATGATTCAACAATTCAAGTATCATGATTTATAGTTTTTTTATGGTTTTGTTTATAAATAGGATACCGACTCATGTTTGGAGGTGGTGGAGACCACTTCTAGGTTTATTTTTACTAACAAGTAACAATTTATTCCCTTAGATATCATTATGTTGTTGGGACATAATCATCTATATAGGGTTTTATCTTATGGTGGTCATGATTCCTTATAAGTTTCCTAGGATTAGTTATTCGTTCAATTCAAGGTTCAAATCCGATATATGATATTGAATGAACAAAATTATAAGGATTATATTTCTATCTTATACATATGTTCCAACATGTGAGGCATCAATATTTAGTTGATGAACATCCTATGTTATCTTTTTTATGTCCTTTTTTATGAAACACCTAGGGAGATGAATTTTTATAGGGCTTTTAATTTAGATATCTAGTTCCAAGACACTCTATTCATGTTGATAAATATTCAAGATGTTCTGGTGAAGTATGAAATAATCAATAGGATTTCATCTTAGACTATTTCAGTATAATAGGGAATTCATCAAGAAAATCTATTTAGTATATCTGTGATAAATGATTCTTACTGTCCTGGTTATTTTGGGATTCTGATAGGATTGAGTACACTTCATATTCCATCATCTTGTCTCATTATAATTATTAGTTCTGATAATTATATCAAGAGGTAAGTCGTTTATTTATTATATTTTTGGGATCATAGCAATCCAAATTTTCATCATGTAAACATATTGATAAGCTGTGATGGAACTAAAATACCACTTTAGGTTTAAACTTTCTATAAATCTCCATAAAGGTAGCCTCAATAACCTTTTTCTCTAGAATAAGGTCTGTAGAGTGAAAAGTTGGGGAGGTTGGGGTAGAGGAAACGCAAATGTTACCCCATTTCCCCACATAAAAAACAAGACCACACTAATGAATATGGGATACATCAGGGCCGTAGAGTCTTATGTACATTAAATAGTAAACTACATTATATAGATTTTCTATCTTCATGAATGACATAGATTAAATTATGTACAATTTTTCTGTTTCCTACATTATTATATTATTAGTTTGATTTAAAATATATACTCCCATTCATTACAACCATATCGTCTTCACTCATGTAATTGAGGTGTAAATGATTTCCATAACCCTTATAGTATCTATGATAATAGTATACTAAGATATTTTTTTTTATTTCTATAGAGAATATGATTTTATGTTTGGGTTATGTTGTTATTTACATGATTTTCTGGGATTGGAAATATAAACATATTATTGTACTTTTACCAATAAATTTATATATTTATTTTCGGATTTAATGGATTTATTCCAGAGGGGATTTATGTTTTTTTGTTGATGAGGAGAATGTAAGTTTAATTTTCTATTTCGACCATTTAATGGGATATATACAGTCTGATAAATTTTCATTCTATCATATTGGTGATAGAATTTTTTTAATAAATATTTATAACGAATTTTATCTTCAGTGATCATTAATATGGATTTATGAAACATATATTTTATTTACATTCAAGTTATCGATATAGGAATGTAAATTTTAAGAAAATGTTTCATGGTATGGATGATGGATTTACTATCCAAAAATTACATTAATAAAGATGTGCCTATGAAATATTAAAATAGGCGATCGATATGGATTCCATTGGAGAATCATTGGAACCATAATATGACTAAAATGTACTGTAAAGGTGTTTATTTATACTTCCAAGGAACACTTTTTTGGAGAGATTCTAGGTAATGGAAATAATATTTGATGATTGTTTGAGTTGGTCCTTAAAGAATATAAAAGTGCAGTTATGTTTGAATAAAGATACTACCTATAGCTTTTGGTTAATTTATAAAAAATTGGGAATGATTATGGTTATAGAAAATATATTTATGAATATTTTATTGTAAGTGTTATAGGATTGTTTCATAGGTAATATATAAGAACAATTATGGTGAAGGAGCCACGAATAGATATATATATTATGACTTGAAAAGTTGGAGGTATAGATGAAGATAGATTTTGACCTTATTCTGTGTATATTATAAATTTATAGTTATGAAGGATATAATAGACTCATTTTGTTTATTATATCTATTTAATGATGGAATGACCATCCATTTAGATCATATATTTTTATTGTTCTAAAATTATTGTGAAATTAAATTGGATGTTTTTTTGATTTTATTAGAATAGTATGTGAATTCATGGAGTCATTTTACAAATACCATAATTTAATTCAAAAAATTACTCAATTTTTTATTCCACTTAAAACATGTAATGTTCCAATCATATGACTTGTATAACTTATAAATTGACATCAGATTGATATGAGACATCATGGACATCACTGAAATTATTCAGTGTATGAATTCACTATCAATCTTTATTAAGTCGGTCATAAAACTTGAGGATAGAACATATGACTTTAATACTATTATATGAATATATAAGCTATCATAATATGGATTCGTAAATGTGTACGTCATAATACTTCTGAAGGATTATATTATTATTAGTTTTCTCTATATTATAATAGTCATGAAAACAAAAGACATAAACGACAAATGAAATTGATTTCAAATGGACTGTTGATTCATTGTATGAATTAAAAAAAATTAATTCAGAGTGCTAGAAAATGGAAATTGATTTATCTAGGTTTTAAATATGAAGAATAAAATTAATTATGATGGTTATGTGGTTACACATTTAATGATTTAAGTAAATGAGTTGATGGATGAAATAACACTATCTAAAACAATTTATAACTATGTTTATGTTGGTATAGAATTATTTGATACGAGTTAATGAGGATATATATATTTTATGTTGATGGAGATAATTTTAAGATGCTGAGAATATAAATTAAATCCATTTGATACCTTCATAAATATCACACTATATTTATACATTATACCTTATGGTTAGTTAGGGACTAAAAGAAGGTAATTAATAATTTTATGTATGGGTAACTCTGAAATTATAAAGGACAATGATGGGTTATTTGAAAAAACATAAGTCTAATAAGAATATACATTATTATTATCTTAACATGGGTAATGTAAATTAACCAATTTCAATGAGTTACATAATGATTATCTAATCTTAGATAATTGTAACATTAAAAAACTAGAGGATGTGTAGAGGTATGTTCAATTTATTGAATACATTTTTAATGAAAAAGTGAAAAAATATTAAGATGTTGGATAAAATATTTTTATAAAATATCATATATATGTGTGATTCATGATAACTCATTCACACATGATTATTCAAGCAATGATTTTTAATGATTTCTCAATGATATTGTTACGTACAAACATACCTCATTTATTATACAACTTCATACACATTACGTTTAACTTTTTAAAAATTATATATTTATTATAAAAATATTATAAGACCATATTAATTAATAATATAAAATTTATCATTCAATTATGTTTTTTAGTTATTATATTATTAATAATTTATTCATTAAAATAAATATTCATTTGAAAAGTCATATATTTTGCATGCAAGTTTCATTTCGATGGTTTTGATACATGATCCTTGGTCATGGTTCCATTATATATAGAACATTAATCTTGACATGAATTCCATTATTATTTATTATGTACAGTTTTATAAACATTAATATATATATGAGATGAAAAATAAATTACAACACTTTAGAGAGATGATAGTCTGTATGTACAGAAGAGTGATGTTTCCATCATTTAATGTATAAAAAATGTAAATTATAATTAAGATTTTATAAATATTTATTATAATATATATATATATATAATATATTACATAAATATATACTTATTACTGTCCATTATAAAAGGATATATAACACTGGATCTCATCATTCCATGGAAGTTGTAGTCCACATGTAACGACGAGAACCGTTATAATTTTCAAAAAATTCGAAGGTAATAATTTAGATAATATATTATATTATAGGGTTATAATAATTTATCAAATATATTATAAAAACATTAAATAATTGTAATAACCAACATTGAATGGTGGGATAAAGAGAAAAAAACATCCCTTTGCAAGGTAGTATTATGCTTTAACACACGATTGATGTTTTTTGTCCCATTTGATAGATTTAGATATGAATAAAATGTAACCTAATTTAAATATTAACATATTTTTATATTTATTGTACTTTATTCATTATTATATTATATATTGAACTATTTTATAGAAAGTAGAAGATGAAATTAAATTGAAAGTACTTGATTCATTACTATTCCTCATTGTTGTGAAACCTCCTTTGGCTTACACCTTAAGACATTATGTCATGATTTTATAATAAATAAGTGAATTATATGATGTGGGGTGGGATGATATGAATGTATTTTTTTTATGATTTTATATTCTATGAGGGTAATAAAATGTGCTGAATAATGGAGTTATTATATCCTTTTTTGAGGGAGGGAGAGAACATAATTGGAGTTTTTCCAAAGGTCAAAATATATGAATTTCATAATAATTTAAAATGATTAATAATGGAAAATTATTTTCAAGAATTATATTATATGGTATAAATATCATCAAAAAATAATAATTAACCATGTTTATGTTGGAATATTACACTTATATATTAGTTTAACGACCCCTAGTTAGATATTTTTAACCATAACTATGGTAACAATGTTTTGATGTTTTTACTATTCTGTATGATTCAAAACTGAATGATCGTTCATCAAAAAAATTATAAATTCTTATTAAAAATATTGAAACCATTTTTTCAAAATAAATCAATATAATTTATTAAAAATAATTTTAAAATAAAACCACAGAATGAGAAAAAAACTGCTTTCATGAAAAATGTGTTTTTTGTATAGAAATGTTTTCATACAAACGTAGGAATTTTTTTTCTAAAATTAAATATTTTGAATTTTGTTTAATAAATAGTTACTAATTATATTTTATATATAATTATAAACAAAAATTTTCTTTACAAATAATTGAATGTAAGTGAATTCATTATACAAAAACTACATTTTTACTACTTTCTAAAAAATTAATCTTCTCATAAAAATAATAAAATTTCACTTAAAGATAATTTTTAAATGATATTTTCAAAACTAATATCATTGTAAGAAATGTTAAATTTTAATTTTTATTGAAATTAAATATAATATACGTAAAAAATCAACAAATAACATTTTATGGACAAAAATGTGTTTCTGAAGCATAAAATGTTCTTATATTCCTTATATTATGAATAACCATAATTAAATTATTTTTATAATGTTTTATTGATTATATGACCTATTTATTTATGTAATAATATTAATTAAGATTTTTTATTTAATTTATAATGATAAAAAAATTCATACAGAAAAAAATATGTTTGAGAACTATGTCATTTAACCATTAAATTATTTTATATTGGATTCAATGAAATTGTCAACATTTCGATTCAGTTTGTAAATGTGTAAATAAATATATTTTAATAATTTATATAATTGTATTTTTACCCTGTAATCCAATTTCTAGATCGAAACCACCAAATTATATAAGAAATTAATAGTATATCACGGTTCATTTTAACAAAATGCTTAATGTATACAATATATTCATGAAAATTAATTTATATTAATTTAAATATATTATAAAATATTGTGGTATTTAAATAATTCTCATAATGCTGAAAAATTTCAGTATATATCTATTTATTAGATACAATTTATGTATTATATTGGAGAAGTATTACATGTATTCGAGAAGCTTCAAAATTCCAAATATTGATTTAAGATAAACTATTGGATTTGAAATACATGAGGGTAAAAATCATGATAGTTAAATATAAGATAAAAACAAGGTATATGATGATTTTTTTTATGATTTATCATATATGTGAATAGAAGTTTTTGTCATTTTAGGTTGATAAATATTCTCACAACATGAAGTGCTTAATTCCATGAATAAAACTAAAACATCTATAATTACCCTGTATGAATATTGAAAATTGGAGTAATATACATGTTTGTCACTCATGTATGAGAGAAATATTTAACCCAATGTGGCACTATAATAAGTTGTACATATATCCTATGAAAATGTGGAGAAATGTCAATCTCATACCCCATAGAAACGGTAAACCAATGACCTGATAAATCTATATAAAATAAATATATTTTTGATAAATATCGATTTCGAAAATATGAAATATATATATATTTTTTGGGTTTAAATTTATTAAACCGTAAATGTTTTCATTGGTTTATGTAATAATATGTACACGATTCAGTTCCTAATGTGGATCCAAAAAAAATAGGGTTTACATTAAAAAATAGAGAGTATTGAGTTATGAGAAGAACGAGTTAATGGAGAAGCAGAAGAGGTTCTTTGGACACTATTGGTGATTCTATATCTTTTGGGATAAATATAAAAAAAATTAAAATTGTGTGTCTGTATATAAACATCAAATGGCATATATTTAGGTGGATATAATTTGTTTTTGGAATAAAAACTACTCTAAAAAATAAGAATACATAGAAGAATAAGAATCATTCATGAATTAATATACATGTATTTTTAAAGGATTTATTTTTGTTCTATAAGTAAACTCTTCAATATATTGAATAATTTTGGCATACAGAAGTTCTATATATTTTTTATCTTGTTGAGAGAAAGATGCCACAATGGCAGAATAAATAAGATTTTCTGGTTAGGCCTACGTTATGGAATAAATAAAAGAAGGTTGGTGAATATATTTGGAAATGAATAAACCTGTGAAATAATTATGAAAAAATAAATGAATATGATTCTACTATTTTAGAAAATTACACACTATGGACCATTGAAAATTATTCATGTAGATTATGAAATTTCAAATGTGAAAGATAAAGCCAAAATGGAAGCGAGTCAATTAGACGATTAAGATGACTATGATGGTGGAAAACATCTTAGGTGACGATTTTAAGAATTTTTTATTGAATGGTCCCTCAATTGATAATTATGAGATTTGTTGATTGTTCAAAAGGGTCTATTATGCATTTTCAAGTGAATAACATGGCTACCAGGTAAAAAATAGTCCAAATGTAAGA
This sequence comes from Viscum album, assembly GCA_963277665.1. Taxonomy (NCBI): domain Eukaryota; kingdom Viridiplantae; phylum Streptophyta; class Magnoliopsida; order Santalales; family Viscaceae; genus Viscum; species Viscum album. Next base: position 1,368,120,791 of record OY728138.1, on the reverse strand, counting down.
ATGTTAATGCCCAATTGATTTTTTTTTGAATATTTTGATAATACAATGTTGTCCAAAAATAAAATAAAATATGTGTATCCCCCTAATTTTATATTAATCATATGGTAAAATTAGCTATAATATGATAAATATTTGGATAAATAATGAATGAGTGAAAATATTATGCAAACACGTGAAAATAAAAACACTCTACTTAAGAAGAAAACATTGAATACAAATAAATCCATTAACACAAATTATGTAAAAATATTTAAATGGATGAATAAGAAATAATTATTAATTGAAAATATTTTATTACCTCAATGAAAAATAATGATAGTTTTTGTAACATGTCTCAAACATAGTGATAAAATTAAAAAGGTTCTGAAGACCCACCTTATTCCCATATTATATTGGATGTTTATTTATTGAAATGATAATTTAATATGAATAAACCTATAATTATTATTTTAAATGATATACCAATTATATATTTTTAAATTCATCCTACATGATGTACTAAACATCATATGGTATTACTTTTCAATTTACACAATGTTGTAGACTTTACACATTTCTTCTTGAAGATAATTTTTGGAATAAAAATATTATGGTAATGTTTGAAGAGTAACCCATTAGAGGGAGCTATCTAATATGTAAATTTTTTTATAATAATAATATTTTCTCCTAAATAAAAAAATATAGATTGCCCTATTACATGATGATGATTGAAGAATGATCCTCTGCCTCTTATCGACTTTGTGGTCTATGTTTTATTTAATTATCAAGGGGGAGTTATTGTATTACTATATAGAGATGCAAAGTATACATTCACTAGAAATTTTTAATTATATTTTCATGTTATTTGTGGATTCTTGAAATTTCATGAAAATATGTAAAAAAATCCAATGAAATTATATCGTGGTTGGAATCACACTGATAAATGTCTATGGAGTTTATTGATGTGATGTTAGACTTAATATGATTTTTTACAAATCCCTTACCCTGGTAGATTTTTAAAAGTCATACAGTAGGACTATTTAAATTAAAATGTGGTTCCCTAATTCTCTAATGATATTGGATTTTTCTAGTGGTGAATTGGTTTTCATGATACATGGGGGTGAGGATATGTATTCCCCCTTATTTCACCAAACTTTATGGGGGAGAAAAAATTTCACTATATATTTTTTTTCTAAAGTTGGGGTAAAATACATTTATTTACTAATGAACTAGTTATTGAAAACAAATTCAATAGGGGAGGTATATGTTTTTGTGTATATTTAATAATATTATTTTTTATTGATTATTATTAAATTTTATGGAAAGAATTCATTGTAAAGATAATGCATGGGTGATATACTGAGTATCAAACCATTATATAGAATTGATGATTTCAACTGATTATGTGAAAAATATATTCAAATGGAATCATTTTTAGTGGCACCTAAACATTCATAGGTTGTTAGTCTATTATTGATAGAGTAATTTTCTACTAGGTATGATGACTTGTTTGGAAAAAATCTAGGTATTGGATAAAAAATCAGATGATAGTTTTATCATGTCAACATGGAATTGACAAGTGTAGATGAAGTTAAAATAAAGGTGTTTCCAAAAATAATTTTGATATGTTGTTAAAATATATAACTAAATGGAAAAAGTGAAAAAATTTAGGAAATGGTTAATATTATTGTCAAAGGATACATTAATTGGTTATATTAAAGAGAAAATATTATTATTGAGCCATCGATGGATTGGATTGAAAAAATATATGGTACAAAAGGTTATTCATACTGAACTACCATTAAATAAAAGGATTCCCAATTTCCATAAAAATTTAATGAAAAATCCTCGAATTACAAAGTATAGAATTGAGACCATGAAGATGAACCCAGAACTGAAAATATCCATTTACTACACATGAGATATTAAAGACAAAAAACCATTTGTGAATGCATGGTTGTTTGGAACTCTTTGGAGTTATGTCGAAAGAATGTTTCATGTGAGGAATAGGGTATGAGAGGTCATCGAAAAAAAATTACCAAAGGAAGCTAAAGATGAATGATTCACCACTATGAAAGCCTACTTTTCATGATGGTGGTTCACTTAAAGCTCCAGTTCCCACAGTGGCTGATGTGTTGATGGTTGGGAAATCTGATTCTCATGTGTTAGGAAAAGGACTACTGGTAGATGTGTCTCCAGAGTGAGATCATAAGGTTCCCTATAATATTTGGTTTGATTTTGTTTATAGTTTCCCTCATTTGAGGATACCTCTATAAGGTCTGAGGGATTTATGACCCATGATCCCTCTCAGGTTAATGTCTCCAATCAGAATGATGCACAAAAACATGTCGATTGTCATGATGAAATACAAAAGAACTTTTAATCATATTAATTATCATAGAAATGATGTAATTTTTAGGATGATGAAATGGGTAATGTTAGAACCCTAATTAGGGCCTCTAGAAGTGGTGGGAATGCCTCTTACTAGAATGAAATCATAACTGGGAAGACAAAGTTGACTAATAGTTAGGGTTTCACCTATATTTCGTCAAAGTGGATACTCTACAAGGATTATAACAATCATCCTATGAACATATCTACCAGATTTTATTCCATTGTACAAATTAAATTAGTTATAAGTATCCATATCATTTTTAGTTCGGATAAGTCTCTATACGAGTGGGAGACTGGTTCTTACTCTAATGATGAAAATTATATGTCTTACTATGATCTCTTGACTTATTTTTTGTGTGTGTCGATTATTCTTCTTGTATGAACCTATTTACCACTTTTATGTAATTGTTCATTATTTTTATAAATTGTATGAAGATTTTTATATGGCTAGACTTGTTTGGTATAATATTATAGAATTAACATTAATCTATATTTAAATTATTTGAAATATATTAAAACAAATTTGTATTTATGGTTAACGTTAAAGTTACCATCCATATATTTCTTAAAATGTTTTTCCTCAAATCAGTTTTAGAATACCATGGATACTATTTTTAAGTGATTATAAGGGATTACAAATAAATGGAGTTCATTTTTATATGCATCAGTATTATTTTAAAAATTCCATATTTTATAATCCATAATAAATTGTAAAATTCCAATATCGTATAACATTGAATAATGATCAAATGAATTTGTTTTAATCACATGAATTCAAGGTCATTTTTTTTCTTGTGATGCATATGAATTCATAATTTGACATTATTTAATAGACTTTATATATTTATTATGGATATTATGAAATTAAAACTGCAATATGACTTCAAAAGATATTAATATATGACTTTGGAAATACATTCTTTGTAGGACGTCCAATTGTCTCAAAATAGTTATTTTTCCAAAAACAAATATACTCGAATTAAATCACATGAACTAAAAATCATGAAAAATGGAAAACGTATTACCTCTTAATAAACTATCTGACATTATAAGAATTTAATTTTATTTAGTTTATTAGGAATAAATTTTATTTATTTTGATAAAAAATATAAATAATTTTGATGTTTATGAAGATGATTTAAACATAAATTTATGAAAAGTGTTTGAGGATGAAGAAAATATATCATGATCAATATGGATGTGTTTTTGTGTTTATTAATTATTCCTCAATATGGTTTCAAAAGGATTTCATGCTATTTGTGGTGGATAGAATATTTTTGGTGAAGATGATATGTTGTGAAATTGTATTTGGAAACATGTGAAAATGATACTCAATGTTTCTTCCCTATATATAATGTTAAATAAACACATATTAAAAGGTAATTGATGTAGTTGTGTGTAAGACTAATAGAAAATATAAATTCTATGTAAAGATTATTTAGACCTATATAAATTTAATTACTCTATTTATATTAATTTTATTTTTTACTTGATTTATGGGAATGCCTTTGTTTAAATGAGATACAGAAAGGTAATCTAAACATATGTAATTATAAAATTAAAAAACCGAAGGATGTGTAAGGATGTGTTTTTTTGTAAATTTATTTATAATAATAAAAAATATATAATGATAATGGGGTGAATCTAAAATGATTTAAATATGATAATTTAATGTGATTTATGATTAGTCGTTTAGACATGATTATTTTGGAAACTGATTTTTTCTGATTTTCATCATAGGGTAGATCTGTATTCTCTAAGAATAATAAAGATGATTTGAGATTCAAGATACATCGTTATATTATTTTATAATGGTTATTGACACTATTTTGTATAGTCTTCAATATATATTATTTTATAATATTAATGTATGAGGATGATAAACTATTTCCTACTATTGAATAACACTATAGAATATTTCCTCAGCCGATATAAATCTTGATGAAAATTATATTAAAATTCACTCCTATAATTTACCAAGGGATAATTGTTGAGAATCATAAATGAATATTGATTTAAGGGGAACTACCACATACAATTTATTGAGTGGGGTACAACTAGAGGATCAGGGGATCTTATTAAGATATGATTTTATATATAGAAATTAAATTTTAACGGAGACCAACCTATAAAATAGAAAAATATTATGAGAATATAATAAATTATATAAGCTATTATATATAAGATATTATCATTGATAATAACTATATAAATAATTTGAAATAATATAAATGAGGGTATAATATTGTGATGATGTAAATATCATTTAGTATCAATGATTAAAAATAAATATGTATGCATCCTTCATTATAAGATCAGTTCGGTTGAGATAGAAAAATTATAATAAAAAAATTATAATGAAATATAATTATTGTACATGTTTCATATTATTTATATTTGAGTCTACCAGATATTGAGAAGTGATATTTGCAGATTTATAGTGTCTGATTTTAATATATAAATATATTATTAGAAGTAGAGCCTGGATTTTTGTGTGTTTTTCTATACTAGTTGGAAAGCAATGAGTTTTCATAAGAATTAGATAATCCTTATTTTTTATATTGAATAATCTGGTATAGACCATGTGATCAGATAAAATATATTAGAATAATGGAATATGTGAATATATTAGGTATGAATCCATATAATCTTTGACACTCATTGTATACTATGAGATGACACTACACCCCTATGAATGTATTGAGTATTTTTTATGAAAATTTTATGTCTAACCAATGAAATTGTATACACTGTGAGTTACTATATAGGATTGAGGTAAACTAAACATTTTAGTTCATATTTGATTAAATATCCAAGACATTGACTCTGGATAATAACTAATCAAGTAGAGGAGTAGGTCTTTTTTTGGATATACCTTGTAATTACAACATGAAGTCTATAATTTCATTACATGCTTGTCATGTTCTATGATTTATTTTGGTTAAACATAAAATAAATTCATCCATGATAAAGCTTCATAGATGTTATATTAAAAAGGTGTAAAATATTCTTAGTGAGTTTGGAATTTGTTAAAAATAATGGATTCATGATTAACTCAACTTCACAAGAGTCTGAACAGATCCTAATGTGCATTTTATCATTGTCGTTAATGAGAACCTTTATATTTTTTCAAAAAATTATGAGGAACTACCACCTATATGAGAACTAAATTTCATGATAGCATCAAAAAAAGATGTCTAAATGATATTAATGTCTCTGTATTATATATAAATATATAACTCGTAAAATATTCTTATTCAACTTTCCTTCATCCATATATAGGTTTATTACAACACAATGTGTCACCTTTGGGTAATCTGGTCTTTCTTTGGAGAAGGTATATACAATTGTATGATTGTGTACTAATTATAAATACAACAATATGGTGACAGTAAAAAACTAATTTCCTCTTCTATGAATATAATATTTATTTAATAACATGAAGGGAAATAACTTGTTACCTTGTATTGATTTTTAGTTAAGGTGTAATTATTTGTTGGATAAGTGTGAAGACATTCCAAAGACTACCTTTAGGTGACTTTTTTGGAACTAATAATTCATGTTTATTTCTTTTATAAATAATTTAAACAATGATCATGTTGTTTGTACTATTGAATTCTATTTCTAATAAATTTTATAATTGGGGGTTTGTACATTTACAACATTCTTTTATAATCTATATATGAGGAGGATAATATAAATAATCTGTATTCTATTTTGGTGTTTAGTTGTTGAGAAAAGATGTTTGGGAAATCTATTTTTTACCTTAATGAGGGGGCATTCATTGGGTTATTTAGGGTACATCTAGGAATATATATATATATATATATATATTTCCATTGATGATTAATTTTCTTTATACTTCTGTTTCCCCAATGCTTTTTTAGAGTTTCATATTTTCCAAGGCCCGAAGAAATAATATAGTTTGTTAGTCCCCAATTTCTATCAAATTGTAACTACTAAAATATTAATAACTATGTCAGATCATGTTTTTGTGTTTACTAATCATTGTTGGACAGTTTTTGTGTATTGAAAGGGTATGTTCACTATTTCCCTGGTTGTATATTTTCCAATGGAAGGAATTACTTTTAAGGGAATTTTTTATAGATCATACCTTTCATTGGTTTCTCATTTAATATAGTAGAGAGATAATGACTCCAATGTGTCTCCTACGTTATTGTCCCCTAAACAATACTATGTTGCCCTTGATCTCATGAATTCCATAGTAATGATCTCATTTATTTTATGATTTTACGATATTATTAGTTAAAACCATTGGGTTTTCATGAATCAAAATATAGTGAGATATGTATTCTTCTAGTTTAATTTAAAATTGTGATAGTAGTAATGGATTGAATTTCTGAAAGATTACTATTTATGATATATCTTATTAATCATTGAATGTTAATTTTTTTTTCTTATGTACTAAATAGGAACCCAAACAAATAATGTGGTCAAAGTGTAAGAAATTCTTCATGTTTTATAAATTATATTTTAATGTTTTATTGTAGTGTCAATTATGTCTTTAAGAGATAATTCATAGAACATTCCTAACCTGATGATTCCTTATGTAACTATAATATGGTGGTTTTCTGATCTCTAGTATACCTCCCCAGATGACAAAGTATATGGACTAGTTGGGAGGGTGTTAGGAAAAATGATGGGAGATTATAAACCCATATAATTTGTAGAAAAATTTGAATAAGTAATAAAAGATTTTTGAAAAAATTGAAACCAATATAATAAATAAATAGTCAACCTTAGACAATGAAGGTCATACTGAAGGCTTCCAAATAATTATGGATTCATTCAATAACAAGATGAATGTAAAAAAATGTATTATATAATGTCTTATAAAATCCTATATAACTTAATAAATGAAACATTAAAACAAAATCCCAAATCTATATTTATTTTTTATCTCTTAGCACAACCTTATCAATAATGTAATAAACCAATGCATGGAATGTTTTCATTTTCAATATTCACTTTAATGAAATATTCACTAGTATCAAATGATCTCCCAAAAATTGTGTGTGTAAAACTCTACAGGACACAATGAACAATGTCCAGAAAAATATTTTATGAGTATATATTGTATGAAAGAAAGTGATAAGTATGTGATTTAGTTTAACAAATTATTACTACTCATAAAACAATCCCACTAAACGTTGTGTTCTAGGTTGATAATTTGGGCCAGCCAAACATGTGTTGGAACATTTACTGATGTCCATGAGTGTCTCACAGAACAATGAATCTATATCCATAGACATCTTAGAGTATATAAAAAAATTCATCATAGGTCAATTGGGTATATCCCTATAAACATTACATTATGTTCATGTGAAAGTCCTTTGAATAGAAAATTCAACATAATTAGACACAGGTATAACAACCCTACTTTTTATAAAACATCAATTCATGAATTATTACATAATATTACCCATAAAAATCCCAAAATAAAGATATGTATTATATCATTGGGAAATAGGTTCATAGAATAACATCATGAACTTGGGATATAATGATATTATTTAAAACATCATTAACACTCCTTTAGAATTCCATATATTTTAAAACATCACTATATAATGTGGAGACACACATAAGAAATGGGTGATCTATAATTCCATGTATGTTAATAAAAGTGGCATAACATGATTAACTTAGTGTCTCTTAGACAATTATAATATCAATGATGCCTAAAGAGGTGATAATCATTAACATGAACAATGAGTCATGATATAGCATGTTAAAATAGGAAACATGTAAATGATAAAGTAATTAAAAACATAACATCATAAACATATGTAAAGGATAAATTCCAAGATATATTGTATAAAAAGTAACATTATTGATATGGTTCAGTTAATAATCCCTTTAATGACATCACACGAGACTAAAAAAATAACAAAATGCATTTGAGTGCTATATAATTGTAGGCTCACATATCACTTTCATTTCATTAACATCCATATGTCTCCCATATATATCATATAAAATTGAATAATTTATCATCACATTTTATTCCATGACCATGTTGTGTGGAATACATTCATGAATGTACCCAATTAAAGTGGTATATGTGAATAGAGTTAAAAACCATTAATAGAAATATGTATGAAGAATCCTTAAATAATTTTTTGTCATGATAAATTGCGGTGATATTTTGGCACCATAACATGTGCATTTAGATGATAATGGGAGGGATTAATGAGAGTGATAGGGGTATCTTATTATTTAGATATCATTTGTTAAGTAAGGGGGATATATGATAACATATTAAATCATTATGAATTGTAGATAATATCCAATAGATAATGAAGATACTTGAATGAAGAGGAAAAGTAGAGGATCCTTTACATTGATAGTGTGATTCCCAAAATCATGGGAGGAGATTGTTGAGTGATTTGGGGAACCATGGGAAGACCATTGAGAGAGTATGGAAGAGTAAGAAAATTATCGAAGAATTTTTTGTGAATATAAATGGGATATTTTGTGGGATTATATAAAAAATAGTTGGTAATTCATTATAATTTATCAATCATAGGTTTTGGACTCTAGATAAAAAAGTAATCAAAATCCAAAAACATCCCATGGTTAGTTTCCATAGTTTATGAAATTGTGGAGTGACTTTAATTATTTTATATGTCTATGGAACAAATTTAATGATATACTACCATTAGTGATGTGTATACAAGTCATGTTCATAATTAAATTATTTTGAAACCAATAAATATATTATAGGATTTGGGGGATTCATAAAATTAAATTCCTAAAACAGGTGCCACATAGTGGTTCCTTGAGCAGGTTAGTAACATGACATAATTCATACATCCCTTTATAAGAAATGTTTACAACAATCATTAATGATATAATATATATCATGGGGAAACTATAGAATATTTTATCAGAGTAATGATCAAAAAGAAATAAATAAACATTAAAAACAGAATTAAAAAATGATATCATGACAAAAACAATACTATTAAAACAAGATCACCAATATTGAAGATACAATATCAAAACGAAATAGTATATATTAAATTCCGAAACACATGACCAGTGTTAAAATTAAAACACAATTTAAAAGTCACTAATGACTCCCAATAGTGTCCTAGAACATGTTTGGTTATCTTATCCATTCGTCCCCTCGAATCATCCACCTAACACATTGAATTTTTTCTCATCTAATTCTAGAATAGGAAAATCAATATGGGTACCAGTTTGGTTTCCCGAGTAGGGTGCGAGTATAACTCAGTAGGCCACAACCATTTGAGCCTAAATAATATACATTCAATAATATTTTTTTGAATTTGTATAAAAAGATAAATACAATTCCTAAGTATATAGTTATCACATTATAAAATTATTCACTATTTGACCCTATAAACACCATGGGATTCTAAGGACACTCAGCCATAATACGTTCTTTGGACCATATTTTAGTTTAGTCTATCCATAAAAGATATCAGGTCCGAATTTTTACCATTCTATATCTTACTTCATATCTCATAATTCTATTATTTCCATTCTAGATCTTAGTTATCATATGAGTTCCATTGTTACCATTAATCATTTCATTAAAAAAATAAAGTATTATTTAATCATATCAATTGCATTAATTAACTGAACAATTAAATAATATTCTTAATATCATTAATTAATTCAAAAATTATTTATTCATCAAAATCATGTTAATTATCATAGTAATTAATTACTAATATCAATATTATAAATTAACTCAATAAATAATTAATCATCTCAATCTTCTTAATCAAGTAGAAAATTTAAGAATTATCTATATCTTATTAATTAACTCAATAATTAGTCAATGAAATAAATCTAATTAATTTACGCAACTATTTATTTATCATCTTAATTGTACTATTTTTCCAAAAAATTAAATCATCATCTCACAATACCATTATGCGAAAAATAATTCAACATTTAATTACTCAATTAAACGATGTCAATATCCAATAATTAATTACACATTTAATTACTCAAATAAAAATCACAATATAACTGAATTATTTCCACAATTAAATACTAAATTCAGCAATCTCAATATCCCCTAATTATTTCCACAAATAATTATATACATAAATGGAAACAATATTTTGGTATTTTAATAGTATACCACCTTCCATAATTCATTGACGAATGATCGCCTAATTAAAATCCCCACTATTTGATCGACACAATGATATAGAATGATATATCAAACTAAAACCCTAAAAGAAGATAAAAAATCCAAATCATTCAATTTTAGATCTAGTTCTACACTGTTATATGTAAATATAGTAAAAATTGTAAGGAAACCCCTTTATAATATTGGAGAAAAAAAGGAAGAGGAATGAGAAACAAAGAGGGATATGATTCCCTTAAAGAAAGTGTTGATGATCATCAATCCAAGAGTTTGAATCATTAAAAATTTATGTAATGAAGCCTTGTAATATATCTGGGAGGCTCTAAAATTGCACGGAGGTTACTTTCTCTATGTTACGGTAGAATAGGGTGAGTTTTAGGGGTTTAAGTTGTTTGAAATCTATTTTTTCATTAAAATAGAATGTCACAGACAGTTTTCTAGGAATTGGTGTATGGTTTTCCCTTACTAGGAACCTAAAATACGCATATATTTTATATGGGTATATGAATATTCATATTAGGGAACATATATTTAAAAACTGTTTACTATTCGTGCAATTCCCCTCTGTCAAGGGATGCATTGTTTGCTAGGCTGGGGGTGAAAACGTATTCCCTAACCATACACCAACCATGCAATTCCCTTTATATTATATTTTTATCAAAATTTCCCCTAAAACACTCAAATTTAAATTCCAAATATAGAAATCAATAATTAGGATGATTCTACCAACAATCATGCCCCATTCATCTTAATAAATGGGAAGTATCTTATAATCATCTACCTCATAACAACAAATTCTAAAACTGTACTCCCAATATTCTTTAATATTATTATCCAAAAATATCAGGCCACTAGTCCCTTATATCTACTTCACTATCCCATTGCCCCTATTGATCAAAAAAGTCTTCCAACAATACATCAACTATCAACATAGTCTTTCTTCTCAACACATTCTCATAATGATGCAACACATGTATCAAATAATCATTAAAGAATATATCTATTTGAACCACGAAATCAACTAAATTGATCACATGATAATGGTTTTAGTGATACCACAATAGTTGAATAATGAGGAAATATTCATTCATAACACAATATTTTTGTGTAAGATCAAATCAGTACACCACCTACCTAATTCTCTCAAAAACATAAAATGGTCCAACAATCCTATGCACATGATTTCCTTTTATACATATCCTATAGTGACCAAATATTTGTGATACTAAAATGAAAATATGATCACACTATGTAAACCCTAGGGTTCATTGATGTCAGTTTGCATGTTACTTTTTTCTACTTTGAGTCTTGTGTATATGATTTTGAATCAACTGAACCAACTTCGACATCTCTTACACAAGACATGGTCCCAATAACTCTATCAAAAGTGCCTCTATCCAACATAATATTTATAAGTATGACCTACCATAAAGATCCTCATATGGTGACACCTAATTTGTTTCTTAATAAAAATTATAGTAGAAGACTCCAACAAATCAAGGTGCTTTTCCCTAGAACCATTGAAGTCATGAACACATGATCAAAGTATGTCCTTGTGAACATGTATAATATTCTCCTACTGGAAATCATTATATAAGTGAAAAGTCATACTCACAAAAACAACATGTTTATTAATAACCTTATATAAGACCTGATAGAAGAAAAAATTAAAACACGAGTCACGTTCTAAAATTATAGTCCTTGGAACCCATTAAAAATGGACTATCTCCCAAACATACAGATCACCCAACATCCCCACTATTAAGTTCCTCCTATATAGGAAATAAATGCGTTAACAATGTAAAAAGGTCTACAATAAACCAAAAAGAATCATTATTCCAATGTTTCCTTCGGAGACCCACAACAATGTCCATGGTAATGTTTTCTCACATCCATTCTAAAACGAGTGATAGCTCCAACAAAACTGTAGTTCATCAGGTCTTAGACTTATAATTCTAAAAACTATAGTATCATGTCACAAACCCTACAATATAATTTCTTATCGTGACCACCAAAATATTCTTTTTCAGGTCATGGTACATTTATGCAAACCTAGATTCACCTCCCACTTTGAGGTGTGAAATTGTCTCATCAAATCATACTACAAGATTAAAGGATAAATAACAAGATTATGGATGTAAATGACCTAATACTCTTCTCCTAGCAAGTTTGAATGTGTATCCACACCATCAATGGCGATCCTCTAGGATAAAAATTATATATCCTCATAAAAATTATCTTTAATCAACCACAAAAGTATTGACTCTGTTAAAATTAAAACTACAGTCATATGATATTGATTCTCCTGACCCACCACAAGAATTTAAGTAAGTATAGTCATTAATTAACAATCAGTACTAGACTCCAGAACAAACTGAGTTTTATTTATTATTCATAAAGAATGAGAATCACTTTTCCATTTTTCATCTGTATATTCTATATCAAAATCATATGACAATATATAATCAATCCTCATCCACTACTAAATATTCATATCTCTTTATGAGAAGATATATCTTAATATAATTTGATCGGTAAACACAGTAAACAACTCACCCAATAGACAAAGCCTCCAACACTTCAAAGAATAATCCACCATAGGACAATATATTTCATATGTGGGGTAATTCCATTCATATGGCCTAAAATACAAAGACCCATACTCCATAACTTGATCTCCTTTAATCAACACTACTGAGATTCCTTTCCCATATGCATCATAATACACCAAATTCCCTTCTTCTAAATGGTGTTGGATCAAGATCAACGCCAATTTCATGTTATTATACATCTACTATAAGGAATTATAACTATATTTTTATCATTAAATCGTTTTCCACATCATGGTAATGAGTTTACATGTCATTTACAATTGGGAAAAATCTTGGATAAATCATTGATAATATTCATCAAACCCAGGAAAACTAAAAATTTCAGAAACATTTTTGTGGTACTCTAAAGAAGCAACTACTAGAAACATATCTTGGCCTAATAATAACTCATCCTTCAAGATAAAAAATCCTATAAAGTGTTTGTGATCAATAAAAAACAAACACTAAGATAAAATAGATTATAGTCGATTTGTCTTAGTGTACTGAGAAAAATGTTAAGGTGTTGGGAATTATCATTATGAATCTTATGGTAAACCAAGATTTCATCCTCAAACACTATAAAAACATATTCCAAATATGGATGGAAGATTATGTTCATAAAGGAAATAAACATGTCTGGTTCATTCAACAACCAAAACATCATTATGAAGATCCCATTTGGCCATACGTTATTCTGAATGTGGACCTCAGTATGTCAGAGTGTAAAAAATTCTACTATTAATACCTTGATCAAAATTAAATCTTTGAATATACAAAATCTCCACTCAATTGGACAAAAATATTGTAGAAATGTTTATGATGATAATAAATTTTCACTATTATTGAGTTTAACTTATGTTAATCGACACATGAGTGAACACTCATGTAATGTGTCTTTGAAAATAACATTTTTGGTCTCTAAGGATTCATACTCGAATGGATAAATAACATATTCTCTAAATACACTATTTGATTCATGAGTTATTGTTGATATATAAGTTCTATTATATATGGTGTAATAGAAAACAACTCATCCTTTCACATGAGTACAATAGTTAATTCTACATATCTATTAGGTTGAAACCTTGATAAATATGAAATAAATATATCCTGAAACTGATCCAATATAGGTAGAATTAAATATTATTCCATACCTCCATCATCTATAAATATACTACCAACCTTGTATATGTGCTCTCCTAATTATTTTGTATTTTTTCAAAATTTTCCTTCCTGAATATCCCACTATCCATGGTGCACATAATGGTCAGCCTTTTGAGATATAACTATCACTCTCTAGTGGTAAAACTCACTATGGGATCGACATGATATTAGACACTCCATACTCAAAATTAGGTAAAATAAAGGCATTTCATGAATATAGAGATACCATATAAAATTATACTCTCCAAATTCAGTAGAACACCCCTTACACATGTAGATATCCTTTGAAAGTACTCTCAATGATGTATCTATTGTAAACCTTCAAATCATGAACTCTTTATATAGTCTCAAACAATTCAAAATTTTTTTAGAAATAAATTAATGAGTGGAAAAAATATCAAAAAAAGCACTAAATAATGTATATTCTAGATGAATAATCATTCTTACTATCAGTTAGCTAGGCTTTCTATCCAGCAATGTTGCCTAAACTGCATACAGTTGTCCAACCCCTTTTCCTAAGATGTTGTCTAACTCCCCTGATCTTCACCACTCTAGTGGTATATAAGATCATTCCATGAACATCCATATCTATTTAATATACCACCATATTCATTTTAACACCAACTCCCAACCTACAATGTTATAGGGTATGGCAATCCTGAAATAAAATTATGCCAATCTTCACCTCTATTATCCATTTTACACCAATTCATTTTGAACATCTGTAGATGTCCCATTTTTTCAAATTATTTGTACACCACTAGTGGATTATGATGGTTTCTAAGATATTTTCTTGGACAACCACACTAGTGAAAAATCACTAGAGAAAGGTCATTTGTATGTGAAATTCCCCATTGAAACTCTGTTTTCCACATATCTAATTCACCACATATTAATTCACCACATATTAATTCATCACATATTAATGCTTATTCTCTCTGAAGATATTCTAATCAGACTTAATATAATACAAAATTACTTTCTAAGAATATTTTTTGAAGTTACCTCATACACTACCAACACAAATGAAAATTTGTAATAATATATAAAGCATCCATAAAAATAAATTATAAAAATATTCCCCAAATTCAATCTAATAAACTCAGCTACTGTCTTATTCATCAGTTTCAATGGATAAATTTTATTCAATTACCTCTCTAAGATAATATTCTATAATAGACAATGTTCATGTCTAATCTGAGCATGGATGTCGGACTAGTTCTTCACTGATCCTCAATGAATATAATCAGAACAATTTAACCTCTTCTTAGAAGGAGTCTCAATGTGGTCATGTATAGTATTATATAGTCAGTCCATAACTCATCCCCCTCACATACACACTCTCCAACAAAATTCATAGGTTTTTGAAAATAAATCACACTTGCAAAGTCTTAAATTCTCTATAAACACCACCCTATGTATAATTAAATGAATTTCATGAATTGAGAAAAGTTCTCTTAAGCCTTCTCTCTAGCATCCTCACTGGGCATTATTAGTGCCTCAGGTTCCACCATGATAAGATCATCTCAAGCCATGTACTCCTATCATCCTCTTAATTAGAATTATCATCTTAGCATAAAAATACATACCAAACACACACTCTAGAATAGTTTTCTAAATATTAAAACATTTACAGAATAAAGGAAGAAAATTTCTTTTTCCCCAATCTCTTCCACACAGTGAAAACTGAGGTTCTAACACAACTATTAACCATCCTACAATGAGGTCAATGTTAAAAATTGGTAAATCATTTTCATAATTCATGATTATAATTTAGACACCCAATTATTCACATATTACATTATTTATACAATTTTATTTTCATATTAGGCAGCATTTTCAGTTCATTTTCATAGGTAAGGGAAAAAATTCATGTCCAACTACATACCCATGACCATTTTTTTATTCATTCCTAAAACGATGCATGTAAAAAAATAATCCTATATCTCTATAATGATTCATGAATACTCAAATCTTATTCCATTCTATGAAATGAGTCAAATCCTAATAAATCCCTGAAACTAAAATCACATCACACAAGAAGAGTGTCACCCATTTTGAATTAATATTAAACTGTAATAGAAAAGAACAATAACAATTATAACACCCTAGAAACATGGTTTCTACCTTATAAATTGGTGAACTACATCCATGAACGTGCTCATAAACAAGGATTTCCTCTTCTAAGTATCATTTATAAAATACCAAATTTGTAAAACAAAAGAAAAAAAAATAAAACTCATCTCCAATAACATGTTGCAACTTCTCCTCCCAAGATCTAGAAATTGGTTCCAGGATCTGCTCAGCCACATGTCCTAAAGCACGCCTCCCTATACCCTAGTGGATTTGTACTAGTAATGAGTGTATAATATTGATTATGGGGATACTATACCCTATCTTCATTGAGTAATAAACAAATGAAAATAAATAAATAGTAACAACTGTATAACCAAATGATTACATAACTAGAACAACAATAGTATAACAAGAACACCCAAGCTTCGGATATAATATAAAAACTAAACAATGTATTTTTCATGTCAATGTATGTGTCTAATGTTTGAATTAAAGCTCAAATTAAGTAAACTATAAAATCCAAATATTTTTCCCAAAAAATATATAGTTCTCTCATCTCTGTTCCATACTAACTCGTCCACCTAACAAGAGGATTTTTTCAATATCTTTCCATTCAATCAGAAAATCTATTTGGGTACTGATTAGGACGCCTGGGTATGGTTTGAGTTCAAATCTATATACCACTATTAATGTTGTCTAAAAAATTAAATTAACAATATATATTTATGTAGTTTTATAAAGTAAAAAATAATGAATAAGTAAATAGTTTTCACATTATAAATTAATTAATTATTATTCCACATTGACACCCTATTTTTTGGGGACACATGAACCTCAATACCATATTAAGTCGATGCTAGAGTCTAGACCATCTCCAAGGTATATCATGTTCTAGAATTTCAATGTTACAACTATCTCTCCCATCTCATATATCATAATTCTATAACTATATTATTTATCATATATCATTTGAATTTAATTATGAACATTTATCATTTCATTAATTAGTTCAATAAAAAATTAATCATATCAATATCATTAATAAAATCAATAATTAAATAATATTTTCAATGAAAACAATATACTGAACAACAAATTAAACATCTTAATCTCATTAATTAACATCAAAATGAATTAATTATCTAAATATTATTAATTTACGCAATAATTAATTAAACATCTCTATCTTATTAATTTATCCAATAACTAAATAATCAGATCAATTTAGATAATTAACTAAACAATTAATTAATTATCTCAATATTATACATAAACTCGAAAATTTATTAATCTTGTTAATATTAAAAATTATCTCAATAATTAATTAATCATCTTATCAAATATTAATGAACACAGTAATTAATTAGTCATATCACAATCCCATTATTGACCAATTAATTCCATATATAATTACTAAATTCAACAATCCCAATATCTTTTAATTAATTAAAAAATTATTTAATCAACGCTAACATCACAAAATTTCATAATTATTTACAAAATTAATTAATTTTTTTTTACAATATCAATATCCCATAATAATTCGAAAATTAATTACTCAAAATATAATATTCAAATATCCCTAATTTCCTAATTTACCTTAATTAAATAACATACAAATATAATTAATTCAATAACATAACCAATTTTTAATTCTATGATAGAAATTATACAGTGACATATACTTAAATTAAATCAATACACTTGTATTTGAATTAAATAAAACCTACATCTATTCAATAATGAATGATCGCTGAATAAAAATTTCCAGTATTTGAGCGTTAAAATAAAGTAGAATTATATCTATATCTAAAACCATATATCAATATAAAAAACATGTTCATTTAATTCAAGATGTAGTTAAAACATACTAGATATATATATAATAAAAATAGTAGGAACAACCCTTTCTAGGATGGGAGATGAATAAAGAGGAACAAGAAACCAAGTGATATAGGATTCTATTACTATTGGTGGATACCTACAATCTGTAATTCGAATCTCAAATGAAGTATGTATATAAGTCATGGAATCTATTTATGTGTATTTTAAATAATTATGTGGAATTTGTTTTTCTACGTTATGGTCTAATAGCATGTTTTTTGGCGGTTAGGGTGATTTAAAATAAAATTATAAGGTGAATTGAAAAGTCATGCCTGGATTTTTGGGAAGGGAAGCATAGTTTTCCCTAAATGTGTGACTAAACCCTATTACCATTTAATAGGAGTTAATAGTTACTCCTATGATGGTGCATTATTTTTCAAAATATGGCCAACCTCTCAATTCCCCTCTATATAGTGTTTCATGCTTTTCTTGGATGTGGAACACAGTTTTCCCTAACCATGCGTAAACTGTAAACATCCCTCTCTCTTCCATTTTTCTCAAATTTTCTCCCAAACCCGCTCTAATGTGATTCCCACACATAGATTACTCACCAATATAAATAATAGTTCGCGAAATCAATCCCAATTTATAGCTGGAAAATGCTATGATCTTATAAGTGTGATGGAGAGACCTTCATGGGAGGCTCATTAATTGAAGATGGTTGTCATGATCTCGAGGATCTTGAAATTTTACTATAAATGGTATCTATAATACTTAATTTCTTCAATATAATCTTAGTATTTGGCATGAGAAATTATTAGTGATGATATATTTCTTGGAAACTCTAATAAATGTGATTTATGTGGTATGATCCCATTGGTTGAGGCCATCACATTATTTTCCAGTAAAATTAGAATTTTCAAAAACATATATAATTTCAAATAATATTATCATTATTCGATGACTATACTATCAATAGTTATTATTCATATATTTATTTTTAATTTTATTGGATATAATAACATTGTGAAATTTTATTTTTTTCTATAACCATTATACACAATCAGAATTTCAATTCAACCACAAAGGGAACAATATTTAAAAATTGTTTTTTTTACAACAAGAACATAATATATGAATTTCTACATAACTTGCAAAAGACCATAAAATAAGTGTTCCAGTTTAACAGAGGTCAATATCATAGTATAATAATTTAATCATAAAAAATTCAACACATTCGACATTAGTTAACCATTTCCTTACTAAATGATACACCTTGATTTCATTGAGCCAACATAACTTATCCTCATAATTATTTAAATCATTAATAAGTAATTGTGAAAAAAATTAAATATAATTACCCATTTAACCTATAATTCCATATCATATTTCTCATTTTAAAGGCTCATATAGTGTTTAAAGGATTTCATTGTCAAATCGACCAACATCACATTTTTCCACAATGGTGGGATAACCTCTACGGTTGTTGTAGGGTTTGTCTAAAAAAAGACACAACATGATTCATGGGTGGCCAAAAAATATGAATTATTATCAAGAATTAAATTATCCATTTAGGCAAGTCATAGTCATATTTTTTCATAATGATCACTCATACTGAGCATATTAGTAGAATTTATAAAAAATGTTATAGGGTTGTTCTAGAACACCCATGTAAATAGTGGAGAGGATTTAGAAAATATTGAATGTACAAGGATTCATTTTTTCATCAGTCCTCCAACCTCAATGATCAGAAAACCATGATTGAGTAGATAAATTATATGGCTTGAAGTTATATCTCAAACGATACTACATTAAAGGATTCAATCACCAATAATAGATCATTGGGAGGTGGGTGTTGAATCTGATGGAAAAGGACTTCAAAAGGATTTGAGGCAATATCCTAGTTTCTAAGGGTTTGAGTGGAATAGAGATATGAAAAAAATAGAAGGGTTTTTCTTATTCATAGTAATAAAATAAAATAGAAGAGCACAACACACCCTCCCAAACAACATCGTAAAACTGGCTGAAATTAGAAACACTATGGTGTAGAATAATAGAACATGTTATACCTTGTCTAGTTAGACTACATCAAATGAAAATAGAAACTCCCATAACATAAATCATATAAAAGTGGAGTGGTACCATGGTAAAAACTAATACATAACACTGAGAAACTCATCAACATGAAATGTGTGCTATGATACATCCCATATCCCTGATAGAATGCTGCTGAATTTAGTAAAAAAACAAAATTCCACCCCTATCACTTACACCACAACTATTCTCTCCACGTCATATAGCTACATAGTCCTATTATGTAGAATAAAATCATTGTGAACCCATTATGAAATTGAACATAACTCCAAATATCATCCCCCCAGGACCCTATGTCGTAATATAGATCTCCACGTCACTGTAGCATAACATAGATCATAAATGAATCCTCAATGGTGTAGAATCTTATACACCATATCACCCTTGTTCATGATTACTTCATGAATAGACCTATCCAACATAAGGAATTACATCCAAGGCATAGAGAAAAAAAATCAAAATTTTTATTGTAAAACAAAATAAAGGATGTTCCTTGAAAATATGGGATATTACAACCTCCACGTCATATATAAACATTTTCATGAGATGTTCTCCAAATATTCTCGATGGATATATTGTAATAAATATTTGTTTACATGTATATAACCCAAAATCCCTCTCTCAGGTCTCTAATTTTACATGATAATACTTCCTCTACAGTGGAACTAGTATTGTAGTATTCCCCCATGTATTCTTCTTAGCATGGTACATGATATCGATCAGATTATCTTCAAAACAAACATCAACAATTAGCACAACATCATCAATGTATATAATCTGAGAGGGTAAGATATGAAATTTTCAAATATTTGACATTTGAATCATTTATTTCATTGAATTTTAGCACATTTTATGGGATAAAAGAAATACCATAGGAAAAAACCTTTCCACTATCTGGAATGGATTGAAAATCCAGGTCACAAGATTCACTTGCTTCCATAAATGAAATTTTCCAATCCTATGGGATACTCTATTGAAAAAATGACGATTAAACTCAAACTCTATATGTAACCTCATATTTTTTGTAAATGATTTCTACTAGA
The DNA here is from genome assembly GCA_963277665.1 of Viscum album. Lineage (NCBI taxonomy): Eukaryota > Viridiplantae > Streptophyta > Magnoliopsida > Santalales > Viscaceae > Viscum > Viscum album. The sequence goes on along the minus strand of OY728138.1, from coordinate 1,368,099,474 downwards.
ACGTCATATCCAACCATCAAAATATTATAAACTAAACCAACACATGCATCTCTAGCATAACACTTGGTCTAATTGGTGTTTCCTCACCGACCTCTAACCACCCATGAGCCGAAAGAAAATAACATCAATAAAATTACTAAAAATTGAAAACATTTCATATATTAATTGATTATTTTAACATAAGAATACTAAAAATGTTCTATATTATCTTACTCAGAAACAAAAAAAATCCAAAATAGCAACTCACAACATTTTCTATATAATATAAATCAATCCATTCATATTAGCCCTCTATTTGAGGATATAACACCATGAAATTTTATAAAATAAATTTTCTAAAAATGAATTTAATATATTTTCAATGTTTTCCATTAATAGAATCAATTTTTTATGAAATTTATTATATTCAATACTAATTTTTCTTATGTTAAAGGAAACAATAATCTTATATTCTTTACACACAACATTGAGTTATATTAAATGTGGAAAATTATTAAAATATAAGTATTAAATATTATAGTTATCACTTATCTAATGGAATGACAAGTATTTACCGATATAAATAAACTATTATAATATTTTTCAAACATGCATATACAAGTAATTCCATAGTGAACAATCAAATAGTAATAAAAATTTGAAAACCTTTTGAAAATAAAAGGATGTATTTTTCTAAAAAATTATTTTAGGTATAGAAAATGTTTTATGCGAATAAATTAATAAATTCAATTATTTTGAAATATATTAAATATATTATTGTAATTTAGATTAAATATATTGTTTAGCACTCATATTTTGTTTTTTCTATACATGATACAAGTATAAATACAATTTCAAGCATAAAAATGTATTTTTATAAGAATTAATTTTATTACCTTTGGGGAAAAAAAATTAATTAATTATTACAACTTTTATAAAATTTTTATGATTAAATAAACATTATTCTTCAAATATGGATTTCAAAATGTTGTTACGGTGATTTTTTTTGTGTTTTTTGAAATGATAAATTTTTATGAATAGTGAAGAATACTAAATTTAATCAAAAAAGTGTATTATATATTAATTCATATATATATATATATATATATATATGAAGATAAATTACAAATTTATTTGGGTTTGAAGTAAAATTATTTCAATTATAAATTGAATATTCAAAATTATTCAAAATTATTTTATTTTATATTTAATGTAATAATAAAAAAATATGTAATCCTTTGAACACTGTCTCTTCAAAAACTAGTGATCCCATCACATTTAATAGATTAATTTTAAACTAAAATTTTCAATATATTATATTTTAATGTTTAATAATGTATTACATATTTTTAATCATAATTTTATATCATATCTAATATGTCCGAAATAATTTTTTATGAAATTTAATAGTGAAAATATTTAAAATAAATTACCACGGTTAAGGTAAAAAATTATTTATCGAAGACTAAAACTAAGACAAAAAGGTTTAGAAATGACATAAACCCTTCCAAAACCCATTTTATACCATTATTTAGTAATTATATCTTATATTATATTAATGGTCAAATATTTTAATATTTTTTCATTTTAAAAACGTTGGTAGGGTTTAATCTTTTCAAAATAATTCAAGTGTTCCATTCACCTCACTTATAAAAGGCCACCCTCACCTATCCTATTAATACCATCAAAACCCTTTTTGGCCAATAACAATACTAATAAAATCCAAATTTATCTCACCTAATATAACAATCCTTATTTTATCTATATTTTAATCATAGAGAAGATTTTGGTGAAATCCTAAGGAGGATACCTCTAGAAGAGGTAATTTTCATGAATGAGCAGTTTTGTTTTATTTCATCCTAAACCTCACTAAATTAATATTATAACAGAATTATATAATAACAAATTATATATTATATATATATATATATTATATGTTATATTAATGACCAAAAATCATCTTTAATTTCATCAAATGGGTTACGAAATCATCCCTCTTGTGTATGGAAGACAATAATTTTGTTAACTTACGTCACTCATCTTTCTATCACAACCTATCACAATTGGATATGATAATGGTTATAAATTATTTATATTTTATTTATAACATAATTATTCCATTTCATTAATTATATAATTTTTCTTTACTATCATTTCTATAGGGATATGATATCATTTTTAGTGTGTACAGAAGACTACCGCCTCAGGATGTGATATTATTCATCTTCATCAACTCATTACATGAAAAGTAAAAAGGATACAATTTATTTATTTATATATTATTCATGAAATAATTATTATATTAGAGACATATTTAACCTTATCAAAAGTTATTAAATAATTTTCTTTTTTACTTTTTCACTCAATGAAATACAATAACATCGTTCGGGTATGCGTGGACTATCACCATGACGTAGTGATGTGACTCTATAAATTCATCAACACACCACATTGATAATATGTATATTTATATTTAAAAAAATTATTTATGGTATTATTATCATTATATACTAATATAATATTTCTTATCTCATTTATATAATGATTATTGAAAAATGGAAATGTGACACATGTGTATGTATGACCTACAATCACATTGATTATATAATTATTTGTTTCTCAAAAACATAACTAAAGATTTATATTGAAATTATAATTGATGTATAAATATGATCATTATTTAATTTTTACTATTATGGATATTATGTAATGATGATCAAAATAATATGCCAAAAAATAATAAATTAAACAATATATGAAAAACAAATTATTTATTACCTAAAATATTATTTTAACATAGAATTGTTATAAATTGGAAATAAATGGTCATAACATCCTCATATATGTTGTGATATAAATATTTATGTTTCTATAATATATTTACAAAAATATGAAATTTCTTTCTTGGAGGTTCTAATATGTATGAATGTTGCTAATACTTATGGTAAAGGATTTATAGTTTCTCTGTTTTTCTTGGGAGGCATAAGAAAACTCACCAATCATTTATTTTGTTTTGATTATATACATCCCCATTGAAATTTTATGTCATTAATATAATCCTTGAAATTATATAGTTAATTTTATTCTATTTTATTCTTTATTGGGGCTTACGATTAAAATAATTACTAAAGAGGTAAGGGATTTTCGTCTCACTTTTTATTACCATGAGACACATGCCAGGATCACAACCTATTTATTTTATATGGAATATATAACAATATGAATTTATTTTAAGTTGGATCTACATAAATATAATTATTTTTAAATATAAATTCAATGATTTATATTTCATGGAATTTACAATTTGAAGTTTACCAAATTATTAATATATTAACCATTTACTTTGCCTTCTTTGAGAAGCAGGTTAAGTTATGAAAATATTTTATATTAGAAGGTGTATATAATTACCCTATGATATTTAATTTCATTAATTTATTTAAACTAGTGATATTTTATGTACCATATTATTTTATTTATTCAAGGGTCTAGTGTTTCAATGTTACCAAAGATGTAATGAATTTATGTTAAAATATCATAGTTTAAAAGGATTATTTTTAATTACATTTTAATTAACAAAATATCATTATCCATATATCGCTAAATCATTAAATTTAATATAATATAGTTATTAATGGTATTTTAATATTATATTATCATTTAACCACTCTTTGGTACATAAATTAATTGAGAATTTGTTGTAAAAAAAATACATTATTGTACTATTTTGACAAAAATCCATTTTCATCCACAAAATGGTTTACAAAAACTATTTTAAAAAATGTTTTCCTATTATAAAATTATTTATAAATATATTTTTAATCTTTTTTACTTTAATTGTACATTTAAATGGTTCTTCATTTAAATTTAGCAACTATTCTGGTTTGTCTTTTACCATAAATGTAAAATGAATCATGGTTTCATTAGGTACGACATGGATTAATCATGAAATTGTGACAGAGTTTATTTTCATTTAATCATATTATATATGTTTTAAAGGTTATTTTCAATGAAAAATATTTTATATATTCTATATGTTTTAGAATGTGGTATTCAAATCATAAAGGATATGTTCCCTATTAAGTGTTTTAAATGAATGGTCAAAATTCATTTCCATCAAAAATGACGTTAATTGATGTTATCTTTTCTAGAATAGGGATATGATACAAGGATACAATTTGTATATTTTATCTATATGGTTTATGTTTATAATGGATTGATTTTTATGAGATTTTCATCTATTCCATGGTTTATTCAATGATTAATTTTCTACCAATCCATCTACTTTTTTCAATGGATTATTATGTGATGAAATGGTTAAATGAATTTGAAACACATATCATATACATAGAATATGATTTTATGAAATATTTATGAAACCCATTTTATATCATTGATTATTAATTGAATAATTGTTTATTCTCTTATGGAACACATATGTTAGATTTTTATTTTGTGACAGCTCTTAAGTTTATAACCAAGGACATTAGTTATGATGTAAAAAATGGATGTTTTGTTAATGTATTAGGTCAATATTTTTAACTAATAAGAGTTAAATGTATTGAATAATGAGATAAATCTGTTAATTAAGGGACTCTATCTGAGATATGGTTTGGATGTGAACCTTAACTAATATGATGGTTTGAGTATTGCTGTCATTCTAGTATGAGGAAAGGGATGCCTTTGGGGGTGGGGGTGTGTCCCTCCCAAATAGTGTAGCCTCCCATAGAGTTCCAATAAATGTTATTGAAATAATCCATTTCTACTATGGGAGATATTTTATATGCTTATGTGTATATAAATATTCAATTCATTATGCCAATGTTATTCTGACATAGCTCATGGTATTTTACTATATTTCATTCAATGTCTTACGAATGACCAATCATTTTTCCATGACTCAGGATTGTGTTCATTGAAATGTTGGGTATGGTTTCTATGTGTTATGATCATGTTCTCATACCCTGATGTTAATGGGATTCTTAATTATCTTCTCTGTATAACCTTATTGACTATATGAGCTCACCCCTTATTATGTTTTCCATACCTATGATGTGAATAATGATTTTAATTATGAGTGATAAAGGGGAATATAATATTATTATATTGAATATATTTTCGTTAACTGAGAATATTGTGTACCAAGTTTTCTAATTTAATACTCTATTATGGTATTTAGGTGTGTGTTTATGTAAGGTAATAATTATTCATCTAAAATGATGTAATATCCCTTCATGAAAATCATAGGGATTTTTTTTTCATCATATGGATAGTTTAGTGAACCAATATAAACATTTATGATAAATACTTAGTAAGATCCCTAGGGATATTTCTAATGATTTTTCTAGGGACAAATCTAAGGATATATATATGTTTGAATCAAATTATAAGAAATTATACAATAAAATTTGTAACGTATTGAGATAGTGGTTTAATGAAATTATATCCCTTAATGTACACTGGAATTGGATGTATCTCTAACATAGTGGTTCATGCAGTAATAACTATTATAAGGGATATTTTAATTGGATTCGATATGTACCAGGTGAATGAAAATGGTCCTTACTTCAAAACAGGATAGTCACTCCCATGACATATTATTTTTAAATTCATAGTATCTATAAGAACCATTATGATTGGTTTAAATAGATGATGACTATATATTAATATGATAAACCTAAAGAGTCACATATTAAAAATAAATGGTCCACGATTTATGTATCCTATTATTATTATTATCTTGATTTTGTGGTTTTCCACTATGATTTGTGTTTCTCAAACTATATTCTTTTGTTTTAATTAATTTTTTGGAACCATAATAAATTGGGTTATCATTGCAACTAAAATTTAATTTTTTAATGAGCATCCAAATTGGATGATTACTAGAGTGAAGGATGTTTTGATTATGTCTAATGAGTTTTCATGGAACATCATTAATAATGTATACCATAGCCAACTCTAAAAATCACCAAAGAAGAGAAGGAATGTGTTCTCCAAGAGTTCGGGTAGTGGTCACCTTGATAGAAACAATATATAGTTTCTTATGATGCATCAAAGTGGGAAGAAACCTGTAAATGGATGTCTTAGTGGAATGTGAATTTATTTCTAATACGAAAAAAAACAAATAAAGTAATTGAAATGGTGTAATTAAATGTTCAACTAACACAATGGATAAGAATAATGGTATCAGAAAAATATCACCGACTATTGATTTATTTAAATGTGAAATGTATGTTCATTATTAAAATCAATATCCAAAGTGTAATTATATTAAGAGGAAACTTATGTTGCATCCCATGAAACCCCAAATCTCCTGCTAATTTCTCAAAAATATATTCTAAAACCAATTCAGATAGAGAATATAAGTGGGATAATAATTTTGGAGAAATGATTTAAATTTCATAAAATGTACATAAATTTTTAATGTGGATGAATAAAAGAGGGTTGACTTTATGAAAGATTATATGAAGTGATGGTGAACCAAATATTGATGATTTGAACATGAATTGTGGTTGGATAAGTTTGAAAATACATTGGATGATGTTTTGATAAGGTTAGCAATTTGGATAAAGAACTCCTATGTTGTTTGATGAATTTTGGAATTCTTGAACTAGAATTGATGAAATCAGAAAGACCTAGATCATATGAAATTTTGCTTTAGTTTTATATGATATTAAATCGAATTTATTATAGTTTTGTGTTTTTAATGACATCAGTGGGAAAAATTATGGTTCAACAAATATCTGATGAATATATAGGAGGACCTTATAACTTCAATTTCATATGAAATGGATTTAATATGACCTCAGACACCAATGTATTATGTCCAAAAATATAATATTTTTAGGGTTCATCTATATGGGAAAAGTGATTTAACAATATATGAATGATTTTTATGATGTAAATTTATAACTGTTGATAAAAATGTTGAATGACATTATCTAGAAAATAATTATAATAATTATCCATGATTAATAATTCATAATGATATGTATTAAATGATATATTTAATTGTGGGAAGTAAATAATTTCTGTAATGGTTTCTCTGTATATTCAAAATCAATATTAAGGACTTCTAGAAGTACACCTAATTTATCATGGATATATACCAGATATATAAAGGTAAAAAAGAGAATATTCTATGGTAATCCAATTATAAAAATGTAGTCCCAAGATAGTGGTTTAAATTCAAGAAGATATGTATATGTCATATAGACTCTTTTGAGTGTAATTATATTGAACAAGATCTTATGTAAATGTTAGATAATATATGTGTAAAGGTAATATCATGAAAAATTAGCTATATGTGAGTAATGAAGATATTTATAAATTTATGATTTATAGATTTCTTTTGAGAATTATTGAATTAATAATATTTTAATATTACAAGAATTCCTAAATACTAAAGTTGATATATTTATTGTACAGATTCTAAATATATGATTAATGTAGAAGAAACATTACAATCATTGTTAATAGAAAATAAACATCATGATCATAATTATTGATCATGATTGTAGACATAGTGATTAGATTACTATCCATATGGATTATTGTTTTTCATGTGTGACCAAGATTATGAAGATGATACCATAAAATAGACAAGATTATAGTCACTAAAAATCTAAAAGAGGATGGCGACTATCCCATCATAAATATAATAGTGAGTATTTTTGTTATAAAATATTCCGATAATGAGCAATACATAATACCGATGACAATGATCTACTTAAAATATTTGTAATAAAAAATTTGAGACACAACCACTTAAATTTCAATGGGATGGAGAAATACCTTCAAAGATATCTGTTATGTGTCATAGAATATGTTTCAACATCATAGTCACATGAATCCATGATTATGTAAAAAATTTCAAAGGAAAATATACCTTTATATTTTCTATTTAATTTCAATGATGATATATACATTGATATTAAAATTATAATTTAAAGGAATGTTGATCAACTCATTAACTAAATAATAAATAATGTTAAAATAAGGTTAATACTAATGATAATGAGTTTATTAAATCACTATTACAGGTGGAGTTTGAAAATTATTAATGTTATAGAATACTGAAAAATGAAGATAATTTATATCAAATATTTGAAGGTATTAAATATGTGATAATTAGGAGTAAATATATTTAGGAAATATATTTAATATATATTAAGAGAATAATAAAGATGAAAATGGCCTGAAAATGTGCTATTGAATATTCTATATAGTAAAAAGATAATGTGTGGAGTCTGAATTAGGATGTATCTATACATTATATAATGTCATGGGAAGAATAAGTAGTCCTATTGTTATTATTATACTCTAATGTATTATAATAATAAAAATTATGTGTGGAGAGTTTATAAATACACTGTTGGTGACCATATTTATTTCAAAGTAATATATAATCCAAGCATATAACACACTACTATTGAAATCATAAGAAAAGTGATAACACACCCATGATTGTGTTAGAATAAGGTAGTTATCCTTATTGTTATTTTCAAATAAGGAGATCCCCAAATAAAGTAGGATAGATATAGGGACACTATTATTGATCACATTCACAATGACAAGGAAAAATTAACCATTCTATTTTGATAGAAGAAAATTAATATCTTTCATTAATTGAATCTTTTGTGTTCTAGAATAACAAGTTAACGAACCTAAATAGGAACGTTAATTCATTAATAATTATATATAATCCATAAATTTGGGATCATACCATTGATATACTAGGAACATTTTCATACATAGGGAGGATAACATCAATAAAAAACTATGATGCTCTCTAGTTTTTCTTTCTTATTCTATATTATCAACCCAATTGAAGGAGATATAGAGTGAAAGAGAGATACACTAACTAAAAAAGTAAATGGTTGAAAAAATGTAAAATTGAAGATAGAATAAATATACAGAAAAACTTATTCATCCATTCTCACTATTTGAGATATCCTTGTGTGATACTAGAAAATTTTATTATATTATCTCACACTCCTTTTTCGATTCTCATATATTTTATTTTATTTAATAACTAATATCATATTCCTCAAATCCTGATGAAGTGAATTTTTAATGATTCCTATAAATTATCTACCAAATAAATCATGGAAGATATGTATGTAAGGAAAAAGATGAATAAAAATAAGAGAGTTATTTTTTTAGAATGGATATATCTATAAAATAATTAAATTTTAATCAGTACTTATTATAAGTAATCCTAATTGATATCACAATAATATTTATGTTGATAGTGTGTCTCTTAATTAAACATGTGATGACATGACACTTATATTTTATAATGAAGAAACAAATATATCTCCCCTTGTGGTAATCTTGATAATGAAAATTCTAGCATGAATGATGAAGTTTTAATGGCTGAAGCAACTACTAATGAAACACACAGGAGGTCAACATCATGTAGTTCACTATTTATACACGAAGTATAAATACAAAATAGGCTTGTAAAATTTGTCTTATAAATGAACCCTGAAACTGAGGTGAATATTATATCATTAAGGAAACATATGATGAACTTGAGGTGAAAATTATATCACTATAGTAGGTACTATAGAAGGTATTATTCGATACAGTAGAAGCAACTATAATAGGTATTGTAACACCTAGAACTATGAAACTTAGGAAACCGGTTTGGCCTTGCAGTCTATTAGGACTTCGGGCCACCTAGTCCATTAGGGAAGTAAGGCTTTCAGGCCACCTTTAATGCCCTTGGACCACCTCAAGGCCTTCAGGCCACACAGTCAGTGCAATTTTCCCCGATGTACTCTACAGAAAAAGAGAAGCCTCAAAGGAGGATTTAAGGATGTCCACTAACTAGAGTAGATCCAAATTGATTTGTCAGAATGAGTGAGTATGGTTATGAACTCAGGACAAGCTTTTTCTTTCATGGGAAGCCTAGAAAAACGACCATGTGATGGTATATAGCTACTATCATGATGTAGTTGTTGGGGGGGGGGAATTCATTACAGATATTCTGGTTTAATTCTCTAAGACCATTAGGTCATGTAATATCCTAAGCCTACATACAATGTAATCTCTAATCCAATAGGCCTTTTAAGGGTTCCCCCTCTTCCCTTTAAAAGGGGTGTTATCAAAAATCAATAATAATGAAAGCCATCATGCCGTTATGGTTGTTATAATTCCATAAAATTTTAAATTTTCACTAAAATTAACATTAACTAATCTTTTAGTTACCTATCATGTTTGTAGGACTTGGATTTTAATGAATATTTTATAAATATAGTTCCCCAAAGATAAGAGGACCCCTTATTATTCTTACCCTTACCATGCAATATATACTTGGTAGATATGGTCTTGGGAATATTTTAATCCTCCAATTTAGTACTCAGAATCTAGTCATAATTATTACACACTAGATGTGACAACATGTGGTGGTTTTATTAAATTGAAACCCCTCCTACCAAATAATTTTGGGTTTCCATTAGTATTGTCGTTACAAGGGAAATCAAAAACCTTCACTCGCATGGGGATTACACAAAGATATATCTCCCTCCATAATTAGTTCATATATTTTAATTTATTTTTAGTAAATATATTATGTTCTGTGAATTATTTTATTTATTTTAATTTGTCACCATACAAGTGCATGACTCTAGGCTTCCACTACCAATATGTCAAGTCGTATAACCAGTATTACCCCTTCATTAATTCATCTAATTAAATTTATTTTTTTGAATTCATTTTATTCATGTTCAAACTAAAAATTGTGTATTAATATTATATGTTTGATGGATTTGGTGCCAATTTATTTTATGGATTTCATGTTATTTTTCCAATTTTCAATATTTGGTATGTTTGTATGAATGACATGAATTACTGAATAACATGGTAAAAATATAAAATCATGGTGTTTATGGTAATTTCATGATTTGAATATATATTACATGGGATGTGTAACATATTTATATAGTGTGTATGTTTTTATGTGATATATAAAATCATTTCATTGTACATATTATATTTTAATTTTTGATTTATTACAAGTATCATTGTAAATATTTTTAAATTATATATAATATTTCTGGTGGATCTCAAAATTGACATGTAACACATTTCCCATTTCCATTGTTGATATGTAATAATTTTAAAGGATTCATAATATTTTTTTTTGGACTTATTAATGACATGTTTGATTTTATACGTTGTGATATTTTGACTGACATCATAAAATATATTCCACTAACTCTAAAATATCAAGAAGCATAGTTTTCTTCCAAAATTATGTCTTTATTGTTTTAGAAAGGTGAAACAAAATTAAATGATAATATTACCATGGGTTTATATTAAACAATTTCACCTAATATTTCTACATTTAAAAAATTGAGAGGATCCATATTCCATGGTAAATGAAATTGTTAATCCCTCACAATTTTGACAATTACAGAGATCATTATATAGGCCATGTTTTAGATAAATTAATTTCATATTTGGAATAATTCCTTGGCATTAAAGAGTGGAATTTATTTATATCTTTAGTTTATCAAATTCTCTCATTAAATATAATTATCAATGGCCTAATCACATGGGATTAATTCAATGACTATTAATGATTGATACCACTTATAAAGAGATCACATAGAAGCACTAGTGGTTTCCATGTGTAATAACCTAGTTTTTCATTTATGTATGTATCCTTTAAATTTCAGTCCATGTATTTACATTGGACCTAATGTGGATTGATAAGGGTTTAGAAATGGTCTCATGAGTGTTTAGGGAATATTTGGAGACCAGAACCCATCTTTTTTGGAAAAACATGATGGGCCTAGGGTTTAGAGTAAATCCTGCAGGAATTCTACATAGTTTGGAAATCAATACAGATTGTGTTTTTTTAGACAGAGCCACCTCGCAGAGTTGGAAGATTACCATGAAGCATACTCGTGTGAGTTCCCCTTTTCCAGGCACTCATGCAAGGTTTGCGTATTGTTTTTTAAACCGTGTAGACAAACCATGCATATGCTAAATTTTGGGTAAACATGTAGTTTTCCAATTACTGATCTAATTAAGATCAATCCTTCTTCCAAAATATTAGATTATGTAGAATTAACATATTTCTATCTCAATTTGGTTCTTTTTAAAGATATAACATTGGAATCAAAAGATATCCTTAATTTGGAAACCGATCATGCATCTGTTCACCTCTTTAGATGCGCAACGTCAAGTACTTCTGTCATCTTGAGCCTTTCTCCGTCTATTTTTCTCTCGGTTGTGATATTGGGTTATGAGTGTTTTTATCTTTTTATAGATCTACTCTGATCTAAGCTAAATTAGGGGAATATACAGGAGGAAGAATGTTGTACATCCCTAATATGGGTTGTATATAACCCATCCCTAACATTTGTTGATTTTTTGTTCATCGTGTGGGGACCACTGATTTTATCGGTTGTCGTTTATTGAATTTATGTTCCATGTTTATAATTAGTAGAACTATATGGTCATCATTTTTTCAAATAAGTAATTAATTGTTGGATGTTATGACCAAAAATTTATCATTTCCATGTCTAAGGTAATTCAATAACTGTAGTTTTTTGTTTTGACATGTTTATGCCACTATTCAAGTGTTCCATGTCATGACCCCTCAATGAAAAAGATTTTCTAAATTAAATGGATAGATATATATTGTGAATTATATAATGGAAAGTACCATGTATGCGTAAAAATTGATTCTACGAATGTATGTTCTTCAAATTAATGATTAAATGTGAATGATTAATTGGATTCATATCTGTATCACACCATACCACATTAATGGAAGATACCAGAATGAACCATAAATTGTGGAATATGAATTGAATGGAATAAAAGGTTGTATGATACTTGTCCCCGTAACACTAATGATAAGTAAGGGTTGAACCAAATCACCCGATAAAAAGGTTTCAAGCTACATGAACATATCAAAATAATGGAAGGAAAGGATTTAACCAAGTCAGACATTACATGGAATCATAATTAAATTTGAATGGCCTCACTCAAGATCACCTTGGATTTTAATTGGGGAATTCGATGAGCAAACGAGAACCCCACTCCAATTCATCGATATGACTTGGATAGGATGAGAGGCACCTTGATCCTGATCCTTTTCTATTCAAGGATGATCAATATGATACCATAGGATCTCCCCATATTAGTACTAGATACCTCAGATACACTCCTTGGATCTATGATTGACATGTAGCTACCTTGGTTAGAACCCATATGGCCCTCTCTCTACATAGCCCCATTTTACATTGGATGATCACCATGGATTCAGTCGGCACATTATTATTAAATTCCTTTGACATTCTCCATGTATTAAACTATTATCCTTATTGTCACGAACCAGGCCGGGTCGCCATCCGACCCGGTGCCCGACCCGGTCCGCGACATGGCCCGAAGGGCGTTCCCGATCCCCACGGGCTGGCACAAGTGCCCGGGTATCAAGAGTAACCCGTGGGAATGGTTTACCCAAAATGGTGTATGCAAAAACTAGAAAGATAATTAAAATGAAACTAGGAATCAACAACCAAAGAGACCATTAAACTGAAATCAAAATTTAACGGTTTACAACTAGAACCAACGTCAAAAAATAAACGAAAAAAAAATAAATTAACACTATAACTCAAACCTCCAAGCGACAAGAGTGGTGCAACATCTGCACGCCACAACACCAACCTACATGAGAAGGCCACTAACAACTCGAACCACCACCACTGAGCACAATGCCACAACCTGGAATACACAAGGAACAAAGTCTACATACAGCCGAAGGTGTATGTAGGGTGTGAGCCAAGTGACCAGTAGGACGTCACCCAACAAAAAGGTTCCATGCCACAACATCAAAAGGACAATTTAATGTGCTTATTCAAGTTATACTTTCGAAATGGTTTTATAGAAAAAATTTACAAACCAACTGCTAAAGGAAAACATTAAAAGAACTCATTTCACAAACACGATTTTAAAGAGGAAGAGAAAAGTTCATTATGGGCACACACACACACACTCACACACACACACACATATACTCACACACACACACATACACACACACACACACACACACACACACATGTGGTCCTCCATATGATGACGGAAGGAACCACACCATAGATGGTAGAGCACTATGGGTAAATCCCCTAAGGTTTATCTAGCTCGAGTGGGACCCTAGAACCTCGTGTCTCGGTGAAACATGGTTTAAAAGGCCACGACCCTCCGAAAATGTGGCTTAGAAGGCCACGACCCTCAGAACACATGTCTTAGAAGGCCACGACCCTCAGATATCATGTTTAGTTAGTGTTGCAATCGTTAATCCAGCTAAGTGAAACAGGGACGATACCCATCCGGTTCACTAGCACACTAGTTCTAGGCCTCCCACCTAGATACCCAGGGTTTTCCCTTGTGCTCAAACAAGTTTTACATTCACATAGTATATTTTTTTCTCATATCATAGAACAAAAAGATATTTCACACAAAATTCACCATTTTCATACCCAAAAAACATTTCAAAAACTCACGCACACCAAAATACCTTTCCAAAAAAAATACATCTATCATTACGTAATCATTTCGCAAATCCCCATTTGGAAACACTCAAGAACATAAACAATTCGCACAACATAGAAGGCATTATTTAATGAACACAACAAGGGTCGACGCAAATAAACACACCCAATTGAAAAAAAGAGATTCGTTCAAACCACTTGCTTAATAAATTATCCTTAAAACTAGTTTCACACCAACTACACAATTATCTGGACCATCTGCACCTAGAACCCAACTGAAAAACATTGCACCATAACAACAAAGGTTTTTACGTGCAAATGCCATTTTAAAATCCATTTCACACTCAACTATTCTAAAACCTCACTTGCACCATATAAATGGTTCGTTAAACAATTTTAGGATTTACCACAATAAGGTTGAAATGAAAAACATGATCATTTTTAAAGAAAGAGAAATTTTCAAAATGCATACATGTCAAATAATATATAAATATATATATATATATATATTTTAATGCATTTCGCACAACCTGCAAAGCACGGCCAACCATTTATACAACAACACACAAATAAAAAACAAGACCACACTATTTTGGAAATTAGATTTCATCAAATGAGCATACCAAACCATTTTAAAAATAGATCACAACACACAATTAAATCATATAACATATGAAATTAACTAAACAGCCAAATTAAATTATCCAAAGGATGTCAGGGCATGGAACCACCTACCTTGTCATAGCACACTTCACTAATATGGTGCGCAAGAACTGCCGCACACCAACTACGACTCAAAAAAGATCCAAATAGAACCTAATATAAAATAAAAAAAATGCATCGGACCAATTATACCAAAATTGAACCAAAATCGATTTGAAAATCTAACCACACTCAACCAGCATTGAACAACAAGCAGGCAAATAAAATTGCACTTACAGCGGGGGGTGTGGGAGGTCGGCTGAAGGTCGACGGAGGCTGCAGGAGTTGCTCGAGGAGGTGCAGGGAGGTTGTCCAACAATGTGAAGGGATGTGGGGCGGTTGTCCGGAAGCTCGAAGGGGGTGTCGGCCGGAATATTTCTGGTAAAAGTAGGGGACCGGTTTCCATGGGGTGGTGCGGTGCGAGCTAGCCGAATGGGGCAGGAGCATGGGGTGTCTATTCACCGGAGGGTGGTGATGGCTGGGGGAGAAGAAGGGGCTGTCGGCCATGGGGTTTGGTCGCTGAACAGGAGGTGCGGCCGGGAGGTATGCTGGAAGGAAAGGCGGGCAGGCGGTGCAATGCCTGACGGAGTAGGGGGGTGCGGCGGTTCAGTTTCGCCGGAGGGTACTACTGGCCGGGTGGAGTCGGGCATGCAGAAGGGTGAGGAGCCGGCAAGCAGCGCACATGGCCTGGGAAAAAGGGAGCAGAGGGGAGGACGGCCCAAGCAGAAGAAAGAAAAAAAA
Source organism: Viscum album (assembly GCA_963277665.1). Lineage (NCBI taxonomy): Eukaryota > Viridiplantae > Streptophyta > Magnoliopsida > Santalales > Viscaceae > Viscum > Viscum album. The sequence continues at coordinate 1,368,083,539 of OY728138.1, read as the reverse complement.
AGAAGATGAAATGGGGGGGGAGGTGCGGCGGCCTGGGTAGAAAGGTACCAAAACAAGGGAAAAAAAGTGAAACCCTAAACAAAAGGAAGAAGAAAAAAAAGATAAAATAAAATAAAATAAAATAAAAACTACTAATAATAATAATATTAGTAATAATAATAATAACAAGCAAAAAAAATATGGTCTTAATAATTATAATGAGATTAATAATATTAGTAATTATATTAATATCCTAACGCATGTAATAATAATAATAGTAATAAAAATAATGAAAATTGTGACGATAGTGTTAATAACTTAATAAAATTTATTCTTCCAATGCCATCAATAATAACAATAAAAATACTCTTAAATAATATTTCATTTTTCTTAACACCATTAAAATAATGTGTCAAATTTTACCACACTTGTTCTTATTTTATCTACATTTTATTATTCATTTCATTGTCTTTAACTAACTTAAACACCGGGCAGGGCATGCGGCGAGCTGGGTGAGGTCAGGCGGCGACCCAGGCGAGGTCGTGCGGCTTCGACCGCATCGCGTTGGATGAATCCGAGGGAAAAACATCGGTTTTTAAATATTTACTCAAGAAAATTTTAATTCGGACCTTAACCCAAACCACCCAAATCCCAATAAAAGTAATAAAATAAATATTATAAAAATAAAGGGTGTGACAATTCTCCCCACCATAAAGCTTTCCATCCCCGGAAATCCACAATTAAGGAAGAAACCCAAACTAGGGAATGACACCCCACTAAGGATCAAATAGTATCCCCACAAACATCAAGCAAAGAGAGAAAAAAACCTCGTGGTCAGAGAAAGTGACTCAAAGGCAACATCATGAAACATGTAAAAAGACTTTATAATATGTGTCGCCTGCCCCAAAGAGCTAGAACGCATCCAGCCGATTGTTTTAGAAAACGAATTCTTGAACCCACAGGAACCAAATTCACAAGCCGAAACACCTCAAGCACTATGAAATCGAAACCACCCCATTTATCAAAAAATAACAACATGGTCATACCATGTACACGAAACACTCTTTTCACATATTACCAACCTATCTTTAGAAACAGAACCAAAAAGGATAATGTGGGGAAGCCCGAGGGGCTCCCCACCATTAAGAACGTACTAAAACCCATGACTAGAATGGAAAACTGATATGGAGAAGTTAGAGTGGACTCTCCTACATTAAAGAAAATTCTAGCAATGATTCATTCTAGGGACATTCATGTGAGACCCAATGTGGGTCTCCCCACCATTAGGACTGACAGAGGGTACAAAACTTTGAAAATTATCCAACGGTGACTAGACACCCCACCACAAGGGGCGGGGAGGGAGGGGTCTGACTACCGGGCGTCAAAAGAATAACCCAATACAAACCAGAATTTCCATATTCCTGGATGATCATTATTCTAACTTTGAGACCGACCTACCGAACATGCTCTCATAAGGACCGCTAAAGAAATTGAATCCCGTGGGATGCAACCCCCAAGACTTTAATGCAAAAGACGAACACTCCTCCACATGGTCATGAAAACCTTATGTAACCAGACGGATCATTCTAACAGAACAACCATAGAAAACAATCTATGTTTCTTTCACCCTCGACACTGATGATAGAAATAAGGTCGGGGTCCCATACACTCTCGGGGTTCTTGACCACGTGTCGGATTCACTCCGAGGCCTATGGCTGGAGCCGTGATGCTTGAAGCATCTTCTGCCTCGCAGTCTGGCATGGAAGACTTCCGAACGAAGCTTCTCCTTTTGGTGCCACATGCAACCGCACTAAAAACGAGAGAACACCATAAAACACAACACATTACCACATCTCACTGATCATACACGGAACATTTACCATCACAAGGGCTGAAATGGTGCATGCACATCACCCTTTGTCACACTGAGTGAGAACATGACATCAAAAATTGTCACCGAGCATGACCGTTGTTGTGAGAGGAACATTACACTGAGAAATACATTAAACCATGTCTTGAACAACACGTGGTTCCTACAGACGTCCATAGCAGCCTCATACGACTGGGTCTGCCCAACTAGTAGCCTAACACGAACCCTTCTTTAAACGAAACAATCCAAAGACCACAGGCCATTTAGAACGATAGACCGCACTATCAACTTAGGGTTGCTTCCACCTTTTTCCAACTGGAGTCTTCTTTATCGTTTCCAAACCACCGCTAACTTTCAAAGGGACGTCACATTACAAGATGTCACCGAACATGACCCTTGCAGCCGATGTAAGTACTAGAAAGCCCTTAAAGACACTGGTCAACACTGAAAACTATGAAGTGCCTTCACCCTTCCCCGTTGGATTTCCTTTCACTAATTACAGGGAAATCCTTCAAATGCAATGACGTCAAATTTCATCTCCGACGACTCAGACAACTTAATGAAACCAAAACTCTATTCAACTCCCCTCGCATCTGTTGTCCCGCTGCGAGAGGATCCACTTAGTTGTAAAAATGAGAGGTGGGTTAAATTCTAGAGTTCAAGAAGAGATTCCTCTGATCAACTGGAGGGTCAACCAATGGCGAATTGACCATGGACACACTTTAATCACATGTCAACGCATTATGGGGGGGGGGAGTACACTAGTTGAGAAAGAAAACCATGGACCCAACTAAACTGGTTCAGTAGTCAACAGATACCAGAAGCGCACACTAAACGTGTGTGGGAACCACTGAAAGGGCTTCCTGAAGAGCTTTTAAAAGAATTCACTAACTACACGAAAACATGCCAACTTAAAAAAAAAATTCAAACTCGGAACACAAGTCATTCAGAAAGGATCCTCGGCTCACAACGCCTCACATCCGACATTTCCAAAACACAAGGACACGTCACACAAACACCGTTTACTAAAACACCAAATTTTCCTTTTTTTCTTTAACAAAACATTTTGAAAATAAGCAAACCCGGTGGATTTCACCAACACCAATGGTGTCCCATGAGCCTCGCACATGCATGTTCTCGTGTCGCACTGGCACCCACCTCATATCCATCCAAGCCCTCATCTATTCGTGCCATTAAACATTTTTTTCCCATATACACTCATGCATGTGGTTTCCCACAAGAACACCAAGGGTAAAAAACAAACCATTCCAATTTTTTCAAAACCATAACATCCAACCCACACCTTTCAAACCTCATACCTCATTTTATTTTTAAAGCGCTTCATTTAAAAATCATTTTCCATGTCCAAAAATTTTAAACTTAAAAACCAAATTCTCACGAATCTAAAACAAAGGGATGAGAAATGATGCAAGAGAAAACTTGTGTCAGAGGGTGACTGGAACGTATGGTTGGAGACCATACGCCAGTCATGCCACTACCACGGAGGGTATTCTAGGACAGCATCCCCGGCTCCACATGGCTTTCCAGACCCTGCGAGATCACTAGGACCACTGACCTTACCCCTTTTTCATTTCCCATGGACAAGATTAACCGCACTGACAAAAAACACAGACAAACCTCAACACACTTTGGTTACTCGAGTCCCACCACGAGGTGTGCTGGCCAGGCACATTGCTCATAGCTAGAATGCTGAGTTTCGACAACTTTAATTTTGGTCCACTCCGACTCTATCTCAAAAGAGAACGACCCAAGAGAGAAAACCCTACCCCTCTGATACCATTTTTTCATGAACCAGGCCGGGTCGCCATCCGACCCGGAGCCCGACCCGGTTCGCGACATGGCCTGAAGGGCATTCCCGATCACCACGGGCTGGCACAAGTGCCCAGGTATCAAGAGAAACCTGTGGGAACGATTTACCCAAAATGGTGTATGCACAGACTAGCTAGATAATGAAAATGAAACTAGGAATCGACAACCAAAGAGACCATTAAACTGAAATCAAAATTTAAATGTTTACAACTAGAACCAACGTCCAAAAATAAACGACAACAAAAGATACTAACACTATAACTCAAACCTCCAAGCGACGGGAGTGGTGTAGCATCCGCACGCCACAACACCAACCTGCATGAGAAGGCCACTAACAACTCGGACCACCACCGGTGAGAACGATGTCACAACCTGGAATACACAATGAACAAAGTCTACATACACCCGAAGGTGTATGTAGGGTGTGAGCCAAGAGCCCTGTAGGATGTCACCCAACAAAAAGGCTCCATGCCACGACATCACAAGGACAATTTAATGTGCTTATTCAGGTTTTACTTTTGAAATTATTTTAAAGAAAACATTTACAAACCAACTGCTAAAGGAAAACACTAAAAAGAACTCATTTCACAAACACGATTTTAAAGAGGAAGAGAAAAGTTCATTATGGGCACCCACACACACTCACACACACACACACACACACATACTCACACACACACACACACACATGTGGTCCTCTATATGCTGGCAGAAGCCACCATGCCATAGATGGTAGAGAACTATGGGTAAATCCCCTAAGGTTCATCTAGCTCGAGTGGGACCCTAGAACCTCGTGTCTCGGTGAAACATGGCTTGGAAGGCGACGACCCTTAGAAAACGTGGCTTAGAGGGGCACAACCCTCAGAACACATGGCTTAGAAGGCCACGACCCTCAGATATCATGTTTATTTAGTGTTGCAATCGTCAATCCAGCTAAGTGAAATAGGGATGATACCCATCCGGTTCACTAGAGCACTAGTTCTAGGCCGTCCACCTAGATACCCAGGGTTTTACCTTATGCTCAACCAAGTTTCATATTCACATAGTATATTTCTTTCTCATATCACAGACCAAAAAGATATTGCACACAAAAGTCACCATTTTCAAACCCAAACAACATTTCAAAAACTCACGCACACCAAAATACCTTTCTAAAAAATATACATCTATCATTACGTAATCATTTCGCAAATCCTCATTTGGTAATACTCAAGAACATAAAAAATTCACACAACATAGAAGGCATTGTTTAAAGAACACAACAAGGGTTGACGCAAATAAACACACCCAATTGCAAACAAGAGAGTCGTTGAAACCACTTGCTTAATAAATTATCCTTAAAACTAGTTTCACACAAACTACACAATTATCTGAACCATCTGCACCTAGAACCCAAGTGGAAAACATTGCACCATAACAACCCAGGTTTTTATGTGCAAAGGCCATTGTAAAATCCAATTCACACTAAACTATTCTTAAACCTCACTTGCACCATATAAACTGTTGGTCAAACAATTTTAGGATTTACCACAATATGGTCGAAATGAAAAACATGATCATTTCTAAAGAAAGAGAAATTTTCAAAATGCATCCATGTCAAATAATATATATATATATATATATATATATATATATATTTAACGCATTTCACACAACCTGCAAAGCACGGCCAACCATTTATACAACAACAGACAAATAAACAAGAAGACCACACTATTTTGGAAATTCGATTTCATCAAACGGGCATGGCAAACCATTTTAAACATAGATCACAACACGCAATTAAATCATATAACATATGAAATTAACTAAACAACCAAATCAAATTATCCAAAGGATGTCAAGGCATGGAACCACCTACCATGTCATTGCAAACTTCACAAATATGGTGCCCAAGAACCACCGAACACCAACTACGACTCAAACAAGATCCAAATAGAACCTAATAGAAAAGAAAAAAACACATCAGACCAATTATACCAAAACTGAACCAAACTCGATTCGAAAATCAAACCACACTCAACCAGCATTGAACAACAAGCAGTCAAATAAAATTGCACTTACTGCGGGGGGTGTGGGAGGTCGGCCGAAGGTCGACGGAGGTTGCCGGAGTTACACGAGGAGGTGCGGGGAGGTTGTCCAACACCGCGAAGGGATGCGGGGCGGTTGTCTGGAAGCTCGAAGGGGGTGTCGGACGGAATATTTCTGGATAAAGTAGGGGGCCGGTTTCCATGGGGAGGTGTAGCGCGAGTTATCCAAATGGGACAGGAGAAAGTGGCGTCTATTCTCCAGAGGGTGGTGATGGACGGGGGAGAATAAGGGGCTTTCGGCCATGGGGTGTGGTCGCCGAACAGGAGGTGTGGCCGGGAGATATGCTGGAAGGGGAGGCGGGTAGGCGGTGCAACGCCAGACGGAGTAGGGGGGCTGCAGTTCAGGTTCGCCGGAGGGTGGTTCTGGCTGGGTGGAGTCCGGCAGGCGGATGGGGGAGGAGCCGGTGGGCGGCGCACACGACCTAGGAAAAAGGGAGGAGAGGGGAGGACGGCCCAAGAAGAAGAAAGAAAAAAAAGAAGAAGAAAGGGGGGGGGGGGAGGTGCGGCGGCCTGGGTAGAAGGGTACCGACACAAGGGGAAAAAAGTGAAACCCTAAACAAAAAGGAAGAAGAAAAAAAAGGTAAAATAATATAAAATTAAAACAAAACTAATAATAATAATTTTATTAGTAATAATAATAATAACAGGCTAAAAAATATGTTCTTAATACTTATAATGAGATTAATAATATTAGTAATTATATTAATATCCTAACACAAGTAATAATAATAATAGTAATAAAAATAATTAAAATTGTGATGATACTATTAATAACTTAATAAAATTTATTTTTCCAATGACATCAATAATAACAATAAAAATATTCTTAAATAATATTGGCTTTCTCTTAACACCATTAAAATAATTTGTCAAATTTTACCACACATGTTCTTATTTTATCTACATTTTATTATTCATTTCATTGTCTTTAACTACATTAAACACCAGGCAGGGCGAGCGGTGAGCTGGGTGAGGTCACGCGGTGACCCAGCCGAGGTCGCGCGGCTTCGACCGCAGCGTGTTGGATGCAACCAAGGGAAAAACATCCATTTTTAAATATTTACTCCAGAAAATTTTATTTCAGACCTTAACCCACACCACCCAATTCCCAATAAAAGTAAAAAAATAAACAATATAAAAATAACGGGTGTGACACTTATACAGGCTATCATTATTACTGAGTTCGAGACCCTTGAGGTCTATGTTGCCTTGGTTATCACCTCGGGACTACACAATTATATATCATTGATCATGTTTCCCTAATTAAATATTGGATATTCACTATTTATACCATCACGAGGTGATGTTAGTGTTTTATATATCTCATGAGATATGTAGACATAAAATTGGTAATAATTAATGAATGAATTATTGAAAGGTTTAGACACCAAGCAAGAGATGAAGAAGGCACTTGGTTATTTTGTTACATTGTACTGCTTTACTTAATATATGAATTCCTGCACACTATTAAATTTCCATTACAATGGGTTTATGTTATAGACGTCGTTGGTGGTGGTCCAATGAGATTTATCTCATACCCTCTTCCGGCATTGTTGGTACCTGAGGAAAATTACATGGTTAATGGTTTTGACACAGGGAAGCATACAACTTCAAATACATGATTCATTACTATTTAGTATGGAGTTTGATATCATAGGACCATGTTGGAACACATGATTCTTGGGATAGTCCTTGATTCCCATTATACATTTTGTAACATGTTATTAATGTTATTTTTATCCATTTTATATAGCTTTAGAGCATATGACATATCAGTATTTATTGAATGATATTCATGTTGTTTCAGTTGTTATTACTATTGTCCCAATTTTTCCATTGTTCCTTCAATTAATATGTATTTTTATTTTACTATTTATATATGTTTATTCTCACCCACAATTCTACACATTGGTAATGAGGGAATTCTCTCCCCACCGACACACCCTGTAGCCCCACTGCTAGTCGGAAGCCTTTGGAATTTTGGGAGATACTCTTGAGGCCATGTGGCCAACTAGGATCGGGGCACCCTTTTCGGGTCATCCAGGTATGGGTCTTCACAATTTTGTATCGAAGTAGTTTTCTATTCATTATTTTCTATTTAGAGACAATATATTAGAGATTATGAATGCTTGGGACATGTTCATAAGTCATGCTTGTGCATCATGAACACATTTCGTGGGAAAAATCCGCGTCACCCAAAATGTAAATTTTGTACTGTTTCCCTACTACAGTTGATATTATTTCACCATCGGATGATGCACATGATGCGTGGTGACGTTAAATATTAGTCTTATTGGGGATTTATTTTATCCTTATCCTGATGACATGAGGGAATGGATCATAGCTACATGCATACCTATATGCACATAGAATTTACATGCCATGCATATTGTCAGGCCAAATAGGTGCATTTCACTGATTTTTATTTCTTGATATGCTTGTTATTTTTGAGAGATATCATGAAAACGTCTTTTGCATATATTACTATTGGTTTCTGTTGAGTAATTTCCTATCTCAATTCATGTGGAGTATTGTCCATCTTGTGTTGGGATGAGTAATTTACCTAGACGAGCCATTATGATAAATATAAATGGGTGTTGTTTCATATAGGTAGGTATATGGGAACTAATTAATCAGTAATGGATATCCATAAAAACTTGAATCATTAAAATCGAAAATGAATTGGTTGTACATACTCATCTCACCTTATCATGTTTATGAATGATAATAGACGGAACCTAGAAATAAACTGAAAAATGACATGAAACATATAATTTATGACATACTGATATTTGATCGTCTAAGTGACTAGTTTGGGGTAGTATTCCATGGGTAGTGAGTTTTATTATGTTAATATTTTCTAGTGATTCTATATTAATATTATATGATTATTATGATGTGTCTTCTTGTTATTCATAGATAAATGCTTCCATGATTTCCTTGTGCCATTCTCTAGGAAGGTGGTGAAGATCTTTATCCATTAGTTATCGGTCCTGAGTTGTGAGTGTTAACTATAGGATTACCAATTGAAGCACCAACTAATTTACCTGATCTAGGAATTGATTCCCATGTTTTTTATAGTTTCATACATCTGATACAGTCCATATATGGTTCTATATAGCTTTATCCCACAATGGCTAATCTAACTCATGAGCTCCAGTACAAAAATCCTCTTACCTTTTCAATAGACGGCAGTCCACATGATGTTTATTATTTTCCAGAATCCACCCTATCTATCTTGGAGCATATAGAGGCATCTCTGGAGAAGAGGTTCAAGATTACCACATAAATTCTTTCAGATTCATCCAACTACTGGTTGGATGTGACTAACCATGCTGGTCGTCATAAGGGCATGTTATGAGCTGATAGATCCAGAGAGTTCATGTATCTAGAACATTGTTCAATTTCAATCATGGAATATTCATCAAATTTCATGGAGTTCCAACACCTTTTTCCTCTCCAAGATGGAGATGAGATTTCACATCCTAGACGTTTCAATGATGGTCTCTAGTATGACATATGTAAATAGGTCAATGTCTTTATCATGCCTACTTCTTTATAATTATTCAAACAGTATCTTATCACTAAGAGAAAATTGAGGTAAGATAATAGTACTGGTCATAGATAATCAGTTATGGGTCTTTCCAATAGTTCATTCGGTGGAAGGAAACATTCCCTTGAGGACTATAATTACGGTATTGACAACTAGAGTATCTATTTCGATATCTCATGTTTGTTTTATTAGTGTGTAAAACATGGTCATTCAAAGTCTCAATGTGATATAGATCCATTGGAGTGCTGATATTGTGGATGTATGTGGAATATTAATTATTTTTATAGGACCTTTCCACCAGATTTTTGTGGAAAATGATCTGCACCATCTCTAACTTCAAGAGTGAGTTAAATTATTCCATGTCAGGTGGGAGTTTGAATCACACCAGTAGGTCTGGCATAAGAAGAGGTTGAGACCATGGTAGTCAGAACCGTAATCATCAGCAGTTCCAACAGAGTAGTTTTGATCGAGGTAGTATATCTATTGGATAGGGTCATGGATCAGGTCTGTTGAATACACTACAACTAATACAAGAGGATCAAGATGTTGGACCATCAACAGTAAAATTTATTATTCTAGTAGCCTCTACTATTGTGTCTTCATTATTTAATACCTTTATTTAAAATCATTTGTCTGTGTATCTATAGTGAAATTTATTTGACTAGATATGCATTATTACTATGTGATCATGATCCTAGATACATCATTAGGGGTATGAACAGAGAGAATACACATGTGTAAGGATTTTCCCCATAATGTATGAAATTACTCTTTCTTATGAAACCTATTTCTTCTCCAGTTGATGGGATTTTATGTAAAGACCCGTAAAATTCAATGGATTTTTTTTAATTTTCTTTGGGATTTTACAAGAACACAGTTTTTGATGGCGCCTGATTCCGAGGCCCGGTGTGCCCGGAACCATTTTCTGAAGTTAGGCTCAGGTATGTTCAGTGAACGAACGAGTGGGTTTTTATAATTTTTGAACCGCTATTCGGAATTGAAATTCGAGGGCACCGATGAACTCGCAGTGCCGATAATTTCATAGGAACACCTTTTCTGGAGTTGCGTTTGCTCGGGTGTGATTTTTAAAATGTTGGGTTAAGTAAAAGAATAAAATAAAATGGTGCAACCAATTTTATTTTATTTAAAGTTGTTGAACCTAAGCTAAGTGGATGAAGTGGGACCCACTATATCCTACCCCACTAGTCAGGATATATTTGGGGTGGGGCCCACACGAGCCCCACCTTTCAAATTTCCTCAAAACCCCCAACCTTTAATAAGGTAATGCACCTGCTCCCCCCTTTAATGATAGTCAAATCTCACGTTTAACTTAATGTTTAAACGCCTCATTAATTTGGGAGGTTTAAACTTCTCAATTAATTAAATTAATTGATTAATTCAATTTTTGAATTTCAAAATCGTTTGGATTGTGTGTTAATAAAATAAGACAAGTCTTATTTTATTTAAGGGGTTTGTTGTGCGAGAGGGATGGGAAGAAATCACTCAAAGCCTTGAATAACTCCTTCCTCGACGAAGAACACGAAGAACGCGAAGAACGCTGACCTCCGACAAAGGTTGACAAGAACGCCATCCTCGGAGATCAACAACGCAACGCCGACAATTATTTTTTCTGTGACGTTCGACTTCCGCGACTCGACAACGTGCAACGTCTATTTCGAGGTAGGGAATTAATTTAAAATGTTAATGAACCCATGTTTAGTTGTTTCTAAATCAAAGAATGTGGATCAAAAAAAATATTATGTTGATCCGCGGAGAATATGTTTACGGGTTGGGAATTCATGATTGCAGGGAAAACTGTTGGGGTTGATTAGTTTTGTTCATGAAAAATCCTTTGTCGTTCTTCGTCTTTTGGGCCGCTTGTTATCAACTTAACGGGAGGAGGTCGGACCGCATGAACACGGCCGACTCTCCTCTCCCTTTGTTGTTTGGTTCTTTGCGGCACAAAAAAAGGTGGCGCGGAGCAGTGGCATAGCGCAAAAACATGAAAGAACACGACGAAGAAGCGTGGCGCCGTTGTGCCGCACCGTTGAGGCCGAATGAAACCGGGGCCGGAGTCGGGACCATAGAGGCTATTTGAAGACTCCGCTGGTTGATCGTTGTGCGCAGAATTATGAGTGATGACAAACGGGGCCACAAAGTCAACTTTAAGCATCCACAGTAAAGGTTGGGTCCCAGGAGGAACAATGGAGAAGACGGAAAGCAAAACGGACCACCGGAGCATGTCCGGTGGTCTGCGGAAGGGCATGTCGGCGCTTGAGGCGGCAGCGCTCTGCGCGCCGCCGTGACTGGTACTTCGGTCGCGCGGGACCAAGGACAACGCGGCGCTGGGCCGCGTCGCTGGAAGGGAGTGGCCCACATGTGGGGGTCGTGGCTTCTTTCACGGGGGCAACCGCACCCCCCTATTCCGCTCAGCCGGACAGCCGAGCAGCCACACGGCTGCACCAGCGGGGCAGGCCAACTGGTCGGGCCGCCCCGGTCAGGTCGCGCCCTGTTGGGCCCGACACGGACCCGGGTCAGGTCGACCTAGTTCGGGCCCACCCAGGGGGTCTCGGGCCGGGTAGGTCTGGGCCCGAACCCCCTATTTTCGGGACGTTTTCGTTCCAATGCCCATAACATGGGCTACAGACCTCTGATCGACGCACTGCCAGTTGCGATGCGATCCATGGATCAAGATGGTCGTTTCGGTATATTAAAAATAAGGTTTTGGAAGAATTTGAGTATGGCCAAGTGGGTTCGGATACGAAACCAACCGAGTCCTCGGAGCGGAAACGCTTATATCTTGAGTTCCGGACGTCCGATTGACTTGTGGTCGACTTTGTTGGATTCCTCTTGATGCGACGGAACTTTTGGCATACTTCGCCTGATTTTTTTGTTACAGTTGGATAGAGGTCGGGTTGGATTGTACCCGAAATCCAACCGGGTCCCAAGAACGGAAAAGATGATAACTTTTAGACCGGACGTCCGTTTGATGAATCGTCAGTGGCGTTGGTGCTCACATTGAGAAACAGTCCTTATGAGTATACCCTGTGAGAGTTCGGGGTACAGTTGAGATATGGCCGTGTTGGTTCGTATGTAACACCTCTAGATTTCATAGTGTATAATTCAATAACTTACACTACACGCAACACCGAGTTCAAGTACATCATGACTTACCAAACAAGCCGTTCAATAGAGGTTATGAATAGTATTAACTAAATTTTAAACTTTATATAATCCTTATAATTTTAGAATCCATATTATGAGTTTCATATACATAATGTAAGAACAAATTCATTTTCAGTATTACACTTTTACCAAATTTTAATAGTCAACCTTTCTAAATACAATATTTTAAACTTTTCGACTAAATGAGGACATCAAAAAATTAAAATGATACATCCCAAGCTTCCACGGTATGCTTTCCTTTGAATAATATAGTAGCGTGTGTTGTATGCAACTTCGAGTTCTAACACACACCACAACCAATCAAACTAGCTGTTATGAATAATAATACCTAATTTTTGAAATTATATAAATTTTATATTTAAAAATGGACTTCATTTTTGGATTCGGAATATCGAAATTATCCTAGTTTGAAATTTTGGTACTTTTCGAATAACTTTAATATTTTGATTAATATTGAAAAATACTAAATTTTAATTAAAAACAACTTTTTTAATCAAAAATATTAATAGTGATAAATTATTAATTTGTGTGGTTTTAAAGTATATTTAGAATATATTTTTACCATTTAATAAAATTTTGGTCATTTGGCATAATTATACAATTAAACCGGACATAAACAAGTGTCAATCTTTTGATAGTTATTATCTCTTAAAAACACGATTTTTGTTTTAACAACGGTATTTAATTTTAAATTAATTTCTGCCACTTATGTTTTTTGAAATTAGAAAAATGGATTCCATATTTTTAATCAGGATGTTCAAATTGTGTAAATATGTAACTTTTTCTTTTTAGACATTTTGAATAATTACTGCGGTAAATATTTTATTTACCATGGTTAAGGGTAAATCCAGTAAATAAGGGTTAAAAAATAATATTATAATAGTAAAAATTACCCTAAAATGAGTCATAACCTTATTGGTTGATAAATTTTAGACCATGGTCATCTTTGGGTCGATTTTGCGACCCCATGGAGCCACTTGTAAGTGATAGGGACACTTTATTTTAATTAAGTTAAAATGAATACAAAAATGACATAAGCATATATCTTCTAGAAAAACAATTTTTACATAGGGTTATATATGTTGGATTTTAGACTATAAATATTCATTAGGAAGTTAAAAGGATTTCCTACATAATGATATTTTATTTATAATTTTTAGACATTAAATAATGTAATTTATTTATGACACAATGATGATGTTGTAATTACCATAATAGTGAAAAATTAAAATAATTGATATTATAAATACCCAAATAAATATAATTTGAGTCTTTTAATGAATTAAAATAATTTTCTAGGATAATAGGACATATTAGGATTTAGTTAATTAACGTTTTGTGAAGAAATCATTCTGTTATGAGTTTAACAAAAATCAACTATTGAATAGTGTCAAAATTGACATAAAAGATTTATTAAAACAAATATTATATTATTAATTGATATTAAATTCCTAAAAATATAAGGTTCGGCCAAGAGACTTATAACATAATATTTATATCATTAATGGACCACTTTGGGGACTCTTGGATGTATATAGTATGTTTATTAACCATATAATATAAAATTACAAAGAGGCATTGTAGAAGTGAAACTAATTAACTTAGAGTTAATACTTAAAGATAAGGTTAATATAAGTACCCAAACCTGTCTAAATTCTATTGGTTGAGTGGTTTTATACCCATACCCACCTTAAAATTTAGATAATCAACTTTGTATCCATTATAAACCTAATATGAATTTATTATAAATTAATATTTCTAGCTTTTCCAAAGGTGCCCCTCACCCCTCTTATAAAAGGGAACTCCTCCTTCTCATTTCTTCACACCTTCAAATCCATTTGGTTCGGACAAACTCTTCCCAAATACTATCTCAACTTCCCTAACTACAACCAAGAGGCCAAATTTTGATCAGAAAGCCAACCTATGGATCCATTTTGATCAAATCAAAAGGAAGAACCCGAAGAAGAGGTAATGTTTTCACCACCCCTTTTCCAAGTTCCTTTCTTCTTACACTTCTTCTTCCTTTCTTATTACCATTATAAAATAATAACACCAGTATCATATATATACTTTGATTTTATTATAAATATGGTACAACCATATTCAGTATTCTATCCACCCTTTGAATAACATGTCACCATACGTGCGTACGTACGGCTTACCGTCTCCACGTCGTTGTGTAATTGTTATTCAATATATTATTATATGGATGGGTATAATAATGATATGTAACTCATGTAAATCATAAATATAACATGTTAATGATTCTGTATATATGATATACCATCCATTTATCTATTATTTTAATATCAAAAGAATGATATTGTCGCTCGTGCATACGTATGGACTACCGTCTCCACGAACGCGATGCAATTCATTCTCCATCGTATCCATTCAAGTATAATTATCATTTGATGATTTAAAAATAATTTTTAAGGACTTCATATAATTTTGTATACGAATAACATACATCCTATCCATGAAAAACATGGATTATGTAACAAAACATATAAAAAAAATGAGTAAGTTAACACCCGAAACGACGATAATACTAAGATATTATTAACAAAGCTATGTTAAAAGATCATATATGATATCATATGAATGTATATGATTCTTGAATAATTTAATAACAATTATTTCACTATTATACAGGAGGTTAACCAACCCCAACCAAGTAAGAGTACAAGGTAAGGGTTATTTCACAATCTCTTCATTATCCGAGGTTGTTTATATGTAATAATCTATTGGGATCTCTTAACCATCCACATCCATGTTTCTTAAAAATGTATTTCAAAACATTTTTATTATTTAATAGAATATGGGTTAAAGTCATTTATACCCTTGTTTGAATTTTTATAAGAGTTTTATAAAGGAATCTTTCTGTCGTTTTCCAAACAATGTGCTTTTAACCTTTTCGACGGAATTAAGGTAAGAATGTTTTTTTAACTTATACGGGGGGGTGCGGTTATTTTCCACTGTTATAAAATCGTCGAAGTTTCCCTTAAAAGCTTATAAGAATATTTACAAAGAAAATGCTTTATTTTATAAATATATGACTCTTAAATTATTTCAAAAATAGAAAGAGATATTTCTATAAAAAGAGTTTTGATTTCATCTATGTCAACATCCTTTGATGGATTTTACGCTTATTTGAAGTTGATTTATTATGATACAAAACTTCTATATTGTATTGAAGGTTTTGTGATATGTTTGACTGTGGATGTGCTATTTTTATACCATTCATAGTTTATGGGGAAAGTATTGACATTTGGTATGCTAGTTTTAATACGAATGTTTATGTTATGTTTAAACCTTTCCATATGGGAATGCATTGGACATAATATGTGACGAGTGGAGCCCGCTATAGCTCCTCGATGCATCAGTAGGTCTCATGAGACAAACTAGTGTCTTGTTACAAGGCCTTGGAAAAATATAATTTGTAGTCTTGGCATGAAGCCTTGGCTATGTGGTTATGATAGTCTGGCATTATGCATTCCATCATTATGAAAGTGGTTTTTGATATTGCATGTGATTATTTGATTAGTAGAATATCCATGTGAATAAGTCAATGGCATTATTTCATTTTAATTTTTCCATACTATGTTGAAGTTCAACTTTAAAAGGCTTTTGTTTTAGTTATAGATTGCCTTAAATTTTTATTCTTAAAAGTTTCCGCTATATGGTTATCCTTACTGGTCATTTGAGCTCACCCCTTTTCTATGTGTTATTTTTGCCCAGGAAGTGAAAATGTAAATTATGAATGACCTGCAGGGATATAATGTGGGGATATGAGGGTGGAATATGGAGACAATATGTTGTTGTAGTAGTTTTTCACTTTATGATGTAATGTAATACTTATGAATATATCTAGTGTTTCTAAGGATACTAAACCAATTGGCCTTTCGAGATTTGATCTTTCTTTTGATCATGCCAATGTTATATAATAATGCACCAACTCTAGGTAACTGGGGTCGGGGTGTTACGGTTGGTATCAGAGTAAGTTTAGTACAAACCTTGGAATCTATATTTAGATAAACTCTGATTAGAGCACATAGACCTAAGATGGATTTTGAGGATTTGTATAGAAGAACTTCCTAGAATTTTGGTATTGTATAGATTTTGTGAGTTTTCCGAGCAATACATCCCTGTCCGGATATGAGCAGGTAGAGGTGGCTCTGGAACATATGTACCTAGGGGTAAAACCTAAAAACACCGCTTTGAGCTAGACTCGAACGGGAACTGGTGCACGACAACGGGCCTTGCTGCACTCTTGGTTACGACACTCCCGGGGGATATGCTTAGGATAATTCTCATTTTCTATACAAACCATTATGAAAGGTTTATGAGTATATACTTCCTAAAAGGAGACATTTTTATGATTATGGATTATATCCATAAACTATTTAATTTATGTTATGTGTTTTAGAAGTTTGGTATTAGGTATTGTTATTCATAAACTAATCTAGTGTATGCCATTGTTTTGAAATGGTGCCCAGTAGAAGGAATGAGAATTCCAGCAATGCACATGATCCTAAGAGAAGGAAGGATCATATCTTTCATGGTCTTAAGATATAATTTATAAGAGAAATAGTCTCCCATGTATTATCATCATATGAATAAATAATATCATGTGTTGATAAGATAAGTAAAGATTTTACTAAGTCCTATGGCTTTGAATGGAAACAAGAAAAGAAAAGGATGGAAGAGGGAATGATGGATAAAGGGAAGAGGGAAAAGAAGAATTTTCCCATACGTGATAACTATGGGAAGAAACACCCTGGAACTTGCCTGAAAGGAATGGGATTTTTTTATAAGTGTGGAGGAAAAGGGCACAAATTATGTGACTGCAAAGGTAATAAAATGGTTTCAAATGTACAATGCTTCATTTGCAAGGAGTTTGGACACTACGCGAACCTATGTCTCAGTCATCAGACTATGCCGCAAATGATGCTATTGGATAATAATCAAGTTATGATACTACCACAGATGAAGAGGAATGATTAGAGATCTTATGTTGATTATGTCATTTGAGTGTTGAATCAACTATGGACTTGTTATAATAATTATGGAGTATATAAGGATTGTACTATAGTACTATTTCATTATGGAATTGAGATTGTGTGAAATAAAGAAAAGTGACTCAACAGCAGTTTAAATTTTTGGAAAATATATGGTTGAGAGAATGATAAACCATAATATGGTTCTGATACTGAGGTAGTGATTTTAGAATAATACATGATTTTTTTGGATAAATTATATTGGATATTCTTGAATACCTTGAAACTGATTAATGATTTGTATATTCCATCATTGTTGGGGTTTACAACATTTTTGGATTGAAGGAGTATATATATTATTCTATATGTAATAAGGGATCATGAATATAATCAATAAGGTTTTATGATAATTCCTGATGTTGCAGTGTTTTAAAGGAATTCATGATGAAGGTGATAACATGTTATTACGCGGCAAAAAAAGGATCTTCATTGGGTTTACCTTCCTTATAAATTATGGACTAATGTATTTTGGATAGTTCTAGTTTGGATTATTTTGGATTGCCATAAAAGGACAACCCCGAGGTCGGACGTCAACCCGTCGTGTCCGGAAAGGCCACGAGACTTGAACTGAGAACCGAAGGGCGACAAGGGTGTATCACCTACCACTGACCCACGTGATGTCCAAGATTAAATAATGTAGTTTTTTTAAAATATCTGGTAGATAAATTATAAATTCTTTTTTTGGAACCCTATACGAATAAGATAAATAGAATATTTTTTTACGTTATATTATCAGTTAGAGTGAAAGATGAGTTTGTGGTAGAAATTAGATAAAGGATGGAACTCTACTTGTCAAGAATATATTTTTCTTCTTCTCTTATTCTATGAAGAAATTAATTCTTATACATTATTTAAGGAATCCTAAAACAAAAAATGTGTTATCCTAATACCCTATGTTTTGTTGAACTGGTGGTATTTAAAATCATCATAGATTGATGAATTTAAAGACCTTAATTTTACACTTTTTTGTGATTGATGAACTCAATCACTACCTATAAATATTTATGTTTTCCCTCCAATTATATGTCTCTAATTGCCACCAATGTTCTTCTAATCGAGATCATAATTTGGTGGTGACCCTTTCATTTCTCTTTTCCTCATATTAAGAATAAATTTTAGTAACCCAATTTTGGATATGGGTTTTCCCACAAAGATATTTTCTATTTCCAACCTTTTATTTTCGAATAACAATTTCAAATTGCGAGGATGCAATTTATTGAAGGAGGGGTGAATGTAAAACCCCAAGATTTCATAGTGTATAATTCAATAACATACATTACACGCAACATCGAGTTCAATCACACCATGACTTACCAATCAAGATGTTCAAAAGAGGTTATGAATAGTATTAACTAAATATTAAACTTTATACAATCCTTATAATTTTAGAATCCATATTATGAGTTTCTTAGACATAATGTAAGAACAAATTCATTTTCAGTATTTCACTTTTACCAACTTTTAATAGTGAACCATTTTTAAATACAATATTTTAAACTTTTTGAATAAATGAGGTCATCAAAAATGTAAAATGAAACATCCCAATCTTCCACGGTACGCTTTCTTTTGAATAATACAATAGCGTGTGTTGTACGCAACTTCGAGTTCTAATACACACCACAACCAATCAAACTAGCCGTTATGAATAGTAATACATAATTTTTGAAATTATATAAATTTTATATTTCAAAATGGACTTCATTTTTGGATTCGGAATATCAAAATTAGCCTAGGGTGAAATTTTGGTACTTCTCGGATAACTTTAATATTTTGATGAATTGTGATAACTAATAAATTTTAATTAAAAACAACTTTTTTAATCAAAATAATTAATAGGGATAAATTATAAATCTGAGTGGTTTTAAAGTATATTTAGATTATATTTTTACCATTTAATAAAATTTTGGTCTTTGGACATAATTTTACAATTAAACCAGACATAAACAAGTGTCAATCTTTTGATAGTTATTATCTCTTAAAAACACTCTTTTTGTTTTAACAACGGGAATTAATTTTAAATTAATTTCTACCACTTCTGTGGTTTGAATTTAGAAAAATGGATTCCATATTTGGAAGTAGGATATTAAAATTGAGTAAATAGGTAACTTTTATTTTTAGACATTTTGAATAATTACTACGGAAAATATTTTATTTACCATGGTTAAGGGTAAATCCGGTAAATAAGGGTTAAAAATAATATTATAATAATAAAACATTACCCTAAAACGTGTCTTAAACTTATTGGTTGATACATGTTCGACCATTTTCATCTTTGGGTCGATTTTGGGACCCCATGGAGCCACTTGTAAGTGATAGGGACACTTTATTTTAATTAAGTTAAAATGAATACAAAAATGAGATAAGCATATATCTTTTAGAAAAACAATTTTTACATAAGGTTATATATGTTGAATTTTTGACTATAAATATTAATAAAAAATGTAGAAATATTTTCTACATAATGATAATTTATTTATAATTTTTAGATATTAAATAATTTATTTATTTATGACACAATGATGATGTAGTAATTGACATAGTAGTGACAAATTAAAATAATTGATATTATAAATACCAAAATAAATATAATTTGAGACTTTTAATGAATTAAAACCATTTTATAGGATAATATGACATATTAGGATTGATTTAATTAACGTTTTTAGAAGTAATCATTCTATTACGAGTTTCACAAAAATCAACTATTGAATAGTGTCAAAATTGACATAAAAGATTGTTTAAAACAAATATTATATTATTAATTGATATTAAATTCTTAAAAATCTAAGGTTCGGCCAAGAGACTTATACCATGTTAGTTATATCATTAATGGACCACTTGGGGGTCAGTTGGATGTATATAGTATGTTTATTAACCATATAATATAAAAATACAAAGAGACATTGTAAAAGTGAAACTAATTAACTTAGAGTTAATACTTAATGATAAGGTTAATATAAGTAACCAAACCTATCTAAATTCTATTGGTTGAGTGTTTTTAGACCCATCCCCACCTTAAAATTTAAATAATAAACTTTGGAGGCATTAGAAACCGAATATTAATTTATTATAAATTAATATTTCTAGCTTTTCCAAAGGTGCCCCTCACCCCTCTTATAAAAGGGCACTCCTCCTTCTCATTTTGTCACACCATAAAAGCCTTTTGGTTCGGCCAAACTCTGCCCAAATACTCTCTCAACTTCTCTCACTACAACCTAGAGTCCTTATGTTGATCAGAAAGCCAATCTAAGGAGCCATTTTGAAAAAATCAATAGGAAGAACCCGAAGAAGAGGTAATGTTTTCACCACCCCTTTTCCAAGTTTCTTTCTTATTCCACTTCTTCTTCCTTTGTTATTACCATTCTAAAATAATATCTCCAGTATCATATATATACTATGATTTTATTATAAATATGGTACAACCATATTCAGTATTCTATCCACCATTTGAATAACATGTCACCATACGTGCGTACGTACGACTTACCGTCTCCACGTCGTGGAGTAATTGTTATTCAATATATTATTATTTGGATGGGTATAATAATGATGTGTAACTCATGTAAATCATAAATATAACAAGTTAATGATTCTGTATATATGATATACCATCCATTTATATATTATTTTAATATCAAAAGAATGATATTGTCGCTCGTGCATACGTACGGACTACCGTCTCCACGAACGCGATGAGATTCATTCTCCATCGTATCCATTCAAGTATAATTATCATTTGATGATTTAAAAATAATGTTTAAGGACTTGATATAATTCTGTATATGAATAATATACAACTTATCTATGAAAAAAATGGCTTATGTAACAAAACATATAAAAGAAAAGGAGTAAGTTAACACCCGAAATGACGATAATACTAATATATTATTAACAAAACAATGTTAAAAGATCATATATTATATCATATAAATGTATATGATTATTTTATAATTTAATAACAATTATTTCACTATTATACAGGAGGTTAAACTACCCCAACCAAGTAAAAGTACAAGGTAAGGGTTATTTCACAATCTCTTCATTATCTGAGGTTGTTTATACGTAATAATCTACTGGGATCTCTTTATCATCCACATCCATGTTTCTTAAAAATGTATTTCAAAACATTTTTACTATTTAAAAAAATATGGGTTAAAGTCATTTATACCTTTGTTTGACTTTTTATAAGATTATTATAAAGGAATCTTTCCGTTGTTTTCCAAACAAGGTGCTTTTAACCTTTTCGACAGAATTAAGGTAAGAATGTTTTTTTAACTTATACGGTGGGTGTGGTTATTTTTTGCCGTTATAAAATCGTCGAAGCTTACCTTACAAGCTTATAAGAATATTTTCAAATAAAATGTTTTATTTTATAAATATATGACTCTTAAAAGATTTCAAAAATAGAAAGATATATTTCTCTAAAAAGAGTTTTGATTTCATCTATGTCAACATCCTTTGATGGATTTTACGCTTATTTGAAGTTGATTTGTTATGATACAAAACTTCTGTATTGTATTGAAGGTGTTGTGATATGTTTGACTTTGGATGTGCTATTTTTATACAATTCATAGTTTATGATGAAATTATTAAAATTTCGTATGCTAGTTTTAATATAAATGTTTATGTTATGTTTAAACCTTTTCATATGGGAATGCATTGGACTTAATATGTGACAGGTGGAGCCCAATATAGCTCCTCAATGCATCGGTAGGTCTCATGAGACAAACTAGTGTCTTGGCACAAGGCCTTGGCAAAATCTTATTTGTAGTCTTGGCACGTGGCCTTGGCTATGTGGTAATGATAGTATGGCATTATACATTCCATCATTATGAAAGTGGTCATTGATATTGCATGTGATTATTCGATCAGTAGAATATCCACGTGAATAAGTAAATAACATTATTTTATTTTACTTTTTCCATACTAAGTTGAAGTTCAACCTTAAAAGGATTTGGTTTTAGTTATACATTGCCTTAAATGTTTATTCTTAAATATTTCAGCTATATAGTTATCCTTACTGGGAATTTGAGCTCACCCCTTTTCTATGTTTTATTTTTCCCAGGATGTGAAGAAGTAAATTATGAATGACCTGATGGGATATTATGTGGGGATATGAGTGTGGAATATGGAGACAATATGTTGTTGTAGTAGTTTTTCACATTATGATGTAATGTAAGACTTATGAATATATCTAGTGTTTCCAAGGCTACTAAACCAATCGGTCTTTTGAGATTTGATCTTTCTTGTGATCATGCCAATGTTATGTAATAATGCACCGACTCTAGGAAACTGGGGTCGGGGCGTTACATCGTACACGAAGCCAACCGGGCCCTGGGGACAAAAAAGCTAATAACTCACAGACCAGGTGCCTGTTTGACGCGCCGTCTGTTGTGTTGAGACCCCCTATGATGAGGCAGTCCTATGAGATACTTCATTGTGGGACTTTGAAATACTTGGAATATCGAACTGTAGCTCGAGGAGCGGACCCTCCCAGAGACGAGCGTATGGAGTATGAAGACCGTCTAGCTGGCTAAGACCTGACGACTGCTTGAACGACTCGACTTGGGGTGAGTCGACTAGCCCAGTGGATGGAGCATTACTTTGTTTGGGTGCAGACCCATGGCGGACGGAGCACTACTGTGCTTGGGTGCAGACCCGTGGTACTCGTCCGGATAGTATTGTTGCCTGCTATAAGGGGGTTTGCACTACTATGTTTGGGTGGAATACCCTGGTGGTAAGCACTACTATGTTTGGGTGGCTGACCCGCTGTACTCGACAGGAGGAGTACCTCAGCAGTCTTAGGTTAGTGAGCAATACCTTGGAGTCGTGATAGGATGACTGTACACTCCAGAGACGAGGCTCTTCAATAGTTACGGTTCCGATAATGAAAATCATGGTTTGAGCTAAGACTATGACCTAGGTGTTTACCTCATGATTGATATGGGACACTTTATAACTTAGGGAAATGTATGGGCATATATCTAAGTAGTGGTTATCTGTTGATTCATAAGCTTTGTGTTTCCTCTTGATTGAGATGGGTTACTTGATAACATAGGTAAAATTATGGGCTTATACCTAAGTAAGGGTTATCTATTGAGATCCTTCTTTGTGGTTTTCCTTGTTTGATTTAGTGATACCTTGAGGGTATCAGGGTCCCTACTGAGTATCATATACTCACCCCTGCACGGGCTATGTCAGCACCTCATTGTGTTGGTTACAGACGATGGGCAGCGCTGACAGAGGCCGAGTGTTCGAGGACTGGACAGTACCCGAATGTGGACCACACGACGAGTCAGTATCCGGAGGTGGAATTCATGATGAGATGACACTCGGAGGATGTTGGCGGGTGAGAGCATTGTGAATGCTATCTGTACCTACCCTTCAGGTAGGATCCATTGTGGAAGATCCAGGAGCTGCACTATCTGTACCTACCCTTCAGGTGGGATCTGAGGAGGCGACCCAAAAGATGCTTTCTTTCATCCAACTGTTTGTCTTTTTCTATTGTAATTTTGTTCAATTGTATCTGTACTTTCAATTGTTTTTGTATTCTATCCCATTTACTTTTCATAACTTTCTTTTGTACTTAGTGTTTTACTTCCGCTTGTACTCTGTGGTGTTTTGTTTACTTCTATAAAGGCAATGCCTTCCCAGTTATCGGGATTTACACCTTTGGTGCTAGTTGCCCACCCCTGGACTATGGAAGGTGGGCTTGGGGTAGTCACAGCACGGGCCCCGATTACGGGTCGTGACAAATTGGTATCAGAGGAGTTGGTTCTACCGCAAAACTTATAACTCTGATATTTTCTTTCTGTGAAGCAATAGTGTTAAGGGTACGGAGTGTGGTTCTTAGTTCAAGGAGTCCAATGTTGGTGTGGGCGACCGACGTATCCATACACCAGGACCCTGACAACTGATTTCTGACTTTCTGCACGAGAACACTGATTGCGTGTGAGTTTTCAAAAGTTTTTCCCCTTAAAACATCTCAAACCAGGTCAGCTCACGAGGTATAAATTGTTTGACCGTGTCACATATGTTTCTTTCAATATGCCTTTCCACAGATGATCATCTAGAGCCCCAAGAGATATATGTACTGACATCCTGCTGAGCAATGAGGCTTCGGTATAGGTCACCCTTGCAATTCAGGCATTAGCGGAGGCACCAGCGGTACTACCACCCGTTGGGCCACCGATTCCACCAGCCCTAGAAGCAGAGAGTGAATGTAACTTGAGCGCACTACACGAGTTCCAGCGCTACATGCCACCTAGGTTTAGGGGAGAGACGGACCCACAGGTGGCTGAAGATTGGCTGAAGGCTGTGGTGGGAGTCTTCAAGCTAGTGGGGACGCCAGCAGACTTCATGGTGATCTTTGTTGCCAACCTTCTTCAGGCAGCAGCAGGCAGGTGGTGGAGCCACTTGTTCTAGTTTTGCGATGAGATGACCTTCACATGGGGAGACTTCGAGACCTTTTTCAAGGTGGAGTTTGTACTAGAAGCTCTGTACCCCGAGCGTGTATAGGAGCTGCTGCCTTTGCCGCAAGTTTTTCGATCAGTAGCCGAGTAATCTGTAGGCAGTGGACAGATGATGCAGAGGTCGAGGAGGACCAAACCAGTAGTTGGGCGATCTCGGGTTTTAGGATCAGTGGTGTGGGGAACCCAGGGTGGGGTCAGAGCCAAGCGTGCCAGAAACGGACAGTGTTACTCCTGTGGTAGGAAGGGGCACATGGCACGTGACTGTCCGACTCCCCTCACACGTGATCCGCAGTCGTTAAAGGAGCCACCGAGACAGAAGTAGCGGCGGGTGCTTCAGCAACAGTCGAGCAGTGGAAAAGGAAGTAGAGCTCCGGGAGCAGGTGGACAGGTGCAGTACTAGTGGATATGTCCCTTGTACTTCTAGTTACATGTTGTTGTTGTATTTGTGTCTTTTTAATATGAGCTGAAATAATAAAAAGAAACTTATCTTAGTGATTTTTTCTTTCCTGTCCTTTTGTTTGGTTGAGACTAAGAGGTCCCGGTTTAAACTGTTGACTTGACCCTCACTATCGAGATTTATACTAGAGGAGACCCAGTGACCTCACACTGATGCCGACAGTGTGACTTGACCCTTGGAGATGAGAGTGACGGTTGGATCTCTTGGTAGTAGAGTCGAGGCCTTATGACGTCATCCATGGATTGAATACATCATTCTTGTCTGGATTGACTTTATTAGGCAATGGGCATGGTTCATCAAGGGTATGAGGCCATGTTTTTCTTTTTGGAAAAAGAGAAAACTTAGCAGCTCTTACAGATCGTGGGCAAAGAAGGTGCAGATCATCCAGGAGAGGATGAAGACTGCACAGTGTAGTAAGAAACAGGAAACTAGCACCAGTCTTAGAGACTCGGGCATGTTAAATGTTTCAAGAAGGGGAATATTTAAGGAAATATGAGTCTTCGAAGCAGCCGATGTGGAGGCAGAGCTAGGAGAGCAGCATGAGGTGGTGTACATTTTAACATGCTACAACCACCCACCTTAGTTGTCCCCGCTAGGCTCAAGGAGTTGGAGAGAAGGGGAATAGTACAGCTGCATGTGGTCAAGGAGTGTGACCTAATAGCTCTAAATATGATTCAAGGGATAGTCTGTGTCCACTACTAGCTTCCGTAGTAACAGAAGTCGATATGAATCATTCCTTCCTTCCACGTATCTTGTTCCAGACATAGAGTTTCAGGTAAGCCGTATAATTGACCCTCACGTCTGGAGATACCATGGGAGGAGACTTGATAATCACACGTACGCCGACCGTATGGTCTAACTTTTGAGGCAAGAGTTTTGATTCGGATCTCTTGGTGGCAGCGTCGAGGCCTTAAGACGTTGGTTTGAGTATGGACTAGGCAATCATAGTTCATACACAAATTGAAGGTATTAGGCAAAAAGGTTGTGGTTTAACTACGACGTCAGAATGGGTTTTTCTTGGTCAGCAAAAAGGAAACCCTAGGCAGCACTGGATAAATTCCTATATAGGAGGGTGCGGCTGATCACTCTTGAGTCGGTCAACCTTACCCTCGTGGCAGAATGAGTTTTGAGTTTCAGTTTTAAACAGGATTTGGAGGCCTCATGAGTTCGAGGATGAAGATCATGTCCTTATACGGGTCTCAACTCGACGAGGTTTATAGATATTTTGCCAAGGCGGAAAGTTATCTCTGAGGTTTAGCGGACTTTTCTAGGTCCTCAGTTGGATAGGGGAGGAGGTTTACCACTTGACCAATCCACCTCAGTTGCAACAGGTGCACGACGACTTCCATGTATCACAACTGAGGAGATATGAGCACGAACCTTCGCATATCATCGACCTTGGGGAGATGGACATTGGCGATGGGGTGACTTTTGCGGGGTTCCAGTAGTAGTTGAGGATCGACAGTAGTGGTCCTACGAGGATGGTCGTTTCCTCTTGTGTGGTTCCATTGGTAGTACGGGAACCTCCAGGTGAGCACATGGGAGCGGAACGCTCAGATGCATTCTCAGTACCACTTTTGTATCCCTAGTTTGTATAAAAGCTTTACGAGGACATAAATTCCTGATATTAGAGTAATTTAAAAACCCATAAAATTCAAGGGAATTTTTTTTAAATTTTATTTGGAATTTTACAAGAATGCAGTTTCTGACGGCGCTTGATTCCAAGGCCTGGTGTTCCCGGAACCATTTTCCGAAGCTAGGCTCGGGTACGTTCAGTGAATGAACGAGCGGGTTTTTCTAACTTTTGAACCGGTGCTCAGAATTGAAATTTGAGGGCACCGATGAACTCGTAGCGCCTGTAATTTCTTAGGAACACCTTTTCTGGAGTTGCATTTGCTCGGGTGTGGTTTTTAAAATTTTTTGTTAAGTAAAAGAATAAAATAAAATGGTGCATCCAATTATATTTTATTTAATGTTTTTTAACCTATGCTACGTGGTTGAAGTGAGACCCACTATATCCTACTCCACAAGGTAGGATATTTTTGGGGTGGGGCCCACATGATCCCCACCTT
This sequence comes from Viscum album, assembly GCA_963277665.1. NCBI lineage: Eukaryota > Viridiplantae > Streptophyta > Magnoliopsida > Santalales > Viscaceae > Viscum > Viscum album. Next base: position 1,368,055,970 of record OY728138.1, on the reverse strand, counting down.
TCCAACTTCCTCAAAAACCCCCACCTTAATTAGGTAATGCACCTGCACCCCCCTTTAATGAGAGTCAACTCCCACGTTTAACATAATGTTTAAAGGCCCCATTAATTTGGGCGGTTTAAACTTCTCAATTAATTCAATTAATTGATTAATTAAAATTTTGAATTTCAAAAACATTTGGCTTGTGTGTTAATAAAATAGTACAAGTCTTATTTTATTATAGGGGTTCGTTGTCCGAGAGGGCTGGGGAGAAATCACTCAAAGCCTTGAAGCACTTATTCCTCGACAAAGAATGCGGAGAATGCGAAGAAGGCTGGCCTCCGACAAAGGTCGACAAGAACGCCATCCTCAGAGATCGACAACGCGACGCTGATGATTCTCTTTTCCGCAATGTTCGACTTCCGCGACTCGACGATGTGCGACGTCTTTTCGAGGTAGGGAATTAATTTTGAATGTTAATGAACCCATGTTTTGATCCTTCTAATCAAAGAACGCGAATCAACTAAAAATTATGTTGATCCGCAGAGAATATATTTTTGGGATGGGAATTATTGATTGCAAGGAAAACTGTTGTGGTTGATTACTTTTGTTCGTGAAAAATCTCCTTCTCATTCTTCGTCTTTTGGGCCGCTTGTTATCAACTTAACAGGAAGAGGTGGGACCACATGAACACGGCCGACTCTCCTCACCCATTGTTGTTTTGTTCATTGCGACACGAACAAAGGCGGCGTGGTGCAGCGACACCGCGTGGAAAAAAGAAAGAACGCGACGACGAAGCGCGTCGCCGTTGAGGCCGAACGAATCTACAGCCGGAGTCGGGGTCACAGAGGCAATTTGAAGACTCTGATGGTTGATCATTGTGTGCGGAATGACGAGCGACAACAAAAGGGGCCGCAAAGTCAACTTGAAGCCTCCGCAGTAAAGGTCGGGTCCCGGAAGGACTGTTGGAGATGGTGGAAAGAAAAACAGACCACCAGAGCGTGTCCGGAGGTCCGCGGAAGGGCCTGGCGGCGCGCCGTGGCTTCAGCCGCGACGGCTGGTCCCGCGGCCACGCGGGACAAAGGACGACGCGGAGCCGGGCTGCGTCGATGGCAGGGAGAAGCCCCCACACAGGGGTTGCGGCTTCTTTCACAGGGGGAAACCGCACCCCCTATTCCGCTCACCCGGATAGCCGAGCGGCCACGCGGCCGCGCCAGCGCGGCAAGCCAACTAGCCGAGCAGCCCAGGCCGGGCCGCGCCCTATTGGGCTGGACCCGGACCCGGTTCGGTCCGACCCATGGGGTCTCGGGCCGGGTCGGTCCGGGCCCGAACCCCCTACTTTCGGGCAGTTTTCGTTCAAACGCCCATAACACGGGCTACAGACCTCCGATCGACTCACCATCAGTTGCTATGCGATCCTTGGATCGAGTCAGTCGTTTTGGTATATTACACATAATGTTTCAGAGGACTTTGAGTACGGCCAGGTGGGTTCAGATACGAAACCAACCAGGTCCTCAGAGCAGAAACAATTATATCTTGAGTTCTGGACGTCCGATTGATGTGTCGTCGACATTGTTGGATTCCTCTTGATGAGACGGAACATTTGGAATACTTCACCTACGTTTTGGTTACAATTGGATAGTGGTCGGGTTGGATTGTACCCGAAATCCAAACGGGCCCCTGGAACGGAAAAGCTGATAACTTTCAGACCGAATGTTCGTTGGACGAACCATCAGTGGCATTGGTTATCACATTGAGAAACCTTCCCTATGAGTATACCCTATAAGATTTCGGGGTAGAGTTGAGATACGGCCGGGTTGGTTCGTACACGAAGCCAACTGGGACTATGGGATGAAAATGCTAATAACTCACAGACCAGTCGTCCGTTTGACGCGTTGTATGTTGCGTTGAGACCCCCTATGACGAGGCAGTCCATTGAGATACTTCTTTGTGGGACATTGAGATACTTGGAGTATCGACCTGTAGCTCATGGAGTGGACCCTCCAGGAGACGAGCGTACGGATTATGGAGACCGTGTAGCCGGGTGAGACCCGATGATAGTTTGACCGACTCAACTTTGAGTGAGTCGCCTAGCCGAGTGGATGGAGCACTACTTTTTTTGGGTGCAGACCCATGGCAGACGGAGAAATACTGAGCTTGGGTGCAGACCCGCGGTACTCATCCAGAGAGTACCTCTGCAGGCTATTAGGGGGTATGCACTACTGTGTTTGGGTGGAATACCCCGATGGGAAGCACTACTGTGTTTGGGTTGCTGACACGTGGTACTCGACAAGAGGAGTACCTCAGTAGTCTTAGGTTAGTGAGCAGTACCTCGGAGTCGTGACAGGACCACTGTACACTCCAGAGACGAGGCTCTTCAGTAGTTATGGTTCCAATAATGAAATTCTTGGTTTGAGCTGAGTCTATGACCTAGTTGTTTACCTCATGATTGAGATGGGTCACTTGATAACATAGGTATATGTATGGGCATATATCTAAGTAGTGGTTATCCGTTTATTCATAACCATTGCGTTTCCTCTTGATTGAGATAGGTTACTTGATAACTTATGTATATATATGGGCTTATACCTAAGTAAGGGTTATCTGTTGAGATCCTTCATTGTGGTTATCCTTGTTGGATTTGGTGAGACCTTGAGGGTCTCGGGGTCCCTACTGAGTATCGTATACTCACCCCTGCACGGGCTATGCCCGCACCTCATTATGTTGGTTGCAGATGACGGGAAGTGCTAACAAAGGCCGAGTGTTTGAGGACTGGACGGTACCCAGAGGTGGGCCACATGACGATTTAGTATCTGGAGGTGGACTTCACGACGAGACGACACTCCGAGGAGGTTGGCGGGTGAGAGCGTTGTGGATGCTATCTGTACCTACCCTTTAGGTAGGATCCGTGGTGTAAAATCTAGGAGCTGCACTATCTGTACCTACCCTTCAGGTAGGATCGGAGAAGGATGACCCAGGAGTTGCTTCCTTTCATCTAGCTGTTTTTCTTTTTCTTTTGTACTTTCGTTCAGTTGTAGCTGTACTTTCAGTTGGGTTTTTATTCTGGCCAATTTACTTTTCAGCACTTTCTTTTGTTCTTATTGTTTTACTTCCGCTTGTACTCTGTGGTTTTTTGTTTACGTTTATAAAGGTAATTCCTTCCCAGTTATCGGGATTTATGCCTTTGGTGCTAGTCGCCAGCCCCTGGCCTATGTAAGGCGGGCTTGGGGTAGTCACGACATGGGCCCCGAGGACGGGTCGTGACATTTGATGTCACTCTTGAGATGGCTTTGTTGGTTCACTATCATTCTTTTCTAGACATCTTTTTTAATAGGGTATCTTTCACACCTCTATAGGGAATCATCTATTTACCTATGTTTGAGTGAGATGTCTAGACTGATAGAGATAGACCAGATCATTAGGGGCTAGTTAGATTGACCACGAAGATTTAAAATCTCTTCATAGAGGATCAGGGTTTACATCAAGCTATTTTCCCTCCAGTAGTGGATGTTTTTAGGGATGTATTTCCAAATAATTTTTCTGGATTACCTCCTTGGAGATAGTTAGAGTTTACAATCTTGATTTTTCATGGAGAATCTCTAGTGTATATTTCTCCTTACAATATGAAACCTTCAACACTCCAGGATCTCAAGTGGTAATTAGAGGATTTTGAGTCCAAATGTTTATATGGCCTAGTACATTATATTGCTATCCGACCATGATTTTATTAAATAAGGTGGATGGAATCATACATTTAGGTGTGGATTACAGAAGGTTGATCTAGCTTATGATCATGAACTGGTAACCAGTTACTGGAATAGATTATCTCATTGACCAGATCCAAAGAGTAAAGGAATTCTCTAAAATCAACACGAGATCAGGTTATCAGTAGGTGTGAGTCATACCATCAGACATTCCTCTTACTGTGTTTCATAGAATGTATGGTCTATATGAGTACCTTACTACGTCTTTCGGTCTTTTGAACACACCTTATGTATGCATGGCTTTGACGAATAGTGTTTTCAACCCCTATATAGTCTATTTTATCATGGTCTTTATGGAAAACATCATGGTTTATTATCAATCTCCTAAAGACCATCCCACACATATTGAGATCATTTTGAATACACAAAGACAGAATAAGATTTTAACTATGACTTATAAATGCAACTTATGGATTGACAAAGTCAAATTCTTGGGTCATATTATGTCTGAATCAAGAGTATATTTTGACACTGATGAGGTTAGTACTGTAGTTTCCTGGGAGTATTCTATGAATGTGATTGATATATGGAGTTTCTTTGGGATGGCAGGATTTACAAACATTTTATACAAGACAATTCTAGAATTTCTTCACATCTTACTGGTCTTACGATGAAGGGTGTCAAGTTCACATGGGCAGAAGCATGTTATAAATCCTTTCATGAGATGAAAGTAAAGCATATATTAGCACCTATTCTTATCCTTCCTAATGTAAGTATATGTTATACCATATCTACATATGGAATAGGCATATCCCTAAGAGTAGTGTTGATGCCAAAAGAAAATTTCATTGAGTACGGATGTTGATAGTTGTTCCCTCAAGAGGGAAATTACCTGATGCATGACCTTGAGTTATCAGTAGTTTTCCATTCCTTACATTTCCTGAGGCATTATCTATTGGGAGAGTGCTTTGTGGAGTACACAGACCACAAGAGCCTCAAATATATCTTTTCTCACCATTACATGAACCTCAGACAGTGGATATGGGACAAATACCTTCAATCCTTTTATTTTGAGATTACGTATATGCCTGGAAAATGCATTGTGGTTATAGATGCACTGTGTTGGAAAACCCAGACATTTAACATATGAGAATAATCAAATGAATGGATTTTTATAGACCTGTTTTTTGATAATTATCCAGAGTTTCATGATAGTTACGAGAAGTCTTACCTATCATCCTTGATAGTGACCTCTTCCCTCCCTCAAAAGGTGAAGAAGATGCAGTTTTATGATCTAAAAGGATTGGTTCTCTGTGATAGTATTTCAGAATATAACCCGCATCCATATTGGTTTGTGGACAGGGAAGACATCATGTTTCGATTTATATGTATTAGGTTCCAGTAAATATGAGAGAGAAGTTGATAATGAAGTCGCACGATTGTTATTAACCATTTAATTTAGGAATCTCAAGTTGTATCAAGATATATGATGCCCGTATTGGTGGCCTAGGATGAAATGTATGATAACATTATTTATTACTAAGTGTTCCACCTATCATCAGGTGAATGTGGAGAACCATAGACCTGAAGGTTCCGGGCGCAGCGAAAGCGCGTGGGTGGATGTGCCCACTTGGCTTTTTGTCATTAGCAATGATCAATCCGGGATCAATACGACGATAAAAGCCAGTATCCACGGATCAAATCATAGAAAAAGACAAAGAAGATGGTTTGTCCCGGAACCACAAACAAGGATCGTTACAGGTTGATTATAATTAATTTAATTAATTATAAAGAAATACCTTTTGGGTGTTCTTTCCTCGTTGATTTTCTTAATCACATTGTCGATGTGATCCGTCGTTGCGTCGTAGAAGCCAAGTGTAGACTCCCTCTAGCGGTGATCCACACATGTACCTCGTATATCTGGACGTCGCCAAAGGATTCTCTGGGTGCAAGCGTGGAGAAGCCTTTGCTTGCGTTGTCCGCCTTAGATTGTCTTGATCCGATGGAAGAGGATCTCTCTCGTTCTTGAGAGTGTTCTTGGAGGAAGAGGTTCTTTCGGCCTTGAAAGAATTCTCTAGAGATGTTGTGCACAACGATTCTCTTGTGTGTCAGATAAGATTTGGGGTTGTGAGGATATTTATAATCGGGTGTGTGGGGTTATAGAGTTATGACAATAAATAAACGTGTTACGCATTTTATTTATTTCATTGACTCTTTATTTAAAACCCCATGTCGAATAAATAATTCCTTGACAAGCGCCCACGCTGATTATAATAAATATCATTTAAAACAATATTATATCCTCAAAATCCCAACTGCAAAAAACTACACGGCGTGTATTAATAAATACACGGCGTGTACTTGTTTTTCATTGAAAACTACACGGCGTGTACATTAAATGTACACTGCGTGTATATCTTGTTTTCATTTATTCATTTCCTTTCCAAAATAAAACTACACGACATGTAATAATAATACACGGTTTGTACTTGTTTTATTTTCTTTTTCCTCCATCATTTAAAACAACTTAGGCTTCCTTGAATAATTATTAAACCACTTACGAGAATAATCTTTATTCAACTTGAGATACTTGGATACACTTAGTGTGTGACCCTCTAGGCCTCTTTCCCGTTGGCATTAGGCGGGCTTGCCTAAAGTCCAAGATTACTGTCTAGCAAAGGGTCAAGGCACCCAAGAGAAAGAAGTTGATGCCGCATTGACGTATCACCTCATACGAACGCTTACTGTGTAATTTAATCCCTTTGTCTCAATATCTCATCAAGCAGGTTTCATGGTAGTGTCATAAACCTATATGCTTGATATGTCGTTCTTTGACTACCTGAAATAAACTCATCGTTTACACCATGGCCATGGAATTTAATGCGACAGTTCTATTTCAATCAAAGGGCCGAGATATCAACATCCATAAATGGAAGGGACAAATCCTTCCTCGACATATCCATTAACAACATGTCACTCGTGACGCACCCAACGTACCCTACTTCCCGCCAACTGTCTGCGTGACGGTTTTCGTCAGTAAATCTAAGTGCGCGAGTCATGACATGAGTTAATGATAATCTTCCAGTCTAAGGACCATTACACACGCTCGTAGATAGCAATATCCGATGACACCAAGACATGCGGAATTACTAATGGCGGGTCTGTTCTCATAATCTCCCATCTTGGAGATTACCAAGTGCGAACTCCATGAGAGAGAGTCTCGTCTTCTTATGAGTACTCGCACATGACGGTCTGTATACTATGTGTCCTATCATAGTATGTCATCCAACCGAAAAACTTTATTTAAGAATATTGTTATAGCATTTCAAGGTTCCCATCATAGCGGGGATCTGCTATGACCTTATTAATGCAACAAAAATTTCAGGACATTATTATATTATAGTCATGCAGAACAATGAACAATATATAATAAGTGAGCATTTATGTAATCAAAGCACAAAACAATTGGTTCTCAGGACACCAACCCTTACAAACTCCCACTTGGACTAGAGACAACTGCCTACGAATTTTAGTCCGCTAGACCTCACATGATGATCATGTTTCTGCTGAGTCAAGGCTTTGGTCAATGGGTCTGCCACGTTGTCTTCCGTGGAAATACTTCTCAATGCAACTTCACCTATCTTAGAAAAATCCCTCAAGAGATGATACTTCCGAAGTATGTGCTTTGTCCGCTGATGTGACCTTGGCTGTTTTTCAAGTGCCACCGCTGCAGTATTATCACAATAGAGTGTGATAGGATCATTACTGCTCGGTACAACATCCAGCTCTTGGACGAAGCTTCGCATCCATACTGCTTCTTTAGCTGCCTCAGAAGCTGCGATATACTCGGACTCCGCTGTAGAATCTGCCACCACACTTTGTTTTGAGCTCTTCCAGCTCACTGCACCTCCATTCAAACTGAAGATGTATCCAGTCTGCGACTTCATGTCATCTTGATCAGTCTGTAAACTAGCATCTACATGTCCTCTAATGACTAGTTCCTCATCTCCTCTATAAACCAAGAACATATCCTTAGTACGCCTCAGATACTTAAGGATAGTCTTGACTGCCATCCAATGGTGGTCTCCTGGATCATCTTGATATCTGCCTACTGCACTTAATGCATAAGCAACATCTAGCCTCGTACATAGCATAGCATACATGACTGACCCAATCACGGATGCGTAAGGGATCCTTGCCATTCTCTTTCTTTCCTCATGTGTCTGAGGACACATTTTCTTGGAAAGATGAATGCCATGTGACACTGGCAACAATCCCCTCTTGGACTGTTCCATACTGAATCTCTTCAGTATCTTGTCAATGCATATACTTTGACTTAGGCCCATCATTTTCTTGGATCTATCACGATGGATCTTGATCCCAAGAATATATGCCGCCTCGCCCAAGTCTTTCATGGAGAAGCATTTATTCAACCATGCCTTAACTCACTGTAAGACAAGTATTTTGTTTCCAATTAGCAATATGTCATCAACATATACTATTAAGAAAACGACTGCACTTCCACTGAACCTTTTTTAGACACAAGGCTCACATTCGTTCTTAACAAAGCCAAATTCTATAACAGCTTCATCAAAACGAATGTTCCATGACCTTGATGCTTGCTTTAATCCATAAATGGATTTTTGCAACTTGCATATCTTGTTGGCATCCTTTGAAGTCACAAACCCTTCAGGTTGTGTCAGGTAGACATCTTCCGGGAGGTTCCCATTTAGGAAAGCTGTTTTGACATCCATTTTCCAAATTTCATAGTCATGGTAAGCAGCAATGGCCAATAGGATTCTGATGGACTTCAGCATTGCAACTGGTGAAAAGGTTTCATCATAGTCAATTCCTTGACACTGTCTAAAACCTTTTGCAACCAGTCATGCCTTGTAGGTGCTGACTTGCCCTTCCATGTCCAGTTTCTTCTTGAATACCCATTTATTACCAATAGGCTTTACATCAACTGGAGGATCTACCAAAATCCAGACTTGGTTTTGGTACATGGAATCCATTTCAGAATTCATGGCTTCTTGCCACTTGGCAACGTCTGTGCCTTCAACAGCTTCCTTGTAGGAAAGAGGATCATCATTGTCAACCAATAATGAGTCACCATCCTCAGTGACAAGAAAACCATATCGTTCTGGTTCTCTTACCTCTCTCGTGCTCCTACGCAGTTATTGTGTCTCTGTAACAGATTGCTCTTCCATGAGGCTTTGTGGAATCTGTTCTTGTACCAACTTATGTGTATCTTGAGCCTCGACTTCATCGAAGTCTATCTCGCTCCCACTATCTCTTCTGGAGATGTGCTCCCTCTCAAGGAATATGGTGTGTCTTGCCAATGTAACCTTTTTTTCTGAGGGGTTGTATATGTAATATCCCCTTTTTTCCTTGGGATATCCTATAAAGATACACTTTGTGCCTCGGGGTGCAAGTTTGTTACCTGAAGAGGCCTTAACAAATGCTTCGCTATCCCACACATGTAAATTCGATAACATGGCTTTGCGTCCACTCCATAACTCGTATGGAATACCATTTATCGATTTAGTTGGTACTTGGTTTAGTATGTGTGCTGATTTTTGTAATGCATATCCCTAAAAGGATAATGGAAAACTCGCATGACTCATCATTGATTTCACCATGTCCAATAGGGTGCGGTTCCTCCTTTCACTTACACCATTCCACTGCGGTGTGTAAGGAGGAGTGAGTTGAGATAGAATCCCAAACTCCCGTAAGAAATCAATGAAGTCTTGATTAAGATACTCTCCTCCTCTGTCTGAGCGGAGTTTCTTAATCTTCTTACCAAGCTGGTTCTCAAATTCATTCTTGTATTCTTTGAACCGATCAAAAGAATCTGACTTATACCTCATTAAATAGATATATCCATATCTACTAAAATCATCAGTAAAAGTTATGAAGTACGAGAACCCACCCCTTGCTTCAACTGGAAATGGTCCACACACATCTGTGTGAACTAATTCTAGAAGCTCTTTAGCTCTCTCACCTTTCCCACTAAATGGGGCTTTGGTCATTTTGCCTTGTAGACACGCATGACATACACCAAGTGGTTTTAGTTCGAAAGAATATAAATACCCATCTTGATGTAATTTTGTCATCGTTTCTCATTGACATGACCTAGCCGGTGATGCCAAAGTTGGGTGTGGTATGAGTCATGTGAATTAACTTTTTTATCGATTTCCATTACTTGGTTTGTGTAGTCTAACACATAAAGGACGTTATATAAACGTGCCCTACCAAAACAAATGCTATCTTTATAAAATTAGCAACATTCATTTCCAAACATGAATATGAATCCATCAGTATCTAATCTGGATACTGAAATAATGTTTTTGGTTACAGAGGGTACATAATAACATCCTTTCAAAACCAAGACCATCCCGATAGGCAATGTGAGGTGGTATTCCCCGACAGCTACAACAGCAAGTCTGGCTCCATTGGCTGCTCGTAGATCTATCCCCCCTCGATCAATCTTCCTGAATCTACTTGGTTCCTGTATTTGGATACCGATGTGAGCACCAAAAGCAGTATCTAATACCCAATTAGTAGAAACAGATAGATTGAATTCGATAACAAACGCACCTGAAGCTTCCCCTTGCTTCCTTGGCTGGATGCAGTTTTTCTTCCAGTGGCCCTTCTTGCCACATGCGAAACAAACATCATCCTTTTCCATTCCCTCCCCTTTGATCTTCCTTTTCTTGGAAGGCCTTGAAGAAGCTTTGGGCTTAAATCTCTTCTCCTTCCCTTTCCTTTTATTCACCATAAGGACAGAAGGCTTTTCACGCTTCATGTCATTGTCCACTTGGTGAATAAGGATAAGAAGATCAGATAGAGACTTCTCAATATTGTTCATGTTGAAATTAACAACAAATTTGAGAAGCTCTGGGGGAGTGATGCGAGAATGAGATCGGTACCCAGTTCTTCAGGGAGTTTAAACCCTAGAATCTCCAAGTGCTCAATGTAGCCAATGAGCTTGACTACATGAGGCCCAGCTGGGGCACCCTCTCCAAGATTTCTCTGAAACAGAGCCTTGGAGATCTCAAACCTTTCCTGTCTTGCTCTCTCCTGGTATAAACCACGGAGGTTCTCGAGCATGCTGTAGGCCTCCATGTCTTCATGAGACTTCATGAGCTCACTAGACATAGATGACAACATCAAACATTGAACGCCGAGAGTATCATTCAAATGTTGATCATAGACTAGGAAATCTTCATCACTTGCCCCTGGGGTAGGAGAATCAGGAAGTGATGACTCCAGTACATAAAACTTCTGTTCATGGCGTAGGATAACCCGAAGGCGCCTAAACCATTCCTGAAAGTTACTGCCGGTGAGGATGTTGTCTTTATCCAGAATTGATCGCAGAGAAAATGAGGTTGATGTGTTTGTCATTTTGATTCTACAATTTAAAAGAGCAGATTCATCAGTACTTTCTTGATTACATTTTATGAGAAATAATAAATTTTATTAAGTCTCCCACTATTTTATCAAGTCCCAATGGCCCTCACCATTGAACTCAGAATGTCCAGTTGCTTTGACATTCTAATGGCAAGGATCCATATTTTCCTTCGCATAACCCCAACAGGGGTTGGTCTAGCTATTTGAAGGTATTTAGGTAGGCGGGTCTTTGCCAACTGTGAGCTTACAGTTCCTTGATCTGTTGAGTGGACTCCCCAATCCTGAAATCCTGACTTGGATTTCCTAAACTCTTTCCTCCAATATTACATCAAGTTTAGAAAGGGCTACTTCTCTTGATGTAATATGGTTAAGTCAACCCGAAACCTTTCATAAGGGCTTCCTTTATAAAAGTAAGTGTCCCAACAAGGGTTGGTCAAACACATAGTTTTATTGAGTCTTGACCTTAATCAAGTAACAGAAGGCTTCGTCTGACTTAATATGGTATTTGAGGGATTTTATTCTTTATGCGTATCTTTGCATTATCACATGATTGTTAATATTAAGTGATGCTTGCATAAGTGATTAACCATGTTCCGATAATATATACGCATAGACCGGTTTTTATTTTATTCCATCTTTTCATGCTTGTTCATTTTATTAATTATGTGATCGTGAAAACACATGCATAATATATATACCATGCAATCCGACAGAAATAAAATAAGATGGCATGATCATGAACTTCTATTTGATTAGCTTATCTAGCAGTTTTGATAAGCTAACCCTGACCTAGGGAAAACACCTTGAACATGATAGTTCGTGTTTTGCAGCTCCCACCTATCAACCTTTGTATCTTCTTGTGTCAGTTTTTCCTCGGCTTCAGGATTTGAACCATCTCCTCTGGCTTGGGAGATCCTCCATTACATGGGTTTACATTAAAGAAACCATGGGCACGCAGGCCCTACATTTTATTGGAAGAAGGCTCGCAGGCCAACAAATTTAATTTAAATAAATTTAAAAGAAACCATACACATACAAAGGGTCTTTGGTCTAGCTCATGATCATCCATAGTATGCAACGACATTTACGCATATTTAGAATTCAAATTCTTTTAGTCGTTCTTTTATTTAAGATAAGACGTGCTCGAATTCAATTAATTATGATCTTATAATTAATCAATTATTTATCTTAAATTCCTTTCTGAATTTCCTTGAGATTCTTCTCATCCATATTCCTTTTACGGGTCTTTGTACATTGGAGGAAACCTGGTGAAATTACATTTCTGGAAAGTACACGGCGTGTATTTTTCTTTTCACCCTTTGTCCAAAGTACACGCCGGGGCTTTGGCGTGTTTTTCTGTACTTTGGAAACTTTAGAGTACATGGCGTGTAGATGAATCATACACGGCGTGTACTTCCTTGTTACGCTGTAACCGGCCTGGCGATCCCGTATACGCGGTACGCGACTTATCTTTGTACACGGTTTCACCTGGGTCGGAACAGACTACACGGCGTGTTGTTCCAACATACACATCGTGTATTCCGGTTTCCATGCACCGTTCTATTCTGGTCAACATGGCGTGATTAAAACTTAGGCATAATCAATTCACACGGTGTGGTTTGGCGGACCAGTGCCAGTTCGTTGAACCTAAGTACACGGCGTGTAGTTTTAATTACACGCCGTGTAATCCCGTGTTGTACAGACAGAAAGAGAGGCTCCTCCGGATGAGTTCCCCATTTTTATTTTAATCAAAATTAAAATTAAAAGTTCATTTCTGTGATATGAGTCGAGAAACAAAAGAGGAAGAATAGATCTCGTTAATTCAGATTTATAGAACGATTTATTTCGAATTGAATCAAATATGAATGCGTAAATTATCAACGAAAATTAAATAACTATAATCAACGTTGTAACCTCGCTCTGATACCATTTGAAGGTTCCGGGCGTAGCGGATGCGCGTGGGTGGAGGTGCCCACTTGGCTTTTTGTCATTAGCAATGATCAATCCGGGATCAATACGACGATAAACGCCAGTCTCCACGGATCAAATCACAGAAAAAGACAAAGAAGATGGTTTTTCCCGGAACCACAAACAAGGATCGTTACAGGTTGATTATAATTAATTATAAAGAAATACCTTTTTGGTGTTCTTTCTTCGTTGATTTTCTTAATCACTTTGTCGATGTGATCCGTTGTTATGTCGCAGAAGCCAAGTGTAGACTCCCTCTAGCGGTGATCCACACGTGTACCTCGTATCTCTGGACGTCGCCAAAGGATTCTCCGGGTGCTAGCGTGGAGAAGCCTTTTCTTGCGTTGTCCGCCTTAGATTGTCTTGATCCGATGGAAGAGGATCTCTCTCGGTCTTGAGATCATTCTTGGAGGAAGAGGTTCTTTCGGCCTTGAAATAATTCTCTAGAGATGTTGTGCAAAACGATTCTCTTGTGTGTCAGAAAAGAGTTGGTGTTGTGAGGATATATATAATCGGGTGTGTGGGGTTATAGATTTATGGCAATAAATAAATGTGTTATGCATTTTATTTATTAGATTAACTCTTTATTTAAAACCCCATGTAGAATAAATAATTCCTTGACATGCGCCCACACTGATTATAATAAATATCATTTAAAACAATATTATATCCTCAAAATCCCAACTGGAAAAAACTACACAGTGTGTATTAATAAATACATGGCGTGTACTTGTTTTTCATTGAAAACTACACGGCGTGTACATTAAATGTACACGGCGTGTATATCTAGTTTTCATTTATTCATTTCCTTTCCAAAATAAGACTACGCGGCATGTAATAATAATACATGGCGTGTACTTGTTTTATTTTCTTTTTCCTCCATCATTTAAAACAACTTAGGCTTCCTTGAATAATTATTAAACCACGTACGAGAATAATCTTTATTAAACTTGAGATACTTGGATACACTTAGTGTGTGACCCTCTAGGCCTCTTTCTCGTTGGCATTAGGAGGGCTTGCCTAAAGTCCAAGATTACTGTCTAGCAACGGGTCAAGGTACCCAAGAGAAAGAAGTTGACGACGCATTGATGTATCACCTCATAGGAACGCTTACTGTGTAATTTAATCCCTTTGTCTCAATATCTCATCAAGCAGGTTTCATGGTAGTTTCATAAACCTATATGCTTGATATGTCGTTCTTTGACTACCTGAAATAAACTCATCGTTTACACCATGGCCAGGGAATTTAATGTGACAGTTCTATTTCAATCAAAGGGCCGAGATATCAACTTCCATAAATGAAAGAGAGAAATCCTTCCTCGACTTATCCATTAACAACATGTCACTCGTGACGCACCCAACATACCCTACTTCCCGCCAACTATCTGCGTGACGGTTTTCGTCAGTAAATCTAAGTGCGCGAGTTATGACATGAGTTAATGATAATCTTCCAGTCTAAGGACCATTACACACGCTCGTAGATAGAAATATCCGATGACACCAATACATGCGGAATTACTACTGGCGGGTCTGTTCTCATAATCTCCCATCTTGGAGATTACCAAGTGCGAACTCCATGAGAGAGAGTCTCGTCTTCTTATGAGTACTTGCACATGACGGTCTGTATACTATGTGTCCTATCATAGTATGTCATCCAACCGCATAACTTTATTTAAGAATATTGTTATAGCATTTCTAGGTTCTCATCATAGCGGGGATCTGCTATGACCTTATTAATGTAACAAATATTTCAGGACATTATTATATTATAGTCATGCAGAACAATGAACAATATATAATAAGTGAACATTTATATAATCAAAGTAAAAAACAGTTGGTTCTCAGGACACCAACCCTTACAAGACCTGCATGCCTGTTATAGCCGGCTCCAATCTTTGAATACAAATGGGAAGATGCTACAATGGATTTTTTAGATAGGTTACCAATGTCACCGAGGGGTAGCGATAATATCTTGATACTCACTGAATCTCAAACAAAATCATCCCACATATTTCTCATTTGGGATACCTTCTAATCTTATGAGATAGGATGAGAGTATGTCTATGAGATCATACGAATACATGGGATTCCAGGTACTATCATTTCTTATAGTGATGCCAATTTCGTGTCACATTTCTGGAAAGGATTATAGAAGGCTATGGGAACACAAGTAATTTTATGTACAACGTTTCACCCATAGACCAATTGGAATCATAACAGACAATACATGTTCTAGAAGATATGATCTAAGTATGTTTCCATGATTTCAGAGGTTCATTGGAGAATTATAACTATCTCCTTGAGTTCACCAATAACAATAGATTTTAGGTAACAATTCAAATAGGTCCTTTTGATTCTGTTTATGGTAGGCCATTCTGTTCACCCCATTGTTTCATGGAGGTTGGTGAGTTTTCCCTACTAGGTCCTCATCTCATTCAGGAGACATCAGAGAAGGTTCAACTGATCAGGATGTTTATGAATACAGCTCAATCTAGAAAATAATATTATGTCGATCATCATTGAAAACCTCTTGAGTTTGAGGTTCGAGAACATTTTTTTCATTGGGTATCACCCAAGCTGAGGAATATATGGTTACGAAATTAGGGAAAGATTTCACCTCATTACATAGGGTCGTTTGAGATCCTAGAGAGTGTCTGTCCAGTTACCAATCAGTTTCTACTAACTCAGATGTACCATTCCATAAACGACTTCTTTCATGGTTCACAACTTAAAAAATATCATGCAAACCTATATCATACTTTTTATCCCTGAGGAAGTTGAGTTACTTGTTGATGCCACCATTGAGGAGTATCTAGTACACATCATTGAATAGAGAACTAGGTTCATCATGACCTGTACGTCCCTCTAGTTTGAGTGATATAATATCACAAATGATTATATTACTAGACATTAAAGAGGGAAGCTGACATACATGCCAAATGTCCAAATTTGTTATCATGAAATTTTTCTCCACCATTGGAAGGTGAACTCAGGGATGAGCTATTTTAAGGAGGAATATTGTAAGAACCCGATTATTTACACTATTATGGATCCTTTAAATTTCATTCTAAATAATTACTTTGGAACTAATACGGATGAATAAGGTTTTAGAAAAGGTCTCAGTGTTGTCTGGGGAAAATTTGGATCCCGAAACCCATCTTTTTGGGAAAAAAGGTGTGGCACATGGTTTAAAGTAAATCAGGTAAAAATTCTGTATGGTTTGGAAAACTATGTGGATTATTTTTTTCTGACAGAACCGCCTCACATGATTAGAACATGATTGTATGGCCTAATCGTGTGAGCACCTATTATTCACGGGTACCCACTTATGGTTTACGAATGATTTATCAAAACATGTGGTCAAACCATGTAGAAGATAAATTTTTTTTAAAATTACCGTTTTTACAAAAAAAGATCTAATTAATATCCCTCTTTCATCCCTAATCTATGTTTATATGAGATTAACTGATTTCTCTCTCAATTTGGATATTTTTGAAGATCTGACATTGGAATCATGAGATAACCTTCATTTGGAAACTAGTCGATCTTCTGTTCATCACACAGTATGCTCAACAGTAAGTACTCGGGTCCACTTGATCTGTTCTCCTTCTCATTTTATCTCGAATGAGATATCAGTGTATGTCTGATTTTCATTTTTTCCTATATCTACTCTGAACCAAGACAAATAAAGGGCTAGTAAAGGAGGATGATAGTGGATATCCCTATATTGGGTGGTCTATAACTCATTCCTAATTTTGGTTGATCTAGGATTCACCATGGCAGGCCCACTTATTTCAAGGGGTGATATTTATAGAATGTATATTCCATGTGTATAATTGTTAATACTGATGTTCATCCTCTTTACAAATATGTGATTAATTATTTTTTATTATGACAAAACACCATCCTTTACAAGTTGAAGGTTATTCCATAATTTTGGTTTAGTGGTTTGACATGTTTATTCCATCTTTCGGGTGTCCCATGGCTTGACCAGTCTAAGGGTGACATTTTTTCATCAAATATATTTATTTATATTGTGAAAACAAGAATGGAATGTACCATGTATTAATACCACTTGACCTACCTAAGATACTTCCTCTACATTTATAATTGAATATAAATGGTTAATTGGTTGCAAATTCATATCACCCATTACCATATTAATTTATGGTAGGGAAATGAACATAAAATTGTGGTATATGGCTTAAATGGAATGAATGGTTTCATGCTACAAAAAATTTTAACACTAGTGAAAGGAATGGATTGAACCAAATGACTTGATAAAAATGATTTAATCTATATGACCTTATCACACTAATTAAAGGAATGGGTATAACTAAAGGAGATATTACATGATATCATAATTGAAAACGAATGGCCAAACATCAGCTCGCCTTGGATTCAAATTGGGGAATTCCATGAGCACTTGGGAACCCCACTTTAATTCAAGGATATTACTTTCTTAGGTCGAGAACCACCTAGATCTCGATCCTCGTTTGTTCATGGATGCCCGATATGACACCATAGGATCCATTAATATTATTATAGGATATCTCTGATACACTCCTTAGATCCACCACGAACAAGTAGTTTACATGGTTACATACCATAGGGCATGTCTCTTCTTAGCCACATCTTACCTTGGACGATATCCTTATAATTTGTAGGCACCTTATTGTGGAATACCATGGCCATTTTTCTGAGATTACACTTTTATCATCATCTAGGATACAGTTATTACCTTGTTGGTGACCCTATAGATCTATGTATCCCATGTTATATTCTTGGGACTGCACTATTAAATATCATTGATCATGTTTTCCTTCTTACATCTTGGATCCTTCAGTATATATAAAATCATTAGGAGATGTATGAGTTGGCATTGCCTCATGATAAATATCAACATAAAATTGATAATAATGAAAGAATGAATTTTTGACTTGTTTAGAAACCAACTGAGTGTTGAAGCATGTAGTGGCCCACTGAGCAATATCTCACCGCCTATCCTGGCCCCATTGGTACCTGAAGTAGATTACATGGCCACATGTGTTAAAAAAGGAATCATATAGCTTCAACCACTTGATTTCATGTATTATAATATAGATCTTAATAGATGAAGACCAAGTTGGAACTCAGGATGCTTGGGATTGTACTTTATTTCCTTTATTCTAAGAGTTACATGTTATGCCTATTGTTTGTATCCATGTTTTCCAACATTATAAAAAATGAAAAATCATCAGTTGATGAATGTTATTGTAGTTGTTTTTGTTATTATTACTATTTCTTCTATTTTTTTTCATTCTGTTTACATATATTGATTCTACTATTTATCATTGATTACCCTATCTCGATGCGCTACACATTGGTAATGAGGAAATAGTATCTCCACAGACATACCCTTGTCCCTCACAGCTAGTCACTAGCATATGGAATTCTAGGATATGCACCTGAGGCCATGGGGACCATTGGTATCGAGCCAAAAATTTAGTCGATTATAGGTCTAGGACGTCACACCAAGTGAAGTTACTACAATTGAGATATATATGAATGATAATTTACTATAAACACCAAAAACAATTGTAAACCCACAACAAGACTAAATTATCTTATTATTTAATCTATCTTCCATTCTAATATAAAAAATTCAAAACCCCTTCCTATCATCATGAAAATGATGATAATTCTGGTTTTTTCTGTTAGCTTCTCATTATATTCAATTTTCTATATATTTCATTAATGATTTTCCCTATCATTTATTAATTTACATATGTTTTTCATCCACCAATATATAATAAAGTTGATGAATTTTTGTTAATTTTATTCTTTTCCATGGTTGGGGTGATCTCATTGATGCTAAATTATTTCCCATTAATTATGTGTATATATTTTCTATTTTTAATTTGGAAAATGGTTTGTTGAGTATTGATCTGGAAATTTTAAAATCCACTAGTATATTAACCATTATTTTATATTATTCCCCTAAAAGAATTTATTTCCACACTTAATTAATGAATTATATTTATATGATGGAGTTGATTTTGTACACGGAAAAAATGACTTAATGTGGATGCATGTGTTGGATAATGTCTAATATATAATACAATTTTTACATAATCCACTACTATTGGTGGAGGCTAGGTTTGGTGTGTAAAGAAGAAATATTATTCTTTCTATGTTTCACACACAACATAGTGGTTAATGTTTCATGTAAGAAAAGGTGGACTATAAAATATATTTTAGGTGACATAGATAGATAATGAAGAAACTAACATAATCAACCATGGGACTAATTTTCTTCTTTTTAACACTGAATTTAATTTTTTCATATTAATAATATTTTTATTCATTCATCATTAAAAAACTAACTATTTAATTATTTGGTATTAACATATATAAAAAAGAAAAATAAAATACATTGTTTAGAATTTTATGTGATTTAATTTTCATCTATAGGAACCTCAGGAGAAAGGAATATTTATTCCACTATATTATAAAATAAAAAATGAAAATTATATACATAAAACATATTTTGGGAGTTTCACTATGATGATTTATTTTTTATTATTATTTATTTGATGTTATCCTTAGTTTCGGTTTAGACTGAAATTATTCATATTGTTGTGGAAGTGTTCACAGATTTTTTCCCATGGGCAGATTGATTCTACCTGCTTGACATGAAATCAAAACTTATATGGAGTTACAAAAGGGTGAATCTATGAAATTGATGTATCCATATAGGATGACTCTATCTATGTTTCAAAAAAATTCATTTTTATATTGAAAATATGATGTAGAGATGTATTAATTGACACAATGATTCACCTTGGGGTTAGCCTATATTGTTCACCAAGAAGGTGGAATGGAGATATTTAGCTATGTATCGATTATCATCACAAAAATAATGTGCAAATGTATATCTTATTTCTTATAATTTATATTGGTGATCATTTTGATTAGTTTTAAGAATCTACCTAGTTCTAGAATAATTATTTTCTTGAGTGTATTATAAAATATTATTGTATGTTATAGTTATAAGGAAGAATTCTTTCAGAAATTTACATTGGCACTATTACTTCATGGTTATTAGATTTGAAATCCCAAATTCACCATCCCTATTAAGGGACTGATGAATGAGTTGTTGATTGAGTTTATCTACTATTTGATTTTGGGTGTTATAGAAGAATCCCTTATGAATTTGGTGTTTTAGAAAGAGAATTTAGAGATACATTGTGTGATTTTAATGTTTCTTAGACATGATGATATATATGGGATTCTATATGACTATAATTCTTTATCCATGATGTTAATTTATTTGGTAATTTTGACCCTCATAGTAGAATAGTTGTAACTAGAATAATGACATAAATAGTTTTCTCCAAGTTATCCCCCGATGAATGTTTTAGTAGTATAGATTTTCATTAGTCTTGTGAGACATTATATGAGTCTTGTGTTCTATTTCTCACAAATTATGACTCATCCAACATCCGTAAACATGAAGGATTGATGTTTTTTTTGTACCAATTTCTGGATATATTTAATTATGTTATATAGAATATAATCAGTACCTTTTTCTCAGATTCCAGAGGATGAAGATATTTTTTAAATATTATATGATACGTTATCCCATTTTTTATTATTTTATTTCATAAAAAATCACTCATGTTATATTTTTCTCAATACATACAACCCGGTGAGAATAGGATCACTACCCATGATCTCATTTTTGGTGTAATCATATATTACTTGAATTTTGTGTGACACAAATTCATCGGTGATTAGATATTGGTCTATAATGATCACAATTTTTTATGATATATCTTCTAAATATGTTATTATAGTGTATGATGTCCATATAGGTTGTAATTCAAAAATAATTCAAGATATTGTGATTTATTATTCACCATAGAAACAACATTTTATAGACAATCAATTAAGGGGAAATTTATCAAGTTTATATATCATGAAATGATTAGAGAGTTACATATGGACTTTTTATTAATCAAATTAAAATATAAAGAGGTTATGGTAGAGTGTGTCTATAATAGATGATAGTTAAATTTTATTTTGTATAATATTTAAAAGAATAATCGTTTGGAATTTTGAGGATGAATATTACAGTGATCATATTTTTTTATTTTTGTTCCCATAAGGAATTCTATGATGATTTTAAATATTGAGTTTTATTTGAAATGGTTGGTTTATCCACATTGTGATGTGGTTTGTTGACCATTCATATAGAATCATAATTTCCCCACAAGACTGACCTAAAATAACATATTTATATAGAATCATACAATTACATAGAATTAATTAAAATATAGTACACAAAAATATATACTATTAGAAACATATTGATGGTGAAATTAATTAAATAACATTTATAGAAAATGATTTTTTAAAATTGACTTAATGTAAATGATAAATAAATGATATTTGGTTTGTTGTAGTATTTTGGTGAAATTGATAAATGAATGTAAATAAAATTCGTTTGAAAACATGGTTTAATTGAATTCAATGTTTTTTAATTATTTTATGGTTAGAATAAAATTTTATTTAAAATATAATTTGATTATTTAGTATCGGTGTGGATGTCATGATCATGTAGATTCAGTGGGCATAAAATCCCCACCTAGATAAATCAATACTCCCATTTCTAGGGAAATATAATTTGGTAGATTAAAAAAATGAGATTATCTTGATACCATATTTAATATCGACTAAATATAATTGGAAAATAGTATTTCCTAATTTAGAGTATAAAGTTGAAAATATTATTATAAAATTATATATTAAATTCAATGAAAATGGAAACAAAAATAATGGGGTTGGAAATTAAATTGAAACTGTTGTAACCCAAATACAAGAATAAAATAAAGAAAATATAATTAAAATGAATATTACATTTTCTACTAAATTACCCTATCACGTTGTGATAGATACCCTTTAATTATAGTAAAGAAGAAGTATGTGGGAAGGATTAACTATTATGAAATTACGATTGAAAATAATAGATGAAGAATGTTGAGGGCCTGATACAGTGCAACTTCTCACCTCTTGATTTGGTATCCAGATCGATTATTAGAAAAAACTCAATAATTATATATTTATAGTCACACATGGGGGGATTGTGTTTGTATTATGTCATAATAACTTTAGTGATATTGGATTCTAGAGTCAATCATTATATTAAATAGGATTTTTTATAATTAATTGAAATTATCCATTGAATTGGTGTTCAAAAATATTCTTTACTAGGACTGTCTGGGTAGTGTCATGGTGCAATGGAGTATTTACCAACCTAAATTTTTATTCCCTCATTCAAATAGCTTCATGTCATATATTTTTCTCCATCCTTAAATGGATATAATTTCAGGAAAACAATTCATGACGTCGATAACATTTTTCTAGCTTTGGAAGCTATATTTCACTCAGTTCTTTAGTTCCAACCCTGTTAAGAATACCATGTGAATCCAAAATCTTGGGAAGTGAAATTTTAGTGGGGACCATTAATTTTTTTCTTATTTACCTCATTATCATGACATTATGATATCTTTCTAAATATGACCAAATAATAAAAACATTTGATTCAGAATTAATCATTTATATACCAGAAATAATTCATTTTATTTAAAAAAATATATACAATGAATGTACATATAAAATCCCCACCACATATGAATTTAGGCTTGTCCTCAACACATAAATCTCAAAACACTATAAATAACTCTATGCTAACGTTTATTTAGGTTTATTTTCAATATTAACAGTCAACAAAATATGAAAACATGTAATAAAGCATCCTAGAGAATAATTAATTAATTAATCACTTTTTAAAAATACAAATCAACCATGTATTTTACTATTAAAATTTTAAAAAATGAATACTTTTTCATTAATCTATATTAATATTCAATTAATTATTAACATTCATTTCATTTAATAATTACCTCTCTTGAAATTTTTTCACTCACTTTAATGTTTCACTTTTTAAAATAGTACAACACATAAATCATGAATGTCTCTCTTACAACAGGATTCATGGTGTATAAAATATCTACCATGTAAAGATGGAATAATAAAAAATCAGTAAGGCTTCTATTCTACGATAGAATGACTCAGATTCTCAGGACACATAGGTAAATGGAATGAATAAAAAAAATCTCAAAAGGAGGCTAGAATATAAATTATAATCCCTAATATTTAATGTTATTCTCAATTAATATCTCACTATCTAATTGAAATATCTCTCACCAAAAAAAATTCAAAATGTGTGATGAAGAAAAAATTTAATCAAAATATTTGAATCATCCACAATTTATTTTTTCTTTCAGTTTTTCCTGATTTTTTTAATTTAAATTTCACTTCCAACACCTATTTATGAATGATAGAAATATAATTTTTATGGTATTAGTAATTGATTATCCTTATAAAAGACAACCATTTTTTTTGAAATGTAGGCGAGTAATAATATATAATTACTAAAATCATAGCCTCTCCCCAACTCAAAGTAAAAACACTTTTTTTGATATCCTTAATGTAGTAAACCCCCTTTAATCATGGATCTCCTCTCCCCCAAAAATATTATTTTTATAATCATTCAATACTCTATGAGTATGGTAGAAATGGATAAAACATGATTTAAATAATTATTATTTTATAGAAATTCTTTTCAAAGATTATATTGGCTTAAAAGGGTTTTTGTTAGTTGGGTCCAAAGTTAGAGGGATAAAAAATATTGTTCATTCATACAAAAAGTGATTCTATTTAGTCATAGATTTTATAAGATTCAGTGAAATTTATATATGAGAACATCCTTGATTATCATTAGTAATATACTATTAGAGTGGGAAATATTGGATTATAGAAGGTATTATGAATGAGATGAATGGATTCGAATACCACTCATGAAAATTTAAATTAATAATTAATTTACTTAATGAAACAATGAGAAATTTTAGTTTGACCATAACTTAAAAAAAGTTCAATTTCAAAATTTGTTCAGTCTCCTTAAATAATTAATTGTCAAATCCAAAAAAGAAAATTATTATATTTGAAAATTATTTTCTACATTTTCTATTTCTAGGTTATTGAAAATAAAAATTACTTTCATATCATGGAAAGTATCCAATCTATTTTATGTCTCTTAGTTCAATTTTTTTAAATCAATATTCAAGTATGGTAGTGAAATTATTAATAAAATTCATTAGAAAATTAAATATGGGGAATGATGTAGAGAAATTAATAATTGAATTCTTATACACAATTAATGAAGCTTGGATCATAATTTTTCATGATCTATATATATCAAAATTACAATGAGTTTAAATTTCCTGATATGTATTTTCTTCAATTTCTGACATGAATTGTTTTCATTATGTGGTTTGGTCTTGCAACTTTTTTTTATGATGCCTTTTAGGTTATTGATGTCGATTAAAAATTAAAATTATTAGTTCATTTTATATGACATTATTAATTAAATATCAATTATTTGGGGGGGGGGATTTATGTGCCTTAAACTAAAAGTAATTAAATAAATGCTTTCAATACACAGTCCATCAACATAAAGAACATTTGATTGACATTATTGGATTTACCATTACTCATTCAAATTCACCCCACATGATATGTGATTGGAATCATTTTACCTCGCAATGATCCATAAATTGTATCAACATTGACTTTTATTCATAGGTTGGTCCATATACTTCCTATCTGAACAACTTTATTATTCAGGTTTGTATCACTAACATGATTTCAATCTACCACGTTCCACATTTCATCCTAAATTCTATAAAAGTTATTTCTACATAACAACAATTCTTATTTCATTTTTTCAAATATAAATGTTTCATATACTTCTTCTATGTAAGAGGTATAATCCTAAGAAATTAATTTCTTATTTTCATTTATTGTAATTTTAAAATCTTATTGTCTGATAATATCTTTTTCATTTCATTCTTCAACATCAGAAATATAATCAATATTGTGTAATTATTCATCTACTATATAAATTTCCCTTACTTCATAGTTATTCACCTTTAGATGAATTTTTTAAATGGAATTTTGAATTCCAAATATTATACCGATTTTGATGGTTTGTTTCAATTTCATTGATATTCCAATTACTAAAAATGCAGTTCCCAAAATTATGGGTGCTCGTTTCCCTTCAATATAATGTACTAGGAAATCCATGAAGAAGTAGAATTTTCATATTTTTATAATATTGTATTTGATCAGTCAAAATGTTAATTTTACAATTGAATCTTCTAATGGAAATGAATCTCTAGTTGGGATTAGTCCCTCCAGTCCCAGGATATTGAAAGTGGTGTGAAACATGAAGTTGAAACACATACATAAATAACGTAAATAATTTTTTTAAAATAGATATCCCTAATAATTATATGGATGGAATACTACGAGGGTCCGTATTTTTATTTGGTAGCTCCATTTCCACCATCATTGAACACTCTTTTTTGATTGTAATTGTTCCAATTTCTTTCTGTATTCATTATTTTGTCCCCATATCTTTTATAATGATTGTGTATATCTATATGTTTGTGACAGATTATGAAAATGGAATATTTATATTTCATTTTCTAATTTATTTTACGACATTAAATATTTTATTGATGATCTTTTATTTCACTAGTCTCTTGGGATAAGATATTCTCACCTTATGATGTGTTCAATCATTTTAGATTCAGTTTATCAATATATATGTTCCCCTCTCTTTTCCAAATATTTAATATTATTTTCAAATTGTCTTTTAATTTTAAATTTTTGACACATGTTAATACTAGGTTACATTTTCACATCCCATAGAAATGATAACAAAATCTGTATATAGGTTCCCTTGGATTAAAAATGTTGTTATTTCTATTTGTATCTCTCAAATTTTGTCATCAATTTTTCATACATATTATTAAATTTTCTAGTGTTTAGAATAATGATCACTTAAATAGTTCTTAATCTCATTTATTGAGACACATTGGTCTTTTTAAAAGGATTTTTGTTTTTTATTGGAGCTCTGGTTGATGTAATAAAGGTAGCCAATGCCTCTTTTATCATGTGGACTTGGATCTACAATTATTATGCTTCTTAAATTGAAAAATTGATTCTCTATTCTTATAACCTTGAACATATTTTTTTGTTTCCACAATATATGAAAATTATTACCAAAATTACTATTTGAATATCTATATTCATCTAAACACACACTTGGGGGTAATTATTATTTTTTATTAATTATGTATATCTTCATTATCACCAATTACATATGCAACAACATACTACTATTTGTTTTGACCATGGAAATTTTTCTTTGTTGTGTACCATCACTATTATATTAGAATATACTCATTTACATACAATCTATATGAATGTTTAGATTTTTTTATGACAACATCATTAATGATACTGCATTTGTATCATCTAAAATTGACCTATTTCTATATACATGACCATTATAAAATTCATTTATTAATATCCATGTTTATATATAATAACATGAGTTTTAATTATGGTAGAAAAACTTTTATTTTAATTTAGTTGTATACCTTTATCTTTAGAAACGTTTCTAATAAAGTTAGGAAGTAAATAAGGGTGTTTGGGGCTTGTTCAGAGACCATATCATGGAAATTTGGAGAAAACAACTAGGCCCAATGGTTAGTCGGAACTGTGCATCCTAGCTTGCGTGTTTAGGAAAAACCATTTGGGGGGATCCTATGATTTTTCAAGGGGATTTATATTATGATACAATAAAGAAACATGAATTAATTGAAAAGTAGGTATAAGCCATTAGGAACACATTGGCTATTAAATTTTATTATAATCTTGCACTATAAGTCATGTGAGGGTATCTTGTGATAGAGAAGGGTGCACAGTTGGAACATAGATTAGCCAGCCGTATTTCAAAACCATAAAAATGTTATTTTTTGGAAAAATTATAATTTTTTACTCCCCCTTTTTAATAGCCCCTATTCTCTTTTTTCTCCATACACACATCATGATCTCTTCTCCCATGAGAGATACCTCATCACAGCCTAGAGTTTGTAGATGCTTCTCCATCAGGACTTAAATTCAAGATATTTACCACTCATTTGATCACCTATGTATAATATACATTTATTTATATCCATTTATTTTCCTCCTTCATATTGATGGAGTTAGTTTGGTGCGAGTTCTTATGGAAAATTTTGAGGTTTTTTGACTATTCATCCATTTTCTACATATATTGACCAAACTAAATGGTGAAACTAAACAAGTTTTCTACCATATGATTGAGGTATTTGATATATAAATTTTCACTAAGGATTGGTTATCTATTTGAAATATACCATTGTAAATCATGATGAAACATATAGTTATTACTTTTAAGAACTAATGAGAATCCATAAATAAATTTTCACACCCAGTTTTTGTTTCCTTTGAAAGAGATAATCATAGGTGGAGGATTTCAACCTCAACCAAGGCTTCCCATGTTATGTGTTACATTAAAATCCATGTGTTAAAACACAAATTTATTTGAGTGATATCACCATCATTATTGTTTGAGCCTCTATAAAATAAATGAGTTTGTTGGAGAAGATCATGACACTTTTTTATGTTTTTAAATGATATTAAATGGATTATATTGTTGATTTAATGATAAATTTAATGGAGTTTTGATACTACCGTAGCCCTTATATCCTACTATATTACTAGTATAATGTTATATCTTAGTATGAAACCAATTTATTATAATTTCATGGAGACTATTACATATTGGATTGATAAAAACATATTATTATTGATGCATGGCACTGACTAATTATAATGGTATTGAATGTGTAACATATTAGTATGAAACCGTATTAAAATATTTTATATATGGAAACACATATTATTTATGTACAAAAACTATGATTATTATGAAATAGAAAAACCTAGGGTATTATGGCATCACACAAGGGAACCCTAGATATAACAATTCATTGTACCTAACCATTATAGAGGATAGAGGTATGGAATATATAACCTATGTATACAATTAAATATCCAAATATATGTCAAACTATTTATAGGCCTTCATACCTTCCAAATTACGTTTATTACCCTAATTATAGGAAATTTATACTAATTTGGTTACTAAATATTGGTGATAATTTATATAGATATGTTAATGCACACCTGTTATTTTTTTTAATTATTACCACTTGGTCGTGTAGACCTATTATATCTACCATTTATTTAATTATTTATTGTTCTACTTGAAAATTGTAATAGTTTATACACATATGATGGTTTCGATATAGACAACATTGGTGGTGGCCTACTATGTTTCATTCAAACCCTCTATAGGTAATCGATTGTACTCGATCAGATTATGTGGAGCATGTATGGATAAGGGAATGTGCCCATTTGTTTATGCTTGATTGGTTATTGCATGGTGTTGGGAGAACAATACTAATCTTTGGATCAAAATCCTTCTTGAAGATACTTAAATATGGTCTTTTTGGTTTATTTAGAAATACATTTATTATACTACATTATTACATCCTATTTCATGTTCCTTTTTTGTTAGAAACGTGAAATTAAATCCAATTTTATATTTTACTAGATATTATTTATTAGGAATTGTTTATTATTATAATCTAGTTGGCTTAACTTTCACTATTTATTGATACAATTCTTCATATATTAATTCAATTATTGCACAATTGGGATACTCTGATTATGAGGGTATAGCCTCTAAATTTTTCTACATTATACCCTTGACACTAGTTAGAATCCTCGGGAATATGGTGAGGCATACATGAGTCCATGTTACCCACTAGATAAGGACATTTTTTAGTGTATCCTATACCATGATGTTACAAATTTTTATTAGAGGTTTCCTTTCATCATCATATTCTTTTGGTATTGTATAAGGGAGACATGGATGAGTCAGAAAATTGTAATGAAATTTTTCTCTTGTGTACCTGGACAACATATATAGACAATCCAAATTACCTAGGATATGAAATGATGATATTGTTTTTTATAATTATTTATGATCTGATTCCACCATCAGGTTACGCACATGATGTGTGATGGTATTATTTATATGTTTTTGGAATACTTTTTATCATTTGATAGGTATTTTAAGGAAGTATTTATCATGAATAATTATTGGAACATTATAGGATGAATATGTAATGTATTATGACATTACATGTATGATGATTTCTGAATCTATGATACATGTTTTATGTTCCTTGAGTTGTATATCTGTTATACAATTACTATTTTGGGAGAAAACAATTATTTAGATAAAGGGTAAATAAAGTGTTTTCATGAACCTAATAGTTGTTTTCCAATATTTTTATTGATGTAACCTTATCTAACCAACTATCATGGGTTTAATTAATATAATGAAGGCTATATATGAATCAAATTTAGTTGATTTGGAATACATGAATATCATTGGTTATCTAATGATTGAATATAACACTCTATGTTGAGAATGAGTATTCAACTAGTCATATAATATTATGCTAATATTATAGGCCAATATCAAATGTAAAGGTACAGATATAGTTTAATGAACTTCAATTTTAGATTATAAATAACCTACTTGTGAAAAATTAAAATTATAATTCAATTAATTGATCTATTTTGTAAATATAATAATTAATAATTCCAAAATTCTTTTACTGTTTCCAATAAATAGAGATTATAAATGAGTATTAATTGATTTTTTAATTTATAACGTTAATTTGATGATCCATATACATAGAACCTTATAATATACCAATTATATGAACCCATTAATGACTATAGTAGTGGGGAGTCTGTAGTGTCTCATGTGTTATTTATAATGATTCATATCACCCAAACTACGATTTAGGATCATTAATATGGGTGTGATTATTTTATAAGACTGGTTGTACCAATCCTATTATTTCATCTATGATGTTACCATCACTAAAATTTAATGTAGGAATTTTCATGTCATTTGAATACATATTCTAAAATTAATTCTTCGAGTCTTGCCTGAGGACGGTGATGCCAACCATGCTCTAATGGTGGTTGGGAATGATCTAACAATGATAACTCATATAGTTCCACAATTTTAACCTAATTTTATTCACCATTTATTTGATTATGTATATATTTGATGAAAATATATGTATTCTATAATAACTATACAGAGAGATATATAGCCATCCAATTCTATGTGAGAGTTAACTTAAGAGTTTTAGAAACATCATCAACCATATTATTCTATGGATGGTGTCCCCTTCTCTATAGAAAAATGAATTAAGACTATTTTTAAAATCCTCATGAACCATGGTGCACCTCCATAGAGGATAGTAATGTTAATCACATAAATTCTTCTTGAATGAGAGAAAATTGATTAGATATTCTAAACGAGACATGTTAGTAAAAGGAAGTGATTTTTAGGTACTTAAAATCTAACTTCTATGACCATTTATCCCTTGAGACCCTAAGAGATGATCATTCCATGGGTTTTGTGATCCTATAAGAGGGTTGAGTGTCTAAAATTGATTAATCATTTCCTTTTATAGAGATTAATCACATTGTTCCTATCTATAATGATGATTACATAGAAATTGAGATCCATTTTTAGGATTTTCATAGGAATATTATTCATTCTCATGTGACTAGTTTTTGGTTGAGTATAATTTCCTATATGGAAAACCAGTATCTTATTAAGAATCATAACATGTGGGAAGATAGATGTCAAAATTAGAGTGGACTAGTTTCTAAACATAGTAGTTTATTATTTTATTGACAGAATCATCTATTCATGACCTCTAATGAGGGATGTACCATTCAGAGTGTATGTACTAGTAATTTTGTAGTCTTTCATTAGTGTGGATTTTAGGGTCACAATAAACCTTTGTGTAAAAGGGGTCAAGTTGAGTGTCAATCTTGTATTATGATGGAAAATTTAAAATGGGTTTTCATAATCATCCTTGAAATGGATAGTGATAAAGGATTACTATTGACTACAGGTCATTGGACAGGATTAGTAGCTCCATATCATGTAGGTAGAATGGGAGCTACCATTTGGTCTTGTCAAAGATATTATTATGGTAGGGAGATAGCGACAACCGTTTCATATAATCTAAATAATGATATTGGTCAATTTATACATGTTGTATATTAAGGATGTGAAATAGGCTAGATATATCCAATAAAGCATTTTTTTAGGGAGCCGTGTCATGAAACTTCAATCGTTTGAGGTCTGATTTTTGTAGATTCTACATGGGTATGTGATTTTTTTTCTATAATGGAATAATATTATTTTATAGATATGGTTATAATAGAATGTCTTATGCTAAATATTTTGTACATATGTGGGTTTTTGACCCTTGAATCTCTCTTGGATAAGCCCTTTGAGAGTATACACCAGTGTAAGGTTTTATCCCTTAAGGTAGGTTGTTATTGTATTATGATGAACTTTATTTTCCTCCAAATAACTATATTTTATGTAATATTAGGTATGGGATAACTAGTTGTTTATCATACCTATGTAGATTTTTTTCGTCAAATGGTATCTTTCACATAACCAGACCTTGGTAATCATATTCACATGGGTGAATTAGGTATCTAAGCTGCTTGAGATAGACAAGAGTGTCGTATTTTTAGTGTAATAACAACCCAATTTGATACCCATTATTTGGATGATCAAGGGTTACATCTAGATGATATACCTCTTACAGTAGAGTGTTTTAGGGATGTATTCCAAGAGTTATGTTCATTGTTACCTATTGAGTGAGTGTTAGAGTTCTCAATTGAGATGGTTCTAGGACCTACACTAGTATCCATACAACCTTATAGGATATTGAATAATAAAATGATGGTACTCCATAAATAGTTGATGGAATGATAGGATAATGGTTTTATATAGCCCATTACTTCTACTTGGGGTTCACTAATTATTTTTTCCAAGATGGTAGATGAAACCATCGATCATTGTGTGGATTAATAGAAGTTAACTAAGATTAATGTGAAGAACCAATATTCTTTTCCTCATATTGATTACTTAATCAATGAACACCAAGAAGCTCATGTTTTCAATAATATTTATTTGAGGTCAAACTATCCCTAACTACATGTTCAATCATCTGATATAACTCTTAAAACATTCTATAATAGGTATGGTATTTATGATTATCATGTTACGTTGTTTAATATCACAAACATATATATTAATTTCATTGCTTTGATGAGAAAATATTTTCAACTATTTTGGATTAATTTGTGGTGGTATTTAATGAAAACATCATGGTATATTCTAAAAAATGAAAAAACACTAAAAAAAATATTGATATCTTTTTGAATACAATATGAGAGCTCCGGTTTTAAGATAGCATCACTAACTAACACTGTTAAAATGACAAGTTTCACTTCTTGGGCTAGATTATCTCAGTGCCCGGAGAATCATCTGATCTAGAGATTGTGAGATCTATAGTTACATGGGAGAATACCAAGAACATATTTTATATATGTAGTTTTGTGGATTTATGTTTTTTATAGGAACATTATAAAATATTTTTCATGACTAAAAGGACCTATTATGAGCATTGTGAAAAAGTGGGTCAATTTCATATTGTTAGAATCCTATAAGACATTATTTCAAAAGATGAGAGGGATATTTAATTCAATGATGACCATGATTCTACATGATCTTGGAAGAATATAATAAGCCTATTATGGTACATCATGTATTGGGCTTGCAGTTGTTCAAATTCAGGATGATCGAGTCATGGCATATAGGTATTGTTAGTTGAGTCCACATGAGAAGCATTACCCAATTCTTGATCATGAGTTTGTATCTAGGATTCATGCCTTGGGTTATTGGAGGAATTAAATGAGGGGTCATTTTGTGGTGTTTATGGAAGACAAAATCCTAATGTATTTTTTCACACTACGTTTTGTGATTCCTAATAAATAATGGTGGGTTGAATACAAAATTTATTTTGACCTTGATATTTCCTATATTGTTATGAAATGATTTAATGGGGAAAATCATTTGGGATGAAGGACATAGAAATAGGTAGTTTGAGAGGCCAGTGATGAGTGGTAATTTATGGAACTGTTTTCTAAGACTCTTTAGTTTCTTTAGGACCATCAATGAAAATTTATATTTACATATTAATTGGAAACTTGTTCACTTCTAGAGAGATTTAATATGTGGAATAAATTTGATTCTAAGGGCTTAGACTTAAGGTATAGTGATTCATGTGGGAAAAAACCTCCAAGATATATCATTGATGAGGATGAGATCTTGTAGATTAAAACATTTATGGGCCCCTTCAGATGTCCTAGATGAATTGATGTAATAATTTAATTATTATACTTAGGTGGTACATTCCATTATTACAAAAATGTTTCGGGACATGTGTCCCACGTATTGGAGTCCTCATATGAAAAGATAAATTGCTAATTTTGGGGAAAGGTCTTCCACTTATCGGTAGGAGAAGTCTGTGAACCAGTGGTTAGAAGGAAATTATAGCCATTTAAAATTCAAGAGATGAAATGGGATAACATTTGGATGCAATGTTTTACTAGTTTATCAATGTCCCCATGAGGTAGTGATGAAATATTTGTGATATTAGATATTCTCATGATGTTTTCTCATTTCTTATCAATTTTAGATACCTACATAGTGTATGAGATTGGATGAATGTAGGTCTTTAAAATTTTATGAATACATAGAGTCCCTATCAATATATTTCATATAGGGATTATTATTTTACATCAATATTGTACCATGGGTTATAAAAGCCATTGTGTATGCATGTTCTATGAGAAAAAAATTTCAACCAAATACCTATGATTAGTAGGTAAAGATGATACGCGTACTAGAGTACTGTCTACAGTCATGCATGAATCATTATAGAGGTACTTGGGAGAAAAATATATCTATTTTTTATATCTCCAACAAAAACATATTGAATTTGTGGATACAAATGGATCCCTTTGAGTATTTGATATTTTGGACATTTAATTCACTTTTGTGATGGTTAGAGGCTGGTTATACAACCTCTGTTGGACCTCATCTCATTCAATAGTCTTAAAATAAATTTCAATTGATTATGAAATTTATGGGTATATATCAGTACCAAAAAAGGTAATACACCCATAAATTCTATAAAACAATAGTATTTGAACATGGGGATAAATTATCAATGTTTTAATCAACTAGACTCGAGAATCGATGGTTTATATTGTAGGGGATGCCCTCGCAGAGGTTGTTTTTCCATTTTGAGGTTGTGGTGTGACTGTACCTACCAACATTTCAGTTATACATACCTCAATGGTACCATTATATTTAGGACGTCTTCCAAGATACAAACCTTCATTGATATTATTAAAATCCATGTCATATAGTTTGAACTGATGAGGCCTAGTTAGAGGTAGATGCATCCATTTAGGAGAAACATTATTCCTAGTTGTGATTAGATAATGAATGATATATGAGGAATGTCAGCCCCTCTAGTGTGGGTGCTATGATAGTATAGACGCATACATAAAAGGGAATGTAGTGAAAGGCTGACATAAATTTTTAGTGGATATAGTTATTTTCATATGATGCATTACCACCCATGCAAGGAAGACTCATGGATGCGTTACTTTATAGGGGGATTATAAGAACATAAATATTATATGACGTATGAACCATTTTATTTTTAGTTTTCTTACACACTTTTATCCTTTTAAATGATCCAGATGTCATTATCAAGGAAGAAACTGTGTTTAGGGATTTCTCAGATCATGGAGCCCCACACTTTTTTAGAAATAACTTGGCTACATATTAGAAACAATGATTTACAATCCACATGGTTCAGATAAACAATGTAGGATGATACTCTGCACTATCTGGGGGTTTCACGGTTTGACAAAACCATTCTACCAGCTTGCATGACCATGTGGGGCTATATCTGGGGGTGAACACATGCATTGAATGATTTATCTTGACATGATCTCCAAGACGTGTGAGGAGTACCATTAGAATATTCTAGGTACACAATTGAGGCATGATTTTGATAACAGTATGGCCAATCTATATGAATATTAATTATTGGAAACAAGTTTTTTCCTATCCCTTTTTAATGAAAAATCAATTAATTTTATTATATATGCACATAAAAGTGTCTCATCACCTATGAGAGATCTATGAAGCCTTGCCTAGTTAAGGAAAACATTTCCCAATTTGGAGTACAATTCAAGATACACCTAGCTCGTTACATCACCACCGATAAGATCCTTATTTATTTTTCTATATACATAATTCAAATTCCTATCAACATGGTTATTACATTTTGAGATCATAGGTAATATACTCAAGTTGTTGTTATTTTTTTTGTCTTCTGCTTATTGGGACTAACCAAAATGAAAAATACTATATGAGTTTTCTAAAAAAAAGCATGAGGTAGGTTATCTATTCTTTTTCCCTATTGTTCAGTGATTTATTTGAATTCTTCTGTAGTTCCACATGTTATACAATTTCATCAGTACTTCGTAAATTAAATGAAAATTATAAAACTATTGTTTCACATAGTTTGGGACAACATTGTATAAACTAATCATGGGTGTTTGTTTTCAAACTCAACCTTGGCTACCCATGTTGTGTCTTCTGTTATCTCCTTTCTGTTACACCATCCCTTTGGGTGTGTGATTAGAACACCCTTATAGTTGGATCCACCATAAATTGAATGTATTCATTGGAGAGTATCAAACATTATTTTCTAGGTTATTAGATTCCATTAAAATGAATAAATTTACTTTTCAAATGATAGTTTTAAATTGTTTTGGACACTTTCATAACCCTTGGCTCATATTTTATTATTAGTATGATGTCACATATATGTATGGAAGAAACTAATTATAATGGTTTGGAACCTTTTACTTATTATTATGGCACCAACATATGATTATTATGGTATGTGAAAAATTGACTATAAATGTATGAACATATACATATCGAAATGACATTGACCTATGATTATTTATCTAGGAAACCTATGATTATTAAGGTATGTATCCAGTTATTATTATGGTATAGAAATGACTAACGTATTTAGGTATTAAACCTATGAAACCATGATATATTCATTCCTATAATTGAATCATTATAGAGGATTGAGGTATGTAACCTACAAGATCTGTATAATTTTAATACTCTTTCTATATATAACCATTGATACACACATTGGTACATGGACCATGTGTATACATTACTATAATATGAAGTAGATTTGGTCGAGTTGGTTACTACCTACTTTTAATACATTAAATAGATATTTTGATGCTCACAAACTACAACTTTCTCTTATTAATTCCTGTACACATAGACCTATCATTTAAATCATTATTTTACTAGTTACTTGTTATACTTGTGCATAGTTATGTTTTATAAATAGAGGATCAAATTATTATAGACACTATTGGTGGGGGAGTACCAAGTTTATCTCACACCATATTTGGTCCATTGATAGTGCTCAGGATGATTTTGTGGATGCATATAGGTATAGGGAAAATAACGCAGTTATAAATTCATAATTAGTTAATTAATTAGATTAGGGGATAACAATACTTATCTATGGCTCATGACTCATTGTGAAGATCATCCTTTTTAGTATTTTTGAGTTTTTATGACTAAAACATGTTTCTGTAGATTTATTTTCCCATGTTTCATATACATATTATTTTTAGAGACATGACATGGAATCATATTATAAATGGTACTAGAAATTTTTATGATGACCTATTTACTATTATTATTAACACCTAGATGATTTCCCTTATGTTTTTTATTGATGTTATGATACAAATATTTATATATTTATTATAATGATGTTATAATTTGGTTATGAGGGTATAGTCTCCCCACTATATGACCATATAACCTCACTTGTAGTGAGTATCATCATGCATAAGGGCGGTATTTTTACGGCTATAAGACCCACCAGATTACCGAACTATTTAGTGGCTCATAGGTTAGAATGTTACACTATATTTGTTTATGTCGGAATTTAGTAATTAGATCATTAATATTATATCATGAACTGTATATCATGTAATCCTAAAATAAATTAATTTTTATAATATTAACTCTTATGTTCTTTACATTATATCATGTAATGAAGCATGTGAGAAAATTCCATTCCAACTCGACCAACGTAGTAATGGAATGGGAGAAAAACAATGAATCCACTCTCATTCTTATTATAATAATGAAAATATATATAATCCAAGAATTACCTTGTCATATGGGATATTATAGAATTGAAATGTGCCAGTTAACAAAAGAGAAAATATGTGGAGCATGTTTGGGTATTTGTGAGGGAGACTAAAAACGTATACAATTTTTTTAAAATCTGGATGATCATCATTTTAATCTCTAAGTGATTTATTTTCAATAGGTGGTACTAATATTCTCAATTATATTAATGCGTATAAAGACTATATGTAACCTAGGAGTGTACATAGCCCTTGATCTCTTATTGGTGCCCTAAAGAATTCATTTATTCATTCACCATTCATTGTCATATATTATATGTTCGTTTAAAGACTTTTCATTTGTATAGGATCAAAATCACAGTTTTCATATTTCCTTTTACAATTTTTTTCATAGTAGGTTATTAAAAATTAAAATCCTGAAATTTCATGGATGAAACTTCAAACATAAATAGAAAAATTGAAATTAAAAAATAAAAATAAAAATGAAATTTAAAAAACCTAATAGCAATTTTTCTACATTCTCAAATAAAAACACTAGTTCTGACTACCAACTAAGAATTATTATTTCCATATTAGGATAAAACAATTATTGATTTATATAGAATAAAAAGTTGAGACTAATTTCAAAAATTTATTATAATGTTTGTTATAGATTCAAACCCAAAAATTTTCTATAATTAATTCATTTGGTCTTTGAAATAATTATTTTATAAAACTTATTTCATTAAAATAAATATAAAAATAGATTTGGTTTTTGAAGGTTGTTTTTTTGAAGGTGAAAAATAAAGGTAAATCACATTTGTTTTTAATATTAGTCGTAAATGTGGTTTTACTGTTATAGTGTAATTATAATTTTAAAATAACTTATATTATTAATTATTTTTTTGGTGTTGGAATGAGGTTGTTTAAATGGTCATAAAATCCGTCCATTGATAGAGAAGACCCTCTTTTTCCATGGTTATGTAATTTGGGACCGTGTTGAATTGTGTTTGACTTAATACCATATATAAACCTAATTACCCTAAAGGTAACAATATTCATGCATAATTTAGTTTAATTTGTTTAAAAACTATATGTACCTTACAGATTCAATTATTTGGTAATGAAAATAGAAAGGAAGGGAATGAAAATTAAATTGAAACTATGGTAACCCAAATACAAGAATAAAAATAGATAAAATACAATCTAATGAAGAATTACCCCTTTTGTTACATCACCATATTTTGTTTTTTCAGATTTACCCACTAATTATTGTAATGAGTGTAAAGAGGTATGGAGTAAATAAAATGGAAACATGAAAGAAAACATAAGAATAATAATGGTGGGACCTTGTATAATGCAACTCCTCTACAAAAGATTTAGTGTCTCTATTGATCCTTAGAAGGCCAAACAATCTTATAATACCAAAACCAGCTAGAAGCTAAGCTTCTGACTATTTCTTAAACAAAAGAAAATGGTACATAGGAGACAGGTTGTGTCAAACAATGGAACTTTTCCTCATCTGTCAAACAGAACATTAAAAATCATAATAAGTCATGTCATTCCCATAATTATAGTCGTCAGTAGTTTCCCATTCAGAGTGGGACATACCCTGATTGAGGATCTTAAGAATATCATTATTAAACATCCCTAAAATATTAGCATATCATGTAGAAATAGTACAAGGTTTGTTAGAATAATCCTTTATGGTCCTTCTCTTCGAGGGAGAAGGAGTGAAGACTAAGCAATCATCAACCTTCTATTTCACAAAAAGTAGTGCGTCTTTTAAAGTGATAAGACCGCCACAACCAGACGTTACCTCCTCTTCCTTAGAGATGTCACCCCACATCCCAGAAATCTTAGAGGATAAAAAAGGATTCTGAATTTACTGATGAAAATCAACATTTTGATGAGGCCCGGATTCAGGAGCCAACTCAATAGTCTCATCATGCATCAATCAAGTATCAGGACTATCATTCATACTTATATTTGGTGGGTCATTGCATGTAGGGGATCTAGTAATATAAAAACTAGGAGTATTCCTATTCTCAACTAACCCAGTGGGAGTAACAGCACGATCACCCGTAGATGTAATCTACTTGAAAAAATCAGCCCAAGAATTAGAGGGGCCACTGATTGGAGACTTATCCACTATCAGCCTTTTTCCATTCAAATTATGCATGTGAGAAACAGATTTAATAGAATCCAACATCTCATCCTGAGTGGAAAATGATATTTTGAGAGAATCTCTATCATGATTTGACAAACTTACATGCTTCCTCTCAAGTTTCCTTCTATAAAGAGTAGCTGGATTACCCTTTATCTCGCATTTCTCACAATAGATCTTCCTCCAACATAACTCCAACGAGTTTCCAACAACTATGCATTTAGTAAAAAAAGAGGCATCCTTTCGTACTAGACATCAATATTAATGTTATCATTCAGAGTGGAAAGAGTTACCATACCAATCATTGTGGAGCATAAATCAACCTCCCCTAGAATTTTAAAAAAATGTCCAAACCGAACAACATCAGTTTCCTTGTTAAGGCGAATAGGTGACCCAATTTCCATGCCAATGTCATGAAGAGTCTTTGGATGCAAACGGACCCAATTAGGCCCATGAAAATTGAACATGACCTGAGAAAATAAATACCTCACACGAGAGGAATTTAAAACTGAAAGGGACCCAATGCTCCACACGTGTACTTTGAAATCATTTGATGGGAAAATGCAATGGAAGAATCCATGACTATCATGACCCGACCCAACGGGGAACGAGCCTTGTCTCTCCAAGCCTGCCTCCAATAGGCCAAGGGCTCACCTTTATTGCTATGTAGGCTATCACACACATGGCAGTAATTAGCCTAATGTACCTGTACACACACACACACACACACCTCCATGAAATATTGCATAGATATTTAAAAATGAAAAAGTAAATGCATGCATACAACTATCCAAAACCAGATTGCAATAGTAGTACAAAAGGGAAAAACAACGCCCCCAAAAGGAAAACTACAAAAGCATCCAACCTGCTCAGAAGAAGGGGTATGCTCGAAAAACACAACCAAAAATCTCCTCATCACAACTCCGATAAGACTCCACATTCAGACCCACTCACTCAGCTCTACCTCCTCCAAGTCCTCCTGGGACTCCTTCAAAAGGCATGTGGTCTGCACAAGACACAAACATGTGCGGGCAAAGCCAGTGCAGGGGTGAGTATAAAAATACTCATTAGGCACCATAAAAACCCCAAAATAAAAGGGATCAACTGAAAGGAATCAGTCTACTCATCCCA
Source organism: Viscum album (assembly GCA_963277665.1). NCBI lineage: Eukaryota > Viridiplantae > Streptophyta > Magnoliopsida > Santalales > Viscaceae > Viscum > Viscum album. Next base: position 1,368,015,395 of record OY728138.1, on the reverse strand, counting down.
ACCAGAGGGAACCCAAACAAGAGAAGAACTCCATCTAGAGATCATCCGTGGCTACACATGACTATTCAACTCAGCTCAGGTGTATTCCCATACATACACCATGAACTATCATATATACTCAATCCACGCACTAAGGCACATGAGGTACCGACCTTGTCACAAAAAATAGTTTAAAACTAGGAGAACACACTCCATAATAAATGTCATCCAAGATGAAACTATTCTGATAGATACACTCCATATGTTCCAACACAAACACCTTAGACTCTCACCCAAGAGATCACACTCATCAAATTTCGTCACTGAGGATACATCACTAAAACAACAAAAAACACCAAACACCTCGAATAGGGGATCGATCCTAGGGTCCGCTAGGGGATACCACAACCCAATCGGTATACGAAGATCTCACAGACAGGGGATCACTCCTAGGGTCTACTAGGGGATACCACAACCCGATCTGGCATTCATAGATATCATAAATAGGGGTTCATTCACAGGATCCACTGGGGGATACCACAACCTGATCTGAAATTTGACAGAAACATGTCACTCATATAGAGGATCATCACCTGTGTCATGATGGTCAGGATGAAAACAAAACCCTATATGGTACATCTCATGCAGTAGGGGATTGAACTGATGATCCCACAACCCTAAAAAAACCACACACTAAGTACGGGACTATATAACCAACGATACCACAACCCTTCTATAATCATCACGTTGAGTAGAGGATCGTATACCGGACGAAGCCACAACCCTACTGATCACAGCCCATTGCATAGGGGATCATTTTCCTGATCATTACACAAACCCTATTGGGTTAACCTTCTAGATAGGGGATCACCGCTTGGGGATAAGCGGTCACAACGATAGCAAGAACCTGATCTTGGAAAATGATGCTTGAGGATCCCGCTCCGGGCCCACCAGAGGGAAGCCAAAACTCTAACAGATTAAACATCCCATCTAGAGGATCAAAAACCAATAATAAGGTTGTGATTCTGTGCGAAACCACTTAAGAAAAGACAAGGGAGTACCCTCACCACTACTGGTCCAAAAGTTGCTAACCAGAGAGACCCACCACAAGGCCACACCACGCACCTCGAAGGCTAATACCGAGGCCACCATCGTAATCCATGCAGAAAAACTCGTAGGATAGGTGATTTAATCACCTAAAACAGACAACTGGTGGAGAATGTACTATTCATTATAGCGTACCCATGTGGGGCCCACACCACGATCTCGGAACTCATCAAGAAGATCAAACCATTGTGATCCCCTCAGAAAAACCCACGAGATCGACTACTCGATCGTCTAAAACAGACACCTGGTAAAAAAAGTACTAATCACTGTAGCCATCATGGGTGGGGCCCACACCACAATCCCGAAATTCATCAAGAGAATCACACCATTGCGATCCCCTTAGAAAAACACATGGGATCGACTACTCGATCGTCCAAAACAGGAAGCCGGTGGAAAAGCCATGTTTCTCCGCAAACGCCAGAACCCAGACCCATGGGGCCCACACCCTGTTCTCATTCCCAACACCCGAAAACTATCTTGAAATGTTCTTCATACAATTAGGGTCTCAATGCCACTGAAAACACGTCATTTGGACACTCCATACCGGAGCTATGGCGGATCAAAGAAGAAAATAATAAAATATTATTATTATTTTCAACGTTTAATGGATCTAGACCAAAAAACCGACTCTCAAAATTCTCAAGATAATCTCATGATTTCATTCTCAACGAAAGCTTCACGTCTCCACTAACGACATTCATATCGGACTCCCAGTTTGTGAGTTACAGGGGTTTAAAAACCCCTTGGAAAAACCAGGCCCGACTACCGTCTGCCTCGCCAAAAACCACCGCACCACCGCCGGAAACCACCGCGCCCGAGCCGTAATCCACTGCGCCACCGTCTCCCTCACCGGAATCTGCCATAGCTACCGCCGGAATCCAGGTTTTCTGTCAGAAAACTTCCGAGAGCCACCGGGAGCACCCCAGTGCTCCAAATTCTGAGCCGAAGCATGTTTTGGAAAGCTTGGGACCCGAACTACACAAACCATACAAAACATTTGAATCACAAAAACACAAAAAGATGATCCAGGATTTTAAAACACAAACCGCCTACCTTTTGGTGAAATGGTGACACTTTTTACACTTCACTACTACTACTGCATGATCCGAGAGCGTTCGCCGTAATGATATGAGACCGATGGCTCTTCATTTTCTCAATTTGGCGGATCACCGCCAATGAACAGAAGAAGGGGTATGGGGGTTTGTTTGTGCCTAATGGAAGTAGGGGGAGGGGTATTGATATTTATTTCCTTAAAAATCCAATTAAATCAACCCACACCCCGACCTAGAAAAAACATCCCAGCGGAGAGAAGATAAGGTCACCCCTAGGGTAAACGTGGCATTCTGAATGAAACTGTGCACTTTGAATTTTAATGTGAGACTCCATTCAAGATTTATTCAAGCCAATTCTTATAAATAAACATTTCCATTTATTTATGAAAACGCCCCTAGTGGCTTTTCTCACAGCAGGCCCGCACCTGCAATGTTTACACCCTGCCTAGGGTAAACGGCATGCTCCAGACACAACCATGCCTTAAAATTACCATTATGAGATACCATTTAGGAGATAACACACCCCATCCATGTGAATATTACAAAAATACTTAATATTTTTTTAAAATTAATTCCGAGCACATCGGGCCTCAGAATCGCACGCCGTCTTCGCGCCAAGATCTGGAATTATTCATTGAAATATTCCAAAGTCTGACATGACCAAAAAAAGAGTCACTACATCCTCCTCACCATAGATATTTTCGTCCCCGAAAATCCATAAGCATAATGGAAGAAATTGGACTCCCAAATGGGTCTCCCACGCCAGTGAGTACTCCAAAAAACACCCCTGCCTGAATGCAAATGTCAGAGGGACTCATCCACCACAACTAAACACTATCCTCTTTGGGCGGCACTGACTCACCCGAACGGTTTTGATCGCGTCACAGAAATGCATCTTAGTGGGGGAATGATCCCTCTTCCTCATGCATTCGAAGCATGTCGAACAACACTGGAACAATGACTTACCAATTCCCTGAACAAAACTCGATCAAGTAACTGAAAGGGAGGATTACCTCTAAACAGTGTCCATCAAACAACTTCAGAAAGTAGAAAGGACACAAGGCGTACCTCTATCCATCCGCGATGCCTCGGGGTCAACAGCCTCTAGGGCATGCAGTTGTCCTCTCCCTCGCCCTCTAGCTCCCTGAGCTCGACGTGGACCACCTGGGTGTGGTGGTGGTTGTAACAGCCCGAGATTTTATGAAAAATATTATTTTTAATTTTATTAATGTCTTGTGTAGTACGCTACACCAAAAGGAGCTTGCACAACATGCATCTTTGACTTGCCTAGCATTACAGACAATCGCAACCTTCCTCGATAGCGTGTGTAGTACGCAATACTGAGTTTCACGAAACAATGATATGCTATTAAAATATTAGTAAAACTAGCCGTTATGTATAGTAATAACCACTTTTTAAAGTTTAGAAATTTTATCTCTCAAAATGGTCTTCATTTTTGGATTCGGAGTATCGAATTTAGCCTAAGGTGAAATTTTGGTACTTTTCGGATAACTTTCATATTCTGATGAATAGTGAAAATTACTAAATTATAATTAAAAACAACTTTTAATCGAAATAATTAATAGTGATAAATTATTAATTTGAGTGGTTTTAAATTATATTTAGAATATATTTTTAAAATTTAATACAATGTTGGTCATTGAATGTAATTTCACATTTAAACCAGACATAATCAAGTGTCAATCTTTTGATATATATTGTTTCTTAAAAACACGCTATTTGTTTTAACAGCGGGATTTAATTATAAAATTAATTAATGCAACTTCTATGTTATGAATTTGGTAAAATAGATTTCATTTTTGAATTCAGAATATGAAATATAGCTTAGGATGAAATTTTGGCATTGTTCTGAAAAACATCAATTTTTGATGAATAGTGAAACTACTAAGTGGTAGTTAAAAAACTGAATTTTTCATAAAACATAATTTTACAGCTTCTGGAAATGGAATTTCAAAAATCCGAGAGACACGGTTGATGTCAGTAAGTAAAATGTGGTTTAATGAGATGAAAATAATTTTTGGTGAATAGTAACTTTTTACTTTTATTTACCACGGTTAAAAGTAAATAGGGTAATTAAGGGTAAGAATGATATTAATATTACCCTAACACATGTCCTAATTCTATTGGACAAGTGTATCTCGACAAAAATCAACCTTAAGTGTAAAATATTATCATTTAGGCCCACTTGGATTAGATTAGGACATTTATTATTATTTAATTCAAAGAAGAATTAAAAGAGTTAAAATCAAAGTATATTTACTAACACATTTTTAATATAGGGTTGTACATAAGATAAATTCGATTGTAAATATTAATTAGAAATCTAAGAATATTTCCTACATGATGGTATTTTATTTGTAATTTTTAGACGTCATATAATATAATTTATTTATGACACAAAGATGATGCAGTAATTATCTTATTAATGAAATATTGACCTAATTGATATTATAAATACCAAAATAAATGTAATTTAAGACTTTTTATGAATTCCACTAATTTTCTAGGTTACTATGATATATTAGTGTTGATTTAATCAACTTGGTTCGAACATATAATTCTGTTATGACTTTCAAAAAAATCATATATAAAATAGTGTCAAAATTGACACAAAATAGTTTTTAAATCAAATATTATATTATTAATTGTTATTTTATTCCTAAAAATATAAGGTTCGACCAAATGACTTAGATAAATATATATGTATTAATAATATACAATTTGGGGTTCGTTTGGCATGTTATATTAAGTGTATTAACCATATAGTGAAAGAAAACAAAAAGACACGGTAAAAGTCAAATTATTTAACTTAGAGTTAAATCTAATTGATAAGGTTAAAATAATACCCTAAACATGTCTAAATCCTATTGGATGATAGTATTCCGACACATCCCCACTTTATCTTCGAAATAAGACCCTTTGGAACCATTATAAACCCATTTTGACTTTAATCTAAAATAATATTTTGAGATATTCCTAAGGTGCCCCTCTCCTCCCTTATAAAAGGGAACCTCCCCCCCCTCCTCCTCATACCAATTTGAGCACTAAAGCTCGGAAAACCCCTGCCATTTTCTCCTCTCCACTTCCCTAGAATAATCCTGGAGGTCCTGCTCTTCTTCAAAGACCAATCTTAGTTCCCTAAGTGGAGGATTCAAAGAGGCGTTCCAAAGAAGAGGTAATATCCATTACCGATCTTTTCAATTTCTTTCTTCTTCAACTTCTTCTTCTTTAGTTGTTTTATTATAATGTAATAACATCAGTATTATTTACATACTGATATGTTATTATAAATATGAAACAACCCTAATTCACCTTCTATCCATCCTACGGAAAAATGAAATCACCGCGCGTGCGTACGTACGGAATACTGTCTCCACGCCGTGGTGTAATCTATTTTCCACCATCACCTTACAAGGATGGGTATAATGGTGTAATGAGTAACTATTTATGATTATTATAATTTAATATTGATACTTAAATAATATATATAAACTCAAATACAATTCCACGATCATAGGAATGATATCATCACTCGTGCGTACGTACGGAATACCGTCTCCACGATGTGATGCGACTCGTTCTACATGATCATCATTACATAGTAATTATATAAATGAATTAAATGAATAAATATGATATATGTTACACTAATACCATTCTGGATATAAGGTATCTATAACCTTAAAATAATAATAAGAATTTATTCGGAAAAACACGCATAAGAACAAAAGGCAATTAAGACTCGAGTAACAAGTAACAATGAAATACTACTAACAAGAAGCTAAGAATATGACCATATATGATATCATATAAATATGTTTGATTTTGGAATAAGTCAATAACATTATTTAAACCATTATAAAGGAGCTTCGGACATGTAAAAAGAAAATCGGACCTAAGGTAAGGGAAATATCACAATCCTATTTTTATCCGAGATTGTTTATTCGTAAGTATTTATTGGGGTGTATTTTATCATCCACATCCATGTTCCCTAAATATGTAATATTGTTTCCATCCACTTACAATAGTTTAAATCCAATTTTACCCTTCGGTGAGTTTTTAGTAAAGAATATGAAAGAAATATTTTGTCATTTTTTCGTACGAGGTACTTTTTGACTTTTCCGACAAAAGTAAGAAGAATGTTTTTTTAGCTTATACAGCATGAATGGATTTTTAAAACATTGTTTCCAAGAAGCTTCCTTTACATGTTTTCAAGTTTATTTTTAATCATATTCTTTTATTTTAAAGTCGTATGACATGTTATGAAAGGAAAAAAATTGAAGAAGAAAGGATATTTTCCTCAAGAATGGAGTTCAAGTGTTTTATCAATATTATTTTCCATCTAAGATAATAAAGGGTTCTGTTTTTATCCCTATTATTACATTGATTTTATCATGTTGTGATGGAATTATTTTTATGAATTCCTTTATCTTATATGAAATGTTTTATGATGTCACGATGTTTAAGATTCCCATTTTTATTACATGGGTTATGCAATGATGTATGATTTATGATTTTGTGGCACACATAAGAATGGTATCATTATGAGATGGGTGGGACCTATATCTACCTCCAATGCATTGGGTAATGATTTCATATCTCAAGAGATAGACATGGCTGGAATGGTAGGTTATGCCGGTTCAGTGAAACAGGACTGAAACGAGGGTGACTCGATTCAAAAAGGGACTTTTTCCACTAAGATAGTCTTGGCAATGAGTCATGACTAACAAGAAATGATTCTCTATGATTATGTGTGTATGCCACAAAGTTTCATGTTTTATGTTATGCTTATTGGGATTTCATTTCACTACTATGATTTATCCCATGTTATGAAATTATGCTCTCTTTTGCAGGTTAAGATTTCCAAAAGATATGTTCTTATGAATATGATGTGATTGATATTTCATTTGTTTACCCTTACTGAGAATTTGAGCTCACCCTTTTATGTTTACTTTTCCCCAGGATATAAAGAAAGGTTATAGGTAAAAAAGGGAAGATCTTTATAAGATATATTGGAGATCTTTCACCACGATTTGAAGATTACGTTCCAAGTTTCCAAAGACACTAAACTATTACGATCCTTGTGTGTGTGTTTTTGTTATGTACTAAGTATTCCGCAAAAGTAATGTAATGTCAATGTACGTCTAGCTTCGGGTCTCTACAGTTGGTATCAGAGGAAAGGTTTAGTCAACTTTTGGAAAGAAGGATGCGAAAATGTTAGTGAGGTCCCTAGAGATATTTCTAAGGCATGTCTAGGGATGTCTCTAAGGTTAAGTATATGTATAGGTTATAGTCCTATAATTGCGCTAACGATCTTAGAATTTAACCTAAGATGTTAGATATTGAGGGTACTCCCACTTTATTATGTTGTTTTCCCTAGCATTATTTTTGCCTCTCACACTATTCTTTTTGGGTTTTAGACGATGGCTAGAACCAGAAGGAAGCGTGTTGATCAATGCAATGGACAATGCAATTATTGTCCTCCTGAACAAACAAATGTTATGGGAGATGGAGTGAAAAATTTTATTGTTATCCTTACACAAGCTATGAATCATTCTGGACTTCCAAATGAGCAGAGAAAGGAATAGTATTCTATTGAGTCCTTCATGAGGCAACATCCACCTTCTTTCAGTTGGACTTCCGATCCACTTGTTGCTGAACAATGGATCAGTACCACTGAAAAGATATTTTCAGTTCTTCAATGTTCTGAACATGATAAAGTCATCTTAGCAGTATATCGTTTGGAAGGTGAAGCTGATCAATGGTGGAATCTTATCAAGAATACGAGGCCAAGAGATGAAATTGAGTCCATGGAATGGGACGAGTTCAAGAACTTCTTTTTCAGTAAGTACTTCCCTCGTATTCTTTGAACAAAGATGGAAAAGGAGTTTCTTGAGCTGAAGCAGAAGGATGATGAATCTGTTGGTATATACGAAGCGAATTTTACAAGACTTGCAAGGTATGCATCTGGCATTATCATCCAACCTGAAAGTAAAGTTGATCGATTTTTCAGTGGCTTAAAACCAAGTCTTCGAAGGGCATTAGCTATAAGAGACTTTAGTAGCTATGAAGAAATTGTGTGTTGTGATATCAAGGTAGAAATGGAAGTTGGTGTTACATATCCATCTCATGGGTTTGACAAGAAACGAATGATGGAGTTCAAGGAGAAATATCAGAATAATGGTTAAAAGAAGATGAATGTTTCCTTATGCACAAAGTGTGGAAAGAATCATGGTGGAGATTGTCTTAAAGGGACTAGAAAATGTTTTAAGTGTGGAAAAGAAGGTTATCGAGCAGCTGAGTGTCAAAGTAATGGAAAAAGGGATTCTAATGATGTGAATAAAGAAAACACTGCAGAGAACGCACCACCAACACATAAATGCTTCAAGTGCAAGGAAATGGGGCATTATGCTAATAAATGCCCTAATCCAAGGGTTAGTGATGATCAACATGAGCAACCACTGAAGGCAAAGGACAAAGGGAAGTCACATGCGATCACTATTGGAGATGTTGAATATGACAACGATGTGGTGGAATGATTAAGTGTTTTTGTAATGGGATTCCAAAATAATATTGTATCATGGAGTATTGGAATATTTATGTATTGGTCTAATGTGGTATTCAAAGTAATTGAGATATTTTTGGAAATAAGATGATATGCGCATAATGAAGGGAAAACGATAAAATTAAATGTTTAATAGTATTCATGAGCTCATGATTGATATAAGGACTAAGTGATATCATTGTTTGAGTATATAGAATTTTGAGGATTTTGGTATGTGGAAAGTGTTATCTTTTAACTGCATTCATGTTTTCTCTAAGGTATTCAAGAGAATACACGATTAAGGACTGTGAATGTTTGGAATGTGACCAACAAAACATATCTTATGATATATGGGGATCGACGATGGTGTTAAATCTCTGGTAATCGTTTTCACTATGTTATGAGAGTGGACTGCAGTAATATGGATAAGCCTAAAGATTGGAATGGATTATGTTGGACATAATTTAGTATTGTTTAAGGATAAAAGTTTTTTTCGATATTATTGATGGGATGTTATAGTAAAATAGTTTTAGAAAAAGGACAACCTGCAGGACAGGCGACAACCCATCGCGTCGGACAAGACTGTGGAAATCGAACCCACAACCGAAGTGCGACTGGCCTTTATCGCCTACCACTGGCCTACAAGAAGTCCCTGTTTAGTAGAAACTAGTTTTATTATATTAAGCTGTATGACATATGATGTATAAGTCCATTTTAGAAACCATATATGATTAATCTCACTATAGATCGACTTATGTATATAATTTTTTTGCTAACCTTTTGTTTGAGACAGATGGAATGACCCGTCATTCTATCACATGATCTGCTAACACTTCACGAATAACAAATTCAACTTCATTTATTTAAGAGATGAAGTGGAAATTGTTAAAGGCACGAACAACAGTGAGATTGTACCAAAATAATGTAAGTATTTATTCTAATTAAAATTCTTTAACTTTAGGGAAACGATCTTGAAAACCAAAAATGTTGTCCTAATGATCTTATATCTGATGAATCAGATGGTACCTTAGATCTTCAAAAATTTATGGCTTTGTGATTGCTGGCTTTTACATAGCCATGTTCTCTACCACTCTCCATTAGAACATGATGGTTAGATTTCTCTTCCATATCCATATTTTCACCTATGTGGAAACCCAGTGATTAGTTTATTTGGGTAACCATTACGTTTCATACTTTTTTTTTAAAGATTGGTTTTGATATTCCTTTTTACAATGTGGGTTTCTATTAAAGAAACTTTTGAATAGTAAACCATTTATAACCCCGACGAATTTCGAGGGCGAAATTCATTTTAAGGGGGATAGAATGTAACAGCCCGAGATTTTATGAAAAATATTATTTTTAATTTTATTAATGTGTTGTGTTGTACGCTACACCAAAAGGATCTTGCACAACACGCATCTTTGACTTGCCTTTCATTACACGCAATCACAACCTTCCTCGATAGCGTGTGTAGTACGCAATACTGACTTTCACAAAACAACGATATGCTATTAAAATATTATTAAAACTAGCCGTTATGAATACTAATAACCACTTTTAAAATTTTAGAAATTTTATCTCTCAAAATGGACTTCACTTTTGGATTCGGAGTATCGAATTTAGCCTAAGGTGAAATTTTGGCACTTTTCGGATAACTTTCATATTCTGATGAATAGTGAAAATTACTAATTTATAATTAAAAACAACTTTTTTAATAGAAATAATTAATAGTGATAAATTATTAATTTGAGTGGTTTTAAAGTATATTTAGAATATATTTTTACAATTTAATACAATGTTGGTCATTGAATGTAATTTCACATTTAAACCAGACATAATCAACTGTCAATCTTTTGATAGATATTGTTTCTTAAAAACACGCTATTTGTTTTAACAGCGGGATTTAATTATAAAATTAATTAATACAACTTCTATGTTATGAATTTGGTAAAATATATTTCATTTTTGAATTCGGAATATGAAATATAGCTTAGGATGAAATTTTGGCATTGTTCTGAAAAACATCAATTTTTTATGAATAGTGAAACTACTAAGTGGTAGTTAAAAAACTGAATTTTTCATAAAACATAATTTTACCGCTTCTGTGAATGGAATTTCAAAAATCCGAGAGACACGGTTGATGTCAGTAAGTAAAATGTGGTTCAATGAGATGAAAATAATTTTTGGTGAATAGTAACTTTTTACTTTTATTTACCACGGTTAAAAGTAAATAGGGTAATTAAGGGTACGAATGATATTAATATTACCCTAACACATGTCCTAATTCTATTGGACAAGTGTATCTCGACCAAAAATAACCTTAAGTGTAAAATATTATCATTTAGGCCCACATGGATTAGATTAGGACATTTATTATTATTTAATTCAAAGAAGAGTTAAAAGAGTTAAAATCAAAGTATATTTACTAAAACATTTTTAATATATGGTTTTACATAAGATAAATTCGATTTTAAATATTTATTAGAAAGCTAAGAAGATTTCCTACATGATGGTATTTTATTTGTAATTTTTAGACATCAAATAATTTAATTTATTTATGACACAAAGATGATGAAGTAATTATCTTATTAATGAAATATTGACATAATTGATATTATAAGTACCAAAATAAATGTAATTTAAGACTTTTTATGAATTACACTAATTTTACAGGTTACTATGATATATTTGTGTTTATTTAATCAACTTGGTTCGAACATATAATTCTTTTATGACTTTCACAAAAATCATATATCAAATAGTGTCAAAATTGACACAAAATAGTTTATAAATCAAATATTATATTATTTATTGTTATTTTATTCCTAAAAATCTAATGTTCGGACAAATTACTTAGATAAAGATATATGTATTAATAATATACAATTTGGGGTTAGTTTGGCATGTTATAGTAATTGTATTAACCATATAGTGAAAGAAAACAAAAAGACACGGTAAAAGTTAAATTATTTAACTTATAGTTAAATCTAATTGATAAGGTTAAATTAATACCCTAAACTTTTTTAAATCCTATTGGATGATAGTATTTCGACCCATCCCCACTTTAGCTTCGAAATAAGACCCTTTGGAACCATTATAAACCGATTTTGACTTTAATATAAAATAATATTTTGAGATACTCCTAAGGTGCCCCTCTCCTCCCTTATAAAAGGGAACCTCCTCCCCCTCCTCCTCACACCAATTTGAGCACTCAAGCTCGGCCAACCCCTGCCATTTTCTCCTCTCCACTTCCCTAGAATAATCCTGGAGGTCCTGGTCTTCTTCAAAAACCAATCTAAGTTCCCTAAGTGGAGGATTCAAAGAGGCGTTCCAAAGAAGAGGTAATATCCATTACCGATCTTTTCAATTTCTTTCTTCTTCAACTTCTTATTCTTTAGTTGTTTCATTATATAGTAATAACATCAGTATTACTTAAATACTGATATGTAATTATAAATATGAAACAACCCTAATTCACCTTCAATCCATCCTACGGAAAAATGAAATCACCGCGCGTGCGTACGTACGGAATACCGTCTCCACGCCGTGGTGTAATCTATTTTCCACCATCACCTTAAAAGGATGGGTATAATGGTGTAATGAGTAACTATTTATGATTATTATAATGTAATATTGATACTGAAATAATATATATATACTCAAATACGATTCCACAATCATAGGAACGATATCATCACTCGTGCGTACGTACGGAATACCGTCTCCACGATTTGATGCGACTCGTTCTACATGATCATCATTACATAGTAATTATATAAATGAATTGAATGAATAAATATGATATATGTTACACTAATACCATTATGGATATAAGGTATCTATAACCTTAAAAGAAGAATAAGAATTTATTTGGAAAAACACGCATAAGAACAAAAGGCAATAAAGACCTGAGTAACAAGTAACAATGAAAAACTACTAACAAGAAGCTAAGAATATGACCATATATGATATCATATAAATATGTATGATTCTGGAATAAGTCAATAACATTATTTAAACCATTATACAGAAGCTTCGGACACGTACAAAGCAAATCGGACCTAAGGTAAGGGAAATATCACAATCTCATTTTTATCCGAGATTGTTTATTCGTAAGTATTTATTGGGGTGTATTTTATCATCCACATCCATGTTACCTCAATATGTAATATTATTTCCATCCACTTACAATAGTTTAAATCCAATTTTACCCTTCGGTGAGTTTTTAGTAAAGAATATGAAAGGAATCTTTTGTCGTTTTTTCGTACGAGGTACTTTTTGACTTTTCCGATAAAAGTACAAAGAATGTTTTTTTTAGCTTATACAGCATGAATGGATTTTTAAAAAATTATTTCCAAGAAGCGTCCTTTACAAGTTTTCAAGGTTATTTTTAATCAACTTCTTTTATTTTAAAGTCGTATGACATGTTATGAAATGAAAAATGTTTTTGAAGAAGAAAGGATATTTTCCTCAAGAATGGAGTTCAAGTGTTTTATCAATATTATTTTCCATCTAAGATAATAAAGGGTTCTGTTTTTATCCTTATTATTACATTGATTTGATCATGTTGTGATGGAATTATTTTTATGAATTCCTTTATATAATATGAAATGTTTTAAGATGTCACGATGTTTAAGATTCCCATTTTTATTACATGGGCTATGCAATGATGTATGATTTATGATTTTGTGTCACACATAAGAATGGTATCATTATGAGATGGGTGGGACCTATATATACCTCCAATGCATTGGGTAAGATTTCATATCTCATGAGATAGACATGGCTGGAATGGTAGGTTATACCGGTTCAGTGAAACAGGACTGAAACGAGGGTAACTCGATTCAGAAAGGGACTTTGTCCACTAAGATAGTCTTGGAAATGAGTCATGACTAACAAGAAATGATTCTCTATGATTATGTGTGTATGCCACAAAGTTTCATGTTTTATGTTATTCTTCTTGGGATTTCATTTCACTACTATTATTTATCCCATGTTATGAAATTATGCTCTCTTTTACAGGTTAAGATTTCCAAAAGATATGTTCTTATGAATATGATGTGATTGATATTTCATTTGTTTACCCTTACTGAGCATTTGAGCTCACCCTTTTATGTTTACTTTTCCCCAGGATATAATGAAAGGTTTTAGGTAAAAAAAGGGAAGATCTTTATAGGAGATATTGGAGATCTTTCACCACGATTTGAAGATTACGTTCCGAGTTTCCAAAGGCACTAAACTATTACGATCCTTGTGTGTGTGTTTTTGTTATGTACTAAGTATTCCGCAAAAGTAATGTAATGTCAATGTACGTCTAGTTTCGGGTCTCTACAGTTGGTATCAGAGGAAAGGTTTAGTCAACCTTTGGAAACTAGGATGCGAAAACGTTAGTGAGGTCCCTAGAGATATTTCTAAGGTATGTCTAGTGATGTCTCTAAGGATAAGTATACGTATAGGTTATAGTCCTATAATTGCGCTAACAATCTTAGAATTTAACCTATGATGTTAGATATTGAGGGTACTCCCACTTTATTATGTTGTTTTCCCTAGCATGATTTTTGCCTCTCACACTATTTTTTTGGGTTTTAGACGATGGCTGGAACCCGAAGGAACCGTGTTGATCAATGCAATGGACAATGCAATGATTGTCCTCCTGAACAAACAAATGTTATGGGAGATGGAGTGAAAAATTTTATTGTTATCCTTACACAAGCTATGAATCATTCTGGACTTCCAAATTAGAAGAGAAAGGAACAGTATTCTATTGAGTCCTTCATGAGGCAACATCCACCTTCTTTCAGTGGGACTTCCGATCAACTTGTTGCTGAACAATGGATCAGTACCACTGAAAAGATATTTTCAGTTCTTCAATGTTCTGAACATGATAAAGTCATCTTAGCATTATATCGTTTGGAAGGTGAAGCTGATCAATGGTGGAATCTTATCAAGAATACGAGGCCAGGAGATGAAATTGAGTCCATGGAATGGGACGAGTTCAAGAACTTGTTTTTTAGTAAGTACTTCCCTCGTATTCTTCGAACAAAGATGGAAAAGGAGTTTCTTGAGCTGAAGCAGAAGGATGATGAATCTATTGGTATATACGAAGCGAATTTTATAAGACTTGCAAGGTATGCATCTGGCATTATCATCCAACCTGAAAGTAAAGTTGATCGATTTTTCAGTGGCTTAAAACCAAGTCTTCGAAGGGAATTAGCTATAAGAGACTTTAGTAGCTATGAAGAAATTGTGTGTTGGGCTATCAAGGTAGAAATGGAAGTTGGTGTTACATATCCATCTCATGGTTTTGACAAGAAACGAAAGATGGAGTTCAAGGAGAAATCTCAGAATAATGGTGAAAAGAAGATGAATGTTTCCTTATGCACAAAGTGTGGAAAGAAACATGGTGGATATTGTCTTAAAAGGACTAGAAAATTTTTTAAGTGTGGAAAATAAGTTCATCGAGCAGCTGAGTGTCAAAGTAATGGAAAAAGGGATTCTAATGATGTGAATAAAGCAAACACTGCAGAGAACGCACCACCAACACTTAAATGCTTCAAGTGCAAGGAAATGGGGAATTATGCTAATAAATGCCCTAATCTAAGGGTTAGTGATGATCAACATGAGCAACCACTGAAGGCAAAGGAAAAAAGGGAAGTCACATGCGATCACTATTGGTGATGTTGAATATGACAACGATGTGGTGGAATGATTAAGTGTTTATGTAATGTGATTCCAAAATAATATCGTATCATGGAGTATTGGAATATTTATGTATTGGTCTAATGTGGTATTCAAAGTAATTGAGATATTTTTGGAAATAAGATGATATGCGCATAATGAAGGGAAAACGAGAAAACGAAATGTTTAACAGTATTCATGAACTCATGATTGATATAAGGACTAAGTGATATCATTGTTTGAGTATATAGAATTTTGAGGTTTTTGGTATGTGGAAAGTGTTAACTTTTACCTGCATTCATGTTTTCACTAAGGTATTCTAGAGAATGCACGATTAAGGACTTTGAATGTTTGGAATGTGACCAAAAAAACATATCTTATGATATATGGGGATCGACGATGGTGTTAAATCTCTGGTAATCGTTTTCACTATGTTATGAGTGTGGACTGCAGTATTATGGATAAGCCTAAAGATTGGAATGGATTATGTTGGACATAAATTAGTATTGTTTAAGGATAAAAGTTTTTTTTTGATATTATTGATGGGATGTTATAGTAATATAGTTTTAGAAAAAGGACAACCTGCAGGATGGGCGACAGCCCATCGCGTCGGACAAGACTGTGGAAATCGAACCCACAACCGAAGTGCGACTGGCCTTTATCGCCTACCACTGGCCTACAGGAAGTCCCTATTTAGTAGAAACTAGTTTTATTATATTAAGCTGTATGACATATGATGTATAAGTACATTTTAGGAACCATGTATGATTAATCTCACTATAGATCGGCTTATGTATATAATTTTTTTTTCTAACCTTTTGTTTGAGACAGATGGAATGACCCGTCATTCTATCACATGATCTGCTAACACTTCACGAATAACAAATTTAACTTCATTTATTTAAGAGATGAAGTGGAAATTGTTAAAGGCACGAACAACAGTGAGATTGTACCAAAATAAAGTAAGTATTTATTCTAATTCAAATTCTTTAACTTTAGGGAAACGATCTTGAAAACCAAAAATGTTGTCCTAGTGATCTTATATCTGATGAATCAGATGGTACCTTAGATCGTCACAAATTTATGGCTTTGTGATTGCTGGATTTTCCAGAGCCATGTTCTCTACCACTCTCCATCAGAACATGATGGTTAGATTTCTCTTCCATATCCATATTTTCACCTATGTGGGAACCCAGTGATTAGTTTATTTGGGTAACCGTTACGTTTCATACTTTTGTTTTTAAAGATTGGTTTTGATATTCCTTTTTACGATGTGGGTTTCTATTAAATAAACTTTCTAATATTAAACCATTTATAACCCCGACGAATTTCGAGGGCGAAATTCATTTTAAGGGGGGTAGAATGTAACAGCCCGAGATTTTATGAAAAATATTCTTTTTAATTTTATTAATGTATTGTGTTGTACGCTACACTAAAAGGAGCTTGCACAACACGCATCTTTGACTTGCCTTGCATTACATGCAATCGCAACCTTCCTTGATAGCGTGTGTAGTACGCAATACTGAGTTTCACGAAACAACGATATACTACTAAAATATTATTAAAACTAGCCGTTATGAATAGTAATAACCACTTTTTAAATTTTAGAAATTTTAGCTCTCAAAATGGACTTCATTTTTGGATTCGGAGTATCGAATTTCGCCTAAGGGGAAATTTTGGCACTTTTCGGATAACTTTCATATTCTGATGAATAGTGAAAATTACTAAATTATAATTAAAAACAACTTTTTTAATCGAAAGAATTAATAGTGATAAATTATTAATTTGAGTGGTTTTAAAGTATATTTAGAATATATTTTTACAATTTAATACAATGTTGGTCATTGAATGTAATTTCACATTTAAACCAGACATAATCAAGTGTCAATCTTTTGATAGATATTGTTTCTTAAAAACACGCTATTTGTTTTAACAGCGGGATTCAATTATAAAATTAATTAATGCAACTTCTATGTTATGAATATGGTAAAATAGATTTCATTTTTGAATTCGGAATATGAAATATAGCTTAGGATGAAATTTTGGCATTGTTCTGAAAAACATCAATTTTTGATGAATAGTGAAACTACTAAGTGGTAGTTAAAAAACTAAATTTTTCATAAAACTTAATTTTACCGCTTCTGTGAATGGAATTTCAAAAATCCGAGAGACACGGTTGATGTCAGTAAGTAAAATGTGGTTCAATGAGATGAAAATAATTTTTGGTGAATAGTAACTTTTTACTTTTATTTACCACGGTTAAAAGTAAATAGGGTAATTAAGGGTAAGAATGATATTAATATTACCCTAACACATGTCCTAATTCTATTGGACAAGTTTATCTCGACCAAAAACAACCTTAAGTGTAAAATATTATCATTTATGCCCTCATGGATTAGATTAGGACAATTATTATTATTTAATTCAAAGAAGAGTTAAAAGAGTTAAAATCAAAGTATATTTACTAAAACATTTTTAATATAGAGTTTTAAATAAGATAAATTCGATTGTAAATATTCATTAGAAAGATAAGAAGTGTTCCTACATGATGGTAGTTTATTTGTAATTTTTAGACATCATATAATTTAATTTATTTATGACACAAAGACGATGTAGTAATTATCTTATTAATGAAATATTGACATAATTAATATTATAAATACCAAAATAAATGTAATTTAAGACTTTTTATGAATTACACTAATTTTATAGGTTACTATTATATATTAGTGTTGATTTAATCAACTTTTTTAGAACATATAATTCATTTATGACTTTCACAAAAATCATATATCAAATAGTGTCAAAATTGACACAAAATAGTTTTTAAATCAAATATTATATTATTAATTGTTATTTTATTCCTAAAAATCTAAGGTTCGGCCAAATGACATAGATAAGGATATATGTATTAATAATAAACAATTTGGGGTTCGTTTGGCATGTTATAGTAAGTGTATTAACCATATAGTGAAGGAAAACAAAAAGACACTGTACAAGTTAAATTATTTAACTTAGAGTTAAATCTAATTGATAAGGTTAAATTAATACCCTAGACTTGTCTAAATCCTATTGGATGATATTATTTCGACCCATCCCCACTTTAGTTTAGAAATAATACTCTTTGGAACCAGTATAAACCGATTTTGACTTTAATATAAAATAATATTTTGAGATATTCCTAAGGTGCCCCTCTCCTCCCATATAAAAGGGCACCTCCTCCCCCTCCTCCTAACACAAATTTGGGCACTCAAGCTCGGCCAAACCATGAAATGTTCTCCTCTCCACTTCCCTAGAATAATCCTAGAGGTCCTGGTCTTCTTCAAAGACCAATCATAGTTCCCTATGTGGAGGATTCAAAGAGGCGTTCCAAAGAAGAGGTAATATCCATTACCGATCTTTTCAATTTCTTTCTTCTTCAACTTCTTCTTCTTTAGTTGTTTCATTATAAAGTAATAAAACCAGTATTACTTACATACTGATATGTTATTATAAATATGAAACAACCCTAATTCACCTTCTATCCATCCTACGGAAAAATAATATCACCGCGCGTGCGTACGTACGGAATACCGTCTCCATGCCGTGGTGTAATCTATTTTCCACCATCACCTTACAAGGATGGGTATAATGGTGTAATGAGTAACTATTTATGATTATTATAATGTAATATTGATACTGAAATAATATATATATACTAAAATACAATTCCACGATCATAGGAACGATATCATCACTCGTGCGTACGTACGGAATACCGTCTCCACGATGTGATGCGACTCGTTCTACATGATCATCATTAAATAGTAATTATATAAATGAATTGAATGAATAAATATGATATATGTTACACTAATACCATTCTGGATATAAGGTATCTATAACCTTAAAAGAAGAATAAGAATTTATTCAGCAAAACACGCATAAGAACAGAAGGCAATAAAGACCCGAGTAACAAGTAACAATGAAATACTACTAACAAGAAGCTAAGAATATGACCATATATGATATCATATCAACATGTATGATTCTGGAATAAGTCCATAACATTATTTAAACCATTATACTAGAGCTTCGGACACGTACAAAGCAAATCGGACCTAAGGTAAGGTAAATATCACAATCTCATTTTTATCTGAGATTGTTTATTCGTAAGTATTTATTGGGGTGTATTTTATCATCCAAATCCATGTTCCCTAAATATGTAATATTGTTTCCATCCACTTACAATAGTTTAAATCTAATTTTACCCTTCAGTGAGTTTTTAGTAAAGAATATGAAAAGAATCTTTTGTCGTTTTTTCGTACGAGGTACTTTTTGACTTTTCCGACAAAAGTACGAAGAATGTTTTTTTAGCTTATACAGCATGAATGGATTTTTAAAACATTATTTCCAAGAAGATTTCTTTAAAAGTTTTCAAGTTTATTTTTAATCAACTTCTTTTATTTTAATGTCGTATGACATGTTATGAAAGGAAAAATGTTTTTGAAGAAGAAAGGATATTTTCCTCAAGAATGGAGTTCAAGTGTTTTATCAATATTATTTTCCATCTAAGATAATAAAGGGTTCTGTTTTTAGCCTATTTATTACATTGATTTGATCATGTTGTGATGGAATTATATTTATGAATTCCTTTATCTTATATGAAATGTTTAATGATGTCACGATGTTTAAGATTCCCATTTTTATTACATGGGTTATGCAATGATGTATGATTTATGATTTTGTGGCACACATAAGAATGGTATCATTATGAGATGGATGGGACCAATATCTCCCTCCAATGCATTGGGTAAAGATTTCATATCTCATGAGATAGACATGGCTGGAATGGTAGGTTATACCGGTTCAGTGAAACGGGACTGAAACGAGGGTGACTCGATTCAGAAAGAGACTTTGTCCACTAAGATAGTCTTGGAAATGAGTCATGACTAACAAGAAATGATTCTCTATGATTATGTGTGTATGCAAAAAAGTTTCATGTTTTATGTTATGCTTATTGGGATTTCATTTCACTACTATGATTTATCCCATGTTATGAAATTATTCTTTCTTTTGCAGGTAAAGATTTCCAAAAGATATGTTCTTATGAATATGATGTGATTCATATTTCATTTGTTTACCCTTACTGAGCATTTGATCTCACCCTATTATGTTTACATTTCCCCAGGATATAAAGAAAGGTTTTAGGTAAAAAAAGGGAAGATCTTTATAGGAGATATTGGAGATCTTTCATCACGATTTGAAGATTACATTCCGAGTTTCCAAAGACACTAAACTATTACGATCCTTGTGTGTGTGTTTTTGTTATGTACTAAGTATTCCGAAAAAGTAATGTAATGTCAATTTACGTCTAGCTTCGGGTCTCTATAGTGGTGGCATCTGATACCACCTACCATCTCCCACTACTGTACTATCTCCATCACCACGTCCGCCACCCTACTGACCTCCAAACTCGAGATGTTGCCGCTGCCAAGGTGGCCTATCGACCGGCTTCCTCTCAACACCACTATGGGTTGGAAAATATATAAACTGATTTTCCTGACCATCACAAGCATAACATCACCTCTCCTACGACGAACGAAAACTGGCCAGCGAGCCCTGTGAGCCCTAAGACTCAGATTCTCCATCCGGGGGACGCCTCCTGAAAAGTCTACCATGTCCATCCCCTTACGCCTGCCTCCGGCTACCAGTTGCCGATTTCCCACCTACCACACTCCCAATAGTGGCAGGATGAATCTGCTCAGCCAGAAAGAACTCCACCACCAAGGCTCCCTACAACACTCCAACATAGGTGGGTAGACACAAGGAAACCACACCTACCTAGATGTCTCTGCATAGGCCATGCTCAATGGACCTATCTTTAATGAACGGGTCTCAAACCATATCCAGGGAGTAGCGTGACAGGTTTGTAAACCGCAATGAGTACTCCGACACAGTCATGTCCTTCTTTCGAAGCTGCAGAAGCTCCTGAATCCGCACTGGCATCATTTTCACAAGATAGAACTCTTCCCTGAAGAGGTGGTCAAACTCTACCCATGTGAGAATGTCCTCATCATGGGACTATGTCACAAAACACCACCGTCGCCCGACCGAACCATGAAGAAGGCTCACTTCTAGGACCAGCATCTGATCTGGGGGTGTCCTCACCTGGCGGAAAACTCGGGTGACAGCATCGAGCCTGCCATTAGCTGCTTGGGGGTCTGGATCACCCCAGAACCTTAGAGGTCGCTGAATCTGGAACTCATGCAGCACACTTAGCCAATGTGCAACCTCATCCCACACTACTATCACAACCATCTACTCGATAGGTGGTGGCTCAACAGGTGGACCTCATGGAGGTCCAACCTTAGATCTTGTGTTCTGGTCCACAACCTCTACACGGGGTGGATCGTCACCACAATCCCTATGGGGAACCCCCGTTGGCTCTCATCGTGGAGGCATACTAAAATACAATCAAGACGCTCCATATTCAAAGAGTATATCTTTAGATTTGACTCAAGAATAATATGGGAAATCAAAAAACCCAGTTCTATATAATCCATGTACAGTTATTTCCCTATGACCAATGTACGAATGTCCAGAGTCGAATGGCAGGTTTTCAGAGTCCTGTGTATGGATACATTGGTCGACGCACCAACACTGGAGTCCCTGGCCTAGAATCCAAACATGAAACATCCTAACACTGCCACTATGCAACCCAAACCAAATTAGTAGCTAAACAACATACACTAAGAGATTCCAATGGTTGAACCTCCTATGATACCACTCTATCATGACCCGGCCCAACATGGCTCGAGCCGTGACTCCCCATGCCCACCTCCAATAGGCCAGGGGCTGGCGACTAGCGCCGAGTAGGCTATCACACACATGGGAGGCATTATCCTAAGTTACATGTACACATGCACCCACACACAACTCCATGAAATAATGCATAGATACATAAAACTGAAAAAGGAAAAGCATGAATACAACTATCTCAAACCAGATTTCAATATCAGTACAAATGGTCAAAACAAGGACCACCAAAGGAAAACAACAAAAGCATCCAACAAACTAGGTAGAAGGGGAACGCTTCCAAAAGCACCACCATAAATCTCCACGGCACAGCTATGGTAGGACGCTACAGTCAGAACCGCTCACTCAGCTCCGCGTACTACGGGTCCTCTTGGGATTCTGTCGAAGAGCCTGTGGACTGCACAAGGCCCAAACATGTGCGTGAAAATCCCATGTAGGGGTAAGTATAAAAATACTCAGTAAGAACCCAAAAAAACTAAAATAAAAGGGAGCAACCGAAAGCCATCAGTCAGCTCATCATAGCCAGAGTGTACACAAACGATAAAGGAACTCCATCTCGAGACCATCCTTGGATAAATAGGACTAGTCAGATCAGCTTAGGTGTATGCCCATACATACACAATGAACTATCTGATATACTCAATCCACACACCAAGCCACATGAGGTACCGACCTCATCACCAACAATAGTTCACAACCAAGAGAACACACTCTACAATCACTATTATCCTAGATAAAACATGTTTGAGAGATACAATCCATCTGTTCCCACACAAACATCTCAGAAGCTAACCCGAGAGATCACTCTCATTGGATATCATCATTGAGGAAACCACACTGAAACAACATAAAACACCAAACTCCTTGGACAGGGGATCGCTCCTAGGGTTAGCTAAGGGATACCAGAACCCACACCAGTATAAGAAGATATCAAAGATAGGGGATCACTCCCAAGGTCTGCTAGGGGATACAACCACCAGTTATTGCATTTGTAGATCTCACAGATAGGGGTTCCCTCCCATGCTCCACTGGGGGATACCACAACCAGATCTGGAATTCGACAGAAACACGCCACTCAGATAGAGGATCGTCAACCATGTCATGACGATAATGACAATACTGAAACCATATCCGGTACATCTCGCATTGTAGGGGGTCAAACTGATGATGCCACAACCCTATAGAAACCACACGCTAAGTAGGGGATCATATAACCAATGATACAACAAACCTACTATAATCCTCAGGATGAGTAGGGGATCACATACATGATCAAGCCACAACCCTACTGAGAAAGGACCACTACATAGGGGATCATATTCCAGATGATTCCACAAAACCTATGGGCTTATCCTACTAGATATGGGATCACCACCCAGGGGTAAGCGGTCACAGCGATACGAAGAACCCGATCAAGGGAAACAATGCTAGAGGATCCCGATCCAGGTCCACCAGAGAGATTCCACAACTCTAATAGATTAAACATCCTATCTAGAGGCTCATAAACCTATACTATGTTTGTGATGTAGAGAAAAACCTCATAGGAACAAACCAATGGAGTAACCTCAACCACTTCTGGTCCAAATGTCTCTAACCCGAGCGACCCACCATAACGCCACATAATGCACCTCCATGGCCGATACAGATACCACCATTGCAATCCACATGAAAAAATGCAAGATAGGTGGTTTACTCGCCCGAAACGGACAACCAGTTAACAATTTAATATTCACTATAGCCTAACCGTGTGGGGCCTACCCCATGATCCCGGAACTCATCAAGCGGATCACACCATTGTGATCCCTTCAAGAAACCCCATGAGATCGACTACTCGATCGTCTAAAACAGACACCCGTTGAAAAAGGTACTATTTACCTTAGCCAGCCTTGGTGGGGCCCATAGCACGATCCTAAAAATCGTCAATCAAATAACACCATTGTGATCCCCTCAGAAAAACTCATGGGATCGACTACTCAATCATCCAAAATGGAAACCCTGTGGAAAAGTCATGTTTCTCCGCAATCGCCGGATACCAGACTCATGGGAACCACACCCTATTTTCAGCCCCAACACCAAAAAACTATATTGTATGGTCTACCATACCATGAGGGTCTCAACGCCACTGATGGTACATCATTTGGACACTCTGTGCAGATGTTATGGTGGATCAAAGTTGAAAATAATAAAATATTATTAATATTTTCAAAGTTTAATGGCCCCAGGAAAAAACCCCGACTCACGAAATTTTCTAAAGAATCTCAAGAGGTCAGTCTCGATGCATGATTTGCATGACCGAAAATGGATCTCAAATCAAACTCCTGGTTTGCGAGTTACATGGGTTTAAATAACCCCAGGAAAAACCTGGTCGGACAATCGCCAATCTCGCCGGAAACCACCGTGCCGCCGCTAGAAACCACCATGAAGAAGCCAGAATCCACCATGCCACCGCAGCACTACCTCCGCCCTTTCCGGAATCAAACATAACCTCCGCCAAAATTCAGTTTTTCTACCGAAAAAAATCCGAGAACAAGCGGGAGCAACCCGGTTTTCCAAATTCAGATCCAAAACATGTTTCGGAATGCTCGGGACCAGAACTACACAACCCTTATGAAAATTTGAAAAAAAAAAACGGGATTTGGGATATTAAATTTCAAACCTCCAACCTTTTGGTGGAACACTGATGCTTTGCACACTTCGCTGCTGCTGATTCTCGATCCGAGAGCGTTCACTGTCAAGATCTGTGACCGACGATGCTTCATTTTCTCGATTTGGTGGATCACCGACAAAGAACGGAGGAAGCAAGAGGGGGGTTAGTTTGTGCGTAGAGGAAGGAAATGGAGGGGGGTTTGATATTTATTTAATTTTTTTTAAAACCAATTAAATCAACCCACACCCTGCCCTAAACCAAACCTCCCAGTACAGAGAAGATAAGGTCGCCCCTAGTGTAAACACATCATTCTGAAAGAAAAGGCGCACTCAAAATTGTGATCTAAGACTCCGTTCATGAGTTATATGATCTGACACTCATAAATAAACTTTCCCATTAATTTATGAAAACACCCCTAGTGGCTTTTCTCACAGCAGGCCCGCGCCTGCAAAGTTTACACCCCACATAGGGTAAACGACATTCTCCAAAAACAATTGTGGACTTCAGATTCACATTCTAATCTACTGTTTAGGATAAAACACACCCTCACAATGTGAAAAGTATAAAAATACTTAAATTTTTTATAAATTTACTTACAGGAACACATGGCCTCAAATTCCATCGTCGTCTTTGCTCCTAGCTCAGAAATTATTCATAGGAATATTTCAAAGTCTGACAGGGCCAAAACCCGAGTCGCTACAATGACCAAGAGAAGCACACCACCAATTAAAGGAACCCCACAAAAAAGAAACTCATCTGATGAGATCGTCAAACTTATAGGATGTCCCAGCTTTCAATAAGACATGATGTGAAATTAAAGAATTATTTTCGATTGCAATCCTCACGTCAAATATATCAGGACTGAAATCAATATGGGCCACTGACCCCTTTCAATGAATCCAACCAGATTGGGAGACAATGAATGAAGAAAACGGAGGTGAGGATACAGGACAACCCGCTTCGCCACTCGGATTTGCACTGCCATCCCGTATCATTGATGCATATTTCTGATTCACTGAATGGGGGTCAGAATGCATGGACAGACTCTTCAGCAACACCCTCTTTGACACTGAATGTAGTTGATACCCAGTCAAATCCAAATCCTTCCCCTCTCTAGCCACCTGATTAAAACTACGTTCCCTATTTCCCACCCTAGATCTGGAATCACAAGCCATAGACAGAAGTGAAGGTTCCAAAAATCACACACTATCATCCCTATTCGTATGATCCATGGCAGTAGAAATAAGAATCATAGATCCAGATACATCATGAGCATCAGGTGATGGAGCCACTTTCAAAACAGATGATATATCAGGGAAACCATCATCTTAGAGAGCAATAGTCGGAGCTTCATTCCTCGGATCTAGAATCAAGGCCTTCACCGCAGCATTACTAGGGCATCTCACATTTTCATTCCAGGTAGATCCCAATTCTCCAGCCATGAGCGTTGAGTGGATATAGTGAGGAATAGGCATGAAAAACCATAGATGGGAGAAGCTCGATAGCCATTGCCGCGAGTCACCCAAACCCCCTGAATTAATTGAAATCATCTATATAAATCATCATCAAAACCATTATTCGTTGGTTCTTCATGTGCAGTGTTTTGATGTGAAAAGGTGTGTCAAACTCTAAAATATAATTTCCAACTTTTAATCAGTTAGTGTTTTATATTTACATCTCTAATAGTATGGATTTCATGTCTTAATAATGAATCATGAATTTAATAACCATATTATAACTCTAGAAGATGGATTTTATATTGGTTCTTCTATTTTGAACCCTATATGCCTGACATGAGAATACATCATAATGGTAATCCTTGTTTAATTGGAAATCATGGTCAGTTTTATAATATTTTAAATCTATTCCTTATATTATGGTATCATACTAATGTTGAAAAAGTGTTGTTTACCATTTGATGAAATGATAATCCTTTTTATAAAAAATGTAATATGTTTTATCAAAAACATGAATGTAATAAATGTATGTATCCAATGTGATTATTCCCTTGTCCCATAACAGTCCAATAGAAATACATCCTTGTATATCTAATATATATCAATATATGAGATGTTATTTTTTCTTGATATAATGTATGAGATGAGTAATAGATTTTATATCCTAGTGTTTGGTCTTCTAGAAGGTGAAGGAATAGTGTCATGTTCAAATTGGGTTTCTTCAGCTACTATATACTCCTTAGTGGATTTGATAGGATATATCGATTGATATTATGGAAGTTTTTTCTAAATAATAGTGTTTATAAATTTTTATCATGTTTTCATAAGAAATATTAATTAATTAATCTCACTTAATGGTAATAAAGGAGTATAGGGTAGTTGATGTATTGTTGGGAAAGTATTTGGATGAGATTGTGAGATTCTATGTTATACCAAGGATATTAATTTGTGATTGTGACCAAATTTTACATCCTCTATATGGATTACTCACATGAATTCACTAACCTATCTGTTATGCCAAAAAAATACTATCATCTATAGAAATATAGTATGATAAAGAAGATAAGAGAGACTTTATAATATTGATTTCACACATAAATTATAGTTATTAGTGGTTAATTGGTGAATCACGCACCCATCATTGCTTCTTCTTATAATAGTTTTATCACATTATCATTTTCATGGTCTCATATTAATCACTATGGTAAAACATGAAGTAATATACGGTGTTTCATTGAGTGAGGAGAGATATAAATCTTTAGAAAATAATTATTATAGTTCATTAAAATGATGGAATAGGAGATACATGAGTTGATGAAGGTATCTTAGGAACATTATAAATCTAATTATGATCATTTAAGGAAGATTATGGCGTTGTATACCTGATATTATGTATTCATAAATGTGTATCATAATTATGAGAAGTTGATCAACATTCATGGGAGCAATATTTCTCTGTAATTTATTTTACCTTTTGATGTATTGGATTAAATTTGTGAACTTGTGTATCTGTTAGAACTCCCTTAGTAAATGGATTTGATCATCCTAATTTTCACATATTATGACATTCACATTATCCTAAGGATGACTCACATGTCATCAGAATGGGATATTTTGATGTTGAATTTGATGTGGCATTCAAAAAATATACTATTGAGTTCTTGGACAATTTGAAAAATGTTTCATGTGAATTTGTTTTTCAATTGGATCACGTATTATAGATAAATTCTTCCATAGTAGTGTTCACTTGAGGACTATAATAACATATTATTTCTTAATAAACTAATTTTTTTAGGTTGAATTATATTGTTATCTTATATATTAACATGTATTTATTTATGAAATTGTGTAATTTTTTCTCTTTCCATTATGATAATATATTAGTGTTTTTAATTTAGGGAGACTGATTTTTTAGGAGTATCCATAAAGGTATTTTTATTACAACCATCTATCTATTATCCTTCGAGATTTGTTTTTGATTATTATGAAAATAAATTATCTGATATGTATTTTTTGAAATGGAAAATATCTTATGAAAGCCATATATTATCAATTCCTAGGAACTGATGGAATTTGAGAATATTTTATTGTTTTACTAGAGGATAGGTAAAGAATGTAAAATTTTAGCATTCATTTTTTAGGAAGAAGAAGGTATATACTCTATATAGTTTTTTGAATTTTTATTAATAATTATTGAATGACCTTTATGCATCCATGTTTATCATGGATATAACTTTTACATATTACAAATTAATCCTTTACATATAAGATTTTCTATTAGAATATACCTTATATATCCCCACTAATCTAAAATTATAACCTTTATATTTTCCCATATCCAATTAAATGACAAATTTTTATCATAGTTCAATATAATTAAATTCAAATTTTTTAGAATTTATGAGTCTTCTCTATAATATGTAAGAGTAAAATTTCAATACTTCTAATTTATTAACATGTATCTAATAGTCGGTTTAGGAATAATGGTAAATATTTGAGGTCTTTGATTGATTAATTTATTTATAATAGTAATTTATTAATGTTAATATGACAACTAGGGATATTTAAATGTCATTTTCCCCATCCACAATATTCATTTTATCTATGAGAACGATTCATTCATTTATAGATTTACATTTGTGTTGAATAAAATTTCAAGACTTATAAAGAGATTATCAATCCTGAAATCAAAAAATTTTACAAATTTGAAATATTATAAAAATTTATTTTTCCATAACAAGAATGGTTCCGTGATTTTTTGGAATTCATATGTCATGATGTGTGGATAATAAATGTATAATAGAATTCATTAACCTATTTTAATTAATGAGATATTATAATATGTTAAAATGGTAGAAAATATTCATATATTATTAAGGAACTTATTGAATAAATCTTTTTTAAATAGGGTAGATCTCCATATAGTTTAATTTATATTTTTTCTATTAGATATGTACATCCAGAGAGGATAATGGAAACTTGTGAGAGCCATTTTAATTGTTTCTACTCTTGTCATTATGTGAATCCACCATCATTTCCATTCCATTATTCAGTCTCTACCTGTTAATGAATAAACTAGTTAAGGTAATGGATTAAATATTTTACTATTTTTTTTAAATGTGGATTTTTCATGATTTTTTAATCAAATGTATGAATTACTATGGAAATATAAATTCAGATAATAATCAATAATTAATGAATTGAGAAGGGAGATTTTATTCTCATTACAGTAAATCTATTTTCAAGATATTCTGTGCTGATACTTCATATATTTGATGATATATAATTTTTTTAATGTCATTATGTAGATAAAATTTGTATATATAATTAATATGTAAATGATGGTATATAAAAAAGGATAAAAAATGAGGTATTATTTGATTTTATCATTCATAGATATAATTGATTAACATGTTAAAGTAATTCATTGAACATGTCATTTTAGAAATAATTAATAATACTAAATACTAATATTATTTGATTTCATTGCATATTGATACCCATTCAAAATGAAACAAGACAATAAATATGATAAGAAATATATTTTAGAATGAATACCTAGTATATGAATACGTTTAATAGTAATTTTTATGTTTTTATGCATTTATTGAAGCATTAATGATTTTTATGGATATTTAGTGATACTCTAATTATGAGTTTATATTTATTATAATTATAGAATAAATATACCATCCTAAATTTAAATGAGAATCTTTTATAGTTTTTTGATATTGTGAGTGCTGTACAATTTTGATGTTGTTCTCGTGGAATCTTTATGGGTTTGATGTTTGAGAAAAGTAGATAATATTGATTTTGATTGGATTATAATAGTATAGTTGAATCTTGTTGGGAACAAGAATTAGTTTTTTTGGTTTCTTATTCTGACAACATAATTACTTTTTTCTAAATTTTTTTTATTGATTTCTTATCTCATATATGTATGTTATCAGTTGAGTGGTTTTGGTAATGTAATAGTGCATTTAGTTATGGATGGAAAATAATTGTTGAACTAAATGAGGGGAAATTTTTTATCTAAGGCCATGTAATGATAATGATATATTAAATGGGAATTCACATAATAGTTAAAATTATTAAAAGGAAATTTTTTATAAATATAGGATTTTCATGTTGAATAAATACACATAACAAATTATATGATTAGTGTAAATTTGAAACCACCGATTAACATTTAATATTATAAAAATTCATAGTAATAATTAGTATTATAATAATAATTATAAAAATGACGAAGGTACACAGGTTTTTGGAAAATAATTATCTTTGTCATCATTGGTGATAAATGATGGTAATTAATGTGGAAATTTAATTATAGTTTGAGTCCAAAATTATGTTGTTTCCTATAGAATGGAATTTGGATATGTTACCCATTATGTTCTTTAAGAAATCACACTCCACCACTTGAGATAGATGGGAAAACAAACACTGTTATTTTCCATTGTGTTTTAGGTGATTCATATCATCTTAATTGTCAAGGATATGAATGGATGAATTCTCCCAAAACTATATCTTTATCCTATATGTAGTATATATATATATATATGCATATATGGGATGCAATGCATTAGATTTATGATATTTTTTTATCATGGAATCCTTAATGGATTATGATTTTGATATAAATCTAAATAAATTTTGTTGGAGATTAATATAATAGTGTATACATGTATCCATGATATAATAACTTACAAGTTCTATATTTTTACTTATTCAGGGTATCTGACTTTATACGTTGTAGTGTATATTAAAATTGAAAATAATTACACTTAATATTACTATCTCATCATGGATATGTGATGGTGATGTGGATATTATTATATAGAATTTGTTATAATGGTTCATAAAAAATTTATAGTATTAATTATGAAGGTGATGAGATAATGAGGGAATAAATATTGGTTCATAGGATGACTGGTTCAATTGTAAAGGGTAATTGGGATATTTTCCTTAAATATATTGTTTTAATATTATGTTATATACTTTTATTTGTGACTTGATTGTGATGGAATGGTGTGGGTTATAATATAGTGAACCAGATTGAGGTGTCGAGTTAATTTCACTCATTATTCACATAGGTGTAGAATTATTATTATATTTTTGTAAAGCTATTTTAGTTATTATCATACCATATATACCAGAATCCTAACCCATATAAATAAATAAATACATAATGTTATGTATTTTAGGCCAAAACAATGGGATTTTTGGTCACTTAATTTGTCACTAACATGTGGAGGTTATTTATGGTATTACATGTTTCTTCGTCAATGTAATAGGCGACCCTATGTTTCATTTAGTTAGTGGACTTACATTATATATCATTTAATTTCTTAGGATCAAATTATTTATTATAAAAGAGTTTATTGTTGTATTTTTTATTATCATTTTATAATAATAATGTGTGAAATAGATCTTATATATATATTTTTGATATATGTATTATATACCATTGATTTCTATTACCACCAATGGCCTATTGGAGGTAGGCTCTCTATTCACACCTCTCTTCAGTAATGTCCAAGGAGGATTATTTGTGGAGGAAGATCGTGAAAAATTGTTATCAATGATTTATTTTGATAGAGATGATGGAACTTGGTGATATGAACCATTTAGAATTTATTGTGATGGTAGGGATAAAATATCATCAAAAAGAAGTGGATGATGTATGAAAGGGAGCCTAGTTGGGACATAAGGGATTGGGGACATCTGTGAGCTGATTCAAGGACAATATGTTTATTTAAGAAACAATGTAATATGATTATTCTTGGGGGTTGTTCTCTATGTACAGTTTATAAATCATACTTATTTTTTATTATTATTTAATTATTCTGAAAATGGTAACATATATATATATATATATAATATTCTTATATATTCCATATTCTTGATTAAGAGGCTGTGTAATTTTTTTATATTGTAAGTATGGATTCAGGTCGATGTCCTAAATTGGCCCATGTTGGTGAAATTAAATAGGATACACCGAACATTATTCACATATATTATATAGATTAATATGAACCCTAGAGAAATATTAGTTGTGATTTCTAAGAACATGGATTATATAAATATGAAGGCCATATATCTCTATATAAGACACATACATAGTTAGAGGAGGAATAAATAAGATATTGAGTGATTTATTATTTGATGTTGTACTAGATTTGATTTTTATTAGATTTTTGAGATACTTTATTCATCCATGGTTGTTTTTATTCCTTTTTTATCATAATTTGTAAGAGTTTCCACATGGTATATACTGAGATAAGATCTAGGAAGAGATCCATTCATCAACCAAGAAGGATACATGTGTGTGAGATATTATTTCACTCTTACTTTGGATATTCCATGTGTGGGTGTTCATTATTTAGTTTAAGATCCCGTAATTGTTTTCTTTCGACATATTTTGAGAAAAATATGAGGGAAAGGCAGATATAGAGGCAATGGATCTAGATATTTTGTGTAAGGGAATATAGTTTACATTTATAATGATTCATGGTGTTTTGGAAATATAAATTCTATCTAGAGGTTAGTGGATCATACCTAAAAGACATGTTAAGGACGTTTTTAAGGTTTCATGAGGATATGTGTTGTGATAACAGCTTCAATGTTTCCTATTTAGTTGTTTTTTTAGAAAACTAGGATTTGGCTTTGAATTCATTTATCTTTTTTCAATAGAGCCGATGATTGTGGAACTTCTACAAAGATAAAATATTTAATTTTCAGAACTTTTAGTGTTCATGACCATTTTATTCATGAGTATCTATCAATTTTTAGCAGCGATAGTATTGTTGGTACCCTGGTTTGGGATTTTTCAATGTAGTTGTTTTTCTAAGGCAACCACAATAACAAGGTGATCTAGGATGGGGTTATCATTGTGGGTAGATTAAAATTATATGATATCCTAATAAAATCCAATATACTTAGTTATATATAAAATATCACAATTTTAGATGTCATAGAACCTATATCTATAGAGGTCGATGATGAAGACATGGAATTATATATAACCTACAATTTCCAAAAATAGGAATGTTGAATATCATGAGAGGTGTTATTTTTTCTATTTTCAGTATAGGTATTATCATTATATGGTTCATATGTTATTTATTACTTCATTGATACCTCCCTCTTACAC
This sequence comes from Viscum album, assembly GCA_963277665.1. Lineage (NCBI taxonomy): Eukaryota > Viridiplantae > Streptophyta > Magnoliopsida > Santalales > Viscaceae > Viscum > Viscum album. The sequence continues at coordinate 1,367,981,959 of OY728138.1, read as the reverse complement.
GATCTATAATTTTTTTGTATACATAATATTTATTATGTGTCTTGGAGGATGACCTATATTGTATAATATTTGTAGAGATTCAGAAATGATTTTAGGGAAAAACAATTATTTGAAAAAATTATTATTTTTGTGGATACAATATTTTTTTCTTGATCATTTAACATAGATTTAATTAGTTTATATAATTATTAATTATATCTAGATTTAAATGAATTTATTTAATACTACCATTGAGCATTCTATTTTTTAGTTGTACTATCGGATAGGTTAGAGGAAAGCTAAATACTCTTCTTTTATGATGAATGGTGTCATTTTTTGAATATTGGATATTTCATTATTTTTGTTTATCATAATAATGGAAAAGTATCCTAATGTTTTTACATGGTTATTGTGACCTTACCACTATGTTGTAAACTCATGTTCAAGATAGAGTTAAATTCGAGGTACACATTGACATAAAAGTGTTCACATATGATTTAATAATATTTTTAATTGATATTTGGAATTATATTGATGATATTTTATAGTCATGTTTTATTTTGAGTAGTGTTTCATCTTCTATGTTATCCAATAATTTACATAATGAAGTAAAATTAATGTTTTTTAAATGTATTGATTATAACTACATAAATTAGGTCACATTGAAGAACCCCTATCCACTTCCATGGATTTTTTATCTATTCAAAAAAATATATGATCTATCATGTTTTCAATGATTTCTTTGTGATGAAATTTACATTAAATTCTAGTGAATTATGTTAATATTTTGAAGATTACATTTTGTTGAAATTATGATTTCTATGAGTTTGGGACTATTTTGTTCAATATCGTTTCTACACTCTCATGTTCATAGAACTGATAGGCACTTATTATCAAGAGTTTATATATTAGAATTTTGTGATGTTCATTAAAGAAAATCATGTGTATTAATTGTTCAAGGAAGATGAAAAATTACATACGTGATTAATTTTGGATGTTCTTTTAAAACATAATCAATTTGGGAATATATCTAACTATATGTTATAGTCCTTTGAGGTATATTTATGACTAATTTTGTTTCCCATTGATGTGTATATATAGTTCATTTATATAATTTAGAAGCCTTATCATTATAATTCCCAATGAATGTGTTATAGGTTTGTAGTTTCATTGGTTTTATATTCTATTACAGGTGTTTCATGCTTGCTTTGTCTTTGATAACTATTCATTAGATATCATTGATGTATAAGGATTAGTTTTTTAATGACTAACCATTGTTGGGATTCGTTTGAGTAATTTATGTATAATTTTTTCATTAACCATTTTCGTTATTTCCTAGAGGAAGGATTTATATTTTTTAGTTTCTAGGATGTATAAAAACATATTGTGGCTTTTTTTGGATACAAAATAAGAATTCATCTCAAAAGAGTCTTGTTAGTTATAACCCCATGAATTTTACATTAATACCAATGATTTAAATAATATTACATTCATATTTTCCATAATTTTTTGGTCATACTATCTCACATGTGATCAATTTTTGGTCTTCACAAATCATAATAATTTTCTCTATGTCGTCTCCCAATTTGATGTGAACATGTGATAATGATGTTATATTGAAATAATTAACGATTTAAACATTGAGATTTTTTTCAAATCAAGGAGATTGAATATTGTTAATAAATTGATTACTTGGATGTATCAAAGATATACCCACATTGAGTCTAGAGATTCATTGAGTGGGATGAATTATTCTAGAGGGATGAATCATTTTATATAGAAAATTATTTTATAGGGTGACTATTTCATATGAATGTTCCATAATCTATAAATAAAACTATTGAATAATATAAATTGGTGGATGCTAATGTGACTGTATGAAGGGAGTTTTTTCATTGTGATTATTCTCATTAAGAAACATTTTAAGGAGATTGACATTGATTATTTTTCAAGGGGAAGGTCTTAATACACAAATTGATGCATTAGGTGGATCTTAAAAAGTTATATAGCTCTCCATTATATTTAATACCAGGATTTTGAAGTTATTTATTACCTTGTAGAATAACTTTTGGATGTAATTGATCAAGTGATGTTCAAAAAATTAATATTTAGAAATATGTTCCAAATATTAAGGATCAAAATCTTATTGGAGATGGAATGCTTCTTCCTTAAGACGTCACTAGTGGATGTGAGAGGACTTGATTGAGGATTTATTTACCATAATTTCTCAAGTGTAGGGTTGAGGTGATGATATCTAAGTTATTATGGACCAATTAATGTTGTCATGTCATTTCATAGATATTTAGGAGATGATCATAGTTGATTTATTATTGAGGTACTATTTGGAAGTTGGTATAATTCTCAATGGGGTTACATGAATGTTCATATATTATTTTGATAATCATCTTACCACCTGATTGTAGATTGGACTCCTTCATGTTTTCAACTACTTAATATTCCTAAAACCAATTTTTCAATCATATATAGATATTGATACATAAAACTATATAATTACATTGAATGACATGTTGACTGAAATCATTCTTAGATGTGGAGGGTGATCTGTGAAGAACATTTCCAATCATCAATTATCTTATAATAATATATATCACTACACAATTGTAATTTATTTATTTGGATAATTAAATGGAAATACTTGTAGATAATTATTGTGATTGAATATAGTTGGAAAATATATCATACTTCAATAATAATTAGTATTGGGAACAATATAGAAGGATCATGCAACTTATGAGTTGAATAATGAAATTATATATCAATCAATTACTATATTTATCAAATTAGGAGTCCTACGGTATTTAAAATGAATGATAATTTACTCTTCATGGTATCCCCTATCACTGAAATTATAGTTTTATCAGGAAGTAAGATTATCTTTGATGTTTTGTGAATTTCAAGGCAATTGATAATGTTTTTGAAACAGAATATTAGTTATCACTCCATATAGAGATTGATACGATCTAAAATGTATTCATGTATCACATCATCATTATTATCATCATGTTGAGTCACATTCATTAAATCTGGTTATATGGATAATGAATCTTATTCATTATTTGAGGAATGTCATGTAGTTATCACGACCTTCTAGAAATTGTTGGTTTATGACATGATATTCCTTTATTTCTTGTACTATGGTGACATAGTTTCACAGAATGTGTACTTGGGAGAATGAGTCACATATTCCTTCTCAATAGAACAAGTAGTTCGATGACAAATTTTTTAAAAATGATATATTTTTCAATTGCATGATTCATGATTAAATATTATTTTGTTCCATTTTATTGATGTGAGTTTCTACTATTTTTATTATATTGAGATACATATTTGAGAGTAATCTCATGGGGTGTTTGTATTTTTACAATCATTTTTTCTCCTTTTAGTATTGTTTTTCAATTTCAAGAATGAAAACATTTCTATATGTGTGATATGTTTTTTATAAAACAAAATTTTTGTGATAATTGGGTGTTAAGGGTGTTTTGGGATGTTTGTTGGTAGTCATGCCAGATAGGGGAAGGGGGTGATGTTTAAAGTAGAAATTTTATTTTTGATAGGGTAGCTCTATAACTTTTGGGGTTGTTCTGGATTTTTATAATTAAAACAATTACCCTCATATATCACCCATGATCAAGGAAATAACCTTTACATATCACCCTTGTGACCCTTAAATAAGTTATTAACAATGATAATGAACCTTTTTTATAACCATTTTGAAAAAAATTACACTTATATATTTTATTTTTCATTGAAATTACCCATACACATCACAACGCTACCAAATAGTTTTCTAAAAATTCAGAACATAATATTCATCACAATAATACATTATAATAAAATAGAAATATGTATGAGTAATTATCCAATATATAAGAATCATTTATTCATTGTGTTAATCTAATCCATTGATACATAATATTTATTTATTGAATAGAAAATGTAATTTATTCATCTATATGAAATCCCATGAAACATAAGATTCATTCCCTCCATATAAAATAGTATATTTGTCTATAAAATAGAGACGTAAATTCATTTTATTCCATTTTTATTGAATTATATTCTTTATTATGGGATTATCAATAATAAAACCTATAAATTTAGAACTTTTATTATGTAATAGTAGTACCCATCAACTTTATATTATCTTCATTTTGATATATTTTAATTCATATGTAATGATATGGATATAATCATTGAATTGTGGTATTCCTTCATATTATACATATAGAGAATGGTTACCATGTCTTAAAATGCATGAAACATTGGAGATAATGACAATGAGATTCTTGCATATAGATTTATAATTCCATTGTTCCACTCTATATAGTCATAATCTTTTATTTCTATTAAACATGTATGCTATAGACAACAAGAATTATCTATAATGGATGATTAACTATTTTTAGTCATTTAACTCACAGAAATATACCTTCCATAGCTTTTGGATTACTTCTCCCTCCATATTCACATATAGAGATATTTATGATAGGGAATTGAGATGTTTTATAATTTATTATCAGTAAATGACTATTTTTCACGAATTATTTTTAATAGGTGAGATTATAGGATTATGTTAATGAATATAATAAATGGGAAATTTTTAAATGAAACATGAGTAACTATTCTCATTAAATTGTAGATATGTTTTATATATTAACTAATGAAAATTCATTGATTTTTTTTGATATTTTGATGATGTTATTTTATTATTTAATTATCAGATCAAGAATATAATTAAATAACATAAATACTGATAGATATGGAAGATAATGAATATTTAATAGATTCGGTTTAGCATTACCTCATAAATTTTTTTTAAATGATTATGAGTTTTATTCATAAAATAATTTTGGAGGTATTTTTTATATTTATATATAATATTATTATTTTTCATTTCTTATTGTAACAATATCATAATGAAATTAAATTATCATGATGGTAAGAAATAAATTTATTTTTAGAATTAATAACTAGTGGTATAATATGGGTTTTCCTTACTTTCAACATAATAGTAAGTATTGGATAATGAATTCTCAATTTTTCATTTATATTTTCACTATTTTATTTATAAATTTACACAATGTTGATATTTGAAATATAGATTTATTTGTATGACTTATGTGAAAGCATGCCACATTTAGTTTACATATAGATGATTGAGATTTATTGATGTTATTGTGCTGGGGGAATTATTTTGTTGATGTTAGGATCAAGTGGACTACGTGGAAATATATTTGTGATTATTCTAGAATCATTGTATCGAATTGGGATCCACAATTGTTACTATTTTATTATTTGATTTTGTATTCTTATTTATTGTTGTTTATTTCAAACATAATTTGTGTATATTTATCATAGAGTGTCATTGATTGTATATTTGTTCCAAAAATTATAGACGAAATATAAATTATTATATAAATTCTACATTTTATATAATAAAAATTTGAATATGTCCAAAGGATAATAAAAATTTATTAATTGTGAATCCATGAGTAAATAATTTAAAGACAAATTACTTGAAAACATTTTCTATAATGTTCAATAAAACTAATCCATACATTTTATGAGTAATTAAAATGTGATACTTGATTTAAATATTGGATAATATAAATTAACAAGGAATTGATTAATATTAAATTAACAGTAATTATAATGAAATAATAAGATTGTGTGTTTTGGAAAATATTATCATTTTCATCCTTGGATATGCAAGTTGGGTTATCCTGTGGGATGTTTGATATAGTTAAATCCTTGGAAAATATAGTTTTCCTTAGAATGGATTGATGAAATAATTTTCTATATGTTCAATTATTTATGATCCTTTACCAATAGAGTTCAATGAGGGGAATTTATTCCCATATCTATCCTTATGTTGTGGGTGTTTACATAACATATATGTTGTAAAGGATACAAATGTATGACTACTCCCCTAATATGAAAAATCATCTAGATATACCATTTATATATGAATATCAAGGTTTTTTCTTACAGTTTAGGGATATATTTTTGGATTGGATATTGGTTGTTATGGTTTTGTCTTAAATGTAAATATGGGCTACTAAATTATAAGGTCAAGTTGAACAAATCTATCCATCTTTAAAGAGAGTATATGTATTGTAATTTTATTTATTCATCAGAGGAAACATTATTAGGTTTACTTCATGTTTACAAATGAAATAATTGATCCAGAACATACTATTTGATTGTTTGTATGTGATAACTATGTGGTAAAAAATGTGTATATTGTTATAATGGGTTTACATGGCTATGTGATATGATTAATGGAGGGAATATGAGAACCCTGATATAGATTTCAGTGTTTAGAGTGATCAGATCCTTTGGGATGTTTATGTTGGGTGCGTTATAAAAATATATCATATCGATATTATACTACTATATTTTATATATTTAATGATAATAATTCCATAATGAGGATAGTTCGGTGACAATGTTAGTTTGGTACTACTAATATCATGAATGTTAGAATCATTGCTTCACTTTTTATAAATATTCTTCCGAAATAAACAGTATGACTGACTAAAATTCATATAAAATCTCAATCTGTTATTTAGCATTACCCAAATGCACAATCAAAATTAGGAAAATAAGAAATTTATTTTTTTACTTATTTCATCCTAGATGGGATAACCTACACCAATACATGATTCGATAATTTCCACATTCACATATTCTTCAAATATAGACCCATCTCTTTACGTATGGGATCTTCCAAATCCCATACACAAAGAGTCCAACCATGCTCTAGTTTATGACATTCACAGGAAACATATATCTTCTAACTATATGTTAAAAAATAAATAGCCTCAAATAATAAAAATATCATTTTTATTATTGTTTCTTACACAAAACATGTAAATTATCCACCACCTTTGGTCTTGAAGATCATGTAATTAGGGGATGGTTAATTCATTGAAAACATATACATTCAATTATAGAGATTATTTATTCCAAAGGTATTATCCTTCTCTAGATCCTAAATTATATAGATATTTATAAATCATCAATCTTATTGATTACTACATGTATTCTTCTTACACAATAAAAATTCACAATATCTTCCTTCTTCGTTCCACTCTTTGATAAATAAGAGTAATAGATTTTCAAATTTCACTTATGAACATCACATTTTTAATTATTATCCTACACTTTTTATATACATGAATATTATATGAATATTATTTTTTATTAGATTATAATAAATCCCATTAATATAATTTGTAGTAAATCTAATCAGTCAAACTGTTAGAGTTTTCTTATCTGAATTATTCAATAATATACAATCTAAATCTTATTCATTTAGTAATTTAAATCACAAATTGTATTAGAATTTATCCTTCCATTAAATCTCTATTTAATCTATATAATAATAAATTGTGAAGTCCAAATTCACATGTGCATGGATTTAGGAATCTATGATGTGAAACAGTTTTATCTGACATAGAATTCTTCTCAAAACATAATAATATTGAATAAATAATTGATTTAGGTTTATCATTTCTTTTAAATACATGATGATTAATGAATTTTATTAATAGATATAATTTCTAAATTATTCTATATAAATACTTATATTAATAATATAACAATTAAATGTCTCAATAATATTTTTTTTTCTCACATCATGACATAATATATAAATGATTATCATGTGTGTACCATTCATCATTGTTAAGAAATATAATATTATATTTAATGTCTATCAATTCCTTTGATCAATTTTGTATATAACCGTTACATTGATAATAAATGAATTGATATATGAAAAATATAGTAACTCTAGTGTTGGTAACCATTATATCCTTTAAAATTACCTGGGTTTTAGGGTAGTCCAATTACTCTAACGTCGATACTATAACTGTTACAAAAATTTCTGCATTCTTAGGTGAAATCACTCACAACTGATATATTCTTATGTTCTTTAGAAAATTACTCATATATAGGTTTAATAATTTTTATGATATTTACTGTGACTCTTAAAACTATTCATATTAATCATATATTTTACTTTAATGACAAAAACAAAATGAAACCATGGGATATAATCTCAATGATCTATAAGAAAATGAATCATATATAGATCGAAATTCTTCACTTCCTTTATGAATGTACAGTTACCATTTTTCTAGGAAATATATCAAAAAAATGATTTTTAAGCCCTTAAAAATAATTAAATGGATTTATCAAATAAATTTATTCTACTCAAAACATCATCCAAGGATTCTTCTTAACATGGTACTATGTTCATATTAATGGCTCCAAAGTTGGCTTCATCTTACCTTATACTTTCTTTTCATCACGAGGAAACATTATTAAATATCCCCTTTAGCCAATATTATATTGACATAAATAAAGACATTGTAGATAGTATAACTTCTCTATTATTATTATTTATCATTCACTTAAGAAACAATACATCATTGATCGAATTTATGGGACTCTTTATGAAGACAAGTTTCCATGTTTTCTAATCTGATTTTCATTATATTTTTACAATAATAATAAACGTATCTCAAAAATTATAAATTAGATTCACAAGAAATAATATTGAAAAATATCTATATATATCTTCATAAAACAATTTCATCACTTTATACATCCCTTTGGAATTATTTTTTAAATCTAATTTCCTCCTAAATTCAGTGGAATGTTTCTTAATTTTTGAACTATATGAATAGGAATATAAGAGTAGGAATTTTAATATTGTAACCATACTATTTATATGATTAAAAAATTCATCATATATTTTATATTAATGATTACACCTTGATAAAAATTATTAAAAGCATTTTGTAACCACATTAAAATTACCAATGAGCCTAATGTATATCTTTACTATTTATATGTGGGAAGATGATGTGTTGAAAAAATTATATATTTAACCAAGACATCACGGTTTTCTATTAATAAATATAACTTGTGATAACACTATAGTTTTTCTAGTAATTGGTTCTACCAAAACTGATTTCTTATCAAATTTTATCCTATAGTCAGATTCAACAAATACATCAAACAAATTAAAGTTAATGACATATAAATCACCCATTACCATTAATAACACATAATATGTCATCCCAACTTAATAAAATGATACATAATTATAAATGAATAGATAAAAGTGTTATTGTAAAACCCATCTATATAATTTAATTATTGTTATCATGATTGTAGTTTCATAAAAATAAATCTTCTTTTTATAGACTCTTCTCTTTGATGTATTCCCATCAAGGCATGTTCTAATCTATTCTGCATGATTATTTTCATTTAGTAGTTATATGTGATGGGATCCACTCTCTTACTATTTAAATAGTCATATCTTATCCAATATCCCCTAAATACATCACCAATAATTTTGTGTATTTTTTACACATAATCAAATTAAATTTATAACAAATATTTTCATATTAAATACATTGTATAAATATAATGTCTAAGAGGTATATTTCAATGAATATATTTAATCCATTTTAATTTCAATAATATGTGTATTCTTTATGATCCCTTTATTAAAAAGATTCTCCAGAATTTTCATGGTTGTCTTATTCACCATAATTATTCTGTTCTATGGAGATATGTTCTTAGCATCATCTATTAAAAAAGATTTGTTATCTAGTGATAGAATCTTATTTTTTCCAAAATAAATTTCATCATCTAGTAGTATAGTATTAAATTTCCTCATTCAATTCCCTTTCTAGAGCATATTCCACACAAATTTTCTTCAAATTTTTGTTTAACAGATTTAAATAAAGTCACATGAAATTAGATATCATCAAGAGAGATAAATCATTTCCCATAGGTTTATATTTTTATTAAACTCATTCCAATTTTATATCCATCTATAATTTTTTAGACTTATAGAACAGATCTTTTTATGGGTCTTCTAACCTCTTTGTGGTTATTATATGATTTATTATCATCACTTAAAGACATGAATACTAATATTTTAACATATGAATTTCCTTCTGAATTAATAAATTTAAAATCAATAAATGTAACATAGTTATAAATTCAAAAACTATATAACTCGTATTCTCAAACATATCATAAATTTCATTTCAATGTACCGATAGTTTTGTGTTGAATTATTTTATTGAATCTTTTTCAGATGCATCATTAGTTGAAAATATATTCTCATCCTTATTAGAATATATCAATAATACATAAGGAGTATTACCCATTAAGGAAATAGTATACCAAATTTGTTTAATTATTTATTTCCAAACACCCCAAAACACCAATATAATCAGTGACACTTTGGTTTTATATATTTAGGATTAATGTGTCTTGAATATAGTTATTGTTCTATTAATTCAAAAAGCGTATTTCTATGATTAGGGGATGTGTATGTTTTATACTGTTCCCCCATCCATTATGTTGTATTTTTGTCTTTTAGTCTCCTTATAAGTCTTAATTGGTCCATCATTTTTTTCAACCCAAAGATTATTAAAAATAAAATGTTTTCATTGAATTTTTTTTATAATATATCTCACCTATAAATATCAATTTTCTCACTAAACTGAGAAGTCTCAGCTTTAATCTCAATTAACCAATTGAAATATCATTTGTGTTGAGTAAAATATTTTTTTCAATGACACATATTGATTATTTCTCATTCAAATATTGTTTTTATTCGACAACTAGATTTTCCTCATGATATCTCATAATTTTCTTTTACTCAACAACTCACATATTCAATTTCAGGATCTCATCAACATAACCACATGCATTTTAAACAAACACCTATTTTCCACCAACTATTTCCCATTTTATTTAACAAAATTACTCTAATAATTATTGATTTATGTTTTGTTCAAAATAAATAATTTTAAATTATTTATAAATAATTATTGTATATTTTTTTATCAACATTAATCAGAACTAAAAGAATTTTTAATTATTTATTCATCATGATCCATAAAAGTTACTCAATAATGATATTTAAAGTTTGATTATATGTTTATTTTTTAGTTTCTTATATCAGATTATTTATCTTTATTATAGAGTATTTTTGTTTTTTCTTAATCTAGTTTATATTATATGTTTTCATTTCTTCCTACTATATTTTTTATTATTTAGCCTTCATCTTTGTCTATATTATATAAAAGTTTTCAATTCCTAAAAAATAGTATAACCTTGGTCGATGTCTTATTTCATCCCTATCATTATTCCATGTTTGAATTTTTATTAATATAAGAGAAATTGTTTTATTGATATCCTTATCATTTAACTCCTTATCAAAATAACCAGGTTCTACAACATCATGAACCACAACATTTTTTTTCTCACCACCTAAAATTCAATCTCATATTATAGTTTCTTCTAAAAATATGGGAACTTTATCATTTCATAATATATGAATATATTTTATAGTAAATCTAAAAATTATCCTCTCTATCCTTATAATCTAAAATAATTTTCGAAAAACTATCTATAATGATTCAAGAAAACTTATTTATCATAATAGTTTCATCCATATTTTCTCTAAATCCATGAATATGGATGTCATGTTCATTCCCCCTACTGATGTAGTCACCAATATTTCTTGTACCATATATATATATATATCCTCAACCCCATATGTCCCGATTAGTAACATGGATTTATTGACATTAATGTCTGTTTATGAAATGATCTTCAATTTTTCCTAAATTTTTTCAATATTTGAATACCTATGAAATTCAATAAATTTTTTATAAGGAGACATGGAAAGGAATTTCTATGATTTTTAGTAATCCTCCATGTTTCTTTTAGTAGAACAATACATCAAAAAAATTTCAACTATTGATGGATGTCTCAATGTATCTTTAACTATCATATAAGGGGGAAATAATAAGAGGTAGGAAAACAAATTGATACACTAAATTAGGTATTTTATTCCATCATATATAGGGTCAACACTAATGTTTATTGAATTTAAATTCCCTATAATCAATAACATCAAGGGAATTTTGGAGGAATACATGATTTTATTTGATACCACATGTAATTCATTGGATGGTTTTGTATCACTAATGGGGGAAGGGGTTAATAAATGGTAGCTAATTTTTCAATTTATCTATTATAATTAAATGCTTGATTAACATAAATATCCACTATTCCAGGGTTTAATAAAGTCACCCATATATAGTTTTTAAAAACAACATAAAAATAAAATATTTTTTATTGTTATTAATATATATAATAACAAACACCTTGAAATTATTTGTTTTCCCCCTAAATAATAGAATATTCCACTACAAACACATGTAATTACATTAGGGATCATCATGATCCCACAAATATAGAGTCCATGTAAACTTCAATTATAGAGTCCTGATAGATAATTATTGTTTCTCACTTCTGAAAAAATATATTTTGAACAAAAATAAATATGGTTAATGTTAATACTAGTTTATTTTACACCGCATGAATCATATATTCATATTAAAGGCACCTTTATAAACTATTTAACATCTTGTTACTTCATCAAGAGAAGAAAAAGTCAGTGATCCGGATGTGTCCTAGCTGACACTGACACCTTTTATGGATCATTAATAATATAGATATTATACAATCCACCAAATCCATATCCACTTCAATTATTATTCTTAATCTATAAAAAATTCTAGTATTTAGTCTTATTATTTTTTATAATTGATTCATAAGATTACAGTCTTATTATATATATCTCATAAAATATTATTCTTTATTTTCCTCACTTTTTATACTCACAAATTGTTTTTGATAATGATATTTATATTTTTAATTGTTGAAACAAACTTTAATATATCTGGTAGGATATATATTGATTCAAAATGGGTGATTTTATATATCTAAATTTTTATAAAAATACTAATTATAATTCTCATAAAATTCCATATTTAAATATTTCGTAGACTCAAGAAATTTTCATAAACCAAATATATAATAAATTCACATTTTGAAATCAATTTCATTTATTTATCCATTTGTTCATTGATCCATGACATTCTGATGTGGATTTGTAACAGATATCATAAAATTATTCTCTAATCATTCTTATATTTACTATATAATTATATTAGATTAATTATTATGATTAACTACATTATGATTAATATAGAATCATCAAATTTATTCTCTAAATTCATTAAAATGCATTATTTAAATAAATTATTATTCTTAATTATCAAAAATCATATATTTTATTATTCACGATGAATGAGTGAAATTATTATTTCATGGGGGAGTATTAAACTATATTACATAAAATTAATCTTTGAAAGATACTCTGAAAAATGTTATCCACAATCAGGTTAATGAATCATAAATTTATTTACTCATATATCACTCTCTTAAAAGATGTTATAACCTATTCATTTGTTTCTCCTACATCCTTCACACTAATATTTCTTCGTGGATAGGAAAAATACTCTTATATAGTTGCCACAACTACAATGTGGATTCTTGAACAGAAATGTGAATACATGCAAACATCATTCATTCAACTATAAATTAGTAAATATATTATACATAGAGTTCATTATTCTTATGTGAAAATTGGTGACACATTCAAAGATAAAGATATCTCACAGATCAATTTTAATGACCCATACATAGTCATCCATTTACTAAACTCCCAATGATTCTTAGGGAAATACTCATCATCAATCAAATATAAATTCTTTTTTGGTTTTTCAACTCTACTTGTTATATTATGTACATCACTCAGTTATTTTTAAAACCTATTGAAATATATATTGGACTTTGTAAAACACCTGAAAATAAATAGAAACAACATTAAAGGACTATCTTTCACAATATATGGTAGTATAAAATTCCAATCATCCATTGATGTATTTTCATACAATTAACATGAATTTTTTTCTCAAAACTTATCAATCTATAATATCCAAATTATCTTTATTTATTTCAAATAAATAAAAAATATATTAAATAATACCGCATCATAGTCACAAGTACATGTTCTTACATTAGTAAAATGAATCAATCAACACATTTAATGGATTATACTTGAATATGAGCATCCATGTTCTCTAGGAATCTTATTTATCTTATTTTTTAATTTTAAATAATATCTACTCACACATTATACATTGGAATCACAGATATTATTTTGTAACACCCCTATATTAAGATATGTATCATTCCTTAAGGAAAACAAAATATGTTCAATAACATTATCCCCATGATAATTCAAAATAAAAGGAGACTAAATCTATAAAAGGAATACAATGAATAAAATTTCTGAATAAAATTATTTTAATTAATTCAAAATTCATATTAAATATGATTAATAACATATAATGTTTTAAAAGGAATTTTGTTTAATAAAAGGACTTTATATATAGATATACATTTCAATAATACATTAATAATTATTTTATTTTTAATTAGAAAAATTATATTAACTTTGGAATTCTTCATTTCAAAATGATCTTATGGTGAATTTATGAGAATTTTTTAAAAAAATTTAGGTGAAAATTCAAAAAATACTATTTATCTAATACCATCAGTTTTATAAAATTATCATAATTTTAAAATTATTTTAATTAATTTGTAACCATTTGTTAAAAAAAATATTTGTATTGTATATTTGAACATTTTAAATACTACCTTGATTTTATAAAAAATATTTTAATTATTTTTTAAACATAAGAAAAGTTTAACTCATAATACTGTTTTTATTCGCTGTTATTTAAAAAGTATTTTTTACTAAATATTTGAATTTAAATAAAATAAGGAATTCAAAATTTATATAAAAAATCAATATTATGAAATAATTTTAATATATTTTTTTCATTAATATAAAATTACTCAGATTATTGTCAATTGATACGAAAATAGTAAAAATATATTTTATCAAAATTTATTTTATTAACACTATGTAAGTTGTTTGTATGTAAATAAATTAATAACATCTAAAAAATGAAACTAATATAATTTTTAAACATATATATATAATTATATTAACAATTTTTCAATTACAAATCCATACTAAATAAGATTAATGAAATGTAATATTAAATTTATTTATGCCGAAACATTTTTCTATTTATTAAATGTTTCAATTATATAGATACATTTATCATAATTATAAATTTAATTATATTACATTGATATTAAATTTTGGTTTCCAACATGAAAATATCGTATGACTATTACATTATATTTTAAATATAATATAAATTACTCGCGTAAAAATTAGTCCCCATATAAATAACCAAAATTGTAACATATAAAAAGCTAGTGGAAAAAAACTAGAAAAATATTTGGATCATTTGTAATAAATAATGATATAAGCTTTATAAACCTTTTCACACATAATAATTAACTATTTTCCACTTTTTGGGCCATTGAATCATAAATATTTTAATTCTTTCATTGAAAAAGTAATGGGTACTTAGAAAATGGCATTTTATTCACCAAGAAAATGTTATAAATTATTAAACTTTCATACATCCATTAATAATTTCTATATCAACCAATAAAATACCATAATATCTTCTTTAAAATCCCACCATGAGTAATAAGGCATGAAATTTAAAAAATCATAATATATAGATCCATATGTTTTTACCTATTAATGAATATCTGAAGAAAGAGGTAATGACTTAAACTTATATCTATTAATTATTTTCTTATTATAACCCAAAAATAATATTCTATCCATGGACTTATCATAAAAAATAAAGTAAAAATAATAATTTTTTTTATTTTCTAATGTATATTTTCTACCATCTTTCCATCCATACAAAAAAATAAAAACATCTCTTGTGTTAGGTGTGTATTACCACCTTTATAGGTGACATAATCCATTTCCTATACAATCCATAAAATTATATTTTACATTTTCTATTTAAGGAGGAAATAATATATTGAAAACATTATTTTAATTATTTAAATATATAAAAATTCTTATGACCATTATATTTTTTGTAGACAAACTTATCTCTCATGTTTACATGCTCACATACTCTTCCATAAATGTGATGTCTTTACTTATTCACTCTATCATTTTTATATTTATCCTAATGGTCTAAAAAATATATTCATTACCTTAGGAAATCTATACAATACTATTAATCTTTTATAATAATGATATTATATTAATTAAACGTTTACTAGATCACATAATCCCATAGATTACGGCTTGTTATTTGTTGGGATAGTTAAACCACCTACATTAACTATTCAATGAATTCAACTAAATAATTACCATGGTAACTTATATAAACGTGTAATTAATAATTTAATGTAAAATAATTTTTATTATGGTTATTTTAATATAATTTTAATATTTAATATTTAAATTACAACATTTTTTATTCATTAAAAATAATAGAATCAAACTCTCTGCTAGATCAATATTCAGAAATCATTTTCAATATACCTATGAAATTAAAATAAAAAATGATATATCATTATAATACAAATATGAATGTTCTAATATTTATTTCTAAAATTTTCATTTTTAATCTACAAAAAAAGATCATAACCGCCATTATATTGAGTGTAAAAAATAAACTATCGAATATAATAATTTACAATGATGAAAAATAAATAAAAATTACTAATATATTATTCCTGAATTGATAGAAATTTTTGTCTATGAAAGGTTATTTTAATTATATAATTTATAAAATAAGTCACTAAAATATTTTTTTTATACAGTGTTTTATAGTGTATTCAAGAAATTAAAAAATAATTATAGGGTGTTTTTCATGATTCAACATATTTTATTTAGTAACAATTATTATTTTATTACGATGGAACCAAATGATTGTATTATTATTTTATATATTTATATTACTGTAACACCCCAGGTAAATGAAGAATATGACATTTTCATATTTATCCACATTTGTGAATAAAATATTGATATGACTTTAAAGGGGACGCTATGATCGATGGCGTACCCAACACGCAACAACGAGTTTCTTGGGAATCTTACGTTGCACTCTAATAATAAAATAATATTATTTTAAATGGTAGTTAACATGTAGCCGTTTTAATGGCGGGAATGGATAAAAATAACTAAAATATGAATATATATGTTTTTAAATGTTTTTACATTTATCCAATAAAAGCTAAAGGCTTAAAATACGGAAAGAATTCAATTTTAGGCGTATATGACCTAGTTTTCACTAAAGGTTCACTTATAGTCTTTTAATGGAGAACTGTCATTAAATATAGTTTTTTTCACTCTTATACATTCTATTGGACCAAATAAAACTCTTCTTAAGAATCGGGACATTAAAATATACTTTGTGTAAATTTTTGGTATCTTTCCGATAAAGTTCATTTTTTTAATGAATAGTGTAAAATGTTGTATTTTAATTCAAAACCACTATTTAATCTAATTTATTTATATGATTAGATTATCTTTTGAATTGTTTTTAAAGTGAAATTAGAAAATATTTTTACCATTAAATCCAATAGTGGTCGTTGGAATTAATTTCACTTTGAAATCTGACTTAAACTAGTGTCAATCTTTTGATACTTATTGTTTCATAAAAACATGCTATTTGCTCTGACAGCGGGAATTAATTATTAAATTAATTAATGTGACTAGTATGTTTTGAATTTTGTAAAACGGACTTCATTTTTGAATTTGGAACATCAAATATAGCTTAGGGTGAAGTTTTGGTATTTTTCTAAAGAACTCAAATTTTTGATGAATAGTGAAACCACTAAGTGGTAATCAAGCAAACTAATTTTTCAGTTAAATGAAAGATTACCACTAATGTGTATTGAATTTTGAAAATCCGACATACATGGTTGTCATTAGTATGTAAAATGTGGTTCAATGGGATGAAAATAATTTTTTGGTGAATAGTAACTTTTTTTCATTAATCGCGATTAGAGGTAATTAGTGTAATTTAAGGTAAAAATGGTATTATAAGAATGTGAAAACACCATGACACTTGTCCTACACCTATTGGGTGAGTCATGGCCGACCAAGACATGCCATGGGCCAACTTGGGGTCCCCATGGAGCCACTTTAGTTGGAAAATGACAATAATATATTTTTATTTAATGTTAAAATTAAATTGACACAAACATGAGTTGTTTTACTAAAACAGTTTTTAAGTAGGGTTACACAAGTCCAAATTTTGATTATAAATAGTTATCGGAAAGATAAAAAGATTTACTACATCATAGTATTTTTTTTATAATTTTTAGACATTAAATAAATTAAATTATTTATGACATAATAATGATGCAGCGATGAAATCATTATTTGACGATTTAAATAAAATGGAAAGATAATGTAAAATCTATGAACTACACATGTCCAAAACTTATTGTATGGGTGGATTCCAAATCCTTATCATATTATCCACGAATTATATCAATGTGGGACCTTTTAAAACCGAAACACATTTTCAAATAATGTAATATTGCTTTACTTTCCAAAAGTGCTCCTCCTCTCCTCTTATAAAAGGCCCCCACCTCTACCACCTTACACACACTCCTCAAGCCTTTGTCTCGGCCAGACCCTGCCCATTTACTCTCTCCACATCCCTCTCCTCATCCTAGAGGATTCCCTTTGGGAAGAATCCTTTCAAAGAAAGCCTTTAGGCTCCAATCAAAAAGAGTTACACTTTTAAAGGTAATTCATTCTCTCTTGTTCATTTGTTTTATTTTGCTTCTCCAACCCCGTAAACTCTTTTTATTTATTACTTTTGTAGCAACAAAAGTATCTTAAATATACTAGGATGTTGTTATAAGATTTATTCGAGCTACACTCTCACACAACTACATCAAATGGTTAAAGAACATACGGTTTCCGTGGATGGAGAAATTTTGTCTCCCGAAACGATGATTGTTCAATACTCATTTAACACCTTCAAAGGTGGCCATTATGATGTCACTATTATTATATATGATATATAATATGTTAATGTTTTCCTTAAGCTTCGGTTTTTTTTCATTTTGGGCATACCTTTATGGTTTCCATTATGGTTAAACACGATATCTTCATTTAAGGAAGCGCGGACTACCGCCCCCTCAAAGTGATTTGATTCGTTAAATACCATACTTGGGATGTATAAAGTATGGAACTATGATATTATATATGATATTATAATGGAATTATAATATTCCTTTATATCATTATTATTCCATTCTATAAAATACGAAATAGAAATGAAAGTAGCGTTCAAGCGTACGTACGGCTTACCGTCTCCATGAACGGTGAATTTCATTTCTTACCTCTAAATGATTATGTAATTTTAAAAATACATGCATGTACTGGATATATATGACATATATGATATCAAAATAATGAATACAATTCTGTATATAAAGAACTTTTGGCCACACGAACAACATGTAATTGTAAGAAGTCCACTTTCGACTTAAGAACCAAATATCGGCAAAACAAATATTATTAACTTAAATGGTTACATAATGTTTATGACATGGTAATAAGTGATATAAAAGGAATAATGAACTTGAAAAAGGTTCTTAAGGAAGTATAAATTAACTCAAGTTTATTATTCAGGAGATTAAAGAACGATCGAGTCAAGTCGGACCCGAGGTAAGGATCCTACAACTCTCTTTCTTTTTAAGTACACTCTTTTATGTCATTTCTTTTAAGCTCATCTTTCTTATGATTGGGATGTTATTTTATATTACTCCTACTGTAATTTTTATGTTCATGTGATGAGAGACCCTATTCTCTCTCATCAATCTATTTTGGATGTTTTGAGTGGCGCCGTTAGGCTGCCGAACTTTCGTAAGAGATCTAACCTCTCTCTTTCTTTTTAAGTACTCTCCTTTATGTCACTTCTTTTAGGCTCCTCTTTGTAATGTTGGGGGATGTTCTTTTATATTACTCTTGCTGTAAATTTTATTGTAATGTGATGAGATACCCTATTTGATCTCATCAATCCATATTCGGAAGTTTTATGTGGCGTCGTTAGGCTGTCGAGTTTTTGTAAGGGATTTT
Organism: Viscum album; assembly: GCA_963277665.1. Lineage (NCBI taxonomy): Eukaryota > Viridiplantae > Streptophyta > Magnoliopsida > Santalales > Viscaceae > Viscum > Viscum album. Next base: position 1,367,962,005 of record OY728138.1, on the reverse strand, counting down.
TTCATCTCACTTTTATTCCCATGAGATTTATGCTACATTTTCCACAAATTCCATTGATTGGTGCATGTACTGCCAATTATTCTACTCTTTGTGTAATATAATTTCTTTTATGAGTATTTACATCAATGATCTATTGTACTTCTTTCATGGGGTGTTTGTTTTGAAAGATACCCAAGTCGGTAAGGGAACCTTTCACCCTCCTCTTTTTTTAAAAGACTTATTTTGTTGGGTATTTTAATTTAAATATTGTTATGTTGGGATATTTTCTCATATATCCTTATTGATGTAAATTTTATGTCCAAGAGATGAGATACACTTTTTATCTCTCATCAACTCATTTTGATGTGATGTCGTTAGGCTGTCAAGGGAACTTTTTAACCCAATTTCGATTTCTTTGGGTTCAACATGTAGTCATTGAATATGTCATCCATTGAATATGTGTGAATGACCTTTTATTGTTTTACACTTAATATCCACTTATATTGGGTGTATTTATATTTGTCACACATATTTTTGAGATTGATTTTTCCTTAATTTAAGGATACCTTCTTTATAAGGGATTTCATCACATTTGACATTTCTATTGAGGGTTCATTGTTGTTATGCACCAATTCACTCTTATATTGTGTATATATTGTCCTTTGTATTATTATATCATGAATCCATTTATTCTCATGATATTATAAAGTTATGACTAAATGTTATTCCTCAATTATTGTATTCAAGTGTCTCTAATTTTGGTAAAACCCCTTTAACCAAAATGTCATTTTAAATGTTTTAATTATTTGTTCTTATTAATATCCATGTTTTCAAAATGGTTTTAAGAATTTATTTATATTGATATTAATGGTTTAAAATTTTAAGCTTCAAGGTGGTATGGGACACTTTGATTCAAAAATCTCTTTATTAAATGTTTTAAATGGTTTTGAAAATGGTTTTGATAAAGGATTCTATTATGATATATTGTGATGTGGAAATGTTATCATTCCTTTATATTGGTTTTATGTTTTATGATTTTATATTGGTACTTGGACATTTTAACGGGTGGTTACGTTATAAACCATATGACGGGTGGTGCCGTGAATACCAGGACGGGTGGTTACGTTATAACCTCCAATGCATTGGGTATGGAAGTCCGCCGTATGGCTATTCCATTAAGTATGTATAGAAATTGGTCGTATGACTATTCCATTAAGTGATATGTTTGGAAGTAGACCACATGGTTATTCCACTTAAGTATGTTTATGTCCCAAGTTACCTTTATATATGCCATGAGTTCTTTATATGGGTTTTATGGTAATTCTTTGGTTACAAAAAGGTAAGTAATGATACTTTATTCAGTGAATAGTTTTTACTACTTCATGAAGGTGAAAGTATTACTTTTATAGAGTATACATGGTTTACTTGATGTTTGAAAAAGTAACAGTTTTTATTCTTTGTGTATCCCTTACTGAGCTTTTTATGCTCACCCCAAGTTTTTTTGAAATGTTTTTCACAGGACTTAAAGTGGAATAAGGTCAAGTATGGGATCAAGGGAATTTCACGCTATATAAGACATGGAACTAGACATGTTTCATTTTAAGAGTTTTTATTTTATGGAAATTTAGTAGAAGCGACTGCTTTGTAATCTTTTGAGATGTAATAGTTATGTCCTAATTCTCTAAAACTCTAAACCTGAAAAGATCCTCAATGTGAATTACTCATTTAATTAAATATTAATTAAGGATTAAGGCTGGGGCCTTATAGTTGGTATCAAAGGTCGGTTTAGATAACTTTAGAGGTTAGGGTATTCTTTAAGCATAAGTGACATTACCATAATGGTTAGGATTTCAGAAAGAGTCCTTGTTTTAGATAAAGTGAATGAGTAAGTATATCTTAGTGTTTACCTTCCTCATTAGTACATGATGGTTTTATTGATATACTCACATTGACCTTTTTGGTTTTAGTAAATGGCTGGATCTAGCAGGCACCAAAGTGACAATGGGTTTGAAGGAAACTGTGGTGGTTCTCTGATTAAGATACTGGATGAGATGGGGGATTCAATGAGGAATCTCATAGTTGTTCTAAACCAACTATAAAGGATTCATGATCAACCACTTCATCCTTGGTGAGTTCTCTAATGCATCATGTACGATATGGCCAACTCGATGTGGAAATTCAGGTAATAATTATTAAGGTAACCATTAGGGTTTATATGATCCTTACTTTTGAGGTAATTATGGGTTATTATATGATATGATGGAAAATGAAGGGCATGAGATAAACTTGAGGTTAAAATATGTTATGATTATTTTTGAAGATTTTATCTCGTTTTGGGGAATGTTTTAAGAATTATATAGTTTTGGAAAAAGGAAAACACGCAGACCGTGTGACAACCCGTCACGTCGGACAAAGCCGCGGGAATCGAACCCACAACCAAAGTGCGACTGGTATTTATCGCCCACCACTGGACTACGTGAAGTCCCTGGTTAGTTTGACTGATTCGTTTTAGTTATATGATTTTATGAATTAAGATTAAGTTTATTTTGTGTTATTTATGAAAATGATTAACCTATCATGGAGGATATGTGATTAGGATAATTACTTTTCAATGCGAGACTTTAGGAGTGATTGATGTTGTTTGGATATAAATGTTACGATTTAACTTGGAAGACTATGTGACTAAATCATTCAAATATTTGGGTTGCAATCTTAGTTTGGTTTACTTTGTATAATTTTATGGACAAATTGTTTATCGGATGGTCCTCGGTGAACTTTGGGTTTTGTTGGACAAATTTTGGAGATTAAGAATAGATTTTCTTTTTAATGGGTTATCCTTTTCAGGATTATCTGACCTTGTACTAACCTTTTTGGTTTTGGTTTTGGTTTTGGTTAAAGCCTAAAGACATGGGATGTATATAGTTATCTTTTGTGGATTAGGTGATTTTCTAGAAGTTGATTATAGTACTCTTAATGCGAGCAAGTCTCCCTAAATACTCGTCTTTTGAAAAAAATATGAGTTTGTTTAAGGAATCTAGTAAAAGTTGAAAGTCAACATGATAAGTGATTATGATTCATTATGAATAAATTCCTCAATAAAAAGTAACTTAAAACAAAAATGTTGTCTATTAACTTTTCCTACTAGGGAACCCAACACTGTTTAACCCATCACAAGTTTGTGATTTTCTTATTGTTAACTTTCTCCTAAACATGTTTTCTATCACTCTCCATCAGAACATGACCCTATGTTTTCTCCTCCATGTCCATGTTTTCCTACTTGTAATCCTAGTATGGGTTAACTCTGGTGACCTCTGTGCTTATCTTTCTTTATTTTAAAGTGATTGTTTTACCAACTGTTGTTCCGATGTGGGACTTTCAAGGATGTTTCCAAGCTCAATTTTAAAAATTGCGAAGACGCAATTCCCAAAAGGGGGGAAGGATGTAACACCCCAGGTAAATAAAGAATATGAAATTTTCATATTTATCCATATTTGTGAATAAAATATTGATATGAATTTAAAGGGGACGCTATGATCGATGGCGTACCCAACACGCAACAACGAGTTTCTTGGGAATCGTACGTTGCACTCTAATAATAAAATAATATTATTTAAAATGGTAGTTAACATGTAGCCATTTTAATGGCGGGAAGGGATAGAAATAACTAAAATATGATTATATATGTTTTTAAATGTTTTTACATTTATCCAATAAAAGCTAAAGGCTTAAAATACGGAAAGAATTCAATTTTAGGCGTATATGCCCTAGTTTTCACTAAAGGTTCACTTATCGTCTTTTAATGGAGAACTGTCATTAAATATAGTTTTTTAACTCTTATACATTCTATTGGACCAAATAAAACTCTTCTTAAGAATCGAGACATCAAAATTTACTTTGTGTAAATTTTTGGTATCTTTCCGATAAAGTTCATTTTTTTAATGAATAGTGTAAAATGATGTATTTTAATTCAAAACCACTTTTTAATCTAATTTATTTATATGATTAGACTATCTTTTGAATTTTTTTTAAAGTTAAATTAGAAAATATTTTTACCATTAAATCCAATAGTGGTCGTTGACATTAATTTCACTTTGAAATCTGACTTAAACTAGTGTCAATCTTTTGATACTTATTGTTTCATAAAAACATGCTATTTGCTCTGACAGCGGGAATTAATTATTAAATTAATTAATGTGACTAATATGTTTTTAATTTTGTAAAAAGGACTTCATTTTTGAATTTGGAACATCAAATATAGCTTAGGGTGAAGTTTTGGTATTTTTCTGAAGAACTCCAATTTTTGATGAATAGTGAAACCACTAAGTGGTAATCAAGCAAACCGATTTTTCAGTTAAATGAAATATTACCACTAATTTGTATTGAATTTTGAAAATCCGACATACATGGTTGTCATTAGTATGTAAAATGTGGTTCAATGGGATGAAAATAATTTTTTGGTGAATAGTAACTTTTTGTCATTAATCGCGATTAGAGGTAATTAGTGTAATTTAAGGTAAAAATGATATTATAAGAATGTGAAAACACCATGAAACTTGTCCTAAACCTATTGGGTGAGTCATGGCCGACCAAGACAAGCCATGGGACAAATTGGGGACCCCATGGAGCCATTTTATTTGGAAAATGACAATAATATATTTTTATTTAATGTTAAAATTAAATTGACACAAACATGAGTTGTTTTACTAAAACAGTTTTTAAGAAGGGATAAACAAGTCCAAATTTTGATTATAAATAGTTATTGGAAAGATAAAAATATTTCCTACATCATAGTATTTTTCTTATAATTTTTATACATTAAATAAATTAAATTATTTATGACATAATAATGATGCAGCGATGACATCATTATTTGACGATTTAAATAAAATGGAAAGATAATGTAAAATCTATGAACTACACATGTCCAAAACTTATTGGATGGGTGGATTACGAACCCTTATCACCTTATCCCCGAATTATATCAATGTGGGACCTTTTAAAACCGAAACACATTTTCAAATAATGTAATATTTCTTTACTTTCCAAAAGTGCTCCTCCTCTCCTCTTATAAAAGGCCCCCACCTCTACAACCTTACACACACTCCTCAAGCCTTTGGCTCGGTCAAACCCTGCCCATTTACTCTCTCCACATCCCTCTCCTCATCCGAGAGGATTCCCTTTGGGCATAATCCTTTCAAATAAATCCTTTAGGCTCAAATCAAAAGGAGTTACACTTTTAAAGGTAATTCATTTTCTCTTGTTCATTTGTTTTATTTTGCTTCTACAACCCCCTAAACTCTTTTTATTTATTTATTTTGTTGAAACACAAGTATCTTAAATATAATAGGATGTTGTTATAAGATTTATTCGAGCTACACTCTCAGAAAACTACATCAAATGGTTAAAGAACATACGGTTTCCGTGGATGGTGAAATTTTTCCTCCCGAAACGATGATTGTTCAATACTCATTTGACACCTTCAAAGGTGGCCATTATGATGTCACTATTTTTAAATATGATATATAATATGTTTAGTTTTTCCTTAAGCTTCTGTTTTTTTTCCTTTTGGGCATACTTTTATGGTTTCCATTATGGTTAAACACGATATCTTCATTTAAGGAAGTGCGGACTACCGCCCCCTCAAAGTGATTTGATTCGTTAAATACCATACCTGGGATGTATAAAGGATGGAACTATGATATTATATATGATATTATACTGGAATTATAATATACCTTTATATCATTATTATTCCATTCTATAAAATACGAAATAGAAATGAAAGTAGCGTTCATGCGTACGTACGACTTACCGTCTCCATGAACGGTGAATTTCATTTCTTACCTCTAAATGATTATGTAATGTTAAAAATACATGCATGTACTGGATATATATGACATATATGATATCTAAATCATGAATACAATTCTGTATATAAAGAACTTTTGGCCACACGAACAACATGTAATTGTAAGAAGTCCACTTTCGACTTAAGAACCAAATATCGGCAAAACAAATATTATTAACTTAAATGATTACATAATGTTTATGACATGGTAATAAGTGATATAAAAGGAATAATGAACTTGAAAAAGGTTCTTAAGGAAGTATAAATTAACTCAAGTTTATTATTCAGGAGATTAAAGAACGATCGAGTCAAGTCGGACCCGAGGTAAGGGATCCTACAACTCTCTTTCTTTTTAAGTACACTCTTTTATGTCATTTCTTTTAAGCTCATCTTTATTATAATTGGGATGTTCTTTTATATTACTCCTACTGTAATTTTTATGTTCATGTGATGAGAGACCCTATTCTCTCTCATCAATCCATTTTGGAAGTTTTGAGTGGCGCCGTTAGGCTGCCGAACTTTCGTAAGAGATCTAACCTCTCTCTTTCTTTTTAAGTACTCTCCTTTATGTCACTTCTTTTAGGCTCCTCTTTGTAATGTTGGGGGATGTTATTTTATATTACTCTTTCTTTTCATTTTATTTTAATGTGATGAGATACCCTATTTGATCTCATCAATCCATATTCGGAAGTTTTATGTGGCGTCGTTAGGCTGCCGAATTTTTGTAAGGGATTTTTTCATCTCACTTTTATTCCCATGAGATTTATGCTACATTTGCCACAAATTCCATTGAGTGGTGCATGTAATTCCAATTATTCTACTATTTGTGTAATATAATTTCTTTTATTAGTATTTACATCAATGATCTATTGTCCTTCTTTCATGGGGTGTATGTTTTGAAAGATACCCAAGTCGGTAAGGGAACCTTTCACCCTCCTCTTTTTTTAAAAGACTAATTTTGTTGGGTCTTTTAATTTACATATTGTTATGTTGGGATATTTTCTCATATATCGTTATTGATGTAAATTTTATGTCCAAGTGATGAGATACACTTTTTATCTCTCATCAACTCATTTTGATGTGATGCCGTTAGGCTGTCAAGGGAACTTTTAACCCAATTTCGATTTCTTTGGGTTCAACATGTAGTCATTGAATATGTCATCCATTGAATATGTGTGAATGACCTTTTATTGTTTTACACTTAATATCCACTTATATTGGGTGTATTTATATTTGTCACACATATTTTTGAGATTGATTTGTCCTTAATTTAAGGATGCCTTCTTTATAAGGGATTTCATCACATTTGACATTTCTATTGAGGGTTCATTGTTGTTATGCACCAATTCACTCTTATATGGTGTATATACTGTCCTTTGGAGTATTATATCATGAATCCATTTATTCTCATGATATTATAAAGTTATGAATAAATGTTATTCCTCAATTATTGTATTCAAGTGTCTCTAATTTTGGTAAAACCCCTTTAACCAAAATGTCATTTTAAATGTTTTAATTATTTGTTCTTATTAATATCTATGTTTTCAAAATGGTTTTAAGGATTTATTTATATGGATATTAATGGTTTAAAATTTTAAGCTTCAAGGTGGTATGGGACACTTTGATTCAAAAATCTCTTTATTAAATGTTTTAAATGGTTTTGAAAATGGTTTTGATAAAGGATTCTATTATGATATATTGTGATGTGGAAATGTTATCATTCCTTTATCTTTTTTTTATGTTTTATGATTTTATATTGGTACTTGGACATTTTAACGGGTGGTTACGTTATAAACCATATGACGGGTGGTGCCGTGAATACCAGGACGAGTGGTTACGTTATAACCTCCAATGCATTTGGTATGGAAGTCGGCCGTATGGCTATTCCATTAAGTATGTATGGAAATTGGCCGTATGGCTATTCCATTAAGTGATATGTGTGGAAGTCGACCACATGGTTATTCCACTTAAGTATGTTTATGTTCCAAGTTACCTTTATATATGCTATGTGTTCTTTATATGGGTTTTATGGTAATTCTTTGGTTACAAAAAGGTAAGTAACGATACTTTATTCAGTGAAGAGTTTTTACTACTTCATGAAGGTGAAGGTATTACTTTGATAGAGTATACATGGTTTACTTGATGTTTGAAAAAGTAAGAGTTTTTATTCTTTGTGTATCCCTTACTGAGCTTTTTATGCTCACCCCAAGTTTTTTTGAAATGTTATTCACAGGACTTAAAGTGGAATAAGGTCAAGTATGGGATCAAGGGAATGTCACGCTATATAAGACATGGAACTAGACATGTTTCATTTTAAGAGTTTTTATTTTATGGAAATTTAGTAGAAGCGACTACTTTGTAATCTTTTGAGATGTAGTAGTTATGTCCTAATTCTCTAAAACTCTAAACCTGAAAAGATCCTCAATGTGAATTACTCATTTAATTCAATATTAAGTAAGGATTAAGGCTGGGGCCTTATAATTACCCTACCTTTCATCCTTATTTTATAGATAAATACCTTTATGTAATTAATTATTCATTAAATTTGAATATTTTTATATTAACTCCCATTATCTAAAAATAATATATTTATCTTCCAGGTTACGGTTTTTACATCATTCCGTTGTCCATCATTATATTTGGAATACTATTTTTTTTTCTGGATGAGCATAATATATCCATTATCATTCATTAAAATGGATGTTTCATTACACTTTTTTTTGATGTGGCCTTCCAAAATTGGTGATTAAAATATAATTTTTCCATGTTTTCTTAATAAAATCTTACATCTCATACTCTACGATCAGTTTTGATAAATATTAGTTTTTCAATGGATTGACTATTTATTATTATTTCTAAAACTAAATAATTTCAGACATTTAAATTGAACATATTTAAAATAATTTTCTTCTGTATTGTTTCTCCATTTATGATGATGTTGTAAAAAATTTCATGAAAACACTATTTCCAGATTTATTACAATTTCCATCTTAATATATAGATAAATTATTGATAGGGATTTTTTTCCTGAATTAAACTCTATAGGTTATTATGATATTATTTTTGTGATGACTAAATTTTAGTTATTGTTAGTTTTAGTAATGAATATAAATTATATATATACATATTGGAAATTTCATGAATCCCATTTTTCATTCTATGGGTTATCTATGATTTTAATAATGAAAATAATTTTTTATGTGGTATTTAATGGTATGTTGAAATTATTATATGCCATGTAATACAAATTTCTGGATTATAATAGTTCGGGTCCTATATCGCCATCCAAGGCATTGAATAATGATTTATATATCATGAGATAATGTAACAAGTGTTTGAAACAATGTTGTTCTTTTCTAGAAATGGATTTTGGTTTGTGATTTTTTCAATCCACGCTGGAATGGTTAATGAGTTTTTAAGACAAGTGATGTTATAGTATAGGTTGAAAATAGTTTTGAAGATGAGAATATTTCCTAGTTTTTTCCAAATTATTTGGGTAAAAATCTGGATAAAGAGGATAGAATCATGTAGGGATTCTTTTTGGAATAAACTCTTCATAAATATGTGAATGGAACATGATTCAGAAAGAATAGGTATATGAAAGGTCACTTACAAGTGTTTGCGATGAGTGGATAATGTTCTCTATGATTACATGAATTGGAGGATCATGAGTGCATGATTTTTTTATGGAGTTTTTCACTACAATGACTAATCTCAAAAGATCTCTATGATTAGAGGATATCAACAAATATGTTTTTGAAGGATCCTAAAAATTTAGTGGGCATCGCGAATGGATGAGACGATAAATATAAGGCTATCCCCACATCATTTTACGTGAATGTATTTGGATGCAATTTGTAATCACTCACATTACATGATGGGTGGGAGCTTCATGAATATCGGTTGCTTTGGGAGTTTGAGCATCACAAAAATAGAAACTATGTCTTGACACAATCCGTTGATTTTGAGTAATGGATTCTTCATAATGTTGAGGTATTCCATGATGGAGTAGGGATCTTTCCAAAGCCAGATTATTTAGTGATGGAAGTGTTCTTCATTAAGGTTTTGGATTCGTGATGTTACATAGCGAAAGCCAATCTTGAACATCATTTCTTATGTGAAAATTTATTTTAATGTGCATTATCTTAGGTGTACAGATCATGAAGAGTCTCTTTCTATTTAGGGAAAAATACTTTTTTCCAATATACTTATGATACTTTGAAGCCAATAAACTGAGTGAGACTTCACCCAATGCTGTGATCTAGGGGAGTTGACAAAAGTGAACTGAGGGACGCAGTGTGCTAGACATCAAATAATTTAAAGGAAGTATTCCTAGAATAGAGTTACTTTTTATGAACTTATGTATTCAAAAAATAATGAATAATAGTTTAATGAGGTTTAAACCAAACATTATTGGCGTATGATCTTTTAAATAGCCAATAGTATTGAACCATGGAAAAAAGGATGTGTTGTATCTTTGAATATGATTGTTTTTATTACACATTGCCATTATGAATGTTAAAAAAATTCAATCCAATGTGGGAACAAGATCTGTCACTTTATAGGAAAAAAACTCCCCACTATGAGTGTTCTAGGTTCCATCAACTCGAGCCTTCATGGACATTCTCAAAAATTAAATAGTGATCCTTATAGGTTATACTAAAAATATAAATTGTGTGAATTATTTAATATTCTCACAATATAATGATACCTTTTTTTATTATTATTCTTATATTATTTCTTATTATATGTTTTAATGTCATGTTAAATTTCTATATTGTATTCATTTGATAATGCCCAATGAATCATGTATAATTTCTCAGGCATCCTCAAACTGTTACAAGGTATAAATTTTTTATTTGTGATTTCATGTCCTTATATCATGATTTATGGAGAACCATACAATTTAATATTATTTTAAATAAGATATTTCTCCAAGGGAAAATTTATTTTAATTTTCTTGATTAGACCCTTGATGATATTCTCATATGTTTTGTCTTATTATGATTTTAAGCTCAACCCTTTATTATGCTTCCATTTTGAAAATTGAAAAGTTAAATATAACATTTTTGAATTCTGAAATGGATTATACTATGGAAAAATTATGGAAAAATTATTATTAGTATCATAAAATAAGTTCATTATGTAGAATATCCTCATAGACAGAAGCCCATTTTTGCAGAAAATTATTTGACTATTATGTGATATAATTTTTAACATATCTAAAATTTTAAAAATAAATATATTTTCATCTTGGATCATATACCCTTTTTTAAAATATAGTGTTTAAAGAATAAATATTTTGGTTCCAGACCAAGAGATATGGGTCTAGGATGCCTCTGTTTGTCTCAGTGCATGGTTTAGCTATTTTATAAGATTATTTTGAACATTTTTTATTTTTAATAGTATAGAAAATTATTGAAAACCAAAGTGATATATCTTTTTATAATATAAAATAATGATCTATTTATAATGTATATATTGACGAGTTTTTAGAAATTTCATCATGATTTTGAATTAATAAAGTAGAATAAGTGACTCATCGAATCACCTTGATTTATATAACTTTAAAATTATGGTTAAGTATATAATCAATCATTACAATTTTAATGATAAAATTGAATAACACTATACACCTAGTTGAACAGTTTTTTTGGATATTTTTGGGTGATTCCCACACTATTTATGAAACATTATGATGAATTTTAATATATTAAGGTTAATGAACCTAATAAGAATATATATGTTGATATAATATGTTGATAAAATAGTGTCGTATGATAAACCATGTGTTTCCTAGATGAAGTGACTATATTGTTAGTTGAAATAATTGATTAATTATGGGTTTTGAGAAACAATTTTTCCCTTTTAAGGAATTTTAAATTTTCTACATATATTATCTGAGCCAGGTATTACGTCATCATTCAATTCGGGAGACATGTTTTCCCAAATTTAATTTTATAAAAATATTTAATATATTTAATATTACCCTCTATGGTTTGTAAAAAATTGGGCATAGTCATAAATGGAATCTCATATCATAAATACAAGGCCCCATTTGAGTTTGATATAGGGTTTTTACTATATGCATAACCCAAAATATGTCAGGGTAGGGATTTTAGTTATTTAGGCAATTAGAGGGTTCATTCATCTAATATAAATAATTATATTTATTTATATTAATAAAGTAAACTAAATAATTTTTTTATTAACAACCAATTATATTGATTTCCCAAGGTTAATCCGCCCAAACCATTGTAGAAATGAATGTTGTTCCTCCCCCCTTCACTGGGGAATCAAACTAAGAATAATATGATACTTCGTATTGAGGATGATTAAGGCACAATGTAGACCGCAAAATCTGCCACATATTGGTGAGCATCTTCTTAGATGATGATTGATATAATCTCACGACAATAAACATAAATTCATTGTTTATGACCATATTTATAAAATTGATTGAGTATAATCATATTACATCTTTAATATGCATTAAAATTTATTCATTACATATACCCATGTGTTGAAGTAAAATTTTTATTTCATTTCTTCCCTTGGTACATAAATTCTATTTTCCTTAGTCCTGAATGCTTGGACAATGATCATTTAACCACTATTTCTTGTGAATTTATAAATTAATTACATTCAATATTAATCTTTAGAGTATAAATCCATGATTTGACATTTTTACTTGGGTATGATCCTGATTTTACACTGACATTCGTGTTAGAATATCATATGAAAATTAGAACACCTAATCATGGATGAAATTTAAGGTTTTTTGGGTTATAAGTGAATGATTTTCAGATCTATGATCCAAATCATGTCCTATTAGTGATGATCGATGCATGAGGTGATGAAAGTTCATTCAAGAAGTGTAGAAACAAACAAGGATTTGTCTTCTATCTAGTGGATGTACATAAATGAAAAAAAACTTGTGATAACTACAGATTTCATGTGGTAAAAAATTAGATCCATAGGCCGGTATACCATATCTAGGGTAAAGAATCTAGATATGACAATATGTAAAATTCCCAATTACCATCCAGGTATTCGAAAGTACACATGTTTTTTATGGCCTTAGCTTTGGCGGGTTATGTTTCTCTTTGATTTTAAGTATAAAATAACATGTTGGAACCCCCCCCCCCCCCCACACCCACAAATACACATTGTGAGACCTTGTGCAAAAAGAAAACACAGTGTGTACTCTGGCAGTACACGTGAACGAGCACAAAAAAGAAACTCCATGTATCGATGTACAAAGATGAAACTAAGGAAATGGGTGGAACCTTTTGTATAAAGACACACCTTGTAAAATAACACACAAACATGGGAAAATTACATGGACATAGGATGTGAGACTGGTAAAGACCCTGAGTGGATTGGACACATTGTGTATTACTACATGAGTACCACACCATGTATCGATAGGGACACAGTCATACAATAGAGCTGGACCACATGTCGAGTGGTTCCCCTTACACATTGTCTACCCCTTCACTCTTTCTGATGATACATCTATATTTTTTATATAAGGACCATGCCTTAAACATCTCATAATAATGAATTAAATGAATAATTCACATTGAGGATCTTTTCAGGTTTAGAGTTTTAGAGAATTAGAACATAACTACTAAATCTCAAAATATTACAAAGTAGACACTTCTACTAAGTTTCCATAGAAAAAAAATTCTTAAAAAGAAACGTGTCTAGTTCCAAGTTTTATATAGCATGACTTTCCCATGATCCCATCCTTGACCCTATTCCACATTAGGTCCTGTGAAAAACATTTCAAAAAAACATAGGGTGAGCATAAAGAGCTCAGTAAGGGATACACAAAGAATGAAAACTGTTAGTTTATTAAAAAAAACAAGTAAACCATGTATACTTTATCAAAGTAATACTTTTCACCTTTATGAAGTAGTAAAAACTCTTCACTGAATAAAAGATCATTACATACCCTTTTGTAACCAAAATATTACCATAAAACCCATAAAAATATCACATAACATATAAAGGTAACTTGGGACATAAACATACTTAAGTGGAATAACCATACGATCTACTTCCACACAAATCACTCAATGGAATAGCCATACAGAAAACTTCCATACATACTAAATGGAATAGCAATACGGCTGACTTCCATACCCAATGCATTGGAGGTTATAACATAACCACCCGTCCTGGTATTCACGGCACCGCCCGTCATATGGTTTATCACATAACCACATGTCAAATGTCCATGTACCATTATAAAAATCATAAGACATAAAAAAAATATAATGGAAAGAAAATATTTACACACTTTGATCACAATATATCAATTAAATATGTTGACATAACAAATCCATTATAAAAACCATTTTCAATACCGAAATACATAAAAGATTATATGGTATATATTTCATATAAAAAACAATCCGGCTTGTTCAGGATGCCAAAGACCAAATAATACTCGCGGCGGCGGAAAAGGTCATCGTCACCACGTACGTTGAAATAAACATTCCTTTTTGTCGTTTAGTAAAACGCTTTGTAGAAAAAGATTCTTTTTTATAAAAGTAAAAGTCAAAGGTGTTTATACACCGTATAAAATAAAGTTGTGTATAAAACGAAATATGCCTCAATGAAAGGAGATTGAGATGAAGTCCCCTACCTCGGGTCCGACTTGACTCGATCGTTCTTTAACGTCCTGAATAATAAACTTGAGTTAATTTCTATTTGCTTAAGAACCTTTTTCAAGTTCATTATTCCTTTTATATAACTTATTTCATTGTTATAAACATTATGTAACCATTTAAGTTAATAATGTTTGTTTTGTCGATATTTGGTTCTTAAGTCGAAAGTGGACTTCTTAAAATTACATTTTGTTCGTGTGGTCAAAGGTTCTTTATATCCAGAATGACATTCCTGATTTGGATATGATATATTTCATACATATCCAGCATATACATGTATTTATAATATTAAATAATCATTTAGAAGTAAGAAATGAAAATCACCGTTCATGGAGACGGTAAGCCGTACGTACGCATGAACGCTACTTTCATTTCATTGTCATATTAATGGAATTAAAACTAAATGAGAGCTATGTATATTTTAATTATAGAATTAAATTCATCTTTTAGATGTATCAATAATCATATATATCCATTATATACATGTACATATAATACTACATTACATTTGGGGATAAGAAATGAAATGCACCGTTCATGGAGACGGTAAGACGTACATACGCATGAACGCTACTTTAATTTCTATATCATAAATTAATTGAAAGAAATAATAAAGATATAGAGGTATATTATAATTCCAGTATAAAATCATATATAATAACTTTAAATCCATCCTTTATACGTCCCAAATATGGCATTAACGAATCACATCACTTTGAGGGGGCGGTAGTCCGCACTTCCTAAAATGAAATTATCGTGTTTACTCACAATGTAATCCATAAAGGTATACCACAAATGAAAAATAAATAAGCATAAGGAAAACATAAACATAATATATATCATATATAAATATAGTGACATCTTAATGGCCACCATAAAGGTGTTTAAAAGAATATTGAACAATCATCGTTTCGTGAGGCAGAAATTCGCCAACCACAGAAACATTATGTTCTTTAACCATTAGATGTAGATGTGGGTAAGTTTATCTCGAATTATTATTATAAAAACATCCTAGTCTATTGAAGATACTGGAGTTGTTACAAAATAAATTAATAAAAAGAGTTTAGGGGGTTGGAGAATCAAAATAAAACAAAAGAACACAAGTGAAGACATTACCTTAAAATCGGGTAACTCCCTTTGGTTTGAGCTCAAAGGCTTCCTTGGGAAGACTTCTGCCCAATGTGAGGCTTCAAAGAGTAAGAGAGGGAAGTGGAGAGACAAAATGGTCAGGTTTTGTCCGAGCCAAAGGCTTTGGAAGTGTGGGTAAAGAGGTAGAGGTGGGGGCCTTTTATAATAGGAGACGAGGGGCACTCTTGGAATGTAAAGAAATGATACTTTATTTTATAATGAGTATCGGATTAAAAAGGTCCCACATTGATATAATTCGAGTTTAAGGTGATTTGGGTTCTAAATATACCCATCCAAGTGGTTTTGGACATTTTTAGGTCATAGATTTTACATTATATTTTCATTTTATATAAATCCTTTATTAATGAGGTAATCGCTGCATCATCATGATGTCATAAATAATTTAATATATTTAATGTGTAAAAATTATAAAAAAATATCATGATGTAGTAAATCTTTTTATATTTCTAATGAATATTTATAGTAAAAAATCGGACTTGAATAACCCAATTTAAAAATTGTTTTACTAAAACATCTCATGTTTGTGCCATTTTTACTTTAACATTAAATAAAAAGTTATTTATGTCATTTCCCAACCAAAGTGGCTCCATGGGGTCCCCAAGTTTACCCATGGATTTTCTTGGTCGGCCATGACACATCCAATGAGGGTAGGACATGTGTCATGCTCATCTCATATTATTAAAACATTATTTTTACCTTAAACTACACTAATTACCTATAATCGCGATTAAGAACATAAAAGTTACTATTCACCAAAGAATTATTTTAATCTCATTGAACCAAATTTTAATTCTTAATGACAACCATGTATGTTGGATTTTTGAAATTCAAATCACAGAAGTGACAACGTTTCATTTAAACAAAAAATTTAGTTTCTTTAACTACTACTTAGTGGTTTCACTATTCAACAAAAATTGAAGTTTTTCAGAAAAATACCAAAACATCACCCTAAGCTATATTTGATACTCTGAATTCAAAAATGATTTCTATTTTACAAAAGTAAAATCATATAAGTCACATTACTTAATTTATTAATTAATTCCCGCTGTCATGACAAATAGCGTGTTTTTATTAAACAATAAGTATCAAAAGATTGACACTAGTTTAAGTCCAATTTCAAAGTGAAATTGATTCCAATGAACACCATTGGATTAAATGGTAAAAATATATTCTAATTTCACATTAAATAAAATTCAAATGATAATCTAATCATATAAATAAATTATATTAAAAAGATGTTTTGAATTAAAATACAACATTTATTCATTATTCATTCAAAAAAGAACTTTATCTGAAAAATACCAAAAATTCACACAAAGTAAATTTTGATATCTCAATCTTAAAGAATAAGTTTATTTTGACAAGCATAGCTTATAAAATTCTCAAAAGATAGATTTAAAAATGGTTTTCCATAAAAAGGAAGTAAAACAATCTTTTAAAAATATAAGTGTATTTCATGCTTAAGATTGGATTTATTTTCATTTTAAGCCTCTAAAACACTATCTAATTCATTAATAGGCAAAGATAAAAATATCTATTATTCATTACTTACTTGGGATGTTACATCCTTCCCCCCGTAAGAAAATTGCGTCCTCGCAATTTATTTACTTATCGAATAAGTGGGGGTGTTTATCCCTCATTTCATTTTCAGATTCCCATGTTGCCTCTTCAATCATATGGGTTTTCCACAAAACCTTTACCTGATGAATCACCTTATTCCGTAACACCTTCTCCCTGTGGTCAAGAATCTGGACTGGTTGTTCCTCATAAGATAGGTTATCTTCCAGATGAACTACCTCTGGACTCAAAACATGAGATGGATCTGGCATATACATTCTCAGCATCGAAACCTGGAAAACATTGTGTACCTGAGATAAACTCAGAGGTAATGACACTCTGTATGCAAATGATCCAACTCTCTTCAGAATTTCATATGGTCCAATAAACCATGGACTCAGATTTCCATTCATACCAAATTTCATCACAGTTTTCCATGGATAAACATTGATAAAAACATTATCACCTACCTCGAAAGATAGATCATCATTCCGGTTATCCGCATAACTCTTCTGCCTGCTCTGAGCTGTTCTCATGTGTTTCTGAGTCAACTGAACTTTTTCTTCCATATCTTTTACCAATTTTGGTCCCATCAGCTTCCTTTCACCCACTTCATCTCAAAATGCTGGAGTTTGACACCGCTTCCCATATAATGCCTCAAATGGTGCCATCTGTATACATGAATGAAAACTGTTATTATAAGAAAACACAACAAAAGAAAGATGTTGGTCCCAACATCCCTGATAATCCATCTAACAAGCTCGTAGCATATCCTCCACAGCCTGAATTGTTCATTCTGACTGGCCATCTGATTGCAGATAAAAGATGTACTAAAATTTAATTCAGTACCCAACGACTTCTGAAGGCCTTTCCAAAAGTTATAAGTAAACCTGGGATCACGGTCAGATACAATGGAGAGAGGAACTCCATGTAACATGACTATCTCTTTAAGATAAAAATGGGAAAGATGATCTAGGGAAAAAGTATCACGTATGGCAAGGAAATGAGAAGATTTGGTCAAGCGATCGACAATAACCCAGATTGCATTATTACCTCGAGATGTATTTGGTAATCCCACAACAAATTCCATGGATATATTCTCCCATTTCCACTCTGGAACTGGTAAAGGCTGAAGTATCCCTTTTGGTAACTGTCGCTCTGCTTTAACCTGCTGATAAGTCAAACACTTCACAGTAAAATCAGCAATATCTCTTTTCATTCCATCCCACATGTAATACTCCCACAGATCTCTGTACATCTTAGTAATGCCATGATGAACTGAAAACGGGGAACTATGAGCCTCACATAACAAGTCATTCTTCAAATATGAATCACAAGGCATAATAATCTCTTCCCAAACCTCAAAACATTATCATTATCAATGATGAATTCAGGCAACTTACCCTTCTGAACCAGCTCTACCTTTTTCTGCAACTCATTGTCTTCCCTCTGTGCTTTCTTAATTCTGTCTGATAGGGTTAATATCACTGATACCTGAAACAAAACAGAAGAACTTCCTGCACAAATAACTTCTATGCCAAAGTTCATCAAATCAAAAACCAAAGGATCTCGTTCCAAATGTAGCATGGTTTATGATGCATTACTTTTTCGACTCAAAGCATCGACCACTTTATTTGCTTTTCCCAGATGGTAGTGAATTGTACAATCATAATCCTTGATTAATTCCATCCATCTCCTCTATCTCATGTTCTATTCTTTCTGAGTGAATATATACTTTAAACTTTTGTGATCAGTATATATTTCGCACTTTACTCCATACAAATGATGCCTCCAAATTTTTAAAGCAAAAACAACAGCAGCTAATTACAAATCATGTGTAGGGTAATTTACCTCATGGGTTTTTAAATGACGTGAAGCATAAGAAATTACCTGATCATTCTGCATAAAAACGCAGTCAAGTCCCTTCAACTAAGAATCACTGTATATAACAAACTCACCATTCCTAGAAGGAAGTGCCAAAACTAGGGAAGTCACCAATCTTCTTTTCAACTCCTGAAAACAATCATCACATTATTTTGTCCAGATGAACTTAACACCCTTACGAGTTATCTTAGTCATTGTACTAGATAAACGTGAAAAGTTTTCAACAAACCTTCGGTAGTAACCTTCCAAACCAAGAAAAATATGGATCTCAGTTAAATTTATGGGTCTTGGCCATTATTCAACAACTATTGTTTTAGCAGGATCAATAGTTATGCCATCTTTTGAAACAATGTGACCCAGGAAAGAAATTTGTTGTATCCAAAACACACACTTGCTTAATTTTCCATATAGTTTATTTTCTCTTAAGGTTTGTAAGATAACCCTTAAATGACTTTCATTATACTCTTTAATTTTAGAAAACACAAAAATATCATAAATGAAAACCACCACAAACTTATCCAAGAACTCATTGAAAATTCTATTCATAAGGTCCATGAATACAGCAGGTGCATTTTAACCAAAAAGGAATAAATACAAATTCATAATGGCCATATCTAGTATAGAACACATTATTCGGAATGTCTGCTTCTTTTACTTTCAACTGATGGAACCTCGACCTCAAGTCAATCTTCAAAAAATACTGAGCACCCTGGAGATGATCAAACAAATTATCGATATGAGTCAAAGGATACTTGTTCTTAACAGTAATATTATTCAAGGCTCTATAATCAATGCAAAGTCTCATTGATCCATCTTTCTTTTTAATAAACAAGATAGGAGCACCCCATGGTGATGTGCTAGGTTGAATGAAACCTTTATATAATAACTCTTGAAATTTATTTTTTAACTCTAAAAGTTCAACTTGAGCCATTCGATAAGGGGGTTTTGAAATTGGATTAGAATCAGGAACTAAGTCAACAGTAAATCCAACTTCCCGATCATGAATAATACCAGGAAACTCATCAGAAAAAACATCAAGATACTCATTTACCACTGGCACACCATTAATCTGAAAAGTTCCTTTATTTTCAACAATATATGCAAGGTAACATTCATTTCCATATTTTACTAGTTTCTCAACTTCCTGATATGTTATCAAAATCAAGGGTTCATTCTTGTACAGAAACTGAAAAGCTTTCTGAAAAGAAACCATTTTAGCTCTACAGTCAATCTTACCATGATAAACAGAAAGCCAATCCATGCCCAAAATAACATCAAACTATACTAGAGGCAAAAAAAATAAGGTTTTCTGGTAGATTCTTTCCACACACAAGCATAGGAAGGTTCTTATAAATCCTTTTTGTCTCAACGTTCCCTCTGGGTGTTTTTACCATAAGTTCAGGATTCATATCTTGAGATGGAATTTCCAATTTACTAGAAAACTTCTCAGAAATGAAAGAATGTGTAGACTCTAAATCAAACAACACGTTGGCATAATATGAAAAACAAACAGTGTACCTGATACTACTTCATTAGTTGTCCCAACATCTGCTGAAGTTGTTGCAAAGGATTTCACTACCCCTTTCTGCTTGTAGTATAGTTGCATTCCCCCAGTTGAGTTCTTCGTTGGACACTCATTTGCATAATGACCCATTTCATTACACATAAAACATCTTACTGTTGATTTTTCATTGCCTGCTTGATCATCTTCCTTACAGTTACGAGTAATATGACCAGACTTACCCCACCGAAAGCACTTACCAGACATGGATAAACATTCTCCAGGATGCATTTTACCACACTTCTCACAGGATGGATATTTGGTTTTCTTACCGCCTTTCTTCTTTGACGAATTCTTCCCCTTTTCCTGCCAACTAGACCTCTTATTCTGTTATTTGTCATAGAACACCTGATCATCGGCAAACTTCATTTCCACCTTCTCCGCACATCGAACAAGTCTTTCATAACTTTTGAACTCACGAGAAGCTAAATCCCTTCAATAATTTGGCTTTAACCCTGAGTAAAAACGGTTTATTTTACTATCAAGATCTCGTATGAAGTTTGGAGCATACCTTGACAATCGAGTGAACTTTTCTTCATAAGTAGCCACTGAATCATCCTCCTCCCTCAATTCTAGGAACTGTTTTCCATCCTATGAAGAACCACCATATGAAAATATTTCTCAAGAAACATACCTTTTAATTCGTCCCATTGAAGATCCTCAATCTCATCACTATCCCTGATATTTTTCACCATCAACCATCACTGATCATTTTCACCTTCAAAACGGTAAACAACAAGACTAACCTTTTGATGTTCTTAACACCCCATGACATCAAAAATCTTCTCCATTGCATTATTCCACCCTTCATCTTGAATGGGGTCAGATGATCCTCTAAATGATGGGGGATGTTGCCTCATGAAATGTTCCACCACTGACATGTTCCTCTACGGTTGATCTGGCTAATCTCATGCATGGATACCACCACAATTTATATCCTGAGTTAACTGTGCCATCACTGCAACAAACTGTTCAATTCCGATTCCGACCATCTCAGGTTGCTGATTTGGAAGGTTTTCATCCTCCTGATGTCGTCCCAACATAGCTACTTTGTTTCCTCTGCGGAAAACCATTCTGGACATAGAAATATCTTAGGCGAAGCAACATGGTAATATTTAAATGCTATATCATTTCAGTCATACCATAAATTAACATATAATTTAACAATTTTCTAAGTCCTAAAGTTGTCTAAAATGACCTCTGATAAAAACTATAAGGACCGAGCCTTAAACATCTCTTAATATTGAATTAAATGAATAATTCACATTGAGTATCTTTTCAGGTTTATACATTTAGAGAATTAGAACATAACTACTACATCTCAAAATATTACAAAGTAGACACTTATACTAAGTTTCCATAGAAAAAAAACTATTAAAAAGAAACATGTCTAGTTCCAAGTTTTATATAGCATGACTTTCCATTGATCCCATCCATGACCCTATTCCACATTAGGTCCTGTGAAAAAAATTTCAAAAAAACTTGGGGTGAGCATAAAGAGCTCAGTAATGGATACACAAAGAATGAAAACTGTTAGTTTATCAAAACAAAAAGTAAACCATTTATACTTTATCAAAGTAATAATTTTCACCTTTATGAAGTATTAAAAACTCTTCACTGAATAAATGATCATTACTTACCCATTTGTATCCAAAAGATTACCATAAAACCCATAAAAAGATCACATAACATATAAAGGTAACTTGGGACATAAACATACTTATGTGGCATAACCATACGGTCGACTTCCACACATATCACTTAATGGAATAGCCATACGACCAACTTCCATACATACTTAATGGAATATCCATATGGCCGACTTCCATACCCAATGCATTGGAGGTTATAACGTAACCACTCATCCTGGTATTCACGGCACCACCCATCATATGGTTTATCACGTAACCACCCGTCAAATATCCTAGTACCATTATAAAAATCATAAGACATAAAACAAATATAATGGAAAGAAAACATTTCCACACATTGATTACAATATATCACTTAAATATATTGACATAACAAATCCATTATAAAAACAATTTTCAATACCAAAATACATAAAAGAGTATATGGTATTTATTTCATTTAAAAAAAACATTACGGCTTGTTCAGGAAGTCAAAGAGCAAATAATACTCGTGGCGGTGGAAAAGGCCGTTGTAACCATGTACGTTAAAAGAAACATTCCTTTTTGTCGTTTAGTAAAACACTTCATAGAAAAAGATTCTTTTGTATAAAAGAAATATTCAAAGGGGTTTATACACCGTATAAAAGAAAGTTGTGTATAAAACAATATATGCCTCAATGAAAGGAGATTGAGACGAAGTCCCTTACCTCGGGTCCGACTTGACTCGATCGTTATTTAACGTCCTGAATAATAAACTTGAGTTAATATCTATTTTCTTAAGAACCTTTTTCAAGATCATTATTCCTTTCATATCACTCATTTCCATGTTATAAAAATTATGTAACCATTTATGTTAATAATGTTTGTTTGGACGATATTTGGTTCTTAAGTCGAAAGTGGACTTCTTACAATTACATGTTGTTCGTGTGGTCAAAGGTTCTTTATATCTAGAATGAAATTCCTGATTTGGATATCATATATATCGTATATATCCATCATATACATGTATTTATAATATTAAATAATAATTTAGAGGTATGAAATGAAATTCACCATTCATAGAGACGGTAAGCCGTACGTACGCATGAACACTACTTTCATTTCATTGTCATATTAATGGAATTAAAACTAAATGATAGGTTTGTATATTTTAATTCCAGAATTAAATTCATCATTTAGATGTATCATTCATCATATATATCCATTATATACATGTACTTATAATAGTACATTACATTTGGGGATAAGAAATGAAATGCACCGTTCATGGAGAGGGTAAGCCGTACGTACGCATGAACGCTACTTTCATTTCTATATCATACATTAATGGAAATAAATAATAATGATATAGAGGTATATTATAATTCTAGTATAACATCATATATAATAACTTTAAATCCATCCTTTATACGTCCCACATATGGCATTAACGAATCACATCACTTTGACGGGGCGGTAGTCCGCACTTCCTAAAATGAAATTATCGTGTTTACCCACAATGGAAACCATAAAGGTATACCAAAAATGAAAAATAAATAAGCATAAGGAAAACATAAACATAATATATATCATATATAAATATAGTGACATCTTAATGGCCACCATTAAAGGTGTTTAAAAGAAGATTGAACAATCATCGTTTCGTGAGGCAGAAATTCGCCATCCATAGAAACAGTATGTTCTTTAACCATTATATATAGATGTGTGTAAGTGTAGATCGAATGATTATTATAAAAAAATCCTAGTATATTGACGATACTGGAGTTGTTACAATATAAATTAATAAAAAGTGTTTAGGGCGTTGGAGAAGCAAAATAAAACAAAAGAACACAAGTGAAGACATTACCTTAAAATCAGGTACCTTCCTTTGGTTTGAGGTCAAAGGCTTCCTTAGGAAGACTTCTGCCCAATGTGAGGATTAAAGGAGTAAGATAGGGAAGTGGAGAGACAAAATGGGCAGGGGTTGGCCGAGCCAAAGGCTTTTGAAGTGTGGGTAAAGTGGTAGAGGAGGGGGCCTTTTATAAGAGGAGATGAGGGGCACTCTTGGAAAGTAAGGAAATGTTACTTTATTTTAGAATGAGTTTCGGATTCAAAAGGTCCCACATTGATATAATGAAAGGTTGAGGTGATAAGGGTTCTAAATATACCCATAGAATATATTTTGGACATGTGTAGGTCGTAGATTTTACATTATCTTTTCATTTTATTTAAATCCTTTATTAATGAGGTAATCGATGCATCATCATGATGTCATAAATAATTTAATATATTTAATGTCTAAAAATTATAAAAAAATATCATGATGTAGGAAATATTTATATATTTATAATGAATATTTATAGTCAAAAATCTGACTTGTATAATCCCATGTAATTTTTTTTAGTAAAACATCTCATGTTTGTGTCATTTTTACTTTAACATTAAATAAAAATTTATTTATGTAATTTCCCAACCAAAGTTGCTCCATGGGGTCCCCAAGTTGACCCATGGATTTTCTTGGTTGTCCATGACAAATCAAATGAGGGTAGGACATGTTTCATGCTCATCTTTTATTATTAAAACATTATTTTTACCTTAAACTACACTAATTACCTCTAATCACGATAAAGAACTTAAAATTTACTATTCACCAAAAAATTATTTTAATCTAATTGAACCACATTTTAATTCTTAATGAGAATCATGTATGTCGGATTTTTGAAAATCAAATCACAGAAGTGACAAAGTTTCATTTAAACGAATAATCAGTTTCTTTAAGTACCACTTAGTGGTTTCATATTCATCAAAAATTGAAGTTTTTCATAAAAATACCAAAACATCACCCTAAGCTATATTTGATACGATGAATTTAAAAATGATGTATATTTTAAAAAATTAAAATCATATAAGTCACATTAATTAATTTAATAATTAATTCCCATTGTCATGACAAATAGCATGTTTTTATGAAACGATAAGTATCAAAAGATTGACACTAGTTTAAGTCCAATTTCAAAGTGAAATTGATTCCAATGACCTACATTGGATTAAATGGTAAAAATATATTCTAATTTCACTTTAAAACCAATTAAAAAGATAATCTAATCATATAAATAAATTATATTAAATGGAGGTTTTGAAGTAAAATACAACATTTTTTCACTATTCATTAAAAAAACTTTATCAGAAAAATACCAAAAATTCACACAAAGTAAATTATGATGTCCCAATCATAAATAATAAGTGTATTTTTACAAACATATCGTATAAAATTGTCAAAAGATTGATTTAAAAATTGTTTTCCATAAAAAGGCAGTAAAACAATCTTTTAAAAATATTAGTGTATTTCATTCTTAAGATTGGATTTATTTTCATTTGAAGCCTCTAAAACACTATCTAATTAATTAATAGGCATAGATAAAAATATCTATTATTCATTAATTACTTGTCATGTTACATTGTATCCCATTTATATGGACATCATTTTTTCATTATGGTTAACAGATCCTTTATTTTATTCCATGTATAATGATAAGGTTTACTTAGTATTGTATTTTGGGGCATGATGCTTGTTTTTTTGAGTAGGACAGTTATTTACGCGATGCTAAAAAATGGCAGTGATTTGGTAGGATCACCATATGATTCTTGAGTGAAAACCTTATACTAGGATAGGGCATGTTTCCTCTACCTATATGGGGAGTGGAATACTCCACCAAGGATGAGTATGGTTCATCTATCTACTCCTTTAGTGGAAACCTTAAATATGGATAAGAATTGGTCCATTATATTCTATGAGGGTGGAACCCTCTAACTGGGTTAGGCATTGTACCTCTATCGACATTCATTGGCACCCTCCTATGGATTCATGGTATGATTTTTCAACCATTAGAAATTAAATATCCTTTTAGGATAATGAATTATTCCTCTAGATATCTACAAAGAGAACCCCTATTTTTTTCTAGTCATGGGTAATCTATCTAGATATTGTGCACATTGACTGGATGGAGCAGTGGAGAGGGGTGTCTTAACTTAGATGATTTTATTTGGGAAAATGCATTAAATGATTAAAATCATTTATGGGTTTATGGACCTAATTAAACCATTTTCCAAGTCTAGATTTTGATATTAAAATCCCCTTCTATATTGTTTGGATTTATTAGGCTTGAGAATATAAATATTTATGTATCTATAATATATGTGGTTGGATTAGTTTACTCTATTGATAAGGGTTTATCTATCTACTATATATTCCTATCGTGTCACTTTCCCCCCACCATCTTTTGAGTCTTCCTATTTGGTATGTATATACTCATTATTACATTGGATTTCCAGCATTTGTCCTGTCTTAAACAGATGACAGATATGTGGTCAGGGAATACTAAGGATTTTAGTGATACATGGTGCATTGGACAATGTACCATGGGCAGATCTGGGTGATCAGATATTGGTCTCTCTATCCATTTGTATTTACATTCCAGTATTTTCAGGTTATGATATCTTTCTAATTGGGCATGTATTTTTCCCCCATACATTAATTTTCCACTAATGCAATATTTTAGAACCTAGAGGGTTTTCGTATGCATGGTGATATTCTCACTATTACATTTTTTTTATTTTTATACACATATCCATATGCATGGTCAAGTGTTTTATTATATGTAAATTAAGAAAAGACACCCTTTTAGTATATTTAATTCAATTCTTATTTCCACCCCTGGCTTATGGAGGTGGATTTTTAGAAGTTATGACTCATGCACTAGTTGTGTTGGGTCGTGAAAGATTTACCACAGAGATATACATTCCTTGGAGTACATTTTGGTGTAGCACCTTAATAGGATATGAATGGAATTTAGGGTAACAATTTCAATGATTAATGAGTGTAGATATCAGGATATGTGAAGTAGTGATGGTATTGGAAAAAGACATATTGATTCACCTAGACCTTCACTACCAACTTTCTAACAAGAAAAAATGAGACATTTGTTGTAGGGATAAAAATTACATGCATCATATTGGATTGGGTTATCGACTACACTTCTTGAGACAACCCCAAATTTTTGTGTATATATATATGTTAATATGACCATGAAATATATTGATTAAATTTTATGAATCCCTCTATTATGACAACCATCCATGTAATTGATTCTTGATAGTGACAATAATCTGATTAGTGGTGTTGATTTAGTTCAGGGACTATAATTTGAGATTCATCCACCATATTGATAGGTATAAGAACTTAAACATATTGAGAAGAATATCATACAAGCATTTTAGTTGGGTGATTCATCTATTTTTATCATTACCTATGAGTTATAGGGCCAATGACAGTTGAGGATCCATTATGAGCCAGTTCCCTCAGTAGTAGATAATTATCAAGAGTTAGTTTTCCATGACATTATTGCTATTTTTACTCTAAAATATTTGGTGGTTAAATTACCTTATTGAATATTTACAAGAAAATTTGGATGATGTTGGCTTCATGGTACCATGATGAATGAGCAGTCGACACTATTATGGCTCGACATCCATCAGGTGTTCCATGAGAGGTATTACCAATCCATTTTCCCTCAGTCAAACTCTGCGAGAATCTAATGAAATTGTATGTGGGGATGATAGTGGATTGATATATTGATAGGTTCATAGAACTTACATGGTAATCTATTGATAAGGCTTGGGGTGACCAGTTATGAGCATAAAAAAATATATAAGGGACTTCTTATAGATATTCTCGATAGTGTGGTACCCCTGTGCATTCCTACCTATGTTGAGGTGTTGTAACAATTTTTTGTGATATATTTTCTATCAGCATGAACCATGGATGATGGATCTATTAGTGAGAATCATAGGGATGTGTCATATGTATCAGCAAGAAAATACAAGTCGGCCACATCATGGCATATGTGATTTTATTAGGATCGACCTCAGGCTTGTGGTCACGATATTCATAGAAGACCAGGGAAGCCTAGAGAGGGGTGATGTTATACTTATGATAGTAAAAGATATATTTCTCATTATTTCATGATATGAATTTTACTGATCACATGAAAATTGTGGGCAAAACACTATCAATGTGACAACATCGTGATTAGGGATATCCTTGGATGGCATAGTGAGTCCTCGAGTGGTATGAGTCTCTAAAATGAGTTAGTGGAGAAATATGTGAGGATATGTGGGTCATGGATGATAGTATTAGATCCTTACACCACTACCATAAGGTGACCCACGTTAGGATCAGTGACCTAGAGTTCAATGTCATCGAAAGACGTATGTTATGGAGGAATTTGACCTAGATACACACGAGATGATTAGAGGTGTGATCTATATTTTTTCTACTCGTAATGTAGTATTTTTATAGAAGAGTGAATTTATTTATTTCATATCTATACTCTTGGTTTGGGCTAAATATCTCCAATTAGGGACTTTATCATATAACCATCATCACGTGGTTCCTAAAAGGAAAAATTCATTTATTTATTTTTATATAATAGATGTGGGAGATATCTCTTCATAGAGACAAGTTCACGTAGGACATTTGATCACCACAATGGAACCTTGTGATGTAATTTCGGGTATGGACTGGTTATCCATGGTCTGATACAAGAATGAATTTCATCAAGGATGAGTCAGATTCCATCCCTCTGAGGGGATGTGGTTATCCTTTGTGGTTGAGAGAGATCTCATGGAAGGATATAAAGGATTTTAGATCACGAGGTCATTAACCATCATCCATCTAATGGTGAGTGTATAACATGGTAAAAAAATCTCTTCAAGAATCTAGAATCCTACAATCGTGTAAGATTTTTTGGATGTACTCCCAAAAGAATTTCAAGGATTACCTCTGATGCAGTATATTGAGTTTTGTATAGATTATCATTGCAGTGTTTCACTTACATGTTCTAAAGAATATTTTATTGAGCCTACTGAGCTTCGGGGGGTTTGTTAGTATATGGAGGACCTTCGATAGAAGGGTTTCATCTTGCATAGTGTGTCCCCTTGTGTATCATCCCCAGTGTTAGTTTTGAAAAAGGTGTATGTGATCTTATGACATTGTGTGTATTATTATAACCTTATCCAAGCCATTATAAATAACAAGTTCAACATGTCATGTAGTTATGAACACAATGACCGGTTTCAAGGCATGAGATGGTTTTCTATGATCGATATTAGGTTCAACTACCACTAGTTTATGGTTCACAATGTAGATACTATAAATCCAACAATGTGATGTCACTGTAGACCTTATGAGTTCCAAGTGAGTCCCTTTTATGTGAAACATTCTTCCACCATTTATTCGGCTTTAATGAAATAGATTTTCCATCCAATATTGGACTTATTTTTTATTTTTGTCATCAATAACATACTAATCTATTATGAGTGAGGAGAGGATCATGTATATCCCTTGATTATGGTATAATATTTTCATTATGAGAACCATATTTATGGAAATATATATAAGTTCATGTTATGGGAATAAGAAATTCACTTTCTAGGGTATGTCATCTCTAAGAATGGTTTAGATATAGACCCAAAAATGAATGATGATGTACCTTCTTGGTAGAAACCCAATAGTGTTTAAGAGGTGTTGAGTTTCTACGTATTATAATAGAACAATCTTGGGGTTGTGTTGTAATTCTCTAGGATTTTAGTCCCTTCAACCACCCCATCATGTAAATAGAATCATTTTCTTAGACTGGGTAGTTTTCTAGGGTCTTTAAGGATATGAGTTTGAGGCTGACAATTGCTTCCGTTTTGAGAGTATTGATGATGTATGTGGATAAAATAGTGTATTTTCATCCCATACAAGATGGGATCAACTATTTTTTGAGATAGATATTGGTAGTTATCAAATTTGGGTCAAGTAAGTCTGGACCCCTAGGGCATATATATTGACTCATGACCTATATCGGGCAGCGGTAGTCTTAACCTAGAGAATTTGGAGGCACAGTCTTATATGATAGTGCTTTGCGGTTTACTAAAACCCTCAGAGTCTAAGTTATATCTTCACACTAAGATACTTGATCCTGAAAAATTACAATGGATGGAGTTTTTCCGGACTATAAATTAGAGATATTCTATAATCTATGGAAGGGAAAAGTGGTAGGATATTCCCATAAAATTATTCAATATGATATCTTGGTGTTGGAGGATTCTGAGTAGATGTATTTGATAGAGATAACCCTAGTGGAGAAATTGGGCGAACGGTTTCATTAATTTATGATGTTTACTTTTATATTCCATTTGTGTGTGTGTGAGCACCATTTATGAGATATCCACTATGAAGTCTTGTGTATCTATATATCATCATGAGGTTCACCTGATGGATTTTTCGAAGGAGGGAATGACATCAATATTTTCAGAAGATGGATGGTGTTCACTGTAATGATGTAGGAGGAAGTGATAAGTGTGTTTTTTTGTTCTCCTTTAACATTACATCCTTGTGTTGGATAAATAAATAATGTCTTTTAGTGGATGTTTTTATGGTCCATAATTAGATAGATCATGACTGAGTTCATATCATGATGCCTCAACGGTAAATATTTTTAGGCTACACACTATTTTATGGATGTATTTTTGAAGTCACTTGTAATCTCATCTAACAAATGAGACAAAATAACCATCTTATTTGTGAATGGTATTCTATATATAGTGAAGGGCCATGACACCATCTCGGTGATAACTTTACAAAAAATAATGTCCACCAACTCAACTTCTATCAAGGAGCACAAATCCATGGTGAGTTTTTGTTGGATGTATGTGTGAGGCAATTTTCAACTTCATGGGGTGACTATGAAAAATGCCGATAACTGTAATGCAGGGTTCACATTCAAGTTGTGAAGAGGAAAGTAGGAGAAATTGTAAACCCATATGGGTATGATTACAACCATTAACCCATATATACATAGAAATACAATGATCATTATCCTAGTATTGGAGGATATGATGAAAACATTCATGGTAGACTTTGCAAGGTGTTTGGAGGATCACATTTCCATGGTAGAGTTTGCATACAACAATAGCTACCACTATACAACCAGTATAAAACCATTCAAGGCCATGTATAGGATACCATATATGTCGCCATTATGATGGAAAAAGATCCCTGAGGAATCTATTTTGGGTAATGATATTCTATATCTGATGATAGAGAAGGTCGAGGTCATCCGTGAGTGTATATGGATTGACTAGTGTAGGTAGATAACATAAACAGATTGAAATTTTGGTCATTTGAGGTCAAAAAGGGAGAAATTTTTTTCTCTATAGTATCCCTATGATAAGGATTACAATGATTCTTCTTATGAAGAAATATATCCCCAAGGTCTATCTATCCATTTTAGATCATTCTATTGGATGGAGAGGTTTCATAACACATCCCCATACCCCCACACTTGGAGTAGTGCCTGATGT
This sequence comes from Viscum album, assembly GCA_963277665.1. Taxonomy (NCBI): domain Eukaryota; kingdom Viridiplantae; phylum Streptophyta; class Magnoliopsida; order Santalales; family Viscaceae; genus Viscum; species Viscum album. The sequence goes on along the minus strand of OY728138.1, from coordinate 1,367,930,331 downwards.
CTACCATGTGTTGCAGTTGGGGATATATGTAAATGACCGCACACAAGTTATTTACTAGTCTAAGATGGACATAGAAGACGATTCAACATTTTTATATCTAATTATTGAGATCAATAATTTACTAAAGAGGACCTAGTGAGGATGGACCATCCCCTTGTGTTGCATGATGTGGCATTATGAGAGCATGAATGAGAACTCCCAGAAATGTAATTTCTATATGGAGGATCATTATCCAGAGTTATTTGTTTTTTTTCCTTTTTGGTATAAAAATATTTAATTATTTAATTATTTATATTCCAATTTTTTTCTTTTATTTTTTTGAAATAATTATAAATATATTTTTGGTGCCAAGAGTTATGATGGAATGCAAATATGAGGTCTAATATTCCCAGAAATGGCTTTATAAAAATAATAAGAAAATTATATTACACACATTACATTTTTATAGGAAATGGAATAAATGGTAAATGGGATCTTCAATAAAAAAGTAAATGGAATGGTTCAGTAGATAATGACACGTTTACCTAGGTCGTGACCTTAAATATGTCAGCGGGGGAATTTGGATATCAAAAACGTTTTCATGGGCATTCTACTAAAATAAATAATCACATTTTGTTTATTTTAATCAATTAAGTATTAATTCTTACTATTAATAATATATTATGTATATTTTAATAGGGTTATCCAAATAAACCCTAGGATAATTTATAAGAATTCATCCACCCATTGGAGAATCAAATTTAGATGATGATGGAAGTCTAGACTGGGACAGATCGAGATGCCGCAAATTCATCGATTGCAACCAATTGTTGGTGAGTGTGGTATTCGATGAATAATGATCAAATATTCTTAGTAGGACATGTAAATTAATAGTTTATTCCACTATTGGTTTAATTTATTGATACAATAATTGTAATTTCTTATTTTTCATTCAAATTGATCAATTTACTGATCCCATGAATTGAAGATAGTTTTTTATCCATTTTCTCACACCAAAACCCCAATACTGTGTTTTTTTCCAAGTAATCCTGGAAAATAATTTTTTAAACTCTATTTATTGTGAATTTCTCACTTATTAATTTTCAATTAACATTATTGGGCCATGGGGTCCAGATTCAACATTTACAGGCCAGATAGATCCTGATATCTCCCCGAAATTCATGGTGGAATCATGTACGATGAATAGCACGCTGAATCTAGTATTAAATAAATTGTTTTTTTGGTAATGGGTAATTGTTTTTGATATGGGATCATAACCAAGACTTTTTGGTGACAAGAGTTTTTTGAGGTTATGGTTGTACATGTAGGATGTGACAAAAAAATAACGATTTGATTTATAGCCATCGAATGGCCAAAACAATGAATGGATGAATGATCCACAAATTTTGTATGATCAAACAACATATCCAATGTATATTATATCTTATATATATATTTTGGAAATCAGATATAGAATTTTATAAAAATCTCGACTATATGTCATTTGGTCTTAATAACACAAAACATTTAGGGATTTACAATGACGACTAGTGATATGAAATATTATAAGAACCACACGTCATGTGGGAACATCACAGGCCATGAATATTTTAATTGGAGAACTTGATGTGTATTATAAGATTAAAATGTATGGGAAGGGCTGGGTATATTCCATCTATCGATTTACCGTAACAAGACTAGAGACATTGGTGGAACCCTGTGTTGAAGGAGAAACTCTATACAATGAAACATAGAACCAATACATGTACACAGTCACAAAGAGTAAGTATAACCATGAATCTAATTGGCTCGTACACACCATGAAATTCCTTTATAGTCTATGTTTGATTAAAATGAATTTGAATGTGTATGATAAGGGACACATCTAGAAAATTCAGTGGGACAACCCACCACATGGTTCCTCTTATCTACAATGTAACAATTATTTCATTCCTAGGAAACTTCTATGTATCATATATTATTTTTTAGGACTCAAATAATGTCCTTCATAAATACTATCATGAGTTTTGTTCATGTATACAACACCATTTCCTCCATATTGAATTTTTTTGGTACGATTTATGATGTTATATGTGGGACTCTTCTTCAAGTGATTCTTGATGATGGCTGTGATAAAGTAGAATCACCATAGGATTCTATATTGTGACACACCTACTATGATTGTTCATGCATCCCCTATGTATTAATAGAGGAGAAACCTATCGATCAGTTAGTCCTAGTTCCTCTATCTACACCTCGAGTTAAACCCTCTATCTAGATTAAACTTGGGTCCCTGACTGATTAGTAGTGTGGAACCTTTAATTTAAGTGGTCTATAGGTACTCTATATACTACTAGAGTGGAAACCTCTAGCCGAGCAGGTCATGGGACCTTTATTTAATATCGAGTGGCACCCTGCTATATAGTTAGATTATAGGTCCATGAACATAAGACTGGAAACCTCACAAGGAGACATGTAATGAGTCTTCTAGTTATCTACTGAGTGAAATCCTCATATTTTACCAGGACATGGGTCTTCTAACAATATATATTTCCCCTCAATTGTGTACCATGATGAATATGTGTTTCTTGACATGAGTGTTTTCTTCTTCATAGTTTCATGAGATATGGGGAATCAATTTCCGATTTCTAAAACTAATGGATCTAATTTCATGCGATGTGTTATGAAATCGATATCTAATTATTTTATGTTTTGGTTTCTTTTGTTTGAGAATATATATATATATATTCAATGTTTTTTTTTATTTTTTTAATTATTATATTTTTCTCTATATACTCTCTATTTATATCTTATCTTTTATGAATCCCCTTGATCGCTTTGGGCATCGTACTGGGAATGTATATACCCAATCATGCATGGGATTTTCCAACACATGTCATGTCTAATATAGATAACATACATGTCTATGGTGACAATAAAAGATCATTGTGATAGATAGGGAATTGAACTGCATATAGTGGTTGTAACTTGATGATTATGAGATGATATCTTTAATTATTTTGTGCTTTCCAGTTGTTTATTTTTTGAAATAAATATTGTATGACTTGTATTTTTCCCCATTTACTCTCATTTTCACCATCGTACTCTAGTACAACCTATAGGTATTTCATATGCATGTTTAGATTATATATGTTTTATATTTTTATTTATATTCAAAGGAACATATTCATTGGGATGAATTGGTGTGTTTGTTTACAAGGTACATCCTAAAAAATGCCTCCAATTTAGGATATAAATTTCACTGCTTTTTACCATGTCCTAGCCCAAAGGGTCGGCCATGGTGTAGTTATGGTTTGAGCACTTGTTGGTTTGGGTCCTGTTAATTGAATAAAGTATTTATATTTATATTTTTATTTATATTAATGTTGTTTAATTATATGATAACAATTTTGTATTTATTATTTGGTTGGAAAATAGAGCATCAAAACGATTTTTTCAAGGGTATGTCCCTTTGAAATCCTTTTAACCACTAATAAAGCATATTTTCATAGATTCATCAGATAAATTAAAAATCTCTATACATTTGTATTATATGGGAAAAGTTTAGTATTCTAGTACCTATGCATTTGAGGTTAAAATCATAGTATTGACTTTTCATCAGTTTCCTATAGATCCCTTTCATCTATTATTACTGACTTATAATAAAAAATGCTAGGTATAATTTATCTAGTGAGGTTATTTTAGGTAAAAAAAATTTAGTATATCTCCCTCTTGTAATTAAATCTATTATGGTCAATGGATTTAATCAAACAATAAACCAAAATTGTATGAGATTAAATATATTATAACAATATTGTAATGAAAATTTAAGAATAAAAATATTTTCATCAATTATAAATTTAGAGAAAAAAGATTAATAGCACTAAAATTTATAATGGTTAATTTTTCAATTAAAATTATTTTTTTATTCAATTTAAATTAATTTAAATTCAAAATTTAGAAGTTATAAGATTATTTTCATAAAATTAAATTAATTTATCAATTTATTAAATAAAAATCAGATTATGGTTAGTTTTTTATATTTATCTAACATAATAGTGTTTTAGTTGAATAGATAAATATATCGATTTTTCTAATAAAATAAAATTTTAGTCATTATTATAATAAAAAAACTTCAAATAATTTTTGGAAATAGTTTTTATATAATACATATGTTAATAAGATAATATAAAAAAATTTATATATATTTTTAGAATTTATTGGATTTTATTTTTTTACATTTCCAAAAATTAATTAATATTTTACTCTAAATGATATTTTTATTCTATGATATTAAATATTATTTTTAATTAATTATATAAATTAATTAAAAATAAATAAATAAAATATTTCATAAAAAAGTTATAATTATTTAATGACTTTTTTATTTATAGGAATTAAATTATTTTTATAATGTATAATGTTAATTATGATGATAATAGTAAAACTATTATTATCAAAAAAAGTATTTTATAAACATTAAGTAATTTTTATCTATTTAAATAAAGTCACATAATCTAAAAAATGACTCTAATATAAATTTTAAACATATATATAATTATATTAACAATAATTCAATTTTCATCCAATATTAAATATTAGTAATAAAACATAACGGTGAAAGTATATTTTTCTATAAAACCAGTAATCTATAAGTTGATTTTCTTTATTAAAAATTTTATTTTCTCTAAATTATATATTGAATTTTATTTTATAGTGAATAATATTTTGTTAACAATGTAAAAATTCGATAATAGGTGTTACATTATATTTTGAAAAAAAAAATATTTCATGGGTAAGAACTAGTTACAAATTTAAAACCAAAGTACCAATATGTAAAAACTAGTGGGAAAATATTTGAAATATATATAAAAAATGAGTTAAAAGGAGTTATTGTGGATTTTTCCTACCCAAAAGAAACCAAAAAATCCTTAGTTACCAATATTTTAATCATGGATCCTTATACAGTGATATGACCTCATTGAAAAATTAATATGTATTTATAAAATATATATTTTCTGCATTTATTAAATAAGATCACTTCATCCTCATTGACCATCACAATAAAAATACTTATCGTGTATGAAAATATTCTTTATTCACTAATAATATATTAACCCACAACTTATAATCATTAGGATTTCAGAAATACTATTATAAATAGCCTTATGTTTTTACCCAAAGGTGAACATCCATTGGGAGTGGTAATTTCATCAATAGATCCCTCTTAAGTTTTTTTCTCTTAATACCTCCCAAATCCTATTATATCCATGAATTTATGATATAATAAGTATTAAAAAAATTCTTAAATGTTGTTATACATTTATAATATCTATATTTTCCCTCCTCTAAATAATATAAATAACTGAATTTTTCCTTGTGTTACATTATAAATCCATCTTACATATGATTACTTGATGTATTATTATAAAAAACATACATGGATATTTAAAATTCATTACATAATGAATAGATATGATACATACAACATTATAAATATTCTGATAATATAAACAAAAGAGTACCATTATTACAGAATATGTAAACGAACAGTTCACCCATGTGTATATGAAGACTATCCCCTCCAAGAAAGTCACATATTTTGTTTTAACTCTAGCATTTTATTATATATCAAAATATCATAAAATTAAAATCATCACATTAATAACAACTAAATAATATTCTTACTATTTTTTAATAATGATATTATACCATATGAATAACTTTCATAACCATACACACCAATAAATTATAGCTTCGTTTTGATTGTTTTAGTTTAACCTCCTACTCGAAAAGTGTAATATATTTATATCTACGATAACTATATAAACATAAAAAAGTGTAATTATAAATTAATGATCAAATAATGTTTGGTTTATGGTTCTGGAAATGTTATATTAATATTAATTTATTCTAAATACCACACATTATTCATTAAATATTATATAAAAAATCTCTCTCTAAATATCACTATCATGGATGATAACCAAAATACTTATAAAATAAAATTAGAAAAATAAAAATAATTTTAAATTTTGTTCTCCATTGATTCTTATTATGATATGATGGATGAAATTTGGATATCTATATAACAATCTACACCTCCATTATAATGGTATAGTATAACCAATTATAAATTATAATAACATCTAGTAATAAAAATATTATATAACATTCAAAAATAGTTGTACTGAGTAATTATTATTTGAATTTCCAAAAAAATGATGATATATTGTTATGTATTGATTAAAAAAGGTTTTTTTTATATTTAAATTTTTTATATTAAATTTTTTAACAGGTATGATATTTTTTGAATCATGAGAAGGATTTTGGAAGATTTTTATTAAGATTTATTGTTAAGAATTTTTTGTGATGAAAAATTGTAATTATGTTTCATGGAGTATGGAAGGATATTAGTATTGTTCATTAAATTTCTTATTAATATTTAGATACAGTGTATCAATTTTTTTACAAATATCCATGATCTGAAACAATATATAAATGAAAATATTCAAACATTTGTATGAAGTATGAGTTGTTACACTAGATGAACATTAATTATTTTACAAAAAAATGACATTGCATGATTATTTAATGTTCTATCCTCAAAAGTTTTTTATCTATTTATTATTTAATAAATTTATGTTTTTGGATATTCATTCCCCGACCTAAGAAATCCACAACACCTGAAACACATACATGAAAAAATATAGTTATTCATGTGGGTACAAATGATTATTTTTACGAGGAAACCAGATGACCTTTTAGGGGTAAATTTCTTGATTGAGTTCTTTATTTAATTTTACATAACATATATATTCAAAAACAATATTTGACAAATTATTTAATGAATTTTATTTTTATTTTTCAATGTTTAAGAAATGAGTATTACATACAATCTGGAACAATGATTTATATTTCAATATTCAAAATAAAAAATTAAGAGAAATAAAATTATGAAATTAAAGCTATGAACAAGATGAATAATTTCTATTGTGAAAAAATAATTTAGAATATTTAAGAAATATTTCAACCATAAAAACTAGTCAGGAGAGATATATAGAGGCCTATGGGTTTCTAGATTGATAGAAAATATGAATTTTATTTTCAGAATGAATTGAATTGTACGTTGAAGTTAAAAACATTGATGTTATTAAATGTGATATCGATGTATGGAAATTAGATTGACATTCACATGTTGAACATTTTTGAATATTTACATTGAAAAAAAATTCTAATAAAACTAAAAAAAAATATTTGTATAATATTTTAGATAAGGTTGTGTTGTTGGAAAAATAAACCATGATCAATAAAATAATACTTTTTGAGCTTTCTTAGAAAGAGAATGTTTATGATGTAAAGTGATAAAAAAATATGCCGACATATAATCATAAAAACATGTCCATATTGATAATCAATCCACATAAAAACATTTTCGCCATAATTATTTTTATGAGGAAATGTCCATAACATTGTTAAGGAAAAAACATATCATTGTACATGTGTTATTTTGATTGGTTTTTTATTCCAATTTGTTTTATTTATGCATGAGATAAGAAAAATTAATTAATTTCCTTAAAATTTTATGTCCTTTAATATACATAACGAATGATAGTGACTATGAGTTTTCATGATGTTTTTATAAGATTCCAGGAATATCTAGAATAATTGAGACGATATAGATAATTTTATTATAATGGAATGTGAGATTAGGTTATCTTATTTTACATATCAGGATATACTCTATAAATAGTGCGTGGATGTACATTATTATAAATTTTATTCATATGTACCAAAAACCTAAAAACATATAGACTATTTTTTAAATGTCAGTTTCCACCCATTGTTTTCATTGGGGTTGATGATGTTTTCTTGGCATAGTTTTCAATACAATAATAGGATACATATTTTTGTATTGATATTCTAGAAATATAATAATGGATAGAGTTTATTAGAAATATTTTCCATGAAGATGTGTGGTTCTATGATTATTTAACCACAAAGAATTCATTTTTAAAACATTGTGTAGTGTTAGTGACACACAGTAGATACATTATAGCATACATAAAATAATCCAACACCAAATGAACCTTTTTAGATAAAATAACATAACATTCTAAACTAATATTTTGGATACACAATATGGTAGAATAATATAAACGAAAGTACACATTTTCTCATTAACGATGTTTTTTTAGAAAAATAATTTTTTTAAAAAAATTGTAAGTATAATCATAAGTATTAAGGGGATCCATTTCGCATCTTATGTTTGCAGATGATGTTTTAATTTTCACAAACGGTGTTCAACGGTCCCTGATCAATATTTTGAAGGTGTTCTCCAGGTATGGCAGAGCCAACGTATAGTTCATTAACACATCCAAGAGCCATGTTTATATCTCTTCTAAATGCTCTTCTAGGAGATGTAGGAATATTCAATAAATTTTTGGCATCTGACAGAAAAACATTCCAATGAGCTATCTTTGGGTTCCTCTCTATTATGGTCGAATTAAGAGTTCTCTCTTTGAGGGGGTTACGGACCGGATGATGGGAAGAATCAATAACTGGAAAACTAGGTTTCTTTCCTTCGTTGGGAGAGTAACCCTGATCAAAAATGTCCTATCTACGATTCCAATGCATAATTTCTCTATCATCCAACCTCCAAAGGAAATTTTGGAAAAGATGAAGAAGGCCCTCACGGCCTTACTGTGGGATGCCAATCACGCAGGCCGGTTACATTGGGCTTCTTGGGATATACTTGCTAAATCTACTGAGGACAAGGGACTGGGGTTACGCGATCTCACGATCACCATGCAGGGCATGCAGGTACGTTGAGCATGTGATATTGTGGTAGGGAAATCTTTTTGGGCAACATTCTTCAATGGGTGATACATGGATATGGAGATAAGAAATAATGTGCCCAGGTTTTTCCCCTCTCGAATGGGTAGGAGCATGCTGGAATTCCTTGAGGTGCAATGTGGCTTAGAGAGGTGGATAAATGGCTAGGGGACATCGGCTTTTGGAATGAAAATTGGGTTGGGGAGTGCTTGTTTTTTCCTAAATTCTCAGCACCGAATATCACCATTAGGGAGGCCTCTAAACATCCAACATTCATCAGTTTAGTCATTATCCATGAACAGAGGAAGGTGTTTGATAGTAACTGCCTTAATAGGGAAGATGATCGATAATGATTTATGGGTTCAAGACCTGGTCGGTTCTCTATTCAGAGCTATAGGGAGTGGAAGAGCGTGGAGGTCAATCCTGGGAACAGGTCATAGAGAATCTGGTGTGAGGAGACCCCAACCAAAATAAACTTTCTTGTCTGGCGTGTCTGAAACAGATCCCTCTTGACAGAGGAAAACGTCCAAAGTAGGGGAATATCCATGGTGTCCCGCTGCTTCTATTGCAGTACAAAGAAGAGTGAATGAACTACTCATATCTTTTTCTAGAGTGACTGGGCAGCGTCTATTTGGAATATGTTCACTCCTCAGGTTTGCGCCAGTTTCGAGCATCTCTACTATCAGGATCTCCTCTCCTCGTGGTTTACTGGAAGGCCTATCAGCAACTTAGAAGTCATGGTATGTGCATATATAATTACTGAAATATGATTGGTCATATGGGAGGTAGGGAAAAAGGAACACTTGGGTTCCTAGAGTTCAATCTCTCTGCTCCAGTTAAGAGTTAGGTCATTGGTTTTTGAGTTGGTCTCCCTATTGAGAATTGATCAGTGTTTGAATATGGCGTGTAATATCTTGGGTATAACTCATGGTCTAGAGCGTTTCGGAGGGCGATTAGTTAGATGAAAACCTATTTTCAGTGGGATTAAAATAAATATGGATGGGCCCAGCATTCATAGCACGATGCGATGTGGTGGGGTTTTATGTAATTTAGGAGGCTCAGTTCATCGGGACTTTAGTGCCACCTTTGGGATTTGCAATTCATTGGGAGCAGAGGCTAGCGACCTCCTTCTGGGGATACGAGTTTTCTGGAGAAGTGGATTCCAAGTGTTGGAGGTGGAGAATGATTCAGATGTTTTGGTTAATAATGATCGGGGTGGGACAAACGTGCCTTGGGAGCTAGTTTATATTAGCAAGAGGTGTATCATGGAAACCAACCAAGGATGGATCATGGAACATAGCAGAAGGGAGGGAAATTTTTTTGTGGATGCAATATCAATGATTGAAAGTCCCTAGGAAGAGCCCGTTATTTATATAATATTGTGCTCTATGCATCTTGAGTGTAGTTATTTTGTGACGAGGGATGCATTAGAGTTGCACTAATTTCGGCCTCCTTGAAGGATGGGGTTGTAAGTGTCTTTGTATGTGTTTTAGACATGACATTTTTCTACTTATAATAAAAATGTAATATTACTAAAATAATATCAAGCTTGTTAGTTTGTTATAATAGATGATAAAAAATAACTATAACAACATTCATGGTTTAGGACTCATAAGTATTGAATATTATAAAGTGTCATCAGTGATTCAACCCCCACCCCCTTTTCATGGGAAAAATTGATAAGAACGTCAATTTTAATTTGATTGAAGATCCCATGTTGAATCAATTTCATATGAAATTTCAAGTCAATCAATAATAGTGGTATTCAAACATATTATAGAGAAAATTATCATAGTTATAAACACAAAAACATATCATATTTTATATCACATATACTTGAGGATTCAAATTGTACAAAAAATTGGTTTCCACCATTAGTGAAAATTATTCTCTGACATTTTCTATCAAGAGAAACATTATTATTGTTATAATGACAAAAAAAATATTCTTATATAAATGTTCAAATAATTTTATAGAAGGGTCATCGTCTCAAAATAGGTAATGGAATATGGGAAAAGATCAGACATATCATCAAAGGAAACATCTATGTGACGGAATAAAAGTAATGAGTATAGAGAAGATCATTTGAAGTCATTAGAATAAGAGATGAATAAAATATTGGAGCATAAAATACTATAGTAATGATTTTGTATGAAACCATAGTGGTTTTGGAGTTATCATGTATGGTTATATAATTTTAAAGAAACTCATTGGAGTAGTACCTTAAAGAAATTTAAATAAAATATTATCTTAGTAAGATAAATTTATTTACCCCTTGTGAATTTCATAACATTATTTTTGTTTATTACCCTTAAAATATACATCATTTATCAATAAAAAATATATTATATGGATCTTGATGTTATCATAATGATGAAAAGCCTTGATACTAAGAATATTGATATTATTTATTTGAAAAATAAGGATTATTATTAAATGAATTAACAAAACATGACAATTATATTCCAAAACTATTATAGAGGTCAAGGAAAGTATTGAGGTAGATATCTTCTATATGTTTTCGAGTGTAGGGGAATTTTATATTATTTAATAAATTACCCCTATAAAATGTTGGTGAATATAAAGTTCATTCTATGGACAAACCATGATGGAAAAATAAAACACAAAATTTTAAGAAAGGTTATAAGTAAAATAGTGGTAAGAAAATTATTACTACAAATAGAAGAAGCATGTTGATTATGAATGTTGAATCTGACTGTGTTGAAAATAATTATTTAGATTACGATTGTTAAAAAAACAATAATCCTTCTATGAAAATATTGAGAAAATGGTATATCCCTCAAACCATTTAGATGAATATGGTGGTAAAATATATTAAAAAGAATATCAACTTTGATATAACCATGCAGGTCACATTGAAAAGAAAAGAAGACAAGAATAAAATAGGAATGATGAAAAATGAAAGTAGAAATAATGTTGAAGGAAGTAAAGATGTTTTAAAATAAACAATAAATATATTTAGGATATTATAATCCCAAAAACTAAATTTTGTAAAAATGAATGATTTTATAATATCTTATAATAAAACTTGTAATTAATAAAGATAAGGTTTATATAAAATAGAAACATAATGAGGTTGAATGTACCATATATAAAATTAATGAATACATTGACAATATTCCATTGTAGAATTTTGAATCAACTCAAGCTATGGACAAATCTCACTATAAGAATAATGTAAAATCCTTACTAAAAAATTTAAATGTCTATATAGTTATTATAACAATAATGGATTTATAAAACATAATTCTAATTCATGGGTCGACAAGGTATGTGAGAAATCTATACCATAGAAAATTTTTTAGAAACAATTCTATAAGAATTCTTACGCATCCTAAGTGAAAAAAATGTTGTGAACCTAAGATAATAGATTACCAAGAAAATAATATTTCACCCAGAGATTGAGATTTAGTCAATATTGTTGGTTCTGAAGAAATTTTTTTATCATAGATTATATTAGTTGGTGAAACATGTTTCATAATAAAGTATGTATAATATTAGTTGGTAAATAATATAACATAATTAAATAACTTTATTAACCCACATGAAGTTAGAAATAAAATCAAATGATGCTCGAATTTTAAAACGGAAAATCAATATTGATTTATATACAATTTTTTAGAAATGTGATTCCTACTGAGTCACATTGCTGAAGAAAATATGAATATTCATTCTAAATAGATTTCTTATTATTGAAAATAAAGAGTTGATAGAAAGAAAAAAGTTTAATAATGATCTAGCATTGTTGAAATTGTTTTATAAATATGTAAAAATAAAACAAATCATATATTTTTTAAAAGTCTTTTCTCGCCAACCATTTGATGAGATATAAATGTCTTGATTGTTTTTGAAAATCACAATGAATATGAATTTTAATTTTTTAATTATATTTCTATAAATATCATTAGATATGGATAAAATGAAATTGTTATCGAGAAAATGAAATATAATGATGTTTTATATATTTATTCCCTCAAGATGAAAATTTATTGAATGAGATAACTATGAGATAATGCGATAATTATGATTTTCAGAAAAGGATCATCCAACAACATAGGTTTGGGGGATGGTAATTTTGTTACCATGGCATAGGTAACAAATGGAAATATTATTCAAATTTTAGAAATTGGGCACTATTTTTATTAGAGTAATATAGGTAGGAACATGTTGTGCAATTAAAAGCGCTATATTCTTTGGAAAAAATGTATGAATAAACATTCCAAATTATATTTTCTAGGAATAAATCTATAATGTTGAAATATTGATGACTATTTTTATTTTCTCCATTCAAAATGGTAAGATGATTAGTAAATGAGAAAAGAAATATGAAACAAAGTCTACCAGGCCTCTTAGGGATTTTCAATCTAATTTATGTGGGATGTTGAGACATAAATCCACAAAAGTGGATTTATTTTCATTGTCACATTCATTGAGAATTTTACTAGGGTGAACAACAATCTGCTGGTTATGAATAAATTAGTATACAATAAAATGATCATATTTTTTAAGATTTGTAGAATGAGATTTTTTTGTTTATATATTATATCTAAAATAGATATCAAAAATATGAATAGATATAATAATTTAAATTATATGTAAATTTAAAATTAAATTTAAATCTATTATATGATTCCATCCAACCCTATAAAAATGCAGTTATAGAAAGAAATAATATAAGTTTACTTTAAATGAAAATATGTATTGTTACTAAGTATAATAATTATATTTATTTCTAGATAATTTTTTTTCATATCGATGTACATGTACCAAACATATTTTTGTTATGTTTTTGAACAAAAATTGATATAATATGAGATGTGGTATAATAGAAACCTAATTATGTATTTCTGGGTTTTTGGATGTCTTTTTTTACCAATGATAAAAAATTTAGTATTGGAAAATTCGATGAAACAAACGGGGATGGAATTTTTTTGGGATATTCATCCAATAATAGAAGGTATCAATGTGGGAATACATGTATAAAAAAATTAGTTGATTTATATGATTTGAATGTTTTTGAAAATTAATCATTCTTAGAAAAGGAATTTCATAATGTTGTGGAAGATAATTTATAGAATTATAATGTCAATTATACTTTGAATAAGAATTTTATGAAAAATAGATTATTGATGCCTCAAAATAATAATATGGTGTGTACGGTTATGTGGGAATAATGCTTTTAATTATTTATAAACTTTAGAAAAATATTAAATATGATAATAATTTTGGTATTTAAAATGGTTTGGTTCTAACTAGAAAATAATTTCACTAAAAACCATACATCTATCATATCACATGTCAATGAAAATATAGTTTAAGAGGTTTATATAAAAAATTATAAGGATTGGTGTACGACCGAGGAATTGGATCATATAGAAGAAATAGAATTGGTAACCTCTTCTAGGTCTAAAATAATAATATTATTTCGACATAATTTGTGTTCCGATAAAAAAAGAATGAGTAGGGGGTGTATCATGAAAAAAATAAGACATTATATGTAATAGATATTCATAGGTTGATTTTTTTTATTTCAAATTTGGTTCTTACCTGATTGTGATATATTAAACAATCATAATGTTATTAGAAGTGGTTGGACATCATCATAATAATGTTTTCTTAAAAGATGTTAGGATATCCTTCATAAATTTAGATATTCTGAAAGACTTATATATTGGGAAAATGTGTGTTTTATTATTTTAAAATTATGGATCCACAGTATGTAAATTAAATAAATAAATGAATGTGTTGAATCGATCTATATTATCATGGTACTAAGAAATGATAGTTTCTCAAATTAGATAATTTTTTAAAAGTGAATTTTGAAAAAATATATCTGTGATATAAATGAATTGATATACCATTAGGTTTATTTTTTATGTATGATAAATAATTTTTTAAGTGATATATCAAATTCATGTAAATAATTTTCTAAAAAATTACTAAACTATTGAAATTTAAATACCTAGATAATTAACTTTCTTCTTGGGTTTAAAATTTTGAAAAAGGTGAGATGGATAATCCTATATTAATAAAAAATTCGAGGGGATTTTTTGAATTGTCTTTCTAGGAAGACTCAAATGATGTTTCTACATGTGTTATTGTTGGCATAATGATGATTTCGTATGAGGTTGGGATATGTGGGAATCTAAAAATATATGATATTTTCTCTATATTAAATATTAATTACTAATAATTAGGTATTCAGTTACTTTGTAAGCCATTTATTGTATTGAAATTAACGAATTTCATATTTAGGAGTTATAAAAATAGTATGTTATGTTAAAATAACATCATTATATCAACTATAATATAAACTATGTTTGGATATGAAATACCTCAGATATATGGATGCTTATTTTTTATATCATAATGATAGAAAAAAAATTCTAGTAGGAACATTATTCATGATAGAATGTTGTTTGAGTTGGAATATTAAGAAAAATATTTTAGTGAATTTGGTCAACATAGAAGATGAATATGATTCCACCACCCAAGCTTGTACTCAGATGATATTGAAGAATGTTCAATTGGTTTATTTGAGTCTAAATGTCTATATATATTGATAAATTTTGGTATTTAGAGTGCTGATAATCTCACAAAAAAACTATTGAAACAATAATTATAAATATACATTAATATTCTGTATCATTTTATTAAGGGGAAAGTATCTAGTCTAGTATCAGTTCTTGATAATGTTTCCAAACAAATAATATTGTGGATTTGTTAACCAAATATATTCTAAAATAAGAATTTATGGAATTTTTTATTAACCTTCATCGTTATTATCAAAAAATTAAATCTAAATGGTTTTAATGAATTTTCCCACTATACATTGGATTATCTTGAGAAAGGTGGTATGTAAATAAAAAATTTGTATGAATTTTTTATATTTATTTTAATATTGACCCTGATGATGTAGTCATCATAAAACATGGAGGATAAAAATGTTGGAGAGTGAAGAATTTAGAGAGTGAAGTTTTAGGACATTCCCTTGGATAATGGATTCAATTTGATAAAATTATAAAAATTGAGAGATAAAAGTTTAGAAAATATTAGTAAAAAAATTATTAGTTTTAAAAAGATGTTATGGAGGGTTTAAAAAAAATCGAAATGGGTATATGTAATACACATTTTGATTTTTTTCTAATGTTTTTTTTTTATTTTTGACAACATATTTTATTTATAATCATGTTCTAAAAGAGAATGAAAAATATTATGAATATAAAAAATTAATTTCAAACATTTTGTTAAGTGACGTTCTTTACAATGTTTGGTTAAAATGTTTTCCATTTATTGTTACAATGTAATTGATGAAGGAATGAGAATATATTATCTATATAATGGAAACATGAATGTTGAATCATAACAAGATATGACGATATCATAGATCCTAAACATCATGTATATATCAAGATTCAAGAGTTTATGTATATATGGAGTGTGTTCACGGGATGAACAAGAACTATTTTTCGTTGAAATAACATTTTGTGGAGTTTGAATGTTCCTCCCAGATAAATAATTTCATCAGATAAAGACTTTATAAATGTTTAATTCATTATGATAATTACTCATGGTAAAATTTTCACATCAAAATACAAACCAAGAAAACAAATTATGTTTTTATTGTTTGAAAAAAGGGATTCCTGCATGATTATACCAGATGATATTTGAGGTATCAATTTTAGAATTGTGTGTATGTAATAAGATAACATAACATATCAATTGAAATAATTATTATACTATGAATTGAGTAGAATATTGGTTATTGAGTTTCCTCAGTATCCCAACAGATTAAAAAATAAAATGGATCACATGTAGTCATATTTCAATATCAGTAAAAATTCAATGTGTGAATCAAAAGTTATAAATTTGTGTAGTTCATAAAATGAAGAATATAAACTCTAAAAACGTTTTCTATATGTTTCAAAAATGAATTAATCAAATGTAATTGGGTGACGATTGATGAAAAATGTGATATTATTTTCCATATAGAAATATTTTCAAATGATTCTATTTACAATAAATTGGTTAAATGTAATGGTTTTATGTCATGAGGGTATGAAATATGAGGATAAGGGATGGAAATAGGACAAAAAATCATTGGATAAACATTGGTGAATATGTAAATTGATCAGAATTTTATAATAATCTTAATTAAAATGACATATACTATTTTTTTAGATGAGAAATGACTCAACAGAGAAATATTAATCTATCAAAAAATATTTTTGGAGCACATATGATTAAGAATGTTTGATAAGTATAGGGTCCAGACAAAATTTTCATTATGTTTGATTGAAAATAAATCCCAACAATAAACTTTCCATTGGATAAATATTTCAATGGATGTATTTTTAATGAGGATCAATGCATAGAATTATATGCATAAAAACATAATGATACTAGAAGTGTTAATTCAATTAGTTTGTCTAATAAATTGTTTTGATTTCAGAATGGGGTGAGAAAAGATAATAAGTTCCTCAACATATATCGTTATAGACATCAGAAAAATAATGTTAGAGATAAATAGTTATTTTAAATTTTAAGGAATATTCAAGAAGAATATGGATGCTTTGAGATGAGATCAATGAATTGAAATTAGTATGAAAGTGAAGTTGGATTCCCATTTTTCCTCTTTGGGAGAACCTATATAAAATGGGTGAGAAAGTACATTGTAAATAGAACTAATCATAAATTTGAAAAAGATGAATTGTTATAGAATTTCTGACATTTGTGAATTACAAAAGAATGTATGTTTTCGTGTTGAATAAGTTCATGAGATAGAGTTATAAATATATGGAAAAAATAAAGAGTTCAGTATATAAATTATAAATTGTGAGTAATGGATAGTGTTTCTTATACATTGTTTCCATGAATATATGAGTAGTAGTGATTTTTTTAATTATATAGATAAAAATTAGAAAAATTTGTAATGTTTATGTGAGGAATAGTGGACTGAATATTCAAAATGTAGAAAAAGGAAGCATTGTATGAAACAGTTGGATAGAGGAAGACATGTGAACATTCAATATAAGAATTGAAGGATCATAATTATAATGTTTCAAACATTTTTTGGTAGCTCATGTTTTTCCGGAAAAATATTTTATAAATATTGGAGTTTGGGTAACAATACCTATGAGAAAATTGAAGGATTCTAATGGGAGTTTTATCATATTATTTATTAAGTTATTTTAAATAGTGAATTCTGTAGACCAATGAGAGTGGAATGGAAATGATGCTAGAAATAATAATGAGGCATAACATTTTAAAACACTTATTAATTTTTTATATTCTTATTTTTGTGTTGATGTGATTTAGTAAAAACAATAAAAAAATATAAAAATTTATAGGTGATAATCTTAATAATGAATAAAATTCATATAAGCTCACCATTAATTCAAACCCCTATATTTTTAAATGTTCAATGAACTTCAAGTAATTACAAATTATATTAAAATTTATATAAATCGTTAGCACATGATTAGGAATGTAATTATTTTTTATTCAAGGATTAGAAAACATTTTACTAACCTGTAATTAATCTATGATGATAGTCATGACTAATTTTTTATCCTATATCAAAATTAATACTTTTTTACTATATTTTACCATGATGGATTTCATATATTATATTTTGTTATTTTAATGCGTTTACCCCTTTTCTAGGGAATTAGATTTATAAATTAAAATAATAATTAAATATGGAAATTTTGTGACTTATTCCATAACACTCCAAATAGGATATTTTTCTTTCATATAATTATTTTCTCTTCAAAATAATTTTATATTTTAAATAAGGGATCCAAATATTGTTTTGCCTTCACTGAGCTTAAATTTTACCTTTTCCCCTTTCAAAATTGAAGCAAATTTTCTTTTTCTATGAATTAATTTTTCAACAATGGTATTTCTAAATATAAAAAAAATACTCCCATCTAATAAAAATAAAATATTTTATCTTCTAATCCACATTATATTTTGATAATCATTATGTATTTATGAAATATAAATGAATATTATTTTTAAAAGTTAATTTTTTTTAAAAAGAATCAAATAT
The DNA here is from genome assembly GCA_963277665.1 of Viscum album. Taxonomy (NCBI): domain Eukaryota; kingdom Viridiplantae; phylum Streptophyta; class Magnoliopsida; order Santalales; family Viscaceae; genus Viscum; species Viscum album. Next base: position 1,367,911,442 of record OY728138.1, on the reverse strand, counting down.
TAGAAAAAATATTTTTGATTGTAATTTATAATTAATTTCTTTATAATAATGTAAATATTATATTCAAAATACTAAATTATTATTTGGAAATTTAATTGTTATTAATATATAATGAAAATAAATCCATGGAAGATAATTTTCATGAATAAATATCTAAATAATGAAATGAAATATTATTCCTTGTGTGACTGAAATATATTAATGAACTACGTATATTCTTTTGGTAATTTTATTATTATTCCATTTGGATATGTTTTGAAAACTAGTTTACATTTAATTTTTACTATACATATTCATCAATGAATCTAATATTCTTGCCAAAGGTGTTCATTTATTGTTTATATAATGATTAGTTAGGGAAAAAATATATATGGATGATTGTGTGTTGGGTCCTATATCTCTATCCAATGAAATGGTTAATGTTTTATATATCCTTATATAATGGTGTGTCGTCCTTCTTGATATTCTATAAAATTAAATAGTTATAATTAATATATATTAAAAAAAACTAAATTGTAGTCCTTCATGGATAAATATTCAATACAATGACATGATTTTCTTATGATTGTAATTATGCTCAATGTTATTCTATTTTTTAATGGAATTTCATATTTCCATTACATATACCTAAAACTTAAATTCATTTATCATGATTGTTATCTCATGATTCATTAAAAATTATACATGGTATATGTTTTCTAAAAACATTTCTTATTTTTATCTATAATTATTTTGGACAATACCTATTCTTCCATATTCATAAAATAGGATATTTTCTCCGGATCATATTTTATCATATTTTTATGATCTAACTATCAATGAGATGATCATAGGGTCTCCATTACAGAGTATTGGATCTCACCCCATTCTTATGCTTAAATTTACTAGGTTATAAATATGAATAAATCTTATTATAATTCTAAATGGGTGTCCATTGTGGCTTAATTATGATGAAATGTTTATAAGTATCATAATTTTTTAAGTAGTTTCTTAAAGTAAGTAAATTTTTTTACATATTATTATTTAATTACTATGAGATTTAATGATTACCATATAGAATTTATGTAAAATAATGATATATTTTCCTTGGTTTTTCTAACTTATAATCAAAACATGTGAAAAAATACTCGGTTTTTTGCAATGAACCAAAGAGTATAGGTCTGGGACATTTCACGTATTGAAAAGAAATTTAACATATTATTCACTAATATATTTTTTCACATCATATTGGAAAATATATTGAATTATTTAGGTGATACAATAATATAAATATCTATTCACACATTCATAGTTTCCTTCATCCATATTTTCTGAAAAGGTTTTGAGTTGTATCGTACTATTTTTACCAACATGCTCACTCAAAACATTATATTTACAATATATATATATATAAACAAAAATCTAATAATTTCATGAATAACATGGGTTTTACTAGCTAAAAAATGTTGTTCTATGGATTAAATTTTTTCATTATTATTATTTTATATGTTTCCATAGTATAATACAATTATAGTGTTACATTATTTAATATTTTCTATCTTAGTATTGGGTTATTTATTATTATGGAGTTTACTGGTGTATTGTTTTAACATTTCACGGGTATAATTAAGGTAATTAATACATTATATTTGTATAATATCCAACCATTTCTAGTATCCAATCTATGGAATCATTGATGTCATATTTGGGGGTAACTAAAGTCTTCAAATTTTTCCCAATTGAAGAACTAAAAAGGGCATTCCATGGATATATATGTTGAATGATTTTAGCTAAAATATTTCAATGGTAGAATACTATCTGAACAACAATGTTCATAATTAATCCAAATTTGATTTCATTTTTCTATTGATGTTTTTATCGTTTCTAATAAAACCTCTACCTATGATTGTCGAAGAATATAATTTATATTTACTATAGAGTTCAGAACTACAAAAATACTACGGTGCAACTAATGAAATTTTGTAATATTTTGTAAATGTGAGGATACCAGTAAATGATTTTTATCTATATACTTCATCAGATATTTAATAAAATTAATCTTAATAAAATGTATTTTAGAATTTAAAATATTTGAGTAAAATTCATAAATACGTTCAATAGTGATTTTTTTATCAATCTAACAACATTAACCTTGGAAACTATTGATCATTAACTCTTTGAACATTCACTTCTCATAAAATTTTTTTTTGAGAATTATAATATTAGTATCTTATTTGTAGTCAATTGACATCATAGGGACGTGAATTTTTTTTTTAAAGTTCACCGATAATGAAACAAAATAGTTTGAGAAATATTTCATATTTGAAATTTCAATAAGAGGGACTATTTTAGAGATAATTTCATTTTAAATGTAATTCATATTCATATGCATATTAATTTTTTTAATATTATCTAATTAAATTTATATAATTAATGAATAATTTTTTAGAAGAAAAATTAAAAAACATGAGTATCTAATATATCAGTTAGGAAATATTTAGGGTTTAACTTATAGAAAATAAAAAATAACAAAAAAATATCATAAAAAATAATTAAAAATTTATCATTAAAAACTATAAAAAGATTAAATGTCTAATTTAAATCAGTGGAAAAAAATTGTATGAGGGCCAAACATTATAAAATATATAAAGTAATGTTGTAAATTTTTGTGTGTCTCATCATTATCCCAACATTCATAAAAAATCATCTCAAAATGTAAAGTAAAAATAGACATGTCTATATTATTTGAAACATTTCATTTTATGTTTTTTGTGAATTTTTTTATTTCTATATAACTTAAATACACAATAATAGGATACATCATCATCCCATTTATGATCATTTGTAAATTTTATTAGTTAATACTATATTCACTATGAATGTAATATCTTAATTATGGTTTAAACATTTTTAATAAATAATTGGATATGAATATTATTTGTGTACCCAACATTAATACATGGAATATAGATTGAAAAATATTTCCATTTATTTCAACATTACTAATTTTTATTCACGTTTTCTAAAAATATTCTGTATCAATAACCAAAGTGGGATGTTAAGGATTTTTTAATTTAATAGTAAAAGATGCATACATTCAGATTGGTTACTAAGAACTTATTAGTTTCTATAACCAAACAGAGTATTATCTCATAATCCATAGAGTACTTAAATAGTATGTTGAAACAAAAATTCAACATTATATACCTCAATATGATTCTCATGTGGTGGGGAAAATATCAATGTTTTGTTCATCCCATAACTACTATGGTGGTAATAAATTATACATAATGGCACCACCAAGTGGGATGATAAGAAAAGATAAACCTCTTTTAACAACAACTATAATATTTCAATATAACATCCCCATAGTCCTGGATTTACATCATATCATCAAACATTAATATTTTCAAGTAAAATAATCTTTCACAGTAAATATCCAATCATATTTTATCAATTTTCTCCTTGAATTAGTGGGAAAATTATAGTCCATGTTTAAAAAACCCAAAACAATATACACACAAAGAGCCACTATTTACCCATATTAATTCCTTCTCAATAAATATATTTTATAATATCTCTATGGATTTTTTTTTGATTTAATTCTCCATGAACATAGGGTATTTCCTTGTTTTCATGTTTCCACTACTACTATATCGGAGTATAAAAAGTATGAAGAAAAAGTTTTATTCTCTATTGTTACAAAAAATATATTCTGAACTCTATTAGGAAAAAAAATCATCATCATTAGATAATAAAGCCTCCTTTGGATAAAATTAATGAATTTAAATAACATGAAGGTAATCCATGCCTCCATGTATGAATTTTAGAAGGACTTATCTACAACTATAGAGATATTAATTTTTATGGAATCTATTAACATCTACTAAAATAATTATTAGGCACTTAATGAGGGTATAAATTCATAGTAATATAAATTCTTCATCCAAATAATCAAATGAACCTAATTCTCTTTAAAAAATAATTGAATATATATTTTTTATCTCTTAGTGGTAAAAAATATTTTTTTTTCATTTTTAATATTGTGTTTAATAAGTATTTAAGAAATAGAGTTATATTTAAATCACATATTAAATCCTATAATGATGATATTAAATTATTACATATATATTTTTTGGAAAGGAATAGTCAAATCACATTATACCTGAAGAAAATAAATCCTAATAAAATCTCACTCAAAATTTTGCTATCAATTTTTGAATCAAATAAACTCAATTATATGATGGTAAAATCCATTGAAAAGATTTTAATACTATATATACCATCGCAAAATTTTATAACTCCTACAAGATCATTATACTCTATATAATTTATCAATATTATATGAAGTATTTTGATCTGAAATGCGATCAACATTATTAAAATAAAAAAATGTGGAAAACATTATAGAAAACATAAAAATTAATCATATTAACATAATACAATATTTACATAATTAGGAAATAACATCTCTAAATTAATCACACAACTAAACATGTAGGTTTAGTGTCTTGCAATATTATATACGTAGAAGGCATATTTTACTCTATAATTGACAGATCTCACAAATTGTGATGTCACCTGATTCCTTTTTATAAATATCATACTTAATATTATTCATAAGATCTTAGATAAATTAAATATGAGAAATAGAGAGATGAGATTCTAAATAAGATAATAATGAGAGAAACCAATTGAATATTATATGTTATATTGACATGATCATGTGGATTTGATAGCTTAATAACATTAATTATATATAAATAAATAATATCATGCCCAAATAAGCATATATCATGATTCAAGGAACAATTCATTTTACGAATCATTAGATATGAGTAATATGAGTTTGGAATAATCAATACATAATTATGATCCATGAAAAAATATGGGAATATTTTTTTTGGAATATATATAATCATATAAAATCACTTTTTATGGAAATTCACAATGTTATGACCGTCACAGATAGTTGAAATTGTTCTTTATTTGAATAGGTTTACTTACCAATATATGAAATCTTATATCATGAGATATTATTCTTCACCCAATGCATTAAAGGGTAATGTAATTCTTGTTACGGTCATCACTTAGTAAAAACATACATTTCTCTAACCAAAAAACATAATAATAGTAACAATTCATTTATAGATGATTTAATCGTGTGGAAGGAAATATATTTAATGAATATTTCAATATGACATAGGCATAAGAAATCAATATTAAGATGGTGGAATGTATAATAATAGAAAAATACCTGTAAAAAAACAGAAACATTAAATAAATTTTTCATAGATGAAAAATACTTGTCAATATCATTATTAAATAGATATAAAAATTATAAGAAACACCCTACAAAATTTTAAAGAATCATATATTAAATAAAAACAATTTATCGAATAATTGGAATAAAAAATTCATTGGATAACCATGAAACATTTAAATATATATTTTTAAATAAAATTTAATATGAAAGTGAAAATTCATTCAATAAGAAATTATTAGAAAATTATTTTTAATTCCTTTTTAAATAATCTAAGTAAATAAAAAATTGAATTTTCTTAAACATTCAAAAATATTAATTTATAAAGTAAAAAACAGATAAAGTTAATATAATATAAAATTAAAAAATTAGATGTATATATAATGGAATCTATAAAATAATTTAGTGAGAATGTACATAGATGATATCGATTACTCACTGAAAAGAAAAGATTATGGAAACCTAATTTTGGAGAACTGTTTCATCTTAATATTGAATAGAATTATATTAACAATATATATAAATCCCATGAGTAACTAGGGGAGTAAAAAATTGAAAGGTTTTTTGATGGAATGAGAGAATAATTTCCTTATATATAAATTTAATAATAAACAAACATGATTTCAAAATTTGATTGAATTATAAAAAATTAAATTTTATTCCAATTTCAATAAAAGTTTATTTGTACTTATTTTTAAAACAAATTACTATATTTCTAACCTATATAGTAACCTCATTCAATTTTAGTATCCTTTATGATAAATTTTTTTAATCATATATCACACACATATTTGTTATTTAATATTTATTTTCATCACGAAATATTGGAAATTTTGATTACATTATAAAAAATTGATATTTTTTTATTTTTATCACCGTTACATGATGAAAAATTAATAATTACCATAATATTAATGGTCATTTAATAATTGTTCATGGTTTATTTATTAATTCCAATTTTCATTTTATTGAATGTTTGGGTATTTTTATCAAGATTTAAATCATTGGAAAAATTGTTTCTTATATATTTTTCATTACCACAATTTATATTAAATTACCATTCGTATTTTGTTTATAAAATTTCATTAATATATTTTTGAAATATATTACTTATTAGTATAATATATTAGAAACATTAATGTCTATATTCTTATTTTTTATAAAAAAATTTATATTTCTACAACATTATTCATATAGGTGAATGAATATACCAAAACAACAACATACTATCCTAAAAATAATTACGATTCTATAGTAATAATCCAAATAAATAATTTTCAAATTAGAATGAAAAAATTAATTTATCATAATGTGTGTATCTAATGTAAAGACCCGTAAATTTCAAGGAAATTTTTTCTTAATTTTCTTTGGAAATTTACAAGATCACTGTTTCTGACGGCACCTGATTCCAAGGCTCGGTGTGCTCGGAATCATTTTCCGAAGTTTGGCTCGGGTACGTTCAGTGAAAGGACGAGCGGGTTTTTCTAACTTTTGAACCGGTGCTCGGAATCGAATTCTGAGGGCACCGATGGAATCGCAGTGCCGGTACTTGCTTAGAAACTCCTCTTCTAGAGTTGCGTTTTCTCAGGTGTTGTTTATAATTTTCAGGCTTAAAGTTAAGAAATAAAATAATTGTACGATAAACTTTATTTTATTTCACTTAATCCACTTGGAAGCCCCTTGAAGCCACTTAAAGCGGCTTAAGCTGAGTTGATTCGGATAGGGTACTATTCAAAAATATCCCACCCTCTTGGTAGGAAATTAGTGAGGTGGGACCCGCACGAGCCCCACCGTTTCTTTTCTGCTAAGTAACTCACCTGCGAAAACCCGTCATTATGAAAGTCAACTAACACGTTTTCTTATTTTCTTAATGCACCAATTAATTGGGCGGTTTTCTTCGTTGAATTAAATGGGCAGTTTATTCGTTGAAATTAATTCACTCGTTTCTTAACCTGTTTGAAATCCGTTGGCGTAATAATAACATAAGACCAACGCACGACATCTGAAAAAATGCTCATTGAGATGTTTTGACAAGTTTTGAGCCTTCACCCACCTTCGCGAAGAATATGAAGAACGCGAAGAACACGAAGAACGCGATGAACGTGAAGAACGCCGTCACCCTCGGAGATTGACGACGCTTCATCCGAGACGTTCTTCCCTGCCCTGATCTCTGATCACCTACTGCTTGAGGTAAGAGATTTCAGGTTTCTTTTAAATATCCTTTTTGGTTTTTAACGAAACATGGATTTAATTATTTATAATTAAATCTGTTGTTTCTTGGTCCTCAGAGTTTGTCGACACAACGCCGAATACCGCGACGACGCGACGGTCCCCTCCTTCTGCGACGATCAATTTCCGTAAAAAACGCGTGTGCGACGACTTGAGGAGGTAGGGATTTTATTTTGGAAATACCTTTTTATATCCCCGTGATTGTTTCTTTTAAAACAAGAACCTGGATCAAGTGAAATTTTAAATTATTAAAAAAATTTGATACATTTTTCATGTGTTTATTTATCCTCCTGACTGATACCGTCTAACGCGGAGGGTGCGGGCCAAACAGACACGGCCCAACAACCCTCCGTCATTCTTCGTTGTTGTGTGGATTTGGCGGGCGACGACAAAACGTTCCGCAAAGGCAATTTGATGATCCCGCAGTGAAGAACAGAACCCGGGAGGTGAAGCGGCGTAGACGGGAACGGAATCGGACCACCGGAGCGGCTCCGGTGGCCAGAGGCGGCCGCGGCAGCGGCGCCAGTGGACCCGAGGCCGCGCGGGTCTGGCACACACAGGACGCGGTGAAGCCGCGTCCGTTGACCAGGGCGGCCCCCCGCGGGGGCCGCGGTGCTGTCACGCGGGGGAAGCGAGCCCCCCGCACTGGTCGGCCGCTCGGCCGAGCCGAGCCAGACCGGGCCGCGCCCTGGCCTGGCTGAACCGGGTCGGGGCGACCCGGTCCGGCCGACCCAAAGGGGAGGGGGTGTCGGGTCGGGTCGGCCCGGGCCCAGTCCCCCGTCCTGGGACCGTTTTCGGTCTTTTGCCGTATCTTGAGCTACGAGCCTCCGAACGATGTGCCGTAATAGGCAATGCGATCCTTGGATCGAGACGGTCGTCTCGGTATATTACACTCAAGGTTTCGGGATACTTTGGGTTCGTCCGGGTTGGTTCGAACACGAAACCAACCGGGCCCTCGGAGCGGAAACGCTCATATCTTGAGCTTCAGACGTCTGAATGATGTGTCGTCGACTTTTTTGAATTCCTCTAAGTGAGACGGATCTTTTGGGTCACTCCGCCCGAGGTTTGTACGCAGGTGGAGTAAGGTCGGGTTGGTTTTTCCTTAAAAACCAACCGTGTCCCTGAAACGAAAAGGCCAATAACTCACGGACCGGGCATCCGATTGACGCGCCGACTGTCTCGTTGAATTCCTCTTGAAGAGACGAAACATTGGCACACTTCGCCAGAGTTTTGGTTGCTGTTGGATAGTGGCCGGGTTGGATTGTACCTGAAATCTAGCCGGGCCCCTGGAACAGAAAAGCTGATATCTTTCAGACCGGACATCCGTTTGACGAACCATCAGTGGCGTTGGTGATCACATTGAGAAACGGTCCCTTTGAGTATACCATATGAGAGTTTGAGGTACATTTGAGATACATCCGGGTTGGTTCACACATGAAACCAACCGGGCCCATGGGATGAAAAGGCTAGTAACTCACAGACCGGGCGTCCGATTGACGCGCCGTCTGTTGTGCTGAGACCCCTGTGACGAGGCGGTCCCTTGAGATAAAGCTTCATGGAACCTTGGGATACCTGTAGTATCAACCAGCAGCTCATGGAGCGGACCCTCCCAGAGACGAGCGTGCGGAATACGGAGACCGTGTAGCCGGCTGAGACTTGACGACTGCTGATCGAACGACTCGGTGTATTACAGATTGCCTAGTGAGGAGCACTTGGTTGTAGCGGCAGACCCACGACAGAGGTGCGCTTGGTTGTAGCGGCACCAGGGAGTGCTTGGTTGTAGACGCAGACCCACGACGGAGGAGCTCTTGGTTGTAGCGGCACAGGGGAGCACTTGGTTGTAGCGGCAGACCCACAACGGAGGTGCGCTTGGTTTTAGCGTCACATGGAGCGCTTGGTTGTTGCGGCAGACCCACGACGGAGGTGCGCTTGGTTGTAGCAGCACAGGGGAGCGCTTGGTTGTAGCGGCAGACCCACGACGGAAGTGCGCTTGGTTGTAGCGGCACAAGGAAGCGTTTGGTTGTAGCAGCAGGCCCACAGTACTCGACAGGAGGAGTACTTCAGCAGTCCTAGGTTGGGTAGCAGTACCTCGGAGTCGTGACAGGACCACTGTACACTCCAAAGACGGGGCTCTTCAGCAGTTTCGGGTTCGATAATGAAAATCCTGGTTTGAGCTGAGACTTTTGACCTTGAAAACTTTGGTATATGTATGGGCATATACCTGGGTAGTGGTTATCCGTTGTTTCTAAATCCTTGTGTTACCTTAGGATTGAGATGGGTTACTTGATAACTTAGGTATATGTATGGGCATATACCTAAGTAGAGGTTATCTGTTGAGATCATCTTTGTGGTTATACTTGTTGTTTTTAGTGATACCTTGAGGGTATCGGGGTCCCTACTGATTATCGTTATACTCACCCCCGCACGGGGAATGCCCGCACCTCGTTGTGTTGGATGCAGACGACGGGAAGTGCTGACGGAGGCCGAGTGTTCGAGGACTGGACGGTACCCAGAGGTGGACTACATGACGAGTCAGTACCCGAAGGTGGACTACACGACGAGTCAGTACCCGGAGGTGGACTACACGACAAGACGACGGACGGAGGAGGTTAACGGGCGAGAGCGTTGAGGAGGTCATATGTACCTACCCATCAGGTAGGATCCGATGAGGACGACCTATGAGCTTCTTCCTTTATCCCAGCTGTTGTCTTTTTCTGTTTTACATTTTTCAGTTGTAGTTGTACTTTCATTTGGGTTTGTATTCGGGCCCATTTACTTTTCATCTCTTTCTTTTGTACATAGTGTTTTGCTTCCGCTTGTACTCTGTGGTGTTTTGTTTACTTTTATAAAGGAAATTCCTTCCCAGTTATCGGGATTTACGCCTTTGGTGTTAGTCGCCAGCCCCTGGAATATGGAAGGTGGGCTTGGGGTAGCCACGACATGGTCCCCGAGGACGGGTCGTGAAAAATTGGAATCAGAGGAGTTCGGTTCTACCGCAGAACTTGGGACTCTGATCTTTTTTTCCCTTTCTGTGAAGCAATAGTTTTAAGAGTACCGAGTGTGGTTTTCAGTTCAGGGAGTCCAGTGTTTGTGCGGGCGGCCAACGTATCCATACACTAGGACCCTGATAACCGATTTCCGACTCTATACATGAAAACACTGATTGTGTGTGTGTTTCCAGAATTTTTTAAATATCACCTCAAACCAGGTCAGCTCACCAGGTATAATCTGTTGGTCGGAGTGGTTTACTCAAGAGGGGGGTGAATTGAGTACCAATTAAAATTTCTGTATTTAAAAAACAGTGTCTTAAAGACCCCCAAAATAAAATAATAAATTAAACTGTAGTGAATTTATATTAAAGTAGAGGTTCTGTCAGATTATCAAGGGATTGATTAATTCCCAGTTAATCAACACAGGAGTGTGTGATTAGCTTTTGAAACTAACTTACTAATCTACACATAACATAAACACTTGCTAATTTAATTATCATAGTAACTTTAAAAACAGTATTGGTTTTAAAGTGATCAGCAGCAGAATAAAACTTTGAAAGAGATGGCACAACAATGTAACCAAGAGGTTCAGTCTCAAGCCGAGACTTAGTCCTCTCAAAAGTTTATATAAAAATGATCCACACCCTGGATCGGGGTTCAACAGTTTACAACTGTCCAGGTCCAAGACCTCTACCACTGTTCTTCGTGGGAAACAGTACAACAGCAACCAGCTGTCCAGGTTACACACGACCTCTACCACTGTTATTCGTGGGAAAGAAAGAATGAAAGATTTTGGTAAGGATTTTCAAATCCTTCAGTTTGAGTACAGGAGACATTGTATGTGTTAGATACAGTAGATAACACACACTGCTCGAAAATAATGATAATAAATCACAGAACAAGAGATGTAGAGTTTAGAAGTGGTTCTGGTGATTTCAGTGTAGCTCTGGACTTCTTTGGATTCGATCAGAAGTGAGTTTGAGTCCTCTTCTCGTTTCTGTTTGAGAAACAGAGTGTCGTATGCTCCAGGTTCGTAGGTAGTGAGATGTAGTCGATGAAGCTCTTCGATATTCTTATGAATGCACAGGACTCTTCTCGAGTATGCTTGATTGTATATGTGATTCTGTCTTGCTTGGTTCTTCTTGTATGCACAGAGCTTTTTCTTGAGTATGTCGTATGTCTTCCTTGTCTCTGTGTGTGTTGTCTCGCTTCTTGTTGCTGTTCGTTGATGTGTATCTTGGGAAGTGTAGTCTTCTTGTACTTATCTCCCAACAGGGGACAGAAAAGATTTCCTTTCTGCAGGTACGAGGTACGGGTTCCTGACATCCGACAACCTTTATCATATATTTGAAAAATCATTAAAATGTACATGATATGACCGTTGGATAGATTAAATATAGGAAATAAAGAAATTCAAACAGTGCGTCGAGTGATCGGTAGGTGATCAGCATCGGTAGCTTGAACATCGGTAGCTTGAACATCGGTAGCATGAACATCGGTAGCTTGAACATCGGTAGCTCAATGTCATTAGTTGCTTTGACTCTCTATTGGTGGCTCTATGCATCGGTTGGTACATGCTTGTATTGGTGACTGTTTATTGGTAGCTCCATGCGTCGGTAGGTACATGCATCCGTAGGTGTGAGTATGTTAGTATCTTCTTCCATCGGTGACTCTTATTCCATCGGTAGCTATTTATACTTACACCGGTAGCTCTATATTTGTATCGGTAGCTGTCTGTAAGTCAGTATCTTACATTTATAAGCACATCGGTAGCTCTGTGTTAAGACTATCGGTAGCCCTGTGTTAATTCTATCGGTAGCTGTCTGTCAGTAGACTAAGTCTATCGGTAGACTGGTTACCGGTAGCTCATTATCAGTAGCTATAGACCGATTACTTATCTGTTTTATGCAGAACACATCCGATTGTGTTAGAATCAATTTATAACTTGTATGAACATGGATAAATGAGGATTAACATATTCCAAAGACTATTTTAAAAATTATTATTGGTTTGATCATAGATTTGAAAGAATTAAAGTATAGATCAATGATACTTAACAATATCATATAGAATGAAAACATAATTGGGATTTTCAACACATATGAATACATGATTGAGATTATCAAAACAGGTGAGGTCAACAATCTCCCCCTTTTTGATAATCACAATTTATGATATGGGCATTTAACATAGTGAAAATATAATGGTAAAGAGTATAATATTGAATTCAATTTTCTTATTGAAAATAGAATCAGAGATAATAGAAATAGTATGATATAGACATAAGTTAATAGAGGTAACAATCATAAGGTACTAAATAGACATAAAGTATCAGAGGGAAAAATGAAAAGAAAGGTAAAGTGTCTCCCCTTATTCCTTATGTTTCTCCATTGAAAATATTTTTCATTCTCTTTGTTCTCCCCCTTATTCTCTCATTTTTTTCTCCCCCTTATTCTCATTATTATTCTCCCCCTTTGTGATAATCAAAAAGTGGGAAAGCATATATATAGGAGACAAATAAAACATGAGAAGTAAAAGGAGTTCTGTATTAGAATAGTCAAAAAGTACAAAAATAGAATACAAAGGAATTCCTATCAAAAATCCTAGCCACTGGATCATTCCACCTCTTCCACGTGAGATTTTCCTTTGGGATCAGAAGAAGGCCCGGGTGGTGAGGATACAGGTGAAGGTTTTGGAAGGCCAGAAAATATCAAAGGAGGCTGGGCCACTGACACAGAGTCAGGCCTGTAGGTTGAAGATCTCTGGGTGATCATTGGTGTGAGGCTGCAAATAGCTTGAGCAGGAGTCAGCTGGACTGTGGAAGCAGCTGAGGCAGAAGCAGGCAAAGCAGGAGGTATGATGACTGGTCTGGCATCAACATGCAAGAAGGGCAGCAGCAGATTTCTAAAATCCATAATAATTCTTCCTCCTCTTTCCATGGCAGAGATGAAATCATCTTTGTTCTCCATGAATTTCTCTAAGGCAGGAGTCAGTTCTCATAGCTTGCTCACTTGTTCTCTGAAAGCTTGAGTGACTGGTGGTAGCTTCATGTTTTCCAACATCAGCTTGAAGTGGTGTTCGAGTTGATGCTTGGTGAAAATTTTGGTGAAGTAGTAGTCCACTTTTCTCTTTATGGCTTCTTTAGAGGCAGAGGCTTCTCTCATATAGTCTTGAACAATCTTCATTATTTCTCTGGCAGAATCTCTTGTAGAAAGAACCACTCGGCTCAACTCTGATGAGTCCACAGAGCTACTGGTTGAAATAGAACCAATCTCCTCCTTTAACATTTCTCGAACTTGATTCAGGTCAACTGAAAGTTTGGATGTGAGAGGGCCAAGAGAGAAGGAAACAATTTCTTTAAAACTCTTAGACAAACCACTGATTAGGCTTTGAACTTGAGAGTCTTGTAATTGAACATGATCCTTCACTGAGGTTTTTAAACTTTCAAACACCGAGACAAACTGGCTTACTACACTCTTCACATAAGCTAGGTCCTTGTCAGCTTGAGACTTAGAGCTCATATAAGAATCCAAAGCAACAACTGATGTCTTGAGAGCTTCCAGATCTGATTCGATTCTTGAAGACTGAGTCTGGCACTCTTTCACTTCTTCCATAAGCTCAGACATAAATGAAGATAAATTACAAGCCAAAGATAGTTCGAAAGATCTCTCTAACATTTTCATTTCTTCATAAAAGCTTTGCTTCATCTCAGCAACTGATACACTGAATGATTCTTTCAGCTCATTATTCATGGATTCAAGATCAGATTTAGAGACAAAATCATTTGGGAAAACTGCAGCAGATTTTCTTGCTGAGGCCAAACTAGCTACAGAAGCAGTCATTATTGAATTAATTGAGGAAGCAAGAGAGGATTCCATTAACTTCACTTCTTCAACAAAACTGGTTTTGAGGTCCTCTTTCAGCTTATTAAAATCATGAAATCTGACCACATCATCTGGCAACATCTCAGACGCAAGATTATAATTGGTCTTCGGTCTATTCACATACATCTCATTATCTGAATCTGGATAATCCAATCCACAGACTATAAACCCTGGGTCTTCTACCCAGTCTCCAAGCTCAACAGCTACTGTAACATTTCCAAGAACAGATTGATGCTCCCCCTCAATGGGTGCATTCTCATGTATCACAACAGCATTTGGTGCTGGATTCTCTTAATCAGAATCTTATACTACAAGTTCCACAGGTGCAGCATCTTGAAGATTTTCTGATACAGGTACAGCTTCTTCTGTAACTCTTTCTACTTCATCAGTAGGCATAGCTGAGTTCCCAATCAAAGGTCTCATACTTAAACTACCGGAAGCAGACAATTCAGATACATTCTCCTTTTCCTCTTCTTCTTGGTGAGGTACAGACTGGTCTTCCTCATGAGTAGATACAATTTCCTCTACCTTTCCTTTCCTAGAATAGACCAATTCTGCAACAGGACTTGGGGGCAAGTCTGGATCTCCTCCAACATCCATAGGAGTTTCTTCTTCTTCTTCTTCTATTTCATCACTATAAACAGGTTCATCTTCATCAGGTCTCAGACTCGGATCTCTCATATCCTTTGGTCTTGAGGGATGATCCACAGGATTAAACCTATCATATACCTTCTGATCATCACTGACCCATTCTCTCTTCCATGGGTTCCAGTTAATTTTCATGTACTTACACACAGTCGAGGTGATGCAGAAATTGTTCTTGACTACAACTGTCTCATCCTGAGACTCAGCTATTTCTTTCACTTTTATCATCACTGAAATCAGCTTGGCAAAGAACAAAGCATTAGTCTTTGACTTTGGTCTAATCATGTCTTCCATTTGAAGCATTAGCAATATGCACAGATTGATCTTCACACCATGTCTTAGAAAATGAAGAAGATATATATCTTGATATCTCAGATTTGCAAAATCTCCTCGCCTCGGTATCAACACATGCTGAACAAACTTGAAAAGCAGTCGATTCTCTCCATCCATTTCAGCAGCAACCACTTGCCTTTGATTTCCATTACCAGTCAGCTCTTTTAAGGCGGTTTCATAATCAAAGATGTCACTGCTAGGTGGAATTGCTCTTGATACATACCCAGAGACACCTTTATGGTACTTTCAAACTCTCAGCCCACTCTACTGAAGAAAAAGACATCTCTTTTCCATTTACAAAAGAGCTTACTCGATTCTCATTCTCAGACTTCTCGAAGGTTATAAACTCATAGAACTATTTTACCAACTTCAGGTAGTATGGGCCATTGTTATTCGAGAAACAATTCACCCATTTCTGGTCTTCCAGAATCTCCAGTACTAAGGATTTTCTAGGCAGTAGCCATTCCACGCACAGTTCCTTCACGATCACTATGTCTCTATTCTGCAAGTGAGGATTCACTGGTCGCCTTCCCGATCTAGTTCTGACTTCACTAACACTGGCTTTATGCTGTGTCTTCTGCTTCTTAGCGTTTGGTTCTACTCTTTCATCTCTGACGATAGGAAGCTTGGTTTTTTCCTTCGCGGGTTTAGGGTTCTTGGCCGATTTGAGAGCTAAGGTTCGAAGGTGAGGGATTTTGAGCTCAGTGAGGTAAGAAGTGGCTTAGACTTAGTTTTAACATTTAGGAATTCCAAATAAACGACTAAAATAGAGTAATAAAAATAATATAAAACGATTCGTATTCTTGGCGGCAGACAGAAGTTTTAAAAACCTTGCATCGATGTGAGTTAATCATCGGTGAGAAAAACAAATCGGTGAGAATTGCACATCGGTAAGAATTTTCACATTGGTGAGAATTTTCACGTCGGTGAGAATTTTCACATCGGTGAGAATTTTCACATCGGTGAGAAGTTTCACATCGGTGAGAATTTTCACACCGGTTGTAATTAAACATTACCAATTTGTGTCTTATGTAACTTAGCCTATCCGAACATAAAGGTTTAGTAAAAATATCAACTAATTGATGTTCGGTGCCAATAAATTCAAGAAAAATATCACCTTTTTGATAGTGATATCTTAGGAAATGGTGTATTACATCTATTTGTTTGGTTCTAGAGTGAGATACAGGATTCTTAGATATGTTTATTGCACTGGTGTTATCACACATGATTGAAACATGTTTAAAAACATATCCATAGTCCAAAAGAGTGTGTTTCATCCACAGAATTTGTGCACAGCAACTACCATCAGCTATATATTCTGCTTCGGCAGTAGATAATGCAACTGAGTTCTGTTTCTTACTACACCAAGAAACTAAGGATTTTCCAAGCAAATGACATGTTCCTGATGTGCTTTTTCTATCTAACTTACAACCAGCAAAGTCAGCATCTGAATAACTCATTAACTCAAAGGATTGTCCTTTTGGGTAAAACAAACCTAAGTTAACCGTGTGTTTGAGATATTTAAAAATTCTTTTAACAGCAAGCAAATGAGATTCTTTTGGATTAGCTTGAAATCTGGCACACATACACACACTAAACATAATATCAGGTCGACTAGTAGTAAGATAAAGTAAACTACCAATCATACCTCTGTAATTTGTTTGATCAACTGGTTTCCCAGTTTCATCTGCATCCAATTTACAGGTAGTACTCATAGGAGTTTCACTTCCCTTGATACTATCCAGACCAAAACGTTTTAAAATATCCTTTGTATATTTACTTTGATTCAAAATAATACCATTTTCATTTTGAAATACTTGAAATCCAAGAAAGTACTTAAGCTCTCCCATTAAGCTCATTTCAAATTCATTTTGCATACTTTTTGAAAAATCAGTACATAAAGAGTGTTTAGAAGATCCAAAAATAATATCATCAACATATATTTGTACAACTAAAACATCTTTAGAAATTGTTTTAATGAAAAGAGTTGGATCAGAAATCCCTTTAGTAAAACCTTTTGAAATAAGGAAATTGCTAAGTCTATCATACCAAGCTCTTGGAGCTTGTTTCAAACCATACAAATCTTTAGAAAGTTTAAAAACATGATTTGGAAAATGGGGGTTAGTAAATCCAAGTGGTTGTTCTACAAAAACATTTTCAATTATAAAACCATTTAGAAATTCACTTTTCACATCCATTTGATATAACATGAAATCCAGATGTGCAGCATAAGCAAGTAAGATCCTAATGGATTCTAGTCTAGCTACAGGTGCAAAAGTTTCCTCATAGTCTATACCTTCTTCTTGACTATATCCTTGTGCAACTAGTCTAGCTTTGTTTCTAACTATATTTCCAGATTCATCTACTTTATTTCTAAAAAACCCATTTTGTGCCTATTGTCAAAGTGTCCTTAGGTCTGTCAACTAATTCCCAGACATTGTTTCATTCAAACTGATTTAATTCTTCCTACATAGCTATTACCCAGAATTCATCATTGATAGCATCGTTGATATTTTTGGGTTCTAGCTGTGAACGAAAAGCTTGATTTTCAACCTGATTTCTTAGAGAAGCTCTAGTTTGTGTTCCTCTATCAAGATTACCAACAACAGCTTCTAAAGGATGATTCTTTAGAATCCTTGTTGATCTGGTAAAGGTTGGACTAGAAATTTCAGGTTCATCTATAGGTTCGGGTTCAACAGAAGAAGATTCTGGAGAAAGTCCAGAACTGGATACTTTTATAACAGGTTCTTTAAATTTATCATTAAGGTCCAGAATAGACAAATCTTCTTCAAGATTCTCAAGAGAGGTTTTAGGCTCATGTGGATCAGTTTCATCAAACTTGATGTGAACAGATTCTTCCACACATTTGGTTTTCTTATTGAATACTCTATAGGCTTTACTTGAAATAGAGTAACCCAGAAAAATTCCTTCATCACTTTTGGAAGCAAACTTATCCAGATTATCTTTAGTATTCAGAATAAATACTTTGCAACCAAAAACATTAAAGTAATTAACCATAGGCTTTCTATTGTTCCACAATTCATAAGGGGTTTTCTTAAGAACATGTCTGATTAAGACTCTATTAATGACATAACAAGCTGTATTTACAGCTTCAGCCCAAAAATAAATAGGTAGGTCATATTCATTGAGCATGGTTCTAGCAATTTCTTGAAGGGTTCAGTTTCTTCTTTCTACTACACCATTCTGTTGGGGTGTTCTAGGGGCAGAAAAGTTATGAGTATAGCCATTGTGTGAGCAATAAGATTCAAAATCTTGATTTTCAAACTCACGACCATGATCACTCCTCAATGTTTTAATCTTAAGTCCACTAAGGTTCTCTACAGACTTGGAGTATTTGACAAAGTAAGAACAAGCTTCACTTTTGTGAGCTAGAAAATATACCCAAGTATATCTAGAAAAGTCATCTACAAGAACATAAAAATAGTGCTTCCCATTTAAACTAGAAACTCTTGATGGTCCAAACAAGTCCATGGGAACCAATTCAAGTGGTTGAGAAGTCGAAACTTCTTTCATTGATTTAAAAGAAACATTGTGTTGTTTTCCCTTTTGACAGGGGTTACACACTCTATCATTTGGGAATTCTAATTTACGTAGGTCTCTAACTAGGTTTTTCCTAGAAAGTTTTCTAAGTGAGTGAATGTTGCAATGTCCTAATCTTCTGTGCCATAGCCAAGATTCTTTATGAAAAGCATTCAAACAAGTAATATTCTGCTTAGCTAAGGAATTCAGATTAACAGCATAAACATTCTCATTTCTTAAGGCAGAAAATACCAAAACATTCTTAGAATTAAAAACTTTGCAAGAATCATTTTCAAATTTAACATGAAAACCATCATCACATAACTGAGAAATACTTAATAAATTGTATTTAAGGCCATCAAAAAATAAACCTTTAGAGATCAAAATTGAATCAGTGTTACCAATCTGGCCTAGGCCGATGATTTTCCCTTTTGAATTATCACCAAAGGTGACAAAGCCTCCATCAACTTTTATTAAACTTTTGAAACAAGAGAAGTCTCCTGACATATGTCTTGAACATCCACTTTCCAAATACCAGGTCTCTTTACAGGAGCTCTTCAAGCAAGTTCCCTACAAAACAGATTTAGATGGGAGATGATTTTGGTACCCAGATTTTCTTAGGTCCAGACAGGTTAGCCAATAACACTTTAGGTACCCATATTTTTCTAATGGGTCTCAAATAATTTGTAGAATTGACATTCTTTGAATGATAAACTTTATTAGATACATAGCTATGTATATAACTGGTTGAAGAATAAGAGGTTCCAGAATTACCTTCATTCTGTCCAGATTTAGAAATGAATCTAGTTTTGGAAATTTTCCTTTGTCCAGGTTGGTATCCTATACCAGTAGTATATTTAGGTGCTACTTGATTTCCTAGCATCTTTGTTAGAGTATTGTTTCCATTTGTGAACTTCTATAAGTATTTTCTGAGTTGTTCATTAGATAGTTTCAGTTCAGTGTTCTCCTTTAGCAGTTGAGCATTTTTCTCTTTTTCAATAGTGAGTTTGGTTTTAACTGTAGTGGTGAGAGCATGTTGTTTCTTTAATGACTTGTATTTATCCTTAAGTTCATTACATGTCTCTTCCATCATATCACAGTACTCAAACAATTCATTTTTAGACATTGTTCCAGAATCAGAGTCAGATTCTACATTATCTACAGAGTAATAATTTAAAGCAGAAGTTTCAGCAGTTACCTAAGAAGTGTTTGTCATAAAGCACATGTTGGCTCGATTCATTTCAGAGTCTGAAGATTCAACTTCACTTGTGTTGTCTTCTGAAGCACTCCAATTAGCCTTTATGGATTTCTTAAACTTATTGTCCTTATATTCATATTTCTTTTTATACTTCAGCTTTGGACAGTCGGCTTTAATGTGTCCTTTTCTCTTGCACTCATAGCAGACAACATCATCTGATTTGTCATTCTTCTTCCAATCCTTTTTCCATTTACCTTGGTGATCATACTTAATCTTATAATTTGTTTTTCTGAAGAACTTCTTTTTCCTATAAAATTTATTAAATCTTCTAGCAATGTGAGCCATCTCAGCATCACTGTCAGAATCACTTCCACTGTCTTCACAGCTTGGACTTTCAACTACAGCTTGATGCTTTTCTTTGTCCTTATTCTTTGAAGTTGAGGATTTGAAAGCGACAGACTTTCTTGCAGGTTCATTTTCTTCCTCTTTGTTCACATTAAGCTCTTCTTCATACATCATCAGCTTGCAAATTAGTTCCTTGACAGGTAGAGCAGCAATGTCACATGATTCTCTGATTGATACAGATGTGCCTCTTCATCTATCAGGTAGACACCTCAAAATTCTCATAATTTGATCCTTCGATGAGACATCCTTTCCCAACGAGATAATTGTATTGAAAATTTCATTGAACCTGAGATACATGTCAGAAATGGGTTCGTCAGGCTTCATTTTAAAATTATCATACTTGATAGTATAAGTGTTCAATCTCATTTCTTTAACATTAGTTGTTCCTTCATGAGAAACAGCTAAGGTATCCCAAATTTCAAAAGCAGTTTTACAAGAAGAAATTCTATTAAACTCTTCATCTCCTAGAGCAAAGTACAAGGCATTCATAGCTTTACAATTGTTATTGTAAGCAGTCTTTGTAGGTTCATCCCAAGTAGATCTAGCAGTAGTGGGAATATTGTATTCTGATTCAATAGCAGTCCAAATATCAAAACCTATGCTTTCTAGATGAATTTTCATTTTCAGTTTCCACTGAGCATAATTAGTTCCATTGACGAAAGGTGGCCGGTTAGTAGCAGCACCCTCAAGTCTATTGTCCATGATGAGAAAATTTTAAAGAGATAAAAATTTAGATATAACAGAAATTTTAAGAACTTTAAAATACAACTAAAATCACAGTTCAAAAGCAGAGTACTTTTAGAAAGTATTTTTTTTCCTCTGATACCATGTTTTGGTCGGAGTGGTTTACTCAAGAGGGGGGTGAATTGAGTACCAATTAAAATTTCTGTATTTAAAAAACTGTGTCTTAAAGAGCCCCAAATAAAATAATAAATTAAACTGTAGTGAATTTATATTAAAGTAGAGGTTCTGTCAGATTCTCAAGGGATTGATTAATTCCCAGTTAGTCAACACAGGAGTGTGTGATTTTCTTTTGAAACTAACTTACTAATCTACACTTAACATAAAAACTTGCTAATTTAATTATCAAAGTAACTTTAAAAACAGTATTGGTTTTAAAGTGATCAGCAGCGAAATAAAACTTTGAAAGAGATGGCACAACAATGTAACCAAGAGGTTCAGTCTCAAGCCGAGACTTAGTCCTCTCAAAAGTTTATATAAAAATGATCCACACCCTGGATCGGGGTTCAACAGTTTACAACTGTCCAGGTCCAAGACCTCTACCACTGTTCTTCGTGGGAAACAGTACAACAGCAACCAGCTGTCCAGGTTACACACGACCTCTACCACTGTTATTCGTGGGAAAGAAAGAATGAAAGATTTTGGTAAGGATTTTCAAATCCTTCAGTTTGAGTACAGGAGACATTGTATGTGTTAGATACAGTAGATAACACACACTGCTCGAAAATAATGATAATAAATCACAGAACAAGAGATGTAGAGTTTAGAAGTGGTTCTGGTGATTTCAGTGTAGCTCTGGACTTCTTTGGATTCGATCAGAAGTGAGTTTGAGTCCTCTTCTCGTTTCTGTTTGAGAAACAGAGTGTCGTATGCTCCAGGTTCGTAGGTAGTGAGATGTAGTCGATGAAGCTCTTCGATATTCTTATGAATGCACAGGACTCTTCTCGAGTATGCTTGATTGTATATGTGATTCTGTCTTGCTTGGTTCTTCTTGTATGCACAGAGCTTTTTCTTGAGTATGTCGTATGTCTTCCTTGTCTCTGTGTGTGTTGTCTCGCTTCTTGTTGCTGTTCGTTGATGTGTATCTTGGGCAGTGTAGTCTTCTTGTATTTATCTCCCAACAGGGGACAGAAAAGATTTCCTTTCTGCAGGTACGAGGTACGGGTTCCTGACATCCGACAACCTTTATCAGATATTTGACAAATCATTAAAATGTACATGATATGACCGTTGGATAGATTAAATATAGAAAATAAAGAAATTCAAATAGTGCGTCGAGTGATCGGTAGGTGATCAGCATCGGTAGCTTGAACATCGGTAGCTTGAACATCGGTAGCTTGAACATCGGTAGCTCAATGTCATTAGTTGCTTTGACTCTCTATCGGTGGATCTATGCGTCGGTTGGTACATGCTTGTATTGGTGACTGTTTATCGATAGCTCCATGCGTCGGTAGGTACATGCATCGGTAGGTGTGAGTCTGTCAGTAGCTTCGTCCATCGGTGACTCTTATTCCATCGGTAGCTATTTATACTTACACTGGTAGCTCTATATTTGTATCGGTAGCTGTCTGTAAGTCAGTAGCTTACATTTATAAGCACATCAGTAGCTCTGTGTTAAGTCTATCGGTAGCCCTGTGTTAAGTCTATCGGTAGCTATCTGTCGGTAGACTAAGTCTATCGGTAGACTGGTTACCGGTAGCTCATTATCAGTAGCTATAGACAGATTACTTATCTGTTTTATGCAGAAAACATCCGATTGTGTTAGAATCAATTTATAACTTGTATGAACATGGATAAATGAGGATTAACATATTCCAAAGACTATTTTAAAAATTATTATTGGTTTGATCATAGATTTGAAAGAATTAAAGTATAGATCAATGATACTTAACAATATCATATAGAATGAAATCATAATTGGGATTTTCAACACATATGAATACATGCTTGAGATTATCAAAATAGGTGAGGTCAACATAATCGTTTGACCGTGTAACGTTGTTTCTTTCAGGAATCCTTTTCATGGACGACCAGCTAGAGCCCAGAGGGACGTGCGTACTGACAGCTTGCCGAGCGACGAGGCATCAGTACAGGGCCCTCTTGCAGTTGAGGCACCAGCGGTATTACCATACGTTGGGCCACTGATTCCACCAACCCCAGCAGTAGGTGATGCACGCCACTTGATGCACGCTGCATGAGTTCCAGCACTAGAGACCAACCAGGTTCTGGGGAGAGACGGACCCGCAGGTAGGTGAGGATTGGCTTGAGGCGGTGGTGAGAGTCTTCAGGCTAGTGGGGACGCCGACAGACCTCATGGTGATCTTTGCTGCCAGCCTTTTTCAGGAAGCAGCAGGCAGGTCGTGGAGCCACATGTTCTAGTTTTGTGACGGGATGGCCTTCACATGGGAAGACTTCGATACCTTCTTCAGGGTGGAGTTTGTGCCAGTGGCTCTACACCCCGAGCGTGTTCAGGGGATGATGCCTTTTCCGTGTGTTTTTCGATCAGTAGCCGAGTCATCTGTGGGCAGTAGACAGATGATGCAAAGGTCCAAGAGGGTCAGAGCCAGCCGTACAAGGAGTAGGAATTGTTATGAATGTGGCGGAAAGGGTCACCTGGCACGTGACTGTCCGACTCCTCGTGCAGTTGATCCGTAGGCTTTGGAGGAGCCACCGAGGCAGAAGCATCGGCGGGTTCTTGAGCAACAGCCGAGTAGTGGACAAGGCAGTAGAGCTCTGGGAGCAGGTGGACAGGAGAGGAACTAGTGGATACGTCCCTTGTACTCTAGTTCCATTTTTTCTGTTGTATTTGAGTCTTTGTAGTATGAGCTGCAATAATAAAAAGACACTTATCTTTGTTTGCTTTCCTGTCCTTTTGTTGGGTCGATACTGAGTGGTCCCGGTTAAACTGTTGAATTGACCCTCACTTTCAAGATTACTACTAGAGGAGACCCAGTGACCTCAAACTGATGCCGACAGTGTGAATCGACCCATAGAGGCGAGAGTGACAGTTGGATCTCTTAGTAGTTACGTCGAGGCCTTACGACGTCATCCATGGCATGAATGCATCATTCATGTCAGGATTGACTGTATTAGGAAATGGGCGTGGTTCATCCCGGGGATGAGACCGAGTTTCTCTTTTCGTCAAAGGAGAAATTTTAGATGCTCTTCCAGATCGTAGGAAAAGGAGATGCAGATCATCCAGGAGCAGATGAAGACTGCACAGTGCAATAAGAAACATGAAACTGGCGCCAGTCCTGGAGACTCAGGCATGTTAAATGTTTCCATAAGAGGAAGCTTAAAGGAAATATGAGTCTGCGAAGCGGCATACGTGGAGGAAGAGCTAGGAGAGCATCATGAGGTGGTGTACATCTTAACGTGCTACAACCACCCACCTTAGTTATCCCCGCCAGGCTCAGGGAGCTGGAGGTCGGAGGAAGAGTGCAGCTACATGTGGTCAAGGAGTGTGACTCAATGGCTCTAAAAAATGATTCAAGGGACAGTCTATGTGCACTACTAGATGTTGTAGTAACAGACGTCGATATGAATCATTCATCACTTTCACAAATCTTGTACTAGACCTAGAGTTTCCGGTAAGCCGTGGACTTGACCCTCATGTCTAGAGATACCTTAGGAGGAGAATCGATAATCACACTTAAGCCGACAGTGTGGTCAGACCCTCGAGGCGAGAGTTTCAGTTGGAATCACTTGGTGGCAGCATTGAGGCCTTACGACGTTGGTTTGAGTATGGACTGGGCAATCACAGTTCATACAAAAATTGACAGTATTAGGCAAAAAGGTTGTGGTTTAACTACAACATCGGGATGGGTTTTCCTTGGTCGGCGATAAGGAAACCCCAGGCAACATAGGATAAACTCTTGTATAGGAGGGTGTGACCGATCGCTCTTGAGTCGGTCAACCTTACCCTCGTGGCATCAGTCGTTTTGAGTTTCAGTTCTAACAGGAATTGGAAATCTCTGGAGTTCGAGGATGACGATCACGTCCTTATACGGGTCTCACCTCGACGAGGTTTATGGAGATGAGGCCAAGGCATCAAGTTATCCCCGAGGTTCAACTGACCTTTTCTAGGTCCTCAACTGTGTAAGCGGGGTGGTTTACTGCTGACCCATCCACCTCAGTTGCAATAGGTGCACGATGACATCCACCTATCTCAACTGAGGAGATACGTGCTCGACCCTTCGCATATAATCAACAATGAGGAGCTGGATGATGGCGATGAGGTGACTTCTACGGAGGGTCCTGTGGGGTTCGAGGATCAACAGTAGAAGATCCTAGGAGGACGGTCGATTCCTCTTGTGCACTTTCTTTGGCAGCACGGGAACCTCCAGGTTAGCACATGGGA
Source organism: Viscum album (assembly GCA_963277665.1). Classification (NCBI taxonomy): domain Eukaryota; kingdom Viridiplantae; phylum Streptophyta; class Magnoliopsida; order Santalales; family Viscaceae; genus Viscum; species Viscum album. Next base: position 1,367,885,875 of record OY728138.1, on the reverse strand, counting down.
GCGGAAGGCTCAGATTCGTGCTCAGTACCGCTTTGTAACCTTAGTTTGTGTTAACTCTTTATGAGGACGTAAAGCCGTGAGCTGGGAGTGATGTAAAGACCCGTAAATTTCAAGGAAATTTTTTTCTTAATTTTCTTTGGAATTTTACACGAGCACAGTTTCCAACGACCCCTGATTCTGAGGCCCGGTGTTCCCGGAATCATTTTCTGTAGTTTGGCTCGGGTACGTTCAGTGAATGGATGAGCGGGGTTTTCTAACTTTTAAACCGGTGCTCGGAATCGAATTTTGAGGGCACTGATGTAATCGAAGCGCCGGTACTTGCTTAGAAATGCCTCTTCTAGAGTTGCATTTGCTCGGGTGTGGTTTTTAATTTTTGGGCTTAATGTTAAGAAATAAAATAATTGGACGACAAACTTTATTTTATTTCACTTAAGCCACTTTGAAGCCACTTGAAGCCACTTAAAGCGGCTTAAGCTGAGTTGATGCGGATATGGTGCTATTTAAAAATATTCTGCCCTCTTGGTAGGATATTTGTGAGGTGGGACCCGCACGAGCCCCACCGTTTCTTTTCCAATAAGTAACACACCTGCGAAAACCTGTCATTATGAAAGTCAACTGATGCGTTTTCTTAATTTCTTAACGCACCAATTAATTGGGACATTTTCTTCATTGAATTAAATGGGCGGTTTATTCATTGATATTAATTATATGAATTAATTTCATTCATTTCTTAACCTGTTTGAAATCCGTTGGCGTAATAATAAAATAAGACCAACGCACGACATCTGTAAAAATGCTCGTTGAGTAGTTTTGACTAGTTTTTTGCCTTCACCCACCTTCGTGAAGAATGTGAAGAACACGAAGAACCGAAAGAACGCGAAGAACGCGAAGAACGCCGTCACCCTCGGAGATTGACGACGCTTCATCCGAGATGTTCTTCCCCGCCCCGATATCCGATCACCTACTGCTGGAGGTAAGAGATTTCGGGTTTCTTTTAAATCACCTTTGTGGTTTTTAACGAAACACAGATTTAATTATTTATAATTAAATCTGTTGTTTCTTGGTCCTCGGAGTTCGTCAACGCAACGCCGGATACCGCGACGATGTGATGGTCCCCTCCTTATGTGACGATAAATTTCCACGAAGAACGCGCGTGCGATGACTTGACAAGGTAGGGATTTTATTTTGGAAATACCTTTTTATATCCCCGTGATTGTTTCTTTTAAAACAAGAACCTGGATCAAGTGCAATTTTAAATTATTAAAATTGTTTTGATACGTTTTTCATGTGTTGATTTATCCTCCCGATTGATACCGTCTAACGCGGAGGGTGCGGGCCAAACAAACACGGCCTGACAACCCTCCGTCGTTCTTCGTTGTTGTGCGGATTTGGAGGGCGACAACAAAACGTGCTGAAAAGGAAATTTGATGATCCCGTAGTGAAGAACGGAACCCGAGAGGAGCAGCGGCACAGACAGGAACGGAATCGGACCACCAGAGCGACTCCGGTGGCCCGCGGAAGCCACCAGCGGCGCAGGTCGCCGACACGGAGGCGGCAGCGGCGCCAGCAGACTCGCGGCCGCACGGGTCCGGTGCACACAGGACACGGTGAAGCCGCATCCGTTGACCAGGGCGGCCCCCAGCGGGGGCCGCGGTGCTGCACGCGGGGGCAGCGAGCCCCCCGCGCTGCTCGGCCGCTCGGCCGAGCCGAGCCGGGCCGCGCCATGGCCTGGCCAATCCGGGTCCATCCGGGTTGGATCGGGTCAGGTCGACCCGGTTCGGCCGACCCAAGGGGGGGGGGGGGTCTGGCCGGGTCGGCCCGGGCCCAGACCCCTGCCTTCGGACCGTTTTCAGTCTTTTGCCTGTATCTTGAGCTACGGGACTCCGAACGATGTGCCGTCAATGACGATGCGATCCATGGATCAAGACGGCCGTTTTGGTATATTACACTCAAGGTTTAGGAATACTTTGGGTTCGGCCGGGTTGGTTCGAACACGAAACCAACCGGGCCCTCGGAGCGGAAACACTCATATCTTGAGCTTCGGACGTCCGAATGGCGTTCCGTCGACTTTGTTGAATTTTCTAAGTGAGAGGGATCTTTTGGATCACTCCTCCCGAGGTTTGGACGCAGGTGGAGTAAGGTCGGCTTGGTTTTTCCTTAAAAACCAACCGGGCCCCTGGAACGAAAAAGCCAATAACTCACAGACCGAGCATCCGATTGACGCGCCGACTGTCTCGTTGAATTCCTCTTGAAGAGAAGGAACTATTGGCACACTTCGCCCGAGTTTTGGTTGCTATTGGATAGTGGCCGGGTTGGATTGTACCCGAAATCCAACCGGGCCCCTGGAATAGAAAATCTGATATCTTTCAGACCAGACCTCCGTTTGACGAACCGTCAGCGGCATTGGTGATAACGTTGAGAAATGGTCCCTTTGAGTATACCCTATGAGAGTTCGGGATACAGTTGAGATACAGCCGGGTTGGTTTGCACATGAAACCAACCGGGCCCATGGGACGAAAAGGCTAGTAACTCACAGACCGGGCGTCCGATTGACGCACCGTCTGTTGTGTTGAGACCCCTGTGACGAGCCGGACCCTTGAGATACTTCTTCATGGAACCTTGTGATACTTTTAGTATCGACCAGTAGCTCATGGAGCGGACCCTCCCGGAGACGAGCGTGCGGAATACGGAGACCGTGTAGCCGGATGAGACTTGACGACTGCTGATCGAACGACTCGGTGTATTACGGATAGCCTAGTGAGGAGCGCTTGGTTGTAGCGGCAGACCCACGACGGAGGTGTGCTTGGTTGTAGTGGCACAGGGGAGTGCTTGGTTGTAGTGGCAGACCCACGATGGAGGTGCGCTTGGTTGTAGCGGAACAGGGGAGCACTTGGTTGTTGGGGCAGACCCACAACGGTGGTGTGCTTGGTTGTAGCGGCACAGGGGAGCGCTTGGTTGTAGCGGGAGACCCACGACGGAGGTGCGATTAGTTGTAGCCGCATAGGGGAGCGCTTTCTTGTAGCGGTAGACCCATGACGGAGGTGCGCTTGTTTGTAGCAGCACGGGGAAGTGCTTGGTTTTAGCAGTAGGACCACATTACTCGACAGGAGGAGTACCTCAGCAGTCCTAGGTTGGTGAGAAGTACCTCAGAGTCGTGACAGAACCACTGTACACTCCAGAGATAGGGCTCTTGAGTAGTTGCAGTTTCGATAATGAAAATCATGGTTTGAGCTGAGACTTTTGACCTTTATAACTGAGGTATATATATGGGCATATACCTGGGTAGTGGTTATCCGTTGTTTCTAAATCCTTGTGTTTCCTCAGGATTGAGATGGATTACTTGATAACTTATGTATATGTATGGGAATATACCTAAGTAGAGGTTATCTATTAAGACCTTCTTTTGTGGTTATCCTTGTTGGTTTTAGTGAGAACTTGAGGGTCTCGGGGTCCCTACTGAGTATCGTTATACTCACCCCTGCACGGGCTATGCCCGCACCTCATTGTGTTGGGTGCAGACGATAGGCAGTGCTGACGGAGGCCGAGTGTTCGAGGACTGGACGGTACCCAGAGGTGGAATACACGATGAGTCAGTACCCGGAGGAGGACTACACGACGAGTCAGTACTCGGAGGTGGACTACACGAAGAGACGACAGACAGAGGAGTTGACGGGCGAGAGCGTTGAGGAGGCCATCTGTACCTACCCTTCATGTAGGATCCGACGAGGACGACCAGGAGTTGCTTCCTTTCTCCCAGCTGTTGTCTTTTTCTGTTGTACTTTGTTCAGTTGTAGTTGTACTTTCATTTGGGTTTGTATTCTGGCCCATTTACTTTTCATCACTTTCTTTTGTACTTAGTGTTTTTCTTTCGCTTGTACTCTGTGGTGTTTTGTTTACTTTTTTAAAGGCAATGCTTCTCAGTTATCAGGATTTACGACTTTGGTGATAGTCGCCAGCCCCTGGCCTATGAAAGGCGGGCTTGGGGTAGTCACGGCACGGTCCCCGAGGACGGGTCGTGACAAATTGGTATCAGAGGAGTTCGATTCTACTGTAGAACTTGGGACTCTGATCTTTTTTCCCTTTCTGTGAAGAAATAGTGTTAAGAGTACAGAATGTGGTTTTCTGTTCAGGGAGTCCAGTGTTGGTGTTGGCGGCCGACGTATCCATACACCAGGACCCTGATAACCAATTTTCGACTCTGTCCATGAAAACAATGATTGCGTGTGTGTTTCCAGTAGTTTTTAAATATCAGCTCAAACCAGGTCAGCTGACCAGGTATAATCGTTTGACCGTGTCACGTTGTTTCTTTCAGGATGCCTTTTCACGGACGACTAGCTAGAGCCCAAAGGGACGTGCGTACTGACAGCTTGCCGAGCGATGAGGCTTCGGTACAGGGCCCTCTTGCAGTTGAGGCACCAGCGGAGGCACCAGCTGTACTACCATACGTTGGGCCACCGATGCCACCAGCCCCAGCAGTAGGCGATGCACGCCACTTGATCACGCTGCACGAGTTCCAGCACTAGAGACCACCCAGGTTTCGGGGAGAGATGGACCCACAGGCAGCTGAGGATTGGCTGGAGGCTGTGGTGAGAGTCTTTAGGCTAGTGGGGACGCCGACAGACCTCATGGTGAACTTTGCTGCCAGCCTTCTTCAGGCAGCAGTAGTCAGGTGGTGGAGCCACCTGTTCCAGTTTTGCGATGGGATGGCCTTGACATGGGAAGACTTCGAGACCTTCTTCAGGGTGGAGTTTGTTCCAGTGGCTCTACACCCCGAGCGTTTTCAGGAGATTCTTCCTTTGCCGCGTGTTTTTCGATCAGTAGCCGAGTCATCTGTGGGTAGTAGACAGATGATACAGAGGTCCATAAGGGCCAGAGCCAGCCGTACGAGGAGTAGGAAGTGTTATGAATGCGGCGGAAAGGGTCACCCGACACGTGACTGTTCGACTCCTCGTGCAGTTGATCCGCAGGCTTTAGAGGATCCACCGAGGCCGAAGCAGCGGCGAGTTCTTGAGCAACAGCAGAGTAGTGGACAATGCGGTAGAGCTCCAGGAGCAGGTGGACAGGAGTGGAACTAGTGGATACGTCCCTTGTACTCTAGTTCCATTTTCTTGTTGTATTCGTGTCTTTGTACTATGAGCTGCAATAATAAAAAAACACTTATCTTTTTTTTCTTTCCTGTCCTTTTGTTGGGTTGATACTGAGTGGTCCTAGTTAAACTGTTGACTTGACCCTCACTTTCGAGAATTCTACTGGAGGAGACCCAGTGACCTCACACTGATGCCGACAGTGTGACTCGACCCTTGGAGGCGAGAGTGACAGTTGGATCTCTTAGTAGTTACGTCAAGGCCTTACGACGTCATCCATGGCATGAATTCATCATTCATGTTAGGATTGACTGTTTTAGGCAATGGGCGTGGTTCATCCAGGGGATGAGACCGGGTTTCTCTTTTCGGCAAAGGAGAAATTTTAGCAGCTCTTCAAGATCATAGGCAAAGGAGGTGCAGATCATCCAGGAGCGGATGAAGACTGCACAGTACAATAAGAAACAGGAAACTAGCACCAGTCCTAGAGACTCGGGCATGTTAAATGTTTCTATAAGAGGAATCTTAAAGGAAATATGAGTCTGTGAAGTAGCATACGTGGAGGTAGAGCTAGGAGAGCAGCATGAGGTGGTGTACATCTTAACGTGCTACAACCACCAGCCTTAGTTATCCCCTCCAGGCTCAGGGAGTTGGAGGTTGGAGGAAGATTGAAGCTGCATGCGGTCAAGGAGTGTGACCCAATGGGTCTAAAAAAATGATTCAAGGTACAGTCTGTGTCCACTACTAGCTGCTGTAGTAACAGACGTCGATATGAATCATTCCTCGCTTTCACAAATCTTGTCCCAAACCTAGAGTTTCTGGTAAGTCGTGGACTTGACCCTCACGTCTAGAGATACCTTGGGAGGAGAATCGATAATCACACTTATGCCGACAGTGTGGTCAGACCCTCGAGGCGAGATTTTTGGTTGGAATCTCTTGGTGCCAGCGTTGAGTCCTTACGACGTTGGTTTGAGTATGGACTGGGAAATCACAGTTCATACACAAATTGACAGTATTAGGCAAAAAGGTTGTGGTTTAACTACAACGTCGAGATGGGTTTTCCTTGGTCGGTGAAAAGGAAACCCCATGCAGCATAGGATAAACTCTTGCATAGTAGGGTGTGACTGATCACTCTTGAGTCGGTCAACCATACCCTCGTGGCATCAGTCGTTTTGAGTTTTAGTTCTAACAGGAATTGGAAACCTCTGGATTTCGAGGATGACGATCAAGTCCTTATACGGGTCTCACCTCGACGAGGTTTACGAAGATGCGGCCAAGGCGGAAAGTTATCCCCGAGGTTCAACGGACCTTTTATAGGTCCTCAGCTTGGTAGGCGGGGTGGTTTACCGCTGACCCATCCACCTCAGTTGCACCAGGTGCACGAAGACATCCACGTATCTCAACTAAGGAGATAATGCTCGACCCTTCGCATATCATCGACCATGAGGAGCTGGATGATGGCTGTGAGGTGACTTCTACGGAGGTTCCTGTGGGGATCTAGGATCGACAGGAGAAGATCCTAGGAGTACGGTCGATTCCTCTTGTGCACTTTCTTTGGAAGCACGGGAACCTCCAGGTTAGCACATGGGAGCGGAAGGATCAGATGCGTGCTCAGTACCGCTTTGTAACCCTAGATTGTGTTAATGATTTACGAGGACGTAAATCTCGGAGGTGGGAGTGATGTAAAGTCCCGTAAATTTCAAGGAATTTTTTTCCTAATTTTCTTTGGTATTTTTCAAGCGCACGGTTTCTGACGGAACCTGATTCCGAGGCCCGGTGTTCCCGGAATCATTTCCCGAAGTTTGGCTCGGGTACGTTCCGTGAACGTATGAGCGAGTTTTTCTAACTTTTGAACCAGTGCTCGGAATCGAATTCTGAGGGCACCGATGGAATCACAGCACTGGTTCATGCTTAGAAACGCCTCTTCTGGAGTTGTGTTTGCTCGGGTGTGGTTTTTAATTTTCAGGCTTAAAGTTAAGAAATAAAATAATTGTACGACAAACTTTATTTTATTTCTCTTAAGCCACTTTAAAGCCACATGAATCCACTTAATGCGGCTTAAGCTGAGTTGATACGGATAGGGTTCTATTCAAAAATATCCTACCCTCTTGGTAGGATATTTGTGAGGTGGGACCCGCACGATCCCCACCATTTCTTTTCCGCTAAGTAACGCACCCGCGAAAACCCGTCATTATGAAAGTCAACTGACGCGTTTTCTTAATTTATTAACGCATCAATTAATTAGGCGGTTTTCTTCATTGAATTAAATGGGCGGTTTATTCGTTGAAATTAATTCTATGAATTAATTTCATTCATTTCATAACCTGTTTGAAATCCGTTGGCATAATAATAAAATAAGACCAACGCACGACATCTAGAAAAATGCTCGTTGAGAAGTTTTGACAAGTTGTGTGCCTTCACCCACCTTCGCGAAGAAGGTGAAGAGCGCGAAGAAGGCGAAGAATGTTGTCACCCTCAGAGATTGACGATGCTTCATCCGAGACGTTCTTCCCCGCCCTGATCTTCGATCACCTACTACTGAAGGTAATAGATTTTGGGTTTCTTTGAAATCTCCTTTGTGGTTTTTAACGAAACACGGATTTAATTATTTATAATTAAATCTGTTGTTTCTTGGTCCTCAGAGTTCTTCGACGCAACGCCGGATACCGCGACGACACGACGGTCCCCTCCTTCCGTGACGATCAATTTCCTCGAAGAATGCGCGTGCGACGACTTGACGAGGTAGGGATTTTATTTTGGAAATACCTTTTTATATCCCCGTGATTGTTTCTTTTAAAACAAGAACCTGGATCAAGTGCAATTTTAAATTATTAAAATTGTTTTCATAATTTTGTCATGGGTTGATTTATCCTCCTGATTGATACCGTCTAACGCGGAGGGTGCGGGCCAAACAAACACGGCCCGACAACCCTCCGTCGTTCTTCGTTGTTGTGCGGATTTGGCGGGTGACGACAAAACGTGCCGCAAAGGCAATTTGATGATCCCGTAGTGAAGAACGGAACCTGGGAGGAGCAGCGGCGCAGATGGGAACGGAATCAGACCACCGGAGCGACTCTGGAGGCCCGCGGATGCCACCGGTGGTGCGGGTCGCCGGCTCGGCGGCGACAACGGTGCCAGCGGACCCGCGAACGCGCGGGTCTGGTGCACACAGGACGTGGCGAAGCCGCGTCCGTTGACTAGGGCGGCCACCCGCGGGGGCCGCGGTGCTGTCACGCGGGGGAAGAGAGCCCCCCACGCTGCTCAGTGGCTCGGCCGAGCCGAGCCGGACTGGCCGGCCGAGCCGCGCCGCGCCCTGGCCTGGCCGGTCTGGGTCCAGCCGGGTTGGACCGGGTCGGGTCGACCCGGTTCGGGTCGACCCAAGGGGGGCGGGGGGGGGGGGGGGGGGGGTCGGGCCGGGTCGGCCCAGCCCCACATCTTCGGACCGTTTTCGGTCATTTGCTCGTATCATGAGATACGAGCCTCCGAACGACGCGCTGTCAGCGGCGATACGATCCATGGATCAAGGCGGTCGTTTCGGTATATTACACTCAAGGTTTCGGGAAACTTTGGGTTCGGCTGGGTTGGTTCGAACACGAAACCAACCGGGCCATCGGAGCGGAAACACTCATATCTTGAGCTTCGGACGTCCGAATGACATGCCATCGACATTGTTGAATTCATCTAAATGAGACGGATCTTTTGGCTCACTCAGCCCGAGGTTTGGACGCAGGTGGAGTAAGGTCGTCATGGTTTTGCCTTAAAAACAAACTGGGCCCCTGGAACGAAAAAGCCAATAAATCACAGATTGGGCATCCAATTTATGCGCCGACTGTCTCGTTGAATTCTACTTGAAGAGACGAAACTTTTGGCATACTTCGCTCGTGTTTTGGTTACTGTTGGATAGTGGCCGGGTTGGATTGTACCCGAAATCCAACCGGGCCCCTGGAATAGAAAAGCTGATATCTTTCAGACTGGATGTCCGTTTGATGAATCGTCAGCGGCGTTGGTGATCACGTTGAGAAACGGTCCCTTTGAGTATACCCTATGAGAGTTCGGGGTACAGTTGAGATATGGCCGGGTTGGTTCGCACATGATACCAACCAGGCCCCTGGGACGAAAAGGCTAGTAACTCACAGACCGGGCGTCCGATTGACGCGCCGTCTGTTGTGTTGAGACCCCTGTGACGAGGCGGTCCCTTGAGATACTTATTCATGGAACCTTGTGATACTTGTAGTATCGACCAGCAGCTCATGGAGCGGACCCTACCATAGACGAGCGTGCAGAATACGGAGACCGTGTAGCCAGCGGAGACTTGACGACTGCTGATCAAACGACTCGGTGTATTACGGATAGCCTAGTGAGGAGCGCTTGGTTGTAGCGGAAGACCCACAAAGGAGGTGCGCTTGGTTGTAGCGGCACATGGGAGTGCTTGGTTGTAGCGGCATACCCACGACGGAGGTGCACTAGGTTGTAGTGGCACAGGGGAGCGATTGGTTGTAGCGGCAGACCCACGATGGAGGTGTGCTTGGTTGTAGCGGCATAGGGGAGCGGTTGGTTGTAGAGGCAGACCCACGACAGAGGTGCGCTTGGTTGTAGCCACACAAGGGAGCGCTTGGTTATAGCAGCAGACCCACGACGGATGTGTGCTTGGTTGTAGCGGCATGGGGAAGCACTTGGTTGTAGCAGCAGGCCCACAGTACTCGAGAGGAGGAGTACCTCAGCAGCCCTAGGTTGGTGAGAAGTACCTCAGAGTCGTGACAGGACCGCTGTACACTCCAGAGACGGGTCTCTTCAGCAGTTAAGGTTTTGATAATGAAAATCCTAGTTTGAGCTGAGACTTTTGACCTTGAAAACTTAGGTATATGTATGGGCATATACCTGGGTAGTGGTTATCTATTGTTTCTAAATCCTTGTGTTTCCTTAGGATTGAGATGGGTTACTTGATAACTTAGGTATATGTACGGGCATATACCTAAGTAGAGGTTTTCTGTTGAGATCTTATTTGTGGTTATCCTTGTTGGTTTTAGTGAGACCTTGAGGGTATCAGGGTCCCTACTGAGTATCGTTATACTCACCCCTACACGGGCTATGCCCGCACCTTGTTGTGTTGGTTGCAGACAACGGGCCGTGCTGACGGAGGCCGAGTGTTCGAGGACTGGACGGTACCCGGAGGTGGACTACACGACGAGTCAGTACCAGAAGGTGGACTACACGACGAGTCAGTACCCGGAGGTGGACTACACGACGAGACGACACACAGAGGTGGTTGACGGGCGAGATCGTTGAGGAGGCCATCTGTACCTACCCTTCAGGTAGGATCCGACGAGGACGACCCAAGAGCTGCTTCCTTTCTCCCAGCTGTTGTCTTTTTTTGCTGAACTTTGTTCAGTTGTAGTTGTACTTTCATTTGGGTTTGTATTCTGGCCCATTTACTTTTCAGCACTTTCTTTTGTACTTAGTGTTTTGCTTCCGCTTGTACTCTGTGGTGTTTTGTTTACTTTTATAAAGGAAATGCCTTCCCAGTTATCAGGATTTATGCCTTTGGTGCAAGTCGCCAGCCCCTGTCCTATGGAAGGCGGGCTTGGGGTAGGTACAACATGGTCTCCGAGGACGGGTCGTGACATCTAATGAGATATATAAAGTATCAATATGAGTTAGTAATTGAAAATTAAGAGAATCACCCTGATATTATCTTTCATGACTCACTCTCACTTCATATGGGTTCTATCAGAATAAATGATTTAGCCCATGTTAATGGAACAAAAAGTTACACAATATATCAAAGGAATTAATATAAAAACAATGGAATGTAATTTAAGAAATAAATAATAGAAAATAATGGTTTTATTGGGGTAGAGGAATTGATATTAAATAAGTGAGTTTTAAGATCATTTCAACTAATATTAATGTCATAATGTTTAAAGATGTATTTTTTTAATAAATTAGATTAACAGAAGAAATATAATAGATATGAATCACGAATAACCTCAGCCACAAAACATAGAGAAAAGTTTTCATCTGATTTTGCACATTTTTCACAATGTTTAACCATTTTACCTCATATTAAAATTATTGTGCTCAATTAAATTATATCTAAATAACATGCTATTATGCCCACAAATTAAATTAAAAATGATACATAATTTCTATATATTGATGAAAAATGTATTCAATATTTAATCTAATTAAACATAAAAAAATGAAAAATTTAACTGCTAAATGAAAACACATATAAATTATTATTGAGAAGAAAAAATTCATTAGATATTATTTGGTCTTTATCTTATTCCATATCAATTAAAAATTAACAAAGATTTAATATATTATTTATAAATTATAATATTTTATGAGTATAATTCTTTTAAATTTATAAATTAAACATATTAATATAAAAATACAGAACACTCTAAAAGAATATTCAATAACAAATTTCGCTTTTCATCATTCAATGTTATTCATTATACCGTATTAAAAATTATTATTTACCCTGTAACCAATAATCTTAGACCAATCCCTTTTTACTATAAAGTATTTTTTGAATCATTAAATATAGAAAATGATTGTTTTATGAAAACAACAATAATAATCAAATGAAAAATATTAATAATTTTTTTTATTATTGTTATCACATTCTATATTTATTCATAATTTTTTAGTTTTAATAGTTGTAATTATTTAACCAATTATATAACATCAATTAATAAATTAGATATTTTTTAATAAGACATTATAATCATTGGAGTGGTGTCTAATGACCATTTATATACAATTATTATAATAAATTCATGTATATTACCAAACATACATATTTAGAATCACCCAATATATTAATTTAAAACCATTATAAAATAACAATTGTATTTATAATGTTTTTATAAATTTAAAAAGATATAATTATAAGTAAGATCATTAATGGAAACCATGAAGAAATGGATTTCATGTTTGTGACCATTTTTTACTAATGGATGTATAAATATTGTAGTTTACTTATTGATGTTTTATATTATGTTATTAAATTTTGTTAAATATTATCCTGAGTCTTAATATTTTATGTCAAAATAAATGAATATTTTTTTTATTTTTTCCATGTTAAATAATATAATAATTATAGTATCTTTGTAATGAGAAAATACATATTAAAATCAAGTGGTGTTATAATGTTTCAAGGAATATATATACAGTATATTAGAGAGAAAAATATCTGATGGGGAGGTGCATTTGATGAAGGATGGTTGAATCCTTCAATAGTATGTATTTTATCTTTAAATACCCTTATAAAAACATCTTGTAATCCACTTATAGGCACCCTACCATATCAATTTTTAACAGATTTTGTTTCCCTGAATTTTTGGTATTGAGGTGGGTCATCAACTATAATTATATGTGATCTGTTAGAAAATAACGAAGATATGTACTCTATATATTTTTGTGAACACCACCTTATGAAACACATGTAACATACCATAGAAATTGGGACAATTAGTGAAATAAAAAATATCTATATTTTAGGTATTTGGTTTGGAAAAAGTGATTTAACTGTGAATCATATTTTGAATCTCCTATTTCCTCAGGGTACGGTATACAAAGAAGGTTAATATATTCTTCCTTCCACCTCTTTTTTGGGGAGGGACCCACCAATGTATAATATGTAACCCTCCCTTGAGGATAAATTCACTTCATGTTCTTTAATTATGTAATAGTTTTTTTTTCAAGAATCACATATTTCTTGAAGTCCCAAACGATTGATGATGGGACCCCAAATCATCATATATCGCTTATAAAGTTTACAAAATCCTCATTTGTTACATCTAGAACCAATCTACTGGATTGGCATGGACCAAAGTATAATTTTATATACACTAGATAGTAATGTTTTGCAAAAAAATCCCCAGGTATAAGTTATCATTTGGGTAAAATTAATCATTTTTTATAATACACAACCCTTAATAGATAATTTTGGCTAAATTCAAGAAACATGATTCATGTGATAAATGGAAATAATGATCCTATTAAATATAAATACTAAAATATTAATAATATTTTTGAAATAACAGATTGTAACATTGTTTTATATATAATGGAAGTCCACGTTTCCAAGATATGAATGACCTAAGAAACCTAGGTTGAACATATTGTGACCCCATCACATGACCATCACCATACTACAAATCCGAATAATTAATATTATTTCATCATGATACACCACATAACAGTTATTATTTCTATATCACACCTACATTACGAAAAAAAGTCATTAAATCCACTACTGTGCATATTCATGGGGTGTGTGCATTGTCAGAGTTGGTTATCCACTAATATATTCCCACACCCACAACTATAGAAGGAACAATTCATCTCATTACATGTATATATTTTTATATATAAACAAATGAAATCATATAATGGAAATTTTGAAAATATATATAATGATATGTAATTAGTTAAAATAATCATACAATGAATATATCACTTGTCATGAATTCACACCCATGAAACTCATATAACCAATACACATCTTGTTTATGCTTTCCCATTTAATTTCCATATTTTTAGTAGGTACCCATGCACTTTGACCCAATAAAACATGTAGTAGGAAATTTCAATAGTCTATATTAATCAAATGACCAAGAATTACACGAAAAGGACCATTCAATGTGAATTAGGAACACATACAAGTCCATACTAATGTTCACAAAATAAACAAGTTATTTAAATAATGTCATCACTTAATCATGGTTAAACCATATTATGGTTGATGCCAACATCCTTTATTTTAAAAATAAATAAAATAAATGACTTTCTAAAAAATTTAATAAATAAAATTTAAAATAATATTATATTTATAAAATCAAATAATTTTAGTTATCTAAATAATACAGTGGGTGTGAAGCAAATTATGTCAAAAACTAATTATATGGTTAAAAAATATAAATTTCATTGATTTAATATCTCAAAATAATCCTACAATTGTTTACAACCATAACAAAAATTATCAATACCAAATCCACTATATAAATTCATGAAATCCCAATACTATAGATTAGTTTAAGATAATAGTTATAACATCCAATTATAACGGTAAAAAACCTGATATTTAATTCCAAGGTTCAACATTTTATGATCCGATGAAATCAACCACCATATGGATTGGAATCCTAAAAATTTTCTACAGGATTTCCAATGGTCCTGAGGGAATAAATTAGATTTTACAAGGATCAGTGTGTATTTCAAATAAAATAAAAATTATTTTTTATATATCACTCAAAATGGGAGAAAGGGATTCATGTAACAATATTTAATATTACATCATCCTCCAAAATTAAGGGATGTGAAACATTTAAATCAATTTCCACCCACATACTATGAATTATTATTAACACCATGAACAATATATTTCACTTTTAATATATATATAAATAAATATCCTTAAGTTAACACAAAATCAAAACCTATAAAATCTTTACAAAATAAAACTAAATATTATAAAATAATAATATAATGATGAAAATGGCTGTTACATTGGGCATCATTATTCCATTCCTCATAGATATGTTGGTCATTAAAGGCCTTCCATGACTTCATTATATAGTGGTTTGAACCCTATTAGGTGAATAACATATCAATCAATAATTTTAATATTAGATTATTTCCATTCACTAATTCATTAAATATTTTGTAAATAAATATAACACATGTCTAACAACATGTATTTCACCAAAAATTTATTCCTATCCATTTTTTGATGTTCGAATACATTTCACATGAATCATGATTATCTAACTTCAGATATTTTGGTAAGGTACCATACTATTTCACTTTTGTTAGAAGTATGAATATTCTACAAATGTGTGGAAATTTTTTTCATTAAAATTTAATGTTTTGATAATAAAACTATGTCCATATTTCATCATAATTCTTCGTTTATTTTTTTGGATGTTGATGTATCAATGTAGATGATTCATTCACATTGAATATTTGATAATAATTATTTTTAGTGAATTCAAAATATTTGTTTTGTAAACTAGAGTATATGTGACAAAAATCATATTCACATATTACATGGTGATTTTAAACATACATTTCTAAAACATACAATCAAATTATTAAGAGGAATAATGACTTTGGAATAAGAGATATAAACATAAACAATGTAAAACCTGAAAATGAAAAATATATTTTTTAAACTCCACAGAATGAATTTAACTACCATAAATCTTATAAAATTCCATAATATATCATAGTGAAAAAATATCAATAAAAGGGCGAGTTATAAATCCTAGCAGGGAAATAATAACAGGAGTATAACATTACATGAGCTTCAAGAAGAATAGCATGATATCATAATGAGTAATATAAATATTATAGAGACATTTTAAAAGAAAATTGATGTCATAATATCATTAATATTTGGAATTAAAATAAAAATTAATATTATATACTTATTTTATGGGTCCCTCCCAAGACTATCATTATAATGTGAGAAAATTATCATAGTGGATTTCGGTTTACTCCCAAATATCTTAAAGAAATAGTGAAGAGATATAAAAAATTTCCTTATGAATGACAGGGCTATTTAATTCTATAAATACCCATCAAAAAATTCAAAATCATTTATATGTGTTCCAAATGATGAAAACAAACCATACATAATAAAAAATAATGTCCAAATTGGTGAGAAGGATATTTTCCTCATAATTAATATTTAACAAATAACTAATGTCTAAATCACAATGATTCCAAATATAATAATAAATTATTTCACTGCTAGATTATATTGTAAAATGAAACATGAGTCCAGATCATTGATATCAATTAAATATATATTTTTAGATTCTTCTAGGAAAATATTAAATAAAACATATAACTTCAGTTAAGATTTATAAAATACCTTAATGAGGATTTTCAAAAAGGAAGAAAATATATTTTTCAATAAATATAGAATTGAACCGAGAGGCTTCTTCATAAATTAAAAATATTTATTTGTGTCTAATCACTGTTGAAAATTTTTTATATGAAAAAATAATAACATTAGATACGAAAGAAGAATGTTCCATTAAATTGGGATTATGTAAAAGATAGATTTTTTACTCTTACAAAATACTGGTATATTCTTAGAAATAAAAAGTATATTAAAATATATATATTTGTAATGGAATATAAATTAAATATATATATAATAAGTTAATGAAAATAATATATCATCAAATTAGAGAAAATTAATTTTAGTGGGTAGTTTAAATGTCTAGAGGGTGGAACAAGTAATCCCATATGATTATAGAAGGAAACCCATTTTCAGACAGTTTTATTGATATTCCACATTTTTAAATTGATGATGAATCATTGATATGAAATCATTTTAAGATAATTATGATGTTTATATGAGATAGTCAATAATTATGTTTTAAATTACAATGGGAACGTTGGAAGGATGTTAAATTATGGTTAATTAGGGGAAACAATTGTTTAAATTGATATATACTATTATTAACATAGTTTCAGGTAAAAAATAAAATAAATTTATAATATGAAATAATTTAATAGAAATTAATTTCCCAATAATTTTTTATGGTATACAAAAATAAATTAAAAACTAACAAGGATACCCATTATTACTCACAAAAGTAGATCAAGTAATAAAAACCCCATATATTTTATAGAATACATGAATTAGATAAATTTATGTTATGGAAATTAAGGGATGCAATGAATCAAATTTTTAAAAAAGTAATGATATTACATGTCATGTTATAATAGATAAATATTAAAATTGAATAATTTTTCATAACATAAACGAATTCCTCCATGAAGGGTTATTGAGAATAAAGATTAATGTAACATGAAACATTATAAAAATTCCAGCTATATAGAAAAATCATGAAATTGAAGATAAAATACCATGAATAATGAATATTGAGGAAATGATATAGAATTTTTGTATCTTAAACACCATTAAAAGTAGGTATGAGTTATAAAATAAAATATGTCTCAAAGACAGAAATCCATAGATGAAACTCATAATTAATTAAAGATTCCTTCTGCACATGTGCCTAAAATCCATAATAACAAAATTAATTTTATCATATAAATTCATTGGAAAAAAATTGTTATTTTTTATTTTATATGGACTATTGAAAATCATGTTAAATTTATTTATAATATATTTTTCATACCAATGTCAGTTACTTGAGGTTGTTTACTCATTTTTTCATTACTCCTTAAGTATGGTGACTATGGCAGAATGCAATTTAAAATATTTTCATAATCAATAAAATGTTAATATTATTATATAAAAAAAAATATATAATATATTTTTTTGCCCAACCATGATCTTTTATCATGGAAAATGACGTTCATTTCTTATAGAAAAGTTAGCCCACACATTCGAATGAATCTGTTTCTAATGTTAAATTAATGATATAGAAATAAAGAAAATGATAATTTAAATAATTTTTGTTAATTGTTTCATTATTATTATACAATAAAACCGTCCATTAAATTATTTATCTCATCCATGAATGGTGTTAATGAGAAACAAATGATGTCACTTTATGGAGGTTGTATTCCATGAAACGCACAAACCACACCATTTTGATTAGATGTTAGAGTGGAATAAAAAATGTTATTCGAATAATATAATGACACATAAATAAACCTTTTATAATAATTTAATTATATTATTCATTATATAAATGATTTTTATATGGAATATGAAATGAAAAAATTTATGAATATGATCATACTTATGTTGGAGACTTTATCTTATCTTAGATATTTCCTTAGCCAGAGAGGCCTTAATCTAAAATCTATTGATGATGGGATTAAGGATTATAAAATTATTTATGGGAGCGGTATTTTTGATATAGTTAAATGAAAAAATATAATTAAATGTATAACCATTGTAGTCTCAAAGGGATCCTCTTTTTTAAGTGAAGAAAAGTGAGTATTTGTGAATACAATTAACACTCCCATGATATAAATACATTGTTACATTATAAAACACTAAAAAATTACAAATTAAGGAGTTTGAGATAAAAATAGGTTGATAAATTCTCATAATATTCTTTTTAACATATTTTAAACATGTTTAAATTCATTTAAATTTGATTTTACATTTTATATTTTTTATCAATTTCATGGTAACTATTTTAAAAATAAGTAAATAATATTTTATTTAAATATAAATGGAAAAATATTATAATTTTATTTAGAATATATATATTTTACATATAGTTTAATTAATTTAATAAAATTTAGAAAATAACATTTTAAATTAAAATATATATTATATAATTATGTTTGTCGAAAAAAGACTTTTAATCCTTATATGTTCTATAATATTATTTAATATTTCTTACCAATTTAACAAGTTTAAAAAAATATATATATATGGTTTAAAATAAAATTATATTCATATTTTAAATTAGATAAATAGATTTTTTTAATTTAAAATAAATTGATATTAATTGAAACAATTTTTTTATGATAAACTGTTTTACCATTATCGTGGTAATTAACACTAATCATACTAAATATCCATTATGAATAAAATTTACATTGAAAATGTAATATGATAATGAAATTTTTTGAATAAAATAGGAAATAATATTTTTTACAGTTAATTTCTATCTGATTTAATGTATAATTTTTAACATAATCAAATGAAAACAGTTTTTAGTATAAAATATCACTTGTGTATGAAAAAGATAATAGTTTTTTTCTTTATTTAAAAAATTAATTTTTAAATTAATTATATTACGTATTAAATGTGAATTATTTATATAATCATGGATACATAGACTTTTAAATCATTCTTGTGTTATAAATGTGTTTGTTTTTAAAAAAAAAATTTATTTTTACTATTCAGAATTTTTTAAAATAAATATAATATTTTCATACACTATTAATTTTGATATAATTAATTAATTATTTAAGCATATTTTAGACAATTAAAATTGAAAAAATTATATATTTTCCATTAAAATGAAAATTTTAAATCGTAATTATACATTTTTTTAAAATAAATTGGATTCATAAAACAAAGTGTGTTCCTAATACAATTTCATATTGATTTATAAATTATGTGATGTCTATATATCAACACATATATAAAAATATTTGAATTGTGTGAATTTAATTGATTAAGGGAAGACATATAACTCCCAAATAAACTATTATCTGAAAAAAAAATTAAATTAATTACTTATAGCGACCCAAATCACTGTAGCATAAAACATGAGTCTACAAAATTACATTTTTTTAATATAAAAGTAACCACATCCCAACAGACTGAGTAGTTTATTTGTCTTGGTATCCTAGATACATAATTCTATCATCAATTACACTTAAAAGAAGACACAAAATAGTTATTTAGAATATCAGTTTTCACTATAGCATAACCTAGTATATCAGTCATAGTACAATTACTAGATTTTTTGGTAATGTAATAGAAAATAGGTGAGCTGAAAATTTCAATATCATATATTTATAGTGGAAAAAATCATGAATCAATAAGAATAATGAATATGAAATGGTATATAACAAAACACATGTGTCATTTAATGAATAAACTAATACATAAGTGCATCGAAAGATAATGTTAACACAAAATTATCATATAAAATAATCAATATGGCATGGTAAATGAATAAAAACACATGAAATGATATTAATAATAAGAATATCATTATTAGATAATTAATAATCAGTATACACATTTAAATAATTTAAAACAAATACCATTTTATCAATAAACATAAAATTAAATGCATCAAGAGAAAATATCATTTAGAAAATATCATGAATAGTAATAAATTAATTCTTAAATAAAGAAAATATTAATTATAAGACTCTATGTTTCCATGGAACAATATACTGCTACCATCAATATCAATCCTCAAGACTGTTTAAAACTAATTATTAGAAACCCAATTAATCAATGTTATTGAACTAATTCCTCACATGAGACAACATATACATCAAGAAGATACCTATAACCACAACTCCCATGTCTATCTTGTCAAAATAATTACCCATATTTCATATAATTAAAAACACTGATAAGAAATATTCCTTGCTATCAACTATCTATACTAAGTAAAGATAATGATTTATTAATATTTCACCATATAATTAAATATATTTCAATGTAGAATGTTGAATGTATAAATTATATATTGATTAAAAAATTAAAACACCCTAAAAAATAATATGTATATTTAGGGGAAATTTAGTGTTCAACGATCTTAGTATAGTGACCATTCTAATGGAAATTTTTCAAATACAAAATTTAATCCAGGAAGTAAATTTCAATTATATCCTTGGTCAAGAAAATAATAATCCATCTATAAGAATCATAAAGATGGTATGTGAACAAAATTTCTCTAGTGGAGTATAAATAAAATAATTGGTTTCCATTATTGATGAATTAGAATACCATAGAAATGTCTTCAAAACCATAATTGAGGAAAATAAAATTTAAATTTTGAATATAAATCTATAAACTAAATTTTCACAAACCATATTGAAAATAATTTTCATTGAAAATAATTTTTGAAACATCCAATCGAATATTATGAAAGAAATAATTTTCCTTGATGGATATAAATACCATTCATGTCATACGTCTTAAAAATTAGATTCCCATAAATTTTTCAATAAAATCCAAAGGTGAATTTTTTTGAATAACATATAAACATTCCATTAAATTTTTATAAAAAATATAAATAATGGGTAAAAATTCCTTTATTATTTTTTTTAAAAATTAAAAAAACATTTTCTATAAAATTTAAAGAACACATTGGTTTGGAAGAGAATATTTTTCAAAAATAAGTTAGAAATGATATGATATTTTCTTGAACATAATTTCTTAATAATTTTTAGTATGAAATAAAGGAAAAATCTTAATATTACCTGAAAATATCATGAATTACTACTGAAAGAAAAAAATATATTCAGTTTATTATAAAATGATCAAATAAATATTTGAACCATTATTTAAGAATATACATTCTTGATTAAAATAAGATTTTGAAATAAAAAGTTATAATTATCATAACGAAGATGTGTGAATTGACCCATGAATATATTATGTTTATAAAATGTAAATTTATATAAAATTATTGTAAATAATAAAAATTAATTTTTAAAAATTTATTACATCGAGATTCAGATAATTTCAAATACATTAATGGAGTAATATATCCCAATAAAATTAAATTGAATGATGAAATTCACTACCACACATTAACATTTATATCAAACCCCTTTAGATGAAATATTTAAAATTTAAACATATAATAACATGAATAGTGAATTATCAATCATATTACTTGTCATTGGTGAAATATATAGTCCATTTAAAATAAATTACGTCCATAACATTAAAATATGTCTCAATGAATTGAATTATAGATTTAATCACCTAGCTTTAGACTGACTCATAACATATATTTTTTGTGTTATTAAATAATAAAAACATGTTAACAATTTAAAATATTAATAATATTATTCATTCATATTATTCTATTTCATTCACATATTACCACTTTATATATTATTACTCAATCAATTAATTTTATGTTATATGTTTTGATGACATTTAAATTATGGGTCATAAATGACAATGGTAGGTTGACTATGGCCAAAGTGATAATTGTTTAATCATATAAATAAATATAATAATGAAATAATAATCATATTAATTCCGAAATTATACATTATATTCAAATAATTAATGGTGATCCTAAAAAATTAACTACGTTACAATCATGGGGCAAGTAGTTTGTACGTTCATATGAGTAATATTTCCATTCATCAATGAATACCATACAAAGAATGTAACTATTATTTTTATTATATAAATTAATTGTAATATTATATACAATATTATATCAATAAATATGAAAAAAAATTCATTCATGTGGTGTGGTGATGAAATGAGGGTCATATCGCTTCGTAAACCTGTTAGTCTACACGTAAATGAGCATTGTTATCATATTTAATTGTGAAGAAGAAAATGATATGTTTTATTTTCATAATGATAAATATGAAATTTTTATCATTTTTATTTAATTTACATAATATATATTAAATAATTTTATCTTTATCACCTTTCATGTAATGTGTCATTGGAAAATCAATCATGTCGCTTCAAGAGGCAGTAAGCTGCCACACACAAAAGAGACGTTATCATATGTCCTATATAATGGAATGAAATATATATATATAATGATTCAATAGGTATAATAATGTTATAAATATATTATATGTACTTTATATCCATCATCATATCGAATCATGATAGGTATTAATGGAAAATGAATAATATTTGTTTGTGGTGAGGTAGTATACAAAAACATGAATAATGATTTCAAAACCCATTTGATGGATGCGTAGATGGTTGGAGTTAGTAAAATTGTTTAAAAAAATAATAAAATTCCATTTATTATACAATTAATAATATAACATTATTGTTTAAAAATAATATTTGGAGGTGGAGAAAAAACAAATTAAAAATGCTCATTGATGAACGTTACAACTATTTCAGGTATCCCCCATAAGTTAGACCAAATACTTCCATAGTTGGATTTATGACCAAAATGAGGATTGAAATCTGAGGGTAGAGATTTTGAGAATATATTTTTTTAGGTATTTTCTAATCCAAAATGGTTTGATGGTGTGAAGAGGATAGTATAGGGTGTGCACTTCTTAATTTGAGTTGAGTAATACAGTTGTAATTAGTTGAAAATAATCAATCAATACCATGTTTTTATCATAAAAAAATCTATGAAATGGGTCAATATATATAATATAATATATAATGTCACAACATGTCCAAGAAATGGTTTTTTATATGTTTTTAATTAATTTGAAAGTGTTATATTCTTAGTTTTACCACCGATAAATCTATTTTTTACCTTAATCATGGAAATTAATTATTACGATTTCCATTGTTCATTTTGGAAATAAAAAATTACTTGAAATTATATTAAATTAATATTTCGGATGATTGTAAATCTGTATTCTATTTTTTGAAACACTTCTAACTTAATTGGAAATTTTTTTAATGTAAAAACACACAGAAATGATGAGAAAGTATGTTTTTAAATAGAATATGTCTAATGGTTTACAATGATTTTATATAAAAATAATTTTAAAAATTTATCCAAAAATTTATATAAATTGATATAAAATTTTATATATTTTATATTAAATCCAATTAATAAAATATTTTAACATTATAAAGTTTATAAATGAAAATACAAATTTCATTTAAAACATAAAAGTTTACAGTATTAATCAACAAAAAATCTATTTAAAATAATCAACAAATTTCAAACTATGATATGATTGAAATGATGATTTTCAATATTAAGATTATTTTTTCAAATAATTTTTAAATATTTGGTAAAAAGTAAATTTAATCTATATTTTTTAAGCGTGACTATTTCATCATTTAGTAAAAAAATATTTTCTTGGAATGAATTTTTTTCTTTTAAACGATTTATAGTTTATTTTTGTTAAATATATAACTAGAATTTCCGTATTTTTCTTAGTAATATTAAAACTCTATAAATAAATGGATTTTTTAATGTTCATGATTAAATATTACTTTAATATGGTATGGTATTTTTCAATCTTGGTGTTACTTACATTGTATGCTACTAAGTATAATATTTATTATTTCATAATTTTATGGTGTTATGTTATCCCCACATTAAAGAATTGCATCCTCACAAATAAAAATTGATATTAGAAATCAAGGGTTTGATATTTTAATTTTTTTGGAATACCTATATAATAAATTGTATATAAAAAATTCAATTGATAATAGATAAATATAATTACATAGGTTATACATAATACCACCTGAATAACATTCTATGTATGAAAACATTAACGGAACATAAAGATATGAACATGGATGAAAAGGGAAATTAATTTTACATACGGATAGAGACCATTGACAATAATAAATTAAGTGATGAATACAATGTTAAGGATGTAAAAACCATATATCAATGATGATTTAGAAGTCCATTATATTTATTATATATAATAGTAATTGGATAACATTTTTGATTAATGATACTTTTCCAAAAGTTGAGGAATTAATTTAATGTCTACAAATATATGGAAATATATTTAATTGAAATCTATTACATATAAATATTTTCCTCATTTATTTGTACGTTTATCATTATTTAATATATCACTTATTCCAGGAAATGAATATTCCATAAATAATATTTTCCTCTATGTACTTATTTCAATTTTAACAGATCATATGATTCGTAAATGCATGAGAAATATTACAATATACCACTAACTATTTTAATAACCCAATATTATTAAAAAATTACAATATAAATCATTATTCTCCAAACCATTATAGTAATATCATGGGTTCTTCATTGTTATTTTTTAATCAAATAATTTAACTAGAAACACTGACATATTAATAATAATACATAATTGACTGAGCATGTTACTATTAATAAAGATGGCTGAATGAACTTGTTTACATTAACCATTTAATTATACATAATTGAATGATCATGATATCATTCATAAAATGTAGAAGAATTTCCTTGTTACCAATTACCATTTAATAATGCATAATTGAGTAAGCATGTGACCATTTAAATAATATGGAAAATAGGCCATGTAACCATTCACTTTTTAATTGTCACATCTATTATAATAACACAACAATACATATATATAAACTACCTAGTAATTAATTCAATAAATTATTAATCGTTTCATAATATAAACCTCCAATAATTAATTTCCAATTAATTATTTGGACACAATCTTTAATATCTCGCATTTAATTAACCAATTTACAATCCAATATATAATTTCAAAATCACCCAATTAATTACACAATTAATTATTCACAAACCATAACATCAATTCCCCATAACTACTTCACTAATTAATAATCTCATTCCAAAACATTAATATCACACAATTAATCCTTATATTAATTATTCCCAAATACCTCAATTTTAATATTCCATAATTAATTAATTCTATTTTGAAATTAAATTTATATGAAAAATAAGAAAATACATATTTTTTGTGAATGAAAAAAATCATGGCTATGTGATTTTTATTTTAGACCACCTTTCTAAATTTTTTGGATGAACAATCACCTAATAGAAAATAAAAACAATTGTGAAGAACAATGTCTTAGATCTAGTTCAGAGTCTCAAAATCCATAATCATGATAAAAAAATACAGATATATTTAATTCTAAATTTAAATCCATAAGTCTATATAAATATTTAGAAAATATAGATTTATATATATAAATAAATGTTTACATTACATCAAATGAATGGGGGATGTAATTAGGATGTACATAGAAAAAACATTAGAAGAATCCACATACCGAGAGGGAAGAGGCATTCGATCAGAAAATCCATTCCAAAATAATATATTTAGAAGGGCCTAAAATACATCTATAGAGATACCACATTTTTAAAGAGGAACTAGTGTCCAATTAGGGATTAAAAATGTGAGTCCCAGGTGTTTGGGGAATTTTAAAATTAATTTATTTTCTAAATTATTTCACGCACACTATTTCTTATGTTCGTTTTCATGGTTTTCATTAACTGTGCACCAACTATGCGGTTGTTTTTTATGGGATGAAAAATTTCTCTTTTTATGGGAATAGTTTTTCAAACCTGGCGCCATCCATCCAGACTCTCACTATCCAGTGTTGCACAGTTCTATGGATTTGTGCACATTTTTCTATAACCGAGCATCAACCAGGAATTGCCAATTTTCTTCCATTTTTCATAATTTTCAACCAAACACACCCTAAAGTACAACCTAAATGAGAATTAATCAAAACTAAACAAATGAGTTTCTATAAAAATTTACGATACTACTCCATAAAAGTTCAAGATGTTACACCTTAAATGATTGTATTTCCTCTCAAAATAATACTTCTAGGAAGAGGGGATTGATTTTGGGAAGTGAGTTGGTAAGGTATTATTTGAACTAAAAGGGTGTGAACATGTGAAGAATATATTAGTGGGGGCCTTTTAAAAGTGAGGTACGTACCACATGTGTAATTTTTTTGAAAACATTGAAACAAACCAAGGATTTTAACATGTTACACAAATTCATAATCTTTTATTATTGAACCTATATGTTTTAATGTTAAAATATAGCTATAAAAAGGGTGTTTTAAATGTTATAGAGTCATTTTTGACATATATATTCTTATGTTAACACCCAATAATTCTGTTTTCCATACCCAGGATAATTAATTTTTAATTTTTTCACTATTAGTTTTGCTAAAATATTATGTTGACCTTATTATCAAATATTATTTATGAAGATTCCAAATATGAAATCAATTTTTAGAAATCCAATAAATATATTTTATGAAAATTATGTTGAAATCAATTTTGATGACATGACACGAAATTGATTTTTTTAAAGAGAATATTTCCAATGTTTGCAATGATTTTATAACAATACTAAATATTAAAATTATTCCAATGGACTATAATGGATTAATTTATATAAATTTAAAATTAATTTTCATTTAAAAGAATTTCAACATAAAATTTAATAATATAAATAATTTTATTGAAATTGTAGTTTCCAATTAAAATTTACTATTTTTAATATTAATTAGATCATTAAGCCTTTCATAAAAAATTAAAAATTCCCCATAATAAAAAAATGATATGAATTTTTAAAAAATATGAATTATTTTTTCAATTATATTTCATAAAATGGAAAAAAAATTAATTTTATATTACGTTATCAAAGTACAAATATTCTATATTTTATGGAAAATATAGTGTTATAGAAAACTGTTCCCATTTATTTAGACGATTATTATTATATTTCTAATTAATATGTAACAATAATATTTATAAATTAGTTAGTATTATTCATTCCCTCAAACATTATAGCTAGTATATAACTGGAATGTTTTAATAATATTTTAATAATTTATCAAGTTTAGGTTAACAAGGTGTTGTGTTCATTTAAACATGTTTTATAAATTATTCCTATATTATAATTCTTGAGTTTTACATTCGAAACATTCCATTAAAAATATCAATTATTAATTATTTATATTTTTGAAAAGTCAATATAATTAATCTATTTATAAAAGAGATAAAAATCAATATTATATATAGAAAAATTATGTCTCAATAATATTAACACTTATAGCTAATATATATATATATTATATCATTTTATTTTTCATTGGATTTTTATTATTTTAATGTTACGCTTTAATAATAAAAACATCATTATACCTACAGGATTTTTAACCAATGACCAAAATAGTAATTAAAATATTTGAAACAAATCATTATTTCATTTCTTGTATGTTCCACAACAAGATTTCATTTCAAAATATTGACATGATAATTTTATTCCATTCACAGTTCTCATTTATAATGTTTCCATTTTTTGTTTGAAAACATTATTCATCCTTTTAGGGTACTATTTATCATTGAATGAGTTGTTATACTAATGGAGATTCATAAAGGGGGTAATAATCTGTCAGAGTTTCATGTTTTAAATGTATTATAATTTTCAATTTATTTCCACCTTAATCTTTTTATAGTTTTAATTGATTTAGGCATCTAAGATAGAGAATAATTTGTTGTATATGATACAAGATGTCATATTACCTCAATATAATGTTCCATAATAATAAAATAATTTGATTCAATATTGGTTCTTATCTTGTGTGGCCTAATTTGAAATCAATTATCTATTATTTAGAATTAATAGAGAATAATTTATTATAATTGTAGACATAAATAATTATAATTGTAGTAATAACTTTTTTTATCTATAAAACATGGGTGAAACATTATCCCCCATTTATGAAATGTATTCTATGAATGTTAAATTATTAAATTATAATTATGATTTCTAGGAATTACTTTTTTATTTAAATAAGTCTCAATATAAATTGTCGAGTGATAATTTCTATGAAAACATTTTAAAAAAATATTTTCCCATATGATTGAATTATCCATGATATTTAGTTTTATTATGACTGTGACCCCATATTATATCATTATTAACTATCAAGATTCACATTTTATAATATTCATAAAATGGTTGTTAATAATCACCCTTGAATTTATTATTATAGTATGGCATATAATTTTATCTCAAAATACCAAGTAATTTATTCATTATGTGGATTGAACTAATCAATTTCCAAAATAACATTAAATTTGTCCTGGAAGGATAATAAAACATTCATTCAACACTTTCACTTAAACATAAACTATGAATAAAAAAATTTTAATACTATGATATTTCATTAGTAATTCTATGTCTAGGAATATTTGTTATAATTTAATGTTCTTAGAATATATTCTATGAAAAAAAGTGGGTTGAACATGACATAAATATAATAATCACATATAATGATTAGTTGATTTTTTCCTCACTACACATTAATTGTAGAACACACTTCTAATGACAAGATTTTATTTTTATTCTACTCATACATTCTCCTTGTATGTTGGTGATTCCTAAAATACTTGTGAAAATGTTGATTATGGCATTGACATAGATTGTTCTGATGTTTTCCACATTGATGGAATTTGACCATTAATGGTCATTTTGGATGAATACATTCCAGTCTCATCATACTGACCATCCAAATAATATAATTGTGTATTATTTATGCTCTAAGATCCCATTATAAAAATTTAATGCATATTCTTGTCCCCTTGATGAATTTCACTTGCCATTTTATTCCAAATTTTTGACACAATAGAAATGGAGTAATATTTCCTTCAATAGCTTCTTCATCTAAATATTACTGGGTCACCATCATTTTTTCATTGGTTCACTTATTATTTAAATGTGGATACGTTAATACATTGTTTCACTATAGTTTTTTTGAAATAATCCCCTGGTTACTCAATACATCTCAAATTATAATTGTTTGATTATTGATGTTATAATATCATTTTCTTTGACACCAAAGTAAAACATGGTTTTTTTATTCCATCCATCACTAAAACAAAAATGATTGACAATAGTGATTAAAAATTAAATTTGAAGAGGTTTTTCCATAATAAATTACATAAAATCCATTTAACCTTAAAAAATTTCCCCATTTTACATCATTTTATTGATATAATTACTTTTTATTGACAAATATTAATCATAGTTTAAAATATAATACTTTATGTTGTGTTATATTATAATTGAAAACATTATACATTAAAAAAATTCAAAATTTATCTTTCATGTTGGTCTATAGAGAGAATATAATAAAAAAATCATATCCTCTTGGAGTGTCACGCTAGGATTGTTGTTTTTCCACTATTTTATACACCAGGTCATAGTTGAGTTCATACACAACAAGACTTCTTTATAATTATTACACCTAAGAATAAAAAAGAAAAATCATGCATACATATATTACAATATCAAAAAAATAATGAAATTTCATTTAAAATCAAATAATCCGCAATGTACTACAATTTTATGAAGTTATCATATAATTTAGATTATTCCTAGGACTTCTCCATAGGATTTTTCTATGATTCCCTCAACTTATTATCCAAATATTACTATATCATAATTTTGATAAAAAAATATTTATCACTAATCCATAATCACATATTATTCTATATTCGTAACATTATTCTACAATAAATATTCACTGAGGGTCTGGAGGCCTAGTACCATTGGAATATTAGACATAAAAATACATCATCCTAAATAAAAAACATAATATTTATTTACTAAAATACATAATAATCCTCATTCCCATTGACATTGTAAAACCATGGTGCATAACCTAGAAAAAATTCATAAGGAAAATTCTGATCTTGAGAGGCCAATAAGGGAATAAACATTGAAATTTTGAATATCAAGCGTTTCAAGAGGCATAACATGATATCATAAAGAGAAAAATCAAAATCCTGAGGACATAAAATAATGAAAAGATTTCATAACTTCATAATAAAATGGTAACAAAATAAAATATGATATTAAAAGAATAGGCAATGTGCAACCCCTAAGTAGAACGAGGCAACATATAAGATAACCCTTGTTGGATTTATGTTGGCTCTATAATTCCATACATAACATATCATATGATATAAAACATTAAAAAATTAATTATATTGGTACATAAATTTTGTCTGACCCATCACATAAATGAAAATCATGCATGTTCATGCCACATAAATAAAATAATCCATACATCAATCATAATCATGATCAAACCCAGGAGGTGGAAGTGGGTTCATTTTTTCTAATCAATGTTTAACTCATGATAAATCATAAGTACATCCACAAAAATAATGAAATTAATCATATTTACGTTAAATTTTTAATTTAATCATAGGTAGTGATCATTGAGTTCTTATATATATATATATATTTTTTTAAGATCATGGATATGAAAGGATAAAATGGAAAACATGGTTTAATAATTTCTAAATAACTAAGGGAAAATATTAATTCATAAAAACCATATTTTTTGTCATAAAAATTTAGTTGAATATATTAGGTTTTATATTAGAATAAGGAGGATGTTTAAGAATATATTAGTGGTTTAAAATCATTTTATATGGAGTTCTCAATCATTAGATGAGAAAAAATAATTTTCCCTTAAACCCTATTTAATTAAAATAAGTAATTTTGATGGAAAATAAACACATATATGCCCCAATAGTGAAATGACAAATAAAATAGTTAAATATTTATCAAAATATATTAATAAATTAAAAAATTATAGTATTTAATGGTGAAAAAAATAGAACATGTAACTAAAATTATAATAAAGAAGATTGGAATATATATAATGATTATAGAAGGAAAACCATTTTGAATTTTTTTTGAAACTCCACAATAAAATAGTGATGATGAGACATCCTTTATAATATAAAATATGTTATTTATGAATGAAAATGGATATAAAATGATTTATTAAAAATAAAAAAGATAATCTGGGAGACATGAAATAAGAAAATGATTTCATAATATCATAATCACATGGAAAAAATGAAATATGATACCATAAACATAGGTAATGTTTCAATCCTTTATCCTTCATTATAATGTATACAATATCCCTTGGTTGATTTATGTAGACTCTGTAATTCTTTACGTAGAATATGGTTAGATATAAAAATTTACCCAGTGAATTATAGGTATATACAATTATAGGCCCTCCCTTCACATAAATATAAATCAATTATATCTATACCAAAATGGTAAAATAATCAATATGTTAACCAGAATCATGATAAAAAACATGAGTGGAAGTGTCTATCTTTATTACGACTAAAGGTATAAAATTAAGATAAATCATAATAATTTCCAATAGAATAAATAATTAAAATATATTTATTCTTTTATTTGAAATTAAAACATAGTTCATGATAATTAATGTAATATATATACATTTTATGATGATAATATAGTTGATGAATTAATAAAACGAACCACATTGGGAAACCATTGTAAAATAAATAAATGACCATTTTATTTAATTAGAAACCATATTTTTATCAATAAAAATAAAATTAATCAAAAATAGGGTTATATATTTTAATAATGAGGGTTATATTTTATAAAGTATATGTTTAAAATCATTTTATGGGGTGATTCTCACCATGAGACAATTAAATGGAATGTTACCTTAAATAATGTATACCAAGAAGTGGTAATTTTTAAGTGATATAAACACATGTATAACCCCAATTATGACATGGAAATTAATATATTTAAAAATGTAAGGAAAAATATAATAAAATAAATGAATTTTAAGATAAAAATATAAGATAATATGGTGAAAAATGGAATGCATAAATCAAAAGTAAAAAAGAAGTTTTGGAAAATATCTTATTATCTAGGATTAAAGTCAATCTAAAATATTTTCATTGAATTTTAAAATTGATATATTGATGCTAATAAATCCTTTTGAAAATATATTATATTACTTTTTAATGGAACATATCATATCCAATAATTATTTTTCTTGGAAAATAGATAATGTTTTCATGAATATAATTTAATGGAATGTTTGTGGCACCATCATTTTTAATGGATGAGAACTATTACAAACATATTTCCCCCATAAAAGACGTTAAAAATCACAATTAAAGAACATTTGAATCGAAATTATTCTCAAAATATATATAAGTCATTCAACAAGAAAAAAATAAAATAAAAGGACAAACAGTATAACATAAGATCGTTTATAAAGTTATGAAATATCCATTATATTTTAGTGAAGAAAACAATCATATTTCAATAAAATTAAATTAATGAATGGATCTGACACATAAAATTATAATAATTATTATGATAATATATGTCATGGTGGAAATAGATACACCATAAAATTAAATATTGGTTCGTAACATCATATCATGACTAAATCATGGCTAATTAAGATAAAACTCGTAAAGTATCTGATACATTATTATAACCCCCCTTAGAAGGATGAAATCATGAGGATGAAGTAAAAATATCCAGAATAATTTTAATTCATTATATTATATTTAAAATTGGTATTATGAACACCATTTTAATGAATGTTTTTGTATAAAATAAAAAATCAATCAAAGATGATAAATTTTAAATGAAACCATTTCCCTATTCTATATTAAATATATAGATGTTCCTAACATCATGAATAAAAAATTAGGTTTATTATATAACATATTAAACACCATATTCATATTTATTGAATTTAATTTTTAACATTTATTATCATATTCAATTTACTTATTATGTAGTTTCCGTCCATATGTTTATTATATGAGGTTGTTTAGATAAACATTCGCAATAATTTAAATGTGTTGACCCTTATAAAATGTATGTTAAAAGAGTTTCCTTACAGAAAAACTAATCATATTATAAAAATAATATTTATATATTAAATATGTATTTACGGGAATCAATTGTGTTTGGTGATGAAAAATGTGTCTTATTTCTCATGGAGGCGATAGTTCACATGTACAGATGATTAATGTTTCCATTAATCTAGGAAATACAGTAAAAAAAATAAATGATAATTTTTCACTTCATAATAATTTTTATATCATATTTAATTTAGATATTAATTAATTACATTTTGTGGGTAATCAATTAATGGAAGCGATGAAAAACAAAATACATCTGTTTGTAGATGTGGTAATCCACACAATGCACTCAAAACACTTTTGTTATTCCTAGAGGATGTAGATAAAAACTTTAATGGTTATTAAATAAATATAATGAAATATAATTATAATAATAACACCAATTTCATTATGTCACTATTTACATAAAATATTTGGATATTGAATATTAGGGGAAATAGTAATGAGGAAGTCAGTACTTATAATGTACTTTTGATTCTTATTGATTTTTATTAAAGTCATGACCCAAAAAAACTAGAAAATAAGTGATTAATTATGATAAAATTAAATAATGTAGGGTCATTTCAAGATTATTATCATGGAAACTTATAATGGGTTGTTTGACCATGGAGGGGTTGAACTGACCGACTTTTATAAGTGACTTAAAGGGAACTTTTGGGAATACCCATTAAACAATGATGATATAAATATTGTATTCCTTAGTATAATATAGTTTAATTTGTAATTAATAGATTATGAGTTGATATTGGTTTAATGAATCCTTAGAATATTCTTTCATCTTATGATTTAAAAGAGTTTCAATTCTTTTATAGTAGTATTTTAATTTATATCATTTCAATTTTTACCATGGTAAAAAAAATTAATATATGTAATATATATATTAGAAAAAATTATAAGTTAATTCCCAATTATAATTTTATTTTTAAAAAATATCAATTTAATTTAATTTAAATGATTTATTTTATAAGATAAACTCTTAAAATAAAATATATTTCATTTAAAAAATCAGTTTGCTTTCTAGAAAATTGGATTTTATCCAACACATTTTCATTAATAATATATCTTATTGATAAAAAATTTATTTAGTTTTAATATTGATATATATAATTTTAAAAATAATATTTGTTTAGTAATTTTATTTAGATTAATTTTATTTATTCATTACTAATCACATAATAGTAATAGTATATTTCTTGTAAGAAAATCTATTATACCATTATCATGATAATTAATAGTAATTATATTTATTTTATATTTATGACTAAAATGGAAGATGAATATGATAAAAAACATTGATGATTTCAACTACAATAGGAAATAAATTATCTTATTTTTCATTTCTAAATGTGTTTAAGAAATTATTTTAACATAATCACATAAAAACTGGTATTACTATGAAGTATTAATATTTTTTTAATTTTTTTTTAATTATCTTATAAATTCATCATAGAATTTTTATAAAATTTATATATCATTTCAAAAATCATATTTTTATATCTACATATCATAGTAACAATTTATGTTATTCTTGTTTTATAAAATTTATAGATTTTAGCTAAATTGGTATTTTATACAATTAATATAAAATTCTATAACATAATAAAAAAATAAAGTAATTACTAAGATAATAGTTATATAATTATTTGAAAAATGAATTTTATTTTAGTAAAATTAATGTTCTAATAATATTATACTAACATATTAATTGAATAATATTAATTATAAAAAAATAATAATATTAAAAATTTGGTGTTTTTAACATTCCTTATTCCTAATATTAGTCCATATCAAATTCAAATCTAACTTATTTTAAGATATTTTCTCCAAAATAAAAATATCAAAAAATAAATAAAAAATTCTGATGAAAAAGTATTCAATAACAAATAAAATAGTTCTTCTTAAATAAATATTACTTTTATTAAAGATTCACTTCAATAAATAACATTATTTTATTATTTGTATTCTAAAATATAATTTTTATTACTATATTTATATTGAAATATTTAGATTAA
The DNA here is from genome assembly GCA_963277665.1 of Viscum album. Lineage (NCBI taxonomy): Eukaryota > Viridiplantae > Streptophyta > Magnoliopsida > Santalales > Viscaceae > Viscum > Viscum album. The sequence continues at coordinate 1,367,850,883 of OY728138.1, read as the reverse complement.
TTATATATATAATATCATATTATTACAATAATTATATTTATTCATAACAAAAATATATAAATATATATTTAATATTCTAATATCACATTTTTTCATTATAAGTTATATTATTATAAATTGACCAATTATCAAAACCCCATATCATTATACCTTTTGGATCTTTGACCGATGATAATAATTTCATGGTCTATATTTTCAGTATCCATTATTTCAATGTAAAATTATGTGAAAAAAATTCCATCTATATATATTTATATACACAAAAATATTCCATTAACACATATCATATACAAAATTTACTTTTTAGGTCTAAAAATATGTTTCCCCATTTTAAGGAATTATATAACATTGAGGGGTTTATTATAGTATTACTGATTCATAAAGGCAATGGTAGTCAGTTTGATTTTAAATTTCTAAATATATTACTCTTTTCAAAATATTGTACCCTTAAATTTTTTTATTTTTAATGGATCTAATCATCACTGAGGTTGAATAATCTGTTTTATTCAATAAAAGGTATCATAAAAAATTATTTTATTGTTCCAGTATAATTGAATAATTTTTGATCATGTAAGTTTATTTCTCATGTGACAAAATCTCTAATCAATAGTTAATTATTCTTAATTAATAGATAAATATTCATTATAATTGTCAATATAAATAATTTTATCATTACTTATAATGGATCCTAAAACCTATGGCATTGTAATGTTAATTTTAAACCTATTATCATCTTGATCATTCCTCTCTTCCTTTTTGATGAGTGAAGAATCTATATGTATTTAATTTTGGATCCTACCTACAACATAGGTTGTTTATATGGATGTCATTATTGTCTTATCCCATATAGCATGATTTCAATATATTAGCTATTAGAGGTTGGATAAAGTACTACTCCACCATGGTATGTGGAATTATTTGAGAAAAATGAACCTTCCCATAATTATTGGATTTGTTATATCCCCCTATGTGACAATATTTTCTTCAAAACAATGATTTTAATCTCCTATTATATGTGGTTAGTATCATTATGGGTTGGATGACTTGAATGGGATGAATGATATTCAAACTATTAGATATGGATTTCAATAAAATTATATCAAAACTATGGATTTATCCAATTATATTGGGAAACTATTATGTTGGACGGTGGTATATGGTGACATATTTATCCTAGAATGACAGAGACAATGAAATAATAAATGATTTAATCTATTTGGAATCTCTACACTAAAACACTTTTCTCAAATTTGGATGTAAAACCCTTCAATAAATATAGAATCTATTTAAACTAAATTCTATATAAATGAGGGTTGAAATTATATATTTAATAGGTGGATGAAGAAACTCACAGAAATGAGAATCATTAAGCTGGGAGATAGGAGTATTCTCTTATTGTTAGACTAGAAGAAAATTTTTAAGGGTTTAATGGATCAGGTTCCTATATAATGTCCAATATAGACATTAAGGATGATATAAAGACTATATACAACCTCTATTATAGAAATTGTGTAGGTTTAAATGACATTACACTACGGAAAATTCTCTTAATAAAAGAATTAATTCCTAAAATTAAAAGGATTATTACAAACTCCCCAAAACCATGTTGATAAGATCTGTGGGTAAGGGTTTGGGTCTCATGGATCTCTCTCATTGGATATCTAGATGATAAATTATGTTGGATAAGGGATATGGTAATAGACTTATGTGGAATTTGGCTTATTCCTTGAACATCAATGTAAGACTATATCCCACAAGATTTAGGATAATAATAATTATTTTATTTTATATGTTTCCACATTGAATTATTTCATTGAAGGAATGATATCAGTTAAGAGAAATTTTTATTGATAATATATTAGAGAATAATATCTTTGAATAATGGGATGATTTTAACTTTCCATCATTCAATATATCCATCAGTTAAATCATAGGTATTCATATGCATGGATTATTATCATAGAAACCTATAAAAATACCTTTCAACTAAAATTTCCCCTTAGTGTAATTAATATTTTACTAAAATTTAAATTTCGGGAATAGAGATATGATCTTACAATTAGATAATTAATAACAATTCATCATAGTATTAATGTGGTTTGGTATCAAGATTTTCTAATATGAATCTCTTTATTTATTATAAAACGAAAATCATAGAATATGTATTCCTTGTCTAACATTGACCAATGGAAGTCTTCAATATGATTTATTATTTAAATACTCACATTGAAATCCATATATAATAATTTGAATAGATTAAATCTAATAATTATATTAATTTTTTGGTGTTCAATGAGGGAAATACTAAATCAGGGAGTATATAAAGACTTCTGGTACATTGAAAACTATAACCAATTATTTTATTCCCATGGTGTCTTGGGTGGAAATTTGTAATAGCTTGGAGACTTCACATAAATTAGGTTTTAAATAATTTATAGAATTTTCTAATGGTTTATATTATTTCATTGATCTATTATTTGTATCTTTTCTATCTGAAAAATTATCCTTAATATTCATTTTTCCGAAAAAAGGATTAAAAAATTATTTTGATGGTTTTTAATTAGTTTAAGTACAAATAGTTTTTAGATACACATATATGAGATATAGTCTTATATTTATTATACAAAAAACATAAAGAATTTTCCTTATTGGTTTAGTTGAATTAATTTTTTCGAAAGACTATATATCACTATCAATAAATACAAAATCTAAATATATGTTTGTACGTGATGAGATACACACTGAGTTTGATTCTATTTTCCCAAAACATTCACACATTTACAATATCATAATAGTTTCCCATTTATTATATCTTGATAAAATAAGGATTTCTCAATAAATATTATTTATCATGCCATGATGACTTTTTATAAATTAAATATATTAAAATACTCTTTAATCAAGTATATGAGAAAATTTATTTATAAACATTTATTCTTAGCTATCCTTTTGAACTCAACATATAAATATATATCCTCTATTGTTCTCAAAATCATATATTTATACCATTTATAATCATTATCATGAAATAATTCTCTATCCAAATACACCAACTACTGTAAATGTTTCGTCTCCATTTTGAAAATTATTCGATTATGATCTATATAAAAGACTAAATATCTTAATATGCACAACAAATATGATCTCTATGATATTGGAACTCATGTATAACATGGTAAGCATGATATATTCCAACCACTATGGAAGGATCACTTCATACTGTAGTGATAACTATATGATCCTGATGTATGTTCCATTGAAAAACACTTTATCTACCTCATTAATGGAAATAAATGTAGTAGTTATAGATGGTAGTTTTCACAATTGTATCCTTAATCGCTTTCGATGAAATAAAAATGCTAGCATACATAATTATGAAAAATGTTTGGAACAATATTGGTCGTAATAATTTCATTTAATGGGGGGGGGTATTTAAGATATCAAAATTGAAATTTTTTCATAGTTCTTATACAAGAATAGTATTTTTCTAGAATAATAATTTGTTTGTAAAAACTATAACAAATATTACATTATAAGATACATATACTAAAATAACTGTAAGTTACATTTAATATTTTATGTAGACATTTCATCATGTATATTATTAAAGTCATTAAATAGATTATTTTTACTACTCAATCCATTGTGGCATATATTATCTGAAAATTTTAACATAACAAACTCTAGAATTTTTTCATTAAAAATATATAATTTTTACATATCTATAATCAAGAAATAAATCACAGTAGATCCATAATATAATAACTCTCAATGCATTAACTGACGACATCATGCCCCAAATATGGTCAGTTCAAAGATCTAGAGTGTTACCCAAAGCCCACCCATAACTAGTAATGGCATATTGGTTGGGAATTATATATCACGAAATAACATTAAAACCCACAACACTAGTAATTAAAAATATTCATAACCAATCTAACATTAAAATGTTTTTTATAAAATAAATTCAAGTTTACATATAATTTAAAAAAATATCAATGTTTAAATCACAATAAAATATAAAATGAAAATTAAAAAATATCATATATATGTAATCAACGGAATGGTATAGAAAAAATATAATCCTTCTCTAATGAGCAATGATGTTATACTCTATATTGAATCTATAGACTAATACATGCACCATTTTGAACACATTTAAAATTTTATTTATTTCCATAAACAAGAGACCACCAAATTATGTTTTCTAGTATAGTTATTAGTATAAAATACCCTATTATAACTTAACTAGTGATGGAAAAAAATATTGTTATAATATTGTATCTATATACCTACTAAAGTAAGGTTTTTACCCCTACATGTCGCTCCATCTACTCTCCACGCCTCACACTGCAACCCACACAAAAACAAATTACCATTAACCCCGTGTGCCGACTTCCCTGCCTGCGGCTACCTGCTCGAAACCCTACCCATTTCCTCTCCTAGAAATCGTCCAAAATTACTCCCCACATATCAAAACCCTATCGGTTTCGACTCATCGATATATCCCGACCCTCTTCCATGATGCTACCTTCTCGAAACACTACCCATTTACTCTCATCGAAATCTCCTGAGATTCTTCCCTATTGTCAACTCCTCCAACCTATAGAAAATCGACTCATCGAAATCTCAGCCACATCGCGCTTCGACTTCCAACACATTCAGAAACTCAGCACCGTCGATCCGATGATAAATCATCAACTTCAAGGTTCTACTTCTTGGCACCGCATCCCCCCCATGGTTACTATCGTATCTCTTAAAAATATCTTCGGCTCATGATTTTTTTCATGTATCTATCATAACACTTCATTTTCAGCAGAGGGGAATAGACACACCACAAATCCACCATGATCTCGCGATTTCAGTTCCATGCACCTACAGTAAACCATAAATACGTCATTTTTCTCTAAGATTTTGTTCCACTATATCATTTCACTGCCTTTTCATTTGATTCCTTATAATTTTGTTAAATGTAGATTGAAAACCCTTAAAACAATTCATTCCTGAAGGTATGTTTTAAAATTTTCAAACTATTAGAACCCATTTGACTATGAAACCTATCTTCTGGATTATATGTTTAGTACTCTGTTTTCTTTGTTCATTATTTTTTTCATAATTTTGTTATCAATGTTTGAATTGATTTTCGATGTCAATTTACATTTTCTTTATTTTTTATTAGCTTGCCAATTTACATTTTATTTCATTTTTATTAGATTATATATGGCTTTTCAGCATAACTTTATCTAATTTTTTTCAGAGTACTTATTAAAATAGTTTTTTTGATAATCTTGAATGGATTTCATTAGGAATTGAATATTTTGTGTTTTTTTTGATGGAGCTGATTAGAAACTACTAAAATGACTTGAATGTATGGGATTGTAGGGATCTAATTGGTCTCATGACTTAACGATTTTATTTCTACCTGGGTTGGAGGTATGGGATTGTTGGGATATTTTCGTGCCTGAAGGTATGCTTCACTAATTTGAATATCTTGGGACTAATTGGCTATGAAACATGTTTTTTGATTTCTATTTTCCTGGGTAGTGTTTAACTGGGAAGAGGATAATTTATAATGGATTTTGTTAATTTAGTTTTTCTTTGAGGTAAGCATACAATAATTTTTTCATTATATATTTTGAACAGTGTTTCTTCTATTAATTTCAGGAGATGGGTTCACATCAAAGAACATGTTTTCTCTTTGGAAAGGGTCAATTATGATGAATTTGGTACCTGATTTTGATGGTACTGTCACAAAATTCTTCTCTTTACTACTGATTTTATGTGTAAACACATAATTTTTTTATTCGTTTATTGGATGACGATGAATTACTAGAGTTTTTTTACATTTTATTTGTTTCTTATGTGTGAGTTCTATTGATTTCAGTATATGGGTTTGCATTGAAGAACATGTTTTTGATTACCTGATAGTTTTTAGTTGGCTTAAGAAAAATATTTTGACATAAGTTGGATGTGCTGGTCGTCTAATATTTTGAGTTACCTTTAACCTAATCTCTTGCACTATACTGCTACTCATATTAATAAGTGATTATAGATTGTTTATCCTTCATCTTTTTTTTTCAGAGTTCTTATTAAAATAGTATTTTTTTATACTCTTTAATGGCATTCTTTAGGAATTGAATGTTATTAATGGATATGATTGGAAACAGCTAATATGAATTGAAGAAGGATCCCTCATCAAAGTAGGCTTTAGAAGAAATACAAACATTTTTAGATCTTATCATTTCTCATCAGATCAATGATCAGAGAATCAATGTGTTTTGTAATGGAATAGCCAAGCTTGAGAAGAAATACAAACAATTATTGATCTTATCATGTCTCATTCTCTCTTCTTTCTCTTTTCCATAATCATACCCAATGGCAACCAATAGAATACATACAATCCCATATGGATCTTCTCATATTTTACACTAGAGATCAATATCACTATTCTTTTATTTTATGAATACCTTCATCTTCCTATCTGACATTGACATAATCCAATTTTTTTATATTTTTATTGAATTTATGTGACTTCCATTGTATATGGTTCTTTATCATTTATTGTTGTACTATATTACTTTATAGATGAAAGCCTATGCATGAAAAGCATTGCTGCCTCTTTCCTTTATCAAAATTCATGATCCTGCTTTCAAAACGCAGTTTTGATAGTCTATTGATGTTGTCTATGACATGGAAGATGTTTTTTTCTAGATATACTGATATATTCATTTCATATAATCCAGTATGGCCTATTGGAACGAGTTATGTTGCCACATCGCAGCAGGCTCAGGAGGTGCACCTGGTAGTTCGTCACTGGTTTAAGAAGAATATTTTGAAAAATGTTGCTGGTGCGGGTCATTTAAAATTTTGAGGTACCCTTAACCTAATTTCTTACCTTCTTCCACAAATCTCCACAGTAGGTGCGTTTTTCTTCTCTTCTTCCCTTTTATCATCATTTATTATTCATTTCAAAAACCCATTATTATGTGAATATTAATAATATAGAGTATATTTGGGTTAATTCTAAATGCTATATTTAGAATCCATTATCCATTATAGCATCATGGTCTATTAGAATCATCATAAATTAATTCCCAATTGTTTAGATTTTATTGGCTCTCATCATGTTGCAGATGCATCCCTCCAAAGGTGATTTTCCTTTCATATATAAGTTGTGATGATATTATCCACTGTTAAGTTATTAATTTAACTCTATTCATACAATATTTCAGTATTAGAATACAATGCTATTCATTTCATGTGGTTCACATCATTTAAACATCCATCTTTACATTAAGAATATTTCTCATTTATTATAATGACGAATTTTGGTTATATATAAGACTACTATGCACCTAATAAATTCTTTATTATTCACGCATTCTTTGACGAATGATCTAGATATTGTGATGGCATCGACACTTGAATCTTATCACCGTATGTCGAACCCATTCGGGTATATAAGTTGTTCAGTTTGTGTTCAATATTTTCACTTCTCCATTAATCTATAGTTAATTTTAGTTTTAATGAGTTTTCAGAGAAATCATATCTTATTTTATTTATTAATGTACATATTGAGATGCACCCATGCGATGTGAACATGATCGTGCAAAGATTGATTCCAATATAATGTAATAATCATATAATGTATCCCTAACATTGATGTTCCAGAATCATTTATGTTTTGAGAAACACATGTTATGACCACTTCAAGGAATGGGTCAACAAACATACCTTAAGGGAACAAAAATGGTATGTTTTCTATTATAATTATTTTTGTATTAGATCAATTTTTCAGTCAGTATTTTTTGAATATTTTTTGGGTATCCTAATTACAATAATAGACTTTTCTAACATCATTCATTACCTTACCAGGATCGAGTATGCAACTGAATTAGTTAAGGGCAAGATACAAACAAGCACATTTCTGTTCATGTTGTTTGACACCTCACTGTAAGAGGTGTAAGAGGTGATGGTTGATTGACAATTTCTACACATATTGATTTACAAATTCAGTTTAGATTGTTTGAAAATTTTTATTATTTGGGTTGTCTGAATAGAACTTAGACATGTATGTTTCCATATGGTTCTTACAAGGGTTCCAGATTTGACAGATTATTTTCTAAAACATGCCTGTTATTGGTTATATTCGGATTTGTATTACAGTTAGTTTTCAATATGTTTTTTTACTGGTTTTTGGTTATCTGTTTTACGGTAGTAGACTTTTATATTTCTGGTGTTCTCTTTTCTATGTAGTTCGATTTTTATTGAATTTTTCTGGCCTGCATCAAATCATAGTTAATCCAAAATTTCCTTTAACTTAAGTGTAGCAAAAAAAAATATTAGAGCATGTATTTTATTTCTTGACATTATGGTTAAATTTATGTTTCACCGATCACGACCCAATTTCTTCAGGAGGTGGATAGTATAAACTCAAACCATGAGGCCTTTTCATTATGAGTTGGTCACTACATTATTCACACATTCTAAGGTGCATTATCTTTTGAAACAATAGTTTGAGTTTAGAAGTTTTTTAAATAGATAGATCATGTCCATGTTATGATAATTTATCATTAAGGAATTAATGTAATCATTCTTATATAGGTTTTTATGATACATAGTTTCAATATGATTTTAGGACATCATGACATGGTTGCAGGGAAATACCAGGTGATAAAAGTTTGAATTTTTATGGAAATAGGAGTACTCAGCTGCAAATGATAAGCCTCACAGCAGATTCCTATCACTTTAATCATGTATCCATAAATTCAAATTTTAGAAAAATGGATTTCATGATAGATTGTTATGTATTTATTTTTATGAACATTTTCAACATTTGAAAAGAGTGCTATCATTTCACAAAATTTACAGCACTATTTAGAAGTGTTTCCACAAACCGCTGCTACACGATAAAGAAGAACTGGTGGCATTAAACTAGTGAAAAGCACACTTGTTGAGTCCGTGAAAACAAAGGTAGAACCTACACCATCTGTATGAAGGAAACTGACGCAACGGTGTGTGTGAGGTTGAAGAACCATTGCTCCTAGTACTCACGAAGAAGAAGACACATGAACCTCTATGTTTTATGAATTGAATATGACTATACTATAATTTTTATTAATTTTAGGGGTTCATCAGTTGAAAAGAAGAATCATAGAGTTTTCATGATTCAAGGACAGTGCACAAATGCAACCACGAATCTAATTTTTTAAGATGCCTAAGGCTGTTCATGGTTAGTTTTTGAAGAATATAGAGAGCACATGAGGCTGAGGCTTTGATATGTTCTTCAGAAAGTGTGTCTGTGCATGCGAAGAACGTAGAACAAAGGAGGACAACCTATTCAAAGGTACACACCCATCAGGTGTTTTATTCATTTATAAATTTTCTATTATTCATTCTATCATGACACCTCATGAGAATATATCAAACGAACACATACATTATCATTGTCTCCAGAAATAACTCAATATGCTAACTGTAATACTAATAGATTCTGTTTATTCAATTAAGTAGATGTTGTAGTGTTACTTATTTATAGCTGATATGGCATTGGGATTATGGAAACAAGCAGAGGATCCATCGTTGGGGACATGTTATTGTAGGTAATTTATTTATATATGTGACCGAGGAAGAAAACGATGTAACCAATGGATTTCTTTAATGAAATTAAAGGTTATGTTCTTTCTTTTTCCCATCATGTTTATTGAAATTTATCAATTTCATTCCAAACCATGAAAATAATAAGAATGTTGTGGACTGCACTACCTGTGATTCCTCCATGTATTAAAATTAAAGTCGCGTCAATTTGGTAGAGAAACTGATGATGAAATCTATTGCAAGGTAAATAATCATCTTGGAAATGGTAACATATTTATTCAAATTTAACATGCATAGCAACATGAAACCCCACTTGGCTCCCATAAATTAATCATATAGGTCATATATTTGAGGATTACGATTCTATTTATCAACCATAAATTAGATAAACTTCCAATAATAAACACATAATAACAAATATATATATTCTCCTTCCTATCAAAGACTTCGTTATTTTTGGGTAAGTGAATAATATTCCATTCATACTTTTGATTACGAGTTCCATTACTATATATTCAATATTGATTTCATTTGTGTCCTTATATTTTTCAATGATTTCATGCACAATATACATATAATTTTTGTTTCGAATATATATTATATGTACTCTGATCATAGTATTGCATAACTTTATTAGTATGTATTGTTAATTTTAAACATTTTCATTTTCGGCAGATATACATGTTGGATGATTTTTCTTGGTGGTGATATGCTGGATTATTACCTATTATTCCGAAAATAAATTCCAGATAAAAATAGAGTTAGATTTTTATTCTTGTCATTATTTTTATCTTGTCATTATTTTACATTTTTCGTTTTATAACATATATTTTACTATATTTTTAGTTATTTGAGGATCACTGGTGCACACCTCATAATAATTATTTTTGATATTTTCTTCTACATTCATCACGATTTGAATGAATCTGTTATATAGAGGGGATTGAAGTTATTGTTGTAGGTTATTGTGGCCTATGCGAAAGATGAACCAGTTATTGGTGACTACATTTTATACTTGTAATTATCAGTGCATCCTTGAAATGAGTGCCTTGCATGTTAATTCTCAAAATGTATTCATACAGTCATATTTTAGTATACTATTTTTATATCAATTTATTTTAGTTGACCTCATTATATATTACTAAAAGCTCTAAAACTGTAAACTAATTTTCAAATTTTAGGGGTATGTTCTCAATCAAGAAGATTCTAGGATTCATTGAATCAACTGTGAAACATTTTGGAAAGCTGGATATTCTTGTAAATGTTGTAATTTTGAATTTTTTTATGTAACAAAAATATTTGACACTGAATGGGTTTGGAGAAGGTTATGAATTCATATAAATATGTTTGTGGTCAAAAAATACACATTGAAATTTTTGTAGGATGAATCATTTGCAACATCAAATAAAAAATTGTGAAACATTCATAAACATTTAGTTTCTCCTTTGAAACAAAATTCAAAATTGTTTTGAAGCTGAATGATTCAATCTACTTCTAAATATAATATATATATATATATATATCAGTTTGTATATGAATTTATTCCATTGTAATTATTCCTGAAATAAATATATTTATTTGTGTTTTTTGGGGATACTGTATGTTATAATGTTATTGTGTTATATTTATTCCCATATTGGTCTTGCTACTTTTGACATAAGATAAGTGTCCATGCATATTTCCCAATATTTTGAAACGAGTTTCTTATATCAGAATGAAAAGGCATTGTTGCATTTTTATGACCGCATCTGGTTTCTCAATTTTCCCGAAGGTTCAAAGCTACTAAGTTGTATTTCAACCGACCTGTCATGTCGGCCAAATCTTCGACCACTCCAAGAAATAAATTAACATTTGGATTTCTTTTTATGTAATTACACCTTTATTTCAATTTCTAAAATTGATCCATGCCTGTGTTCTTTTAAATATGTAGGCACCCTTCTATCCTAATGTTCAGGATCTGTGGAATGGACATAGCTAGCCACATTTGGATGGACAAGATGAGGCCCTAGGACCAATCAAAGGATGTACTACGAAGGTGACATATATGTTCACAAGGGGATGATTGATTTATTTTTGGTGATGAATTCCTGAGGAACACCTTCTAGAACGTTAGTGATAATATATTCATATTACGGAGGGAGTGGATTTACTGTAGCCTTAGGAATTTATCAATAATAGTATATAATATTTCTACTATCACAGGTTCAATTTTCACCAAAGACTCATAAACATTCCATGAGACGAAGTCATGAGGTGTCCAAATTATTTATTTATTCTACAGTATTGATTTGTTTTTATGGATGATACCTTGATTCCAGTATCAACTAATAATCCTATTATTGGACTATTTTAGTATTCTTCTAGACATAAAGACACACATATATATAAGGTTAAAAATTATTATGAAATTAAATCAAGGATGTGTTATTATATTTGCATCATAAAGTGAAATTTATTTATGATGATGATAGGTAAAAAATATGAACTCTGAACTATATTAGCTTTCAAATACACAAAACAGAATGATATCATGATTCCTACTAATCCTCACCCCAACATCTTTTCAAGCCCATCAACTTTGTTCAAAATTCGGAAACCTTGAAACTCTTTCTAGGATGCCTTCCACCATTTATCACAATTTTGCCTCCTTCCTCCAACTTCGCTTTCATCTACACCTTTTGATTCATATATGTCTCTTATCTCTAACTCTTCCATTCCATTGTGTTTCATCTCCATCACAATTTGTCTTCACTTCATTTCCTCATGTCACAAAAACCCCAGTCACTTCATTATCATCATTTTATTCTAAACATTATATTGAGTACAATGATAATGCAATTTTTTTTGAATGACATAAAACCACAGGATTTGGAAGAAAATCGAATAGCCTCATGCATTTTCACGGGCATAGTACTAGTTTTTAATAATAATGTGTTGAAAACAATGATAAAAAATTTATACTCTAACAAATATTAAATACAAACTGTCCAATCTATTAAATATATCATAAATTATTCTATTATAAAATTTAAATCTATTATATGATTTGAATATCTATGAAATTCACACCATAGTCAATGATCCCCATATAAATAGTATTTAAAGGATATATTGTATACTAAAACATAGACCCAAAATAAAAGACATCATATTGATGTGAAATATGTAATCATCTGTAGAAATATATACACATGAGAAATGGAGGATCTAAGCCATTCATAGAGTCCCTTATCCTTTCATTATCCATATTTGATGAGGATAATAATTAATCCATATTCTTTTAACCTCTGTCAAAACCCCAAATCAATCTATATTTTTAATAAATACATGTGAAAACTATGATTTATCCTTCTCAATATAGTTTATTGATATTAAAAAGTATGAGGCGGTTGATAAATAAATTTTTATTATTAAAATATAAATAAAATATTACTACTGTAATGTTTATTAAAAAATATAATCTAAAAAACAAATATTATATTATTTATAAACACCAAAAATATTATTTTTGGAATTAATTTTCAATATAATATAATTTTTTAGTTATAATTAAATCATGGTAATTAATGATGTGGTGGTTAGACTCATTGTAAAATTGTACTAAGGATTTATTGATATAATTCATTTTTAATTGGAGGAATTATAGTTCAAAAAACATATAAATTTAAAACTCAAGAAAATTTCATGTTTATTTTTTTACTAAATATAAATAAAAATAGTTATCAAAAATAAAATAGTGTATGCATAGGAAATAAATAATATATTAAATATAGTTAACACATAACAAATATATGTGTTGGAAGCCAAATAAAATAAAGTAGTATCAAATAATGTAGTACAAAAAATTCAAATAAAAATGAAATACAAAAATAAATACAACTATAAAAATATTAATATAAGTAATGATTAAAAAACCCTGATTATTGTTATGGAAATAAAATACTACATTTAAAGGAATTTAATTAATCCAATCTTTTAAACTAATGTGCAAGGTAGATCATCAATGAAGATCCATGTAATCCATATTCATAACCAATATTAACATAAAACTAATTTTATACATAACGAAATGTTTGTCTTCTTATCCCTATAAACCCTCAAGATAACCTTAACATGTATCTCTCTTCCACATATTATATGTTACTATGTTATATATTCATATCATGGGAATCCCTTTATACAAATGATGGAAAATTATGATATTACAATAAAAATATTAAGATCTTTACAATAGATTCCCACAATATATTTGTCTATGTAGATGTAATTTGAATGGAAAAAATTACACTATTAAAATATTTCATCCACAAAAAGAAAATTAAAATCCTAGAAATTGATTTTATTTAAATTATCAATATCATATTTCTAATAACATTCCATATTTCCCTATATATAGATGATGGAATGAAAAAAACCAATAGTTTTATTTATAAAATCAAGGAATCATTTGTGAAAAAGGAAGACATAACTTTTAAATAAATTTATGTACTTATCGTGTATACTCATATACCAATGAGTTATAAAAAACTACAACATTAATATTTAATCTGATTTATGTGGTCTATAACAGATGTTAAAAAATCTATATTTTTATGAGAAAATTATCTTCTATTTATGTCATAATAAAATATATATTTTTGTAAACATAGTAAGATAAAAATAATAATGATATATCATATTCTGACAGAAAGTTTTATCATTTCCCAAAAAAATAATATTAGTGAATCATTAAGTAAATATTTCCCCCGATTTTTTGAAATGAAAAATATGTATAAAATTTAATATATTAAATATATTTAGATTAAAATATTTGCGGTATTTAGTTTAAATAATATCACTTACTTATATGGATATTTTATTAGAGTAATCTCATTAGTCTCGAGTAGGTAAAATGAGACACACATTTTCAACTTTACATGAAATAAACACAGTCTCCCAATTTTAATAAATTTATCATAGATTTTAATTTACAAAAGGATAAAATAATTGTAATGAATGTAAGATAAATACAAAAATAAATATTAAAGGATGAATATTATATAATAAAATAATAATAAATTATAATGTTTTATGTATTATCTGACCATTTTTTAGAAATATTTATATAATTCTAAATCTTTATGGTTCCTCAAAAAATTCATTTTAAAAATCTCTATATATTCAAATATTTCTACAAAATTTATTTTCACATATTTATTCTTTTATTATGGGATTCTTTTAAGATAACTTGATATGATTAACATCTACTTATCCCCCATATTTTCAGATCATTTGTGTTGTTTCCACAAAATGTAATATATATTGATTATTTTATATTATTTTACCTTCCACTTCTTTACTAATGATATTTGGGGGAGATTTACCTAGATTTAGTTGATTGAATATTGTGGAAGAAAGTGCATCGAGCATCTAAAATGATCTTTTGTGCATCATTTGATAAAATCTTTAAATGACCCAAATATATTAAATAATTTTAGAATATAATAGAGAATATAAATAATTGAACATGGGTGATAAATAATATCATTATAAGGATCTCTGTATATAAGCCTTTGATATTGAACATATCAAAAAATGCATCGATATTACAAATGAATGAAATTAAATAAATTTATTTTTTTCCAAATCTTATGTCGTACAAAATGGTGTTTTGAAATAAAATCATAATTTATTAACATTTTAATATTTGATACATTTGATAAAAAATAAATGAAATAAAATATTAAATAACTACTAATAAAATTAATTCAAGTAAATAAAACTACCAAAGATGCTACCTTCACTAATTTTTTAAGATCCCCTGTTAGATAATAATGAAATGTATTTTAGTAAAAAATAAAAAATATATATTGTTATTGATGTTAAATGCAAAAATATTTGTCTTGTAGTAATAATGGAGAAGATTATTCTATTTAGTATGGTCCATGAAAAAATAAACATAAGTTTTATATTATTGAATGAAATTAAATACAAATTATAAATCATTTATAATAAACATTTTAATAATTGATGGAATAAAAAATGAAAAAATAATACATAAATAATTGAGAAACAATTCAAAATGTACTTCCTCTCTCTTGGGGAGTTTTTCAATGTGAAAATTCCTTTAACCATGAAGTGGATTGGGGTCAATTTACGTTGATAATTATCATTGTCTGTTTTATTAATAAATTATCAATGTCAGAAAGGATATATAATAATCCAATTATTCTATTCATTCTAAAATAAAATATTCATTTTAAAAGATCACTCTCTCAGTAATATTTCATTAATTTCCTTATTTTTTCCATTTAATCATTTAACATCACTATTTTTCTGTTGATTTGGGAGCTAAAAAACTATGAATAATACATTTCATACTATAAAACTTTCCAAATAATTTGTGAAAAAATATTCAAACAATATATTCTTACGTATTAAATGAAGTTATTTTTTTTTCATTTTTAACAATAAAATACATAAAATGATTAATTAATTCAAATTTATGTGTGATAAAATAATCCCATGTTATTATAGTTTAATAATAAACTTTGAAAAAAATAGTGTTTTATATAATTACCGCATGCCTCTATTTTTCATATTAAATTCATGTTCTTTAACAATAAATATTTAAAATATCTTAATTCAATTTTAGATTAAATATTTCATATATGGTATTTTGATAATTCGAATCAATAACTAAGTCCAATTGATTTGAATTAATATTTTTGTTGATCCCTATCATGCCATTTTTTATAAGACATTAGAAATTACTAATGTTAAAATACCCTAATAATCAATTTAATACCAAATATTGACTATTATTTTCACTTAATCATGGTAAATTCTAATGAATTTTTTTCTAGATCATGTCTCTATCCATTATTATTCATATTATAAATTTTAATAAAGCTGATTTCTGAAATTTTAATTGTATAATTATTTTTTTTGTATCACATGATATCACTTATCACATAGTTGAATGGAATTGATAAGGTTTCAATTTTGATAATGAAAATTTTAATCTTATTAAATTATGTTTTTATGTGAATGGAAACATCACGGATTCACATGGTTTCCCACTCTATGATATCATTAATAGTTACATTTCTTCAATTTAACTATTAAAAAATTTAAAAGATAGACATATATTCAGTGATTTGAATAGAACAAAAACTATATATCTGCCACTTACATCACCTAAAAATACCTATACTCCATTTTATTAATAGATAAAACTATGTTTCTGGTACCCAAATATTCTTTTGTCTAATTTTGTATGAAATGAAAAACATTTGAAATGATACTTTCTTAATCATTTTGTGTTGAAAAACTACTAGTAATTTAGAAATAAAATCATTATGAAATCCTAATCTTTAAACATTGTTTAAAAACAATAAATATTCCAATTACCTCTACTATTAAATTTATTTAAAATTATATCACTTTTACATGTAATGAAATTTGATTGTAAGTGAGTCTTATCAAAAGTAAAATCAATTCAATTTGATTTTCTTGATTTAAAAAATAGATTTTACATTTTTTCAATATTTTATTTTCCAAATGAAATCTTAGATAAAATTTTATTCAAACTAATTACTTTATATATATATTCAATAAATAATTTATTTAATATAGATTATAATCACGTAAATTCCAATAAAAAAATTCATATCAGAAATAATATTTTATTCATTTTTAGATTAATATTTTGATATTTTTGTAGTCAATTTTGAATTTTTTTATTTTTTATTTTTTCATAAAAGGTGTTATTAAATTTACTATTTTATTTTTCCATAATAGTTACACATCTATCCATTTTATCCATTGTAGGTTTCGTTACACCATCTTATTATGTATTTATATTTTTATTATTTAATGGTCTATCATTTTCATCATTTAATTATTTCATGAAATATTCAAAATTATAATAAAACATAGAGTTTGATGAAATATTTGTTAACAATTCAAACATTAAATATTCCATAATTTTTTTCAATATTATGAATACATTAATATAGTAAAACTTTTTTATGGATTTAATTTCCACTTTATTACATGAAAAACAAAATGATCTATAACCATCACTAGAACTCAACATATCAAAGACATTCCTTATTTTCAACTATTTATATTTATAATTTCATCATGTATCACAACATTACTTTTCAGTTAAAGATAATCTAGTATAACATGAATTTAATATTTACATTCATAGAACATATCATATGATTAATCCTTATAATCGGATCTATCATTTTAAACATTATAAGGATTATTCTTGATATTAATTTTAAGGAAATATTCAATCATTCATCTAGATATTTCATCAAGTTCATTATAACAATCCAATATAATTATTTGATTTGAATTAATAAATTTCTTTATTAAAAAATGAAATTTAGAAGAATTATGACTAGAAGTTAAACTAATAGAAGTTGGATTATATGAAACAGATGCAAAATCCAGTCCATTATTCCTTTTTTATCATTCAATGCATATTGGATGTTTTTTTCACTTATATTTTATAAATGTACTAAATAATACATCCAAACCTAATTAATTAATGTGTTTAATTAAATTTATATAAAGACCTTTTTACTCCCATTATTTTTGAATTATATCAATAATATTTTCAATAAGTTGATTTTTTAGAAAAATAAATCTCTCATATTTATTTTAAATATTTTTACCGTAGTAATTAATAATTACTGAATTTTCATTAATATTTCAAATGGTAGAAAAATAAAAGAATTATAATCATCCCATAACATAACCCTATAATATTTCAAACTATAATAATTTCAAAATTATTAATTTTTATCTTCTTTTAAAAACTGATTTCCATGTCAGAATATGATATATTGATATATATGTTCATTTTCGTTCGAAATAACAATTTTTTTTGAAAATATTTTTTTAACATAAACTCTAAAATTGGTTCTCATGAAAAATAAACAATTTCATTATTATTAACATTTAATATTATAGTTATCATAAGAATATTATCAACTCTAGTATGTATATAAGACTTATTATGAACATTTTGACAATAATAATTAGATCCATCCTAGATATGTGTTTAGGTATATATTATATTTTATGTTCTCAAAATGTAAAACCATCAATAATAAAAAAAAATCATTCATCTAAAAACATTGTTTGTGTAATGAATATATGATGGGAAACTGACAGGAAAAAAAAATTCATAACAACATTTTTGCCAATGGGACATAATATATGATAATAATTGTTATCATAATAATTTATAATTGCATTGTTGTAAGAGGGACATTCAATTATAGATAGAAATAAAAATATTTTAGAAATAACCTAATTTTTATGTTGATAAGATTTATGAAATTCCAATAAAAAAATTATCAGAGAGAAACTAGTATTTGTATGGGATGTAGACATGGTAGGATATATATTTAATATAGTGTATATATATGTAATAGAAGATTATATAAATATATGATAGTATAAATTTTTATAGTTAAAAATAATTCAATATTCTAGTAATTTAAAAATGGATTCATTTGTAATTGAAAAGATGTATAAAATTGAATATAAAAAAAACTGAGTATTGGTTTGAAAAACCAATAATATTTTGAATGAATATTATTAATAAAAAATTTTAAACAAATGTATACAATAAACATTTATACTAGATCCATAGTATCCAAATATTCATCTTGAAAAATTTTTTACATGAGTTAATACATATCATATGGATTCCTTTCATATCCCCAAAATCCCATGATATATCCTTTAAGACACATTATTTTTTAACACATTAAACGTTCTTGTTCCCTATTTTTATATAAACCGAAGACTACGATCTGAATGATAAGAAAAATAACAATTACATTCGAAATACTGAGAGTTGTACAATACACCCCCAAGATATGTCCCTTAGTAAATTTAGTAAGAAATAAAAATATTAAACCGATGAGTAGATCTCTCATTAATAATAAATTTCAATTATAAGAAATGAATGTCTATATTTTGAATTCTATATTGATTATTTCTATTAAGATTAATGGTCTCAATATTTATAGATGTTTATGTAATAATATCCAACAATCATGTTTTTTATATTATGTAGTCTATTGTAATACTTTGGTAGAAACATATACACCTATTGATGAACATATAATTTTTTTATATACAAAATACAAATCTGGAAGTGCTAAAATGATCATAATTATGAGGTATTAAGTGATTCTTATAAGGTTAAATAACCAAATTTTGTAAAAATTTATAAATTTATTAGTTTTTTCAGTTCTCTATAATTGTATCTATGTAAACACAGTAATTTAAATAAATAATATGTTTATATATATTTCAAATAATTTGAATTTTCGTTTTATAAATAATAATGGAATTGTGTTATTGACTGAGAAATTATTTCCAAATATTTTTTACACTGCCCAAATGAACTATTTTTCTTGATATTTACACAATCATACACACATGTCTATAAGTTAAATAAATATTTGGGGGTTTCCCTAAAATTTTTTAATATTATTAAATACATTAGGATAATCAATTAATTATTAATTATTAAAATTGAACCCATTACATGTTTATCATGATCAAATTATTGTCCAGAATCATATATAAGTATTTTTTTAAATATATGTTCACTAAATAACCAACTAGAGGGACCATCAAAATTTAAAGGTTAAAAAAGTATAACTTGTTTTTATTGGTCCCATTTGACTGTATATAGATCCTAACAAGAGATCTAGAGTCAAATATAACAGTTGGGTTCCAGGTGAATCCCATAAATGCCACACTAGATACACCATGATAATTATTTAAAAAATATCCATGGTATTATAGTGTTTTTTGACTTGATTTTTTTGGTGGACTATATAAAACAAATAGATATAAAGGATCAAGAAATAAAAGTAAAAAATAAAATAATTATTCATTATAACCTAACTATATATTTATTCCTAGTCCACAATTATCATTATTATCGGTATAAATAACAATATAAATAGTTGAATATATTTTTGGTGGATATGGAAACCATGTTAATGATTTTACATTATTTATTTATTGAATAACATTTTCTAGGAAAATAACAAAAGTTCACGATGAATCCTCTCTATTTCAGATCCCCCGATCAACATTGATTCAAATTACTTAACTAATATGAGTCATTTTGGTTACCTTAAAATAATCCTAGAGAGTGTATTTGTTCCAATCTGCAACTTTTGGTTTTTTCAACAATGATGAAGCCAAACATCCATCATTAATGAATTTCAATTATAATGTTCAAAATGGGAATATTAACATATCAATTTTGGGGTATGATATTTTTATTGTCTGGACACTCTAACAAGAATCTCTTATCCTTGAAATAAAAAAGGACATTAGTTCTTCATTGATCTAGTTATAATATATCCATTACCCACCAACAACAAATATTTTTAAATTCAACTCATGATGACACACAAACTTCATTCTAAAAATTAATAGGATATTGTGGTTATGGAACATTAAAGCTAGAATCAAACTGAAATAAGAGGTGAAAATTGATCACCTACCCTTCATAAGAAAATTAAATAAAAGTAATTTAATGAATTTTTTACTAAATTTATAAATTTTTTTTAAGAAAATTACATTATGTAAATAAATAAAAAAATAAAAAAGATAAAATAATTGAAATTCAAGAATCCTACATCAAGGACTTTCCCTATTCCCACTCTTCTGACAAATAGAATTCCTCTCAATATAATGATAGAACATGAAATTAATTTGATTTTTTTTCATCAATTTATAGACATGGTTTATCATAGTGGTATGAAACTCTCAATTTTAATATTTTCCATTATGAAAGAAAATGATTTGCATGACACTAAAAAAATATTGTTTAAACAGTTTTCCATTTTACAGGATCTAAATATATAAAATTAATAATGAGATATTATGAATATTTAATTATTCTAAATCTATTTTAAAATTTTGAAATATCATTATTTTTTAACCAATTTTACAATGAACCTCAAATCATTTATCAAATATAACTGTTTTACTATAAATAGAAACCTATTCATCCTTTTGTATTCACTAAAATGGTATTGATCTCACATGAACTCATGTAATCTCTCAAATATCAGTATGAGGATCTCTTAAGGATTCATGTATTTATTTCTTATAAATATCAACTGATATATATCATTTCAAATTTAACCATTTCCTAGTTTTTCTTATTATTTTCAAAAAAATTTAGAATCATATATACTTATAAATTAACTACGGCTATCTTTCATATTATTGTGGTTTTTTATAATAAATTCATAGTAATTTAGAATTTATTAACATTAATATTTTCATCCTTTAATTAGATATTAGAATATTTTTTCATTATTTTCAATAGAACCCTATTATGTGATATTTATCAAATCCACAATATATTTCTGGTATATTTTTATGTAATTATATTTTTTTTGAAGAATATAGAAAAATATATGGTTCAAAATTTACAATGATATTTATGATCACCCATGTTATTTGAAAAAAATGAGATCAGTTGGTATTAGAACCAACCATCTATAGTCTTATTCAATGATGATTTTCGTAATATTAATTTGAATAAATAATATTGTTTATATATTATTTATTTTAATCATCCATGACTTCCATGTTGTCTGTCTATTTAAATACCCAAAAAAAGCATCCATTTAAATCATAATAATTTATTCCTATATTGAAAAAAACATAAATAAGAACCATTGAAACAATAAAAATCGATAGCTTTTACTAAATTGATGTAAATTAATATCTACATTTTATATTGAACATTTTATTAATGGAAATTTTTATATATAAATATAAAATTATTATAATTATGGAAACTAATTACCCATAAACATGTTACATGATTCAAGATGAGTTAAACTTGATATTCCACCACTATTGAATGTTATGAAATTTATTAGTGGTATATTTAATGATATATTTATTTGAATTAGTTCCCATTATTTTTATAAAATAATGTATCTAATAAAATAGGTGATAAATAAGGAATTAAATTATTTGTCCCCAATGTAAATTGGTAGGTATCAATAGTTACATAAGATTGGGAATTGAAATTATAATGACTCAATATGTATTTTTTATTACCTCATGTACTTGACTATATATTAAATATTTTTAATTCATAATTTTCAAAATACAATGGCACATCTTTTTAAACATCTATTTTGATTATTTTTCATATCTATATTGGAGATTCATTTATCATATTTTTATGTATATATAGTGTAATTGATATTGTAAACCTTAGAAAGTACATAGATTAAAATTTTCATAATTTTTTTCAATTTTTCAAGAGAATGTAGATCTATAATATGTGTTATCTATAATAATGATATAAAGAATATATATATATATATATTATTTTATTTATCTCGAACTATATCATATAATGTTTTACAACTTGATTATTTATCTAGATCACTAATCCTTTTAACCCCGAATCATTGTGACTTATATTATATTGTAATGTTATCAAAAAAATTTACACTAAAATTTGTTGAATTAATTTTAAGACATTAAATATTTTATAAGTATCCCCACATAGATATGGACGAACTGGTTTTAAAGAATCACTGGCCATTATTAACCAGGTTATTTAACTTCCCTAATGAATTTGAATGTTTTAGTAGGAATTATAGATATGGTCTATTTATCATCAGATATCATGAATATACCACACTATATCAGATATGAGGAAAACAATTATTCTTTATTAATTGATTTGAAAAATCATCTGTGAAATAGATTATTTTCGTCATTATTTTATTGAAAATATACATCATTATTTTTCATTTATCTTATAATTTTTATCATTGGGTTATTTCCATTAATGTAAATATATATATAACTTTTATACTAAACCTATTACTGGTGAATATAATTCTATGTAATTAGTTTAAAATTACCCTAAACATACTATGTTATGAAAAATACTTTTTATATATGTCACATTGATATTTCCAAAAAATAATTCTTGAAATCATTTTATATTAAGATTAAATTCATTATATATTGACCTTATCGATATTAATATATTTTCATTCTATTTCATGTCAATGAAACATCTACTATGATGAATTAAATTATTTAATTGAAAATATTATTTATTAAATCTTAATATAACTTCTCTCATTCCAAGATATTTTTTAGATCAACAAATTTTAAAAAAAATATTATTTAATAGGATGATTTATGATATTTTTTGTCTTATGAAATCATATAACACCCAAAAAAAGGATAAAGTGTATTTTTTTAGAATACCCTAATCAGTGGAATATGACCAAAATATGACGAATGATACTTCAAAAATATATATCAATTCATATCATATAGTAACAATTTAACTAGGAAATGATAGTAATTATTAATTATACAAACAATAAGATATACAAACATAGAGTGAGTGAATATTTTCATATTCAATTTTAATAATTTTTATGATATTATAATCATTAGTGGCATATTAATTGGTGTTTAATAATTTTTTTTGTGTAATGAAATTTACTAGTATTTTTATTCAAAAAATTCGAAATGAATCTACACATATATTACAAAAAATTATTTCTTATTTTACCTCAAATATTATTTTCTATATGGTAATTCTAGTGAGTTCATATAATGACATATCCCCCACTAAAACCCATCTTGGGCTGTAAGTACAAGAAATATAGACACTCGATGGCCACCAATAATGGGACATGGGTTGTCCACATACATATAAGGTATTAATGATCACAAATTAGAGTAATTAAACTCAAAACCCAAGGAAAGTAACAAATAATAAACTTAAAAATTGCAAGATATTAATAAACCCAATAAAATTATTGTATATATATTTTATATATCATAACATGTCCAGAATTGGGAATTCTAACAAGAACTCATAGGAAAGTGAGACCTGAAAATCGATGAACTGTCTTTTTCACCGTGTTCTATTTTGAACAAACCTAATAATATTATATATTATTTCAATTTTAAAGAGAGATATAAATAAATAAATAATTGAGAGAGAGTAATAGGTAGTAAGAGTTGACCACAGATGATTAATATATAGAAATTTCTACAGAATATATTGTGAAAATATGTATGAAGCATAGTAAAAAATGCTAAAATAAACATTAGATCCAAATCATCCCCTATTCCAAGGAAATTATCTCCCTTCCTCACAATGTTTCACAATATAAACAAGGAATACATTTTAGTAATTTATTTTCAAAATAAATATATAAATAAATTTCTCTACAACCCATTCCCGCCTAATATAGTTTATATAGTTCCCCATTAATATATTCCACAGTTCTCTGATACCCATTGTGTACATATAACGACATCATATATCAAACACATTTATATAAAAAATCATTCCAGTAAACTATAACAGTACCAAAAACATCCATAACCATACAATATGACATATCTTTGAATATACACATCACATCCTCATTACTTTGGGATAATAAGAAAAAAAATGATGACAAACTTATTACGTCTCCATTAATGAACACCCACCACCATAAATTGATGTCACATTAAAAATACCATGTAATATATCATATATATTTTATAACATTAGTCCAAAATAACTAATATATATATATATACCATGAGTTATCGAAGAACATAAGAGTTTTGGGAGAGAGTGTAATGTATATGGAGTATTTAGTCATGAATATATTCAATATCCAAGATGATAGGGAAGATACATGAATCTCATGACCTCATTTGTGTATTATTAATGTTACCAAATATAGGTGGTAGTATAAATGAAATAAAAAGTACAACATATTGGATACCATAAAACACATAACCTATCACGAACCAAGATGGGGTGTCGTTAAAACACACACCTGACCCATTATGTGTCAAAGACCGAAGGGAACTAATAATCCACAACAGAAAGAAAAAAAGTGACAGGGTATCACCAATATTATTAGGGAATGATTTCACCCATTTATATAGACATAAATGATCAATAATAATGGAGTACACAAAAATCAATTACAACAACCAGTTGATATAAAAAAAATTAATATTTAATATTTTTAAAAATTTATGCATAAAAAAGATTAAAAAACAAAATTGAACCCACAAAAATAACCCATGAAACTCTATGTGGTGAGAGAGACATATACCATATTACTCCACCACCAACACCTAAAAAATATGAGACACTATTAGCCAGATCAACTCACACCACCACGAAACATCATGTATTTTTGTTGTTCAGGCACAACAATGTCTACACAAGCACAAAGGTTCATGTAGGATGTGAGACAAAGCATAATAGTATTCCACTGAAAAAATATATTTCATTCAATAACATAAAAAGAAAAATTAACATGAAATATTTATACAAAATCTCTTGGAACAATTTAAGGAAAACATTTTAACGTAACAAACATGATTCAAAATGAGGTACAAAAATACACACAATGTCTAATCTATACCGCCAGATGAAACCATACTATATAATCATTATGGAATAATATAAATAGAACCATGGGTAATATTCCAATGGTAATCCATCTCAATTGAGACAGTAGAACCATGTTCCATTGTTAAATGTGCTATAGTAACCCCCACCAACAACATTCTAGTACACGAGCCACTAGGAGGGGACACCCCTTGGTCCAGGGGTTCACCGATCATAATACATGTTTATTTAGTGTTGCAACCATTCGTCTAGATTCTTGAAATAGATACATGGACCATCCATATCAACTAGTCTCAATCAAATTGAATAGACTATAACTTTACACGTTTTTATCACTAGCATGCTCGATCTAGTCGGACCACCTAAATACTTGAGATTCTCATTATGTTGAAATCCATGATCACATTCCACACATATCACCACAATATCATACACATTTCATACAATATAAATACATTTGTTAGTCACCGTTTTTCATTAACAAAACCACATTACACATTTCATATAACAAAACCATTTTAAAATACAATTACCAACACATAGGCTGTTGGTAAATCTCCATTTAGAAAATCACAAGAGATGCACACAATTGATCAAACAACCATAGGGGCCAATACCCATTCAAATCACTATGAAAACAAAGATCATTTTTAAAACATGATTCCCATCATTTAGAAAATTTAAAACACTTGATAAAAGAGAACTAGATGGAATAAAATATTCAACAATTCTCAATTGGTTTTAAAAAACATTCATTCATTTTAATACCTAGAAAATCACATTTAATAATTTCCACAAAAATAATCACACCCTTATCAAGAAACATCATAATAATAAATAATCATACATAACCATTCTCTATAAAAAATAAAAATTCACCATTTAATCATTCGAAAACACATCCAAAATAATTTTCTAATCATATAATTGAACCATAAATCATTTTTAAATACACAAATATGAATATTGAAATCAACTATCATTGTAAGGACAAGGAACTGCAAGCCTCAATCTTGGAAGCATACTAAAATTCATGAATAACAACAATCGCAATACCATAAGACTATAGAAAGGAAATATTTAACAAAAAAACATGATTAAACCATAATAAAATATTTAAACATAAATAGATCACCCAAAACACATGAGAAAAAAACACCAAATATAACGTAGGGAAACCCTAGAAGAAGGAAGAAGTTGAATGAAAAGAGACATACATGATGATTTATCAAGGATTACGATCCAAAAAAACCAATTGAAGGGAGCCCAAGGGAGACAAGAGGGAGAGAGGGAGGCTCTTAGGGATGGATTGGTCGAGGGGACTCAGTAATGGGGGATTTAAGGATAAATCCTGAGGGGATAAATGTAGTATTATAAAATTTCTAATGACATTGAAATGTCACATGGTATTCCCACAAAGATTCCCAAAAACTATGGCAATTTTGTGCCCCAAAATATATAAGAGTAACATGGTTCATTGTTATCTCATAAAATTTACAGACCATGTGATAACCCTACAGTTATCCATTATCCAAAAATGATACTATGATATATGATTTTCTAGAGAAGAGAGTACTTTTTGACAAACATTGCACTAATCATGCACATCATGCTATGAACCAAAAAATGTAAATATTTTCATTAAATATCATGGGAGATACTCACAGATAGAACTAGAAAGAAAATAAACAAATTAAATACCTCAAAAAATCAAACACATCATGCCTACAACTGGATATAAAAATCACGATCCCAAAATAAACTCGGGTAAAAGACGAAAATTAAATTCTTCTCGTGAATATTCTTCCAACCAAGAAAATAATCCACCCCCAAAAAGTCACATTGAATGATTGATCTATAAAATAACATTGATACTCCTTCAAAACTCATTTTGATCCCACATTAAAGTCAATACCTGGAGAAAAAAAGAACACCTTGAAAAGAAATAGATACCCATAATATTTATCTATGAGGGGCCAAATAGGATCCACACATTAATTCTTTCCCTTCCCCTAAAAATCCATAACACATCTAGTTGGTCGATCAAATGAAAATGACCATTAAAAGCCACACAATCCAAACTCTCAAGCTAAGAACACCTCATAAGTTTCCAAATGAAACTCAAACATATTTCACAAAATGAAAAAACAAACCCAAACCTCTTATCAAAGAACTCTAAAAAACTAATTCCGCAACTTTTGAAGTTATTAACTAAAACAAGACCATTAATAGAAATAAAAAATTGATATGTTTACCAAGAATGGAATCTCAGAGGCAACTTCTCCAAATAAAACATCTTAATAACATGTCATAGTAAAGACTGCACTGGATTATCTAGTTGGTATGCTTGAACAGACTCTCCACCATGAGAAACTAACTAACACTAAAATATTATTGTAAAATCATGAAAAGACCCATGGTGGGTCATACCATAATTTAAAATAACAAATGTTCAAAAATTGGAAAGCATGAACCACTTTGAGGAAACCCAGCATGCACTAATCTCCAACATGAAGGGTCCAGATAAAAAGAAAAACATCCTTATGAAGAATGAACCAAAAAAAATTACCATCCGGACGAGACCCAACCATCCCCAGACGAGCACATAAAAAAACGAAAAATAATTCACAATACTAACCCCATGAGGAAAAATGAATGGGGGTTCTGATCTAGAGAAAAAAAACACTATAATTAAAAAAGGGAGAAAGAAATACACATTATAACTTAGGAGTAATTCTTACACCCACATGGATCGTAGTAAAGAATGAGTTATTCATACCACTTGTCGCAAAAATGGACTATTCAAGAGGGAGAACCTACAGAATAAGCATAAACTATCTCCATATACCAGACACAAGATAAAGTTCGAACATAGTTTCTCACACAACTGGGGTTCGGAAATGTAGGTTAGATTCACTCTATAACTTATTTCTAGATCCCTGATGTTTGAAAAATCTCAGGCCTCGCATACAGAAGCTGATGATTTCTTGACCAAAATACAATATTTTGTTTCATGAGATACCCCCCATACTTTCAAGAAAACCCCAAATATCATAACACCCAATAAGATTCACTCTCTCTAACGTGGAACATTCACCAAGATATGGAAATATAATATGCATTCACCTCACTATATTTCATCCTATCGAGAAACATGAAGAGAAAGGAATACATGAGAGAAACCTCCATTCAGAATAGAAAAAATTAGGATTTTAAAAAGAACGACATAGTCCATTTAAAATTGATGTTATCAAAAGATTCAACAATATAAAACAATTTATTTTACCAAAAACACTACACTAAAAAACACCACCCGACATGACAATAAAATTGGAAGAATCATTGTAATGGAATGGAATTTAAACTAAACACCAAACATATCCTTACTTTTAAAAACTTAATTAGTGTCTCTTTCATATGGGTGGACCTAGATCCATGATTATACCTCACAACACAATATTATAAAAATTATGAGTGACCTGGTCATCCACAGGAATGACAAGTATTTGGAGAAATCACACATGATGACATCTTTTGACCAAATTTTTCAACACTAATGGCATAGTACTATCATATGCTTGGATGAAAATGATGGGTGATCCCAAGGCCTGTTAAAAACAACATTTTCATAAATGGATTTAGGATTCTTTATATTCCTCTTACTGGAACTCCCTTCACCACTTCCAGAACAATATTCATGAAATAATGTGAAAATTTCACCTTTGATGACTTAGGAAACTCAAGAAACTATGGTTTCATTCAAATAATTCTAAATCTACTCTTTTTCTTTTAAGAAAACCAATTAACCATAAAAATGTTGTGGAATATATTTATAAAACTGAAGAATAATTTTATCACGTTGATTAAATGAAGGGTCTTACAATGGTGAACCATACATGGTCACACTTATAATACGTATTGTATATTGTGGGGGGGGTGTACACTTTCAAATAATGAATCCCAGAACCCATTCAAATCTATCAATTATCTATAACTCACCATAAAAAATTACCAAAAACACATTGGCCAACACTAGATCTTCCCAAAAAAATTTATCAAAGTAATATAATATTCATTATATTAAAACCAACTCATCAAAAAACAACTCAAACATGAAGAACCACATAATCCTAAAGAGTTATCAAACTCAAAAGGCCTCATAATAAACACTGTAACGAACCAAAACATTTATCAATGTAATGTTCATATTATAATATAATTAAAATTATATAACATTAATAAAAAAATAATATCTTTATAAATGACACTACTACAAATACCCATTTTATCAGTGCTAAAAAGTTCCATTAACGGTGCTATAAAAGCGATGTTAAAGTAGGTGAAGATAGGGGGTCCCCATTATCAGTGCTCCGAAATGCACTAATAATGACCCCTTTTATCAGAGATAAAAAATCCCTGATAAAAGGGGTCATTTATCTACGCTAAAACAAAGCACCGATAAAAGGGTCCTTTATTTTCACTTCCTATTTAGCGCTCATAATGGACGCCTTTAATCAGGGCATTTGTAAAGGCGCTGATAAAGGTTAAAAAAATAAAAAAAAATTAAAAAATTTAAAAAAAATTAAAAATTTCCTCCCAATGGGACCCAAGTTGTCGTGGAGCGTTTATGGTTCACAAAACACTCTTCATGTACACATGATCCCTTTGATAAGGCAGTATTATTGTACTTAAAGAACCACATTGCTTACCGAAATCCTGCTTAGCGAGGCACAATTCCTCCATGAGACTGTGCTCTGCGAGTGATATTCCACTTCGCAAAGCACCTCCCATTTTCACCTACGCCCCATAATAAGGCTCAAGAACCCCACTTCACAAAGCACACCCCTTCACATGTTCCCTCCACCATGTAGAGAAACTGAGCTCTACAAGGCCCCTACCTATGGGCCCTCCTGCCAATCGGGGGGGGGGGGTTGTAGATCTTGATCCCTTCTTTTACATCGCTTTTCCACCAGTCTCCTACACCTACACACACCCCTTCACCCTTTATCGGCACTATCCCCCACACTTTATCAGTTCTAGCCCCCAGATTCACCCATGCACGCGTGTCCCTACTTCCACCTATATTTGATCTCGAGACCTACCCACTACACGCCTGAAGCTTTTTCCACTACCCTATATTGACTTGTTCTCCTATTAATGATATATCTATTTATATATATATATATAGATTTAGTTATATGTATTCGTATAGTAATATATATTTATATTAATAAATATATATATAATTATATTAATATGTATATATAGTCTTATTAATATATATATAGTTATATTAATATTTACATCTACAATGATATTAATATATATATTTATAGTTATATGAATATATGTGTAGTTATATTAATATATGTATATATAATGTTATATTAACATATAGGGGTATAAATATTCATATATTGTTATTTTAAATAAAATCGATATTAGTTATTATTTAGAAAAATCTAATATATTTTATATGTAAATATATTTTATTATTTATATTTATAATTAAAATTTTATGTGTGAATATATAAAAAATATGTATATATTGTATTACATTTGATTATAAGTTGTAGTGAATTATATAAAACGATAGAATTTCAAAGACATAATATCAATATGAATGTAATACCATAAAATAAATTCATTCCCCACCAAAAAAATCCAATAATACCTCCTTAAATGAGGCTAAAAATCCCAAAAATGTTAAAAAATTGGGGTATCCCGAATAAAAACTCTGTTTGAGGCATTCTGGTTCTTTTTTCCCTTGCGAAAAAGTTTCCTAGGGACCTCCCGTGTCTCAGTCATGTAGATCTTGTCGCAGGCATCGATTTGATATGTGGTAGAGCTCAAACGGACACCCGGATCAAAAGTTATGGTCGTTTAAAGTTCGAGTTTCATTTTCAATATATTTTGGATATTTTTTTAATTTATTTTATTTTTTATTTATAAAATTATTATTAAATGGCTATCAATCAATAATAATTAGCAAAATATTAATAAAAATTATTTAAATTTTTTTATAAGCCATATTTACTAAATATATTATATATTAAGTGTAACTGTATATTTATACTTATCTAAAATATTTTTAAAATTATATTTAAAATATATATATTATATTTATATCAATATAACTATACCTATTTATTTAAATATTAATATATTTTTTAATGAATTTGTTTGGAATAAGTCCCTTTATCACCGCTACTAAAAAAATAACAAATAAAGGGGTACCTTTTAACACCACTAAAAAAAGCACTTTTAAAGGGGATACCTTTATCAGCAATTTCATTTATCATTGATAAAGACCCCCATTTATCAGCACTACTAAAAAAAGAGCTGATAAAGGGGTACCCTTTAACACCAGTAAAAAAAGTTCTTTTAAAGGGTATACCATTATCAGTGCTAAAAAAGTGCTGATAAAGGGTCAGCTTTATCATCGCTTTTTTTAGCGCTGATAAAGGTACCTCATTTATCAGTGCTTTTTTGTTAGCATTGATAAAGGCTAGCACTGGCCTTGCCCCATTTTGTGGTAGGGTGAATAAATAATAAAAGAAGATATATTTCTATAACTGAAGAAACATATATCGATGGAATAGTTAAATAACTTTTTGAGTTGTAAATCAGCCAATGGAATTTTAACCACACCTATGAAAGTATAAATAAAATTTTAGCATATTACAAATTGTGATATAATATAATTATATCATATTTTAGATATATAAATGTTTTAAAAATTATTAATTAAGTATAGATATTTTTATAAAACATATGTATTTAATTTCTATTTCTTAATTAATATAATGTTTTAAAATAAAATAAATTTCTATAAAATGTACTCATGAATTAAATTTTTTATATTTTATGATTATAAGATAACTTTTAGATACCATATATAAATTTTTAATGTGTTTTTTAATAATTTATATTTTTGTAATATTTATTTTTTAAGTAAAATAATATTTTAATAAAATATTAAAATTTTCTTAGTTAGAATTATTTTTTCATAAAATAAAGATCTCATTTAATAATACACTTAAAAAAATAGTTACGGGAATTTTTCAGATTTAAAAAATACTTGAATATTAGTGAATAGTAAAATATTGTAATTTATGATATTTATGTATTATAAGTTAAATTTACTATTCATTTATTCATCACTGATGTGACAACCATAATCTCAATAATATTATAATAATTTTAATATAATTGGTTATAATGTTCAAACTATTCATATTGTTCATCCAAAATATTAAACTAATGAATAGAATAATGAGAAAACACCTCTCTCCGCTACTATAAAAAACACCCTCGCCATCTATTCTCCCCTCACATTTAAATATTTGAACCTCGTCCAAATTCGGACCAATATTCTTCCCAATATCCTAACTCATTTCCACGATCTCTTGGTGTTATCAAAATACAACAACCCTTATGCGAAGGAGGATTTCAAGGAGGATAAATAGAAGAGGTAAATTCCACTTTTTTCTTTTAAATTTCTTTTCACATATTTTTTGTATTCTATCCTAACCTCAGATAATAAAAAACTGTATGAAAAATCCATTACATCACAATTAATAGAATCGTAAGATTGAAATTTAATATTAAATAACTAAACCCCTCTCCTCGACCATATATTCTATAAATGAAAATGTCATTCGTGAGGTGTTAATTTCTCACCTTCAATGACGACAAATATTTATTTTCAATTAACACCTTCAAGGCTGGTCATAAAGCCATTATTATGGTTCAAATAAATTCTAATATATGTATTATATTTTATATAATGTTCTAGAAACATTATATACACATTATTTAAAATAATAAAACAAAACAAGATAGTTGTGAGTGAAAACCACCCAAAATAATCCAAAATATTATCACAAACATCTTATCTATGGATTCACCCTCATCCAAAATAACCAAAAGAATTATAATATCATTTATCTAGGTTCATTTTCTATTATTACATATAACTTCATTTCTGGATTTTAGTTTCCATTTTATATGAACACACACACTCTTATAATAGAGAACCAATTATGAAAACTAAGAATACAATCATTACAGAATATTGAAATTGAACACTATAAGTCATAAATGATTCCATAAATTAACATAATAAAATTGTAATAAGTAACATATAAGAAAAAAAGGTTTTTCAATTATTTAGTAATCAATCTAATTTGATTATTTATGAATTTAAATTCATTTGATGAACTGTTTCATACATTTTTTAATAGATTCTACCTGAAACCACGAATTTTTCTTTTAGGTAACTCTGTATCTCTCTTTACTCTAATTTAATTATTCATGAATTTTTTCTATGTATTCTATATTCTATTTAAATGTTAGAAACTCATATATCAGTATAATTTAATCCTTCATTTGGGGTAAAACCAAGTTTTAATAACGTTATTTTATAAATTTTCATGATAAGCGAACCCAGTTAAAGGGAACATTTTGATTTCATAACCTTTTTCATGTTCCCACCATAATATATTTTAATCATCAATAATTTTTATAAAATAATTCATTTTTCATGAAAAAATTAATTTTTTATTTTTGGTTTTATAAAAATAATTAATTTTTTCTATTTTAAGTAATGTTTAATTTCTCGTTAAAACACACTAAAATGATTCATTTCTAGATATATTGTTACGTACTATTACTAAATGGTTTAATTTTAGATATTTATAAAAAATATGGATATACTCCTTTTATTCCTTATGAATGTCCATTGGTGATTGAAATAATTTATTTCATGGAAATCATTTTGATATTCATTATCGTTTTGCCTTTGAAGATGATTATGTTACCCAATTCATTTTGTGGGTAACCTATATGTCTATGTTTGATTTTATATGTTGAATTATTTATGTTTAATAGATATTCATGAACATGTTATCATTGGTGTACCCATATAGTGCTCAAAATAATTGGATAGTGATTATTGTCATGAGACATTAGGGGGAACGATCTGGATTGGAAGCCTTGAATTCTACCCAAGGTGTAACTATCGTGGTGGTTATCCTTGAACCATGATCCTCCACTGAATTGATCTTAGAAACATGATATAGTCAGGTTTTATATTGATACCACATTACACTAATTCCATAAGTGTATGATATCTAGTTCTATGTTTTATGATTCCATATTTTCATTCATTTTCCATGACTTTTTATACCATTATGTTATGCCTTCAAACCGATGTGCTATAATTTATTTGTATGTTTGTTTTTTATATAGGTATTTTTATCTCATCTATTTTTTCCATGTATTCCCTATGGTATCATTTATAGATTTAAGGGCTCAATGTGTGATAGGACCACGTTATGAATATTAAATAAATGAGGTTTTGTTTTTGTTTCATGTTGTTTGATAATTTATATATTGACCCAAGGACACTAGACTATATTAAACGTGGACATAATTAATGGATAACTATTTTGAAATCATGTAATAATATTTTTAACTCTATAGGGTCTCTATAGTTGTATTAGATAGAAAAAGTATGTTATTTTCTCAGGCTAAAACTGTATATCATTATTAATAACTTCATGGATATGAATAAGTATAACAAAATATCCCTAAATTTTTTGTTAGTATAGAGTAATTGGGTATTGATGAAAATAAATCCCACTATGGATACTACAAGTTGATATGGTTATGCAATAGATGTACCTAGGGGTAAAAACATTGAAATAGAATCCCACTACGAAATCGTGGAAACATGGTAAATGGGAACATGCCATACTGCTCAGTTGGATTCACACTCATAATGGATATAAATTAGAAAATTCAATATCTCATAAGAAACTACTTTTAAGGGAACAAAAAAAATATCAATACATTATGTGGTAAAAAATAGATCATAGATAACCTAAATTGAAACCATGAGAATGAGAAGTCAGTATATACATTTCCATAAAAAGTTTAACCTTTTACATTTAATGTTTCCTTTAGTTATTATTATTAGCTTACTACCCATGTATATAATTTTACATTATTTTTCATAGTTAATTGATAAAAATTGGGAACCTATAACAACAATAAATGAAATGGTCAATGTAATGATTTCCCTATTTTTATTTTAAATATGATGGGAATGGTTGTTCCAAATATTTTGATAGTAATTGTTAATATATCTACTATTAAGAATAACAACACGAATTGTGTTGTACAACATCGTTATATTAAGATAGATAATGTTTCCATAGAATTTTTCATGAATCAAATGCCTCCCATTTTCAGCAGATCTTCTGATACCCTCCTCACAAAAAAATGGATTAACTCCATTAATATGATATTAATTATACTCCAATACATAGAAGAAAATAATTTTGTGATCATTGTTTATCGTTGCTATGGTGACGTCGATCCGTTTTTGGAACTAGTCAATAACACAAATTCCAAGGGAAAAATTAATTACATGGTATTGGATGATTTCATTAAAATAATATTCAATAAATATTTTCCCTAAAACCATTATCTAAATATAGACTTAGAGTTTAATCAAATAAAGTATAATTAAGATAAGACTACCATGGAATGCGAAGAAAACATCACAAGGATTGCATTATATGCCTCAGGATTTTTCATAAACATAAATATAAAGGAGGATTATTTATTAAGAGGAATGAAAATAAGTCTACAAAAAGCATTATATATTAGATACTTCAAAAATTAGGAAGATATTTTCTATTGTCCGCACAAGGTTGAAATGGATATCGAAGACTTTCATTGCTATCATGGGACTGTGAAAAAAAAAGGATAATGTAATTTAATATGATTGGATCAGAAGAAAAATCCAAACGTATAAAGACAACATAGAATACCAGATGTCAAAATTTTGGGAAGAATCATCATGGTAAATATTTATATAGAACAAGGAAATGTTTCAAAGTTAGAATAATATAGAATCTGGATAAGAGCTACTACATGGATATGAATAGTTACACTAATGTTGATGAAGGATAGAGGGTTAAGTTTAACACTTAGCATATATTGATGTGTTACAACTATAATGTACATTTGCATTATGCGAACCATTTTCGTAATCCAATGGTTGTAGGAGGAAATCAACACATACAACCAATGAGGTATCATGGAATTTAATATTCTATCTATAATGAGTCATACATTACATAAAATGATATTAGATTAATGTTGATGAATATTCATTACAAAATATAATAAAGCCTCAATAGGGCCATATAGGAATAGTTCCTCTTAAGACTAGGAATCCCAAAAAAACTGGTT
Organism: Viscum album; assembly: GCA_963277665.1. Classification (NCBI taxonomy): domain Eukaryota; kingdom Viridiplantae; phylum Streptophyta; class Magnoliopsida; order Santalales; family Viscaceae; genus Viscum; species Viscum album. The sequence goes on along the minus strand of OY728138.1, from coordinate 1,367,813,553 downwards.
TATAATACTTCTTCATTATCTATCACTTTTTTTATCATAACTATACACCTTTATGAAATACATTACTTAATAAACTTCTTCACGACCAGGGGAAAAGAAACATATAAAATAGTGAGATAAGATTCTCAGTAAAGGTAACCAATAGAGGTATCAATCATATCATAATCATAATACATTATAACATATCATTTTCAAATCATATCTGACATTTGAAAGATCGTTATATCCTACGATGGGATTATTCATGAATGTTTATAAGAATAAATGAATGTAATCCCAGAAGTCATAATATAAGACGTGATGTTTTGTTTCATAATCGTAAATGTTTAAAATTATATAATATTAGTCAATTCACATTGCCAAGACCATCATAATGAACAAATTTAATTACTAAAATGTCTTCACTCCCTTTTCCGAAATATTATTACTTATCTGAGATCAATTATTTTTCTAGACATGTCTATAAAATGAGATATAAATATTTACCTAATGAATTGCTGGGAGATATAGGTCCCACCAATCATATAACGATTTCATTCTTACATGTTCCAAAAAAACATAAATCATTCATCATAACACCACCCAAAGAGTAAAATGGGTTTCTTAAATATAATTCAAACATAATTCATATAAAACAAATAGATTTCATAAAAATAAATACATAATAGTGGGAATAAAATCATAGTAAAAATAGGGGTAAAAACATAACCCTATTTATATAATGTCATCTTAGATGGAAAATAATATTTGATAAAACACATGAAAATAATTCATGGAAAAATATCCATTCTTCTTCAAAAACATTTTATTTTCTAAAATTACCATGATATTTTAAAGGAATATTATATAATGGAAAATAGAAATGAAATATAGTAAAATAAAAATCATGTAAATAAGGAATTAATAAAGCATAATTTTTTTATGTCGTATAAGTAAGAAAACATTCTCCTCATACTTTTATTAGAAAAGTGAAAAAGTACATCATATCGAATAATCACAAAATATTCCTTTCATGTAGTATTACAAAAAATCTCTAAAGGATACAATTTACATCAAGTAATTTTACAATAATTGAAATAATATTAAATATTTTTGAAATATGGACTTGGATGGTAAATCTATACTAGTAAACACATACATATAAAAAATCTCAGAAAAAAAGAGATTGGGAAATTATCCCTTTCCATAGGTCTGTTATCCATCATATATATCTAAACCACCTATACAATTATTTAAATAATTTAATTGACCTATTATAAAATCATATTCATATTCATGATATCATATATGATCTTATATTCATTCGATTGTTAATAACATTTCATTATTACTTGTTATTTTTGTATCAAATCTTTCATTTTCATATGAATATTTTTTCCAATAAGTTATAGAAATTCTTATATTTCATAGTTATATCATTAAAAAATTATATAAACATAATATATACCATATTTATGAAATATTTACATTTATGTAACCATTATTTTATTATTATCATGAAGAATGAATCACATCAAAATGTGGATATGATAGGTCATACGTACGCATGAGAGACAATATCATTCCCATAATTGATGAATGGTGTTGATGAAAATGGTTCATAATATTACAAAATCAATATAATTTTATAATAATATTATATAGTAATTATATCTATCATTATAACCATCCATTTAATGTGGTGGTGAAAAACAGATTACACCGAGGCATGGAGATGGTAAGCCATATGCATGCACCCGTAGTGATTTCATTTTTCATAGTATTGATAAAAAGTGGAATATTTTTCTTCCATAATAATAATTACATCTTTGTATATAATTTATACTTGATTAATTACCTATAATTATACATTTCATAATTATTATGTCTAAGAAGAATGAAATTTGAATGAATCAGTAGAGGAGATTATGTATTCTACGACATGATTTATCTAAATAGCTTATTAGAAAACTATTGGTGGTATTTAAAGAAGAAAAAAACCCCTATAATGTAATTATATAACTTGAAAAGGGAAATATTTATGGTATTTCTAGGCTCAAAGTGAATTGAAGAGGTGAGGGAGGAGGTTCCCTTTTATAACTATGATGAGGGATACTTTTTGTGTTACCAAAAATATTAAATTATAATAAAATCAAACCCCATCTAATAACCTACAAAATTTCAAAATTTATAATATTTTATTATATAGGGTTGTAATATCATCAAAAAATAGATTTTAGACTAGTTTGGTTTTTAAATTTATATCTTATCATTTTAATTAAATCATAGTTATTCTATTTAATTATATCTAGGGTAACATGTATTACAATATCATAATGTTAAGATGTTAATTGATTTGATTTCAATTAATCCATTAATAAATAAATTAGGACATTTTCTACCATATATAACTTATTCTATATTTTTATAAATTATTTATTGTTTTTTAATAACATAATAAAACATTTTTATTGATAAACAATCAATGTTGTCAATTTTGACAATACTAAATTCATTATTTTTTGTAAATATTAATATTACATGTTAATATCGAAAAAAATTAGTCTATTACTATGTGTGAAGGTTAATTAATAAAATTAATTATTAATATTAATTATCTCAAAAGATATATATTTTAATTGTTTTAATAATATTTATTTGTTATTTCTATTAATAAAATAACTAATACATCAGTTTGTGTAATAATTTAATATTATTGATTTTTTATCAAAAATAAAAAATAAAATAATTTGTGGATGAAAATTAATCTATATATCAGAATAATTTTTTAGTAGAATTTATATTATAGAAACTCATTCATTTAAAATGTTATACTTATTATATTATGAATGTAACAACATTAACATCACTTTAAATAAAACAATATAAGTGTCACAATCTCCTCTATAAGGATAAAAAATGTCACTAACATGAACCATAGATGGTTGTGGTCAAGATAAAATTGTCCAATAATATTCTATCATGTTTTTGTGTTTTTTAATTATGGTCATTATTGTAATAAAAATTTGTTTATTGATTTCTCTTCAATTAATTAATTTTTTACATCATCGAAGTATAAGTATTTAAGTTAATTTTTTATTTCCTAAATATTCAAAATAAAATTCCATGTTAAGTATAATTATTTTAGATTTAATATGAGTATTTCTATTCAAATTTATCTTCTATAAAACCTTATATAAAAAATTATATAGTTATAAAAATTTGAGTAAGACATATCGAATTTGTTCTTCAAGTAAAATAAATTAAATGTCATAATGCCATCCAACTGGCTTCCAAAAGACATAAACTCCACCAAATGATTAATTATGCAGATATAAATCCATACAATGATATTAATACAAGGGTTATGGTAATTTTATAATAGTATTTTTACCCTTAATTTCTAGATATACGCTTTTATTGTATTAATAAAAATTAATGAAGTTAGTATTCATAATACCCTAAAATAAAATAAATATATTTATATAATAAGGACGTAATGATTCTAAATATGAAATCCATTTTTCATAATTCAAAACACATAATTTGAATTAATTAATGTATAATTAATCCCATTATTGGGAAGAGAGAAGAGGTTTTAAAAGTTGTAACATTTCAAAAGATTGAAAAGTTTTTATATTTGATTTAAATGTAAAATTAATGATATTGAAATACATTAAATTTAAGGATAAAAATATATTTTATTTATACATCAAAACATTCACTATTATAATTATACCATATATATAATTTTGATGAAAAATGTTGTTTTCATATATAATTTTGTGTAATTTTGTTTTTCATTTTAAGATGAATGTTATCATAAAAATATTAAAAATTTATTCAAAGTAATTTTTTATATCCCTCTTCCTATGAAAATATTTATATTTTCATATAAATTTTTTTATTACATCAAAATATTAAATTAAAAAGGGTTCTCTATTACAAGGTGGAAATTTACCTTTTGGAAAATATATGATTTTATACATCAAATAGTGTATATTAATACCCTATGTCAAAAATAACTATTGGATGAATATAAAAATTATTTTACTAATTATACAACATATATATTTTATTAATTTTATTTAATAATTGCAATTCAATCAATTTATTAAAAAGTATAAATATAAAATCAGTTAATATCTTTCATAAATAATTAGTATCCAATGACTTTACCATACATTTTCAGAAGTTAGTTTTATTTATTCCCGCTAACCTAAAAACTATTTAAAAATGGTAATTTTATACTAAAGGTATGTCATTTTCCTTTATAACTCTTGATTTTTGTAATGCAGGCTATTTAATAGTTAAAATTTTTTAGAGAAAATTTATCATAGAAATATCTAGTTGTCACACTATCTCAACTATAGAGGTGGTTCTAGATAATGATGTAGTGATATCTATGCTAGTTATTCATTCATGAATAGAGAATGTACTATTTTATCTCAATTCTACAAATTCCTCTATATAATTCATATTTATTAGAGATATTAAATCACCACATCCAAATATATAGGTTGAGTTATCTACGAGAATAGAAAATGTTGAAATTATTGAGTCCAAAGTGTATAACTCATCCCTGGTTTATATTTGTGTAATAAAACTACCAAAAATTCTTTTCGTACTCCCTTTGGTTGAGTATGAGGCAATTTTGGGAATGGATTGTCTATATTTATATAAATCCCATATCATCTATCATGAAAGGGATATAAATCTTCATAACCAAATGCATCCTATTATTTTATTCAACTATAAGGAGGAGAATGAATCTCTATTAGAATAATCATCTCACTTGTGCATATATTTTCCTTATGAGAAAGAATATATAGATTGAATGATTGGGAGAAATGATAGAATCGTGCTCCAAGACATTCCCATGGAGTGGGACTACACTCATGTGTTCCCAATGAGTTGTATGGTATTCATTCTGATCAAGAGGTTGAGTTCTGAATTGAACTTATTCATGGATATCTGCCTATATAAAAGACTCATTACAGAATGGAGACCATTGATCTTGAATAAATAATGAATTATGTAGATGAATAGTTGGACAAGGTGTTTATATGCCGGAGTGCCTCACTATGGGGCATTCTGGTCCTCTTTGTCATGGAAATGGGAGGATCAATGTGCCTCTACATTGATCATTTTGAGATCAAAAAAACAAAATAAATAACATGTATCCCTTTACATGGATATATGAATTGTTGGATTTTCTATGCAGGTTTAGTTATTTCTCTAATGTGTACCTTTAATCTGGATATCACCAATTAAATGTGAAGAAGAAAGATATTCCCCTGGATAAAATTTTAATGAGGTATGGACACTATGAGATCATAGTGATGCTATTAGGACTCACTAATTCTCCACCGATTTTCATGGTTTTAATAAATAGTGTCTTAAGAGGTTACCAGAAAAAAATTGAAGTCTTTATCGATGATATTCTGATATACTCTAAATGAAAGAAGGAGTATGAGGAGTGTTTGGATACAATGTTGTAAGCATTTAAATGGGATAAACTATATAAAATGTATAAGAAATTTATGTTCTCGATGATTTATGTATAATTATTGTGTAATTAAATCACCAAAAAAGAAAAATATAGGACACTTCAAAGACAAAGGAAATCAAAGAGTGCCCCAGGTCAACATTTATAATGGAGGTCCAAAATTTCCTTGTTCTAGTTGGGTATTACAAAATATTACTGAAGAATATCTCATCTCATTCAATATTATAACCTAGATAAAATGAAATGGATTAAATTTATTATAGACTCATGAATGTGAGGAATTCATTAATGAAATTAAAAATAATCTTATCATTATTCTAGTACACACATTCCCAAAAGGCTAGGAACCCATTATTGTATATAATGATGCTTCAATTATGGGTATAGACTATTAACCGATGGAAATGATAAAGTGAAATTCTATTCCATAAGGTATTTTAAAATACTTCAATAAAACAATCCCAAAAATGATATGGAGTTGGTATTTCTGATATTTTTGTTGAAAATTTGAAAGCATTATATATATGTGGAGAATTGTAAATATATATTGATTATAATTGTCTCAAATATATATTAACAAAAAAAGATCTTAATATGCACAAGTGAATATGGTTAGATCTCTTTAATGATTACAACATCTCAATCAACTTCCCTCCCAACAAATAAAATAAGGTTTCAGATTATCTATGTCTAAAGGATCCAACACATTTATCAAAGATGATAATTGAGAAGAATAAAATCATAAAATATTTGAAAATTATGGATATGGGAATAATTATATAAAAAACATCATAAATCAATTCATAAATCATATTTCAAGCATCCATTATAGAGGAAATAAATTATTCTCATAGAATTTATATTGAAATATTGAAAAGGATGGAAGATATTAGAAATGTTAAATCCACAATGTTCCAAATCATTGATGTTGGAGTTGTACGATTTGGGTGATGAGTATCTATACCATCCAATATATATAAGGAAGGATCTTCAGAAAGGATATTATAACTCTACATTCACTATTCACATAGAGAGCACAATGATGTATTGAGATTTCTGTGAAAACTATTGGTAGTATAATATGAAGGTAGAAATAAAAAAATAAACATAAAAATGCATGGTATATATGCAAGTTAATTACTAAAAACAAATGTATCACGAGACGATGAAACCATTACCCATAATAACATAGATATGGGGAAACATCACCATGGAATTTGTTAGTGGACTTCCAATGACATCCAGATGGAAAAATTCTATACGAGTTTTGTGGATCCTTTTATATGGACAACTCAATTTATCATAATCAAAGTAGAATTCTCACTGGATCATATTTCATAGATATACATCACATAAGTGGAAATTATGAATGGATTTGTACTATCCATTTTATCCAATTGAGGTCCGATATTTACTTGTATGTTATGGAAAATTTTCTAATATGTTCTAAATACTAATATTTTCTACCATATGGACTATCATCCCTAAAATTATGGATAATCATAGCTGAATATTCATAAAATGGAAGGCATGTATATATCATGTTATATGGACATCAAAGGAGGATATGGCCAAAATATTACCTTAGTTGAGTTCTCTTACAAAATTTTTTTCCACTCATGCATCCAAATGGATTCTTATGAATCCTTTTTCAGAAATGATGCAATGCACCAAAATTATAGGATGTAGTCGGTGAATATAAGCTGATAGGACCTAAAATGGTTGATGAAATGGTGGAAAAGGTGATATCCATTCGGTATAACATCACAGAAAACCAATGTTTCCAAAACATCATTTCATACAATCATCCCAGACACCTTTATTTTGATGTCTGAGATATGGTATACCTCGAAATATATCCATGGAAGAGAATTGTGAGATTTTTATGAAATGAAAGCTATGTCCCTGATACATCGGCCCCTAAGAGATTCAAGATCCTCTGGGAGCAATTTCCTATAAAAAATCACTTCCACCCAACATGGATTAAGTATACGATGAATTACATGTATTTATCTTGTTGAATTACAAACACGATCCTTCATATTCATTGAATTCATTGGTTGTAGTGTTGTGAAATTTTCACTTATTTAATAGCATACATGGAAAATCATGGATCATAAAAATAATGTTATATCCAAAAATACTACTCCATTGATCAAAGTACTATGGTGGAACCATTTATAATTATATACAACATGAGAACCCGTGGATGTGATGAAGGAGAGTTAGAAACATATGATTTCTACATATAATGTAAAATGAAATTTCAAGGGAAAAATATCTTATGGTGGGAAGAATGTTACAATCCAATGATTATGTAAATGGAAGATACATTATTGTAATATGAATCATATTAAATCAAATAATTAAATAAATTAAAATGTTATAAATAAATAAATAATGAAATAATTGGTATTTCTAGATGTTAACAAACACATACATCATGAATAGTAATATAAACATTGGTATTATAATATGACACTTATGAATAGTAAACCAAAAATGAATAATAACCTCACGTTCGAAGGTATATGTTAAATTTAACAATATAATAAATGATAATATTATAAAATTATATCATATTATAAGTAAATAAATTTTTTATGAATTTTTTATTTAGTAAGGATATTTTTATAAAACAGAAGTGATTATTTTCAATTAAAAAACTAATATAATGTTTTAGTTGAAAATTGATTTCTATAAAAAATGATGAATAAATATTTTTATATATTATGATTATAGTATGATTTTATCATACCTATGTTAATTTTTCAATGGGTTACAAAATAAATTATATTTCTAAAATATATATTTTTCGAGTAAATGATGACTTTAATTAAAAATTAAATTTCTCATAGTTTGAAAATTATTTTAATAAAATGGATTTACATTTTTAATTCTACACAATGAAAAATAGTTAGAATGAATTTTTTTGTACTTTTCCTAAAATAATATAATTTTTCATGAATATTAAATTAGTTTAATGTATAGTATTTATAAATTATTAGTTGAATACAATATTACCATAGTAATCAATGATATATAAACCATTATCTCAATCTAATCATAATTATTTTAATATATTTGTTTATTATGCACAAATTATTCATAGTCTTCATCCAAAATAATAAAAAAACACCCCACTCCTATAATATAAATACCAAACCTCTCCACCTCTTCTCCTCACATTGTACAAGATTTCAAACATGTCAAAATTCAACCCAAAACACTCTCAAACCCCCCCACCCACACATCATTGATATTATGTTCTCGTTTTGAGACCACAAACATTCCCTCAATGAGGATTTACAAGAGTAGAAACATAATAGGTAAATTCATCATTTCTTTTCATTTAAAATTATTTTCATATTATTTTCACATTCTCTCCTCCCCTCCACTCATCCGAATGGTATGATAAATCTATTAAATCATAGGTACTATAACTGTATTATTCTAATGGAAAAATAAATCATGAAACAACTGTCCTATCCCATTTACTATTGAAATGAAAACATCATTTGTGAGGAGTTAATTTATCACCTTCAATGATGAAAAATTTTCATCTTTCATTAACACCTTCATGTATGGTTATAAAACCACTTGTACTGTTAAATGATTTACAATAAATGTATTATAGACTATATAATTTTATGTAATCAAAATATTTACATGATTCTAAATAATAAAAGAAATATAGTTTTTTTGTGAGTGAAGACCACCCAAAATAATCCAAACGATTATCACTGACATCTTATCGAATGATTCATTATCACCAAAAATAAAAAATGACTTATATTATCATTTATCCATCTGGATGTTCATTAATTAATTATAACTTAAAAAATAGATTTCTATTTCTATTTGAAATGAACTTTCATACTATTATATAATAAATCCAATCTTGAAAATAAAGAAAACAACCACTCAAAAATAATGAAATTGAACATTATAACTCATCAAAAGAACCATAATTGAACTAAATAAAATGATATGAAATAGATTACATGTAAATTTTTTTTTATATATTAATTAATTTATCTAATTTAAATATACATAACATTATGATCAAGCGTAGAACCATTTCAAACATAAGGTAAGGGATTCTACCCGAACCCCACCTTTTTCAATCAGGTTACTCGTTCTCTATCATTAGTCCAATGTAATGCTTTTTTTTATTTTTTGTGTACTTTTAATTAGTTATGTTTATATGTTACAAAATCATATATGTAGATCATAAAATCCTTATTTGAGGGTAAAATCTTGTTCTAAGAATTTTCCCTTCTAAATTCTTTTGGATAAGCAAGCTGGATTAAAGGGATCTTCCCTATTTCATAACCATTTCCATGGGATCTCCATAATAATTTTGAATAAAAAATTATTTCTATAAAATAGTAATTGTGTCATTAAAAACATTATTATGTAATTTATTGATTTATAAAAACAATTATTCACTATCTATTTCAAAGAATCCTTAATATTTTCTTAAACCACAGTAAAATGTTTTTTTCTAAATATTCTTAAAATTTTTTTAAATGTTTTCATTTTGGTATTTCATCTCTTAATGTGATTTCTGACTATTTTTCATTATGATTGTTAATCTATGATTTTATTCATTTATTTCATAGACGCCATTCTGATATTCATTCTGGTTATTCCTTTTGACATGATTATGACACTCGAGTCATTCCCTGGGGAACCTATGCGTTTTTATTAGAATAATTATGTATGATTATTTATCTGGCAGGAATAATCATGAACATGTTATTATGGGTGCTATTAGACAGTTCTCAAATGCATATAGTAATGTTTAGTCTCATGAAATTTCAAGTACAATGTTCTGGGTTGTCAGCTATGGCTCATGCTCCATGAGAAATTGTCTTTGTGGATAGGCTTGACTCATATCCTTTATGTGGAATTATCCTAAACCCATGATAAATTCATTTTTTTCTTCCTACACATTACTATGATTCCTTGATTGTTGTCTCGAGTTCTTCCATATTTTTATTCATGTTCCACTACTTTTGACATCATTGTGTTAAGCCTTGTAACCCATGTGTTATGACTTATTCTTTTGTTTGTTTTCTTACTAGGCTTTTAGCTCATCAATTTTTTCTTATATATAAAAACTAAGGTTTTCATACAAGGTACATATCATTATATTTTTGGTTTAAATTCCTTTTTATTGATTTATGTTAATGCTTAATATTATCACATATGTTTTTGAGGTGTTTGGGGATTGTTTAGAAGCCGAAACCATGTTTTCATCCAAAAATTACATGGTGCACAGTTTGCGCACGACCTATACACAGTTAGAATAAACCATGAGAGTGGTCTGAAAATTTTTTGTTTATTTCACAGATCACTTTCACACAGCTTGTTCATGGTAAGTAAAATTGTGCATGATAAACATGTGAAGGGTCCCACCTAGGCAGAGAGTTGGGAAAAATTTCGGTACGGATAGGTAAACCATGCGACCCTTTTGTGTTTAGTTTTTAATTTTAAATATAAAATAATTTTTATTTTTAAAAACCATGTTTTTTTTTCTTTTTTCCATGAAAAGTGTACCTTTGGTGCTCCCCCATTTGGCAACTAAGGTCGTATTTTGTCCCTATTATCCATCCAGCTTCAGTTATTATCACTCATTGTCTATACAGATCTGCATTGTTAAGGAATAAATTCCATTTCTATTATTCATGTTTCTTCAAAACAATTAATCTACTCTTTGGTTTTAGGCTCATATTCTCTAATTATCTGTTCTTCATATTTCATCCAAACCACGGCGATTAAGAATTGATACTGGATGAGTTGACTACTACTGTGATGAGGTTGGTGGCCTATAATTTATTTTGCCTTTTATTTGAGTTTTTCTAGAGTTCAATCATTTCACCATCCCTAGAAATTTCTTGTGTGGTCTCAATTTTTAGTGAGAATATTTTAGTAGCTCTATTTGGACCTAGTGAGGTTGACCACAGGTTCCGTTTAGGTGAGTTGGAACCTATTGCTTATTTCAAGTAAACCCATTGGGTATACCTTTTGGATTTAACTGGTTAATTCCTGTTTAAGAAACCAATGGGTGTGATTGTTCTTTCCTAGTTATAGGAAGCCCTTATATACCTTGATAGTTGTAGTAGCATTCTTAGGGGATGTACTGCCTCCTTTCAAAATGATATCATGTGACAGCATGCCTATTTTGATAGCATTCCTTATATGAAACGTGTTTATATGGGTGGTTATACCTATTTTTAAAGGACTATATGCATGTTAAATGTTTTATATGGGATGGTTGGCCCATATTATTGATTAATGGGTTGCGTGAGCCAGTATACTCATGTGTTTTTCTTGTTGACATGAGTTGGTATACTCACCTTGTTATTAGGTTTTAATTTTAATTTTGAATACTTGATTGAAGTGATTTATAGATTCCTTGGACTACTCTACATGGATCTATAATACTATAGAGGATGCCTTAGGTTGACTCTCCCCCTTGGGTATTGATTCCTTGGGATTCCTCAAGCCTTGCAACCCTTTGGATCTGTCTTTCATGGGCTAGCATAGGACTTGATATTACCATGATCCTATGGAACCTCACCATTGACTAATAGAGTTTCCACTAGCAATTCCCATGGGACTCGATGGGATTCCATGGAAACGTTACTTCGGCCCCATCCTCTATTGTCTAGAATAAATTATTGGATTCTTTGGACTACTAACACCTTGGATCCGGCCCATGTAGTCTACACATCTCTATACAGCGTGGTTGTGGGATACTTGACTTTTCTAAATAGTGTAGCTGGGGTTTCTTGATAGAGATGGATGTACAACGTGGCCATGTGAATTTATTGTTTACTTTGTAATAGCTACATTTTTATGAGATCAATATCTTTTATAGGTATCCTTGAGGGATGTTTAGTTCTAAATTGTAGTAGACTTATTCCATGGGCATACACAGTTTCGATTAATGCGTGTTTACACTTTATTTAAAAATTTACAATTGGTGTTAGAAATGTATAGACTTGGGTGGTTGCCTACAGGGTTATTTATTGGAAACCTTGTTTGACCCTCCTTGGGGTCCCAAATAGTTCATATGGTTGCAAGGGATTATTAGAGAAAGCACCACAGTACAGGTTGTTAATGGTCGATTTGGATCAGGGGAGCATAGGAACAAGCTAAGGCTTGGGATGCTAGGATATCTTTATAGTCTTTAATTCTTTTGGGATAATTTAATTTCATTGTATATCCATGTAAATTTCTACTTTATTTATATAAAATTGTACCATATTCATTATTTTTGTATATGGAACTTATGTTATTGATATGTATTCATGTTCTACTTTTTCCTCTATTGTCTGATATTTATTTTGCTTATGATTTATACTATATATTTGACTTCAGTTGTGATAATTGTTAATGAGGGAAAAATCTCCCAACTAAATCACCTATGCCCTCTCTAATAGTCAATAGATTATGGTGTCCTAGAAGATGTTCTAGAGGCCATGAGGCCAACCAAGCTCGGGGCACCATAAAGTGGAATTTGGGATTAGGACATTACTAAGTCGTATCAGATGAGTTTTTTTCTTCTATATTGACTTAATGTTTAGTGAAATGTAACATGAATAGGAAGGAAATGGTGATTCGTAAAAAAACAATTCGCAAATATAGCTACCCCGCATACAAGGAAAAAACAAATTGCCTCAAACTATGTTCTAATTTTCTTGATTTTGATAATAACATTTGATTTTATTTAACTGTTGTGTAACACACATGATATCTAATATTACTTTTGATAATCTTGTGGGTTCTATTTCTATTGAAAAATGATGGTATGTGGGCGTTACATCTCATGGATCATATTGAAAAATGATAGAATCCCATGCCATGCATTATGCCAGGACATTAATGATGAATTAGATATTGCATGATATTTTGATAGGTGATGTGACAGTTTTGAATTATATTCTGTTATTTCAGAGTAGTAGATAATTTTGTGGTGTCATTTTTCAATCCCTAAGGATTATGGTCCCTTATAAATTGAAAAATTATTCAAAAAAATTGTAAATGTTAAAGGAACATGATATGTATGGTATTAATGGGTGTCACATTTTGGGTATTGGAGGTATTATAGGACCTCATGGATTTGGAAATTGGTAAACCCTTCATAAAATCTCCTAAATAAAAAAATGTGAAATGGAAATGGAAACATGAATGGTGAATAGAGAAATTACCTACAATCGACTTTTGGGTGGGTAAGAGGCTATGTTTCAAGTTTTTTATAGTTGATCATTATTTTGTCCTAGATTTTTGAGCATGCTATGGGTTTGACATGGTATATAGGATGGTTTTGACCTGATGTACACTTTTAGCTATGTTTGATGATGTTTTTATTTCCTGAGGCATGCATTTGGCATTGGGGATACATGCCACCACGAAAACAACCAGTGGTACACTACAATGGATGTGATGAACATACATTAGAGGCAATGGGCCATGGGCTACCACATGATCCACCAATAGTTCCAACTATGACACTCAACGATGTTTTGGACATATGTGATAAGGCATAGTTTCTAGAGGGTTTCTTTCCCTATATGCAGACATTCTAGGCAGCACTGCAACCAGACTCGAGTACAGATAGGTTGACATGGGAGTTCCGGCAGCAGCCTCATCCAATGTTTTTCTAGGGACGGAGGACCACAGGAGGAAGAGTTGTGGGTAGAGACCACATTGGCGATTTTGATCCCTTGATATGACTTCGAAGCATAGGGCCATGCTCACAACCTACATTCTATGTTTATAAGAAAATCGATCATGTGACGTTTATTACAAAGCTGGTGGACTGTGTAATATGGTTTGGGATGATTTCCAAACCAGCTTCTATGAATAATTTTACCCCATGAAGATGCGATTAGATAATTCTAATGAGTTTATGCATCTACAACGTGGCACAATGATTGTCTTGGAATACTCATCACTCTTTACAGTGCATCAGAGTTTTTTTCCATTATATCTTACTGATGAGCTTTCATAGAAAAGGTTCTTTGAGGAAGGTCATGGAAATGCTATCAGATCCTAGGTCAATTTGTTTAGGTTTTTTTATATCACTATTATTGGGAATCATTCTCTTATTATAGAGTGTAACCTAAGGTAATCTAGGAGTACAGAACATTGGAGTGTAATTTCTCTCCCCAATAAATCTACACCTTTAAAAATGATGTCCCTTTTCGTGGCTTCCCGTGACGTGAGTTCTAGTTGGGCTGTCAGTGTCGGAATTTTGGTGATTTTCCACCAGTGTGGTAGGTGAAGCCATATTATAATTCAGTGTGATCGTGATCCAGTTGAGTGAAGATCTTGTGGATGGATGGGGCACATGTATCAATTAATGATGACTGTCCCATTAGTAGTGAGTTGTTGGGGGTCAGTTCTGATGATAGGTTTTGGAGCAAGTTCTTCAAATCCATGCCAGGCTAGTAGATGGAGCACTGCAATATGGATAGGTCAGGGTAGTGGTGGTCATTTCCATGGCAGTCAGACACCAAGTTCTCAGAGGCAGCAGGGCAGACTAGCTCAGGGTAGCCAAGAGGGGTCATAGGGCCATATTACATGGCATATTGATATAGTGCAATAGTATCAACATGAGAAGGATCTCAGACTATCTACCCTAAGATGCACAATCATAGTAGCTTCTATTATTTCATCTTTTAATTTCAATATAGGTTCCCCTCCCAGCTTTATCTCTCCATGAGTGGTAAAGATACTTGGGCCTTTTTTTCTTTCAGAGGGTGTTTTGATACTAGAATCACTATTGAGAGTTAGAATATGTGATGTACCCTAGTGTATGGAGTGTCCCCTTTTGGTTAGAGTTTGTCACTTCATCAGGATTCTTTATGTCCTCGAGATGATAGTGATTAACATCATTCTTGAAATAGACTGGCTCATGGCTTATTGATTATACATTGATAGCTACCATCAAATTTGACTTTTGTAACCCAGGAGGGTGATGTGTTTATTCACAAGGGTGAATAGGATGTCTAGGATATCATTTCTTGACAAGAGCATCATGGTCTTGGAAGGAAGAATACTAAGATTTCTGGGTTTTTTGGATGATCAGGGAACGAGTTGAGCATACTTTCTTCCCGTGCATGAGCGATTCCGTGATTTATTTCCCAAGGAATTTTCTGGTTTACTTCTTATGATTTTGGTAGACTTCTATGACTATCTAATGAATGAATCTGCACCAGTATTCACTCCTCCTTATTGGATGGATACAACAGAGTTGAATGAGCTCAAGAGACTGCTAGAGGATTTAGAGGCGAAGGGGATTATCATACGAGTACCTCTTCATGGGGTTAGCAGGTCCTTCTTGTGATAAAGGTTGACATATCTCTTAGGCTATGTGTGTATAATCGGAAACTAAACATAATAATAGTTAAAAAATGATATCATTTTCTATATTAAGATAAATATTTTTATCATCTTCAAGGATCTCAAGTGTTCTCTAACATCAATGCTGAGTTCAGGATATCACCAGGTGCTAGTTCGACCAGCAGACATTCCTCGCACATCCTTTCAAAGAAGCATTAGGTTATAAGAGTATATGGTTATTTAATTCAGTGTCATGAGTGTTCCAACAATTTTCATTAAACTAAAGAACAAAGTATTCCATCATTACAAGGATTATTTTGTGGTGATTTTCATGGATGATATATTGGTGTATTCTCAAAATCGACAAGAACATTCAAACTATCGTGAGATCATTTCGAATAAACTGATATATCATTATTTATATGCTATGTTCAAAATGTAGAACTTTTGGATGTATTAGATTCGCTACTTAGGTCACATTATCTTGGAGACAAGAGTGTTAGTGGACCTAGAGAAGGTGAGTGGTGTAGTTTTCTAGGTACATCCCATGAGATTTTTTCACATACGAAGCTTGTTGGGGCTATTTGGTTTCTATAGGCATTTTATACATGACTTATCATTATTAGAAGCGCCATTGATGAGCTTGACTAAATAGAATGTGACGTTTTTGTGGTTATAATCGTGTGAGACAACATTTTAGGAGTTAAAAGGGAGGATGGAATCAACACCTGTCAGGATACATTCATTGCGTGTAATGAACTACACATTGTACTTTGAAGCTTCGGGTATTGGGATGGGGCAGTGCCAATGTAGGTGGATCGATTCATGGAATACATGTCATGTTCGCTAAGGACTCATGAGAGGAATTACCCTATGCACAATCTTGAGTTAGATATAGTTGATCATGCATTGTGATGTTGGAGGAATTATTTTTGGGGAGAGAATTTTGCGGTGTTCACGAACCAAAAATTCCTTATGTATATCATTATGTAATGTGATCTGAATTTGAGGAAGTGAGGGTGGATATAGAACCTATAGTCTTTTTAATTCAGGCTTTTCAATATGACTGGTTAGGGAAACACAGAAGTCGATGCACTGAGAAGGAGGAAAAAGATACATGCACTGTAGTAGTCCAGTAGTGAAAGAATGAATATAGTGTTATTCTCTATGATGCATCTGAATGTGCATGACAGATAGGGGCATACTTTTATTACATATATAACTATTACCTCTACCCAAATGTATAGAGTTAGGATAAATATGCTATTGTATTTTGAAGGCCTATTTCGGCATGAATGTTTGGATGGTGGGGACGTCCTCTTGGTAAGAGTGTAGGAGATGAATAGACCTTGGGTATCCATAGATGTGTCTAGGTTCTAGTGGATATACATGAGGAGTTGATGCATGAGTTTCAAGCATCTGTTTGGTCAGTGAATCCCAGGGTTAAAAATATGTACCATGCCATGGGATGACAGTATTGTTGGCCAGGAATGAAGATGGAGGTAGCTAATTTTGTAACTAGGTGTTCCACTTGTTAGAAGGTGAAGGAAGAACATCAGTGACAAGATGGGATTTTACAGTAGTAACCAATTCAATATTTAAAATGAGATGATGTCATGTTTGATTTTTTGTAGAGGTTTTTGAGGTCGTCATGAAGTATTGATGTTATGTGGGTTGTTGTTGATAGGCTTACAAACGTCGCACACTTCTTATGGACTAAGGAAACCTTCATTGTTGATGATCTTGGAAGGTTGTACATCCGAGAGGTGGTATAACTTCATGGGGTCCCACGAAAAATCATTTCAAATAGGGATACCTAGTTTATGACATGTTTCTATATATGTTTTCAGAGGGAGATGGGTACTCACGTTCTTATGAGTACAACATATCACCCTCGGACTGATTTCCAGTCAGAGTGTATGATATAGGTGCTATATGACATACTATGATCATGTATCCAAGATTTTAGGGGATCTTGGGAGTGGCACATTCCCCTAATTGACTTATACTATAATAATAGTTATCAGAAGATGATATATATGGCACCATACGAAACTTTATATGGGAGGCCTTATCATTATCCACTGTGATGTCTATAGTCAAGAGAGGCAACATTACTAGAACCGTGTCTCTTGCAGGAGACATTAAAGAATGTCCATTTGATTCTGAAGCATATGGATACTACACATTAACATCAGAAATAATACAATGATCGCTACATATTACCTATAGAATTTTAGGTAGGGCATCAGGTTTTCTTGCATGTTTCACCAAGGATGGGACACAGGCGGATCATGAGACATGGTAAACATTCACCGAGTTATGTCAGGCTGTGTGAAAGAATCTAGAGAGTCATGTCGGCTGCCTATGAGTTGCAATTACCTAAGAGTTAATGAGCCATGGATGAAATCTACCTTGTATCTCACCTACAATAATATCACTCAGTCATGTCTAACTTTTTCAGCCCAAGGAGGTTGAGATTCATGTTGATGCCTCTTTTTTGGAGAATCCGAATCATATTGTTGATAAGATCATGAAGGTTTTTCGAGGGTGGTCATTTATTCTAGCATAGGTTCCATTGAAGGATGGGTTTTTACAAGAGGAGACAAGGGATAGGGAGGCCGACGTATGTGTTTAGTGGATGGAGTTTTTCTCAGATCAATCTTGACCACCCATCAAAGAGAAATTCAGGGATGAATTGCTATATCGAGGAATATTGTAAGAACCTAGTTCTTTAAAAAAGGTTCAATTCTTATTATTTTCAGATTAAATTCTTTATAAAGGCAATATGTTAATTTTTATCTTGATCACGAGTGTTTTGGATGTGTATATGGATTTTTTGGATGCCAGAACCATTTTGGGAGATGAAAATGACCTGGCACATAGTTTGTGCCTAACCTGTGAACAGTTTTGTTGGGCTTTCACATGATTAGTGAAACTGTGCCAGGAAGCTATGAAAAATGGCCCTCTTCGAAAGAGGGGTTCCCACTGTATCCACATTGTTTTGGAAACCAGGTGTGTAAATAGTGAGACTTTGCTTTGTATTTTTTCTAAATGTAAAAAAAAACAAATTTTCCTTTTAAATCCCAAGTTGGGGATTCTTCTCCCATGAACAGAAGAGCTCTGATGCTCCCCCTATTGGTACCTACATTATGATTTGATCCCTAATCTCCGTACAACTTCAATTTTGATCAGTCATATTCTCTAGACATCCATATCGGTAACACCAAAATTCCCTTTAAGTAATCAATGATTCGTTGGAACAACGACTACACTATTTGGATTTAGGCTCATATGCCAAACGTTTTTTATTATTCTATTCATCATATTTCATCTAAACTAGGACTTATTCATTACTTGATAATCGGGAATTTTTCTACTTCTGAGGTGATTTAGGTGGTCTATTTTTTCTTTTATCTTTTTATTGCATTTTTTGGGCATTTGGCCCTTTCACCAACTGTCGAAATTTCCATCGAAGGAACATTTTAACGAGAGTAGTTTTTAGTAGCAATAGTTGGACCGATTTAGGTTGACCATGTGTTACATTAAGTTGTGCTGGCACCCATTGTTTGATTCAAGGTAACCCATTGTGTGTGACTTTTAGATTTAGCCAGTCTATTCTAGTTTAAAGAACCAAAGGGGCGTGTTCTTAAGATTTCTTTGTTAAAGGATTCACTTATATGCCTTGATAGATTGAGTATCTTTCTTATTGGATGTGATGCCTCCTTGCATATTGATATCATGGAAAACCATTCCTATTTTAATATCTTGGCTTATTTGAAATGTGATTATATGGGTTGCTAAACCAATATGTAAATGAATAATGGCATGTTAATGGTTTATATGTGAAGGTAGACCCATATGCTTGATTAATGGTCTGCATGATTGGGTATACTGATGGATTTTGCTTTTTGGTGTGAGTTGGTATACTCACATGATTATGAATGTTTAATTTGAATTATTTAATGACAAATTGAATGGGTTGATAGATGCATTGGACTACTCTCCTTGAATCTGGAATGTGGTATTTCATTCCTTGGGATGAATATTCCCATTGGGTCTTGATTCAATGGGATGTCATGAGCCTTGATACCCCTTGGATCTTCCATTATTGTTCCTGCTTAGGACTTGTTGTTATCATGCACCTAGGACCCCAACCATTGCCTAATTCAATTTCCTCCATGGATGGCCATGGGACTCGATGAAATTCCTTCGACATTCTCCTTGTATCTAGGCCACCATGGTATAGAATTAATCACATGGATTCCATGGCCTACTGACACCTTGGATCTGGCTCACGCTGTCGAAAATTCACTATATGACATGGTTTTGGGATATCTAACATCTCTATATAGTGTGGTTGTGGTTTCTTGATACAGATGGATGTACATGATGGTCATGTGAGATGCTTTTTTACTTGTTTATAGATGAATTATTAGTAGTTGACTCTCATTGGAAGGTAGACTTGTGGGTTGTTTAGTTTCACTTTGCAGTATACTTATTCCATTTCCAATGACACTTTCCTTTACTTCTTGTTTACACATGCTTTCACTTTTTAGAATTGTTATTAGAACTGTACAGACCTGGGTGGTTGAATGCATGGATTATTATCTATCACCATATTTGGGACTCATTGGGGACCCAATAGATTATATGGTTTCAGGTGGTGATAGGGGTGAGCACCCATGTAGAGGTTTTTAATGGTGGTCATGGAGTAGGAGAGAATATGACCAAAATAAGGCATGAGATGATGGGATACCATTTTGGTATATTGTTATTTTGGGATAGTTTTATTGTATTGTATTTACATGAATTTTTATGGATGTTTTCAAGACACTTATAACATATACATCTTTATTCTAGATGAGACACTTTGGTTTTAGAAATGTATTGGTGTTCTACTTTATCTTTAGTTTTTTTATATATATTTTGCCTTTTCTACTTACTACATGTTTTACTTCTAGTATAATACACTAATAATGAGGTAATTATATTTCCACTGACTCTCCTCGACACTCACATCTAGTCGATTGACTCTGTTATTTGTGGATATGCACTTGATTCCATGTGGAAAACATAGATCAGGGCACCATAGTGTGGCATCCTGGTCTAGGATGTTACAATTTATTCCCCAGATTATCCTATGTATATGTAAGGTCTAAAATATTTTTTTGTTATCTATATTAATATTAAATAAAAGATACATTATTTTGGTTACATTTTGAATGATTATATATCTAATCTTACCAAGAAATTTCTCTTTATGATCATTATTTAGTATTTAATGGGTGAGTATGTTGAAATCATGTAATAATAAGTGAAAATGTCTTGGATTTCAAAAAAAATTCCAAATCACCAGGAGACATACCACATGACTCTCGAATATAAAAACATCACGTATTATATAAAAAACATCAGAAAAACTAGCTTGGGGGGTTAAACACTCACCAATGGTATTCCATAGAGCCTATCACATGCATATTCCCATGAAAACATTGTACACATAACACCATGTTTTCAAAAATACACATTCCAACATATTTCCATTAATTTGGACACTTAGGGAAATATCAATTGTCCAAAATAACCTTCTCCACATTCGAAAACAAATAATTCAACCTACACTTTCAACATTAAAATCCTCTTCATACTTTAAAAATTCATTAACCTTTTCAAGATTACATTTTTCACCATATGAAATCCCATTTTAATACTCCACAAAACATACCATATAATTTTTATTGAATTAAAATCCCATGGATTTCATCTAAAATTTGAATTCATCCTATTAAAATTATTTTTTATAGCTCAACAAACCCTATTTTAAACAACTACTTAATACCCACATTTAAATACTTCATTTTTCTCCAAACAAAAAAAATTATTAAAATTTATCTTTGATTATGAAAATCCAATATCAATGAACTCATCCACATTTATTCAAAATTAATTTCATAAGCATCCTATTTTCTAAAACATCCTTGAAAATGGTTTTTAGAATTCATGTTCCATTTTAAAAAATTAGACCAGTTCCATTTTAAAATACAATTTTCACAATTCCAAAATAAGGGTTTTCTAAAAAAATTCATAATCTATAAAGACACAAAACAATTCATATGAGGGACTAGTGTTGATGGGTGATTTGTCCATATGTTTGTTGGCCAAACCCCAATCACAAAACCATCACATAGATTATATTAGGAATATACCATGGACTCCACATGGATTAATATACCGTGTGAGCTCACTAATACCATTTACACAACTATATTTTCATTTTCCAAACCTAAAAATTCCAGCATGAACAATAGAGACCAAAAGTAACCCAATATCCCATAGAAATAGAACGTTCAATCCAGAATGTGTTGTCTAAAAACTGCCCGAAGGCTGCACTTAATGCTTTGATTATCTTACTCAATATATATTGACATCCCAAAAATATAGCGTGATCTGAAATCAAGGTCATCTAAAGAGTCTAACATGCTCTAATACCATTTTTTCACAAACAATGATTGAGTTCTATCTAACTGTACACCCAAGAAAACTTGTGTTAAGTCCCATAGTGTGTTTCTACTCCCCACAGGGTTGAATCAAGTGGATGGGTATCAAAAATATGCATTGGGAATGATTTAAAACATTTATGAATCATAAAAGACTAACAATAATAGAAAACCCCATATTTAAAAACATTAACCAATCGAGTTACAAAAAAATATATTAATACGGGCATCTACCATTTTCAATAGAAAAACCTCTTTCCACATTAAACAGTACAAAAAAATTCAAATACATTTACCATGTCACACAAAATTCATATAACACCATTTTTAAAAATAGAAGAAAATTAAAAAATTGATCAACCAAACCCATGAGACCAGACCCTCTCAAATCCACACATAAACTATGTTTAGTTTTAAAACATTCTCCAAATAATTTAAAGAATTTACAATTAAAATTAAATCTATACAATAATAATAAAAAATTGAAACATTTTTAATTTAATTTAGACTACTCAATCCCATAATTAAATACATTGAAAATCCCATTTAGTACTATCCACATAAACCAATAAACCCTTTTTTACAAACATCACTATAAAACATAAAAAATAACATTTCCCTTTAGAAAAGGAACTGTTATCATGGAATCAGTCCAAAACACAACAAAAATATGTGTTCTCCACAAAATTGAACCATATTACATGATTAAAAACACAAACATGTATATTAAAACAAAATAACACTATTAGGGAATGGAACCAACAACCTCAATCATGGAAGCATCTGTAAATTATTGAAAAAGATAAAAAAACACCACCATAAGACCCTATAGAAAAAATATTTAATGAAACCCCACAAAATTGCAACCAATTAAACAACATTCAACCCAAAATAGATCACCCAATCCATTAGAGAACACAACCACAATGAATAAGGATGGTAAACTCAAGAAGAATGAAAATTTTGAAGGAAAAGATACTTCATTCATGATTACTCATTGAATCCACTCCAAAACTACCAAATAAATGGAGAAAAGGGGATTTAAGATGGAGAGAGGGAGGAACCTAGGTAAAGATAGGTCAATAGGGATGAGTAAGGGGGTTTAAGGATAAATAATGATAGGAAACATTTGGTATTTTATTTTTTAATTAACAAGAAAAGTCAAAGGGCTTTCTAAAAAATATGGAAACTATGTTGCCATTATTGTCCGAGAAGAACACCTCACATGTATATCCTTCACGGTATACAATCCGTGTTCTAATTGTGCATGTATCCATTGTGTACAAATGACGCCATGCCACACAGGTTTTTATAAAAGGGAACACAATTTGACAAACCATGTTCCAACATTTCCCCTCATATTTTCATCAAAAAAAACATATATTTTCCCTTAATACTAATGGGAGAGACTGATGGACAAGAACTAGACATAAAAAACCATTGTAAATACCTCAAAATTCAAACT
Organism: Viscum album; assembly: GCA_963277665.1. Taxonomy (NCBI): domain Eukaryota; kingdom Viridiplantae; phylum Streptophyta; class Magnoliopsida; order Santalales; family Viscaceae; genus Viscum; species Viscum album. The sequence goes on along the minus strand of OY728138.1, from coordinate 1,367,789,741 downwards.
CATTATACCATGAACTCGAGAGAAAAAATAATTTCCAGAAATTAATTGGAGGAAATATGGAATCAATCTGGGTGTGACAGAACACATAATAGAGGCTCTCACTAAATGTATTCAATAAAGTCCATTAATTTCCTACCATAATCTCCACCCCTTGTAAAAAAACTACCAATACTACAAAAAACAAAACAACAAATCAACCTCAATATTCAATCACAATGACAACATGAACATACGATTTGAATTGTCATTATCTTTATTTCATTACAGGCCACATTTATAATCTTTTCAAACAAATTTATTTCAATATTTTATTATCCTCTCTTTTATAATTTTATTTCTATTATCGAAATATAATTATATATCATATTATAAATAAATTTATTTCATTTCCCAAAGATTAAAACTCATCAACATGACTCATATTGATCCATAGTCCATTCCCACATTAACAATTACACAAATCCAAGTCCCTAAATAAAAAACTGTGAAATTATGCTTCTAGTCCACCAAATAAACCAAACACAAACTACTCTAACCCCAATGTGACTCAAATATGTAATGTACCACAAATTATAATAATAATCTTACAACCAGTAGTAAAAAATCAATAATATAAAATAAAACAATCATTATTTCAATTAAAAAGGATTATGTATCATATAGTTCATCTCTTAAATATATGTAGAAATGAAAATTTTTATTTTCTTGGTTTCCCTCTATAATTTTCATTTTTGTTTTATTATCTTATATTGAATATGATATGCGTATTGAAAAAATGATTATGTACATTAATCAAATAAAAACACAATAGTATTGTGTTTAAAAGAGACATTAATATTTAGTAATAATAGAATAAAAAAATACATAAATAAATCATGATTGATAATTCTTTCATTGTTAATTAATTATAGAAATCTTTATTTTATTTTGAATTTAATATTAACCACTCATCTATTGAAATCTAATGAACAACTAATCTATAATTTACTTATTAATTGAAAGAATATAGTCTGAATACACTATCGCATTCGTATCCATGATGAATGTAATAAAATAATTAATGTTAACTAAGGATCACATAATACCAACCATAATAGAGTACTCCATATTAAAAAATCACACTTAATTTCAATAAATGAATTTACCCAAAACCCAGTAAATACCAATATCAATCCCCGAAAAGAAAATATTATCTGAAAGGGAACTATTGAAATAAGAAGGTTACATGGGAGAAAAGATAATTAAATACAAACAACAAGGGGTTTATGTCCCATATAGATATGTAAAATAGTAACAAGAGTATGTGATGTGTTTCCAGGGTTAATTTTTCTTGATTTATATGAAAAGTGAGGTTCTCAACAAAACATGTGAGTTGAACGTAAAAATTAATATTATAAGCCTCAATATACTGTTATATGGTTTAAAAAATATTTTAAATGGATGACTCTTCATTTGAATCATGACATTTTAACATGTTTCGAAAACAATTATAATGGTATCAATAGTATAGTGACGTACAATCTAGAGATTTCAGCCAATACCCAACTCAACTATTAGATAGAAAACACTAAAGAATTGTTAATGTTTTTTTTCTAATCAATCCTCAGAACATAGATACACTGATAAATAACTAAGACCATGATATATAATATAAGTATTCAATGAATTAAATATTTTACACTATTCTAATTTTCAAAGAAATTCTATCAAAACTCTCTATGTACCACACCATCTAAAATTTCCTCCCATATTGAACATAAATTACATCCTTGCATACTGTAAATTAAAATAATTTTTTTATGTACAAGAACTATAAACACAAAAAATAAATACATAAACCCACACAAAGACACATACACATATATATTCCACACCTTTCAACATGCATTTCAAAATTACCATCTTAGACCCAAAAAATGCTAACACAATGCCTTTTGGAAATAAATCTTCTAAAACCTCCATCACGAAAACTCTAGAAATTAAAATATAAAAATTAATGACCCTAGATAATTTAATAAATTAAATCATATAAATCATAAATTATTATCATCCTCAATATTCAAAGTAAAAAATGATAAAATAATAAACTTCAATGAGATGCATCCTAAGAAAACCTGCTAAAATATAGAAATCACCATAAAATTGCATGTTGAAGGACACAAGATATTATAATTATATCTACACAATCATATAATCATGAAATATTTATATAATAATAAAAAAAGGTATTCATTGCTCGAATCTATAACTCTGATTCACATACACACTCTTCATATCCACCATACTCCATAAGACATGAATAAAGGGAATGATTCCCCCACATAACACCTTATACTAAAAACCATAAATCGTTATAGACCACTAAGAAGACAAAAAACATTCCCTATACATTATGATATATAGATAATATTATATGACATGTAAATTAATACTGAAAAGAATCATTAGTGCACCATATATTATACTCCAATACTTGGGTCTCCTAATGCACAAAAATTTATTTTTAGTCTTTCCTAATTTGTAAAAGCCTACTTATGTGAATAACCAATCATTTCTGTGATATCATTATAAAATATTATTTGTTTAGTTTATATTTACAAACATATATCACAAATACAATAGGAATCTTTGGTTTTATGGGTAACCATTCTTTATGTAATCACATGAGTCATGTCCATTATGACTGAGTTTCTAGATGTGAAGTGCCATAACATATTCACCTTTGTTTTATATATATACATTCATGGTAACTACATTGAGAAAACATACACATATTATACAACAAAAGAGTACCCCAAACCAATATCCTCCAGTTTCATGTTCCCAGGTCATCCATCTCAATGAACACATTTCATTAAGAACCCATTGAGTGATATCATATATCATAAAATAGGGTAATTAATGAGACATAGGTTTAATTTTTTCATAAGAATAATGTAATAAATAATTACAAAAATCCACTTCCCCTATGACACATAATGATTTTGGTGAATTAACCCATCATGAAAAAATTTAACATTGGTGCCTCTCTTATAACTTGCCTTAGGAGTGTGATACTAAGGATCCATGTACCTAAGTCACAATATGAGTGTAAACTAGGGAAACCATTCACCCTAATCCACACAATAGAGATCCTTCACATAGACCCTCATCTTGAGAAATAAGTAAATTCTTCAAACTACATGATTATTTATTCAACCAGCTATGTATTAGATTGATACTTTTCTAAAAAATTTAAACTAGATTACAAATTTATAGTACTACCATTTATATTAATTCCATCACCCAAATCTCTTATATGGGTGCTCATCACACAAAAATAACTCTACAATTACTTGAAACATTATTCGTCTATGAATAACAAAATTAACTACATAAATAATTTATTCTCATGATAATGAACCACTACTATGATTTCCTCTTCAATTGATAAGACACTAATAATATAAAAATATTGAATTCCCTTGATAATAATGGTTCTTATTATGTGGATACTAATGAATTATACAGTTTATCATGATTCTCATGCTGGCTTGGTGTTATCCAAAATTTTATTTTCAAACACCCCATATACATATTTTTTCATTTTATGATCCAACGTTGTATGTAAGTCCCCCTTAATAAGTCCAAATACAAACTCTTTTTTCCGTCATCACAATTAACAATTTCTTAAGACCCCAATATATATATACATATAAGCCACACATATATCCCTTCTATTCACATGAAATAATAGTGTTTCCTTAGATGTGAAATCTCAAAACAAATAAATAAAATTTCCAACTATGTGTCATCCTCAACTAATAAATATTTTCGACATCCACAAGAAATTTTTTCTCAGTGGGCTATATACCCATAGATTCACTATTCCACAATTGGCCATAACTACTAAGAGTCTAGTGATCACCACTTCGGTTTCAATATCAACGAATGGGTCTTGCGCTAAACCTTGTTAGGAATTTTTTTCTTATTATTCCATTCTATATGAATTTAAGCTAAATTTTATACATCCTTATATACAAATGTTAAACTGAGTTGATTGATCCACCCACATGAACAAAAACTCTGTGACCAGAACTACATGGGGATTAATTGTTGACTACCTGGAAACATAAGAATCATTCTTACAGTTCCATATAAACACCACATATGAGTTTTATGAAAAACAATAAAAGGAACAATGCATGGTCGTATACATATTTCTATATAAGGAATTAGAATTGTTTTTATGAATATAAAATTAAATATACCACATTTGTTATTATCATATGAAATTAAAAGGTGCATTGCATCCTATATAGATGAACTAAACATTTTTTTTCTAATTCCATTCATTGAGGTAAATATGAATCCCTTGTAATGGTCCAAATAAAAACCCCACATCACATAACACATTCATTTAAGGGTATAAAAATATAGTACACCAAGAAACGTGGAAGTAAAAATTAGTATAATCATAATGTAAAATAAATACTTAGAACATGTGAAACATATATGAGTTCACATTGATACATTGTTTTTATCAATAACATCAAAAGTTACACACATTCCTACATTAGGATATGGGATAAATAAATAAATATATCTTAAATATGTAATAGAGTTTAGAAGTGGACAATATCACCCCCATAGGGTGTGTATGTGATAAAATTCGGACTTTCTAAACAATTTTGTATTTCATCGGGTACTTATTAAAGCCTCAACATCAACCCTCCTTTATAAAGTCGGTCTATATCAAATAAAAACCATATAATCTTAAGATAACATCATAATATAATATTAAAAAATGAATTTTAATCCCTTAAATATATGTAGTTTCATCACATCAAAAACCCTACACTTATTTCCATACCCAATTGTGTAATAAATATATAATTGTGAAAATTATGTGAATCAATAACCTATAACTACATGTTGTTGGTTGACCTTATGTTTCCGAAACATTTACACTAACATAGAGCACATAAAAAAATAAAACCGTGAGCAAAAGTGTATTATTTACCTGAGAACATGATTGATTGAACATTATCTTTTATGTAACTATATATTTATATATTCTTAGTTTTGTTTTTTCACCCTTATAAGACATTGATAATAAAAATTATATTTCAGATCAATCAACGTAATGGAATCAGAATTTATATTTATAACCATATAATTACATGATTCAATGTATTACCTAGTCATGATGGTTGTTATAAACTCCCAACCCTTGCTGATTCAATTACATAGCATGTGACACAAATGCTAGATGATGAATGCGAATATTTTAGAGTATCATCTCAAAGGATCCAATCCTATATAAGAGGTTACCCATGAATTTATATAGGCGATGAATCATTTCCTACCATAATATAATATTTTTATGAAGAGAAAGATATTAAACCACTGATCCCATCAAACCAATTCATGAACCTATCCACGACTCACAGTAATTCATATATCCCTTAACATAGGGATGTTGAGGTGTACATCATCTATCTCCCAACATCTATCCAGGATAAACCTTGTAATTCTCCTTTTATCAATAACAAACATAAATTCCTTGTGATCATATCCCTATATCCACATAAATAGAAGGATACCAAAGATAACTCAACCTATAGCACATAGACCTTGCACATAGAAGGTGTTTGCATTAATTGAATTAAATGTCAAGAACTAGGGAACTGAGTAATATTCTTGTTCCCACTATTGATGTTATTGTTCCTATATTTGTTGTGTTTTTTGAGAAATCATTTATTCATACTCTTCAATAAGGATATTTTCATGATATACTAATAGATGATGATGATACAATATGGAATTATATCCACATTAATATAAAATAAGGATATTATTATGTCATATAATCCACTAAAGAGGGGGATAATAATCTTACTAGAAGCTTATGTTCTTGTAAATATATTATCATTATGATAGAAGAAAAATAATTAAAATATTCTATCAACAAATCTATGAAATGATCATATTCACATTCCACCAAGATTAATTTAGATCATTAAAACATCCTGATTCCAACTCTAATCTAGTGAAAAATATCATACATAAATTTCCATCGTCATTAAGGGAGACCATTATAATATACAGATTGAAATATATAAGTGGACTATGTTCTCAAAACCATGAAAAATAACACATGAATATCACATTTAATAATGAAAAATCATGATGGAATTATATCACTATTAACATGAGATATTATTGGAATATCCCAACAAATTAATTATGTAAATGCCTATATCCATGCCACTACTATATGATATACCAAAAAATTAACCAATGTTACCTAGAGGATGTGTCATAACCTTGAATCCACTAAAGGAGTTCCCTTATATATATCATAAGCCAATCTAAGATAATATCCCAACCCATTTCAGAGAGGAATAAACAAATTCATTATAGATGATTTTTTTCCTGATTTTTATCCTTTCACATCCCTGAGGAAAACTGTAGCATATCCCAATGGAATGTATATAGAATCGTAACTGTATCCCAAACCTTACTGGTGAGGTAATTAGGAATATTTGAATAGTGAATGATGACCAAATATAGTCTCATATCTCTATTCCACATAGTAATTAAAATTTATTTCGATATACATATAAGTATATAAATTAGAGAGATTAACATATTATAATACTATGTAGTGGGTTTCCATAGAGTTTCATGTATTTGAAGGTTGTTTCACCGATATTTGGGTACAATCATGATCAACATTTAAACCCTTTCCAGCTGACCATGAAGATATAGAAGATATCTTCAAGGGATTTAAATAACCTTGAATAAGCAATATATTCTCTCTATAATAATTTTTATATTCATGAGTACCCTAAATTCACCTTAATAGTGGCCCTATATTGTTTTTCTCATATATAATTGGAGATGTAAATAATATTCATAATGGTCCTCTACGTGGTTCCATAATTATCAGCAGTAAAGGTCCTCCACATAATAATTCCCACTATGCTTTAGTGTGAAGATAAACCATGATTTTTCTCCCCATTAAACTTGATAAAATGGTCCTTCCTACTATATAATGATCAGTAGGAAATAAATTACTCCACCTCACAGTCGACCAACAGTAGGAATTAATATATATCTTCAATACAGAATTCCATACATCAACGATGGAGTTCATCTCCATGGGAGAGCCGTTGTTGTCCCCCGCAATATTTAAATATATTCTAAAAATAAAGGTCAGGCCTATAATGTTATTGTGACAAGGATTCCTATACAATGAGAGAAATTTATGAATATGAGGAAACCTGCACCAAGTGAATCATCATTAAGGAAGTCTCATCCCGTATAAAGGATAACACAATATTATGGAGATCATCATAACATCTATCTGATCAGTAGCTCTCAAATGAAACAAATGAAATCATAAATGACGTAAAAAAATGAGAAAGTGGTTATAAAATAAAATATATATTCTGATTTGTTAAAATTATCCCCTTTATATGATGAAAAAAATACAATGGTTATAATGAAGGAACTAAATTAAAATAATATAAAAATCACGTAATGTCCCATAATCACACCCTCATATTTCAATTTATGTTGAAAACAATTTTACTATAAAGAATATAAAATATAGAACCTATGGGATACCCTTCTCTATAAAAAGTTAATTTATAATTCCCGTGGAGAGTATACTAACCAAATCTAGGTGATTAAGATGATTTGTTTCCATGATTATTTTAATTCCTTCACACTAGATAGACCTTTTAATTTGAATTTTTTTTCATGTAAAATATGCTTATCCTCATGATTCCACTAAAAAAATATATCTATGATTCTTCAACTAATGTAGGATTTAGAAAATGGGGTGAATATCGAGCATTATTATTCATTCTAAATAATAGTAATCATAGTCCACTAAGAAAGGAAAATTATAATTTCATTAACTATAGGTAATTTTTAGGTATTCGTTCCACATTTTCTATTTGGTATATTAATGAAAATATTACATTTCTAAACCCTTAGATATAATGTATAGGGTGTGATTGTTCCATTTATAAACTCTAGTATAAGGATTTTATGATTTTCAATCATGCCTCCCTTCTACGGTATATGAAACTTACCACCATTGGGAAACTATTAATATTTAGTATATATTAGATGATCTATGTGTGAAATCCATCTAGATATTTAATATAGGCCTAGACATATAATAAAAAAATGATATAAACTACAACATCCACATCACATGAGAATCCCAAGTCTATAGAACATGGGAAATTTTACCACAACCATTCCCCATAAAAACATAAAATTCATCGTGGGTCTAATATCATGTAATGGTTGGACCAGGATAACCTAATAAAAATAATATGGGGTCATTATTACACACATATCCTCTTATGAAATTAGGATTTTTTATATTTGGAGTTCATCATAAAAATTACCTCATAATTTATCTCATTTTAATATAACACCATTTATTTGGGATCATAATTGATAAAAGTCACAACGAAATCCCTCATTATAATCATTAATTATGGATTTTAAGTGAGTATTTTTGTTAATAAAGATAAGGTTGTATACCATAATGCTAAATATCAAGGAGGATTATGATTTTCCACTCAAAGAATATTTAGATAGAGATAGACCACCATACAACTCAAATGAAAATATGATTTTTACTACACACCTCATGTTAATAAATTTCATTGGTATCATCATCATAGATAATATCGAGTTGAACATGGATTTTGAGAACTCTATGAATTTAAATTTTCCAGAATTTAGACCTCACCAATGAATGTGATGAATTTATTAATGTATAAAATCTAATGCATTGAGTTCAATTGAGGGTTCCTATATATATTCCTCTACCAATATGATGATACGATTCGACTAGGTATCGATAGAGAGGTCTTTTTAAATCTGTATCCTAACCATCACATAGTTATGCATTTATTATTACTATTGAGGAAATGTTTTCCTAATATAATGTTTTAATGGAAATGTTGATACAACGAAATGAATAATTTTATGGAGGAAATATTCTTACTCCGTTGTAGTCATAGATCAAGGACAACATCTATTATCCCGAAAATCCCATCAATATGAATGATTTAATACAATAATAAAACAATATTCTAACAATATAATAAGTTATTGGTCTAGGAAAATAATTTTCATGAACCGAGATATTGAAGACCATCATGAATTATCTCTATACTCCTATAAATTAAAACCACTCCATATAGGTTACCACATACCAGATTGAATTATAAATTGATATAAGGAACATGAAAACAAATATATCAAGATCAATTAATTTCCTCTAATAAGGAATCCATATAGATGAATAAACCATTAGATATCCTTTATATTATATAGTCACATTCTAATTAGTAAGAATATATCTAGGAGAAACATGTGAAGGTTTTACTAGAAGGAAATCCATACCTCAGTTTGGTGTGCATAAATTCTACTCTACCCAATGTCATGATCCATATCATTCTAAAATATAATATAACTATGGATTCAAAATATTACATGATTTATTTTTCACACCATTGGTTCCCCGTGATTTTAATATTTATGATTAATGAATAAATGAATCACATATATTTAATTAAACGCATGAAATACCAATGGTAAACTATTATTATATTCTTCCCCCATGAAGTAATATAAAATATGATGAAATCCATTAGTATTACAATGCTAATTCAAATTCATACTAAAAATATATGATGGATTATAGACTCAAAAAATATAATCACATATAAAATGTTAGAGTTATAGATTCCATCACCAAATGGAAGGTACGAATATACTACCTGAATTTGAAACAATCACATGAGGATTTTCAAATGATATATTGAGAAAATATATGGGATGTGTTTAAAAAACACTTATTACCTTGAAACATATTAATGTGTTTCATGATTTTTTGGATTGTTATTTTTTATTTGAGGATTTTATATGATTCCACATTCACAAAACTCCTATAATAATATTAAATCAATGAATTAATCCTGTTAGGATAGATACTACATCTTTCACTCCCAATGTGGAACCAAAAAATTTCTAGATTCTAATATTTAAAATATTACATGGTTTTACCCCCACCCAAACTAAGATAAAAAATAACTATATCCCCATAAATTTGAATGAAATATTAATCATCACTTAATGTTCAAGGATGGATGGAATATAGCTTATTCTTTCTTAAGTGAAAATGGTCAAGATTATTTCATCCCATTGATAGAGAAATGATTTCTTAATAATAATTTCATTATATAAAATAAATACATTCAACTAAATGAATTATTTCATTACATACCCTTAAATAATATATTTCCCCCCAAATACAAGACCACATTATTTTCAATGATATGTTATATATAATATTTTTCACTTTGTAGACCATTTTTGGAAAATTCAGGGTGAAATTAACTTGTCTCTTCGATAATATTCTACAAAAATAAATGGAATAAAAATTATTTTCGATTAGGTATGAGTAGAAATAAAATTATGGAATTAACATGAAATATATCAGCTGGGAAAACGTCACAGATAGAGATCTATTGAAAAATCATGTTATGAAAAAAATTGCAACCATTAATACAGAAAAAGAATAAGTATCATTATAGTCTACTATAACCGATTAGAATCATCGCAATGGAAATAAATCATAGGGTAGAGGGACATTATCGGTACCAAATTAATTCTATATGGACTCGTCAATCATAACCACATCATATAATAGAAGAGAACTATCCCATTAAATTAGACTATGAGAAAAAACCACATAAAATGAGTTTGTATTCAGAAAAAGACGTTCATTATAGATAATTGAATGTTATCCATCAGATATATAATATTTTAAGGATGCAGGTTAATTTTAACCAGAGATACACACAAATAATCATTGAAGAAGCAAAAATGATTGATAATTTTTGGGGTTTATTTGTTCATGACAGACATCAATATTTTGAATCCATTTATATTATGTCAATATAATTATAAGGAAATTAGGTATAATAACTATAATGAGTTCAATAGAAACATTGTTATGGTCTTAAATAAAATGGTACTATAATGCGGCCACTAACCCAGAAAACCACAACCCATATGACATAGGAAACTGTTCATATTCAACAGTAGAAACACATACCCTTAGTCTAGATGTATTAAATATTGAATATCATAACTTTTATTCTAGCTACGAAAACAATGCCAGATTACATTTATCATTCTTTATGTCTCATAGAAGTATACATTGATTCCCTTTTAATCCATCATTATTTTTTTGGCTAGATTGGATAAAACCGATGTATATCATGGAACTATGGTTTCTTTTAAATGTCACATGATTATATCCTTTACAGGAAAAGAACAAGTGGGTTCCAAACATGTATAAATTACAATATTGTGGGCTTTTAGCTTGTTATGCATCATTAACATATGATTTTATTTGATATATAATAGTTTTAGGATCAATATTAGCTTAATTAAAATAATAATTCAATTAGGATAACATTTAGATGAATTATATTCCTTTAATTTGTTAACATAGAAATTTGTAATGAGTGGGGAAAATCCCCATGGGATGATCAATTAGATGACCCAAATTGATTGGTCTTGTTTATAACTCTAAAATTATGTTTTTTTCAAAAATAAATTAGATTCAACATCATTCTATGGAGGTCGTGACTTCATATACATGAAATATTTTCCTTATCATATCTCACATTTTATAATTACTCTATTATTGGATATCTCATGGTAAATTATTTTTATAATTCCCCTTATAAGTCCAACTAATACAAATGCATGGAAAAAAAGACTGATAAATTTAGGGTTTAAAATTGATTTATATAAAACCATCTAGGTAAATATCTTTTTTGGATGAAAAGATGGCCTCACAAATCCATATTTTAAACTACATGAAGACTTTGGGTTTCCAATAAATTGAATTGAGGTGATGATTCCTTATCTTGGAGGTCATATAATGATGTGGGTTCCATTGAAAATAAATATAATCTATCTCCTTTCATATTTCTGTCAAATGTATGACCTCATAGAGAGTCCACCTTAAAGTAATGATGGGATTTTTCTTTTATGAATGAACATAATAATATAACTTCAGTGTCATTAATAGGATATATGTTTGACACGTTTTTGGTCAACATCGAAAATATTTCTTGATCATATAGAGATGAATCCCAGAAGATTAAAAGAGTAAATTACCTAATAATATTTTGTATAAATAACATTATTTATTTTTTTACAAGACTTAAAAAATTCAAAAGAATATTTTTTTTAATAAAAATAATAAATCCCTTATGCTAGTTCACCTATTTCTTGATGTTATCACCTATTATTCTTATAATGATAGAGAAGTATATGATGATGATGATAATTTTAATGACGAATCTCTAGAAATACACATAGGTTTCAAAACCACTATTTAAGAATTTTGATTGTTGAATATGTGTTTAGAAGAAGATATATGCGCTACATTTATTAGTTCCCCTATTGGACATGAATAACAAGATTCATATGTCCTTCTTCAACTAATATCATGATTTTTTCACATTTTACATTTAGAAAATTCTTTTATTGGATCACGATTAAGCTATCGATAAATTAGATTCAAAAGACCATCTTCATGCATATAAATATGAAGAAATATGTGTTCATCTAACCCATATTGTGAAATTCTATGCCAAAGTATATATGATAATAATATTAAATATTCATCAAAAAATTTAAATGAGGCACTGAAAAAGGGAGCTTATTCTTGTGGAATTTGTTTCCACCTATGACATATGACACATGGTTGTAAGTATTTCTCCTCCACATTTGGTAAGGGGGGGATGTTTCCTAATCTCGCCAATTCCTCTCATATTTGTCCTTTCTCCCACTTCATCAACTCCTATCTTTTTCCTAGATTTCATGATATTGGGGTTTTCCCAAAACATCCACTCCAAAAAGATGGTATTCCCCAGATTATATTTTCACTACTTGAATTCTAAAAGTAATCTTAATTTATGGAACTTAATTTTGTGGATTGTATCATCAAGAACTATCCCTCGATCGATTACATTTAACATATTCATTTTTGAATCATGGGGTTTCCATGATAGGGTGTTCATTGGGATTATCGATCTATACCATTATCTTATTAGGTTTAAATATGAATTATATTTCATCTCTTCCTGGTTGAGTGCTCCAAAAACATTTTTTAGCTTCTTCATTTCACTTTTACACTATTCATTTGAATATCACCTTAAGCAAAATATTTCCATCACTCATATTTAAATCCCCCTTCACGGTGCTCCACTTCCATTTCAAAAATAGGTATTTAATTGGTTGATTAGAAATATTGTTTCCCTACATACATTGTGTTTAAAATATTTCCAAAGAACTCTTTCATCCCATATCTCATCAAATCATCCTTGAAGTTGATTTCTCAAGGGAACCAGTTGATTTTTTCTCCATTTAAATTGAAGGGGAACTTTGATGGAGGCAACAAATTTATTTTCAATACTAGGTCGACCACTATTCTTTATGTAGTCTCTTGGGTCATGATTCAACCACCTATCATTCAATATGATCATTTATGGTCTTTATCCCCCTTCACCAAACCCTCTCTTTATCCTATTAATCAGGATATTATGGTTTTCTGTAATGTTTCACTACACGATGATGGCATTCCAAAGAATTAATTTTTAGTATTGGAATTTTTAAAGGCATCGTCATTATTGGATCTTAATTTAGTAGTTTTTTTGCATGAACTACCCTTAGTGTATTTATTCAACAAGTTTTTTTTCTATTCATGGGGTTTACATGATATGGTGGTCATTATTATTCTCAATCCACATCATTTTATTAAATATTTAAATATGAAGAAGAAGCTATCTATTCCTGGTTGATTTCTCTATATACATTTTATAACTTTCTCCTTTTAATTTTATTCTAGTATTTTGAATATAACCTTAAAGAGGATCTTCTCATCATTCATATTTAGATATCACTTCCGGGTATTCCAGTTTTTTGTCAGAATCTGGTATTTATTCGGTTGATTAGAAATATGGTTGGATGCTTCCTCTATGTTTAAAATCTTACATGATCTTACTTTTATCTCATATCACATCATATCATCCTTGATGAAAACACCTCCAATGATCCAATGTATTTTTTTTGCATTTAAATTATAAGGGAACATTGATGGAGGAAAACAATTCATTTTGAATATTGGATTGAACTATTTTATACATATAGTATCATGGGTCATGATTCTTCCTCCTATCTTTAAATCTTATTAGTTGGTAAGTCACACCTAGTGGTCACAATTACTATTTAATTTAATCTTAAGGGTGTGAGGGTTTTCATTTTAGAGAAAAGTTTCATAGATGAATTTTTCAGTCTGAAGCATGACCTGGAAAGAGACAGGTCTGTAGTAAAGGTCATGTGAGAAGTTGGACCCATTTCATATTCTCCTATTACGACCAATGATCATTATGTTTCTTCTAATGATATCATGCATGGAGGATATGGAAAATATAAGGTGTCCTATTAAGGTGATGTTGGGTGATCTTCCATGGGCTCTGAGGAGGATTCTAGACCTCTATCACATACATTAGTGATATTGGAGGCTGCATATCCTCATGTGAAGAGATTGTGTGGCCTGCTTGTTCCCCTATGTTCAATACAACTTCTACAGAGATTTTATTATCTAAATGTAATTGATATGTGGATTATCGCACTAAATGTTGTAATATATTAATTCAAAAATGGAAAAAACAAATGTAGTGTGGGTCTGTGTATGTTGTGAATTCTGAATTGGGTGACAAATATAACAACACCATTCTATCTGCAGACCAAGAACATGACCACTAGAATTTTCTGCACATTGGTCCTGACTCCATGAAATGGAAGAAGGAAAGTTTAAATTATATTAATTTTCCTATAAAAAATAAGAAGATAATAAGGAAATCATGCAAAGCTCAAGTTTTTTTACTTCCATGGTCCTTAGAAATGACAAATACTAAGTCAGATGTAAGGCTAATTTCTATAACACCTGATAAAAATGATTCAAAAGACCCTATTAATCTGGGACACTGTGTTCCAACTCCTTGTTTTGTAATGGACGTGGATCAAGAAAATAGGATGTAGGATTTGGTATCGTTACTTAAAAGGGTACCTACTGATTGTGTCCAAGATTATTGGGGTAAAGTAGTAGTTAGTATAGAAATACATTTGGTTCCTCTCTTGAAATATAAAGAAGAAACATTTGTGTAGTCCTTCAATATTAATTTCCCAATGTAGGAGGCAAGATATTATGTTACTATGGAGGCTCCACGTTGAAATAAATGATGAGAAAAAAAATTATCAGCAAACATTATCACATATTTACATGCATGATTAATGAGGATAAAATTATCATGGAGTAATATATTGAATCTCTGGACAAGATGGAAAACCAATTCAAGGATCTCTTTCTAGTTGATCAATAATTAGAGGTTCCCTCTTTATGTTGATGTTTATATCGGGTAAGGGACTCATCCTCTTTCCCATTATTTGGAATTATTATGTGATTTCATATATGGTTGATTATGGTGTAGATTGATTTTTTATGGTTTCTCATTCCCATTGTGAAGAAGTTTGTTTAAATAAATAAAATTTAATTTTTTTGATGTTCAATGCAAAAAATCTACCATAATCATTGTACATATCATGTAAAATAATGTGAATATTCAATTCAAGATATCTTTTTGGTATATTAGTCAAAAAATTCCCAAGTTATATTTAAAAATCCTAATAAAATATATAATTTTAATTATGTCAATGAATTTTCTAAACCTCCCCAAAATAGATGGAAATCCATAATATAAAAAGATGTTGATAACCAATAAAGATGATGAGGACACCACCATATTCGAAACCTTCAAGTATACTAATATCATGTATTTACATTTATCATTGTTATTGATGGTCCACGTATAACAATTTAATGAAATATATCCTCATGTGATTTTTAGGGAAGTGCATAAAATTTTATGTTAAAAATATAGTTGAAAAATATGACTTCCATTCACTAATCCATAGAATATAGAATCTGAGATGTTATTTAAACATCATGAGGTGCATCTTGGTTCACATTTTTTACAACAAATATATATAATTTTTTTCCCAATATTAACATGGAATCGAGCTTGGTTGGAAGTAATTTTTCCACATTTTTACATTTTCTTCATGTCTAAGAAGCCTAGAAAATAAAATTAATGAGATTATTTTATTAAAATTTAACCATTACATGAATAGTCATTACTAGAAAAGAACTCATTTAGGAATATTTACATTATATCCATGTCACTCCACAATAATGATATATTTTCATCCATGGATCATAAAAAATCACAATATAAAGATTGATAGAAATCCCATTGAATAACTATGTCAACTTTGTGTTTTTTTAATATCTAATGTTAATGAAATACTAATTTTCATCAAATTATTAATTGAAGGATTCCCCAAAAATGATGTATAATTAAAGAAACTATTTGTGGGATTATATTTTTCCCTATATATTCTATCATCATGATGAAATATCAAATCATATTTAGAGTTTGTAATCATGAAAATCAATATTGACAACACCATTGAGAAAGTAAATTTTATTCCCCTAAAATGATTTTTTAGGAGGTTTAATTTTGAAATTCCACTCATAACCTATATTTTACCAGATTTGGAATTTTGAAATCTCAATAGAATATTCACAATAAAACATAGTAACACCAATTATTTATCTAATGTATCATGATATTAGTATTTTAATCACACAACATAGGATATCATCACTAATTTTCAATAATTACAAGGATGTGATTAATAAAGTTAATAATTCCCCTGATCAAGTATAACTGTTATGTTAACTAATTGATATGAAACATGGATTTCTTTTTCTATAAATAAAATACACATAGTAAGAACCCTCAATGTGAATCATCCCATGATTTAATTATTATTTTTATGGGGAATATACAATTATCTCAATGATAAATTAAATTCCTAGTCAAACATCTATAAGAATGGAATTGATGGAATCCAAATTACACACAATAAATGAGGAGATTACCACACTATTATCAAAGAAGGTCATGTGATTGGGTACAATTCTTAATAGTTATAATACATTCTCTTCCAAAAACTGAGGAGACTCTGATACTTCTAATGATAAGTAATTGAAGATTGTATAGAGTTCACAAAGAAGTATCATTCATATTTTATTCAAGACATATTTATCCAATAACAACAGTAATTTTTTTGAAAAAACAATCAATAATAATGTATATTTCTAATGGGGGTAATATATGATATATGACCCCATTGTTTAGTTATTCCCATCAATTTCGAGTACATTATTATAGACACAAATTTATTCCAAAAGATGGATGTGGAATTATCCTTCATTGATGTCAGAGAAATAGTGATAATAAAAATTATAAATACCAAAAAAAATATATAGATTTAATTTCATCAATGAAATAAAAATGGATGTCAACACCAATTTACGCTCTTTTGAGTTGTTGTGGTTGTATCATGAAATTAATATATAGTTAAACATCACATACTACTATAATAAGCTGGTGGAAGGATACATATATGGATTCTATAAAACTATTTCTATTATAATTTAAAATATTGTGAACAAAAACCATATTTATATCCCTAACAAACTATTTTGTTTTTTATGGATTTATCACACCATTAAAATAGAAAACACATAATAATAACCATTTTCCCTATTAAATTAGAAATGGGTGGCCTTTTCTTTTGATGTTCTTCTTAATTTACATTACCTTTAATTATACATTGTCTTTATGATTAATATACTGAAATATGACTATATGATATTTGATGACTTCATGATAACATAATGAATGTGTGTAATGAATCCCCAAAATCAAAGAACCAAAATGGTAAGAACATTATATCATATATTAGGTATACACCAATAGATCTTACTCTTAAGTTAGGATTGATGGGGAATGAACCCCCATCACCAATAAAAGGTTTTTCAAGAATTAATATTCATAACTTTTCATTTTTTGGGAACTTCAATATACATATTTCAAATATTCATATAAAATGGTTCTTTTCATTTGAACAAAAACATCATGACACATGGTTAATACTATAAGACCCAAAACAACAAATATTAATCTATTATATGAGACCTATTTTATTATTATACAAGAATGATCTATGGATGGGAATCCCAATTTATTTTTCATTATCATTGAAATTATGATCATAATAAAATTCCCAATATATTTCTTGTCTCATGATGTTTAACTAAACGACATGTATCCTATTATTCTAGGCTATATTCTTCTTATAATTCCCTCCTCAATAAATCATTATTGAATCATAATTATCCCTAGTATGGATGGGTTAATAATTCCTTCATATTTGTCCTTTATTAGTTTGAAAATTTTCAACCTACCTTGTTTCGACACTATGGATCTATCATTGTAAGATGCATATAAATAAAAAAATGAAAATAAATAATTGGAGTAATAATTGTTTTTACCTTGTTCACTATTATGTGACAGTTTGAAGAGGATGAAAAGTGAACGAAAATATACAAACATTTAAAGTAAAAGTATATAAAATTCATGGAAAATATCCCTTTGTTCTAGGAAAACAACTTTTAATAATTAATAAATAGATATTTTTTACATCCATTAGATCAAATCCACAAAATTATCCTATTCTAGATGGTTTAAATGAATACAACCTCTATTTAATGACATATAAGTCTCCTAAAAATCAAATAAAACTTATTATACTATTTTTTAAAAGGGATACTAAATAAAATGCTCCAATATAATTATAAACTATGCCAAAATATTTCTTATTGTGGAAATATTTCTCCCATAAATCCCTTTTATATTGTGATTTCACCTGTAGAAGTCCCTATAAACTACATCTCCCTATATTTTTCATTGAAAAATGTTCATTATGATACATACCCTAAATATATACAATAAGAAACCATTATCTCAGTCAATTTCAAGGAAAATATATCAAGAAAAACTCTTATTGCACAACTTCCCTCTCTATGATATTTCAGTTATATTGAGTTATCTAAATATAGAATTATTTGAAAACAAGTTTTATAATACTTCTTAAAATCATAAATAGATTAAGATTAGAGTGTTTATTCATTATTTGTTTCCAATCATTTGATACCTTCACATTCTCTTTCTTGGGTGTCATTCTCCCCTTTTGTATTCACACACTAATCAACAAACACATTGTCTTCCCACAAATATTCCCTTAATTAGCACCAATAAAGTGAGAATATAATGGCCATAATTAGTCATAACCTCCAAAGCAGTGTGGATTATTATCACACAAAATACTAAATTCCTTCATACTATGATCCTCAGGCTCTTCCACGAATAGCTTTAGGGGTTTTCTTGATCCACATGTGTTGGCTAGAAGCACCAAGTATCATAACATAATAATGATGAAATAATATTACAAAAAAGTAGATAAAAATCATAATTTGGTATGTCAACACTCATCAAGAAGAATGTTCTATTATAATATATCTAATAGGAAGCAAAATAGAACATCATTAAAGGACACAACACTAGACAAATAAAAGAACATGAAATCCCTTATAACAGTTGTGTCAATTCATCACTAGTCACCTCCATCACTCGAGTTCCCATGATTAACGTACACTAGATAATTTTGTGTAGTCATATCCATTTTTAAGGACGAAGGAAAAGAAAACATAAAAATTATAGAAGGAAATTTTAGGGGTTTAGGAAAAATTCCTAGTCGGATACCACTAATGATTCCATAAGAAATTATATATTAATAAATCATTTAAAATTTAAATTCAACTAAAAAAATAACAACATCAAATTTAAATATTTTCAAGAATGCATTCTTTCAAATAAATAGGACTTCAGATACATCAAAATTTTATTAAATGAAAAAATTATATAAATATTCAAAATATATTTTTAAAAAATAAAATAGATCTATAACAAACATCAATTATAAATGTCAAAAAAAAAACAATTCAATATCTTTATAAATCCGAGAGTAACATATGTTTTTTGGAAATATGATCCCCAAACATATCAATCACAATCATTAATCAATAAAAGAGTTCATAATCAAATAAAATCCCATTTGGGGACTAATTAAATGAAATAAAACTACATAAAACTATGGGGCCCACCATGGGATGTCATTCTGAATTTTGTTTAGATAGTGTTTTCATATTCAGTCAATTTTTTATGAGTTAGAATTTTTTCATTCTTATCCTAATCACCCACTAACTATAGTGGCTCACTGGTGATTCATTAAAAAAATAAATGAATCATTATATGAATAATTATTTTAAATCCTTTCATCATCGACATTTAAGTTTAAAAAAATTTGATTTCATTATATGTTTTCATTTCAAAAATTAATCATGTTTTTCAGATAATTCATGCCATTAAAAAACTAAAATTTTTAAATACATTTTTCTCAAGTATTGATATAAAATAATTACATCAAATATAAATTTGATTCAATAAATAATTTTTCACAATACCCACTCAATAATTATAAATCCTTTAAAAATGGGGGTTACCAATATTCTATTCCCTTTTTATATCAACTATCATAACATCTCAAATTAGAGTTTTTATAATATTAAATATATTATAAAATAATTTATTTCATTTGTGTTTTATTTAGAGGTAAAATCCATATAGAACCACCTAGATTTAATAAAAATATCAACTCAATTCAACATTATATCAGGATCCTCTAATGAGGTGTGATGTTTTCTGATATTAAAGAATCAGAAATAGAATCTAGAACCATCCAAAAAGTTATATGATTAAAAAATAACATGACCATATATCACATTATTAAATAGACACAATAGGTGATATGAGAAACCCAAAAAAAGAGAATTTTCACTTACTATAAATGTATAAAATTATCCCCAAACACATTCAGTTGAATAAGGTGAAATACGGTGAGAGAAATACTCCCATAGAGTGACTCAAAAAAATAATGTTATTATAGTTCAATGTGGGTGATAGGTTAATTAAAATATGGTATTTGTATTTTTTTTATAAGTTTTTAGTGTGTTAAAAACCCATAAACAAGGTTTTCAATGAATTTCCACATGGTTGGTGGTAACTATTTTCAATAACTATCTTAGACTTTATAAATTTTGGATGAGGATCATGGTTTGGACTAATTGAATAACTAACCATGATACAACTATGAAAACACCCAATATGCAAGGGTGAATGAATTTGTTGGGTGGTCTCTTGGTTTAAAAAAAACCATGTCGCATACTTCGTACCCCCAAAATAGAGTTTATGTTTAGCTAGTCCAATCTTCATGATTTTCCCTAACCAAGAACAAATCATATGTAGCCTCATGGGAATCCAAATTTTCCCAAAAATTTACAATAATTCATGCCCCATGAAATTTATAATCAAAATAAGGGTCATTAATTACTAGAATGAATGTAATAAGTTATTACCACCACTCCACCACATAGAATTTATATCTATATAATTCCTATGATAAATATTCCATATCATTAAGATGAGGACATTGATCTCCCAATAGTGCATCATGCTCCCATTTCATTAAGAATTAGAACTATGCATCAATTGACCAAGGAAAATAGTAAAAAACAATTCATGAATAAGGATTTTCTTAGAATAAAAATTATTGAATTGATTCTCAGTCCAATATAAAACAATTTCAACATCATGATCTCCCAAACAAAAATAATTTGAAGGTTTATAAAGATACATCTGGAGATATGATACATGAAGCATGTGGTGGATCAAATTCAATTGTAGTTGAAGTTATAAATAGTAATCTACTTTCTACACATTATCAATAATCTCAAAACGCGTCTAGAATCATCTATTCATGTTTTACCTATTCCCAAGTCATTGGTGACCCAAATTACATGAAACTCTCAATAATAATTTATATTCAACTAAAAACTCCAATTTTCTTCAATGATAATAAACACATGATTTATAATATTTTATAATGTATTTATTATATAAAAAATAAAACGAATCATCACCATATTTTCTTGGAAAATATTGACCCATGAAGGATGCTTAATTAGTATCCATCCATAAAATCAATGAGTTATAAGAAAATATATAGAAATTTTCACAAGGAACCATTCTGATTTCATACTGGTTACTATTATTGTAATTACACTAAACCAATCCCTGATAAAAATCCCAACATACAAAAAATTCTATAATTTACCCATGTATCATATCCTCAAAGATCAGTATAGTTCATTATATCTGGAAATTCATCTATGGATGAAAATCCATACTTAATATAGTAAGGGATATAAATACCATATGATGACATCTCCAAAAATGAGAAGTGAAACGTGATTACATATCAGTGACTATAGGAGATGGGACTCCATCAAAATTGATAATCACTTTCACACAGATATTCACTAAATCCTCAACATTGGTTGTATCTCATATGGGTATAAGAAGAGAAGATTTTGTCATCCTATCTATAACGACCAATATATAATTCTTCCCATTAGGGGTATGTGGAAACCCATCTGCAATGATCATAGAAATATAATACCGCATCCATGTTTCCATTGGAAGTAGACAATAAAAACCCAATAGTTTCTAGTTCTCACCATCGACCATTTGGTAGGTATAATTATGTAAAATAATATCACAATTCTTTCATCCATCATAACAAAATACATTTAAAGAGGTTCAAATAATTATTTTTAAATCACATGATACCCTCAAATGGGAGAATCAATTAGATGATGGTCTATCCACTATAAATAGAGTCCCCAATTACACAAAATTAATCATCAATAGGGGGAACCTAATGAAAACTCATCGGAGGAGTAGTGGTCAAATGAACTCTTTTCAAATCAATCTAAATTTAATCCTACTGAACTCTCTACTAAAACTTTTTGTATAGATTCATTGGATTCTATTATTCTAATGATTCATTCATGTAATGTGACAAATATTTCATGCCAATGTAAATAATGATATCATTCCCCATATCTGGGCTATAGGAAATGTAAAAATAAAAAAAACTAATTTTACGACACCCAAAATGTTTATCTGAGATTAATTTATTATTTTCAGAATATATAGTTCATAATATTATAGTCATAATAAATGGAAAACCATTATTCTAAAAAAGTAATTTTGAGAAATATCAATAGATTTTGTCACAGTTGTGAGTTTATGATCGTGGGTCATGTATTTTTCTTGGTTATACTTAGATATATAGAACAAATAGCCACCACATGGCCACCCTCTATAAAAACAAAACTCAAACATGAACCTATTGTGTAACAAAAACAACATTACCCTTCCTATCTAATGGAAGATTCATCACATGAAAAATAATTAAATAGAATTTTTTTCCCATCAAATGAACTCTCACATTTGGAAATCCATGTGAATTTATATGTTTTATGAGTTAGAGATGGCATTAGATGAGAAATATTTGAGAAATCTAAAACAAAAATGTGGTAATGCGGAATTATTCTCATGAATAAAAATATCTCAAAAACATTATGTTGTTTATCAAATTTGATAAAATCATTCAATTAATTAGTATCTAATAAAATTCCATGTTTCCATATCATGTGTCCACGATAAACACATCATTAATCCAAGAATTAAATTTTATTGATTCATATAATGTTGTGATCTCTCAACATTTCTAGAACTATTCTCAAATAATGCCAATGATCCTCATCGATTTTGTATGGAACTAAGAATTAATCAACAATGTATATAACAAATAAGTTTAACTACTTATGTTATATCCTAATCATTTATTCAATGAACACTACATGATCATTTTTTGACCAAAATTAATAAATAGATGTTTAAAATTTCCCTTCATACTCTTGATTGTGGTCTTCCATATGATAGAATCATTAATTCACAGCTACTGATAACCAGATTGAAGATAAATCATCGAGAACACCTTTTATGATTTAAAATAATAAAAAATTATATAAATGGAAATGTATAATTTTTCCTTATCTTTAAACAACTAAATTTACAATTGTCAACTCATAGTTGAGTTATCCCATCATATCTATTTGAAAAGATAATAGGTTTTGTCCAAAATTACACACTTGTGCACATAAAGAATTTTTCTAGAAAATCATCCAGTTGACATTTGAACAACTTTAGTTTCAATGTCTCCATGAAGTTAGAAGGTATGTATATATGATGTGTAACAATTACCAACTTAATAGAAACCAATATATCTCTTACCCGTGAAAATATATAGAAAATGGATGAAAATACATTAAGAAACATAATGAATTCTAGAGGGAGATCACCACTCAAATGTTGTCAATACATGCCAAAATAAAAAAAAACTATTATAAAACAACCCAAAACTAGAAATGGTGGTTCAGATCTATTATAACTCATAACTCATTCTCCCTCATAAACATGGTACCCACATTAGGTCATAGTAAATGAGAATCATAGAATATAAATATCAACATGATAATTATATAAAATTATCCAACCCACCTAAAATAACAACAAGATGCTTCTCTTTTATCTCAAAAAATACATGTATTCCATGTCCCTAGTAAAGAGAAAACATAATAGTGATAATGAATACCACTCAATCCCTTAATTATGAGGTGTATATTTATATCCATTATAGAAGAAAAATGATCAGTATAAAAACATAGTTGGTTGAATATATGAGTCGATATAAATTAGTAGATGAAAAAGTATAAAATAAAAATGTATATAAGGATTATGGAATAGTGATGGTTCCTCTCAATGTCACTAGACCCAAAACAACATCGTTTGGATAATCTTCCATTGCCTGAATAATATTCGCTGTCGATTTCTATGGCCAAAACCACTATGTTCATGATGTATTTGATTTCACCATAGTAAATTTAGACGATGATGAGCCCAAGACACTTCAAGAAGTATAAAAAATATATATAATATTTACAACTTACTTTAGTGTCCAAAATTAATAATGATAATTGATTTCTCAGTGTAATCTATATTTGAATTCCCAATCATTCCACACTAATATCAATACATTGGGGAACTAACAAGAACATTAAGAGGTTTGAATAATTCCTACTATCAAGATCCTATTTGAAACTCATCATGCATTATATGTACTTTAAATGAAATTATATAACTGATATTTAGAGCAATATGAACTCTTATAAACCCAGACATACCATCCATGTAATTATTATCCAACAAATCACTATACATTAATTAAATACAATAATATGATTTCAATATATAGAATTAGGATAAAATATCTGATCCAATTCCCATATTATATAAAATATACTTATTTTTCCATTTATCAATACCCTAGGATAAACATGAACAATATTAGTAAAAAATTTCACATATTGTTTCTTAGTCAGGCCTTCCAACTGTGGACAAAGAAACACCATGGATTTTACAAAGAACAAATATTATATATAAATATAATCTATATTAAGGGTGTTGAAATTTTTATAATAAAATAATTAAAATTTACTTTCTACCACTATCGAAACCCACCATCACATGTGAGGTACATCTGTCATTATGGTAACACTATTCTTCATTATCGCTTCTATAATTTATATGATCTAATAAATTAGATCAATCATTATCAACAAATCTTTAAACACATGATGATAATTTGGGACCATGAATGATGGTAGATTATGGTGATGATACTGTCGACATAATTTCAATGATCTAAAAAAATTTCATAATCATTATCAAGAAATCCTTATCCTCATGATAATAATTTGTGACCAGAAATATGGTGGATTATATTGAAGAAACTACTGGGAATGTTCTATATAATCATAAAATGGAGACTGCACAACTGTGGCATAAATTTTAACTGGTATAGGTAGCTTCACAAATCATGGATTCTATGCTCTACTATCTCTACATGATTATAGTCTACAAGCGGGATTCTTGATGAAGTTCACCTACGTTTTCCTCTGATGAAAAATTCAAATTTCTTCTCAGTGTAATTTATAACCACAAAATCAGGAATGATAATATAATAATCAGTAAGGATAAAATTCATATCCTAAATTTTATGAATTATAAGTATATAATCACTAATATAAACCTGGAAAATACTATTATGAGATAAAATTATTCGTCAATGGAACATTTCCCAAACACAATGATGACATAATGCACATTATGATGAGAGTAGGCTATGAAATCTCTCAAACTACACCCTCACTGTAGAAAATACCACTACCGTTCTTCTTAGAACACCAAACTACATAATAATTTCATGGAAATATAAACAACCTTCACCTTTGATACCAATATTTCAAAAAATGATCTACAATATATTTTTAGTATACTACACAATCCAATTCGAACATATCATGAATGGAATTCATGATCCCCATATATTGATGAATACCACATAAAATTACTGATGAATAAAATTGGAATTATTTCTACAAAAATTAACGGAAGATTAATTATAAAAGTCAGTATTTCATCACCCCATGAGGATAAAGTACAAGAAAACTAATAGGTAAAATGAACCCAGATAGATCACATCAAATAAATTGATATTTGAAAAATAAAGGCTAATAAAATTCCATGTAATAGCTGGATGAAATCACTCTAAGTCACCTTTATCACTCTCAGTCCCACAAATAAAGTACATTTACCACCTCGAACTGGCATTTCCGATTAGGATGGGCATGGAATAATAAAATCAACAAATTCCTGAATGATAAGTTCTTATGTGAGAAAATATATGTTGTAAGACACCCCCAATGATCCCATAATAAATTTAATAACAAAAAACTAGTTTTTATTTGAAATTAAATAAAACATATCCTTGAAAGGTATTTACAAATCTTCATATAAACAAGAAATCAAGTCAATATGATTTTGGATACCTCAAAATAGTATTCAAAGAACATTTTTAATAAAAAATTATATAAAACAATAAATTAAAACATTATGAATGAATATAATAGTTAGACAATAAATGGATTGTATAATATAGTAAAACAAAACAATTAAAAATGATCATAATCCCTTTGTTATGATGGTTACCCTAAATAGGATACAATCACTTATAAATCATCATCATTAATCAATATAGGTGTGGACACTCCAATAAACACCCCCTTAAGGGGCTCATAATGAGAAATCAAAATAGTCCACATTTTGGAACCAATAACGGCAAGTAATATCGAATTTGATTTAGTTAGTGTTATCATCATCAATCAGTTTATATGGATACATATTTATTGAATTATTTTACAAATAACCAAAAAAATATCCAAGATTACATTTTATTTATATAAAAAATGAACCAAACAAGGGAAATTTAACAACTCCAAATCAGTTAATCTTTCAAAATTGAACTTCCAAAATTCTATTTTAAAATTTTCATTTTATTTCAAAAACAAATCTTAAATGTTTTTGAAAATCACGTTTTCCAATATTATATTAATTTATAGAAATTATTCTCAATAATAAAAAACAAATCATTCCCTAAAACACACATTCAATTCAATCCATTATTTTTCTCATCATCAAACAATAAATATCAATTTCTATGTAAGTGAATGTTTTAAAATTTCCATTAACTGCCTACCATTAATAACGAGATCAACTCAAAAAAACCACAATTGGATCCATCAATGAAGAAAAAAAGATTATAAGAACATGGAATCAAAACAAGAATCATTATCAATAAAATAATATTGGATTCATTTAGAACATGATGGTATATCACTATACAAGGATGAGGGAAGGTCCGAACAGGGGAAAACAAATAACAGAAGATTCAATTATGGGAAAATGACAAAATATTCCACCAACATAATCATTCATAATAGAATAGTATTAGAGATACAAGGAATCCTATATATATATATTCATATATATCCAAAAACAGTAAAATAAAATGATTATGCATTAATGGGTGGTGCCTCGTATCTTAAATTGGGGTAATGAGATTTTTCAATAAATTTTAAAGGGGATAAAAACCCAAACACAAGGTTTGTAGTAATGGTTCCCCAAAATCATGCAACTGTATCAGAATTTTTCTTGGGGTTCATGGATTTTCCATGTGATTAAAATAACCATATAATAATCAACCCCCCCCCCCAGTCCAAGGGAGTATAGTTTGAAACTACTGTGTGCCACACATCTGACCCTCTCAATAGAGTTCATGATTTTTTGATCCATACCACACAGGTTTCCCTAACTATACACCAACCACTCAAGAAACTATGGGTATCCATCAAAATTTAAACATCACCGAAAGGAACATGAATCAAAAGAAAAAATGTACAATCCAAAATAGGGTCATGAAATACCTAAAGGAAATTATAAAATGACATTACAAATTTCATCTAATTCATTGAATATACAACCTTTTAACTATAAACTTTTTTCACTTCCTTCTATAGACTATATCAAAAAATATATAAACTCATTAGTCAATATAGAAATTTATTATCAAAAAATTAAAATATAAAACACCATAAAAAACACATAGATACAAATATTCTTCCCCTTTGTCCTTTTTGGGAATCCAATGTGAAATATTACTACTAAAAAATAAACTTGAGCTAGATAACTATTAAATTTCCCATATATAACTCAAATAAAGCATGTGTAATTTTATATATATATATATATATATATATATTAGTACATGGGATTATTCCAAGATTTGTAACATTAATCATTCAATTAAATCCCACATATTTTCATACTAAAAACTCCCCATTGATGAGATAATATTATCACAAAAAAACCACATTCAACGTTACAGTCATCTGATAAACCCAAATAATTCTCTCATTGAATATTAATTGTTACAAACTTATATCAAAAGAATTGAATTTATTATAATAAATTCCACTATTTATTTACCACATTATAAATAAATCCATATTGATAAACCTTTTATCATATATCACTATATACACCACATATATTATATATCCCCTTGAATCCTATAAAACTAAAAAAATTGATAGAAAAAGAATAATACAAGGGTATATGGGTACTTATAAACGTCACATAGTTATTTATAATGAATAAAAATTAATTTTAAAATGATATTTCTCAAATTTTTATGGGGATAAAGTCTTGATCAGGATATCTGACCCTTTTTCATTGGTTTAAATGTGCTTCATTGAATCATTCCATATAAAATATTTTATTTAATAAAGTTGTATAAGACTCTTATATTTTAATTACTAGATTGTTTTATTATATTCCTTAGGAGTTGGATCACTCTCTTATTATAACATGAAATCATCATGGGCTACTACACTTCTTCTCCCATATCATCCATCAATTCTTCATCCAGAGAATCTAATTATATTCCATGACTATTGACTTGAATTTTATTCTTCCATACTCATAATTTTGATTTATATCATACTCATCCATCAAACACATTTTGTCATGTTAAATAATTCACCAATTGTAGTTTAAATAATTTTTATCACAACTATGTCCCATTCTCCATCCGATAATGTTGAAAACATATGATCGTGTCATACCTCAAATAGAACAAATAATTTGCGATAAACTTATATTTATGTAATTATTTTCCTAAATACTATGAGAATATATTACTTAATGTCACTATGAAAAATTTCATCCAAAAATGAAATGAAGAAAAATATAAAATTGTGTAGTATTTAAATATATTAATCATCTAAATATCCATCTATAAAAGGTTTTAACTACGGAGTTCTTATCCTCATACATCCCAGGAATATCCCAACCACATTTAATGTTAGCATTGTTCTGGAATAATTATTATTAAACATATCCAATCAATATATTATATACCACCCTTTATATATAAATGAATATTTATTTTTCGGAATACAGTATTATACCAAAACATTATTGATGACTCAACTAATAGAAATTTCAAATTCCTAGATCATTAGATAAGAAAACACATCCAATAATTTTTATATACATTCGTAATAGATTACATAATCCATATATACAAGAACAGTTAATTTTTATTCCATGGATATATTCACATAGGTATTTTCTATGATATTGGTCCTTTTAAATTCTAGATTCTCAATGTTTAATGATGCTCAATATGCCATGCTCAATTTGATTTCATAAGATTTTATAAGGCTTTTTTCAACCTATACACATTAGATTCATCATTTCCAATTTAGAAGCCCATAATCTGTTAAATTTATATCTACTGTTAAATAAAACTATCTAAAAGTTCCATTTGAATATATATTTTTAAAATCAAGATTCTTCTTCGAATCATCGTCACATTGAAAATACAAATCTTGTATATAAATTCGCATAGTGAATGATTTTATTCAATATAAACACCATCAATTTTCAAGAAATAATTTCACAATGAATATGACTTACTTCAAATAACAATTCCATGTTTATTTAAATTCAATCATTATGTTCCATTTAATATTGATCAAATTTTAATGATTATGATTCATCAATGCTACCATTTTTTTTATTCATGTCTATTTAATGTGATTACACTTCCATGAGTCAATCCCAAGATTTACCCTATTTCAAATATTCAAATGATGTCAGTTACATATTTTATTAAAATTGAATAATTCATTACATTTATTATTCTTATTAAATAGGTTATAGAAACTGAATCTCTAATTTTATTATATGGATTATATTTTACTATTCTTATTATCATAGGATCTGTATAATAAAATTCATCATTATTCGGCTCATATTCTTATACATCCTCATAGTATTCATCATTTAGGGAGAAATGTTCATCCATAAATGTTGTTTTATCTTCATCATCTTCATCACAAAATATGTTACATTTTATTGTTTGAGTGATCTTTATTTATTTATCTTCAATTAATTTAACATCATTACATTTTTCTATTCCATTGATAATTTATTTGAGGAATTTATATTAATTATTCAATAATGTTTCCATGGTGGATTTCATTCATTCCACAATACATTGGGTATTAAAACTTCTCTATGGATAAAAAAAAATTGGTTTTGAAATACAATGATACTTTTATATATTCCACTAAACAATAGAGTGAGGAACCACATTATTTATATAATGTTTTTTCTATATATATATATATATCTTATTGATTTAATAAATCTATAAATCCATTATTATGTGGAGTTCTTATTGGGGTCACTACATGATTAATGTCATGATTCTAAGGGTAAATTTTCAATTCAATGTACTTGTACTATATTCCTTTTTTATAAGAAAATATTTTAATTAATCATCTAGTGTCATTATCCAATCATAATCTTTTTTTCTTCATGTAGTATGTGAAATTTTTCTCAAACTAAAATAACATTAAAAAAATATAAAATAATCAATATAAAGAATGAAATATCATTCCATATGTGTTCCCAATATATTTATTGATACACATACATCATTATTCACTTGATAAATGACTATGGATTTACTTTTATTTTTATAATGATAAATATTTTCAACTATAATTACACATATAAAATAATTATATTTTTTCTCTAGTGAAATATTTGAATTTGGATTATACATAAAAACATATATCATTTAAAGGTTCTCTATGTGATTTTGGTGATTGTAGGCATGAATATGATTCCGTAGGTTTGATTCTTTTTAAACTACAAAGTGGTAGGTTTTATATTTTTCATATATGTAGTTTGGGTGTCTATTTTACTCTATCTATTCATTTTTATTTTCAAATATTATCCTTTAATCATGAATACAGTTTGATTAACTGTAAAATCATGTTCTGAGTAACAATTTTGACTCTCCCTCAAAAGGTTGTTCCGTTGGTCATCCACATATATATCATATTTTATCATTATATCATCACCAAGAAATTGAGTTATGTTACTCCTATTTATTTCAATGAAACTTCATTGTAAAAAATATTACTCCACCAAATTTACTTTATATTTTGTCGAAGATTCTTATTTCTTATTATATTGGATGATCATTCATAAAGTAAGATAAATTTTCAATTACACTTTGTATATGTGACATATATTTCAATTGGGATGGCCTCATTTACTATCTTCTAATAATTTACCAAAATACCTAGTTTGGTTGATTATTGTGATGGCCTCTACATTTTATTTTCATCACGGGTACTATAGTTTTACTCATATTAATCTTCCAATGGATAATATATATTTTAAAATGGACTCATCATCAGATTACTTTAATACACCAATTATTTATTTCAATATTAATTATTTCCATTTTTCTTAGTATATAATACTTATTTTTATGAAAAAATATTAATAATGAAAACCATATACATAAAAAGTTTTTCTTTCCTTTATAAGGTAAATGTTCTCAATTTTTTTTTGATATCTGAGTTTTTAAAATTCAAATATATTATCACTTATTCATAGTATGAAATAGTTTAACCATAGTAGAAACTGTATAAAAATTTCATAAAAAGAAAACTATTATCAAATTTATTCTTCATCGTGTTCAATTACATTGAGTTTATTTTTTGTTATTGATATGTGTTAAATGTGTGTGTATTTTTTCCATCACCCTATATTATATTTTCATTGCATAATCATTATTAATGGTACTAAGTTCATAGTTTTTTCAATTGAATCACCAATCCATCCCATTAATTGGTTCTATATTTTTAAAATTATTCTATTTTATTCCTCAATATCAAAACTAATTCAATAGTTAACCATTGATCAGGGTCTCTGTTTACTCTGAATTGGTTCAAAACCTTCTTAGTTTCACTTGTCCCATTCATATTATTTTCCATTTTTTAAGCTCCTAAAATATATTATCTTCTGTGAATAAAATATTTTCACATATAATTCAACTTTTTCTGAATTATATGACTTTCCATTCAATGGACTCAATGTTTATAGTTCTCCAATATATTCTAGAATTTTTCTCATCAATGAACGTTTTTAGTTCATCACTATTTAGTTTTAATTTCCTAATTCTCTCTTGAGAATTTATGTATAAACTTTTAATTCTCTATAAATTATTATATCAAGTAACTTTTTAGTTTTTTTTCAAAATATATGAATATACATTTTTTGGATTCATTAAATATCAATCTCTTCAAGATCTCCCACAAGTTATACGTTGAGAAATATAGTTACATTATTTTGATCGATATTTTATTTACCAAATTCATCTAAATATGTTCATTACACTGCAGAATCTTCTAAAGGCTATTTCAAATTTATCTCTAATTAATTTTAATTTTATTTGTTATAGTCCTTGTCTTTGCATACCAATAATCTCATATGAAACATTATTCCAGAAGAACATTAAATTTTATTTTTTTTTAAAATAGTTTTTCTTCTTGATGTATTCTTTTTTTTAATCATCATCTATTTTCCATGGTACTCGTTGTGTAATGATTCCAACCATACCAAATCTAATTCAATAAAAGGATAGATTACCATAAAATATACTCTTACCACTATTTAATTTAATATCCTCAAAAGATAATAGTTCATCATCTTGATCATATTTTTCAATTCAAAATTGTACTTTTCATATTTTTATATTATTGAATGAAATATAATTACTTGTGTGATATGATTTACATATATTAATTAAAAAATTTCTTATTCCATTATACTTATTATAAAATTATCAAAAGAAATCTTATCAGTATTCTCTCTTCAAAATATTAATACTTTAAATTATACAATGCTAGAAACACAAAAATATTTTTAGTATAGTATATAAAAAAATTATTTCTCAACTAGTTCCATGAATAGTTACAACAACTTCTTTAATACATTTAATGATCCTCTATAATGCTAATGAGTTTCCCTTTTCAATTTGTCAAACATATTGTGAAGCATTTGATTATTTTGTTCCTTTACCCTGATGATAAACCCTTAAACCATTCATAATATATCAATAATAGTCTTCAAACTATCACAAATCTTAATATTCATGTATATTTTTTTATGACATTGATAAGGAATAGTGATTCTTTTCCTCAAAAACGTTGAATAACAAGTTCCCCTCAGTTTTGGAATATCGAAATATATAACTGACTTGTATATCATATTTAGTACACAAGAAAAAATTTATGTCCATAGACCATATATAAGATATTATATTATTCCCTAAGATATATAAAAATCACCAATAACACCATGGGACCACATTTAAATTCACAGTGTTCTCTATAATAATAATTAAATTACAGATTCAATGCTTAGAACCTATAGGTTTGATATAACATTTTATTATTTGATAAAACCTGTGTAGGGATTGTTAAATCATGGTGTTATGTTATTTTCAAATAATTTTAGATATTATCACCACATTGGTAGGTGCTCATTGAATATGTATCTTTTAGATATATATCCACCACAAATTCAAATTCATACATTATTTATAAGGATCTTTTGTTTTTACAAGGTTCACCTCTATGGTATAGAAAATATAGTCTACACATTACATAGTTATAGTGTACTATAATTTATAAATAATAGCTACATCATTGGATATAATTTTTATTCATTTTCACTCTGTACCAAGCACACTAAATTTAAAAATGAATTTAGGTCTTCTATGTGGATTCACTAAGATAACTTCCCCTAACTCCCCATACAAATGCTAAATTAGATTATGTATTACTCATTTTTATGTAATTACAGATACTAATATATATTTAATAATTAATTCTTTAAAATTCCTCCAAATGGAATAAATTAAAAACTATAATATAAATGTAAATATCACCAAAATAATCCATTTCATGTGACTATTTCTTATATATAGAACAACCCTGCTCGTTATTTTGTATGTAAACAAGATTTATTACATTAAACCTTCACTAGGTACATCATAGAAGATCAAGATGTCTACTGACTTTGGGGATTAATAACATTACAAAACAACTTAAAGCATAGAAAACATCATCTTATTGAAAACTTACTTTACATGAACACTACATTCCCTCACACTTAGCATTGCATGGGATAACCTAAGGGCATGCATAAAAATAGGGCAAGCTATAGATCCCAGTAAGGGAATAAAAATGAAATAATTTGAGGAATACAATACATGTTAGAAAATAGGTGTATAAATTGAGCACAAGAGAAAAATGAACATAAAGTTATGATAAAGCCTGATAATCATAACATGGAAATCTGGCAACAACACTTAACAGGGAATTTAGCATTAGCCAGGTCTCATTGCACATATAGCATGAGTAAACCCTCATTCCACATGAATCATGAGTAAACCTTCATTGCACTTGAATTAGCATGAGTTAACAATCATTTCACATGAATAAATCATTATACAATACATAACCCAATTAATTGGAGTGGTATAAATGTGAACCCTTTGTAAACATTTCATTCCATACAAAAGTGTGACACATGGATCATATAACATTGAATAAATAAAAAACCTATGATATTCCATGAATATGTAATGTGGAATAAATATATGAATGTACCATTCAATTTGTACATGTTCATAATACTGAATACCCCTGATAGAGATATGGGTATGGTATTCACTACACAGTGATCTTGGCTTGGAAAAACGCAACGCAATTTTGGCAGCATAACAGGGTGACATAAGGATTCATGAAAATGGGGGATTAGAGTGAAATTGGTGTCTCATAATATTAACATGAAATGGACTGTAAGGGGTCATATATATACATGTCCCAACAAATATAACTGACTTTAGATGCATAATACAAAAGAATTACTTGGATGTAAAAGAGGAGAGAGAAATCCATCATGAAATTTCGGCATGGTTACAGGTGTTCATGGGATGCATTAATGTGAGAGAAAGGTGTCTCCCATCATCCACATATAAAGAGGAAAGTATGAGTGATGTGAAAAATCATACCCCAACATTTTAATTGAAAACAAAAGGGTATAACAACTTAATGAAAATCGGACAAAAATAAGAGTGAACGAAATCAGTTACCTGGAAATATGCATCCAAAGTATTGGAAGGGGATTGAGAGAGGCTTATTGGGTTATTAGGGTTCCTTTGGAGGATTATAGAGTGAGTATTACAGAGGTTGGATGAACCTAAAAGGCGTTGAGTGAAGATGAAGTGGGAGCATCGTTGGGTTTATATAAGAAAGGAGGGAGAGATCTTAATTGTTTATGTTTGGGACACCGTACATTAAAATAATAAAAACCACATACGAACCCATGGTTTTTGAAAATGGGGAGTGGGAAAAAATATATTTATCATAAAAATAACCAAAATTCTTAGAATAATAGGGTTGCTTATGTGGAGGTGAGTCAAACTCCCATGGAAAACAATTTAAAAAGAAAAAATGTTTTATAAGTCTTGGAGGGTCCAATAATGATTTGTAAAATAAATAAAACAATTATAAAATCACAATATTGTAATGGTAAAGAATATATTGGTACAAAATAATGTTTATAGTATATTATTACATCACTATTGGGTCATTATGATGTCATAAAACACATTATATATTTATACAGTATTTAATTTTTACCCAAAAATTTGACTCTGTCAGAATATTATGAAAATTTAACCATTGTATAATTTCAATTTCATGATCCCAAAAATAATCTTCAAATTATCTACAATATTTTATAAATATGAGAATTTTTATTTTTAAATAATAATTGATATTTATCAAAATACATTGGTTTTGATGAAAACAGCTTTAAAACCATAACAAAAATTATAATTGCATTCATAAAATTATACTATAGTTTATATTTAATAAAAATCAATTTATTAATAATAATAGTATTGTATAAAAATAATATTTAATTAAAAAGTCCATTAATTTATAAAAATATATTTCTTATTTGAATATTAACTAAAAAAACTATTTGTGCTTTAATAACAATTTAATATGTAATAATAAAAAAATTTGGTTTCTACATACAATAATAATGTTTATATTCATAGTTCTAGGTTCGTTTTATGTTACCCCTTATTACCCCTGCAAAAGACCGAAGGGTAAGTTGTGTGATGGTGACAGTCACTTGGGGTGGCTCAGATAACATCACTTGGGTGGTAATCTCTATTAACATCTACTTCTCCTGTAGTTGGATCTGCTCAAGAATAACAGTTCCTTGCTTAGCATGGGATTGGTTAAGAGGCAATCCCAATGATGCCACCTCCTTTACATGCTGTGAAAAATGGGCTTCGTATGGGGATAGTCTACTCGATATGACCATCACTTCCTTTGTGTGAGTAAATTGGATTTGTTAAAGGCCATTATTTATACTAATCTTGCGATCACTGTTCAATGGATATATTTGCAATGGTCAAAATTTTAATGGAATTTTTAAATCAAGAAACATTAAACCCATGATGTTCACATTTTATATAACCACAATTATACATTTAATTAGATATAGAAGATTTATCATTAATGAATGTTTGGGTCGTCACAATCTTCCCCCCTCAAGAAATTTATCCCTCAAAATTTCCTTTTCCCAGGCATTGGCTTATTTAGTAGAACATTTTCTCTATAATATAAGATCATCACTGGTTACTCCTCATAAGAAATATCATCCTCTAATTGTACTACCTCTGATGAGAGTACATTTTAAGGTTCTGTTATGTACTTCTTTAAAAGGGATACATAAAGTACATCATCTACATTGGCCATGGTAGGTGGAAGTGCTAGTCGATAGGCCACATCCCCGACTAGATAAAAAATCTCTAAGGGGCCGATATACCTAGGACATAACTTCCATTTCTTCTTAAACCTCATATACCTTCTTCCACTAAGATATATGTATAAATAACATGTCTCCAACTTTAAACTCAAGGTCTCATCAACGATTATCTTCATAAATCTTTTGTCGACTCGGGGCTACCTTGATATGCTACTGAACGGTTTTCACCATCTCAGCCATTACTTCAACAATTTATAGTCCTATCATCTTACGATCACTAACTTCATCCCAAAATTCTGGTGTTCTACACCTCTTCCCTTATAGGGATTCATAAGGTGCCATTCCTATGCTTCAATAGAAAATATTATTGTAGGAGAATTCAACCAGTGGATGATGTTAGTCCCACCCTCCTTTGAATCCCCTATAATTTGATCTAAACATATCCTCCAATGTCTTAATAGTTCGTTCAGATTGGCCACCAGTTAGAGGATTATAGGCTACACTTAATATCATTTCAGTATCCAGAGCTTGTTGATGACTCTTCCAAAACATAGTGAAAAATCTTGGATCTCGATCAGATGTAATAGACAGTGGTACTCCATGCAGCCTAACTACTTCCCTTATATATATTTGTGCATTTTTATCCAATGAAAAATCCTCCTCAATTGTAATCAAGTTTGAAAACATTGTAACATTATCCACAACATCCCAGATTGCATTATTTCTTTTGGATTTCTTCAGAAGTCAAATTACAAAGACCACTGTGATTTTCTCCCATTTCCATGCTATTATGGGAACAGGTTGCATCATCCCCTATGACTTATACCTCTCTTCCTTCACTTTCTGGCACACCTGGAACATTGATGTATACTCAGATATCTCCTTATTTATATTATCCCACCCATAATGCTCCCAGAGATCTCGATATGTCTTTGTGTTTCCTATGTGAATAGAAAAATTCAAACTATTTTCATCATCCAGATGATCATTCTTCTGCTCCAGACATGATGGAACACATATTCATTTCTCAGATCTCACAATTCCTTTTTCATTGACATTGAACTCCAAGAATTCCACTTTTCTAATATCATCCACATTCATTGGAATTCCCACATCAACCTTTTGAGAATATTTTAATATCACTAAAAGAGATGGTTGAGAAATAATTTGTGAATGGATTAATGGTGTTCCCTTATTTATTATTCCCATGTCCATATTAATCATATCTATGAATATTGGATCCTTTAAAATTCTCATCAATAATAGAACTGTTGGGTCCTTTCAACTTAGATCATCCGCAACCTTGTTCACTTTCCCAGGGTGGTAATGGATTCAGTAGTTATAGTCATTGATCATGTCTAACAATATTCATTAGAGCATGTACAAATCTTTCTCTGTGAATATATACTTGTGAATTTTGTAGTCCGTTTACATTTCACACTTATCCCCAAAGAGATAATGCCGCCAAATTTTTAAATAAAATATCATCGGATCCAACTGCATAACATGTGTTGGATAATTCTTCTCAGAATCATTCAATTGACTGGATGCATAGGCAATGGCATTGTCATTTTACATCAACACACAACCAATTACCTTCTTTGAAGCATCACTTAGAACCACAAATTTTTTTCCCACTTGTGGAAACTGTGAGAATGAGCATAGTGATATGCCTCCCTTTCAAATCCTTGAATCTTTCTTCACATTCATCACTCCAAGATTTATTTACCCCCATCTGAGTTAGCTTGCTAAGAGGGTTAGAAAATCAGGAGAAATTCCGCAGAAATTGGAAATAATATCCAGTTAACATGAATAAGCTATAGATATCTGTTACCGATGTTGGACTCAGCCATCCCACTATTGCAGCTATCTTTGTAGGGATCCATAGATATCCCATTGCTTTAGATGATATGGCCCAAGAATGAGATCTACTTCAAC
The DNA here is from genome assembly GCA_963277665.1 of Viscum album. Classification (NCBI taxonomy): domain Eukaryota; kingdom Viridiplantae; phylum Streptophyta; class Magnoliopsida; order Santalales; family Viscaceae; genus Viscum; species Viscum album. The sequence goes on along the minus strand of OY728138.1, from coordinate 1,367,750,082 downwards.
CATAACTCACACTTGTTGTACTTTTCATAGATCTTCTCATTTCAGAAGGTCTCTAGTAGAGTTCTTACACTCTCCTCATGATCCTCCTAGGTCTTGGAGTATATAAGAATATAATCTATAAAGAATACCAAAAAAATTTCAAGGTAATCTCTAATGACTCTATTCATCAATTCCAGGAATATTACTCGAGCATTATAGATTCCGTAAGGAATTAATATTAATTCATTGTGCTCGTATCTTGTACAAAAAGAAGTCTAGTGGATATCATCCTTCATCACCCTTACTTGATAATATCCCAACTGAAAATATACCTTGCAGATGTATTGTGCTCCACGCAGATAATCGAACAAGTCATCAATTTGTGGGAGATGATACTTTTTCTTTATCGTGATTTTGTTAAGATCACGATAATCGATGCAAATGCGCATTGACCCATCCTTCTTCAAGGAGAAGTGGACTCATTCAACCCAATCTGAAGCACTTGGGCATATAAACACTTTATCCAGATTATCATTTAGTTGTTTATTCAGCTCCCCAAGATCCATAATAACCATTTTATATAGATTCTTTGATATTGGAAACACTCCAGGTATAATATCAATTGATAAATCAATATATCTTTTATGAGGAAGACTAGACAATTCCTCGGGGAACACTTCAGAGAATTCCTCCATGATAGACATGTCTTCAAGGATTTCTTCCTCCTTAGAATCAGTCATCACTCCCAGATAAACATGATTATAGTGCATTAATATCCATGGTTGAGATGATGGAGATAAAGAATCCTCATCTTCCTCCTTGAACTTGTACATACTTAGGGGTCGATTCTCTACATGGAGATTGATTAACCTCTAGCGAAAATTAATGTTGGCTCTATATAAGGAAAGTCAATTCATGCCAATAATTTCATTAAATTCCACCAGAGGGAGCATGATGAGGTTCTCTAGGAAGTTCAATCCACTGATTAAGATAGAGGAGGAGTTATATTCATGGGATGTAATGATTTCCCCTTTTTTGTACTCACCGAGATCTTTACTTCCTTGATTTGTAGTGGTGTCAGGATTGTTCTACTGAAATTTTGGGATATAATAGAATGCATAGAACCAAAATCAAAATGTAAATTCACTATTCTTTATTGAATAGCTAGTGTAACTGTCACCACTTCGTTGTAGGGGTTCACTTCAGTTGTAGTAATGGAAAAATCTCACCCTTGCCTCCTTGGAAGTTGTTGGTTGCCTAAAAAATCCTTGTATTAAGGCACTGATTTTCAATATGCCCTGGTTCATTATAGTTGAAGAAATAAACAATGAATTGAGAGTTTAACAGAGTGTTTCTCTACACATTCGTAGTTGTGGTTTTTTCTTGTCGGCAGTAAATGGCTAGGTTCCCTTCTCATCCACACCTAAAGAATTTCCTCATCCCCTTGAGGAAATATATGGGGTGCTTCTTTATACACCATTGGTCTATAGGGTGATGGATTTTCTTACCACCATTGGACATATACATCAGTCCACCAGAATTGAAGTACTCCTTATGCTTCTTATCCCCATGTTACCCCTGAGGTTCACTGATATCCATTTGAACCTTAAGGGTACATCAGAAAATTTCCTCATAAATGTCGAAGTCGCGAATTGCCAGGGTTTTCCACAGGATCGATTTCATCCCACCAAAGAAGTGGTCAACCTTGCATCCAAGGGTATTGAAAGAGCCGAATGTGTATCATGAATGCTTTGTGATGTTTTCCTCATACTCTATGAAAAATTTGTCACTTTTTTTCTTGAGGGAAAGGAAGTCTCATTACATCCTAAGCATGACGGTTTGCGAAAATTACTTACCAAAAGAATACATCCAAAAATCCTTCCATTCCAACACCTCGATATCCTCCTCAGGATTTGTATTTTTGATAATTTTCCATCATTTATTGTCTTCACACTCCATATTATAAGCTTCCAGAAGAACATTATCTTGTTCAGAACATTGAAGGATAGAGAAGATTATTTCAGTGGAGTTGATATATTATTCGGCGATTAAGAGATCATATGATCCATTAAAGGTAGGAAACATTTATCTAATGAATCTCTTTATATGGACTAGTCCTTTCTCAGAGGGGTTGTGGTTGAACGTTGTTATTGACCCATGTTTCTATTCAATTATTGAGTTAACATAGAGATTATCATGACTAAGTTCATTATTCCCATGCCCATTGGATTTTGCATCTCATTAGAACAATAATAACATTGGTCTTCACATCGGTTTTTAGCTCGAGTCCTCCTATTACCATCCATTATTTGGAATAAAAGATACATTAGGGGTAACACATAAAGTGTAATCAAAGGACAAAATATATGACTTATATATATCTTTTATTTCCATAACATATGAATCTATAGGCTTCAATCTATGTTATACATGATCTTATTTCTATCATATGTTCGTAGGGGAATTTTTTTTATTCCCTTAATAATGGTTCATACTAAGCTAGTGAATTTAAAAATGTGTATCCCCTGGGAGTGTCATAACCAAGAGTGCAACAAGGCCCGTGGCCATGTACCACAATACCCCTGGTCAAGCTTGAAACTCCTTTTCAGGGTTTTAAACCCTAGGTACATTTGTGCAAGAGTTGCCTCTACCTTATTGTATCTAGGTAGGGATGTATTTTTTTGATAACCACTTAATAAATACTCACCAAACATAGGGATGTTTTTACAATACATAGTATTATCCCTTAGGCTTCACTAGGTTTTTCTAATCCTAATCCAAAAAAATACCTAAACCTATCCTCTAATATAAACTTTAACAACCATGTCCTTATTTCATACTTAAAAATGATTTATTATATAAAACCTTCACTTGATACAAAATATAAAATCAAGAGGTCCAATGTATTTGGGGCTTAGAAACATTACATAAAAACATAAATAATAGAATGCAACATCTTATTTAAAAAATCTGTTATATGACCAGTACAATCCCTTATACTTAGCATTTCATGGGAAACCATGATGAAATGAATAATAAAAGGGTGAGATATAAATCCCAGTAAGGTAATAAACATGGAATAAAATGGGGAATAAAATACATGTTAGACAATATACATATCAATGGAGCACAAGAAAACATGAACATAATGACATGATAAATCATGATAATCATAAAATGGAAATGTGGCAACAACACTTAACATTGAATGTAGCACGTGCCAAGGCTCATTGCACATGTAGCATGAGTAAAACCTCAATGCACTTGAATCATTTGTAAACCATCATTTCACTTAAATTATAATGAGTCAAAAATCATTGCATGTGACGCATCAAGATATTATACTTTACCCAATTCATTTTAGCGCTACCAGGGTGCACCCTTCTTAAACATTTAATTTAATGCCTAAGTGTGTCACACAGATCATAAAACATGGAATCAATCAACATCATAAGTTAATACATGATTAAAAAATGTGGAATAAATACATGAATGTACCATTCTATATATAGTTTTTCATAATGGTGTGTACCCTTGATAGATACATGGGTATGGTATTCACTACACAATGTTCATGGCTTGGAAAAACGTATTGAAATTTCGGTAGCATAATTCCATGACATAAGGACTTCTGAATATGGATGATGAGAGAGATATGGGAGTATCATCAAATGTACATAAAATATACAGTAGGGTTATCATATATATATACAAATCCCAACAAATATAATGGAATTTAGATTCATAATACAAAATAATTGCATGGATGTAAAAGAGGAGAGAGAAATCCCTAACTTAATTTTAGCATGATAACGGGTGTACATGGGAGGCATTGATGAGAGAGAAAGGGGTATCCCATCATAAAAAAATAAAGAGGTTCGTATTTAGGTGGGTGAAAAATCATACCCCAATATTTTTAATTGAAAACAAAAGGGAATAACAAATTAAATAATATTGGACACAAATGAGAACGGAAGAAATCCTTTACTTGGAAGTGTGGTTCCAAAGGCTTGGGAGAGGCTTAAGAGAGGCTTCATGGGATCTTGGGGGCACCATGATAGGATTATAGAGAGAGGAGGTCAGAGGTTGGATGAACTCCAAATGCATTTAGTGAAGAGGAAGATGGAGCATGGGTGGATTTATATAGGAAAAGATAGGGAATCCTTTATTATTTAGGACTTGGACACCACACATTAAATAAATCAAAAATCACACTATATGCCATTATTTTTTCCCATGGATTTTTTCAAAGTGGAGTGGAAAAGAATATTATATTAGGCCAATGTCCTAACTTCTTAAAATCACAGGGTTTCTTATATGGAGTTGAGTCACACTCTCAAGGAAATCAAATTAAAAATATAAATTTGTTTATATGTCTTGGAGGGTCCACTAAATCTTTGAAAAATAAATCAAACAAATCTAAAATTATATTATTTTAATGATAAATCATATATTGGCAGAAAATAACGTTTATAGTATTTTATTACAACACTATTGGGTCATTATGTAGTCATAAGACACATTATATATTAAAACGGTATTTAATGTTTACACAAAAATTCTGTTGTCTCTGAAAATTATGAAAAGCTCACCATTTGATAATGTTGATGTCCGGATTACAAAAAAAATATTTATTTTATGTAGATAATATGATTGGAATAATATAATGGCACTCTTTATTAATGAAATATATTCCACATTTGAATGAAATATATTGTTATTTAATTGTTATATTTCGTAATGTAGTGGTACCAGGATCCTCTAACTTTGGCATAGTTGTAGACTAAATTAATAAACCTATTTATCCATTGTTGATTAGACATAGCCTAATTTACATTGGGTATCCATCCTACTTTTCCCTGAAATCAACCACCAATTTAAACCATTCCCTCTATTATATGTTCTAGATCTATAGTTATATATTTTATATCTATTAAATCTGTTTGCATAAATTATTTATAACATTTGATATGTTGTGATGCATGAATCTATATTTATAGGCCCAAATATAAGTCTCATCAATGTTAAAACATATTTTCCTAATAAATGGAATTTTATTCATAAATATATTTTTCTAAAATAGTCCATATTATTTGAATTTATAGTAATTATAAGTTTTTTTATTTCTATCATCATTTAACATGTGTGGATTTTTAGATCACTTATCATTGGACTAATTAAAATTAAAATCAACTATCCACTAACTTTAGGAATATTCAATTATTGATTATGGGTTTTCATTATCCATTCACAGGTCTCTCATATTGTGTTTTATGATCCAATTAATGATACATATAGGCTAAAATAAACTCACATGAAGATCAACATGAAACATTCCTAAACAACACAACAACTACATCGATTTTATGAGAAATTAATATACTGTGAATGGTATTTTTCATATATCCTAAAAAAAGTATGAAATTATAGTTTAAAATATAATAAAATGATTAATATATAAGACCGTCTAATCAGTATAATTCTAAACTATTTGTACAGGTTCATCATCATATGAACTTCTTATAGTTAGCTCCATAATCCTCGTTGCATGATGTAAATTACACAATCAACATCCTTATCACATGATAGACAATATAGAAAACATCCAATGTGACCATAAACTACATAATAGTCCCTATAATATAATACATGAAAATTTATAATGTATAATTAAATAGTTTCATAACATAAAGATTCAAGTAATCAAAAACATTTTATGATATATACACATTTGTGATCTCTCATTCATCAGAGATCTTATAGACATGGTTACATATTCATATCCAAGTGTCATGGTTAACATATGCAACGACATGAAAAATTATATAATTTGTATCTTAATTTTTTTGAATTATTTTTATCACATTACGAAATTTATTAATTATAGGATTACCTATACTAGGCCAATCAAGAGATTCTGTTTTCATTCCCAATTTTCAAAAATTATGAGACCTCTAACATTTCAAATTTGATTTTATTCTTCTTTATCCAATGAGGGAATCTATATACTTTACCCCCACATGTTTTTCATATATTAGAAATATGTGAATATGATTTTTAAGAAATTCATTTTGCGTAATTGAAATTATTTGAAGAAATTCATTGATACATATTTCTCTTATACTAGACCAAAAAAAATCTCATTAACATGAACTTTTTATTGGTGTATATAGATTAATTTCACTATATTTAGGATAATACCCATTCATATGACAAATACAGTGTTATCTAATTTTACACATAATAATGATCTATATAAAAACATATATAATAGAAAATTTTATGATATTGAATATTATGGGATCTTAGTCCTTATATAATGATGTTAAACGACATGACATATTTCCCTCGGCCTAAGTGACTATAAAATTCTCAGAATCATTTGTTTTGTTCATAAAAATTCTATATATGAGAGTAAAATTCATTTAATGGTATATGTAATATTTTTCCTATCAAATATATGATATGTTAAAAATCCCCAATTCTTTAGAACTCCAAAATCATCTACCCTAGAAAAAGGGGGAGGGTGTTTGGATTTTTTCTATTAATGGATAAAAAATTCCCCTCCCAAAAAAATAATCATGATCTATGTGGGGGATATTTAATTAGGAACTATGTTTTTATTTATTCACATGAATTATAGGAAATTAATGTTGTTTATGCCTACCATAATAAGATTGCCTAAAAATCATATTTTCATTTCTCCATGTGATCATATGTTTAGTCATTCATATGTGGTTTCATATATCCATCCGTGTAATGGCCCAGACCTCTCCGGACCATTCCTTTGTCAAAAAGTGGTTCTTGAAGTGTTCTGGAGGGTAAAATGATCTTTTCCCACACTTTCAGAATTTTGAAACTACACTCTGTGTAGTGTGAGTACAGGCCGTGTACCCCCTCGCGGGGTATACCCCGTGTTGACGGTCATGTACTTACCGTGTGAAATAATTGGGTACACGCCGTAAACCCCAAACAACACGCCATGTAGTCCCTCCCCGCGTACGTGTTACCCTCAAACCGTGTGTTAACCATTCAATGGTTATGTGTTGTGTGGGTTTTGTGTCCTTACCATGTGAAATAAATGAGTACACTCCATGTAGCCAATACTAAATGCTCTGTAGTCCCTCCCCGCTCATGCGTTACCCTAAAACCGTGTGTTGACCAGTCAACGGCTACGTACCGTGTTGAAGGTCGTGCTAGAAGCCGCGTGGTGGCCGCGTGAAAAGGCCAAGTACACGCCGTGTACCATAAAGTACATGTCGTGTACTTCTTTTCATGCCTATAAAAGGAGGAGTCCCCTCCTACTTTTCAACACACCCATCTCCTCCCCTTTCCTCTGAGTAGATCTCTCCCAAGAGAATCGAAGGCTCCTTTTCGTCCATAATTTCTTCATCTAAGCTCTGATTTATGATCCGTAAGTGGCCACGGGATTGTAACGATGAGGCAGAACTTCTGATCTTGGATCTTTTTTCTTTACTCCAGCCTTTCCTTTCCAACATCCACCTGAGGAGGTTTTTCCGGGACTCGATGGAAGTGACGGACACCGACGAACGCCTTCTAAAGTTGATCCGGGGGAGCGTTGTGATCAGAACCTTTTGAGGTAGGTATTTTACCTTCGTCTCTCTATATTTTGCATCATGTGGGGTGTCTATCCTCTTGTTTTCATGAGAAACAACTGAACCTTTAAACAAAGATAATAACTGGTTAAAGAACGAGGATGAGGAAGTTGTTATGATTATCTTTACATCATGTGATATTATGTTGTGAATTGAATAGGTTTATGCCTACTGAAAATCACGGTCATTGGGGAACTTTTCTTGTGCAATTAAATGATTCCCTAACTTTGTAGACCATTATTGATAGAAACTTCACGGAATGTAGAAATTGGTTAATCACTTAACTTTGGATGATTGAATGAAAATCTGGAACTCTTGTGTGATGTCCCCGGTTGAACCAAAATGGAATAATAAACATGTGGGTGATGTTGGGGTTAATTTATGTGTTGGGGGTGTTTTGTGGGTTGTTGTGGATTAGGTGAGAAGAGGGGCTGCAGTTTTCTTGGTTGTGGGTTACTGTGAATGATATGTGGGTAACGGGCAGCGGGGCTGCGTTAAATGGTATTAAAGGGATAATGATGTACGAGTTTCGGTGTGATTGTAGTAATGATGGTTGGAAGCATGGCTACATGGATGAGATTGAATGTGAACAAACTATTGGTTGTGAATAATAAATAAAATGGGGAATAGTTAATGAATGGTGGGGTTGGTAATGGAATGAGAATAATAATCAATGGGGTTGGCTGGTTAATAAGAAGGGACTTGTTTGTGTTTCTTGTGTTTTCCTTACTTGATTTTTGGATGGCAGGGAAATGTTTTACGAACGATTGATATGGTTGGTTGCGGTTGATTTCCCAGTAGTTAAGGAACTAATAAACTGATTCTATTGAAACAAGAAAGCCTAAATAGGGTTTGAGTGTTTTTTGGTATGAATGCTTCGTAGTAGCAGTGCCGAGGCACGTGATCAGTTCTCTGATTAGAGGCCATAGGTTGGGCTGAGTGGTTGGTGTGTATATATATATATATCTTTGTGTTTTATCGCACCCTACCCATGTTGAGAACTTAGTGTCGAACACTCCCATTTCATGGGAGAGAGTGTTTTCCCCATAGTTACCATCTCCTTCCTTCTCATTCTTACCTAGGCTATGATGGCTTGAGGTGACCTTACACCTAAGACCCTCCAGGTATGTATCTATTGTGGTGGATTAGACCATGACTCTTCGGTCAAGTTTTACTATTTTTCCCAAGAACCTTCGGGATGAGGCCCAGGTGTGTGTGGGTGGGATACGTGGTTGTGAGGCCTAGGTGTGAGTGGGAGGGATACATGTTTGTGAGGCCCAGGTGTGTGCGGGCAGGAAGAGTGTGGCTGCGTCAGGATGTTCTCCGTTATGAAGAGAATCTGACTAATGGGAATGGTGCAGGTTACCCAATACTCTTGTTCTTATATACTACTACCTACTGAGATTGTGTTTTTGGTGAGTGTTGTTGGTGAGGTTGGGTGGATAAATTCCCTTGAAAGGTTTCTTCTATTGTTCTCACGGGACATTTGGATGTCTCCCCACCTGCGCACGAGACCTTTAGGTTTCCCTACTGAGTATACTTGTATGATCACCCTACGCTTACTTCCAGGTTTCTAGGAGGACTACCAGGGCCGTGCGGGACCCTACTAGTCGGGAGAGTTGGAGTTGCTGTAGCTGATGTACTTTGTTTCTTTCGGTATTGTAATTTTGAGATTTATTTTACTTTTTCCTTGTTTCAAAACTATTTAAACATGCATGTGGGATTGGTTTGGGTTAATTTCTATACACTTGTTCTTTTCATTTTTGGTGGTTGACTTGTCATATTTCCTGATCTTAAATAATAAAAAGGGTAATGCCTCCCATATTTGTAAAAAATCATACCCTTGGTGCTACTCGCCACCTTGGGGCCTACTAGAGGCGGGACTCAGGGGTCATTATCTGCCTTTCACCATTGCCCGCTCAGGAGTGGCATCTTTGGTGAGAGGGGGTTGTGACAGAATGGTATCAGAGCTGATGGTTGAGAGATAGGATAGAGTCTGGAATTAGGAACAGTGAGGATTGCATGGGATTGTAGGGCAACAATGTTGGTTAATCTTGGTGTGTGACATAGGCCAGAAAAGACAGGCTAGGACATGGGATTTTAGGGCCCCCAGTGATCCGATGCAAGGACTCTGAGCCTACCGAAAGGCCAAGTGAGACCACATTTTTTTCTGGGTACAGAACCTATGGAAGGTACATGCATCATCATGAATGTGTTTTACTTGATTTGGGCTTTCTGGGAAAGAAATTAAATTAATGTGATAAAATAATACCATGATAAATTTCCTTACTACTTGGGCTTAGGAGATCCTTTTTTACCATACATTTATGGCACTTGGACGTCGTCCTCGGGTGGCTTAGACGGCCGAGGCCTAGCAGATCCTGGCGGTCGATCAGTTGAGTATTGACTGATAAGAGGAAGATAGCCAGTGGCAGAAGACTATCCGTTCTTTCCAGTGGCATACCCTCAAGAAGTACGAGGGTAGTACATTAGATACGGAGATGGAGGGGTGGCTTGAGGAGCATGGGATCGCTTTTACCTTGATCTGTGCTCCGAGGGAGTACTGGGTTCCTCTAGCAGTCAGTCAGCTAAGAAGCGCGGCGCGATAGTTGTGTACACTCTACCTCGGAGAGAGGATAGATGCAGAGGTTCCATGGGCTGACTTTGAGAAGGAATTCCGAGAGGAATTACTTTCTTCCATGATCAAGGTGGAGAAGCAGCAAGAGTTACTCTCCCTTCAGTAGGGGAGTATGTCAGTATGAGAGTCGGGGATCAAGTTCAAAGACCTCCTACACTTTTCTTCGTATCTCTCCCCGGATGAGGAGACTCGGGTGAGACGTTTGGAGGAGGCACTTCGTCCTTATCTCCAGCATATTGTCACCCCCTTTACCTTTTCTACACACTTGGAAGTACAGAAGAAGGCAGAGGTTGTAGAGAGGATGCACTCGTAGGGAGGTGCACCATGTGAGGGGATCCATCCACCTTCATCGAAGGGGAAGGTAGTCAGTAGTAGGTATCCTGCGACGGGACCTTCTAGGTTCAGGCCAGTGGGGAGCAGGCCCCAACAGTTCTAGTTCAGATCCTCAGGTCCTCGTACCTTTTTCACGAGCCCAAGACTGAAGTGTTTTTCTTATAGAGGTTTCGGGCACATTCAGAGTTGGTGCCTGACCCGATCTCAGTACTGTGGAGGTGGGAAGGATCAGCTCCCACCTCAGCAGCACCAGTTGTCGGCGAGGCCCTTCCAACAACAGCATGACCATGCTCTTCCGAGGGAAGACTTTGCAGAAAGAGGCCTACCTCAGGGTGCTTCTTAGGGACCTCGACCAGGGTGTGGTCGGGGAGGTGGAAGACATCAGAGAGGAAGAAGAACTGGGTGTGGACAGTTGCACGCAGTAGAGTTGGCAGCTCCAGCAAGACCATAGGTTGTACGAGGTATAATTTGTTTGTTCAGCACTCTCGTTTCTGATTTGTTCGATTTAGAAGCTTCGCACTCCTTTATTTCACCTGGTCTAGCCCATGCTCTGGGACTAGACGTAGAGAGACATTCCATACCACTGGTGCTGAGTACCCTAGTTGGAGGCCAGACCAGTGTATCTTGTGTTTGCTGGGGATGTGGGCTGATGTTGGGACCACATCGATCTAGTGGGGATCTTCTTTGGCTACAGATGCATCCATATGATGTCATCCTAGGCATCGACTTGTTGTTTTCTATTAGTTCTGTTATCGACTACATCCAGAGAAGAGTCGTGTTCTCCGACGTGGACGGGAAGCGTGTAGCTTTTGTGGGTGAGGGGAGCTATCAGGTGGGAAGCCAGTGTGTGCAGCCTCTCCTTTCTTTGTTAGGCAGGTTATTAGTGGATCCAGCTGATACAGAGATGTTGGATGTCCCAGAGGTTGTTGGGGAGTTCCCCGATGTTTTTTCCGAGGAGGATGTGACTCTACCCCCCCCCCCTCCCCACGTGATGTTGAGTTCGTTATAGACTTACAGCCTGGTGCACATCAGATTTCGATGGCCCCTTATTGGATGGACCCTTCAGAGTTGAGTGAGTTGCGGATTCAGATTGAAGATCTTATGGAGAAGGGTTTTGTTCGACCCAGCATGTCACCATGGGGTGCTCCAGTTTTGTTCATAAAAAAGGAAGATGGTGGTCTCAGGATATTCATACACTACCGAAGGTTGAACCAGGTAATGGTCAGGAACCGTTACCAATTTCCAAGGATAGATGATCTCTTTGACCAACTGAGGGGAGCATGATGGATTTCTATGATTGATTTATGATCTGGATATCATCAGTTGAGGGTGAAGGACAGTGACATCGCGAAGACGACTTTCAGGTGTAGGTATGGGCACTTTGAGTTTCTAGTGATGTCGTTTAGAGTTACGAATGTACCAGTAGTGTTAATGGGACTTATGAACTTTGTCTTCTGAGAGTTTCTGGACCGGTTCATCATTGTGTTTATCGATGATATTCTGATTTACTCAAGATCAGAGGTGGAGCATATTGAGCATCTCAGGGAAGTCTTGGAATTCCTTCGTAACCACCAGCTTTATGGGAAATTGTCGAAGTGTAAGTTCTTGACGCATGAATTACACTTCCATGGGCACATGGTGTCCCAGCATGGAGTTTCAGTGGACTAGTTGAAGGTGGAAGCAGTTGTTTCTTGGGTAGTACCCAAGTGTGTGGCAGAAGTTCGTAGTTTCCTAGGGTTAGCAGGTTACTATCAGAGGTTCGTTTCGGACTTCTCTCGAGTGTCTGATCCATTGACATCTTTGACTAGGAAGAACCAGGTCTTCCTATTGAGCAAGCAGTGCTACAAGTCTTTTGACTTCCTGAAAGAGAAGTTGGATAGTGCTCCCGTACTCAGGTTTCCAGAGGAAGGGTTGTTGTATGAGGTGTTTTGTGATTCTTCTGGCCTTGGTCTGGGGTGAGTGCTGATGTAGAAAAAGGGAGTGATCTGTTATGGGTCTTGGAAGTTGCGCCCTCACGAGCGTAACTATGCCACCCATGACCTGGAACTTCCAGCAGTAGTGTTCGCACAAAAGTTGTGGCAACATTACCTCTTTGGGAAGCACTTTGTGTTCTTCTCAGATAACAAGATCCAGCGTTATATCTTCTCTCAGCGTGACCTAAACTTGCGGCAGTAGAGATGGGTTGAGTTTCTCCAAGACTATGACTTCGAGATCTCTTATACTTAAGGTAAGTGCAATGTTGTGGCTGATTCCCTGAGCAGAGAGTCACATAAGGAAGTGGTTTGGGAATTTGCTGATTCTTGGAAAGTGACGGGAGATTTGGCTGCCTTGAACTTGGATGCAAGGGTAGAGGGTGTTATAGGCTGTTTGTTTTAGATGAAGGTGCAGTCCATCTTGTTGCAGCAGGTGGAAGAGTCTTAGTGGCAGGACTCCGAGGCGTATGTAATGCAGGATCGTGTCGATTAGGGAAACGCTCCCGAGGGATGGTCAGAGGACAGCCGACATCAGATGCTTTTCCATGGAAGGTTGTTTTTTCTGGAGGCGATGCGTGAGGGAGTTCTCCATGAGTTCCATAGCTCAGCCTTGGCGGTACATCCAGGAGTTTAAAAAATGTACTGAGGCCTGAGGGAACAATTTTGGTGTCCCGGGGTGAAACGGGCAGTGGCAGAGTTTGTGGCTAAATTCCTAGTGTGTCAGGAAGTGAAGGCTGAACATCGTGTTCCCAGTGGTTTGTTTCATCCTTTAAGTGTCCCCGATTGGGAGTGGGATGAAATCTCGATGGATTTCATCAAAGGACTACCCAGAGGTCAGGGTGGTTATGATTATATCTAGTTGGTGGTGGATCGTCTGACGAAATCGGCTCACTTCTTAGCAATTAAGGAGTCAGGCCCGGTGAGTACCTTAGCACAGAGGTACGTAGATGAGGTGGTGGGTTTTCATGGAGTTATGAAGACTATAATCTCAGACCGGGATACTCGGTTTACCTCACGAGTTTGGAGGGGGTTACAACATGATTTTGGCACCCAGCTACGCCTTAGCACTGCTTTCCACCCCCAGACCGACAGGCATACAGAGCGGACTATCCAGGCGTTAGAGGAAATGCTGCGAGCATGCGTTCTTGATTTTGGAGGATCATGGGTATGAAAATTTCCTTTAGTAGAGTTTTCCTACAACAACAGCTTCTAATCTACTATTGGAATGGCACCATTTGAGGCTTTGTATGGAAGACCATGTCGTTCACCCATTTGTTAGGAATAGGTTGGTGAGACAGGTCCTCTTGGGCCAGAGGTAGTGCAGAGCACCACAGAGAAAGTCCAGCTTGTACGTGAGAGGATGAATGTGGCTCAGGACCGACAGAAGTCTTATGCTGATCATCGTAGGAGGCCCTTGGAGTATGAGGTGGGAGATCATGTGTTCTTGAAGGTTTCCCCCCTGATGGGGGTAGTAGAGGTTCGTTAAGGGGAGTAATCTCTCCCCTAGGTTCATCGGACCTTTTGAGGTGCAGAGGAGAGTCGGCCGGTGGCATATTAGCTAGCCTTGCCACCTCAGTTAGAGAAGGTTCATGACGTCTTCCATGTCTCCTAGCATTGTCGATACATATACGATGACTCTCACGTTATATACTGGGGAGAGTTAGATATGGGAGATGAAGAGACCTTCGAGGAACGACCAGTCACAATCGAGGATCGTAAAGAGATGGTGCTACGTGGACGAACTATTCCGTTGGTTTGTGTGTTGTGGAGGCATAGCGGCCTTGAGAAGAGCACTTGGGAGCAGGAGGGCCAGATGCACGCTCAGTACCTGGATTTTTCTTGACTTGTGTTTGCTTTATTTTTCTGAGCCTTGATTTGATGTTATACTTTGTACCTTTGATATATGGAATGCTTGGCTTTTCAGTTAGGAGACCTTTTGTTTCCTTGTTCTATGGGAGTGTGTAACATGTCTGGGTGTGTGGGGAAGGGAAAAACCTGATCCTTAATCAAGACGCATTAATGTGGATGCAATTGAACCCGTGCAGGCGAATCAGTACCGCCTAAAGTGGTTAATATCTCGACATAGGAAATGGAATTTTCCCCAAACCACATGTTCTGGCAGTGTGTGCGTTGTGCGGTGGTGGGGGTAATGTGAGTTTAAAAATAATAATGTATGGAAGTGGGAAGACCCGATTCGTAATTGAGATGCATTAATGAGGATTCGATTAAACCCGTGCAGGTGAGTCAGTGATGCCTAAAGCGGATAATCTCTCGACATAGGCGAAGGAATTCCTAACACCTATAATTAGGGATGATGGTTGGTTTCTTGTTATAACAAGAGACCTAAGAGGCATCTTGTTGGGTTCCTCTAGGATGGTTTTGAATTATCTAGGACGAGAATGTTTTAAGAGGTATCTGATGTAATGGCATGGACCTCTCTGGCCCATTCATTTGTCAAAAAGAGGGTCCTGAAGTGTTCTAGATGGTAAAATAGAATTTTCCCACACTTTCAGAATTTTGAAACTACACGCCGTGTAGTGTGATTACATGCCATGTACCCCCTCTCCAAGTATACCCCTTTTTGATGGCCATGTCCTTACCGTGTGAAATAATTGGGTACACGCTGTGTACCCCAAACTACAGGCCGTGTAGTCCCTCCCCGCGTACGCGTTACCCTCAAATCGTGTGTTGACTAGTCAATGGTCGTTTGTTGTGTGGGAGTCGTGTCCTTACCTTGTGAAATAAATGATTACACACAATATAGCCAATACTACATGGCGTTTATTCCCACCCCACGTATGTGTTACGCTCAAACCGTCTGTTGACCAATCAACGGTCGCGTACCGCATTGAAGGTCGTGCTAGAAGCCGTGTGGTGGCCGCGTGAAATGGCCAAGTACACGTCGTGTACCATAAAGTACATGCTGTGTACTTTTTTTCACTCCTATAAAATAAGGGGCCCCCTCCTCCTTTTCAACACACCCCTATCATCCCCTTTCCTCTGATAAGATCTCTCCTAAGAGACTCGATGGCTCCTTTTCTTCCAAAATTTCTTCATCCGAGCTCCGATTTACGATCCATCAGTGGAAACGGGATCATAACAATGAGGCGAAACTTCTGAGCTTAGATCTGTTGTCTTTCCTCCGGCCTTTCCTTTCCAACATCCACCTGAGGAGGTTTTTACAGGACTCGACGGAAGTGACGGATGCCGACAGACGCCTTCTAAATTTGATCCGGGGGAGCGTTGTGATCAGAACCTATTGAGGTAAGGATTTTACCTTTGTCTCTCTATATTGTGCATCATGCGGGGTGGGTATCCTCTTGTTTTCACGAGAAACAGCTGAACCTTTAAATGATGATAATAACTAGTTAAATAACGGGTTTGGGGAAGTTGTTATGTTTATCTTTACATCCTATTATATTATTTTATGAATTGAACTAGCTTATGCCTACTGAAAATCACGGTCGTTGGGGGCCTTTGCTTATGCAATTAGATGCTGCCCTATCTGTCTAGACCATTATGGAAGGAAACTTCATGGAATGTGGAAATTGTTTAATCACGTAATGTTGGGTGATTAAATTAAAATATGGAACCCTTGTGTGATCACCCCGGTTGAACCAAAATGGAATAATAAACATGTGGGCATTGTTGGGGTTAATTTATGTGTTGGGGGTGTTTTGTGGGTATTTGTGGATTGGGTGAGCAGCGGGGCTGTGGTTTTCTTGGTTGTGGGTTAGTGTGAATGATATGTGGGTAACGGGAAGCATGGCTTTGTTAAATGGTATTAAAGGGATAATGATGTATGGGTCTCGGTGTGATTGTGGTTATGATGGTTGGTAACGAGGCTGTAGGGATGGGCTTGAATGTGAACGAACTATGGGATGTGAATAATAAATAAAATGTGGAAGATTTAATGAATGGTGGTGCTTGGTAATGGAACGAGAATAATAATCAATGGGGTTGGTTGGTTAATAAAAAGGGACTTGTTTGTGTTTCTTGTGTTTTACTAACATGATTTGTGGACTGCGGGGATATGTTTTATGAACGATTGATATGGTTGGTTGTGGTTGATTTCCCAGTAGTTAAGGAACTAATAAACTGATTCTATTGAAACATGAAAACCTAAATGGGTTTGGGGTTGTTTGTGGTATGCATGCTTCGTAGTAGCAGTGCCGAGGCACATGCTCAGTTCTCTGATTATAATCCATAGGTTGGGATGAGTGTTTGGTATATATATATATATATATATATATATATATATTTGTATCTTTGTGTTTTATCACACCCACCCATGTTGAGCACTTAGTGCCGAACACTCCCATTTCATGGGAGACGGTGTTTTCCCCTTAGTTACTAGCTCCTTCCTGCTCCTTCTTCCATAGGATGTGATGGCTTGATGTGACCTTAAACATAAGACCCTTCATGTAGGTTTCTATTGGGGTTGTTTATCCCAAGAATCTTCGAGCAGGTTTTACTATTTTTCCCAAGAACCTTCGGGATGAGGCCGAGGTGTGTGCGGGTGGGATACATGGTTTGAAGGCCTAGGTGTGTGCGGGTGGGATACGTGTTTGAGAGGCCCAGCTGTGTGTGGGTGGGAAGAGTGTGGAAACATCATGATGTTCACCGTTAGGAAGAGCAGCTAACTAATGGGAATGATGTGGGTTACCTAATACTCTTGTACTTATATACTACTACCTGTTGTGAATGTGTTTTTGGTGAGTGTGGCTGGTGAGGTTGGGTGGATAGATTTCCTTTCTAGGTTTCTTCTATTGTTCTCACGGGACATTAGAATGTCTCCCAACCTATGTATGAGAGCTTTAGGTTTCCCTACTGAGTATACTTGTATGCTCACCGTATGTTTACTTCCAGGTTTCGAGGAGGACTACCAGGGCGGTGTAGGACTCAACTTGTTGGGACAATTGGAGTTGCTGTAGTTGATGTACTTTGTTTATTTCGGTATAATACTTTTGATCTTTCTAATAATAGTACCTTGTTTTAGAACTATTTAAACATGCATGTGGGATTGGATTGGGTTTATTTCTATACACTTGTTCTTTTCCTTTTTGGTGGTTGACTTGTCCTATTTCCCGATGTTAAATAATAAAAATGGTAATGCCTCCCATATTGGTAAAAACTCATACCCTTGGTGCTAGTCGCCACCCTGGGGCCTACTGGAGGCGAGACACGGGGGTCATTATCTCCCTTTCACCATTGCCTGCTCAGGAGAGGCATCTTTGGAGGGAGGGGGTCGTGACAATCAGACACTTGAAAAAACCTAGTCACCACCTTACCCATATTTATATTTTAGTAAGGGAACCATATAAACTACACAATGAATGAATTATATTAATTTAGGATATATAAGGAAATAAAAGTGATATATATTTGGAAAATATCCCAAAATTACATCATCATAAAATACCTCCTTGTGCATAGTATCCACATTCATGTTAGGCCCTCTGACATTATTCTCTTCTATAAGATTACTTGTCATGAAATTTGAACTATGTTTGACACTATTCCAATTATTTAAATTTTCTACAAAAATTTAAATATTATAATTTGGACCTATAATGATATAACTACCCATTTAAACTCTTTTATAAGGGTCCATTATAGGCCAACTATTGTGATTATTATATAGAAATATCCTCATCACTCAATGAATATACCCATTCCCAGAACCCCAATACTATCTTTAACTATTTTTAATTTTCATAATTATTTCATGGACATGATTACTGATTTCATCTAACTAAAAGGGGAACCTCTAGATAGTAATAATATTCTTTCCACCACATTCCTAAATTCCAACTAATGTAGTGATTTCTTTTGAAAGAGTGGTCCATTTATTCTTCATATTATCTAAATATATTTTGGAACACAATGATTTAGAAATTAGAAATTTAGCATACTTGATATAATTATCATATCAAAACATATCCACATTCATGTAACTAACTTCATCAAATATATCATCATAATTAATAATTAAAAATGAATTGGGTAGGTTTTCATCTCACATCCTCATCAAAAGTTTTAGCACTATGGATTTAATTTTTTTAAATCATCATTGGGTTTTCTATGATATAATTTATAAGACCTTGGCCTTAAACATCTCTTAATATTGAATTAAATGAATAATTCACATTGAGGTTCTTTTCAGGTTTAGATTTTTAGAGATTTAGAACATAACTACTACATCTCAAAATATTACAAAGTAGACACTTTTACTAAGTTTCCATAGAAAAAAACTTTTAAAAAGAATCATGTCTAGTTCCATGTTATATATAGCATGAATTTCCCTTGATCCCATCCTTGGCCCTATTCCACATTAGGTCATGTGAAAAACATTTCAAAAAAACTTCTGGTGAGCATAAAGAGCTCAGTAAGGGATACACAAATAATGAAAACTGTTAGCTTATCAAAACAACAAGTAAACCATGTATACTTTATCAAAGTAATACTTTTCACCTTTATGAAGTAGTAAAAGCAATTCACTAAATAAAAGATCATTACTTACCCTTTTGTCACCAAAATATTACCATACAACCCATAAAAAGATCACATAACATATAAATGTAACTTGGGACATAAACATACTTAAGTGGAATAACCATACGGTCGACTTCCACACATATCACTTAATGGAATAGCCATACGGGCAACTTCCATACATACTTAATGGAATAGCCATATGGCCAACTTCCATACCCAATGCATTGGAGGTTATAACGTAACCACCCATCCTGGTATTCACGGCACCACCCGTCATATGGTTTATCACGTAACCACCCATCAAATGTCCAAGTACCATTATAAAAATCATAAGACATAAAACAAATATAATGGAAAGAAAACATTTCCACACATTGATCACAATATATCACTTAAATATATTGACATAACAAATCCATTATAAAACCCATTTTCAATACCAAAATACATAAAAGAGTATATGGTATTTATTTCATTTTAAAAAAAACATTACGGCTTGTTCAGGAAGCCAAAGACCAAATAATACTCACGGCGGTGGAAAAGGTCGTTGTCACCGCGTACGTTAAAAGAAAATTTATTTTTGTCATTTAGTAAAACTCTTCGTAGAAAAAGATTCTTTTTTGTAAAAGTAAAAGTCAAAGGGGTTTATACATCATATAAAATAAAGTTGTGTATAAAACTAAATATGCCTCAATGAAAGGAGATTTAGACGAAGTCCCTTACCTCGGGTCCGACTTGACTCGATCATTCTTCAACGTCCTGAATAATAAACTTGAGTTAATTTCTATTTTCTTAAGAACCTTTTTAAAGTTAATTATTCCTTTTATATCACTTATTGCCATGTTATAAACATTATGTAACAATTTAAGTTAATAATGTTTGTTTTGTCGATATTTGGTTCTGAAGTCGAAAGTGGACTTCTTACAATTACATGTTGTTCGTGTGGTCAAAGGTTCATTATATCAAAAATGAAATTCCTGATTTGGATATCATATATATCATATATATCCATCATATACATGTATTTATAATATTACATAATCATTTACAGGTATGAAATGAAATGCACCGTTCATGGTGACGGTAAGCCGTACGTACGCATGAACGCTACTTTCATTTCTTTCTCATATTAATGGAATTAAAACTAAATAAGAGGTATTTATATTTTATTTCCAGAATTATATTAATAATTTAGATGTATCATTAATCATATATATCCATTATATACATGTACATATAATAGTACATTACATTTGGGGATAAGAAATGAAATGCACCGTTCATGGAGACGGTAAGCCGTATGTACGCATGAACGCTACTTATAATAATATATCATAATTTAATGGAAAGAAATAATAATGATATAGAGGTATATTATAATTCTAATATAACATCATATATAATAACTTTAAATCTATCCTTTATACGTCCCACATATGGCATTAACGAATCACATCACCTTTAGGGGGCGGTAGTCCGCACTTTCTAAAATGAAATTATCGTGTTTACCCACAATGGAAACCATAAAGGTATACCACAAATGAAAAATACTGAAGAATAAGGGAATCATAAACATAATATATATCATATATAAATAGAGTTACATCTTAATGGCCACCATTAAAGGTGTTTAAAATAAGATTGAACAATCATCGTTTTGTGAGGTAGAAATTCGCCATCCACAGAAACAGTATGTTATTTAACCATTAGATGTTGATGTGTGTAAGTTTAGCTCTAATGATTATTATATAAATATCCTAGTATATTTATGATACTGGAGTTGGTACAAAATAAATTAATAAAAGAGTTTAGGGGGTTGGAGAAGCAAAATTAAACAAAAGAACACAAGTGAAGACATTACCTTAAAATCGGGTAACTCCATTTGGTTTGAGATCAAAGGCTTTATTGGGAAGAAATCTGCCCAAAGTTAGGATTCAAGGAGTAATAGAGGTAAGTTGAGAGACAAAATGGGCAGGGGTTGGCCGAGCCAATGGCTTTGTATGTGTGGGTAAAGCGGTAGAGGTGGGGCCTTTTATAATAGGAGAGGAGGGGCACTCTTGGAAAGTAAGGAAATGTTACATTATTTTAGAATGAGTTTAGGATTCAAAAGTCCCACATTTATATAATTCGAGGGTAAGGTGATAAGGGTTCTAAATATACCCATCCAATAGGTTTTGGACATGTGTAGGTCATAGATTGTACATTATCGTTTCATTTTATTTAAATCCTTTATTAATGAGGTAATCGCTGCATCATCATGATGTCATAAATAATTTAATATATTTAATGTCTAAAAATTATAAAAAAACTATCATGATGTAGGTAATATTTTTATCTTCCTAATGAATATTTATAGTAAAAAATATGACTTGTATAACCCCATGTAAAAATTGTTTTAGTAAAACATTTCATGTTTGTGTCATTTTTACTTTAACATTAAATAAAAAGTTATTTATATCATTTCCCAACCAAAGTGGATCCATGGGGTCCGCAAGTTGACCCATGGATTTTATTGGTCTTCCATGACACATCCAATGAGGGTAGGACATGTTTCAAGATAATCTCATATTATTAAAATATTATTTTTACCCTAAACTACACTAATTACCTCTAATCGCGATTAAGAACTTAAAAGTTACTATTCACGAAAAAATTATTTTAATATCATTGAACCACATTTTACTTCTTAATGAAAACCATGTATGTCGGATTTTTGAAAATCAAATCACAGAAGTGACAAAGTTTCATTTAAACGAAAAATCAGTTTCTTTAACTACCACTT
The DNA here is from genome assembly GCA_963277665.1 of Viscum album. NCBI lineage: Eukaryota > Viridiplantae > Streptophyta > Magnoliopsida > Santalales > Viscaceae > Viscum > Viscum album. Next base: position 1,367,728,263 of record OY728138.1, on the reverse strand, counting down.
AGTGGTTTCACTATTCATCAAAAATTAATGTTTTTCAGAAAAATACCAAAACTTCACCCTAATATATATTTGATATTCTGAATTCAAAAATTATGTCTATTTAAAAAAATTCAAATCATATAAGTCACATTAATTAATTTAATAATTAATTCCCGCTTTCATGACAAATAGCGTGTTTTTATGAAACAATAAGTATCAAAAGATTGACACTAGTTTAAGTCCAATTTTAAAGTGAAATTGATTCCAATGACCACAATTGGATAAAATGGTAAAAATATATTCTAATTTCACTTTAAAACCAATTCAAAATATAATCTAATCATATAAATAAATTATATTAAAAAGAGGTTTTGAATTAAAATACAACATTTTTTCACTATTCATTAAAAAATGAACTTTATCGGAAAAATACCAAAAATTCACACAAAGAATATTTTGATGTCCCAATCATAAAGAATAAGTTTATTTTGACAAACATAGCTTATAAAATTGTCAAAAGATAGATTTAAAAACGGTTTTCCATAAAAAGGCAGTAAAACTGTCTTTTAAAAATATTAGTGTATTTCATGCTTAAGATCGGATTTATTTTCATTTTAAGCCTCTAAAACACTATCTAATTCATTAATAAGCATAGATAAAAATATATATTATTCATTACTTACTTGGAATGTTACATCCTCCCCCCTTTAGAAAATTGCGTCCTCACAATTTATTTACTTATCGAATAAGTGGTGGTATTTATCCCTCATTGCCTTTTCAGATTCCCATGTTGCCTCTTCAATCATATGGGTTTTCCACAAAACCTTGACCTGATGAATCACCTTATTCTGTAACACCTGCTCCATGTGGTCAAGAATCTGGACCGGTTGTTCCTCATAAGATAGGTTCTCTTCCAGTTGAACTACCTCTGGACTCAAAACATGAGATGGATCTGACATATACTTTCTCAGCATCGAAACATGAAAAACATTGTGTACCTAAGATAAAATCGGAGGTAATGCCACTCTGTATGCAACTGATCCAACTCTCTCCAGAATTTCATATGGTCAAATAAACCTTGGACTCAGCTTTCCTTTCTTACCTAATCTCATCACACGTTTCCATGGAGAAACCTTGAGAAAAACATGATCACCTACCTAAAAAGATAGATCCTTCCTCCGGTTATCCACAAAACTCCTCTACCTGCTCTGAGCTATTATCATGTGTTTCTGAATCAACTGAACTTTTTCTGCCATCACTTCTACCAATTCTGGTCCCATCAGCTTCCTTTCACCCACTTCATCGCAAAATTCAGGAGTTCGACACCGCTTCCCATATACTGCCTCAAATGGTGCCATCTGTATACCGGAATGAAAACTGTTATTATAAGAAAACTCTACCAAAGAATGATGTTAGTCCCAAGTTCCCTGATAATCCATCGAACAAGCTCGTAACATATCCTCCAAGGTCTGAAATGTTCATTCTGACTGCCCATCTGATTGCGGATGAAAAGATATACTAAAATTTTTGTCAGTACCCAACAACTTCTGAAGGCCTTTCCAAAAGTTAGATGTAAACCTGGGATCACGGTCAGATACAATTGATAGAGGAACTCCATGTAACCTGACTATCTCTTTAAGATACAAACGGGAAAGTTGATCTAGGGAAAAAGTATCTCGTATGGCAACGAAATGAGCAGATTTGGTCACGCGATCGACAATAACCCAGATTGCATTATTACCTCATGATTTCTTCGGTAATCCCACAAAAAAGTCCAAGGATATATTCTCTCATTTCCACTCGAGCACTGGTAAAGGATGAAGAATCCCTTTCAGTAACTGTCCCTCTTCTTTAACCTGCTGACAAGTCAAACGCTTCACAGTAAAATCAGCAATATCGCTTTTCATTCCGTCCCACTAGTAATACTCCCGCAGATCTCTGAACATCTTAGTATTGCCAGGATGAACTGAAAACAGGGAACTATGAACCTCACATAACAACTCATTCTTCAACTTTGAATCACAAGGCACACATAATCTCTTCCCAAACCTCAAAACACAATCATTATCAATGTTGAATTCAGGCAACTTACCCTTCTGAACCAGCTCTACCTTTTTCTGCAACTCACTGTCTTCCCTCTGTGCTTGCTTAATTCTGTCTGATTGGGATGATCTCACTGATACCTGAAACAAAAAAGAAGAACTTCCTACACCAAAAACTTCTATTCCAAAGTTCATCAAATCAAAAACTAAAGGATCTCATTCCAAACGTAGCATGGTTAGTGAAGCATTACTTTTTCGACTCAAAGCATCAGACACTTTATTTTCTTCTCCCGGATGGTAGTGAATTATACAATCATAATCCTTGATTAATTCCAGCCACCTCCTCTGTCTCATGTTCAATTCTTTCTGAGTGAATATATACTTTAAAGTTTTTTGATCAGTATATATTTCACACTTTACTCCTTACAAATGATGCCTCCAAATTTTTAAAGCAAAAACAACAGCTGCTAATTCCAAATCAAGTGTAGGGTAATTTAGCTCATGAGTTTTCAACTGACTTGAAGCATAAGCAATTACCTGATCATTCTGCATAAGGACACAGCCAAGTACCTTCAACGAAGCATTGTTGTATATAACAAACTCACCATTCTTGGAAGGATATTCCAAAACTGGAGCATTCATCAATCTTCTTTTCAACTCCTGAAAACAATCGTCACATTATTTTGTCTAGATGAACTTAACACACTTACAAGTTAGCTTAGTCATTGGACTAGATAACAGTGAATTTTTTTCAACAAACCTTCGTTAGTAACCTTCCAAACCAAGAAAACTACGGATCTCAGTTACATTTGTGGGTCTTGGCCATTCTTCAACAAATTTGGTTTTAGAAGGATCAACAGTTATGCCATTTTTGAAACAATGTGACCTAGGAAAAAAATTTGTTGTAACAAAAACTCACACTTGCGCAATTTTCCATATAGTTTCTTTTCTTTTAAGGTTTGTAAGATAACCCTTAAATGGCTTTCATGCTCCTCTATACTTTTAGAAAACACCAAAATATCATCAATGAAAAAAACCACAAACTTATCTAAGAACTCATGGAAAATTCTATTCAAAAGGTCCATGAATATAGAAGGTGCATTGGTTATCCCAAAAGGCATAACTACAAATTCATAATGGCCATATCTAGTACGGAACACTGTCTTCGGAATGTCTGCTTCTTTTACTTTCAACTGATGGTACCCCGACCTCATGTCAATATTCGAAAAATACTGAGCTCCCTAGAGCTGATAAAAAAAATCATCGATATGAGGCAAAGGATACTTGTTCTTAACAGTAATATTATTCAAGGCTCTATAATCAATGCAATGTCTCATTGATCCATCTTTCTTCTTAACAAACAAGACAGGGGCACCCCATGGTGATGTGATAGGTCGAATGAAACCTTTATCTAATAACTCATGCAATTGCTTCTTTAACTCTAAAAGTTAAACTTGATCCATTTGATAATGGGATTTTGAAATTGGCTTAGAATCAAGAACTATGTCAACAGTAAATTCATCTTCCCGATCATGAATAATACCAGGCAACTCATCAGGAAAAACATCAAGATACTCATTTACCACTGGAACATCATTAATCTGAACAGTTCCTTTATTTTCAACAATATGTGAAAGGTAACATTCATTTCTATCTTTTACTAGTTTCTCAAATTCCTGATATGTTATCAAAATCAAGGGTTCATTCTTGTACACAAACTGAAAATATTTCTGAGAAGAAACCATTCTATCTCTGCAATCAATCTTAGCATGATAAACAGAAAGCCAATCCATGCCCAAAATAACATCAAACTCTACTAGAGGCAAAACAATAAGGTTTGATAGTAGATTCTTTCCACACACAAGGATTGAAAGGTTCTTATAATTCCTTTTTTCTCTCAACATTCTCTCCGGGTGTTTTTACCATAAGTTCAGGATTCATATCTTGAGTTGGAATTTCCAATTTACTAGAAAACTTCTCAGAAATGAATGAATGTGTAGACCCTGAATCAAACAACACGTTGGCATAATCTGAACAAACAAAGAGTGTACCTGATACCACTTCATTCGATGGCCCAACATCTACTGAAGTTGTTGCAAAGGATTTCACCACCCCTTTCTGCATGTAGTCTGGTTGCATTCCCCCAGTTGAGTTCTTTGTTGGACACTTGTTTGCATAATGCACCATTTCATTACACTTAAAACATCTTACCGTTGGCTTTTCATTTCCTGCTTGATCATCTTCCTTATAGTTACGAGCAATATGACCAGACTTACCATAGCGAATGCACTTACCAGATATGGATAAACATTCTCCCGGATGCATTTTACCACACTTCTCAGAGGATGGATATTTGGTTTTCTTACCTCCTTGCTTCTTTGATGAATTCTTCCCCTTTTCCTACCAACTAGACCACTTATTCTGCTTTTTGTCATAGAAAACTTAATCATCAGCAATCTCCATTTCCACCTTCTCCGCACATCGAACAAGATTTTCATAACTTTTGAACTCACGAGAATCTAAAGCCCTTCGATACTTCGGATTTAACCCTGAGTAAAACCAGTTTATTTTACTATCAAGATCTCTTATGAAGTTTGGAGCATACCATGCCAATCAAGTGAACTTTGCTTCATAAGCAGCCACTGAATCATCCTCCTGTCACAATTCTAGGAACTGTTTTTCCATCCTAAGACGAACCACCTTAGGAAAATATTTCTCAAGAAACATACCTTTGAATTAGTCCCAGTGAAGATCCTCAATCTCATCACTATCCCTGATATTTTTTACCATTGACCACCACTGATCAGCTTCACCTTCAAACGGTAAACAGAAAGGCTAACCTTTTGATGTTCTGAACACCCCATGACATCAAAAATCTTCTCCAGTGCTTTAATCAACCCTTCAGCTGGCACGGGGTCAGATGATCCTCTGAATGATGGGGATGTTGCCTTATGAAATGTTCTACCACTGACATGTTCCTTTGTGGATGATCTGGCTGATCTCGTGCATGGATACCACAACCATTTATATCCTGAGTCTACTATGCCATCACTGCAAGAAACTGTTCAGTTCCGATTCCGACCATCTCAGGTTGCTGATTTGGAAGGTTGTGTTCCTCCTAATTTCGTCCCAACATAGCTACTTTGTTTCCTCTATGGAAAACCATTATGGACACAGAAATATCTTAGGAGAAGCAACATGGTAATCTTTAAATGCTATATCATTTCAGTCATACCATAAATTAACTTATAGTTTATCAATTTTCTAACTTCTAAGGTTGTCTAAACCGACCTATGATACCAACTATATGGCCCCGGCCTTAAACATCTCTTAATATTGAATTAAATTAATAATTCACATTGAGGATCTTTTCAGGTTTAGAGTTTTATAGAATTAGAACATAACTACAACATCTCAAAAGATTACAAAGTAGAAACTTCTACTAAGTTTCCATAGAAAAAAACTCTTAAAAAGAAACATGTCTACTTCCAAGTTTTATATAGCATGACTTTCTCTTGATCCCATCCTTGACCATATTCCCCATTAGGTCCTATGAAAAACATTTCAAAAAAACATAGGGTGAGCATAAAGAGCTCAGTAAGGGATACACAAATAATGAAAACTATTAGTTTATAAAAACAACAAGTAAGCCATGTATACTTTATCAAAGTAATAGTTTTCACTTTCATGAATTAGTAAAAACTATTCACTTAATAAAAGATCATTAGTTACCCTTTTGTAACCAAAATATTACCATAAAACCCATAAAAATCTCACATAACATATAAAGGTATCTTGGGACATAAACATACTTAAGTGGAATAACCATACGGTCGACATCCACACATATCACATAATGGAATAGCCATATGGCCAACTTCCATACATACTTAATGGAATATCCATACGACTGACTTCCATACCCAATTCATTGGAGGTTATATCGTAACCACCCGTCCTGATATTCACGACACCACCCTTCATATGGTTTATCATGTAACCACACGTCAAATGTCCAAGTACCATTATAAAAATCATAAGACATAAAACAAATATAATGGAAAGAAAACATTTTCACACTTTGATCACAATATATCACTTAAATATATTGACATAAAAAATCCATTTTAAAAACCATTTTCAATACGAAAATACTTAAAAGAGTATATGGTATTTATTTCATTTAAAAAAACATTACGACTTGTTCAGGAAGCCAAAGACCAAATAACACTCACGGCATCGGAAAAGGTCGTTGTCACCGCGTACGTTAAAAGAAACATTCCTTTTTGTCGTTTTTTAAAACGCTTCGTAGAAAATGAATCTTTTGTATAAAAGTAAAAGTCAAAGGGGTTTATACATCGTATAAAAGAAAGTTGTGTATAAAACGAAATATGCCTCAATGAAAGGAGATTGAGACGAAGTCCCTTACCTCGGGTCCGACTTGACTCGATCGTTCTTTAACATCCTGAATAATAAACTTGAGTTAATTTATATTGGATTACGAACATTTTTCATGTTCATTATTCCTTTTATATCACTTATTGCCATGTTATAAACATTTTATAACCATTTATGTTAATAATGTTTGTTTTGTTGATATTTGGTTCTTAAGTCGAAAGTGGACTTCTTACAATTACATGTTGTCCGTGTGGTCAAAGGTTCTTTATATCCAGAATGAAATTCCTGATTTGGATATCATATATATCATATATATCCAGAATATTCAAATATTTATAATATTACATAATCATTTAGATTTAAGAAATGAAATGCACTGTTCTTGGAGACGGTAAGCCGTACGTACGCATGAACGCTACTTTCATTTCTTTGTCATACTAATGGAATTAAAACTAAATGAGAGTTCTGTATATTTTAATTCTATAATTATATTCATCATTTAGATGTATAATTAATCATATATATCCATTATATACATGTACTTATAATAGAACATTACATTTGGGGATAAGAAATGAAATGCACCGTTCATGGAGACGGTAAGCCATACGTACGCATGAACGCTACTTTCATTTCTATGTCATACTTTAATGGAATGAAATAATAATGACGTAGCGGTATATTATAATTCTAGTATAACATCATATATAATAACTTTAAATCCATCGTTTATATGTCCCACATATGGAATTAACGAATCACATCACATTGAGGGGGCGGTAGTCCACACTTCCTAAAATGAAATTATCGTGTTTACCCACAATGGAAACCATAAAAGTATACGACAAATGAAAAATACAGAAGCATAAGGGAAACATAAACATAATATATATCATATATAAATATAGTTACATCTTAATGGCCACCATTAAAGGTGTTTAAAAGAAGATTGAACAATCATCGTTTCGTGAGGCAGAAATTCGCCAACCACATAAACAGTATGTTCTTTAACCATTAGATGTAGATGTGTGTAAGTGTAGCTCGAATGATTATTATAAAAACATCCTAGTATATTGAAGATACTGCAGTTGTTACAAAATAAATTAATAAAAAGAGTTTAGGGGGTTGGAGAAGAAAAATAAAACAAAATAACACAAGTGAAGACATTACCTTAAAATCGGTTAACTCTCTTTGGTTTGAGCTAAAAGGCATCCATGGGAAGACTTATGCCCAACGTGAGCCTTAAAGGAGTAATATAGGGAAGTGGAGAGAAAAAATGGGCAGGGGTTGGACGAGGAAAAGGCTTTGTAAGTGTGGGTAAAGAGGTAGAGGTGGGGGCCTTTTATATGAGGAGAGGAGGGGAACTCTTGGAAAGTAAGGAAATGTTACTTTATTTTAGAATGTCTTTCAGATTCAAAAGGTCCCACATTGATATAATTAGAGGGTAAGGTGATAAGGGTTATAAATATACCAATCCAATAGGTTTTGGACATGTGTAGGTCATAGATTTTACATTATCTTTTCATTTTATTTAAATCCATTATTAATGAGGTAATCGCTGGATCATCATGATGTAATAAATAATTTAATATATTTAATGTCTAAAAATTATTAAAAAACTATCATGATTTAGGAACTCTTTTTAGATTTCTAATGAATATTTATAGTCAAAAATCTGACTTGTATAACCCCATGTAAAAATTGTTTTAGTAAAACATCTCATGTTTTTGTCATTTTTATTTTAACATTAATTAAAAAGTTATTTATGTCATTTCCAAACCAAAGTGGCTCCATGGGGTCCCCAAGTTGTCCCATGTATTGTCTTGGTCGGACATGACACATAAAATTAGGGTAAGACATGTGTCAAGCTCATCTCATATTATTAAAACATTATTATTACCTTAAACCACACTAATCACCTCTAATCACGATTAAAAGCTTAAAAGTTACTATTCACCAAAAAAATTATTTTAATCTCATTGAACCACATTTTACATCTTAATGACAACCATGTATGTCGGATTTTTTAAAATCAAATCACATAAGTGACAATGTTCCATTTAAACGAAAAATCAGTTTCTTTAACTACCACTTAGTGGTTTCACTATTCATCAAAAATTGATGTTTTTTGAAAAATACCAAAACATCACCCTAAGCTATATTTGATATTCTGAATTCAAAAATTATGTCTATTTTACAAAATTAAGATCATATAAGTCACATTAATTAATTTAATAATTAATTCCCATTGTCATGACAAATAGCGTTTTTTATGAAACAATAAGTATCAAAAGATTGACACTAGTTTAAGTCCAATTTCAAAGTGAAATTGATTCCAATGATCATCGTTGGATTAAATGGTAAAAATATATTCTAATTTCACTTAAAAACCTATTAAAAAGATAATCTAATCATATATATAAATTAGATTAAAAATAGGTTTTGAATTATAATACAACATTTTTTCACTATTCATAAAAAAAATGAACTTTATCGGAAAAATACCAAAAATCACACAAAGTAAATTTTGATGTCCCAATCATAAAGAATAAGTTTATTTTGTCAAAAATAGCTTATAAAAGTGTCAAAATATTTATTTAAAAATGGGTTGCCATAAAAAGGCAGTAAATCAATCTTTTAAAAACATTAGTGTATTTCATGCTTAAGATTGGATTTATTTTCATTTTAAGCCTCTAAAACACTATCTAATTCATTAATAGGCATAGATAAAAATCTCTATTATTACTTACTTACTTAGGATGTTACATAATTGGTCTCTTTATTCACATTTGGTAATCTGATCCTATATATTTAGAACACCTCAACCATTTTGTTGAATTTTTTCTTCCTTAAACACCATCATCATTTGGTTGAAGCTATGTGTAAATAATCACTAAAAATATTTAATAAAATAATTATGGTTTAAAATTTAATACTATAATGGTAAATATTTAATTTCGTTATAAAATTAATAAATTAGTCAATAATTATTATGTGGAAAAAATTTATTAACTAACACCTTGACCAATGGCTAAGTCTCCACTCACTAAGTCAATTATATTCGTGATTTAAGAAAATATTAGAGTGTGTGATCAAAAAGTATCAATGATTTTAGTTGATACCATAAGTCCCTTTTAAATTTAATTCATATAAAATAAGACCCATTAGTCTAATAGATTTTATATAAGGCATTTTACAACTAGCATCAGCTCACATTTTCATTAAATCTAATGTTATAGACATTATCCATGTTAATGTGTTAAATATATGACAATGAATCTATTATAGTCCTACAAACCTTCATGAATATAATTTTCCCTACGAATCATATTCACTCCAAAAGTTATTGAATCATTATAATACCTTTATAGATATTGGTAATGATCACATTCGAATCTATGTGAATTCACTTCTTGATAATGATATTTACACCACCATATTCAGCACTGCCAATTGGAGGCATATTTTTAACATTAGGATAAGAAAAACTAATAAATATTTTCCTTAATAACATCATAGTGGAACATATAATTCCAATTTATTCAATGGTTATCCCCTATTTATTTGGTCTATCATGACATTTCATTACTCAAGTGTGTCCGTTTATGATTTATATATTCCATAATCTAATTATTATTGCGGTTTGGAATATCATTGATGTTAAATATTCGAGTTTCTCATAAATAATTAATGAAGCGATATTATATCACAATATTTAGTATACAGAACTCATTTTCATGTGAACATAAATCTAATGATGTAAGGGTCTAACAATGACGACTGATAACTAAACACACCCACTCATTGGATCATTTATATCAGTATTCCAGTCTTCATTCAAATGTGGTTATACCTCACCATTACTAGATGGTGTATCTATCCGTTTAGTTTAATTAATCTAACAGAAAACATTAACAACTATTTCTATATGATTCATGACTGTAAACTATATTAACATAAAATCAATGTTATAAATATTCATATAATTGTTCAATCATTCATGTTGGGTTTATCTCATACTCGATACTAGGTGTGATGTTTTATATTTTAGTAAATTATATGTAACCATAAACCACCCAAAATACTAATACTTATAAGAATGAACATAAAATTCAAATGAATACCTCATTGAACCATCTAGGTTGAATACCAAAAATTGGAATCCCAGGAAAATGTAGTTTTTTTATTTATAGGAAACTAACTTTCATAAGCCAGGTCTAATTTTGTTAATTAAAATTTTGAATGAGTCCAATAACTTGTCATATTGAAAAAATATAATTTTTTTGTTTGGAAAAATCCATTTTATTACCCATTTTACTCCAATATATGTGGATTTTGAAAAAATTATTAATATTAAAAATGACAACAAATTATTACGAGGTTAACTATAAGATCATAGTATAATTATGGCTACTCCTTCATGACCCCTTAACTATGGTAAAAACTAAATAAACATCTTGCCCCTCACATATGTTAGGTTACATGATCGATATAAAATACATGTATGTGTAATATTTGAGTAATAAATCCTTTATGAACTTTAGAATTGTAATCCAATGTAATTTTTTAAATGATGATTCATAAAACTATAAAAGGCATACCACAATTTGTGTGGATGAATTTGTACACCAGATATTAAAGTGCATTCCAATTCACACATGAAAAAAATGTAATTATGTGGTATGGTACAACCCTCTTTGTAGGGGAACCTATTCTATGACTTCCAAATATAGTGCCAATTTAATTACTATCATGCCTAATGACACCTTCAATTAGGTCTCTTAATTGGGTTCATATCCATTTAAGACCCCTTTATAGCCTCCAAAAAAATATTTATGGGATATGAAATACACCATAAATGCTACTGATAATTTGTTCCATTGATTATGGTCCTCTCATTTATTTTCATCCTAATCATATAAGACCTTCAGGGTAAAAAAACTTGTATTCCATTGAATATGAGGATCCCTAATTAGATGATATAGGTGAAACATTCCCTTTATTATGATTCATTTCATGGCTAACCATATATAGTGACCAATTATATCAACAACCCAAAATAAATTTCTTTTAAACTAAATTATATAGGAATCAATGCATGGTCTTCCTATAATATGTATTCCCTATCTCTATACTAAATCATCTAAACCACTATGCTATTTAAGAATTTATTGGAAGCATACACATAATCTATAGACAATTCCTTCCTCCGATGAAATTCTATTGCCTTGTATGTGGAAAAATCCTTATATTTTTTAGCATATTGGCCCTTCCAGAATAGGACCCAACACATAATTATAGAGCCATATCACCTGGAAAACAGTAATGTCTTGTAAATATTCCATTCCAGTCACTATTCTATAAGGGTCTATATTCCCTATGAGTTTATATATACCCTCTAATATCTCATTAAAAATATAAATAATGAACCTAAAATGGTTGTTTGAGTATAAGTCCCATGCCATCAAATTTTGTGATGACCAAAACCTAGATGTCTCCTAATTACATGACATATAAAAAATATTTTACTATATAAAATCTAATAAAATTTTTGGTTTGGATATTTAGAGAATTATAAAACATAATTAAATAATATAGACTACGAATCAATCCAAAAATTTTCATTTTAATATAATATTAAGAACTACTTATTCAATAGTAACTCTTCAATGTCTCCATGAAATTCTCTTCACCAGCTACTGTTCAAGACATATCTTATGTATGATATTCTTAACAAACCTGGTGAATTTGTAACATACAAATAGAGGCCTTAAACTATTATTAAGGAATGTGTATACAAGAAGCTATCAAAAATATTAAAAAGATGAATAATATGTATTAATATAAATGATTATCTAATAATTCCTTATAACTGATCACACACCATTAATCAAATCTAGTATTGAAAATATAATAAACACATGGACAATAATAATTGATTTCATGGTGTTGAAATTCATAATGTAAATATTTTAATGTATTTGTTATAAGAACTTAGCAATCGTGAATACCATTTTCTATAGAACCTAAATTTAGTTAATACCATATCCAAGACATCTAAATATATTTATTAGAATACACCACATAATGAGGATATTTTTTATCATGATTCATATTGATGTAGATAGGGTCTATTGAGTGCCCCTAACATCAATAATCTTGTTCAATTATTTTATAATTTGATTCATTGAATAAATAATAAAATAAATGACCATCATTATTAATTAATTAAAAATAATAATTATCTAAAAAACAAGTATATTGACCGAAAATATTTTCCTTATCAATAAAGGGAATTATTTTCTTTGTAAGATTACCTCAAATGAACACCATATATAAAAATTTGAATACAAGAAAACTAAAACTTTCCCATATAATTGAATAATATTTTATGAATATAATACATCCTAAGAGAGAATATGGATGGTTAAAAAAATATCTTAATTTTCTATATTAAACCTAAAAGTTAATCATATCTAACTACTCAATTTTTATCTATATGGAAATATTATATATTTATATTATGAATATTTCACTATTCTATTGAAGAATGTGGATCAATTTCTTAATGTCCAAAAATTATAATATTCAAAATATAATGGAAATTACCCTTATTAATGAAATTTCAAAAATGTATTCATTATGAGTGCTTACATGAGATTAGGATATAAATACGATATTTTCACTTAAAAAGGAGTTAAATGTAATGAAATGTAAATACATAAGAATTAATGGGATGTAATTTTTTTTACAATGATAGTTTGAAATAATTTATCCATAATTATTGAGGTTAAGGAAAATTCATTTTAAATAAAATAAAATAAATTGAGTCATTAAAAAAACATTAATTTATAATATTTGAGGAAGAATCATTTTAAGGATTTTTTATAAAAATAAATTGAATGTATTTAAAAATATAGTAAATAATTCCTAATTAAATCATAAGATATAATATAACCATATTACAAGAATAATGTTCAAAAATAACAAGCATACAATAATGAATGAATATTTAGTTATTGAAACATATAATGGATTAGGTAACAGATCAATCAGAAGATAAATAATGAATGGAAACCCATTTTCCATTTCATATTGATGAAATTACTTGAAAAATTTTGTATAACACCTTTTACATAGTTGTATGAAAATATCACCCCTTACACGAAGAAATCATTTGAAAAATATTATAAGACTCAAACAGTAAATATTTAGGGAAATAAACCATTTTTATAAATATTCATTAATTTCAATCATGTTCATATCCTCCTTAATAATATATATATATATATATATATATATAATGCTTTAATTTTAATGTTATTCTCTTGTATTTTTTTTCAATTTCCTATTTATTAAAATATATGATATATTTGTTATATGTGTTTCCCTAAATTCACATAAATGGGGTTGTTTGACAAAAATTTATTGAAAAAATAGGGTTTCATTTAAAATAAATTTAATATAGAGTCACAATCATTTTAAGTTCCACATAATGGGAATTTAATTATTAGTAAACAACTTTTATGAATTCTTCTCATTTTAATTTCGACCACATGGACTTTTTAATTTCATAGATCTATTCAATAATATATCTTTGTCTAAACTCTTGGGAATTTTATAATATAAGTGAGTGATGTTGGAATTTTTTACATTGTTTGGAATAAATACCAAACCATTATCATTTTTTAGGTACACCAACATGTAATAGACACTATCCCTATATGTAAATACAACTATTTATACACTAATGTTTCAATCCCTCTATAATGGGATAATTTTCATAATTCCTCATCTTCAATGGTTAGTAAGATTCCATAATCATAAGCCTCTAGTAGCTATTTTGACACTGAAACAACAATATTTATCCTCATTATTAATCAACATATTTAAATAACATATACTTTTAATTGTCTTTCCCAAAATGAAATATGGATTTCACGTCCTTAGGTATGATACTTCAACGTTTTTAACTTTGGAATTAAACAATCGATTTGGACTAATAACTCCATTCCGATCATGATTTATTGTAATTTTCCTCATACATTTTCACATATACATATGATAAAATTCTTAAAAATATCAATGATTTGACTATTTCTCAATTAGTTGAAAGGATATATCACGATTCTCAAAATTAACTTGAATAATGGATTAAAGATCACTCAATTTTTCAAAAAGTATCATGATCACCAGTATGAAAAAATTAAACCATAAGAAAAATATAGTTATGAATGTGATAATTTCTCATTCATTTAATTATTTAATATCCAACATCACCTTTTATTATAAATCCTTCTACAAACTGTGATATGAATAACACATTTATTTTTACTCATATTGAATATACCCATATGATTTGGGTACTCTGTTTCATCATAAACTATTTGGAATACCTGATGGTTTTGGGATTACATAATTTCTTCACATTTCATTTTATGATTTAAAAATAAATAATTGAGTCATGTAATTTAAAAATTCTTAAAATAATTTGATTTCAACACTTCTAAATAACACACCATAGTTCAGCTTTAAATAATCCACAGTAATATATCCTCTTTTTATTTATCATTTAAATACATTTATCTCCATGTAACCTCATTAATATGAATATTAGGCATGAACATAGAGACTTAGTATCACATACCAGAATTTCACATGCACCTAGATAATAAACACTGTTCTCTAGAATAATAAATCATTATCAAAATATCTTATATAAACATGAATGCGAAATTGTATTTATATCACATTATTTTGACCATAACAGTGAATTAAAATCCTTCGTTGTGACCGCGTAAATTCTCATTTCATGATAATGTAACTCATCTATGTATTCTTGCATATACATAGATTTCATACATGCCTCTGTTCATGATTATTAACATGGAATATATCTCATTCAATTAAACTGTGTAGAAGGTACAACTTCAATCATTGATCTAACAACACTCAATGGTCATCATGATATTAATAATCATAATTGGACAAATACCAAACCCAAATGAATCCTATTATTATGGATAGGGATTAAAAAACTAGAAGAGATAGTGTGTCTTATATTATAAAAATAAGACAACTATGTTATATATGACTGATTGTAATATATATTAACAGTGTTATGCGGCTCCCATCCCACATTATATAAACTGACAGTTGTGTTATTTATTTTTTAATCATTTCATCCTCATTTGAAACAAATTAATGTAGGATAATTTCTATTCCCAAAACAAAACTACACTCCCAGACTCATGTGTCAAACCACCTACATCAGCCAACATAACCAATCACACACTCCCTTACTGAAGAACGATATAGCAGGCACAATATATCCACCTATACTACTTCCACCATGTGATATTAGTGATAAAGATCTCCTATGTTTTTTAGGTTTACCACCAACACATATAGGATGATGTGGTTACTTGGATTACTTGGATGGACAGTTTTATATATAAATCTCGTAAACAAATCATACATTTTCTCAAAAACATTGAACCCTAACTCAAAATTAATAAAATCATCCTTATGATATATATATATATATATATATTTCTAAAAGCCTTAAATCCATTACATAACAATACATAATTCCTTATGAATGTAAGCATTTTCCTGATATTCACCATGCAAGATAATTTAGAAAATCTCTCTTCACTTATTATCTCTTGTATAATATACCATAGAATATCAGCATAGCAATAATAAGACAGAGAAATTTCTTTTTTCAATAATTACAATGAATTCCATTAAATGAATCTAAAACATTTTTCAAAGAATCATAACTTCACATATTGACCCATTTAAAAAAATGAAACACCTGAGCTCAATAATCTCCCTATATGTATTTATTAATCTATATACCATGAAATATTAAAAATCAATATTTGTTTTATACACATTGACTCCATTATTGATAATAAAATACCAAGGATAAGTGGTGTCTTCTAATTTAATATTTATTTTCAAAAAAAATGTTCTCCTCTTTTAAATGGTTCGGGAATGATTTATATATAGGGATGATATCACATGGCCTACATAGAAAATAGCCTTTAACTAATCATCTTTAGGTCTAAATGGGCTAACCATGTGTAGAAAAAATGAGAGATATAACCCAGGTTATCAAAGATATATATAAATTACATTACATATGAAATAATTCAATGATATTCCCAATAATAATTTATTGTTATTCAAATAATTATATTTATCAATGAAATGAAAAATCATGCATACACATCAACAAACACATCTAAATGTTTTGATGTAAATGAATAAATACACATTGCACAATATTTTAATAAACATAGAAATACCATTTTATAAATATAATGAATACAAATAATAATTATGGATGAATGTGAGATTGAATACCTCACAATCCATTGTTACCAGGATTTCTTAAAAAACCAGGATTCCTATGAAAATTTAATTTAATTCTTTATTTCAAATAATATCATCCCATAATGGGACACACTCTTATTGTTAATTTCATGGTCGTAAAATGACTCTATGAATAAAAAAAATATTCATTATATCTTGAAGTGAAAATATAAAAATTCTATTCCAATTAATTGTATCTTTTAACAATAACACATCACATAAATCGTAATACAATAGAAATTCATAATTAATTATATAAAACATTCAAGGTGAGAGTTTCATTTAATGGTTTATTTCTCTTTTATTACATTATTATTCATTTATTTGTGTGATATGAATTTTTCAAATTTATTAATTAGTGTACATAAATACTAATGTACATTATATTTAAATTTATACAGTTCTAGAAATATCTGAATCAATGTAATGAATACTTTGGATATATGTCATGATGTCTGGATCCATTTACATTGGATACTAGAATTATTTATTTTTGTATTAGTCTCAATGATTGAGTCAATCTTTTTAGTGATGTGATTTTTTGGCTCAATACATTTTCTTGTTTTACTCTTCAAGGTAGACAATGTTTTCTTTTTCTCACTAAACCATCATCACTGGTCTTTTCAAAAACAAGGAAAAGGAATATTATACAAGAAAAGATTGTATTTATTTTCAAACCTTCCAAAAAAAATATTATATACTTTATATTTTAATATTCACGAATGGTTATAGATCATTATTGTTTTTGTTGGTCGAAGTGGATACTCAAGAGGGGGGTGAATTGAGTTCCAATTAAAAAAATTTTGTTAAAAAGATTATTATTAAAAATCCCCCAATTTATAAAATAAGTTAAACTATAGTGAATTTATAAAGATATTAAATGTTCAATTAGTCTCTCAATGATTGATTACTTCTCAGTTAACTTAATCTGAAGATTAAGTTAGCTTTTGAGACTAACTTACTGGTTCATAATAACTATAAACACATGCTAGTTCAACTAACATAGTTACATTAAAAGAGATTTATATTTAGAGTACTTAGAAGTGGAATAATCAATATAGGTTAAATCAAAATATAATAAGCACAGTAGTTTAGAAAAAGAGGTTCATTCTCAAGCCGAGACTTAGTCCTCTCAAACATTTTATATAAATATTGATCCACACCCTAGATCGGGGTTAAACAAAAGTTCAAAGACTCTCCAGGTCCTGTTACCTCTACCACAGTTCTACGTGGGAATCAAAACAATAGGACACAGGCTATCCAGGTCACACTTGACCTCTACCACTATCCACAATGGGATACAAGAGAGTTATAGAAGTTTAGTGTGAGGATTTAAAAATCCTCCAGTTTATCAAATGAGACAGAGTGTGTATAGAATATACATAGTATATACACTACTCAAAATGTAAATAAAGGAATCACTAAGAGAGTTGATATAATTTTAGAATACTCTAGTTATTTGAAATGCATCTCTGAACTCCATTTGGTTAAACAATAGTGTTTTTGTGTCCTTATATGGTTTTTGTCTTTAAAACTGAGTGTTGTTTGATTCATTGATTTTCAGTGTATTTAAATCATGCTCGAGGTTCCAATAGGATATTAATCACTGCAATGTCCCTCAGCTTCCAGCAAAAGTTCATCTCCACATTAAGCTATGGTGCACGTGTTCCTTTTGTATCAAATGAGTATCTTCGTGTATCTCCACAACCAACAACTCTTTCACTTATTTTCAGTACATATCATGCTCCAATTTTGTATTTCATTTTATTTCATTCAGCCCCAAAAATAGGAATGATTACCTTTTCATTGGTACGAGCTACGGTTCCCTGAGATGAAAAATACCCACATTAATTAATAAAAGTTGCATTAAACTAACCAATATGACCGTTAGCATTATATTAATAACATTGGAAAAGTATAGAGTTTGAGTAGCAGTGACTGGTTAACAGTCGTCTTCCATTAGTAGATCTCTATCGGTAGACTTGTAATGATGGACTTTGTATTAGTGTATGCCCTATATCAGTTGTTGTTACTCTATGTAACAATAGCTCTATATACATGTAACTCCTTCTATCAGTAGCTTTGGTCTATCGGTAACTTTCTTGTACCGGTCACTACATATATCGGTTGATCTGTATTTATCAGTTGGTCTACTCGTATCGGTAGCTATGCTTATTGGTAGATTTGATCTATCAGAGAAGTTTACTAATCAGTGACCTTTGTTTACTGGTAGCCATTGTCTATCGATAACCTTTTTCTATCGATAGCCTTTGTTAATCAATAGACTTTGTGCGTACCGGTGAACATATGCATATTAGTGGAATTAACACTTATTTTTCTATGAAAGACATGTCCAGATTGAGTTAGAATTATCTCAAAGTATGTATAAACATAGTTAAACATTGATTGGCATTTTCCAAAGATTATTTTGATATTTTTATCAAAATGATAATTGAATGTCATAGATTGAAATAATAAATATATAGATAAACATTATTTGGGATTATCAAAGCTTCTGAAAGCATAATTGGGATTATCAAAACAGGTGAGGTCATCAATATCCCGTTTTTTGATAATCACAACTTATGGTATTTTAATACAAAATAATCATTAATTGTATCAGTATAAAATACAATGGTTTCTATTTCTCAGTGTGAGTAATGAAATTTTAAAATGTGAGAATTTAAAATAATATTAGAGGATATAGTATTAAAAACAATTGAATAAGAGGTATAGAACACATGTATCAGATATAAAAATATAAAACAAATGTACCGAAGGGAAATGTATTATGCTTATAAAATATAAAAATTTAGTTCTCCCCCTTTGTATTATTTCTACCCTATTATATTATTTCTCTCTTATTACTCCTCCTTATATATTATTTCTCCCCCTTTGTGATTAGAAAAAAGTAGGATAGAAATGAAATACAGGAAAAGAGATGTAACAGAAGGTACAAGTGAGAATGAAAGAATTTATATATTACTTGAGGCAAAAAATACAATGAAATACAGAAGTAAACCAAAAAGGAATACAAGTGATTGCCATCAATTTTCCTATCAAATAATCATTCCACCTCTTGAATGTAAACATTGGATTTGGATTTGGGTTCAAAGGTAGATTCAGGATATGTAGTTTCTGGATAAGTCTTGAGAATTATAGAAAGCACGACTGGAGGTTGAGCAACAGAGATTGTTCCTGGCTTGTAGTGGGAAGCTCTATGTGTGATCATAGGAGTGAGTCTCCAGATTGCATGGACTGTAGTTATCTGTGGAATAGAGGTAGACTTTTCAGAGACTGGCAGAGTAGAATGTGCATTTATTGGAGTACTATCCACATGAAAAAATGGCAGCAACTTATTCCTAATGTCCATTATAATTTATCCTCCTCTCTTCATAGCATAAATGAAATCATCCTTATTCTCCATGAATTTTTCTAGAGCAGGGGTCAACTATCTGAGCTTACTGACAAGTTCTATGAATTCATTATTAACTGCTGGTAGCTTCATTTTTTTTAACATATGATTGAAATGATTGTTGAGCTGATTCTTGGAATAGACCCTTTGGATGTAGTAATCCAATTTATCTTGGACCTTTTTCTGAGAGGCAGTGGGCTCTCTCATAAAATCCGGAACAATTTACAGTATCTCCCATGTGGTAGTCACCACTAGGGTCAAGTTAGTAGAGTCTATAGAGCCACTCGTTGAATATTTTCCAAGATTTTCTCGCAACACTAATAAAAACTGGTTAACATCTACAGAATCACTCGATGAAGAAAGAGATTTGATAGTGAAAGAAACAGTCTACTTGAATGATTTGGTTAAGTTTCTTATCAGCTTCTAGACAACCAAATCCTGAGTTCTCACATGCTCTTTGAAAAAATTCATAAAATATTCAATGACATCCACAGATTTACTTAATACACCTTTAATGTAATTGATATCAGCATTCATTTGAGTTTTAGAACTACACAAGGAAGATAAAGAAGCAACAGACTGCTTCAAGGTAACAATAGCTCGTATCCAGCTCTCAATCTGAGAATGACACACTCTAATTTCATTCATCATCTCTGCCATAGTGGCTGATTTAGTACATCCAAGGGAGAGTTCAAAATATTTTTCCATTTTGATTAGTTCTTCAATAAAATAGCTCTTTAATTATTCAACTGATACAGTCCAAGATCCCTTTAACTCATCCTTTATGGATTCAATATCATCCATGGTAACTAGATTTTCGGGTACAACTTTAGGGGATCTTTGAGACACAATACTAGCCATTGAGGCATCTATAACAGAATGAATGGATTAAATCAAAGTGGTTTCTATTCTTCTTATCTCTTTAACGAAGGAGGTCCTAAGCTCAGACTTCAACTGGTCTAGATCATCTTTCCTTACTGCATCCTTAGGTAAAAATTTATAGAGGATATCATAGTTAAATTGTTGTATATTCATTGGGATATCATATTCAAAATTAGGGTAGTCCAACCCACAAACCACAAAACCTGGGTCTTTATCCCAGTCATCAATTCCATCAGCTACAAACACACTGCCAAGTATAGTTGGATGCTCTCCCTCAACTGGTGAATTCTCCTGTAATGAAATATCGCCTTCATCACCTCGGTCATCATCAGAAGTATCCTCTACAACCATCTCTATTTCTCCAACAACAGAAGGATCCTTAGGATTTGGTGTAGGTATATCAACATCAACATGAATAGATTCTAGCAAAGCATTACTTCCAATCAATGGACTCAAAATAAATTTGGTAGAAGCATATGATTCTGTTTCAGATTCTATTTCTTCTTCCTCATTCTCTGGGGTAGTCTCTTCCTGATCTGATCTCTGCTTGTCTTCCTCATCAACAGGTTCCTCTCCACATCTTATTCCCATAACAGTTTCAATACTAGGTAGACTCAATGTTACATTTTCCTTTTCTTGTGATATAATTTCGGGAGTTGGGAAAGGAAGCAAGTCCGGATCTGCTCCATCTACTGCAGAGGAATCCTCATCATCTGAATCAGCACTATAATATGGCTCCTCCTCATTAGGTCCTAGACCTGGATCACACATATATTTTTGTCTATTTGGATGGTCCACTTGATTGAACTTGTCATATATATTCTCATCATCTTGAACCCACTTCCTTCTCCATGGGTTCCATCCAATATTTATGTAATTACATACTGTGATTGTGATATAGAAATTGTTTCTAACCACCACTATCTCCCCCCAAGACTCAGCAACCCCCTTTACTTCAATCATAACCTAAATCAATTTGGAAAAGAATAATGCATTGGTTTTTGATTTGGGTTTGGTCATATATTCTATTAGAATCATTAGCAGCCTGCATAGATTCACCTTCACACCATTCCTTAAGAGATGCGAAAAATTAATATCTTGATACTTCAGATTTGAAAAGTCCCCTCTTCTTGGACTTAGCACATGTTGGTTGAAAGTGAACAGTAATCTATTTTCCCCATCCATCTCAGCTGCCACCACCTTTCTCTACTTTCCACTACCATTGAGCTCCAATAAGGCAGTCTCATAGTCAAATATGTCACTGGTAGGAGTTATTGTCTTCGATGTATACCCAAATACTCCTACATGTGGTACGTTCATGATTTCATCCCATTCAATGGATGAAAAAGCTATCTCCTTGCCATTTACCAGTGAAACCATTCTATTCCCCTCAACAACTTTCTCAATGCACACAAAATCATAAAATCTTTTATCATCTTTGGATAATAAAACAACTGTTGTTTATGAAACATTCTATCCATTTTTTCTCCTCCAATATTCTTATGGTCAGATATTTGCTTGGAAAAATCCATTCTGCACACACCTCCTTCTCGATTACAATTTCTCTATTTTGCATGTGCGGGTTCGCTGGAAGCCTCCCTGACCTTGTTCGATTGACACTGCTTCATGCTTTAGGCCCTGTCTTCTTCTACTTCTCATTAGGCGCATCAAGGTCATCTTTAACTATTATAAGATTGGTTTTTGTATCTCTGGATAGAAGAACATAGGGTTTTATCAAGATTCGAGGATTAATGGAGTCAATTTTGAGAGAGGAGAGTTCAGTGGATTGATAAGTAACTAAGACTCAGTGTTTATCATTTAGTAATAATAAATAAAACATAACAAGTATAATATAAACGATATAGATTCTGGCTGCTAAAGATACATGAGATTAGAAACAGTGTATCCTATCTGTAACACGTATCGGTGAGGATTCCTAATGGTGAGGTATATCGGTGAGGTTCACTAATAGCGAGGTATAACAGTGAGGTTCATACCATTGAGTTATAACAGTGAGGTTCATACCGGTGAGATTTCTAACGGTGAGGTTTCTAATGGTGAGGGTTTTAACGGAGAGGTTTCTAATAGTGAGGATTCTTACATACATAGTATATCATTCCTAAGTCATGTATAATGTACCTTACCTGATCCGAACTTAAAGGCTTGGTGAAAATGCCAGCTAATTCATGTTCAGTACCTATAAATGAAAGTGTAATATCACATTTTTGGTAATGATCTCTCAAAAAATGGTTCCTTACATCAATGTGTTTGGTCCTAGAGTGAGAAACGAGATTCATAGAGATGTTAATTGCACTAGTGTTTTCACAATTTATTGAAACATGTTTAAGAACATATCCATTTTCCAACACGGTATAATTCATCAACATAATTTGTGCACTGCAACTACCAGAAGCTATATACTCTGCTTCAGCAGTAGACAATGAAACATAATTCTGCTTTTTACTACACCACGATACAAGGGACTTACCTATAATATGAAATGTTCCAGAAGTTCCCTTTCTATCTAACTTGCAACCAGCAAAGGTAGCATCTGAATAACATATTAAATCAAAAGATTATCCTTTTGGATAAAACAAACATAAATTTGCAGTATGTTAAAGATATTTGAAAATTATTTTAAAATAACGCAAATGGGATTCTTTAGGATTATCTTGAAATCATGCACACATACACACACTAAACATAATATCTAGTCGACTAGAAGTAAGGTAAAGTAGACTTCCAATCGTAGCCTTGTAATTGGATTGATTAACTGGTTTCCCAGATTCATCATTGTCCAACATACAGGTGGAACTCATGGGTGTATCACTTTCTTTAATATGGTCTAAACCAAAACGTTTTAAAATATCCTTTGTATATTTACTTTGATTTAAAATAATACCATTTTTATTTTGAAAAACATGAAATATATGAAAATATTTGAGTTCTCCCATTAAACTCATTTAAAATTTATTTCTCATACTCTTTGAAAAATCAATACACGATGTATTATTAAAAGATCGAAAAATAATATCATCAACAAAAATTTTTACTATAAAAACATCTTTAGAAATTATTTTGAAAAAGATAGTTGGATCATCAATCCATTTAGTAAAACATTTTTAAATAATAAAACTACTAAGTCTATCATACCAATCTCGTGGAGCATATTTCAAACCATATAATGATTTAGATAGCTTAAAAATCAGATTTGGAAAATGTAGATAAGTAAATGTAGGTGGTTGTTCAACAAAAATATCTTCAATTATAAATCCATTTAAAAAATCACTTTTAACATCGATTTGATATAACTTGAAATTCAGATGACCAACATAGGCAAATAAATCCGAATAGCTTCTAATATAGCTATAGGGGAAAAGGTTTCCTCATAGAATATTCCTTCCTCTTGACTATATCCTTGTGAAACTATCCTTGCTTTGTTTATAACTATGTTTCCAGATTCATTCATTTTATTTCTAAAAACACATTTAGTGCCTATGGTCAAAGTGTGCTTATGTAGGTCAACTAATTCCCAGACATTTTTTCATTCAAATTGATTTAATTCATATTCCATAGACATTACCCAAAATTCATCATTGATTTAATCATTGATATTTTTAGGTTCTAACTATAAATGAAAATCATGATGTTCAACCTGGTTTCTTAGAGAAGCTCTAGTCTGTGTCCCTCTATCAAGATTACCAACAACAACATCAAAAGGATGATTCTTTAGAATCCTTGTTGATCAAGTAAAGGTGGGACTAGAAATTTCAGGTTACTCCCTAGATTCAGGTTCTACAGAAACATGTTCTGTAATTTTTCTAGAATTGTATGACTTTGTGACAGGTTCATTGATTTTTTCATTAAGGTTCAAAATAGACAAATATTCTTCATGATTTTCAATGGAAGATTTGGGTTCAAGTGGATCAGTTTCATCAAACCTTATGTGAATAGATTCTTCCACACATTTGCTTCTTTTATTAAAAACTATATAAGCATTACTAAATATTGAATAACCTAGGAAAATTCCTTCATCACTCTTGGATGAATATATTTGAAAGTTATTTTCTATTTTAAAAATAAATACTTTGCAATAAAAAACTATAAAGTAATTAACATTAGATTTCATATGGTTTTACAACTCATAAATGGAATTTTTGAGAATAGGTCTAATCAGGAAACTATTAATAATATAACAAGCTCTATTTATAGCTTCATATCAAATGTTAATTGGTAGGTCATAATCATTAAGAAAAGTTCTTGAAGATTCTTTAATAGTTCTGTTTCTTCTTTCTACTACACCATTCTCCTGAGGTATGCTAGGGGCAGAGAAATTGTGACTATATCCATTGTGTGATTAATAAGATTAAAATTCGCGATTTTTCAAACTCAAGACTATGATCACTTCTCATGTTCATAATCTTATGTCCACTATGGTTTTCTATAGACATGGAATATTTTATAATGTAAGAACAAGATTCACTTTTGTCACCTAAGACGTATATCCAAGTGTACCTAGAATAGTAATCTACGAAGACATAGACACAGTGCTTCCCATTTAAACTAGAAACTCTAGAAGGTCCAAACAAGTCCTTGATAACCAACTCGAGAGGTTGAGAAGTTGAAACATCATTCATTGATTTAAAAGAAACTTTATGTTTCTTTCCCGTTTTATAGGGATTACAAAATTTATCAAGTGTAAATTCAAGTTTAGTTTGATCTCTAACTATGTTTTTCCTATTCAGTTTTCTAAGTGAATGAATGTTGCAATGTCCTAATATTTTGTGCCATAGCCAAGACTCTTTATGAAAAGCATTTAATTATGTAATGTTCTATTTAGATAAATAATTCAAATCAACAGCATAAAAATTTTCATTTCTCAAAGAGGAAAATGCTAAAATAATTTTAGAATTAAAAACATTACATAAATCATTTTAAAATTTAACATTTAAACCATAATCACACAACTGAGACAGGACTAACAGATTGTATTTATGTCCATAAACAAATAAAACATTGGATATTAAAACTGAATCAGTGTTACCAATCTGGCCTAAGCCGATGATTTATCCTTTTGAATTATCACCAAAGTTGACATGGCCTCCATCAACATTGATTAATCTCTTGAACCATGAGTAATCTCCAGTCATATTCCTTGAACATCAACTATTCAAGTAACATACATTCTTATGAGAACATTGGAAGAAAGTTACCTACAAAACAAGTTTAAACAGAAAATGATTTTGTTACCGAGAATTTCTTGGGTCCAGCAAGGATAGAAAGCCAAACTTTTGGTACCCAAATTTGTCTAATGGGTCTCATAAAATTAATAGATTCAAAATGTTTTAAAGATAAAATTTATTTGATCTAAAACCATATAGATAACTAGTTGATGAATATGAATTTCCAGACCGAGATCTAGCATCATTCAATCCAGATTTATGAATAAATATATTTTTAGTAATCTGTCTCTCTCAAGGGTGATAGCCTATTCCAGTGGTATATTTTGGTTCCAGTAGTTTTTCTAGAATTTGAGTTAGAGTATTATTTCCATTTGTGAACTTCTCTATGACCTTCCTTAATTTCTTATTGGGAAATTTCTGCATAGTATTTTCTTAAAGTAATTGAGAATTCTTGTCCTTTTCTATATCAAGTGAAGATTTAACAGAGCAGGACAAAACATGTTGTTTCTTCAAGGTCATATACATGTCCTTCAATTCATTACAGGTTTCTTCTAGCATATTACAGTATTCCAACAATTCATATTTAGACATATTATCATCACTACATTCATTCCCAGATTAATAATCATTCAGCATAAGAAAAATAGGTACCTCAGAAGTATTAGACATGAAACACATGTTGGCACGATTCTATTCAGAATCACAAACATCAGACTCACTTGTGCTGTCTTCTGAAGCACTCCAGGTTGCCTTCATGGCTTCAAAATATTTTATGTCCTTGTAGTAATATTTCTTCTTGAACCATAACTTTGGGAAGTCTACCTTAATGTTTCCTTTTCATTTCCATTCATAACAAACTATCTCATCATCCTTACCAGCTTTCTTCCAATCCTTCTTCTAATGACCATTGTTGTCATATTTTCCTTTATAACCTGGTTTAATGAATAATTGTTTCTTCCTGTATAACTTCTTGAACAGTCTAGCTATCTGATTCTTTTCTTCATCACTATTAAAATCAGAACATTCACTTGTTGAGCTTCTAGTAGGTATGTGAACATTCTCCTTGTCCTTGCTCATTGTGGCAGTAGAATTCAATTCTACTGACTTCCTCTTTGGTTCATCATCTTTTTCCTTGTTTACTTCAGTTCTTCTTCATACACCAACAACTTACCAATTAATTCTTTAACAAGAAGTGAAATTATATTACATTATTCTCTTATTGAAATTGTTGTTCCTCTCCATATTTCTGGAAAACATTTTAATATTATCATAATCTGCTCTATTACCAGAACAACATTTCCATGTGAGCTCATAGTGTTAACAATATCATTGAACCTGAGATACTTATCAGAAATAGGTTCATCAAACATTGTTTTAAAATTATCATACGTAATATTGTAGGTTATCAATATCATTTCATTAACATTGGCTTTCCCCTCATGGGAAATAGAAAAAGTGTCCCAGATTTCATAAGAAGTTTTACAATCAAATATTCAATTAAATTATTTATCTCGTAATTCACAATACAAGGAATTCATTTATTTACAATTATTATTGTAATCTATATTATTAGGTTTAGCTCAAGTGGTTCTTTTAGTTTCTGGAATCTTATATTGAGTCTCTATAGCAGTTCAAATGTCAAATCCCATACTTTCTAAATGAATTTTCATATTCAGTTTCCATTGTGCATAATTTGTACCATTAATGAAAGGTGGCATGTTGGTAGCAGCACCTTCTAGTCTATTATTCAGAACTTGATTTTAGAAAATATATTTAAAGAGATAGAATTTAGAACCAACAGAAATTTAACATCTTTAAGATACAACTAAAATCACAGTTTAAAAACAGAGTATTTGGAAATACTTTATAAATAACAAACAAATTCTGATACCAAATGTTGGTCGGAGTAGATACCCAATAGCGGGTGAATTGACTTCCAATTAGAAATTTTTGTTCAAAATATTATTATTAAAAATTCCCCAGTTTAAAAAACATGTTAAACTGTAGTGAATTTATAATTATTGTATATCATTAATTAGTTTGTCAAAGATCGATTACTTCTCAGTTAACTTAATCTGGTGATTAAGTTAACTTTTGAGACTAACTTACTAGTTCACAATAAGTATAAAGACATGATAGTTAATCTATCAGACTCACTTTAAAACAGATTTATATTTTGATAACTTAGCATCAAATAATCAAGATAGGTTAAAACAAAATAAAATAAGCACAGTAGTTTAGAAAAAGAGGTTCGGTCTCAAGTTGATAATTATTCCTCTCAAACAGTATATATGAATTTTGATCCACACCCTGGATTGGGGTCAAACAATAGTACAAAGACTGTCCAGGTCCTGTGACCTCTACCACAGTTCTACGTGGGAATAAAACGATATTACACAGGATATCCATGTCACACTTGACCTCTACCACTATCCACAGTGGGATACAAGAGAGTTATTGAATTTTTGGGTGAGGATTTATAAATAATCCAGTTTAGCATAGGAGACAGTGTGTGTATGGAATTTACAGAGTATTAACACTTCTCAAAATGAAAATAAAGGGATCACTAAGAGAGTAGTTATGAGTTTAGAATGCTATAGTGATTTTAAATGTAGCTCTGTACTTCTTTTGGTTAAACAGAAGTTCTTCTAAGTCCTTCTCTGGTATTTTTCTTGAAAATAGAGTGTCATTTTATACCTTGATTTTCAGTGTATTTAGGTCTCGCTTGAGGTTCTAATAGGCTTTCTAGCACCACAATGTCCCTTATCATCTAGCAAAAGTTATTCTCCACATTAAGTTCTAGTGCATGTGTTCCTTTTGTATCAAATGAGTATCTTTGTGTATCTCCACGCCCAACAACATTTTCACTTCTTTTCAGCACATATTATTCCATTCTTATCACATTCCTTTTATAGAATTCAGTACCGACAATTGGAATGATTATCTTTTCATCGGTATGAGGTACGGTTCCCTGACATGCCAACAACCAACATTAATTAATATGAGTTGCATTAAACTAACCAAATATGACCATTAACATTATATTAATAATGTTAACATATTATATAGTTTGAGTAGCAGTGACTGGTTAACAGTCATCTTCCATCAGTAGACCTCTATCGGTAGACTTGTAATGGTGGACTTTGTATTAGTGGATTCCTTGTATTAGTATATATTATTATCTGTAACAGTAGATCTATGTACTGGTAACTCCTTCTATCAGTAGCGTTGGTCTATCAGTAACTTGCTTGTCCCAGTAACTACTTATAGTGGTGGCTCTTTCTTTATCAGTAGGTCTAGACGTATCAGTAGAAATGCATATCAGTTGAATTGATCTATTAGAAACACTTTATAACCGGTGACCTTTGTTTATTGGTTTCCATTTCCTATCAGTAACCATTGTCTATCAGTAGCCTTTGTCTATCGGTAGCCTTTGTGCATACCGGTGAACTTATGCATATCAGTGGACTTAACACTTATCTATTCTAGGAGAAACATGTGTTGATTGAGTTAGAATTATCTCAAAGTATGTATAAACATAGATAAACATTGATTAAAACATTCCAAGGATTATTTTGATATTTTAATAAACCTGATAATAGAATGTCAAGGATTGAAAGAATTAATATATAGATAAACATTATTTGGTTTTATCAAAGCATGTGAAAGCATAATTGCGATTATCAAAACAGGTGGGGTCAATATTTTTGTTTTATTGATTTCATATATAATTGTAGGCATTATCCTTCTTAGGATGTAATGAAATTCTTAACCTAATTCCTTTTATTTATTGACAATATTTTATATAGATATTTTTCTTATTCTAAACATGTTCTGGATTATCTCTGAAACAGGTATTATAAGAATCAAAGAACCTATTTAGTGAATCTAATTTTACCTATATAATAGAACACATCATCTAAATAACTTGATAGAATTCTCTATTAAACTCCAATTTTTTTTAAAGAATAACTAATCCTTCCTTAAATCATGATTAAACATTAATCTTACACTTTTTTCATGAAAAAATATTCATGCTATTTATATAATATATCCATGAGATCAACATGAATCTTTCCTTATTCTACTTCTATATTATTGTGCTTCTTTATCACATTATTGAAAAATTATTCTTTATCTGAGTCATATATATTCTTCTAATTCTCTATAATAGAATGGAGATTCATTAACAAAATGGAAATTTATTTAATCCTTTATATCATGTGGATAAAATATAATAATCAATTCACTCCATTATTTTCCTTATATATTTTTTTGGAAATATATTTTAATTTTTCGATTTCAATATTTTAATAATTTACATATTTCAAATTTTCTAATATAAAGGATATGATATAATTTAAATCCTTATATAATTTTGTGTATAATAATTTTTTTGATATTTATATCAGACATAATCTGATAAAAATTATATATTCCATAGACCAATTAGTTTTCTTTAAGGGGGATAAGAAAACAGCTACAAAACTTCTATGAATATTATTCCATTTAAATTCTTACAAATGATGTATATAATATTGTTTATCCACTCAATGGTATCAAAAAATAATAGGACATTATTAGAGTTAATATAATATTGTTTAGTAAAATTTTATTTAAATGGTTAGAAATAAAATAATTCTTCCTTCCATGTTGGTTAGACACCCCAACAACGATTCCTTACTATCTCACCAAGTGAATACCACTTATTAGACACCCCAACTATAATATATCTAGAATTTTTTTTGATACCACATATGTTAATAATATCTAATTGGATAGACAACCCAATAAAAATCCCCTCATAATATTTTAGGCACCCAATCGAAATGATTATTCTTTAATATTGGCACAGAAATAGGAAGACCTTTTTTTTGTAGTTTTACTCCACTGAAATGATAGATTCCATTTCTTTGTTAATGATATTTGTTGTTATTCAAATGTAATATTGAAAAATAAATTTGGGATTGAAACTCCTTTTTGATCATTAATGATATAAATTATCTTATTCAAATTCTCATAATATTATGATCACTTTCATGAAGAATTGCTCGACATTGACTCTTTCTCACATCGAAAAAAACCTGGACTATAAAATTGATCATAAAAAATGTATGCAATATATTTTAATTTTTCTAGAAATTTATTTATCGTATAATTACACACATTTATATTGAAAAAAATTTCATGTGACAAAATCACATTCACTACATGATTTAAATTCATTAATCACTTTTTAATTATAAATATTTCATTTTAATGTGTTATGAATAACCCATTTATTTATCCTCATATTAACTATACCCATAGATGTTGGGTATTTAGTTTCATCATGAAATACTGGGAACAAAAAAATTAAATGTTTATTTCATTTCATGATGTGGCATGTTAGCCTACACTGATCAAAACATCACGTGTCTCATTTAAAAATTCCCAAAAGACAATGGATTTCTGTACATGGTAATAAAACACAGAAGTTTATATCAGATTTTTATCGTATAATGAAACTTTTATTTGTCCCTTTTTTAAATTATGACATCCTAATGTGCCATAATTATCATAGATAATATACATCAATTATAGCCATTAATATTTCATGCATTAATGTCTCATGCATTGGAATACAATTCCTTATAGGAAAGATATGACATCCATCATTCTAATTTTATGTATATTCATTCATTTGAAACATAATGTATAGAAAATTATTTTGAACTTACCAATGAATATTATAATGGTTTTATCATGGGATAAATTATCAGTTTGAGATATTAAATCTCAACCTTGTTGGTATTCATGTGGATGGATCTTGGATATGCCTCAAAATATGAATCTCAACTAGGTAGTGATCTCATCTCATTATACTTCATTGAATATTTAGATTTTTTTTGGGATAAATCATTTCTAAAGGTTCAATATGATCATTTAGATCATAAAGAGTGTAATTACCAGGCATAGACAATCCTTTGAAAAATTGTTAGTGATAAAAATGCTTAAAGAGATCATATGGATTAGATTATCCAAATTAGATGACAACATAACATCCATATTTTTTTAATATGGGTAAACATGAATGTTTATCTCCCATACTAAATTTGATAATTCCCAATATTAAAACACCCATGTTTAATAATATCTTTGTTCATCATCATTGTTATTAGAAACCTAGTATTCATTCTTAGGACCATATTTCACACACAGGCTCATGAGGCATTCCCCCCTATGCAATCCCACCATCCCAATCCCACATGTCCCAAAAAATATATTCTTCTACTACTATTATGAATCATCCCAGACTCTAAAAACCATGTCATCTCAATGATAGGACTATAATTATTTATTTAATACTAAACATATATATATAGTACCATCTAGTTTCTTAGATTTCATAGATATCATGTTTTTAAATGAAACACCTAAAAAATTGTCTGGAAGATTATCAAATAATTTTATGTTATAAAAATATTATATAAATCCTATTCATGAGATATATATATTTACATTAATCATGGTCTTTTATTTTTTCCTATAGCGTAACTTAATTCACCTTGTAAATAAGAATTATAATCTTCTTCTTCTTGTTAAATACTGTAGAAAAGGTTACTTCAAATATAATCACATTTCTTTTATTAAATTTAATATCATCAAAACAATCATCAGACATATATGGGTAACTATTCAAGACTGAAATCAAAATCTACAAAATAATAAAAATTGTTTTCCCATGAAAATCATATAACATATAGATCAATTAATAATAAATGAAACACATGGGTTAAATATTTAACATTTATACATTATTTCAAAAATTATAAACAAAGTATTTTTTCACATTGATTTCCAATAAAAACATTAGTTATGTTTCCAATTTTTTTCGGGGTAAATATAAATATCATTCCTTATGTATGTGGTTAAACTAACATAAACAAGAATAAAATGCATTATATGTGTGATGATTGTTCAGAAAATTATTAGTTTTTCTATAATATAATACTATTAAATGAATAAAAAAATTATTCATATACCATTAAGGTGGTGAATCCTTATTTAGAGTAGTAATATTTTTTATAATTTAGTATAGTGAAAAACAAACGTTTGACTTTCTGGGAGAAAGTAGTTTAAACGTACACATGGGAGGCATGTTCTATTTTAAAATATATAGAGGAAGATTAAAATTATAAAACAAAATTTAATCCGAATAATTTTTTAAATATCATATAAATATTTTAAATATTCTTTTAGAATCATCCATGAAAGATCATGTTGAAAAATAATATATATCCTTCATGGAGGCATCATTCTTCACGAACACATGAAAATATATTCATTTTTTGAATGGTATGGGAGAAAATTTAAAAAACAATTATACCATTAGTATAATAATGTTTAAGAATATTAAAATTAATAATTATATAATAGATTCATCGATTGAAAATAATTTATGCTTTAAAATAATAATATAATTAATAGATATTAGTTGAGAACATTTCCACTTCCTTTATATTTTCACCCTTTGGCAACACATTAAGGAATTTCATATTAGAAGTTTACAATGAAATAAATATTATATAACCTAGATAGAGGGTTCAAGAGAGAATAAGGAAGTGTTTTAAATACTTTTATATTAATTTGGTAGATAAATGTGGTCTATATAAAACCAGTTTTTATATGAAGAAAATCAAATTTTTGTGGAATATCATTTATTTTTTCAATGATGGAAGGGAATTATTCCATAGTAAGTGGATCTAGAAGTAAAAAAACAATTATGTGTAGGTAATATAATGTATATTGATTATAAAATATTCACATTACATACATATTATATAATTTTCATGTCATTTTCTACCGAATTGTTAAATTTTCCATTTTAGATTATACATTATTAACTTGTTTTTACCCAAGTATTATATGATTTATTAAAAATATTAGTCAACACATCATGGAAAATTAAACATTAATGACCAAACATGTAAATTTTAATTATCTACTACAATTTCTATATAAAATAAAATTTTTTATTAATATAAATCATTTAATACATGGTACAATAGTTTTGTGTAAAAAGTTTATTTTCACCACAATATATTATTAACATTATACAATATTATTTAATAATTAAATTATTGATCCTTTATTTATATTTATTATTAAATATCATATAAAATTCAAAATATAATATATATATATTTTATGTATTAGTTATAAAATAAATAATATTATGAAAATATTTATTTAAAAATATATATTCCACCATTATCATGGTTAATAATAATAATCATAGTAATAGTACTATTCTTCCTAAAAATTAAATTAAACTTATTAAATAATTTTAACAGGATTATATAATATAATAAATAAATTTTTATAAATTTATTTTCATGATGTGATGTCAACTAGTTCTTAATATATTTGAATGAAAACATTTACCAGTGTAAACTATAAATTATGTTTTCGAATTGTTACACAAAAGTATTATTAATTCAACCTAGTACATAAAAATAATCACATTAATACCTAAATATATACTTATTCTATTGTGTTTGAAATATTTATTTATAAACCATTACAACATCATAATTTTAAAAACATTGTAATTTTAGTAAAAATGATATTCTTTCACTATTTTATTGAAAAAAATTATTTTATAAAAATATCACTAAATTCACATAGTATAACATTAAATTTATATAAATAAACATAATTTATTTTTTTTGAATTCTAATTAAATTAATTTTGAGATTAAATAGAAACAATGAAAAATAATGAAATCTGATTTCATTTAAAAAAACAATTTAAAATATGAAATATTCACGCTTATTTTTCTAATATAATATTTATTAAATGAGTGTAAATAAAAAATATCTTTTTATCAACTATATATATAGTTAAATAAAAATAACTTTTTAAAATACATTTGTAGGATGAAATGACCATATTGATTATTTAGTTATGTGTACTGAATTTCATCAGTGCATTAATATTAAATGTTCCATTTATATATATTATTACATGTATGTAACAATGTTATTCACTATACATATACCATAGACTTCTATATAAATATTTTCATAGTAATATAATTTTCATTTTATTCATTTCTGTTTTGTGTTGAAGAAGTCATTCAACATTTCTTTATCTAATGGAGAATAAAATATTGAGATATAATTGTGTCATATTATAACGACCCATATACACGATCATATAAATATATGAACAAATGAAAATATTGTATGAAAATATATTCTGATATACTTTTTATATTTGGTGTTTTAGAAAATCAAGACATAACATTAACTTACAAACCCCATGTTCCTTATATAAATTTGAAATATATCCAATTATATAAGAAACTACCCAGTCTATTATAATTCTTCAGCATCTCCCAAATATTCTACACATATGATACTCTTTCATAAATTTCATACATTTAATATATTAATAACACTGGGAAATGGATATTTAATAAGGTTGTTAGATCATATAATTTTTAATGTTAAACGTAAGTGAAAAAAATAAACGATGAAAATTGGACATAAATTAAACATATATTCATAATTAGGATATATAATAATGTTTCACTCTAAATGGAATATATCAAAAATCAGATCATAATATAAAAATACATGCTGCAAATTCTACATATCCAATATTTTAGGCATACTGGATTTTTTTCACATCCATAAGAATTGGAATCATGTCATAGTGGATCAGGTATCATAAAACATTTCACTTTTGAGATTTGGCTTCACTCACATGTCTCGAATATGATATATCACATCACTCATCTATTTCTTAGAGTGGATCATTCATGAAAACCTATATCTCATTTTAGATTGAGAATCAATTCTCATTTCAGCATCATGTCATGATTTTTAATGATTTACCTAATGAGTTGGTGGGCTATATAGGTCACAACCATCACCTAAAGATAAAATACAAATATTCATTCTAATAAAATGAATCATCATCATATCCTAAAGAACCTAATGATTGAAAAAATGATTTACATACCTTTTAAATGGAATCATAATATTTAAAAGATCATTATTTTATAAAATATTATAAATTTATATATCCATAGAAAATAGATTTTTATCTAATGATATTCAAAAAAATAATATGTATACATTTTTTAACCAAGATAATAAATAATGTAGAATTCATGCTAAATGGATAATGGGCATAAAATTTAGTCATTAACATCCCAAAACAATAAATCATATGTAATATAGTTGAACACCAGTTAGTTAATGAAATTTAATATAGTTTATTAACAATGAAATGTATTGGATGAAAAGTTATTCATATTCACAGTGGATGGTTTGGTAAGGGAAATGGAGTTATGGAACATATCTTTTTTATAAATTATCTCTCATAATTCATCTTATGAAATAATTTGTATGGTAATAAAATAATATAATCCATAGTTTTGAAAAAACATTGTAATATAATGAAGAATATAAAAAAAATATTTTTCAAATATTTTATCACACATTTTACCACAATAATGGATTATGAATCAAATTTTTTGAAACTAGAAGTTCATTTCACTAAAATATAGTCACATATATTTCATATATAATATATCATGAAACAAGTATATATCCACTTAAAATTTTATTTTTTTCACTTTTTTATATTTTACTTAATAGTTCGGGAGTTATTATTATAGTCAGAATGGAGTTTCAGGACCTATAAAGTCATATTGGTGATATTCCAAATATAGTATACAATGAACATAAATTTTTTATATAAATGAATAAATCCCATAAATTTCTTTTGATGAGACTTATAATGCCTCTTTTAAATATATATATTGGCTCTTATGCAATGTGAGATATTGGTCTTGTCAAAATTGAATCATTCAATAGTCTGCAATTTTTTATTGGTTAAATGTATTATATTAATTTATTAATTTAATTGTATTTAGATTTCAAAAACCAAATGACACTCCATTATTAAATCCTTTTTTGACAATTCCTTATGGTTAGTCTCATTACCCTATAATATTTAGAGGATGGTGAGATATCCCAATAGGTTAAAGCATTAGTGGGTGATCACAAGATCATAGATTTTTTATTTGAACATCATGGGAGATTTCTCATCATTCAAGATATTAAATCACCTCAATGATAATAATTAAGAATAATTTATTAATAGGAATCATTCCAAATTCTTGTGTGGAATTTCAATTTGTGGATTATTTACCTTTTCATTATTCTATTTGTGAGCAAAAAATAATGAATATAAAATTAACTCATGGATCATTCATGTTGAAAAATTCATTAATGATTTTATCTTCCCTATATTACGTTTTTTATTTTTATTTTTATTTCATGTCATTGATTTTTTATTCATCTATTATTGGGATTCCATCAATTATTGTCAAATTAACTAATCCTTTTTTGCACATCACATTGTTATTTGTGCATTTATCCCTTGTCTTATTATTGTTTTGTATCATTATTCTGGTTAGTTGATGATTTTAATATACCCATGGAGCTGATAATTTTGAAATTATCATTACTTCATCAAATCATTTGTTGAAGGTTTAGTTTATTTGTTCTTTGTGAAGTGATAGAGCTATGTTCGTGATGTCTAGTAACCTAATAGTGGTTTGCGAAGTGATGGTTTATTATTCCATATCAACCAAGAACCTCCAATTATATAATTATAACTAATTTTCTTTAAAAAAGTCATAGTATATATCTTTTGGATTCCCATTAATTCTAAACAACACTGTAATTGGAGTAATTTTTGGTATTTCTGGTTGATTCAAAAATTGTTTTGGTATGGTTGAAGACACATGAAACAAATGGGCATTATCTGAAACTATGATATAAACAAATTTTACTTTGGAGGAACTCATTCCTTTTAGACCACTATGTGAAGTTAATATGTTTTAGGTAGATATTTAAATATAAAATTACATAACATAGATCTACAAAACATTTATTCCTTATAAAATGAGCTATGAATAAGTGTTGATTAAATGACCAGGAGGCCGTGTTACAACATGCATCATTTATAAAGGGGAACTCACCATGTAAGTAAATATTTTCCTTTATTGAGTAGATGGTTCATGTTTAGTTCTTAACCATCTTCTATTCTCTTTTTTTCTTAAAAATATCATGTGTTAATGGAATGAAATTCCATGTGTGATATATGTATGTGGGTAGTTCCTAGATATTTGTGACACTCCGTGTACCCTATTAGTGTGGTTGTGTACTCGTTATATGGATGTTAGTATCCTTTATTGACGTTTAATGGTTTCAGTATGATCATAAATGAGTTCCCATAAAATGTTTTAGTGAAGGTACATTCCCTTTCTATATCCCTAACAGGTTATTGTGTGACATTGTGTACTAATCATTAGATGAAAAATTCCCTATACAGGTCTATTCTAGATATAGTAAAGTTTCCATAATAGTGGACTGGGGATTCATCCTCTATCATTCATCCCTATGATGGGTAAGGTATCCTCTTATAAAAACATTTTATACAACCCCCCTCAAACTGGTTCATCTTTTATAGGGTCTAGTATCCCCCATGGGCCTTGAGCCCAATCCCCTTCATCTTTATTCACATATCTTGTCTTTTGGTGGTGTGTAGCCGAATTTGGTGAGTATATCATATGATTTCCCTTAGATCCTTCATTATTTTTCATGAAAATTCCCAATGTGTGTTACCTAATGTATATGATCAATGAGCTTATAATGACAAGATTAGAGTGATCACTTATAAAAATTTTCACTTTGAAGAAATATCAACATTCTTAGATGATAGATCAGAGATGAACTCACCATGAGATTTGTTTCATTCCATTGATAATATTTGGGATACATTATTTATTCCCTTTTCCCTTATGATATAAAGCTGAATTCCACTTTGATTCATTGTGTATGGTGAATTTAGTGTGTCATATTGAGTACATGTATACCCTCCCCTTCATGCAATCTACTGTTCAAGTCTTTCCATATTAAAATGACAGTCCTTTGGATGAAGACATTTTTTTCCAAGGAGTATATGGAGATTTTTTTCTATGTGGACCAGAAATACTTCCTTGGGTTTGATTCTTTATTACAGTTCCCTATTGTCAGCATGTTATAATCATTTTCAATTTTGGTCAGTGGTTATTTTTCCATTAGTTCTATTTTGTACATCTTGTTGTGAAATGATAAATAACAAATGATACGAAGGCATTTAAATTTTGAGTTAATTTTTTTATTTCCACTTTAAACAATATTTTGTGAATTTTTGCGGGTATATTTGTACATTATACTAAGGATTCATGATTGTATAATATTCCCAATCAGCACATGTCACCACGAACTATCCTAATAGTGCTGGGCTTGGTGTACCATTCTCAGGTTCTCACCAATGAGGTGGTCCTAAATGGTTCAAATCATGACATATCAACATTATCGATGATTGTATTTGGAATATAGTGTGGTGATGTTCAACCTGTGGTTTTTTTGTTTGTTTAGTTCATAAAATATTTTTAAATGTCTTGAATTTGGATCTCTGTCTAGGAAACTCTGTGATATAGTAGTGACTGACATATCCATTTACAATAACCATGATAAAGTACTTATTAACTCAAAACATATAGGAAATATATGAGGATAAATATATTGTACAAAAATCATATATAAATGGGTTGGGGTATCTATTTCCTAGTCTATTTAGATCCCTAGATATTCTCTTTTGACCCTGGTTCGAATCATCTATTACTGGATTCCTTTATATTGAATTCATTATGGGATTATAAAATATTATCAGAAATATGAACCTATTAGTGATGATCATTCATTCTGGAGTCATGTTCATGAGGCGGTTCCTTTAGTGGGATAGTGAATGGGGCTTTAACCCATTCAGTTGCATGCTATCATACAATCAATTATTTAGGATAATTCTTTTTATCTGGATGAGATTAATTTTGTACAAACATTATCAATATATATAACACTAATAATGAGTGTGTTATATAATTTTCATGGATAGTTATATCTTCGTTTTCTAGATTAGATTCATCCATAGGAAGTTTATTACTCTGTAGGTTTTTTTGAACGATTATTTATCCTTATATGGACCCATGTTTTTGGTTATCCTTTAGAAATATTTCTCTATAGTGTTTTATGGAATTGGCGTAACGCTCTACTAGTGATTTTTGTTGTGGCTTCATGAATTCAATGACCGTAGACTCTTCCCCCTCTGTGAAATATCCTCATATAATTTTTTTTCAATTCATTCATGAGTGTGAGTGCTACCAAAATTTTATTATATCTATTCCTAGTAGATTTGTTCGTATTATTTTTGTATTAGAATATATTTTTGATACACTAATATGTAAGATAATTTCAATATTTTGTAGAATATGTAAGGAAAGGAGAAATTTAATTATATAATATTTTCATTGGACTCAGAGGCCTCATGCGTTATTCCATGAAAAAATGTGTCTTTTATACATTTTTGATTGTTTTAGTACATAGTTTTGAAATGAAATTTCTAGTTACATACCTTATTTGAGACCTATTTATTCTAATATATAATGTTAGGTCAACCATTAAATATTTATGATACTACCGGTATTGTTTATGTGTTATCAAAAATAAACTGATATTTTGAGTTAGTTCTTAAAGGGGAGATCTTTTCATGGGAATTATATGTAGTTGTGGAATGGAATTAGAAAATATTTTCTTGAAATGGTCTAAAGAACAACTACTCCAACATAGTACGACCATTTCCAATGAGGGTTTCTTTGTAACAGTGTTAGTA
The DNA here is from genome assembly GCA_963277665.1 of Viscum album. NCBI lineage: Eukaryota > Viridiplantae > Streptophyta > Magnoliopsida > Santalales > Viscaceae > Viscum > Viscum album. Next base: position 1,367,687,203 of record OY728138.1, on the reverse strand, counting down.
GGATAGAATGATTTTCTATTTGGTATGAAAGAATACAATATAGAATAGGATATTCTTTTCTTCATGAGGATGAATATAATTTCTAAATATAATTATATTATTCCCCTTTGTATATTAAATAACTCAATATGTAATCTTCCTTTATTGGTGGAGTAATATAATGTCATAAAACTTAATAATTTTCAAGGATTAACTATCCAAAAAATGATTGAATTCTTTATATGCCTTCGACCACTGATAACACGATATCCACATCACCATATCAGATGGATCTATAGAGATATATAAGATAAAGGTGTAGTTGGTGGATAAAAAATGAAGGATTAGATTGAAAAAGTATATTATATTTGGAAAAACAAGTTTTGATTATAAATAAAACCATTGAGAACCTAATATTTGTGAATTAATGTTTCTTGAGCCAAGTTTCTATTATGATTATGTATTAACTTATGAGAATAGATGACCATTTGATATTTTGATAGGGGTCAAGGTAGTTTAGGCCATTTGACATCAGGTCATGTTATGATAAAATAGGGTTTCTTCATGATTCCGACTATAATGGAAAATTAAATTTAACATTTTATTGTGTTTTCAAACTAGATCATTATGCACTACATATATTGAATAAATACTTTCCTCTTATTTTACAACATGAAACACTATGGATTATAAAATGATCATGAAAGACAATTGATGATGGTTCTAAACATACAATAAGTGCAAAAACCTTATGCGATTCTATCAAAGTGAAGGTTACATATATCATAGGATTGTTACATTGGAATTACTATGTCAGATGAGGGAGTATAATTGGACCTATAATTTGTTGAGTAAGAGATATTATCGGATCAATTTAATAGGTTAGATTTCATGATATGATTATTTGGGTTAGAAAAATATATGTATTTATTTTTTCTAAATTTATCTAGTATTAGTGAACATATGGATTATTTGAAAAAAAATGAACCCTTTAATGTTGATATTGAATCTCATATAGGTTTTTTAGTTTATTATATAGAGGTTAATTAGAACCCTCATGATAATACTTCTAGGGGTGTGTTGAGTGTTTAGAATTCTATATTTCTTCCAGATATGAGATTGAATGAGTTCTAGTGGAGAGGAAGAATGGGTTGCTTATTAGTCCCATAGACTCTATCCATGGGAGTATAATTACAGGACCCATGAAATAGATCGTGGAATATATGTTTTTTCCATGATTATTTAAATGTACAACAATATTGAAGAGTGATTCATCAATATTTATGACCACTATGGATTAAGTTCTATTTGTCCATATAATGTTTATAAATGTATGGAAGAGGTAACGGATTAACTTTTACTGTGTTTATGTATTTTACAAAGTCTAAATATTAAAGAATGTATAATGTGTTAGCCTTTGAAAATAATATTTATATCTATTAATATTGTTTGAGAAATGTGGGAGAGTGGATGACCTCTCTGTATTTTACGATTATGGATGATGATGGTTTAACGAACCCCCATTTTATGATTTTGACCCATATATATCTACATAATGTTAGGGAATCCTAACATGGGGATATATATATATATGGGGATATTTCAGAACAATATATGAATTAGACATTCTCTTAAGTGATTTTTGGATAATGGGGATCACATCATCCTTATTCGTGGATTTAAAATGGTACCACTCATGTTGTGATCAAAGGTACTGAGGGAGATTCATTAATTCCCTTAGATGTACATCCATAATAAGTGAGGACGTATTGGTATCCTCTATTATTAGATTATGTGGCAATGGATATAGTATATAGGATCTAGGTTTATCACTAAATGACACACATATTGATAAGTGAATCACAATGCACCCAAATGTAATTGGACATGGGATGGTATCATCAAGTATTTTATAATAGAACTTACATGACTATATAGAGCTCTTGACACCATATGGGGGATGGTATAAGGTCTCCCCAATTCAGTTCAGTTTGTAGTCACCCAAGGGAAAAGATTTTTAGAGATTTAGGGATTCATGACTCTGTAAGATATGGATCAAATGCATGCAATTTCCTCATTGATTATTGTATATTGTGACACTCACAAAAAATAATTATAAAAAAGATTATTTAAAGATCATGTGGTGATAAAATGTTGATGATCATCGAATTCCACATCATGATATACGATCAGACATAGTGGAAAATTATGGTTCTTGAGGATATTCATTGAGTTTTCATGTTGGTTTTACCCATTTATAATAAGATATTCTACCCATAGAGCCTTTTCATTGATTAATAACTAAAACTTTTCCATCTAATTAAGGACATTAGAGGCCCTTTTTTAGAGTCCGTTAGTTACCATTGTGTGTGATGGTTCCATGGGAGACAATGCTCATTGCATAAAGTTGTTTCGGGCATCAACATCAAAGTTGTGGGTTGTCTGTGAGTGGATGAGGACTCAAAAGATTCATAATATGTTCCATTTGTACTAGTGATGGATTCCTTGGAGTTACTCATTAGAGACCATGTGTTTCAGGTTGTATCTATTCATTTATAATTTTAATGATTTTAATGAGGTATCAGGAAATGATTGAGATTTCTAAGCCCATTTATTATTACTATAATGGGTTAGAGAGGGGGAATATCAGTTGGTGGTACAACCATAGTTTGATCAAGTGCATGGGGTTATCCACATGTTACAGTGATTGAGATATGTATTCGACCGATAACACATTATTGGAAAAGGTGATCTGAGCATTATGGATTAATATAACTTATTAGAGTACCCTATAACCCAAAAGTTTTAGTATAAAAAGATCCATTAAGAGTGGGTTATTCCCTTGATACATGTTTTTTGGAATCATGGGAACCTCTAAGGAAACTTTTATGAGTTAGAGAACCTGATGCAATATTTTAATACAAACATGTATAAGTAGGTACCTTCTTTTTGGTTAAATTTAGTTTAGTTTGGAATATAGTAACATAAAAACATCTATTTACAATTTACATATTTCAAATAATACATCCAGATATAAGAATTAATTGATTTTGGTGTTTCAGGGAATATATAGTCTTGATAATGATATACTAAATATAATATATCATGAGTGTGAATTATTTTGATATAATGGAATTACTCCCAAATGGTTCATTAGATGAGATATATGTGTCCCCCATTTAATTTTTATTATAGTTTTTTACTCTATGTATCACGTACGCCTTATCAGTATTGGATGATTCTAAAGAGAGAAGTTTTGGGTGGGAAACTAAATTAATTGAATAGGTTAATTTTATTTTTATATAATTTCCAAATTCTAATGAAACTCCATTATACAACAAAAATGTTTTATATTTAAACAGTTGTGAACATAACCATACATTATTGATAAAATGAAGATAATGTGTTTTTAGTGAAAGAATTATTCTGAAGACCACAGGATTAGAGATCAATGATCTCAAAACCATAGAATTTTCAATCATCAAATATTTTTTAAAATCTATCCAACAATAATGATGTAATTCTTTTTCTTCATTACAGATTGATAAATGATGAGTTAGGGAATCTAATTTTTTAGTTTAATTCCCTGTTTTATATTGTTTAGAAGAACACAAATTATCTCAATAATACTTTACATATAATTAATCATTAGTTATTTTTTCATCATAAGATTGTGAATTTGAGAAGTATTTTCTTTTAAAAAAATTTCTTAATTCCCCCATAATTAATATTTGGTTAGTGAATGCCAAATAGACATGACTTTCTTTTGAATCATTACTTATGATGTGTCTCCCCCATTCTTCCACATTTTACATTTTTATTATAATTTATAAATTATTTGATAATCCCCATAGAGCTACTAATATTATAGTCACTCTTCAGTAGAAATATTATTATTGTAGGTTAGGTATTTGGACATGAAGATGAGATGGAGACATGAATGTAAATCCAATAATCCAATGAAGTCTTGTGTTTTTGTGAATTACAATTACATATAATATAGGTTTCTCGAGTGTTATGATAATGAATAATTTTCTAGTAAATAATTGTAAAAATATGTCATATGGTTAGCCATTTATGGTTATCAACACAATTATTTGATTTATGGCCATTTTTTAGTGATTCCAATAGAAGTGGTGGCATAGAAAAATATATGTTAATAGACTAGATATTTTAGGAAAACATAATACACCCCCCTTTTAGTTAAAATGTATACATGCCATTTAGATCCCTTTATGTTGAAGATATTTTTTATGTGGTGAATTAAATATCAAATTCCATATGTTAGACCCACACATATTGTTATCCTTAGTCAACTAGCTTAGATTATACATTGAGTACATGTCTTGGAGTCCTAGTGACCATACAATAATCTTTTATTTTCCACAACATACCATTCCAAATAGTATTTTGACATCAAATACATTAAACCATAAAAACCCATATAATATTTTAAACTTTAACATTATATTTAACCATCAATGGTTATCAAATCCCACATCAACCATCAAATAAAAAAACATTCACAAATTAATTAAAAATTACAAGGATATCAATACTATTTTAATTATTTCATAAAAACATATCAACCATTTATTATCTCAGAGTACTTCATATATTAATATGAATTTTTATCTATGCCTCAATCATATGGTCTCCGATTGTTATCCCAATTATATAAAATTTTCCACAAATTTATTTTTATGGTTATTGATACCATATTATATAAATTTCTATTCGTATAATGAAAATCTACTGAAGAACATGTTTCAAATAATCCACACAATATATAGAATACACCATAATACCATTGATATATATCAATTAATAATGAAATTAGCTAAAGGTATCAATACATAATTTCTATAATATATTAACCTAATGTTCTAATGAGGGATGAAACATCGGGAGGAGGAGTAGGTAATTATTGAATTCTATTTCATTTGATTGATATGGTCACCTTTATGTTAAACACATAAATATTTTGATGTTTTCATTATAATCACATTTTTTCACATAACAACACCTCATGTGTGATAGTAGTAAAATATAAAGAATAAGAAAATGTTTATAAGGTTCAACTAGAAATCATACTCCTTCTCAAATTTGGTTAGTTCCCCCATCATATATTATACACAATATCCACAGTTGAATTCAACATGTTGGTGACCCAAGAAATAATTTCACAGAAATTTGTTAGACACCCCAACCACTCATCTTCTATCATTAGTAAGACACCACAATTACATGATTCTAGTATATAGTTAGGAACCACAACTGTAAGCATATTTTGTAATGATATTGTTGAGATAGAATAATATTCATTTTCAAATTTAATTCTTATACAAAAAAATGGATAAAATTTTCTTGTTTATAAAATTATGATTTTTAGAATGAAAAATATTTCGTACCACTATTATCAAAATAGTCCTTCATTTTCATTTTATACTCAGGCACATATAATCATGTTCATGCATAATTATCAATATTGGACAACATATTTTATGAATACAATGTTGTATTAGGATTATGAATATATTATTTCATAATGTATTCTAAATATATCAAAATTTTCTCATCTATTCATCTTTTATTTTATTCCCACAAAAATCCGCAATTAAAATAATTTTATTTATATAAAATCCCATTTATTACCTTATTTATATGTGTTATAAAAAAGATATTTATTTCTCTCAATTTAAATAACCGTAGTGGTAAAACATTATTTCTTCTCAAAATAATTGTATATACACACCTATAATGAAAATTTAAATTCATGATAATGTAAGGGTATTAATTATATCATCATGTATCCTCAAATATGTTCAAATAAATCGAAATAAATAAATATTTATCTGTTATTTCAAAGATATCTTTCGAAATAGCTAAAGGATTAATGTTTTCATTACTTATTCACATTGAATTACATCAATCCTATAAGTGTATATTTTATCATTAAATACAATATATAATCATTAACCCTTAATTGGTTGTGTGGTTAAATGAATATATATCCTCGTCATTTATAACCAATGGATTTTATGTCAATTAATTTTATATCATAGTATTTATTCATATCATACTTTTAATTCTCTTGAAATGATTTTTTATCTTCCACCATTATAATTTATATTTAATGTGTCACTATACAATCTTGAACAACACACACGAATCATGATTTTATAGAATAAATTGTAGAGTCATTCATATGGTATGAAAGGTTTGGGTTGGCTCTACACTTCAATATCTTGTATTTTTCATTAGATATATACACATTCAAGTGTAACTACATTTTTGAATAGTTATATTGAATAAAACTAATCCATTAATAATGATTATAGATCCTATGAAGGATTGGTTAATATCTTGGGAATTTTAAAATAGTTTTAGGTCCTCACTTTCATGCATGATACTATCAACATGATCATTTTTTGGATTAGATAGATATCAATAGTCTAATTGATTTTATACTAGAAGAATATCTCTTCATGGATTGTATATGTACATCTTGGAATACAAAATATCTTTAAATCTATATAAAATACCATGACAATAAAAAATACATAATCTTGAGATCAGTCAAGAAATCACATTGAGGATCTTTTCAGGTTTAAAGTTACTAAAAATTTCGCAATAAGAAATTTTGTAGGAATCATAACATAATCATTACATATAAAACCTGAATAATGGAAAAATAGAATTTCCACATTTCAATCACAACACATAATTTAAAGATATTGATATAATCCATCCATTTTCAGAACCATTTTCAATAAAATCATACATGAAAATGAAATATGGAATTTAGTTTTTTTTCAAAACATTATGGCTTGTAGAGGATTCAAAATATCAACTAATGGTCATGAAATCTAAAAAGTCAATGTCATTGTATATATTAAAACACATTCCTTTAGTTTCATTGGTAAACCAATTCAAATAAAAATGATTCATTTTCAAATCCATTGAATGATATTAGAATTCAAAGTGCTTAATTATACACCTAATAAATGAAGGTAGTGTATATTATGGAAATATGCCTCAATGAAAAGATATTGAGACAAAGTACCTTATATTGAGACTGAATCATCTGGTACAATCAATATATTCTTGAAATATATTCATAGCATAATTTATAAATTTCTGAGAACCTTTTTCATGTATATAATTCATTTCATATTAATTGTTACCATGTTTTAAAAATTACATAATTATTTAAGTTCATATTAGATTTTTTGTTGATATTCATTACTACAGTCGAAGATGAACTTGTTATGATGTCAATTATAAATGTATTCAATAATTCCACAATCACTATAATAAAATTCATGATATAATAATCCTTTTTATATATCACTTATTACATTAAATTAAAAGACATATTAATGATATGATAAATGAATAATGTTATAATCATGGAAACAATATGTCGTACGTACACTTCTGTAACATTTACATTTTCAATTTATCATTATAAGAAAAAGGTATTTATTATTATATATTTCCTTTATTATAATTATATAATTAAAATCATTAAAATTATTTAAATATACATATATATACCATACACATGGCATGGTTATTAAAAAATATTCGCATCACTTCGTGGAGGTGATAATCCACACATATGAACGAATGACATAATCACTTTAGTTTGTTTGGGAAGTAAGAATATAATTGATATATTTTTATGTTATAATGAGAAATATGTCATTAATTCAGATAAAAATATTAATTCATTCATTTTTACTTGTCCGGATATTCAGTTTGGAAAACAAATTATATCAGTTCATAGAGGTGATAGTTCACACTATCACACAACTTGTCAATTCCTTTCCAGTTTAATGGAAGTGGAGACATATTTGTGTGATGATATTAACATAATAAAATATATTTATATTTAGGATACTGGGGTTATAATTTAATCTTGTTATAATATGATTTTAATGATGTGTATGAACAATTAAAATAAAAACCGTAAAGAAAACATTACATCTTCGATTGATCACCATTGAAGAACACATAAACACCTCTATAGAGGGTGTCCTACTAAATATAATGACTAAATAATGGTGGTAGGGATTGTATTAATGGTTTTGGGTAGATCTTAACTGATACAAAAGGGTTTGGACGTGATCTTACAAAATAGGAATGGGTTTTTTTAATAGGAGAGGGGAGGGACACCTTTGGAATTATTAAAAGTATTAAATTGATATAAATTCCATTTCGATTCAAAATGAGACAAAATTAATTTCTTTATAATATAGGTTGACTATAGTTTGTAATATAATCATCCAGTGAAAATTAGATATATTATAGTAATTTTTAATCCTTATATTTTAGGTTTAATCTGTTTTAACTTTTACCGTTTAATCAGGTAATTTATACTTTGAGATTAAAAATAAATCCAAATAATGCCAAACGATCTATTAATGAGTCAATAATGAAATTATTATAGGTATACAAACTTTTTGGACTAATATTTTATTTTTTATAAATTTTAAATTATATAATTTAATATTTTATATTTTAAAATATGAATTATATCAATTTTGGAACTATTCATTAAATCACTTTTTTAAAGAAAAATTATAAAAAACAAAATAAAATCAATAATAATATGTCATATTTCTCCATAAAATTCATATATGGCACAGAATATTTCAAATAATATTTATTTTAATATTTTTAATATCATTTATTGTATTCATTCTTTAATAAGTATATTACGGCTTCATCATTGTGTCAAAAAATTTATTTTATAATTTATAAAAATATAAATAAATTAAAATGACTTATTTTATTTTGTAATATTTAAGAGTATTTTTATAATCAAATATTTCACTTATATAACACCATATTAAAATTGTTTTAGTAATAAGAGAAAATATTTTGATATATTTGTTTACTATAAATTAATTGTTATAAATGTAACAATCACACTCGAGAATCTTTTAAATGACAAAATTATGTCCCAAGGACTATTTTGTATAACAATAACTCATCCTATAAAATTAGTACAAGAGTTAGGGTAGTTTTATATTATTATAATGTTATTATTACCATTAATTAACATACATATCTTTAATTGTGGTAAATGAAATACTAAATTTAAAATTCACCAAAAATTATATTAATTATATTGAACCATAAATTTAATACTAATTAAAACCATGTAATTAATTTTTCAAAAATTTAATTCTAAAATATGAAAAATTTAAATTTTAAATTAATCCTTTTTTCCGAATGAAAAAATATTTAATATAAGTAAAGCGTTCAAAAGTTCACATAGTTCTTCTTTTTTATTTCAATATGAAATTGTTTCCAATGAAATAAATTAGGTAAAATTATTAACATATAATGTAATTAATCATTGAGACTAATAAAAATTACAATCTTAGTATATACATTAAATTGACAAAAAGATAGTTTAGAATTAAAATGTTCTCTTCTCCACTATTCAGTAAAAAATTAATGTAATTAGAAAAATACAAAAATACATCCAATTTTTTTCCCTTATTCCAAATAAGAATTATATTTTTTCAAATAGAACATATAAATGTATCAAAAAATACATTTAAAATTTGTTTTCTATTAAAAGGAAGCAAAACTGCATTTTGGTGATAATTTGTTTATCCAAAAATTTTATTTTTATTTTATATCATGTCTACTAAAAATTTAAGATGTATTTTAAATAGTAAAATGAATATATGAAATATATGTTTAATTAATAAAATACATAAATAATGATTTTATTATTTTATAAACTCACTTATTTTCATTTCAATAGTTTTTTTGAAATACACATCTTTTATATTCAATTTGATTTTATATAATTTTCTAAATAATTTTGTAACCAATAAATCATTACATAAACTTGTGTAAACCATATTTTTATAATTCATTTAATATTTTTAATTAATTCCATTCGAATGAATATTTGGTAATAAAAACATAAAATAAAAATATTAACAATATAATATTTTGGGTTAATCCCTTTATTTTGGGTAGTGTATGATTTTAGAGAAAACCATTATTATGTGCTGGGTACGCTCTCTGACATATCTTCCATTTTAAGAAAAAATTACTATATAAATCAAAAATATTAACATAGATGACAAATTCATACTTTATAATTACCTAGTATGTTACACTCTAGGTATACACGTTTTATGATAAAGACTTTATATTACCATTTTTAGAAATAATGTTTAAAGAAATATTGATCCTATCATCATGATTCTTTACTTGTACATCCTTATTCAGTGGAAAACACAAATTTTTAGTATCTCAGACATAAATCCAATGTTAAATGCGATATAGAATCATATTATTCCCTTATTTATAAAATATTATTCATATATTATGTGTAATAACCGTTGATTATAACTAAAATTAGCATTATTTATCTTAAAATTCATCAAAGATCTTTACAGGGAACCTAGGCTCTGATACCAATTGAAGATCCTTGGAAAAATGAACCACTGAGAGGGGGAGGGGTTGAATTAGTGAATTACAATTCTAAACTTGATCTATGACATTTTATTTCATCTTATTGAGCTTATTGAAGTTCTTCTTCAACACATATTTTCCACATTTACTCCCAAAAAACACTATATTTGTAAAATAAAAAAAGTGGAAAATTTTAAAATGTTTAGACTATAATGAATATTCCTCCATGTGTCAGTTAATCCCCCAAACATGGATTGTAGATTATATCCACTACTTAATTCAACTTGTTAGACCCATGTATAATCAATCAACTTCTGGTTTGACACCCTTACTACTTCTCTTCTATTATTTGTTAAAAACCTCAATCAAAATCCTCTAATATCTAGTATGAAACTTATGTTATGTGTTTATTCAACATAGAATAGTTTGAGGTAGAAATATGTTATTTATTAGATTTTCATTATCTATGAGTATTGTTTATTCCCTTAAATTGTTTATGCCTTTATAATCTTCAAAATAAATAAATAATGGAAACCATACCTTTTTTTGAATCTCTCCTTCATGTTCTTCAAATACTCTAGCACATATGATCACATTATTAACTAATAACCAGAAATTTTCTCGATCTTTATGTGATCAAAAGATATAGTTAGTTTCTCATAATTCTCTTATAGCATGGATACACTATCTCTCAAATGATTCTCACAGGTTCTTCATTACCAACATATAAATGTATATCCATAAGTAAAATAATAATGTTCCTATCATATGAAATTTATTCCATTATATAAATACATTATAAATTAGAATATTTATTTTTCTAAATTTAATTACCCATTAAGGTCCAGTTATTTTAATACTTCTCAAAAAACATTTTAATCCCCAATTTGAAGTGTCAGTTTAAATCTATATTGTTTTGGTATTATTCACATATTTATGCAGCCTCGATATCATTTCAATACATTGGAAATAATTATGTATTCCGTACTATATTATTAATCTCATTTTAATTACCTGAAGGTTTTATTTTTCCTTACAAGTTCACAAATAATTACATTATTCCAAGATGTTTTTATGACAATCTATGTTTTCTTAAACATTAATTCATGGGTTTTAATGAAAATATACACATTTCATAGCCACATATAATCAGGAAGACTGGTTTATTTTGATAATATTCCATATATAATATTAACAAAAAACATGGGAACAAAATAATTATTCAAAATCATCTTAAAATGAAAATATATTTGATGGATATTCCAAAATTAGACGGGATTACATGGGGATATACATAACAAGTGGGTGAGTCAAAGAAACCAATAATGTAATAAATATAACCAATAATAATTTAAATTTATATAAGTTATATAAGAGTAATATGAGGATAACATTTAAGGGGTGAGAATAATATTTTTTTACAATGAGACATGATATAAATATATAAATTAAAAGAAACATACGAATATAGAAACAAAATAATAGATTACATCATAAACTTATGTCTTGTAAAATCTCCATGAAATGAAAAAAAAATTGTCATTATGATAACCCCCATTTCACTATATATGTAATATAATGTTATAAAAACATAACCTAATGTATTGAGGGGATATATTATTCCAGGGAAACCCGTCACTTTCATAACATGTACATGCATAAGTGTGGAACATAGATCACACACAATAACAGTAACATTATTTATTTTTAATCCCTTGATTATGGATTTTTGGTTACCTGAATGGATTCACCAAAAACATTATGTATAGTAACACCTAGGTAAATTTCATTGAGTAAATTATAAATGGTATTGACTATAAAAATATTCAGTGGAGAAATTCATAAGATTATTTTTGTAACATATTAATGGTACAGTAAAATTCATGGATGATTTAAATGAGAGTCAAAGTGTTGTATAATCACTTGTATAATATATGAAAATTAAGTGTTATGTATAAAAAATGTAACCATATAAGTTATTTTGGAAAACAATTTCATTGTATAAGGAAGGTTTTTATATAAATTGGTGAGGATGATGATCCTTAGCTTGTGACGATTCTTCTAATATCAGCGGATGAGTTTCTTAAGAACTTGGTGGAACCTATAGAGGCTTCTAAAGAGGTATGTTTTGAGTAACATTTGGAACAAATGGTTTTGATTAAAGAGGAATGTAACATCTCCAACCCGGTGCCACTAATATGGTTCCTTATTTCAGTTCCCTAAAGTGCCTCAATTATGACCCTCAATATAAAAAAAGATTATGACTAGTATCAAGGGCCTGTGGTGTGTTCATGAAGAGATGTAATCTTCTAGTATGAATTCATTCTAATGTAATATGCTCAGCCTATATGAGAAACAACTAAAAATGATAAATAAAATAAATAAATTGAAATCAATGTTTATCATTTGGTTCCATGATCCATATTATATGGGAAATGTTCTATACTATGTATGTATGTATATATATATATATATTAACATTATCATATATATATATATACATGAGTATGGTGGAAAAAAATTTAAACCATAATGTAGCTAATCCTGGGCTCCATGAGCACAATTAACATGAAATCGTGTGCACAAGGAATAGTAGAATACGTCATTCCACTTAATTAATTTATATTTACATTATCATTGAGTTCATAATCATAATCAACAATACCTCTTCACCAATCAAAAAAATGCTTCTATGTAAAAAATGTAACCAAATGGGGATACGTTTCCTAAAAATGGGCTCACTCAAAGTCACCTACAATCACTACATGTGAAGGATTTGAGGTAGAAAATCAACATCCTACAAAAATGGAAATTTTAAATATATACTTTATATCAGGACATGAGGTACATAATAAAGGAATCCATGTCTAATGAAAATAATGAATTCAATAATTCATTTTCCCAATGAATCCATCAAATGTGTTCCTACCTACGAATCTGAGTATCACATGAGGTTTATATGATTTATTTTAAAAAATATTCTTTTAACGGAATTACTATATGGGAAATAGATATATAACTCATTTTGTAAATAGTTCATTGTTCTTATGAGTATGTAAAAGTAATTTCATATATGGAAGCTGAGTATCATACATAGAATAATATAAAATAATCTCACTATGTGAGCATCCCCGGAATTAAATCATGGGAACCCAAGCATCACTCAAAGTGTATATAGTCCATTCACTCTATGATTACATCCATATAATTCATATACCTGAATCCATTTTCAGACAATGTTTATATAAACCACACTCTCTAAGAGTACATCCCTAGAATTGCTACATGGAAATCTATGTATCACTGAAAATGTATATAACCACTCGCCTAGTGAGTCCACCCACAAAATTCCAACATTGGAATCAAAAGACCAATAAAGGATTATATAATTAGTGTAATCCCTAAGAGTTCCTCTAGGAATATTGATTGTATAATATTTTTTTAAAAAGGTCAAAAAATCTGAATCAAAGGATGTACATATTTGAAATAAAAAAGTTATATCATCTCATTGTAGAATCATCCTTCAAATACAAGTATGAACCTATGGTGTCATAAATGCATTATTGGAATCATGGTGAATTTGTAAATATGGTAGAGTGGGTGGCCAAATACATAATCCCACCACTACTTCCATATCCTCACAATCATTCGAATTATATATGGGTTATATGGTGACACCCACTACCATCTCTATGAAATCTCGTAACACAGAAGAACATAGTCCCGCAAACACATGAGAACCTACAGTGTGTTTCTTGTCAAAACACTAGAGTGTCATCATCCCTGGGATCCTTGAAATAAATATAAAATAAAATTTATCCCTTTCAGGATTATATAAGTCCTCACATTATAATGTTTTCCATAAGGGATTAAAAAAAATTTATACTTCGGCAGATACATCATTCATGGGATCCTCATAGAGAGTAAAATAGTAGATGGACACTATCCGGGATAATATAGATCAACATATTGTTTAATAAATTCGATAATGGGAATTTAAAAATATTAGTTATGTAGACACATCCATTATCGGATCTTCTAGTTTGAAATGTGTGTGGAGGCGTCCTACTAAGGGTCCATCCTACTAAGGATCCTCAAAAACAAATAATATAACGGCCTTTAGGGCTATATGATTACATATCACAATGGAGTATACCTTAAGGAAAGAGATATGAAAAAATAATTCAATATAGGATTCTCATGTATCATCTCAAGTCATGGTTACAATATCTGGATATTACTAAAAACATTTATCAGAAGAATCACCTCTCTATTGAAGCATAATTTTTTTTTAAAAAATATTCTTCAGATTCCTCAAATAACCACAAGCGTTCCACCATTAGGATCTATTAATTGAAAATATCGAAATGGACTAATCATGCCTAAATTATCTTTCCTTGTAATAAAAAAATAAAAAACCATCAACTAGGTTGAATGAAATGAGTACTCTATTTATATACCATAGTACTTGTTGTCTACCCTTGTATCCCCACCAGACAAACTACATCAACTAGAAAGGTTGTGTAATCCCATGTACACATAGCTTGTGTGCTGTTAATAGTTCATAATTAACATGGTGTACCTTCTTGTGTACCTCACGTGTCCATTACATTTATCTTATATTGATCAGTTACATCTACATGACATCTGACCCACTCGAGGACAGCCATGTACTTCACATGTCCATGTATCCTTGAATGGCCTAGCGGGATGAGATCATGGATACTATTACAATTATTACCACATGTCTTCAAACTCTATTACCTAGTGTATAGTTCTGAAAAGTGATCTTATCTTATTGGGGAAAACACATGGCACATGTTCCTATACTACACAACATGTGATCGTGATTTCATGAATGGAACCCCCTTTAATCACCCCAAAACCATGTCTCATCCATATAAGTTATAGATTAACCCATTAGATATCCTATGTAGTCATAGTAGGTATTAAAAACTATAAAACATTAATTATATGGAGATTTATGTAAAAAAATTAAAATATCCTACCCATTGGCAGAATCTGTTAATGGTTCACTAGTATCCATGGTCCATGACTGTAGCACAATGATCAAGATCCTCCTGAGTATCATAGTGAAATTTATCTTCATATATACATCACTATATATATATATATCATAATCCCTTATTGTTCAAGTCAATTGAAATCAATGTTGGGGTGTATATAGGGATTCATGTGATTAAATAATGAAATAGGAAAACTAAAAGAATAAAATTTAAAGAAATATAAAAAAGGGCCTAGGCTGAGCCTTGACTCCCAACATGATTAGATGCCCATCCTATAAGAAACATCCCATTCCAATTTTTTTATATGAAATCAAAATATGAGACTCCATTTATAATATATATCCTAAAGAAGGTGTGTGAATAACTAAATTTCTAATAAAATATAAATATTAAATATTAAGTTTCCATAAAAATTCAAATTGCTTGGATTCCCTCCAAACTCCATTCCTAGATTAAACACAATATTTAAAATCCAAATATGTATCCATAAATTTATTATGAGATCGTATTCTTGGGGGACAAGAAAATTTTACCACATTTAAGAAAATGAATGATAAAATTAAAATTTATTCTCAAATTTTTGGTCTGAACAAAGATGGGTTATTAGAATCACCGCAAAAAACTATTCTCGTATTCAAGAATCCATAAGGGAAAAACTATTATTTAATCACAATAGTATTGTTAACTATTCTCGATTTCTTATCAAATTACTAGTCTTACACTGTTAACAACTCTTCCTTCAAGGAACATGTTTCATTGTGACCGACCTGATATTCCCCACCATAAAAATAATTTTATCATCATCTCAAAACTGAACCTAAGATCAATGGCCCACACGTTATAATTCATGTAATTTAATGATTTCAATGGCTATAAATAACTATTTATTGATCACCATATTGAAAAATCAATGATCAATAATTTCCACTTACAGATTGCAGTTCACATGAGAAACAACATATTTCATCTGAAAATGATGGTCAAGATCCTAAAATATCCAATGGTGAATACACCCCCATATATATTAACTTATAATACTCCATGATTACAACCTCAATAGGTTCCTCATACATCCATAGAATACATTTATATGTATCTCGATGTATATAAGATGCTCTCTCATAACACGCCATATGATTTTATGATATTTGACATGATCATAAGTACTCTAATAGTACAATATAATTTCAATTTTGGGTTGGTTTCACCCTCCCCATGACATACTCCCAAAAACAATGATATAAATTCTTTTACATGTATCTGAAATTATTTCTCCCAAAAATTTATGTCATAGTCTTCTTTGTGGAAATCCATCTCATGATACCCAATCAATTTGAAATGTATCCACTACAAAGGAGGGACATTAATAATTTCAAAAAAAATACAAATCAACCCAATGAATATATTTAAAACCACTATTACTTTTAGCGCACACAAATTTTCATCAATTTATGATTATATAATAACATGTGTAACTGAAACATATCAATTTTAGTCGACACATGATTTTATGAGTTTTACATCACTAATAAAAAGATTACCATCCATGAAAGCACAATATTATAAACAAATATTATTCTCCCTTGTTACCCATCTTCAAAATCAATAATTTTACCCATGCCATGATCCATTTCATGATTTCAACCACAAAGATCTGTTCTATCAAAAATTATTGTGTCAACAATACAAAAAATAGTCGGATGTTCAGAAAAATAGCTAGGATTACTCATAAATATATCAAATAAACCTATGATATTCTTCCAAAACCAAATTCATCATCATGATTTATCAAAAAACCCAATAACCTACTTTGCATCAGTTACAACATGAGTGTACAACTAAGATCAAGGTATTAAAGGCATCCATAAACTAGGTCCTTCCATACTCACAAGATTCCTTCAATTTATCTAAACAACAACATACTAGGGTCTGTTTCAAAAATAATGGTCTCTTTTTCTTAAAAAAACCATTCTTATATATCTCATAATGAGGTATCTATGTCCAACCACCTATCCCAAATGTATATCTTCATAAAGGGAACATATCACTGGGCCACACCTCACACTTATCAAAATTCATAGAAACAAATATGGATTTCAACCCTCAATAATTTAGGCATGGATAATGTCAACTATGTGGATCAAAACTATGTTGTATCATTCTAAATGGTCATAATACTCTCTAAAAATTCTTTTTACCATTTCCACTTTGGGTCATGTTTTATACATAAGACAAATAAATAACATACACTCACTGGGAAACCTTATATATAAAATAAACCCTCATGAAACTAGTTTAATATAATCATTTAGGTATTTATAGACATATTATATAGAGAGAAAACCAGATAATGGTACAATAGGTATCAATAAACAATGTTGACCTAAGAAGGTCAACAATACTCACATGGTTTGGTTATGTAGAATTTTATCTAAGATACGATAAGAAACACAATATATGTTATTTCTAAGACTATAAATAATACATCCTAAGAGAAAATGTCCTAATTGGGTGTATTACATAAGAGTCATGTTCCCTATATGCATACTAGTGTCAATGACCCACATATGCATGACGAATAATTCATTAATTTCTCTATGATTCACTGTTTCATTTCAACCTAACACCACTTTGCAAAACTAGTTTTCTATTTAAAATTCGAAATATAATAAAAAAATTAAAATATTCAATATTTTTTTAATTTCTATCTCTATTAAAAATGATAAATTTTTTATGGTTATTGAATTGAATGTGGAAATTAATTAGATATTTAGGAATGATGAAGAAGAAAAATGGGCCAGTATATATGGATGGATAAGGACATATTTCAACTGTTTTACATGATTCAAAAAATACATGGATAAAAATGGGTAGAAATGTTTTCATCTTTTCCAGTTCTCAATGTGATAAAACTCATATCAGAAATATCAATTACAATACATCCATCTATCGAATCAACCTATCTAATCTATACAGAGAACCTAATGTGCTCAATGTTAAAAGTTATGTTTTGTATTTTGAATATGTATCCCAATAAATATGTCTAATGACCAATAAATTTTACAGGGTTACTTTCTTGATGCTTGAATAAAAAAACATACCATTGCAAATTATCTAGATAATTCCATTTACCATCCCAAAACTGATGCACAATTACTATTTCAAAATCTAGGTACCCAAATCCTCTTAAAATTTGGCTACAAAAGGGGACCTTATTTGAAAAGGGAACCATGAAGTGAAGTGTTTCCATTTTGGAGTTCCTAAAGAGTCCTCTCATAACCTTTATGTTTCGTGATATACTTATCCACATAGGGATATCTAAAATGATGAAGGTGATCCACTCAAGATTCCTCCTCGTCTCGATGTTGGGATAATTGGTGGGGGTGCAATGTGACTGAGAAACACAAATGTCAGGGTAGTTCTAATGCTTATATTTTCTACTCTTTTGGAATAAATAATGTGTTTTTAAAGTTCATTCGATGTATCATTCATTATATAATATTGGAATGCATTTTTTATTAAAATTATTTATATACTATTAAATTATAAATGGTCGATGTTAGTTTTTAGTGGGTTAATTGCAATGATATGATTATAAAACATAATAATCCTTTTATTTCACACTTATTTGAGTTTCAAACAAACTTTGGAAGTTTTTATACATTGAATAAGATCCAATAAATGACATAAAAATAACATTTCCATGTTCTAGACTTTACATATTTTATAATAGAATCCTAATATGATTTAAATAACAATTTATTGGGGAAAAAAATAATTCCAATATTGTCCAATCAGTATAGCACTATTCACTCACTCAAAACCTCAAACAGATCATTAAAATATAAGATAATATCAATCACTTAAATCCCAAATAGAATTCCAATATGAAATAATGTATGATACAAAATAGAAAATCTTTTAAAAGAAAAATTAATCCAAAAAACATAGCTAAAACAACTATTATAACTCCCTTGACATGTGTATATCTCCCTTAAAAACAAAGGCCCATTTATTCCCATGATTATGAGGAAGAGAATGCATGGGTAGATCTCCATCATCATTTAAAATATCCAAATGAAGATAGGTAGATAAAGATCATCGAGGGTGATGAGAGGAATCTTATGATGCTCTATAGTGGAAGCAGTTCACTCAATAGTTAAATTTGAAAATAGGGTTCCCATGCTTCATTTTTATATACAAAATAACAAGTGTTTCTAATGACCCAGTTTTCTAGATAGCACATTTGTCTCGTTTTTGGGTTGGAAAATGGAATTATATCAATATGTATAAAATTTATGATTTTTTGGATGAAATTTATACTATCACCATGAAAATATTTGTAGACAATAAACATTTGGAATGGAATATATAGTAAAAATATCATATATAACTTTTTTAACTTCTTTTAGATTCAGTTCTCTAGGCCCATCAGTTCGTTTTGGCCAACATATTGGTGAATTGGACTTGTTCGCCTTGTGATGAGTTATATACCCCAAAATTATTGGTTAGATGATAAAAGTTACACCCATTTGGATTCATAGACTACATATAAAATCTATAATAGTGGAAATATGTCCTTGGGGTTCCATGAAATTTCCTCAATTTTCTATATTTATCATATCTAGACATCCAAATCACTTGCTCATAAAATTTACTGATCAATAGATTTAAAATTTACGTTTTTATATTTAATAATAATTATATATATGAAAAAAATTTGAATTTAACTTTTTTATTATAATAGAAATTTTCAACGCCGATGTTTTTTAACAGAGTGGTGTAGTGGAGAAATATAACATTGAATCATAGTGTGAAATCCTAGTTGGAATTAAGCATGTGTTGATGCAACATTAGACTTTTATTGAAATGTAGAAATTTATGTCCACTGTGGAATTGATAATGATGTTTGAGGAGGTCATGGGTACCTTTTGTTCTCTCCATATAAATCTAGGAGTTCTTCTATGAGTCCCTTATAATTTTATTCAACTCTTTAATCTATAACATACTTTTACGAACCTACACATTAATGGTTATAATTTCATGCTTAAATAGACTAATAGTATTAGTTATCTATCTCAACAGGGAGGTGACTACTCTTTTAAAAATCATACCGATATGTGAACATCCTAATGGAAGTTTTGTTAGTAATATGGTAATAAAATAATGAATCATTTATTCTATGTCTCTAATTATTTTGTTATATCAAACAATTTCATAGAATTTTATCTTACCTCTATGTTTGGCACCTCGGCAAGGCCATTTAATTTTGAGTGATAGGTAGTTGAAACTCGATTCCCGACCTCATACCGATGAAAAAATTATTTCATTGTTTAGTTGTAAAAATGATAATTCCAGTCACTAATGATTATTAATGATAATAAAAACCAATATAAAAATTGGTTTCCCAAAAACCCAACAAATTTCATTGAATCATTATTCCTCATGTTTCATTCCATTACTCATCTCAACATTTAATTTTCCTCTAATGGAATTTTCATTTTTCCGATAGACATATAAATGGACCATGAAATTAAATTCCCAATCATAAAAATTGTTATGATACATGAGGTTTGGTTGTGTAATTTCATTTATTTTAGATAAACTCCCCATCCTCTGATAACGAGGATAAACTTTTCAAAAGATATGGGCATCCCAAAATTATTGTTATAATTGTAAACTATAATTGAGGACTTTATGGGCAGACCACTGGGGAGCAAGGGGTTACCTTTAGAAAATCATGTGTCAGGTCTAAATAATATACTAAAACATCCTATTAGGAAGACAATCTGGGATGAATTTATCACATTATGTTCAAAAAATATAGCGGATGAAAAATCTACCAACGAGACACATTTTTTAGATGATCAGATTGGATTTTTCACAAATTATTAGAAATAAAAGATGTTACAACATAATTTAACATTTTTTCATTACAAGGAATAAAATATTTCTCTAGTTAAACATTATCATCAGGAAACCTATCATTTATGGGAATACAATGGGATGATTTGATGTCTCATGATAGAAGAATCTTACTAATATGGTCATGAAGAACATTCTTTCCTCCATTTATTTCATATTTTCTATATAAAATACATTAAGGATGAGAATCTAATGAAGGTAACATGCTATGTAATTATGTTTCTTAAGGATATATTGATGGGATTCTTGGTTAGATAAAAAACATAAAATATAAGCTAACAGTGATGACATGAATTTTTAAATTTAAACATAATTACCATGAATTCATTTTTGTTTGCGGTGTTTTTTTCTCTTGTAGGGTCCAGTTTAAGTGTGGCATTGGATTTGACATGTGGATCTCGATCAATCCATTATGATATGTCTTCCAAAACTGAGTAGTATTATCCATCACACAAAATCTCAAATTATAATTTCCTATATATAGGTTGGATTAATGAGGATAATGTGAATCTATATTTTAATTTTTCAAAATCACCCTCAAATTCTTAATAAAAAAATTATTTTCCTTTAAGTAGTTATCCATATAGGGGAATTGATATCCTAATAAAGTCAAAAATAATATTTTCATGAAATCCATATGGCTTAAGAAATATGCCACATCCTGTTAATGTTTTATGGATGGTAAGGAAGGAATTATGTATAAATTTTATTAATCTTCTTAGATACCATTATCATAAATAACATGTCCAAGTTTGATACCATGTCACGCCATGAAATTAAAAATATAGTAATTCATTACATGATTATTTGAAATGTAGAGATGTTGGATATAACCACAAACACTAAAACACATGTCAAAATAAAAGTTGTAAACAATGATATCATCCATGAAGACTTCCATGAAATTCTCCTTGAAATATAAAGAAAAAATAACCATACATCGCTCGAATTCTCTTACATACTTCAATAAACAATATAAGATCCTCCTATATGAAAATTTTCTAGTGGGGTAAGTGATTATTTTATTTTCCGAATCCATTGTGCCGATATGAATATGATGGAATCTAGAATACCGATTAAGGAAACAATAATGGGGCATCCATCATAGGACCTCTAGAATCCAATCAATAAACATCAATGGGAAATGGTCCTTCCGTGTGCGTTGGTTTAGTTGGTGATAATATTTACTTACACACGAACTTTTATTCACATGGATTGAAACTAATTCATTATTTGCATTTTTAATTTATATAAGACTATTTTTTAGGAACTAAAAGCATTAGACTGAAAAGTAAACATTTTACTATGTTTTCAGGACATTTAAAATTGATTATTTTTTAAAGATTATTTTATATTCTAGAAAAAACCCATATGCCATATTATAATGGGTGTTGGTGATATTATTTGTTTTTAAATAATCAATACTAAAATACATTGGTGGGTTCGAAAATACACTTAAGAGAATAATTTAATTTAAATATTATGATAGTTGAAAACACATGTTGATTTCGAAATATATGAGATAATGGAGTAACTATGATTTCAATAAAACACATTTAATATTAATTTAATTTCGTATTTAATATATTTATTGTGTAAATATGATTTGAAATTAATATTAATGTTTATTAATTTCTATGATTTTATATCAATGAATGTCTGACCAAACATTGACATAAAAATCATATTCCTCGGTTCCAGACCTTATTCAATGTATAAGATCTTCCAAAGTAGATTATAATATCAAATACGTGTGAAATAAAAGGATTCTTCTATTTTCTAATTAGATAAACAAAATTCACTCTCTCAAAACATTGAACCGATCAGTTATAAATTAGGCGAATGTAAATCACATGAACCCAAAATAGTATTAAAATATGAAATATTGTAAGATACAATGTATAAAATGTTTTACAACACAATTTCATCATAATAATTTATCAATATTATCATTATATCTCCCTTT
This sequence comes from Viscum album, assembly GCA_963277665.1. Lineage (NCBI taxonomy): Eukaryota > Viridiplantae > Streptophyta > Magnoliopsida > Santalales > Viscaceae > Viscum > Viscum album. The sequence continues at coordinate 1,367,663,857 of OY728138.1, read as the reverse complement.
ACTTATGTGATTATTAGTCACCATTAACACCCAATGTTTATGACGATATCAAGAGGAGGAGGAATGTCTGGTGGATTCGTTTTTTTTTCATTTGATCCATCCCTATGAGGTTTGGGATATCTAGAATTTCCATGTTGATTAGAATACTATTATAGAGCTTAAAATTCAAATCAAATCACACCTTGAGTTCCTCGGAAAATGATATTCACATGATTCCCTTCTATAGATAAAATGGGACGTGGTTTTGGGAACCAAGATTTCAACAAACGGTCGGGGGAGAGTGTGTTTTTACCTTCCCATACATACCATTTTTTTTGTTTTTTTAATATTGTTTAGGTCATAAAACAAAAAAAAACTCATACACACACATAGGTCAAGCTGGTATAGTTATGAAAAAGATCATATAAAGAAAAAACATTCTAAAAATTAACTTTTGAATGATGATAATTATAAGCCAATATTATATTTACATTTTATTGAGTATAAAAAGTTCACACATCATGGTTGGTTTCCAATATAGGTCAAGATATTATTTGAAATAATTTTCTTATATTCATCGAAAATAAATTGTACCATTATTCCAAAAGTTATAAAAATGAGACAACCATTAATATCATACAAAAACCTACACCTTTAAAAAAGGAGTCATAGCTAAATATAAAATTAATTCCAAAAAACCCATTCCATCAGTAAAATAAATTGCTAAAAAACATGAAATAGGGAAAATAATCTTGAATATAAAATAATTTACATGATTATGTAGGCATCAAAAATTAATGTTATGAAAAAAGTGAGAGGGAAGGGTGGGGAGTAACAACACTTTTTAGTAAGAGAATAAGAGAAATATAAGAAAGATGAAGAAAATTCATAACTAACATAAGAATGTAAACATGAATGTGGAGGGGGGATGTAAAAATATTATTCAGAAAGTGAAAAATTGAAAATGATGAAAGATGGTGAAAATTCTTAATTAGATCAGAAATGTACACCCCCCCCCCACAACACTATGAGTGTACAGCTCCATCATCGTAATAAAATAGATTATTGGATGGATGGATAAATATAGTTGTTTTCATTGGTAGGGGGATTCATGAATTTATATTTCCTCCATCCGGGACACCAGAATGGATTTTTGAATGTAATTAAACCACTACACAATAACAATAATGGTTTGTTTTGTTTATGAAATTAAAAACCTGAAAACATTGAATGGACAATAATTAGTAAGAGTGTTTGTGCCAATCCCGTGGTAACAAATATTACAAAGATGAATCTTCATCCATTTATTGAAAAAGATAATTATCTCCCGAATTTTTCATGGATGATGAATGATTAGGAGGTTTTAGGATTCCGTGTTTATCTTTTTATAAATATGAAAGTTTTCTTATGAGTCTGTTCTCAGTTCCTGTAGCTCCTGAATCTATAACACTCTTTGAACACCTACATAAAAAAGGGTATAATTTCATTATTTAATGGCCCAGTTTACCGAATGATCTATCTCAATATGGAGGTGACACCTCTTTCCATAAAAAATCATATATGGTGAAATTCCACTGGAATATTTGAATGAATTATGTTTATCCCAAAATAAAACATCGAGTATAAGTATTTAGTATTTTAGGTTGGGTTGAACAATTTTTTTCATCAATTTTTCTTACCTCTATAATTGAAATCACTACTTAACCATTTATTTTTTGGGTGATAAGCAATAGAAACTCAGTGTATGACCCCATTCCATTGAAAAAAGTCCTTCATTGTTCGGTAAGAAAAATTAAAACCCTGGACACTGATGATTTACATGGATAATACAAACCTGTAGAAAATTTGGATTCCTAGAAATTCCATGAATTCCACTGAATCATGACTATTATTTCTCATGCCTCTATCAATTATGACACTATATATATTACCATAATAATTTAAATATTTCTACAAGAATTTATAAATTGACAAAAAATCCACCAATATTAAAAATGATATAAAATTGCATAGGTTTTTTTTTCAAATTCCATTTTATTTTGAGATATTCACCATCCATAAACCACTAGGAAATAATTTGTAAATTTTTTTTGTATCATGAAATAATTTTAGAAAAAATTGGCCATAATTTAGGGCCATATGAGCTATCCATTGGAGACCAAAGTGTCCCCCATATTAAATACTATGGAAGAATATAATGAAGAATGAATGTCACTATAAATAAAACAACACCCTTGTAATTGATTACATTGTGTGCACCAAAGGTAGGGTCCATCCAAATTGTACCATCATGACTTGTATTTTAGAAGATAATTATCAAATAATTTAAAATTTCATCATATCATTTAATATAATCACTCACTATGTATAATTTTTCATTATAAAACATGTCATTTATTGTAAAAAGTTAATGGTTTAATATAAAAGGATATAAGGATCCTATTGGTATGGTATTCCCTTATATTTTTTGTTCTTTTTGATCTTTAATTCTTAAATTAAATTCATGATGATTGGTCATCTAGGGAAAGAGACATGGATTGGATTATTATTTCTTAAGGAGTTAACAGAGTCATTCGTGGTCATAGTTCATCATTACATTAGATCATAAGAGGTACGGACTAAACTTTTTCAAGGAAAACACAGCGGTCAATAATTTATTCGGTTGTGTTATAGTTTTCGTGGATAGGTTCTAATGTCTTTGAGGAATATTATATGAAATGTGGAAATCAACTGACCCATTGTGATAACACTACCCCAAAAACAATATTAGTAGATCCCCAAAATATCTAGAATGGTAAATCTCGCTGAGGTGGTTGGATAAGAGTGCATTATGGGACACCCCATTTTAATTTGTCAAAATCATCCACATATTCAATATCAAAAAATTCTTATTATTTTTGGGGTAATCAGTAGGGGGAAGTGAAATATTGAAAAATTCCTAAATGACGAAATGATAAAATCATGCTTTACAAATGAATGTCTGCACATACTATACAAATATGGGGAATAGAGGGAATAAATGATATCTAATTTTTATTTATCTACTTTTATACCATCCATATAAATGATTTTTAAAAGTACTATAACCTATAAAAACATGATTTTTAATTACTCATAATTTATTTGAAGATACCATTCAATATAGTGACATAAAAAAACCAAGACTACTCGAAAAATGATCAAAAGTGGTAATATAATTTGTGAAATAAACAATGAATAATCTATGTAAATCTCCATGAAATCCAAAAAGTACTTACCAGAAATTATTGGAAAGTACTCTTAGTATTTTACAAAAAAAATGGAACCCTCTTAAATGAAAATTTGAAAATGGTGGAAGTGATTTTTTATATTTCTTGATCCTAGTATTTATATGAATATGAATGTATCTATAATAAACATTAATGAAACAATAGTTGGATCTCCCTGAAAGCAACTCGTTAATCATGTAAATGAGAAAAAATGGGAAATAGTACCTTCTTTTGTTATGTTTTAGTATATGATAATATATACAGACACTCCAACTATTCTGCAGATGGTATGGAATCAAGTCATTGTTTTTATATTTAACAATCATGTGATAAGTTTTTTAGAACTACCTACACTAGACAAAACAATTATATGTTATATATAGGGTAAAGGAATCCAAAATACAATAATTTTGTGACCATTTTTTTACAATAACTAGGAGGCTTGGGGTTAGTCGACATTGTTCTGGACTCACTAGTTTAGCCTAATCACATGGTTTTAAACAACTAAAAAAATTAATTTATGTTATTATCTTCAATTATTTACACTATCAACCCAACAATTTAGTATTAATTACTGAAAATAAATTTTTTAAACCAAAAACCCTCTTTGAGAGATGTCAAATTTTTTATAGTAGAATATAAATTCATATTTATATAATAACCAATTTACTGTGTTACTACTAAACGTAACAATATTAGTGTTTTCCCATGATTATATATTTTTTTAGTTAGTTATTTTTATAAAAAAAGTTATTTTGATAATAATTATGTGGTTAATTTTATACATTATTTTATAAGTTTATTTCTAAAATATTCTTTTTTAGACCATGTTCATGACAAGATTTCCATTAGATGAACTACATTCTTTTGAACACTATATGAAGAGGTTATTGTTCATCATCAACAAAAATAATCATACAATCCTTTAAAGATAGACACAGAAAACATAGAAATTAAAATTGTTCATTCTTATTCTTCTAAGACAAACAACATGATTTCAAAACACAATCATATTAAGGATAAAATAGAGTTTACTTTAAAAAACCTACCACACCTAATGGATACATCTTTCCAGCATACATTCGAATAAAAGACTAAAAACATAATTTTGAACTAAAATGTGATTGCCATCACATATTACCAAGATTATAGGGACTCAATGGAGAATACCCTCATTAAAAAAAATTCCAACCTATTAATTGAAAATAAAAATCTCTTAATGTAGATTTAGAAGAGTTAAAACATATAGAGTTACCATTATAATTATAAGAAAATGAAAGGGATTGGTTAATTTTTTTAATACCCCAATTAGTGGATGTGTGGAGACTAAAATCCTTTTCATGAATAATACATCTCAAGCCACTAAACTCAAACTGTATGGAATGAAATATTTACTATAAATAAATCAAAAGGGGAATTTATTCATGAATATTTGAAATTATTTAATAGATCTGTTCAAGCTTACCACTACACTATATAGTATTTAAAATATTAATACAATATTTCTGTGAAATATAAGGTCATACTAATAAAAACATGATTCATTCTAATTTTGTTTTGGTTCACTAGTTGATAAGACCCTAATTTCTACAATAACCCTAATAGAAAATAATACGTAGGACAAAAAAATATGTGGTTCAAGTTGAAGGGTAACCATTCATGATTTCTATGAGGGGAATAGTTTTGAGGTTTAGAAAAAGGTGAAGATGATGTTTTATGAGGTATGTACCCTTCCCCAAAAACCTCAACCTTCCATAGTGAAATCCTAATATCCTCCTCCCATCAATATTTGTATCATTTCTATCATACCCCATTATTGTTATTAATTACCTCAAAATCAAGAATATCGAGATATTCATGAGAAAATATTTAGTGGATTTCCCTTGAAACTATCCAATTATAATTGATCATACAATCCATCCATCCCATGCGGGAATGAAAATCCAGCCTATAAGGAAGGGGGATGAAAACAAACATCAATAACTAGGGATGTAAGCCAAGTAGAGTTGTTATCTACCACCACCCAGAAATATTCAACAACCACAAAGTCCTTCCCAACAAACCCTCCAAAATCTTAACATACACTAGAAGGCAGGATGAAACAAATTTCTAAAAAAATCACCAACTTCAAAAAACCTCCCCAAAGTCCATACAAGACATAAAACCCCGTTCATGTAAACTTTCCAACTAAGTGGGGGAAATCCATTGTGATAGGTACATTAAACATGACTCTAAACTATTAGTAAACCCTATTGAAAAGGGAAATGTTAGTTACATCTCCCTTCAGTGTGAAATACATCCAAAATAAAGATTACCGCTCAATTTTTGTCTTCCCCTCTTTATAAAACCACCCTCCAAACCATTAAAAATTTTCCAAATGAGAAAAAATAATATTATGGGAGAATCCCTTCAAAAGGAGAGATAATTTCATTTGATTAAAGATCAAGAAAACCTATTACTTATTTAATTTCTCCTAATAAGAATCCTTCCATGGAAAAAATAAACAATTAATCATTATAATGAAGTATTGGAAACTTTCGAGGAAGTGGAGGATAACATCATCTTGATTAATTCCATGATGAAAATTACATGATACAACAAATCTATAAATGATGTGTTTATACCCTAGATATTACATCTAAACAATGAAAAGTGAGTTTGAGGAGAAACATCTATTCATTTATAGATCGATCACGTCTTAAATAACGCAACAATCCAAGTACATTATCAATTTCCTACACAAATGGGGATGATTTATTTTACAATTATATTCTTGATATGGGTTTTTATATAATCTATATGGATGAAAAAAAATTCAATTTTTAGTAGGTTGTGGAATTGAATACCACACTCATTTCTGGTTAACTAGATAATCGATGAACAACACACCTAGGAACTGTGTTCATGGATGATATTGAGATGGTGAAATTGTTAATTTTTACTCTTTTCTTTAATGTGCATAAAATGTAATACGATATGAATAATGTAGGTTCCCCTTTATATTGGGGATATATATAATGAAAAAAAATTAAAAATCCATAAATAATGTCCACAATGGTACATTATATATGGAGTTTTATGGTGACATTTTTCACAAATAAATCCTTGATTCAATGAAGTACCCCCTTTGATTTTAATTCCACACTCTTATTTAATTTCATTAATGAACTATCTCCCCAGAAAATAACATACTTCTTTCTCTTTTTCCCATTTCATAGTTTACAACAATGATATATACTTTATGAAATGAATCATGCATTCAAAGTTGTAGTTCTAAAAATAGAATTATGTTTTTTAATTATTGATTTCTTGTTAACTAATGATCCCCTAACAATTAATGATTCATATAAGATTGTAAAATATTATTCATCATATGAGGATCTTACAATTGATAAATTATATGACAACCCTGCTTTTTATTACAACTTAAACATGCTTTATTACATAAAACTTCACTTGATACAACAAAGAAGATCGAGAGGTTTAGTGTCTTTGGGGCTTAGGATCATTACATAAAAACTGTAAACTTGAAATACAACATCCTTATTGAAAACATCCTTTACATGACCACTACATTCCTTCGTACTTAGCATTGCATGGGATAACCTGAGGACATGCATAAGAAAAGGGTGAGCTATAAATCCCAGTAAGGGAGTACACAATGAATAACATGAGGAGTACAATACATGTTAGGCAATAGGCATATCAATAGAGCATAAGAGAGACATGAACATAAAGGCATGATAAAGCATGATAATCATAACATGGAAATGTGGCAACAACACTTAACATTGAATTAGCATGAGCCAAGGCTCATTTCACATGGAGCATGAGTAAACCCTCATTGCACTTGAAGCACGAGTAAACCCTCGTTGCACTTTAATTAGCATGAGTAAACACTCATTGCACATGACGTATCATGATACTATACTTTACCCAATGCATTGGAGCGCTATCAGGGCGCACCCTTCTTAAACATTTCATTTCATGCATAAGTGTGCCACATGGATCATAAAACATGGATTCATAAAACATAATCATTTATTCCACGATAAAGGAATGTGGAATTCATACATGAAACTTTACAATCAATAAGTAAATTTGCATAAAGGTGAATACCCTTGATGGAGAAATGGGCATGGTATTCACTACACAATGATATTGGCTTAGAAAATCGGTGTGATTTCGGCAGCGTAACGGCGTGACATAAGAATTCATAAAAAAGGCTGATGAGAGAGAAAGGGGTTCCTCAACATATTTACATGTAATGGACAGTAAGAAGGTCATATAGATACATGTCCCAACAATTGAAATGGAATTTAGATTCATGATGAAAAAGTATTGCTTGAATATAAAAGAGGAAAAAAAAGGTTCCTTTCGGAATTTCGGCATAGTAACGGGTGTACATGGGAGGTATTTAATGAGAGAGAAAGGGGTCTCCCATCATTCAAAAAATAAGAGGGCAGTATGGGAGAGGTGTGAAACCATACCCCAACATTCATAAATGAAATTAAAAGGGCAATACAACTTAAAGAAAATTGACAAAAATGAGAAAGGAAGAAAAAACCCTTACTTGGAAGTGTGCTTCCAAAGGATAGAGAGAGGCTTGTGAGAGGCTTCTTGGGAGCTTGGGGCACCTTGAGAGGATTATAGAGAGAGTAGGTCAGAGGTTGGACGAACTTAAAGGGCTTTGAGTGAGGAGGAAGTGGGAGCTTGGGTGGGTTTATATAGGAAAGGTGAGAGAATTCTTTATTATTTAGGATTGGGACCCCTTATATTAAAATAATCCAAACCACAAACCATCCCATGGTATTTGCCCATGGATTCTGGAAAAGGAAAGAGGAAAACAATATTTTACAAGTCCAAGGTCCGAACTTATTAAAAAAATAGGGTTGCTTATGTAGAGGTGAGTCACACTCCCATGGAAATTAATTTAAAAAGGCAAAGTGTTGAATAAGTCTTGAGGGCTCCATTAATGCTTTTAAAAGTAAGTCAAACAAACCCAAAACCTCATTATTTTAATGATAAAACACATATTGGCAGAACATAAGGATTATGGTATTTTATTACATCACCATTGGGTCATTATGATGTCATAAAACACATTATATATTTAAATGGTATTTAATTTTTACCCAAAAATTTGACTGTCTCAGAAAATTATGAAAAATTCACCGTTGGATAATTTCGACGTCCTGATTCCAAAAATAATATTTATTTTATCTAAATAATTTTCTAAATAAGTGAATTTTCACTTTTAAAATAAAAACCGACATTTATAAAAAATTCACGGGTTTTGACAGAAATGGCTTTCAAACCTTAATAAAAATTTTAATTGCATTCATAAAATTATAAGATCATTTATATTTAATAAAAATTAATTTAATATTAATAATAATATTTTATTAAAATATTATTTAATTCAAAAATCCTTTAATTTAATAAAATATAATTCTTAATTAAATAATAACTAAAAACATCATTTGTACTTTAAAAACTAATTAAAATGCATCAAAAATGACTAGAAATTATATTCATTATTATATACAAAAATAATGTACATGAACATGGTGCTACTTATTTGTTACATAACCCCTTAAAATAGCCGCATAAGACCTAATGGTAAGGTGTGCGATGGTGACATACTCTTGGGGTTGCTCGGATAACATCGCTCGAGTGGTAATCTCTATCAACTTCCATTTTTCCCGTAGACGATCACGTTCTAGCTTGACATGATGAAGCTCAGCTTGGTCTTGGTCAAGGGCAAAGCCCAAAGACGCCACCTCCTTTCCGAGCTCCGACAAATGGGCTTCGTAAGGGGCAATTCTACTGGATGAGGCCATCACTTCCTCTGTCTGAGTAGAAAATTGGTTCGTTAAAGCCTTATATTTAAACTACCCAGATGATCACTGTTCAACGGCTATAAAAGTAACGGTCACAAATCTTAACGTTAAACTAAAGAAGTTGACATCTTATAAAAACATAAAGAAACATTTAACTGGATCAAGAGGGATTTTCCATTAATGAAATTTTGGGTCGTTACAACATCCCCCCCCCCCTTATGAAATTTCGCCCTCGAAATTTTCCTTTTCCCACACTAAAACAAATGTGGGTAACTTAGCTTCATCATATCCTCCGACTCCCAAGTTGCTTCTTCAAACTTGTGGTTTCTCCACAACACCTTGATGAGGGGAATTTTCTTATTTCGTAGAACTTTTTCTCTATGATCCAAGATCTTTACTGGTTGCTCCTCATAAGAAAGATCGTCTTCTAATTGTACCACCTTAGAAGAGAGTACATGTGAAGGGTCTGTTATGTACTTACTTAAGAGGGATACATGGAAGACATCATGCACCTTGGCCATAGTAGGTGGAAGTGCTAGTCGATAGGCCACAGCCCCAACACGATCAAGAATCTCGAAGGGGCCGATGTACCTTGGATTTAACTTCACTTTCTTTCCAAACCTCATGACCTTCTTCCACGGAGATATGCGTAAAAATACCATGTCTCCGACTTTAAACTCAAGGTCTCGTCAACGATTATCTGCATAACTCTTCTGTCGACTTTGGGCTGCCTTGATATGCTGCTGAATGGTTTTCACCTTCTCCACCATTTCTTCGACCATTTCTGGTCCAAGCAGCTTACGTTCACCGACCTCATCCCAACATGCCGGTGTTCTACACCTTTTCCCATACAGGGCTTCATATGGTGCCATTTGGATGCTCGAGTGGAAACTATTATTATAAGAGAACTCGACTAGAGGAAGATTTTGATCCCATCCTCCTTTAAAGTCCATTGAGCACGCTCTCAACATATCCTCAAGTGTTTGGATAGTCCGCTCGGATTGGCCATCAGTTTGAGGATGATAGGCCGTACTGAAGTTTAGTTCAGTATTCAGAGCATGTTGAAGACTCTTCCAAAACTTAGAGGTAAATCTTGGATCTCGGTCAGACACAATAGATAGTGGTACTCCATGAAACCGTACCACTTCCCTGATATATATCTGTGCCAGTTGATCCAAAGAGAAATCCTCTCGAATAGCAATGAAGTGTGCAGTCTTTGTAAGACGATCCACAATAACCCAGATTGCATTGTTGCTTTTGGATGTCCTTGGAAGTCCAGTGACGAAGTCCATGGTGATGTTCTCCCATTTCCATTCTGGTATGGGCAATGGTTTCATCATCCCCTTAGACTTCTGCCTCTCTGCCTTCACTTGCTGACACACCAGGCACTTTGATGTATATTCGGCGATCTCCTTCTTCATATTATCCCGCCAAAAGTTTTCTCGGAGATCTCGATACATCTTTGTGCTCCCTGGGTGAATAGAGAAATTTGAACTATGTGCATCATCCAAAAGTTCCTTCTTCAGCTCCGAACCCAATGGGACACATAGTCTTTTCCCAAACCGCACAATTCCTTCTTCATTAACATTAAACTCTGAGGATTTTCCCTTTTTGATAGCTTACACTTTTTCTTGGATTCTCGCATCATCCTTTTGAGCATCCTTTAACCTTTCCAAAAGAGATGGTTGAGCAATCATTTGTGAAAGGATTGATGATGTTCCCTTCTTTATGATTCCCACGTCCATCTTCATCAAGTCTAAGAAGATTGGATCCTTCTCAATTCTCATCATTGAAAGAATTGCTGGATCCTTTCTACTTAGGGCATCCTCCACCTTGTTCACCTTCCCAGGGTGGTAATGTATTGAACAGTCATAATCCTTTATGAGCTCTATCCATCTTCTCTGGCGCATATTAAGCTCTTTCTATGTGAATATATATTTAAGACTCTTGTGGTCAGTATATATCTCACATTTCTCTCCATAGAGATAATGCCGCCAGATTTTCAAGGCAAAGATCACCGCCGCCAACTCCAGATCATGCGTTGGATAGTTTTGCTCATTGATTTTCAACTGTCTTGAGGCATAGGATATCACTTCATCATTCTGCATCAGCACACATCCTAAGCCCTTCTTCGAAGCATCACTGAATACCACAAAAAGCACCCCACTTGTGGGTAAAGTGAGCACAGGTGCAGTGATAAGCCTCCTTTTCAACTCCTTGAAGCTTTCTTCGCATTCATCACTCCAATAAAACTTTACTCCCTTTCGAGTTAGCTTGGTAAGAGGGTTGGACAATCGTGAGAAGTTTCTCACAAATCGTCGATAATATCCAGCTAACCCCAAGAAGCTACGGATATCAGTTACCGATGTTGGCCCCGGCCATCCCTCAATTGCATCTGTTTTGGAGGGGTCCACAGATATCCAATTGCTTGTGATGATATGGCCCAAGAATGAGACTTCCTTCAACCAAAACTCACACTTGCTGTACTTTTCATAGAGCTTCTCCTTGCGCAATGTCTCTAGTACAGTTTTTAAATGCTCCTCATGGTCCTCCTTGGTTTTGGAGTATGTTAGAATATCATCTATAAAGACTACCACAAATTTATCTAGGTAATCTCTAAAGACTCTATTCATCATGTCCATGAATATTGCTGGAGCATTGGTGAGTCCAAAAGGCATTACTATGAATTCATAGTGCCCGTACCTTGTACGAAAAGCAGTCTTGGGGATATCTTCCTTCTTCACCCTTACTTGATAATATCCCGACCGCAAGTCAACCTTGGAGAAGTATTGTGCTCCACGCAGCTGATCAAACAAGTCATCGATTCTTGGGAGAGGATATTTGTTCTTTATCGTGATTTTGTTAAGTTCACGATAATCGATGCAAAGCCGCATTGACCCATCCTTCTTCTTGACGAAGAGGACTGGTGCACCCCATGGTGATGCACTTGGGCGTATAAACCCTTTATCCAGATTCTCCTGTAGTTGTTTCTTCAGTTCTTCAAGCTCAACTATAGCCATTCTATATGGAGTCTTGGATATTGGTAGCTCCCCAGGTATAAGTTCAATTGAGAACTCAATATCTCTTCTTGGAGGAAGACCAGGAAGTTCCTTGGGAAATACTTCAGAAAATTCCCTCACAATAGGCATTTCTTCAAGGGTGGTTTCTTCCTTGGACTCAATCATCTGAGCCAGATATGCGTGCTCATAAGGCAGTAATATCCATGCTTGAGATGATGGAGCTAAAGGAGATTCATCTTCCTCCTGACACTTTTAAAGAATCGGGGGTCGATTCTCCATATGGAGTGTGATTTCCCTCTCCCGACAATTTATGTTGGCTCTATATAAGGAAATCCAATCCATGCCAAGAATTGCATCAAATTCCACCAAAGGGAGTATGACGAGGTTCGCCGGGAAATTAAATCCACAGATTATAACAGGGGAGGACTTATACTCATGGGATGCAATGATTTCCCCATTTTCCGTACTCATCGAAATCATTACTTCCATGATTTGTGGTGGTGCAGGGATTGTTCTACTAAACTTTTGATATATAAAAGAATGCGTAGAACCTGAATCAAAAAGTATGTTTTCTATTCTTGAATGAATAACTAGCATACCTGTCACCACTTCGTTGTCGGGGTTCACTTCGGCAGAAGTGATGGCAAAAGCTCTTCCTTGCTGTCTTGGAGGTTGTTGATTGCCTCCGATAACCCTTGGATTAGGGCACTGATTCGCAAAATGACCCGGTTCTTTGCATTTGAAGCATTGAACAATGCGTTGAGGTTCAAACGGAGCATTCCTCCCCTCCGTCGCAGCCGCGGGTCCTTCTTGCTGACAGTTAACAGCTAGGTTCCCTTCTCTTCCACACTTGAAGCATTTTCTTGTCCCCCTAAGGCAATTTCCAGGGTGCTTTTTTCCACACTTTTGGCAAGTGGGGTGATGGAATTTCTTAGCACCGTTGGATTTATCCATCAGACCACCAGCATTGAAGTCCACCTTCCTCTTCTTGTCCCCATGATACCCCTGTGATTCTCCAATATCCATTTCAACCTTGAGGGCACATCGGACAATTTCCTCATAGCTTTCGAAGTCACAGATCGCTAATGCTTTCCGCAAGCTAAGCTTCAGCCCACCAAAGAAGCGGTCAACCTTGCATTCGGGGGTAACGACAAAGCCGGAAGCGTATCGTTCAAGCCATGTGATGTTTGCCTCGTACGCTCCCACATATTCCTCAACTTTCTGCTTGAGGGAAAGGAAGTCCCTTTCCATCTTAATACGGAGGGTGCGTGGAAAATATTTATCGAAAAACATCTTCCGGAATACCTTCCATTCCAAATCCTCGATCTCCTCTTCAGGCTTCGTATTTTTTATCAACGTCCACCATTGATCAGCTTCACCCTCCATACGATAAGCCACCAGGAGAACCTTCTCTTTTTCAGAGCATTGGAGGATGGAGAATATCTTTTCAATGAAGTTGATCCATTGTTCAGCAATCGTGGGATCGGATGATCCACTAAAAGTAGGAGGCCTTTGTCTCATGAAGCTTTCAATAGCGACTTGTTCTTTCTTAGGGGGGGTTGAACGTTCCTCTTGACCAGTGTTTCTATTCAAAACTTGAGTTAGCTGAGAGAGAAGCGTGACAAAGTTCGCGATTCCCGCTCCCATTGGATTGGGCATCTCATAAGTACAATCATCACACTGATCTTCACAACGGTTGTTAGCCCGAGTTCTCCTATTACCGGCCATTGGCTGGAATAAAAGGAAAGTTAGGGGTAACACATAAAGGGCAATCCAAAGACAAAAGTTGATGACTTATAAATAAACTTTAATCTCTTTAACTCATGAGTCTATAGGATTCAATCCAGGCTTTTCATGATCTTCATTCTAACATATATTCTTAGGGGCATTTTTCCCTTAATAAGGGTTCATACTAAGATTGTGAATTTATCAAAACATATCCCCCGGGAGTGTCGTAACCAAGAGTGCAGCAAGGCCCGTTGTCGTGCACCGGTTCCCGTTCGAGTCTAGCTCAAAGCGGTGTTTTCGGGTTTTACCCCTAGGATACATCTGTGCCAGAGCTGCCTCTACCTGCTCGTATCCAGACAGGAATGTATTTGTTTGATAAACCACTTACTTAGTATTTACCAAAACATAGGGATGTTTTTATTATTCTTAGTCTTGTATCTAAGGCTTTACTAGGTTTCCTAATCCCAAAAATAACTAAACCTATCCTCTGATACCAACTATGACAACCCTGCTTTTTATTACAAATTAAACATGCTTTATTACATAAAACTTCACTTGATACAAAAAAGAATATCGAGAGGTTTAGTGTCTTTGGGGCTTAGGATCATTACATAAAAACTTTAAACTTGAAATACAACATCCTTATTGAGAACTTCCTTTACATGACCACTACATTCCTTCGTACTTAGCATTGCATGGGATAACCTGAGGACATGCATAAGAAAAGGGTGAGCTATAAAGCCCAGTAAGGGAGTACACAATGAATAACATGAGGAGTACAATACATGTTAGGCAATAGGCATATCAATAGAGCATAAGAGAGACATGAACATAAAGGCATGATAAAGCATGATAATCATAACATGGAAATGTGCCAACAACACTTAACATTGAATTAGCATGAGCCAAGGCTCATTGCACATGGAGCATGAGTAAACCCTCATTGCACTTGAAGCATGAGTAAACCCTCTTTGCACTTGAATTAGCACGAGTCAACACTCATTGCACATGACGTATCATGATACTATACTTTACCCAATGCATTGGAGCGCTATCAGGGCGCACCCTTCTTAAACATTTCATTTCATGCATAAGTGTGCCACATGGATCATAAAACATGGATTCATAAAACATAATCATTTATTCCACGATAAAGGAATGTGGAATTCATACATGAAACTTTACAATCAATAAGTAAATGTGCATAAAGGTGAATACCCTTGATGGAGAAATGGGCATGGTATTCACTACACAATGATATTGGCTTAGAAAATCGGTGTGATTTCGGCAGCGTAACGGCGTGACATAAGAATTTATAAAAAAGGCTGATGAGAGAGAAAGGGGTTCCTCATCATATTTACATGTAATGGACAGTAAGAAGGTCATATAGATACATATCCCAACAATTGAAAAGGAATTTAGATTCATGATACAAAAGTATTGCTTGAATATAAAAGAGGAAAAAAAGGTTCCTTTCGGAATTTCGGCATTGTAACGGGTGTACATGGGAGGCATTTAATGAGAGAGAAAGGGGTCTCCCATCATTCAAACAATAAGAGGGAAGTATGGGAGAGGTTCAAAACCATACCCCAACATTCATAAATGAAATTAAAAGGGCAATACAACTTAAAGAAAATTGACAAAAATGATAAAGGAAGAAAAAACCCTTACTTGGAAGTCTGCTTCCAAAGGCTAGAGAGAGGCTTGTGAGAGGCTTCTTGGGAGCTTGGGACACCTTGAGAGGATTCTAGAGAGAGTATGGCAGTGGTTGGACGAACTTCAAGGGCTTTGAGTGAGGAGGAAGTGGGAGCTTGGGTGGGGTTATATAGGAAAGGTGAGAGAATTCTTTATTATTTAAGTTTGGGACCCCTATATTAAAATAATCCAAACCACAAACCATCCCATGGTATTTGCCCATGGTTTCTGGAAAAGGCAAGAGGAAAACAATATTTTACAAGTCCTAGGTCCGAACTTATTAAAAAATTACGGTTGCTTATGTGGAGGTGAGTCACACTCCCATGGAAATTAATTTTAAAAAGCAAAGTGTTGAATAAGTCTTGAGGGCTCCATTAATGCTTTTAAAAGTAAGTCAAACAAACCCAAAACCTCATTATTTTAATGATAAAACACATATTGGCCGAACATAAGGATTATGGTATTTTATTACATCACCATTGGGTCATTATGATGTCATAAAACACATTATATATTTAAATGGTATTTAATTTTTACCCAAAAATTTGACTGTCTTAGAAAATTATGAAAAATTCACCGTTGGATAATTTCGACGACCTGATTCCAAAAATAATATTTATTTTATCTAAATAATTTTTTAAATATGTGAAATTTAAATTTTAAAATAAAAACCGACATTTATAAAAAATTCATGGTTTTTGACCGAAATGGCTTTCAAACCATAATAAAAATTTTAATTGCATTCATAAAATTATAAGATCATTTATATATAATAAAAATTAATTTAATATTAATAATAATATTTTATTAAAATATTATTTAATTCAAAAATCCGTTAATTTAATAAAATATAATTCTTAATTAAATAATAACTAAAAACATCATTTGTACTTTAAAAACTAATTACAATGCATCAAAAATGACTAGAAATTATATTCATTATTATATACAAAAATAATGTAGATGAACATGGTGCTACTTATTTGTTACATAACCCCTTAAAATAGCCACATAATACCTAAGGGTAAGGTGTGCGATGGTGACAGACTCTTGGGGTTGCTCGGATAACATCGCTCGAGTGGTAATCTCTATCAACTTCCATTTTTCCCGTAGACGATCACGTTCGAGCTTGACTTGATGAAGCTCAGCTTGGGCTTGGTCAAGGGCAATGCCCAAAGACGCCACCTCCTTTCCGAGATCCGAAAAATGGGCTTCGTAAGGGGAAATTCTACTGGATGAGGCCATCGCTTCCTTTGTCTGAGTAGAAAATTGGTTCGTTAAAGCCTTATATTTAAACTACCCAGATGATCACTGTTCAACGGCTATAAAAGTAACGGTCACAAATCTTAACGTTAAACTAAAGAAGTTGACATCTTATAAAAACATAAAGAAACATTTAACTGGATCAAGAGGGATTTTCCATTAATGAAATTTTGGGTCGTTACAAATTATATGAGATCATTGATCTCTCAATTTCACATTCAATCCCATTTATTAAAAATCCCTTAAATTCAAACATACACCACTTCCTCTACATTAGAAATATTCATATCTTGAGAATGGAAATAGGCAGTCAATCATCAATTCGAATTCACTACATCAAAATCAATATTCATCATGCTCACGATTAAAATCCTTACTATGTATCCAGATTAACATACATCAAAAGAAAATATATATAAATCTGCTTATTTCTGTGGAATTCTACCAAGAACCTATACGGGAAACCACCATTTATGTTGTTGTTGAAAACATAAAAAAATTCCGTTTGTAAATATTAATAATGAAATAGTAGAGGACTAGAAATTGTGGACCCTACGAGCCAAATATTTCTCATTTTATGACTCTTCCCTTGTAATCCCTGAGTGAAAATCATTCAATATCATCTCTCTAATTGGTTAAGAGAAAAAACCATCAATAGTATCTCACGAATTGGTAGAAATCCATTAATGGAAAATACATTAGAAAATAAAAAAAAATATGTGTTGCACAATGAAAAATGATCATATACAACCTTGAAATATCATATATAAAAAAAAGAAATCCCATATTCGCGGAAACAGTGATATCTCACCTAAATATGTGTTTTCGAAACAATAGTACAATAACCATCACTCATTCCAACACATTTCTAATTTTATTTGTTTCATATCCTAAATAGTAATAAAATAGGATCAGTTAACATCTGATACATCTTTTTAATAGCTTAGCCCATATGCCACTATACTGGTGATCTACTAATGTTCCATACAAGTCCTCAATAGTTCCTCTCTATACTCTAGAGGCTATCGATTAGTAGAGAGGGATTATGGTGTATCTTTGGAGATATTTTTCCCTCGTATTTGGGTGCATTACATTGTAATTAACATAACAACATCTACATAAGTTCACAGATATAGTGTATAAGAAGTAAATAAGATGAAACATATGCATGATGTAATAATAAATGACATTCAGTAAGGTGATCAGTGACCATATGATATATACAAGACTGATCTCCCACTACGATGATCATATACATATAGAAGTACAAAAAATATATATAAATAAATATACATGAATCCACTAAAAAATATGATTCAGACAACATACCTCATCTCCAAGAAACAATCGATATTTTCTAACTCAATCATAATAATATACTTGTGTGGATCCAATAAATCATGAAACCCTAGTCTATTTTTATATCCACCACACATATTTTCTCAATCTAAAAGAATATATATGTTCTAAACTCCACCTTGGTGCACATAATGAGGGTGAAAATTAAATCATAGTAGGAATCCCACAATGGTGGACCAATAATATAATCTCAAAATTTCATCCTTAAACAATATTCTCATGCTAGTTGAGATACAATTAGGAAAATGATAAAAAAATTATTAAAGTAATATCATAGTCGATCCATGGGTCTTGGTCACGATTAATTGGGACATGTTCCATCATGTATATATATAATACATGATTTTTTATATATTCTAATCTCTATATTTATATTTATATATACGCATTATTATATTAAAAATTAACATAAATTATATTATAGATGATCCTTGGGACCATAATTTCGTTCAACTGGGAAACTTGTGAATAAGCCATTGAGTTGGATGTCATTCCACTCAATCCATGTATAATTATTTGATCCATGGATTCATACTCATGATAGAAAATACCTTCTTTGTATAGAAATAATAATTTATGTTATCATGAAAAGTCAACATAAGAACATATATATACGAATCTATGGATCACCCATACTCACATACAACCACTATAAATGAAGAATTCTCTGTAAAAACTACACATCCTCTAGATATGACACTTTTACTTGTATAATTTAAACTAATGCATGGGGTATGTTACTATGGTGTCCATGTATTATTAAAAATCAAGAATTAACAAATTCATTTTCTCTATGAGCATGTCAATGAAATTAATACATTGAAATCGAAGTATCACTCAAGGACTATATATTCCATTTTCTCTATGACTTTTTCCAATAAATTCATACATGGAAAACACTATTATCTCTCATAGTATATATAATCCACACACCCTAGGAGTCCATCTAAAGAATTACATATAAAAAGGAATGCAATTCTCAATGTCTAATATAAACAACTCACCCAATGAGAATTTTTAGGTAATTATTAAATTGGTATCCTAAAATTAATCTACGCATATATAAACCACTTACCCATTTAGTTCATTTGAATATTTCTATCATTTGAATTCAATTATCACATTAAGGTAAAATAAACCACTCAAAATAATAGAATATCCAATTAATTCCATCATGGTATTCTAATTATCACTCGAGGATTATATAAACCACATAGCATATGAGTCAATACAAGGAATTCTTAGATGGAAATAAAAATATGACTCAAGTTGTAATATAAAACACTGACCCTAGAGTGTATAAAAGTAATTCCTACATGGGAATTAAATTATCACTCATAGAATATATAATCCACTCTCTCTATTAGTTTAAAAAACAATTCCAACATGGAAATCAATGTATCACTAAAGGGCATATAATTAGTCATATCCTAATAAGTACCTCTAGGTATCTAGTTAGTATATATGTTTACAAAGAATAAAAAAATAAGGATCCTTGGAAGTAGATCATGGTATCCAAAACATATATATCATCACACCAGGTGATTCAGAAAAATACAAATGAGCACCGATGGAATCGTTGTTGTATCATAAATAATTAGGTTAATTAATAAAAAATATATTGTGGGTGGATTAAAGCCTAAACTCACAAAAGGGTCCATAGCTTAATGGTCTTATTTTTTTTAGGCTTTCTATGGGGACATAAACTATAATATTCAACCAACCTCACAATTCACAACCACATGGTTGACAAAACAACATTAAAATTACTAGGTCCCAATTATAATATCACTAGAGAGGAATCCTTCTTTATATTTTTTAATTAAATAAAAAAAATAATTGGTTCCTCTATTCATATCATAGAAGTTGGCACATAAGTAGATGTGTCCTACAAGTGATGCTCCTAAATGTTATACATTTTTAAAGGAATAATTCACGGGATAATAGGAATGAGTAAACATGTAAAGGGATCATACCATAATTTCTCAATGTATAAAATTTATCATTGAAATCCCAAAGAAGGCCTTTATAAGAACTAGTAAGTTGGATGAATCTGAAATGGGATCTTTTATGATGAAATGTAAAGTCCTTAATCCTAAAGGGGATCCAAAAAAATATCCAATATCATAGATTCTAGGGTATAACAGAACATAATGCAAGGGTGATTCACTAAATTAAAGGGATATTATATCATTGGTGAAATGTTATAGTTAATGGACCATATAAGACTGATGTATCGCCCATAGGATATTACTAAATCTATTTAATGGAGGAACAAACTCTCCATTATACTTCATTTAAAAAAAGACTCTTAGGAGTCCCTAAATCACCAAAAGGGTTCCACCCTTTGGGATCTTGATGGAAAATATATCATACTGGACAACTCATGTATAAAATTTGGAATCAAAGGAATAAAACCCCCCAAAAAACTTAAAAGTAAATAAAAGAAGGAGTACATGGAATTTATATCCTAGTACATTGTGCATACTCTCACATATCCAATGATGTTTTTAGTTTATCCACACAAGGAAAATTATCCAATGTACATGACATAAAATTCATATACATGGAATGTACCCTATATGGGGTACCTTCTCAAGTACCCCACATGTTCAAGACATGTATCTTAGACAATTCATGTACCACTATATTGAGTGTGAACCAACTGGGGTTGGATCTATACTCTACATGGCCATGTTACATTATGTAAGCAACATGGCTGAGTAATTGGATTCCTTATGAAGTAAAACTAGATAGATTATACCTACTGTGTACATTTTTTGTTCTAAGAATTCATCTTTTATATGTAGGGAGAACAGACAATGTTAATTCCAAAACAACACATAGTGTGATTGGGATTTCCCAAAATTGAAGCCCTATAAAATACCCCACAACCCTTTTTCTCCTCAAAAGATAAAGATCGACCCATCAAGTGTTTTTATAGACATAATAGAGGATACAAACATGAATTAATTAAAAATATATATTTATAGAAACAATTATTTAAAATGGATATGCTTTAGTTATAATCCTCCAATGCTGCACCTATATCCATGGAACACCACTATGTCATGGTGATTTATCTCCAAATAATACCTATGGTGAAACCTATTTTTCTCTCTCCTTATTTCCCTTTATCAATCTACTTATCCTCTCTTGGTCATAGAAAAGGAAACACACAAGGGGATCATGGGGAATTTGTGTGATTCCATTGATGAAATGAAAAGAAAATGTAAAAAATGTAATGACTCAGATTATCCCTAAATTTATTTTTATAAATTAACTGGGGAAATTCTAAAACTATTCACTAAGATTGCATGACATTAGAAGCCCATTGTTCCATAGACAAATTAAGTAAAATTTATATGTTTTTAATAAATCGTATGTATGGTTTTTCATTAAAATAAAAAAAATTCAAAAAATGTGTCTCGATCAGAAATCAGAGGCCACCATTGCATTTAAAAATATGAATTTATGTTAGGTGAGGCCTAATATTGACTGATTCGGGTCAACTACAGAAACTTATTTTTGGATGTATCAGTAATAAAATATTTGACAAATATATTTTATTTTTGACACATCGACTCTTTTATTTTAATTTCATTCAATAAGAAATTTAGGTATATCACCATAACATTATGATTACATTAAGATTAAGGGAAGGAATTATTTTAACAATGATGATGGATTGGATATTATAAAATTGAGCGAATATCAACAGATTGACGAATGATGATGAAGAAGATTCATCCTTCATAACAACGGATCAAAACCTAAGGTAGGGTTTTGTTTCTTTGATATTTCTTTCACATTATTAAATTCAATGATGAACATTGACCAACGGACGAATAGATAGATATGCAATATGAATGCTTGCACAATGATGTTCTTTATGAAGGAGTTAAGTTGGGGTTAGATCTTCCTTATTAATACATTCCTCACAACCCCTCTAACAAAGACGAATCATGATCAAAATGAAAAATGGCCACGATTCATCCTTTGGGTGATTTTTTTCTTCTCGTTTTCCCTCTTTTTATCTATGTTATTCACGTTCATCATGATTATATGGGTTGATGATCATTGCACCTTTCATCCATGGCTCAATAATACAATACTAAAGAACAGACATCCCCTTGACTCCACAGAAGAGAGATGTTGAAGTCACAACACTTTTCTATCTATGCAGAACATGAAGGTAGGACGGCTGACCTCAAGTGGGGTGGCATTACCCTGAAGGGGTGGCAGGCTGCGATGGAAGGTCAGGGCCCATCATGGATGGTCTTGGTAGTGCTTAAGTGTGAGGACACTGGGCTTCTGGCTGGAAGAGGTGGAGAATAGAAGATGAGGGGATACGTCAGAGAATATGTGGATGGAATGAACAGGTCATGGAAGGAAGCTACAACTTTCAAAGGTGGACACAGATTTGTGCCATGTGGGAGGAACTCACGGTGGTGACGCTACAGGGTAGGAGGTTTGGTGGGTCAACCCCATGGAATGAAACATGACACTACATTAGTGTGATGGGGGGTCATGCAGTTAGGTAGGACCATGTGCAGCATAGTGGGTTGGAACATGCCGATTTGGGCCGAACCGCACCCGGCCGGGTTGGGTCATTCGAAGGTCGGACAGGCCTAGCAGGCACATTGGTCCAAGATGGACCAGGATTTGTCGGGTCAGTTATACCAATTTGGGGAAATAGTGGGTCGGGCCATATCCAGTGGTCGGTTGGACCATAACCAGACATAGGCGAGAACTTTTTATAAAAAACTGTACATTTCAAACTATGTGTCTTTTTGATGAGACGTTTGCGCAATTAGGCCCCTTGAGATGTGTTGGTCATTTTGAAAAACTCTATGTGATTAATTTTGGAATGTGGAATATGACCATTTTTCATAAGGAGTAGGTTCTCTTGGAATAAGAGTGCTATGAGAAGAATCTTGTGGTTGGATGTGATCTAAAAATTGTGACAATGAATCTATAAATTGAAGACTATGTGACTTTGGTCTCTGTGACATATCGAGACTCTCTGTCTTACTAAGACTTTATGTCATATTAAGAATTTGTTTCTTACCGCGACTCTATGTCTTACCTATACTCCACGTCTCACTGATAATTTTTGTCTTATTGATAGTGGGTGTTCTAAAGAATATGTCTACTTTCCATTCTATAGAATAATACTAGTATGATTGAACCATGTATTCATTTTTGTTATATTTAATGTATATATTTTTTGTGTATTTTGTGTATTACTTAGTGGTGTACATTTTTGGATTGGTGGGTTCCTACTAAGTATCATTTTACTCACTCCTATACTGGATTTGACTGCATGTGTTGTGTCTTGTGCTGACAATCGACGCATTGACAGAGTTCCAGGTAGACTAGGACCTGCTGGATCTTAGATTGATTGGAAAGATGATTTGTTCTTCGAATGCGTCAGATATCTTTTTTACACCTACCCTTTAGGTAGGGTTTTCTACAAGTAGTTTCTTGGAACATCTGCATTTAGTTTGATAAACTCATTCTTTTGGTGGGCTTGTATTCTATCCCTATTTACATTCCAATTTTCTACTGTTGTACTCTATGGTTGGTATATTGTTGTATGAATTAATTTAATATATTGTTTTTATAGTATTTTGTTCTTGGATATGTTTTTTTATTCATGTACATAATAAAATGACTCCCATTATGGGATATTCCTACTCAGAACTAGCCACAAGCCTCTAGCCTATCATAGGAGGGATTGTGTACTCATGGAATGGGCCTCTCTATTATTGTTCGTGATAGAGTGGTATCAAATGGGGTGAGTTGTACATAAGGACTGGGAGTCTACGATATTGGTTTTGGACAACAATGTTAAGTGTTCTGAGTTCAGATTTAATGCCAGTGAATCTAGGTTTGGTGTAGTGGCCGATGTATCCAGATGTAGGGAAATTAATTGTTCATGCATTAAATATAATTTTGGTGGGTTTTCATTTCCTTCTTGAGTCAGCTCACCAGATATATTCAATTGACCATGGACCATCATGTTCTGTTTCAGGATATCTCCCAATAGACATCCTTATAGAATTCTATTATGTGATCACAAGAATGATATGCATAGTCATGAGACATCTTTAGTGGGAGAATATATAAGACATGGAACCTACATGATGTTTTTTTTGTTTTTGTGCTACCTGTTGAGTATACGTTACTAATAGAAAAACCGGATGTAGATGCACTTAAACTAAGCACATTTCATGGGTTCTAAAGAAAGATTCCTTATAAGTTTAGGGGTGATCTAAACCCCAAGGTTGATGAGAATTGGAGGGAGGAAATTAATAATGTCTTATACCATGCGTGGACACATGCTGCCCATATAGAATTCCAATCTACATGTTTTCATCAAGGGTTAGTGGGTCGATGGTGGAGCTTAGTGACTGAGACACTTGAAGATGTGACTCTCTCATGGGACGAGGTATTGAAAATCCTCAAGTAGGAGTTCATCACAACAACTTTATACAAAGGGTGCATACAAGATCAGTTGTATCTAAAGTAGGGTAGTCAGACTATGAATGAATTCTCAGTGTGGTTCACTTATCTATCTCTTTATTCAATAGATTTGTTATGAGACTCATTAATCAGGGAGAATAACATTAAAATAGACTTATTCCATAAGATCAGGGCATCAATTATATACAATTTCATTCCTACATATTATATGGTACTGGTGTGAGATCTATTAGTAGAGTACTGTCTATAGAAGCATACACCAGTAATGGGAGCCACTAGAAGGAACAAGGTTGCTGAGTCCTAAGATGTAGGTATCTGATAACAGTCAAAAGGACCCAAATATGTCACCCACTTCATAAGAAAACCCTAGGACATGGGATCATTGTTTTGGGGATCATAGGGAAGAGTGAGTTTTCTGAATGATAGGTGGTGTTACAAATGTGGAAGTTGAGATCATCTAGCAAAACATTACCTGACCCTCCATATAGATGATCAGAAGACAGTCGAGAGACCAGCAAGGCTGATGAGGGGGCTTGAGTAGGCTGGTCTGTAGGGCGGTGGACATGTGATGGGATCACATATGGAATAAAGATGTATGTGGAGGTTCAACCTATCACCACCACCTCCCCCAAGTGAACCACTCAATGCTCAGGGAGAAAGTGGACATGGATGGTGGAAACTATATTTAATGGATGCTTATGACTCTAGTTCTATTGGGTTTCCTAGAGTTATAATATTTTTCCTTTCCACCTTAGCTAGTTTTTGGATAGACATTTGTTCCAGTCAATCTTTTCTTTCCACGAAACTTGTTCGAGACTCGAAGATTCCAATTGAACCACTGACTTGACTCTTACATTAAGAGACTCTTATGGTAAGGGATTTGATGGTACCATAATAGACTTGATAGCGTTACCTTACTCTTTAAGGTCAGTGTTTCATTTGGGATTTCATGTTAGTGGCATCGAGTCATTACGACATCATTTCGGGTATGGACTGGTTATCTATAGTTCAAGTTCATATTGACTATTTTAGGCATAGATTCTGGTGGGTCAATAGTGATGGGACTACATTTACCTTTTTTGGGGAAAAGGAAATATATTAAGTGTATGATTAACGTACTCATAGTAGTTTATAGTCAATTACTCATCAATTACCTACTATTTCCATTGGTGTAGCGGATGATAGGATTCCTCATCTTCTTGTAATAGTAGTGAGGTATAGGGACATCATTTCCATGGATTTCACTGGATTACCTCCCTAAAAGTTAGTGGACTTCCACATTGATCTATACCCTGGGACGAAACTAATATCTACACCTGAATATTGGATATATCTTACAGAGCTTCATGAGTGGAATGTGTAACTGGAGCAGTTTTAGAAGAAGGGCTTCGTGAAACCAAGTGTTTGACCATAGGTGGACCTCGTTTTGTTTTCCAATAAGGAATACATGAGGTTGAGGTTATATTTGGACTTGTAAACCATGAATTTGGTGATCATGATGAACATGTATCCACTAACAAGGATCAAAGAACTATTTGATTAGCTGAAGGGGCTGAGGTGGTTCTCAATGATGTTCATTAGATATGGATACCACTAGCTTTGTGTACGAGATAGAGATGTACAGAATACATCCAATAGATGTTTTTATAGCCTCTAAAAGAACATAGTGATTCTAGTTGGAAAATATAATTACCCAATAGTGTTCATGGGACTCATTTACATGATCTTATAGAATTATTTAGACCATTTCATGATGTTATTCATTGATGACATCCTAGTGTACTCGGTGACCGAGGAGGAGAACACGATTCAGTTGAAGATATTTCAAAACACACTTTGAGAACTCAAGATTTATAGGATGCTCTCAAAGTTTCATTTATGGATTCAATTGGCCCAATTTATGGGACACCTCATTCCAAGGGTATACATCGCAGTGGATCTGGTGAATATTGTAGATGATATTTATTGGGATCCACCCAATAGTGTTAATATGTGTCATGTTTCTTGGTTTTGGCTAAGTAATAAAATTTATTTTTACCCTAAATTTCAAATATTTAATTACACTTGATGTATATGACATGGAAGGGGAATCCCATTATGTGGAAAAGGATGTGCAATTATTGCTTTTCAGAGCTGAGGTAGAGGTTGAAGAGTTCTCCCATCTCGAGACTACCAGTGGAAGGCATCAGGTTTGTAGTGTTCTGTGATGAATCACAGACCTAGATTGGTTTTGTCCTAATGCATGGGAATGAGGTGATTTCTTCTGGTTCCTTATAGTTGATAAAAAATGAGAATAACAATGAACCCCTTGATCTTGAGATAGAATCAGTAGTCTTTATATTGAAGATATGGCGACACAACCAGATTGGTGAGTGGTTTACTGTCATCTCTAATCACAAGATTCTCAAGTATATCTTCTCTATGAAGGAAATGAACTTGATATTTATGTGATAACTACATTTCCACTGATACTATGCCATTATTGTTTCTTATACTCCTGGTAAGGGGAATGTAGTGGAGGCCTCTCTCAGTAGGAGATCCAGCATGCAGTTGCAGAGTGAGGACATGGAGCAGTTGGCCAAATTGAAGATATCCTTTGTTGTGGAGATGGAACATCATACCTCCAGTAGATGGTTGTCACCCCTAAAATCTTATATCTAGTTAGGGATTCACATGTAGGGTATACTGACTTTGAGTCATGATGTGCTCAGTTTTCCATAGGGCATGTACATAAGGGATATTTGATAGGTGGGGAACATGTAAATTTTTCCCGTGGGTTCACAGTGTACCGACGGGGTTCTGGGAGAAGGTTCTGATGTAGTTCCACACATCCCCTTTGGTAGTATATTTGGGTGTTTCAATGATTAAATAGGACCTACCACATTATTTATTATGGATGAGGATAAACTATGTGGTGGTAGAGTTCATTTCTTGATGCCTCACTTGGAAGCAAGTTAAGGACGAACACGAGGTTTCAGAAGGCTTGACCAAACCCCTTGATCATCCATAATTGAATTAGAATGTTATAATGATGTAAATGAAGTAGGGGTTTTCACTAATTCCCAAGGGACAATATAACAAGATGGTGATCATTGAAAGAATCACCATGTCAGCCAACTTCCTACTAATCTAATAGTGGGGTTCAGTATAGATCTTGGGATGCCATTACATATAAAAGATAGTTCGTCTTCATGGAGTCCCATGACTATCATTTAGTATTGTGAATATCATTTTACATCATGGTTTTAGAAGGTATTTTATATGATGTATGGGACTATCCTACATTTGAGCATGAATTTTCATCCATAAATGGATGTCCATACTATGTACACGATTTAGGTTCTGGAGTACATGTTATAGGAAAACATCATGGACCATGGTCATAACACAGAGATCACCAACCACTAGTAGAGTTTACATAAAACAATAAATCCCACTCCTAATTTAGTATAGAACTATTCAAGGCCTTGTACGGATGACCATGTAGGTCAACACTCTATTGGACAGACCCAGGAGAGTCGGTATTCATGGGTCCAAAGATGGTATGTGCAACCACTAAGAAGGTGAAGATCATCCAGTAGTGAATGAGGACATTAAAAATCCCTTAAAAAGTCATTTTCGGTCAATAGACGAAGGAATATGGATTTTAGGATAAATACCATGTGTTTTTTCGGGTCTCACCCCAATGAGTATTGTAGATATTTAGCCAAGGTGGAAATTTATCTCTATGATAAATTGCCCCTCTTCAAATTCTATAGATAGTTGGAGAGGTTGAAACCCACCTAGATCTACCCCTATAGTTGATTGGGTGCATGATGTCTCCAATGTGTCTCATCTAAGGAGGAGCGTGCATGATCCATCACACATCATCTACCTAAGAGAGGTGGACATTGATGATAGGAGAACATTTGTGCAGTACCCATTAAAGATAGAGGATCAACATGAGAGGGTCCATTGTGGGTAGTTGATTCCTCTATTTGAAAATTGGTTACATCATGGGAATCTCCAGGAGCACATTTGGGAGTTAGAGGCTCATATTAGTTCTCAGTTCCCTCATCTTATGGTTGTGTAGCCCCTGTTAATGATTTTTTGGTTGTAAATCCCTAAGGTGTTGTGAATGTATTGAATTTTATATTCTATTGTTATTTATAAAAAATTAATTTGGAAAATTCAGAAACTAGGTGATGAGATGACATTGTATTTTAAGGCCGAATGTTATTGGAAAAAATCGAGGAAATTTTTTAGTTTTTAATAAAATGTGTGCATGGTTTTACTTCAAAACTAAATAAGTTCTAAAAAATGTATGGATAAGAAATATAAGGGCACTGTTCTTTTTAGAACATCTGATTTACCAAAAATGAGGCCTAAAATTGGTTGACACAGGTCACCAGGGGAATGCATTTTTTCAAAATAACAATAATAAAATATTTGATAAAAATATTCTATTTTGATGCACCAACTCATTTCATTATATTTTTGTCTTTTAGGAATTTAGGATTATCACTATAACCATGTAATTATCCTATGATGAGGATAAGAAATTTCTCTCAACAACGACAACATATTAGAAACTAAGACATAAATCAAATATTAAAGGATCGACAAATAATGATGACATAGCTTCTCCCTTCATCAAAAATTTATCAAAACCCTTGGTAGTGTGTTTTTTCATTTTGATTTGTTCCCCAAGATAAAATTTGATGATGAAAATGGACCAACCCATGAATAGTTTGATCCATGGTTCAATCGCTTGTGGGACGAGAGTTATCTTTTAGTATTTAAATGGGGATTACATCTGTGTGATTTCTTCATTAATCATGATCCCTACAAAATAGACAAATTGAGGCCGACACGAAAAAAGTCCATGATCCATCTTTCTGGTGATTTTTTTCTTCTCATTTCATTCATTATTCATTGTGTTCATTTTATTCTTCATGATGGTATGGGAGGATTATTAATGCAATTCATTTCATTGTGAAATAGTAATATACTGAAGACCTAACTCCCCTAATACACCGCAAAGGCACAAAGGTTAAGGAATGATGATTTTCAGCCTAGGTGGAGCACAAGGGAAAGATAAAAGTCCTCCATCACGATAACTAATGTTGGTAGAATGAAGTGGCCTAGAGGTGCTGGTTTAGGTAGAGTGTGACAATGAGATGGATGATGGGGTTTTCATGGCGGGTGAGTGTTGTAGGAAGGGAATCATATCAGAGCCATTGTTGGTAGTGGGCATAAGATATGGTATGATTTCACGACGTTGACCGAGGGTGCAGATCAATACCGCGTCAGAGGAACCAACGTTGGTGAGGCCGTGGGGTAGTATGTGCATTTGGTTAGACATGTGGAATGTGACCCAACATCGGGTCAGCATTAGGGGCACATGGATGAGGTTGACCACGTGCAGACCAGTGAATTGGCATGCAATGTGGGATGGAAATGGGATACATGCTACTCTAGTGGAATAATTGTGTAGACCTGCCATCCATGTCCATAAATCTTAATGGGATGAGCATGGAGGCCTAGAATGTATGGGAAAGACCAGGATGGGTAAAGTCATATAAAAATGGTCAAGGCAGAAGGTGAGTCAGGTTGGGCGTGGACCAGACTCAGGTTAGAATGTTCTATAAAATCATCCATTACATACAAATTGTGTGTGCATTTTATTAACCATTTGTGGCATTAGGGAAATTTCTACGAGACCGTACATTTGTAATACTATGAGTGAGTATTTCTGGAAGTTGAAATATGAATTTTTTTCTTGAGTAGAATTTTCTCTCAGAAGAAGTGTGCTATAATCGGATGCATGATTCTAGCCATGATCATGAAAAAATGATATTTAAATAGTGACCAGAAGACTACATGAATTTGTAGCTATGTGACATATCAAGACTCGATGTCTTAATGAGACTCCATTTCTTATTGAGACTCCGTGTTATAGTGAGACTTTGGGCCTTAATGATACTAGGTGTTTTATGGATTATTTCTGATAATACAAGAATTCCATTATATTTAATAATACCAATCTCACATGACCATGTATTTCAGTATGGTATACAATGTGTATTTCTTAGTGGTATTCTTTGATGGTTTCAGGGTGTACTACTATGTATCATTTTACTCAATCCTTCATGGGTGTTGCCTACACGCGTCTTGTCTTGTTCAGATGATCGACGATATGATGAGGTTTTATGAGTTCTTAGACAAGGTGATTCTTAGAGTGATTGGATGGATGATGTGTGCTTCTATGCCTTTAGACAACTATCTTACACCTACCCATTTGGTAGGGTTTCCTATAGATGGATTTTAGGAACTTGGGCATTCAAATTGGAAGACTCGTTATTTTAATGGGCTTGTATTCTAGCCCTATTTAATTTCCATCATCTTACATTCATTATTTGATGATGGTATATTAGTGTATGAATATATTTATTACATTGTGTATTTAAATTCTATCATTTTGGGCTAGCAGATATGTGTGTGTGTTTGTATTGGTACATAAAAAAATTCCGCCCATTGTGGGAGACGCCTACTCGGGGATAGTCGGTATACCGTGACCTATAAGAGGCGGGATTGGGGTAGTCATGGCATGATCCCCTCTAGGACGAGCCATGAAAAAAATGAAGAAAAAAATAATAGAATGTAAAAATGGGGCCTAGGTCCAACCACATCACCCAACATGAGTTTATTCCTCCCCATGGAAATACCAACAATTATAGACCCTATGATTGAGGTGGAATCTTAATATTTTTCTTCATTGAAGGATTTATTCAATTTACATGTGTGAATTAAGTAATTTTTAATTTATTATCTATTTAATTTAATTTTATTCCACAGAAATTCAAAATGCTCTAATTTCCACGAAGCACATATGTTAATGTAAATGACCCATTACTGGACAACTAGAGTGGTAAATAACATTTTCTGAGATAATCTAATTGGGGTAAAATGGATGTTTTACGACATACAAGAATATAAATAAAAAAAGATTTATCATGAATTTTTTCTGAGAAAACATGGGGAATCACAAATAATTGATGTCTTGGTGGGTTTCATATAAAATTTAAGTACAATTCATTATTAAATTTTAACATATTTTTTGGAAACTTTGTTATAGAGAAATAAAAACAATAAATCCACCCATGTTTTAAAACAATTGATTCTTTTAAAGGAGAGTGGTTTTCATTATTTTATATTTCTAGGAAATGAATAGATTAAAATAATTCCCTTGGTTATGTGTAAGTAAATAATTTTTATAAATTATATATTTTAGAACCTTATAATATAATATAGGTTTTAGATTATTCATTAATTCTTTAAAAAACTTTTAAAAATACATCTAAAACAAAAAAAGTTAGGTGGGAATGTTTGTCGATTAATACTATTTAGATTATTTATTATAATAATTTTGAGATTTTAAAATTTTATAATACATAGAATATATTGATACAATATTTTATTTTTATCCAAAAATTCAAGTATCCTTAAAAAAATTGAGAAACTAATATTGGATAATTTGAATGTGAATATTTAAAAAATATTATTTTATTATAAAAATCATAATATAAATATGATATACTACACTTTTAAATAAATATTACTAGTTTATTTGAAAATAATAGTTCCAAAAAATATTATATTTCTCACCCATTATAAAATTATATTTGAAAAAATAACAATCAGTTATCATATATAGGTAATAAATAATATTTTTCAATTAATATTTATAAAAATAGAATTTATATTAACAATTATTGGATTCATCAAAAATGGAATCCTGTTTGAATCTATATACTTCTCAAAAATATAAATAATTTTTTACATTACAACCAAATTTCATTGAAAATCATTATTTAATAATTTTAAAATAAATAATATAAATGAATTAATATAATCATTATTTAATCGAAAGAAAATTCTCATATTAATATTTCTAGGTTCTAGTTAAGTAGACAATTATTAAACTAGTGATTTCTCTAAGGTTGTGGTTCTTGATGATGTGTTTTTATTGTGGTAGTTTTACAAACATGGTCTGGGATATTACCTCAATTATCTTGAACTTATAAAGTAAATGATTTTGTTTATACTTTTATTGTTGAAATATAGTTTGGGATTGGGAATGGGTAATTCCACATGATACTATCTTCCTCACAATATCTAATTATTTTTCCTCATAGTGTATGATCCAACTAGCTGAGGACATTAAATAAATTATCTGTTTCAAATGGAATTTATAATAAAACAAAATATACAAATATCAATGGTAATTTTGTGATGTAAATATTATCAAAAAATTAAATTCTTTATGATATTTTAACTCTTATGACCAAATAATGGTTCTGAATATCCCTACTAGTTCATTTATTCCCTTTAACATCATTTATTAACATTGTTTTTCTAATTTTAAAAAATAATTTCGATTTTAAATATTCAATTATTGACAATATTTACAATGTAAAAATTTCACCATAAATATATTCATTTAAAACTCCAATCTAGTTGAGGTAATTTTGTTTCATCACCTCATATTGTTCCCTTGACGCCTCCTCAAATTTTTGGTTCTATATTAATTATTTTGTTAATGAGTTGTCTTGTTTTGTTCAACATTCCATGAAAAATATAAATCATCCCTAACATATCCATATATGAATGATCATTATCAAAATGGTACCACCTGTAGATTTATTACATGTGAGGTTTCTTGTATGTACATCCTCATGAGGGATACATGGAACATATCTTGTACTTGTGATAGTTAATCGGGAGTTCTCTTTTATAGGCAACCACTCTGATGTGATTAAGGATATCAAAGAGGATGAAGTATCTTGGAAAATGCATTTCCTTCTTCCCAGAAATTATGACTTTCTTGTATGATGATATATGAAGGACCACATTATCCCCAACCTCAAACACTAGGATCCATGAATGATTGTATGGATGGGGTTTTTGACAATATTGTGTGTATATCATATTATGCTATTTTTTGAACCATACCATTCATTTATTGGATATAATCTATTCCCATAATCATTTTATATCTAAATTAATCCTAAAATGTCTAATTCTAACACGTCTTCTCATAAATAGTCTCATAAAGTGTCATTACAATGCCATAATGGAATATATTGATAAAATATAACTATGATAGGGGAATCTCGTAGTCCCAATATCATTGAAAAACCATTGAACCTGATCTAAACATAAACTCTAGAGTTTGAATTTTACTTCAAGATTCCCCATCCATATGAGGTTAATAAGTAATTATTAAGCTCAATTATATATCCAATTGTTGTTGAAGTATTATCCAAAACAGTAATGTAATCTTCAAATATTGATCATATACTATAGAGATTGGATCTACATGTGTTTTGAAAATATCCCTTATGTACATCTTGAGGAATTGTTCAATCTCTCTTACATTCATATTGATAACATTTAAATATATATATTTTAAAATATATTGACTACTTAAAATATGGAGGTATTCAAATTAGGTTTCATGGGGAGGTTTATTATGAAATACATGTTATTTTTTCCAATTTACATAACAGTATAGGAAATGGTTTCAACATAACTGTATAGTACTACCACCCCACCTTAAATTTTAATTATTCCATGAATCAAGATACAAACTCTTCAATACCCCAACTAAAGTTATCCCACCAGAAGTAATTTGAAAAATCTCAATAAATCCTAGGGATTCATGGATTACTATTATGACAACCATGCTTTTTTTATTACAACATAAACATGATTTATTACATAAAACTTCAATTGATACTACAAAGAAGATCGAGAGTTTAGTTTCCTTGGGGATTAGGATCATTACATTAAAACATAAAACATCAAATACAACATCTTTATTGAAAACTTCATTTACATGACCACTACATTCCCTCGTACATAGCATTGCATGGGATAACCTAAGTACATGCATAAGAAAAGTGTGACCTATAAATCCCAGTATGGGAGTACACATGGAATACCATGAGGAGTAAAATACATGTTAGACAATAGGCATAATAAATAGAGCATACAAGACACATGAACATAAAGTCATGATAAAGCATGATAATCATAACATGGAAATGTGGCAACAACACTTAACATGGAATTAGCATGAGCCAAGGCTTACTGCACATAAAGCATCAGTAAACCCTCATTGCACATGAAACACAAGTAAACCCTAGTTTCACATGAATTATAATGTTTCAACACTCATTTCACATGACGTATCATGATACTATACTTTACCCAATGCATTGGAGCGCTATAAGGGTGCACCCTTCTTAAACATTTCATTTCTTGCATAAGTGTGCCACATGGATCATAAAACATGGATTCATAAAACATAATCATTTATTCCATGATAAAGGAATGTGGAATTCATACATGATACTTTATAATAAATAAGTAAATGTTAGTAAAGGTGGATACCCTTGATGGAGAAATGGGCATGGTATTCACTACACAGTGACATTGGCATAGAAAATCGGTGCGATTTCGGTAGCGTAACGGCGTGACATAAGAATTCATAAAAAATTTTGATGAGAGAGAAAGGGGTTGCTCATCATATTTACATGTACTGGACAGTAAGGAGGTAATATATATACATGTCTTGACAATTGTAATGTAATTTAGATTCATGATACAAAATGATTTGATTGAATGTAAAAGAAGAGAGAGAAGTTCCTTTCGGAATTTCGGCATAGTAACGGGTGTACATGGGGGAATTTAATGAGATAGAAAGGGGTATCTAATAATTCAAACAATAAGAGGGAATTATAGGGGAGGAGTGAAAACATACCCCAACATTCATAATTTAAATTAAAATGGAAAAACAACTTAAAGAAAATAGACAAAGATGTGAAAGGAAGAAAAAACCCCTTTACTTGGAAGTGTGCTTCCAAAGGCTAGTGAGAGGCTTGTGAGAGGCTTCTTCGGAGCTTGGGGAACCTTGGGAGGAATCTATAGAGAGTTGGGCAGATGTTGTATGAAATAAAATGGATTTTAGTGAAGAGGAAGTGTGGATTTGGGTGGGTTTATGTAGGAAAGGTGAGGGAATTCTTTATTATTTAGGTTTGGGTCCCCTTACATTAAATTAATCCAAACCACAAACCAACCAATGGTTTCATCAAATAGTTTTTGTAAATTTGATGAGGAAAACAATATTTTATAACGCCCATGTCTGAACATCTTAAAATAATAAGGTTTCTTATGTGGAGGTGAGTCACACTCCCATGGATATTAATTTAAAAAGGAAAAGTGTTGAATATGTCTTGAGGGGTCCATTAATGCTTTGAAAAGTAAGTCAAACAAACACAAAATCAAATTAATTTAATTATAAAACATATATTTCACGAAAATAATGATTATTGAATTTTATTACATCACCATTGGGTCATTATGATGCCATAAAACACATTATATATTTAAACAGTATTTATTTTTTACACAAAAAATTTGACTGTCTCAGAAAATTATGAAAAATTCACCGTTGGATAATTTTGACATCCTGATTCCAGAAATGAAATTTATTTTATCTAAAAAATTTTCTAAATATGTTAATTTTCACTTTTAAAATAAAAACCATCATTTATCGAAAATTCACTGGTTTTGATAGAAATGGATTTCAAACCTTAATATAAAATTTTAATTGCATGCATTAAATTATAAGATAATTTATATTTAATAAAAATTAATTTAATAATAATATTATTATTTTATTAAAATATTATTTAATTCAAAAATCCTTTAATTTAATAAAATACATTTCTTAATTAAATAATAACTAAAAATGACATTTGTACTTTAAAAACTATTTACAATGTATCAAAAATGACTAGAAATTATATTCATTAATATATAAAAAAATAATGTACATGAACATAGTACTACTTATTTGTTACATAACCAATTAAAACAGCCGCATAAGACCTAAGGGTAAGATGTGCAATGGTGAAAGACTCTTGGGGTGGCTAGGATAACAATGCTCAAGTGGTAATCACTATCAACTTCCACTTTTCCTGTAGATGGTCCCGTTTGAGCTTGACATGGTGAAGCTCAGTTTGGGATTGGTCATGGGGGAAGCCCAAGGATGACACCTCTTTTCTGAGCTCTGACAAATGGGCTTCGTATTTGGAAATTCTACTGGACAAGGCTATCGCTTCTTTTGTCTGAGGAAAATGGATTTGTTAAAGTCCTATATTTATACTAATCATGTGATCACTGTTCAACGACTATATTATCAATGGTCAAAATTCTTAACATAAAACCAAAGAAGCTGACATCTTATAAAAACATTTTTCATAAAGAGACATTTATTTGGATCAAGAGGGATTTTACATTAATGAATCGCTGGGTCGTTACAATATTCCCCCCTTAAGAAATTTCGCCCGCAAAATTTTTCCTTTTCCCACACTAAAATAGATGTGGGTAACTCAGATTCATCTTTTCCTCCGATTCCCAAGTCGCTTCTTCAAACGTGTGGTTTCTCCACAATACCTTGACGAGGGGCATTGTTTTATTTCATATAACATTTTCTCTACGATCTAAGATCTTCACTGGTTTCTCCTCATAAGAAGGATCGTCTTAAAATTGTACCACCTCAGAAGAGAGTATATGTGAAGGGTCCGGTATGTACTTCTTTAAGAGGGATACATTAAAGATATCATGTACTTTGGCCATGGTAGGTGGAAGTGCTAGTCGATAGGCCACAACCCCAACATGATCAAGAACCTAGAAGGGGCTGATGTACCTTGGACACAACATACCTTTCATTCCAAACCTCCTGACCTTTATCCCCATAGATATGCGTAGAAACACCATGCCTCCAACATTAATCTCAAGGTCTCGTCGATGATTATCTACATAACTCTTCTGTCGACTTCGTGCTGCCTTGATATGCTGCTGAATGGTTTTCCCCTTTCCACCATTTCCTCGACCATTTCTGGTCCAAGCAGCTTACGTTCACCGACCTCATCCCAACATGCCGGAGTTCTGCACCTTTTCCCATACGGGGCTTCATATGGTGCCATATGGATTCTTGAGTGGAAACTGTTATTATAAGAGAACTCAACCAGATAAAGATGTTGATCCCATCCTCTTTTAAAGTCCATTGTTCATGCTATCAACATATCCTCAAGTGTTTGGATAATCCACTCGGATTGGCCATCTGTTTGAGGATGATAGGCCGTACTATAGTTCAGTTCATTATTCAGAGCATGTGGAAGACTCTTCCAAAAAATAGAGCTGAATCTTTGATCTCGGTCAGACACAATAGATAGTGGTACTCCATGCAACCTTACCACTTCCCTGATATAAATTTGTGATGGTTGATTCAATGAAAAATCCTCTCGAATATAAATGAAGTGTGCAATTTTTGTTAGACGATCCACAACAACCCATATTGCATTATTGACTTTGGATGTCCTTCGAAGTCCGGTGAAAAAGTTCAGGGTGATGTTCTCCCATTTACATTCAGGTATGGGCAATGGTTGCATCATCCCCTTAGACATATGCCTCTCTTCCTTCACGTGCTGACACACCAGGCACTTTGATGTATATTCAGCTATCTCCTTCTTCATATTATCCCACTAAAAGTTTTCTCGTAGATCTCGATACATCATTGTTCTCCCTGGGTGAATAGAGAAATTTGAACTATGTGCATCATCTAAAAGTTCCTTCTTCAGCTCCAGAAAAGATGGATCACATAGTCTTTTCCCAAACCACACAATTCCATCTTCATTAACATTAAACTCTAAGGATGTCCCTTTTTTGATAGCTTCCACTTTTTTCTGAATTCCCACATCATCCTTTTAAGCATCCTTTAACCTTTCCAAAAGATATGTTTGAGCAATTATTTGTGTAAGGATTGATGATGTTCCTTTTTTTATGATTCCCATGTCCATCCTCATCATGTCTACGAATATTGGATACTTCTCAATTCTCATCATTGATAGAATAGCTGGGTCCTTTATACATAGGGCATCTTCCACCTTGTTCGCTTTACCAGGGTGGTAATGTATTGAACAGTAATAATCCATGATGATCTCTATCCATCTTCTCTGGCATATATTAATCTTTTTCTGTGTGAATATATATTTAAGACTCTTGTGGTTAGTATATATCTCACATTTCTCTCCATAGAGATAATGCCGCCAGATTTTCAAGGCAATGATCACAGCCTCCAACTCCAGATCATGTGTTGGATAGTTTCGCCAATGGATTTTAAACTACCTTGAGGCATAGGATATCACTTTATCATTCTGCATCATCACATAGCCTAAGCCCTTCTTTGAAGCATCACTGAGTACCACAAAAAGTTCCCCACTTGTGGGTAAAGTGAGCACGGGTGCAGTGATAAGACTCCTTTGAAACTCCTTGAATCTTTCTTCGCATTAATCACTCCAAGAAAAATTTACTCCCCTTCGAGTTAGCTTGGTAAGAGGGTTGGAAAATCGTGAGAAATTTCTCACAAATCGCTAATAATATCTAGTTAACCCCAAGAATATATGGATATCTGTTACCGATGTTGGCTTCAGCCATCCCTCAATTGCATCTATTTTGGAGGGGTCCACAGATATCCCATTGCTTGTGATGATATGGCCCAAGAGTGAGACCTCCTTCAACCAGAACTCACACCTGTTGTACTTTGCATAGAGCTTCTCCTTGTGCAAAGTCTCTAGTACTGTTTTTAAATTCTTCTTATGATCCTCCATGGATTTAGAGTATATTAGAATATAAACTTTAAATACTACCACAAATTTGACAAGGTAATCTCTAAAGACTCTATTCATCAAGTCCATGAATATTTCTGGAGCATTTGTGAGTCCAAAAGGCATTACTATGAATTCATAGTGCCCGTATTTTATACGAAAAGCAGTCTTGGGGACATCTTCCTTCTTCACCCTTACTTGATAATATCCCGAACGCAAATCCACCTTGTAGAAGTATTGTGCTCCATGCATCTGATCAAACAAGTCATCTATTCTTGGGAGAGGATACTTGTTCTTTATCGTGATTTTGTTAAGTTTAGGATAATCGATGCAAAGCTGCATCGACCCATACTTCTTCTTGACGAAGAGGACTGGTGCACCCCATGGTGAGGCACTTGTGCGTATAAACACTTTATCCATATTCTCATGTAGTTGTTTCTTCAGCACTTCAAGCTCTACAACATGACTTCTATACGGAATCATGGATATTGGTAGAGCCCCAGGTATATGTTCAATTGAGAACTCAATATCTCTTCTATGAGGAAGACCAAACAGTTCATTGGGAAACACTTCCGTGAATTCCCTCACAATAGGCATTTCATCAAGGATGGTTTCTTATTTGGACTCAATCACCTGAGCCAGATACGTATGATTATAGATCAGTAATATCCATACTTGAGATGATGGAGCTAAAGGAGATTCATCTTCCTCCTGACACTTGTAAATAATTGGGGGTCGATTCTCTATATGGAGTGTGATTTCCCTCTCCCAACAATTTATGTTGGATCTATATAAGGAAAGCCAATCCATGCCAAGAATTGCATCAAATTACACCAGAGGGAGTATGACTAGGTTCGTCGGGAGATCCAATCCACAGATTATAACAGGGAAGGACTTATATTCATGGGATGCAATGATTGTCCCGTTTTCCGTACTCACCGAAATCATTACTTCCATGATTTGTGGTGGTGCTGGGATTGATCTAATAAAAATTAGAGATATAAAAGAATGCATATAACCAGAATCAAAAAGTATTTTCTCTATTATTGAATGAATAACTAGCGTACCTATCACCACTTCATTGTCGGGGTTCACTTCGGCAGAAGTGATGGAAAAGGCTCTTCCTTGATGTCTTTGAGGATGTTGGTTTCCTCTAATAACCCTTGGATTAGGGCAATGATTTGCAAAATGACCCAGTTCTTTGCATTTGTAGCATTGAACAATGCGTTGAGGATCGAACGGAGCATTCCTATCCTCTGTCGCAACTATGGGTCCTTCTTGCCGACAGTTAACATCTAGGTGCCCTTCTCTTCCACACATGAAGCATTTTCTCATCCCCTTAAGGAAATTTCTAGGGTACTTCATTCCACACATTTGGAAAGTGGGGTGCTGGATCTTCTTAGCACCGTTGGATTTATCCATTAGATCACCAGTATTGAAGTCCACCTTACGCATCTTGTCCCCATGATACCCCTGTGATTCCCCGATCTCCATTTTGACCTTGAGGGCACATCGGGCAATTTCTTCATAGCTCTCAAAGTCACGGATCGCTAATGCTTTCCGCAAGCTAGGCTTCAGCCCACCATAGAAGTGGTGAACCTTGCATTCGGGGGTAACGACAAAGCCAGAAGTGTATCGTGCAAGCCTTCTGATGTTTTCCTCGTATGCTCCAACAGATTCTTCATCTTTTTTCATGAGGGAAAAGAAGTCCCTTTCCTTTATAAGACGGACGGTGCGCGGAAAATATTTATCGAAAAACATCTTCCGGAAATCCTTCCATTCCAATGCCTCGATCTCCTCCTTAGGCTTTATATTTTTTATCAACGTCCACCATTGATCAGCTTCACCCTCCATATGATAAGCCGCTATGATAACCTTCTCTTTTTCAGAACATTGGAGGATGGAGATTATCTTTTCAATGGAGTTGATTCATTGTTCAGCGATCGTGGGATCGGGAGATCCACTAAAAGTAGGAGGCCTTTGTCTCATGAAGCTCTCGATAATGACATGTTCTTTCTTAGGGGGGTTGAACGTTCCTCTTGACCCGTGTTTCTATTCAAAACTTGAGTTAGCTGAGAGAGAATCATGACAATGTTCGCGATTCCCGCTCCCATTGGATTTTGAATCTCATTAGTATAGTCATCACACTGATCTTCACAACGGTTGTTAGCCCGAGTCCCCCTATTACCGGCAATTGGATGGAATAATAGGAAAGTTAGGGGTAACACATAAAGGGTAATCCAAAGACAATAGTTGATGACTTATAAATAAAATTTTATTTCTTTAACTCATGAGTCTATAGGCTTCAATCTAGTCTTTTCATGGTCTACTTTCTAACATATATTCTTAGGGGAATTTTTCCATTAATAAGGGTTCATACTAAGATTTTGAATTTATAAAAACATATCCCACGGGAGTGTCATAACCAAGAGTGCAGCAAGGCCCGTTGTCGTGCACTAGTTCTCGTTCAATTCTATCTCAAAGCGGTGTTTTTAGGCTTTACCCCTAGGATACATCTGTGCCAGAGCCACCTCTACCTACTCGTATCCAGACAGGGATGTATTCGTTTGATAAACCACTTAGTAGTTACCAAAACAAAGGGATGTTTTTTATTATACTTAGTCTTGTATCTAAGGATTTACTAGGGTTTCCTAATCCCAAAAATAACCAAACATATCCTCTGATACCAACTATGACAACCCTGCTTTTTTATTACAACCTAAACATTATTTATTACATAAATATTCACTTTATACAATAAAGAAGATCGAGAGTTTTAGTGTCTTTGGGGCATAGGATCATTGCATAAAAACTTGAAACATGAAATTCAACATCTTTATTGAAAACTTCCTTTACATGACCACTACATTCCCTCGTACTTAGCATTGCATGAAATAACCTGAGGACATGCATCAGAAAAGGGTGAGCTATAAAGCCTATTAAGGGAGTACACATGGAATAACATGAGGAGTACAATACATGTTAGACAATAGGCATAATCAATAGAGAATAATTGAAACATGAGAATAAAGGCATGATAAAGCATGATAATCATAACATGGAAATGTGGTAACAACACTTAACATGGAATTATCATGAGCCAAGGATCATTGCACATAAAGAATGAGTAAACCCTCATTTCAAATGAAGCACGAGTAAACCCTCATTTCACTTGAATTAGAATTATTCAACACCCATTTCACATGATGTATCATGATACTATACTTTACCTGATTCATTAGAGCGTTATAAGGGCGCACCCTTCTTAAACATTTCATTTCATGCATAAGTGTGCCACATGGATCATAAAACATGGATTCGTAAAACATAATCATTTATTACATGATAAAGGAATGTGGAATTCATAAATGAATCTTTATAATCAATAATTAAATGTGCATAAAGGTGAATAACCTTGATGGAGAAATGGGCATGGTATTCACTACACAATTACATTGGCTTAGAAAATCGGTGCGATTTCGGCAGCGTAACAGCGTGACATAAAAATTCATAAAAATTGTTGATGAGAGAGAAAGTAGTTCCTCATCATATTTACATGTAATGGACAGTAAGGACGTCATATAGATACATGTCCCAACAATTGTAATGGAATTTAGATTCATGATACAAAATTATTTGCTTCAATGTAAAAGAAGAGAGAGAAGTTCCTTTCGGAATATCGGTATAGTAATGGGTGTACATGGGGGGAATTTAATGAGAGATAAAGGGGTATACCATCATTCAAACAATAAGAGGGAAGAATGGGGGATGTGAGAAACCATACCCCAACATTCATAATTGTAATTAAAAGGTAAAAACAACTAAAAGAAAATTTACAAAAATGAGAAAGGAAGAAAAAAACCTTTACTTGGAAGTGTGCTTCCAAAGGCTAGAGAGAGGCTTGTGAGAGGCTTCTTGGGAGCTTGGGGAATATTATGAGGATTCTATAGAGAGTTGGGCAGAGGTTGGACGAACTCCAAGGGATTTTATTGTGGAGGAAGTGGGATCTTGGGTGGGTTTATATATGAAAGGTGAGGGAATTCATTATTATTTAGGTTTGGGTCCCCTTACATTAAATTAATCCAAACGGCAAACCATCCCATGTTTTTTGCCCATTGTTTTTGGAAAAGTGAAGAGGAAAAAAATATTTTATAAGGTCCATGTCCGAATTTCTTAAAATAATATGGTTGCTTATGTGGAGGTGAGTCACACTCCCATGGAAATTAATTTAAAAAGGCAAAGTGTTGAATATGTTTTGAGGGGTCCATTAATGCTTTGAAAAGTAAGTCAAACAAACCCAAAATCACATTATTTTAATGATAAAACATATATTGGACGAACATAAGGATTATGGTATTTTATTACATCACCATTGGGTCATTATGATGTCATAAAACAAATTATATATTTAAACGGTATTTAATTTTTACCCAAAAATTTGTCTGTCTCAGAAAATTATGAAAAATTCACCGTTGGATAATTTTGATGTCCTGATTTCATAAATGACATTAATTTTATCTAGAAAAATTTCTATATATGATAATTTTAACTTTTAAAATAAAAACCAACATTTATTGAAAATTCACGGGTTTTGACAAAAATGGCTTTCAAAGCTTAATATAAAATTTTAATTTCATTAATAAAATTATAAGATCATTTATATTTAATAAAAATTAATTTAATAAT
Organism: Viscum album; assembly: GCA_963277665.1. Classification (NCBI taxonomy): domain Eukaryota; kingdom Viridiplantae; phylum Streptophyta; class Magnoliopsida; order Santalales; family Viscaceae; genus Viscum; species Viscum album. The sequence goes on along the minus strand of OY728138.1, from coordinate 1,367,619,830 downwards.
ATTATTATTATTTTATTAAAATATTAATTAATTCAGAAATCCCATAATTTAATAAAATAGATTTCTTAATTAAATAATAACTAAAAACATCATTTGTACTTTAAAAATTATATACACTGTATCAAAAATGACTATATATTATATTCATTATTATATAAAAAAATAATGTACATGAAAATAGTACTACTTATTTGTTACATAATCCCTTAAAATAGCCGTATATGACCTAAGGGTAAGGTGTGCGATTGTGACAGACTCTTGGGTTGGCTCGGATAACATCACTCGAGTGGTAATCTCTATCTACTTCCACTTTTCCCGTAGATGGTCCCGTTCGAGCTTGACATGGTGAAGCTCAACTTTGGCATGGTCAAGGGAGAAGCCCAAGGATGCCACCACATTTCCGATCTCTGACAAATGGGCTTTGTATAGGGAAATTCTACTGGACGAGGCCATCAATTCTTTTGACTTACTAAAATGGATTTGTTAAAGTCCTATATTTATACTAATCATGTGATCGTAGTTCAACGGCTATATTAGCAATGGTCAAAATTCTTAACATAAAACCAAAGAATTTTAAATATTATAAAAAAAATTTCATAAAGAGTCATTTAACTGGATCAATAGGGATTTTCCCTTAATGAAACTTTGGGTCGTTACAACTATAGAATGATAATCTATGTTTATTAACCAGAAGCATTATCTTCCATTCTTGTTTTTATGGGACACATAGTTTAATTTCAACCCTTATTACACAATAATAAATAATGTTGAACTCTATATTACTATCTAACTTCTTCTATAGAAAATCATTATCTATTAGGGTATCCCTAGTCCTCTCAATAGTGAATATTTGTGTAGTTATTTACAACGGTTTAGATGAATCTCATTTTATTATTCCCATTTCCCGCCGTTCCATGTTCATGTATATTTAATCCAATTCAATCATCATTATGGATAGGTTTATGAAATCCATTCTACTCATAGAATCTATAACATTTATTTCTTCCAATGGTGGTAGTGTATTTAACAATAATAATGTTCTATCATCTATAACCTCCCTTTTTGAAACATATTAAGCTGATTTTTTGTGAATATGTACATGTTACTTTTATGATCCACATATATCTCACACATTTCTCTATATATAAAATATCATAAAATATGCATCCAAAATATCTAATATATGAATACTCTATTATGAAATTTTTATTTATTCATGTGGATAATTAATTAGATAGAATAATATGATATCACATTATTATCTTGGATTAGTATACAACCAAAACCCTATTTGGATGCATCACTATAGATCACAAATACTTTCCCATTTGTTAGTTATTTGAGAACATGTACAACTATAATCCTCTTCATTATCGATTGAAAATATTCATTACATTCATCATTCTTAAAAAACCTAACTCCATTAATAGTAATATTAGTTAGTCAACCAACATATACTGAGATGTTTCTTAAAATTCAATGATAATAACCATATAATACAGGAAAACTAAAACATCCTATCCTATATTTTGGTTTGGTGCATCCTTCGATTACATCTATTTTTTAATGATCAATAAAAAACATTTTATGGGGATAAAATTCCCCAAAAAAAGTTACATTCACTAATAAAAAGTAAAATTTAATGTACACTACATTTAAAATTTTCCATATTATGGACACTAGTAGAGAAGTTAAATAATCCCCATGTTCCAAACTTATTTTTTAGTTGATAGAAATATTATCAATAAATAATAATTAAAATTGTTCATGTTATCCCTAAATTCTCTATTCATTAAGAACATAATTATGACTAGTTCATTAGTGAGTTCAGAGGTAAAATCAACGATCTCATTATGAATATACCTTGTATAAAAATAATTCATGTGGATATCCTACTAAATTATTAGTACATTACACTATCCCAACCAAATATAAACCTTATAGAATAATTGGGCTCCACATAGCTGATCAAACAAGTCATACATTCATTGTAGAGGACACATTTTCTTTTTTGTAGTCTTATTGAGCTCATGATAATCAATTGTTAGGTGTATTAAAGAATCCTTATTCATGATGAAATGAACCGTTGAACACCATGGTGAATTACTTTTTCATATAAACCCAAAATAATGATTCTCCTATAATTTTTTTATTCACACTCATGTGTTCAATAATAAAAAAATATATTTAATGTCTTAGATACTAGAAAACAACCAAGATTGAGATCGACTGAGATCTGTAATCTATAATAATGTTTAATACTAGGAAATTATACGCGAATAACATTACTAAATTAAAAAAAAAATTCATGTAATCGATGATGATATTTTCTTCATTATATTTCATTTTATCTATATATACATTCCCATAAGTAAATAGTATCCACTCAAGAAATACGGGTACGAGAGGGCATTTATCATCCTCCTTGAAAATGTATATAATAGGATGGGGACTTGTGATACGAAGGGTGATTTACATATCACAGATATTTGTATAGGTTCTATATATGGATTTTCATTCAAAGTCGATAATTACATTGATTTATAGTATTGGATGTATAACATGGATTTCTGGGGAATCTAGCCCCAAAAATTTTATATGCGGTCAGTTATGTGATTAAGATGAAATATTTTACCCATTTATCATCATCACTAATAAATCATCTTCTATGATATGATGTGGTTTTTGAATAGTTCTACAAGTCTATATGATATGAATGAATTCCTCAAATAATATAAACTTAGGTAATGATATATTAATAAATAGATGTTAACCCTACCTTTCTCTTTTGGATTCTGGTTCTAATCATTTTTTTCATCCAAAATAGAAGTAGGAAATATAATTTTCAATATATTTAAAATTTAAAATGGAAACTATTAATTTTAATGGGAAACTCATGAATATAACTTACTTCGTAACCAATGATTTTATATAAGTTATAAATTTTATATTTCAAAAATAAAATCTTATTGGAAATGTTTATCTTTATAATTGGAGTTGAAAATGTGATTTTGAATTTACACATGAACTTCACCTAGGAGTTTCAAACTATGTGTAAAGGAAGGGGTTTATTATTGCCCCAGGTGGTAGTCTGGCCTATTTCAAGTCAACATGTTTTTGATTATTACCCTAGGTACAATATTTCTATATTCACAACAAATTATAGTATTCATGCAAAGATGTGTTTTATTAGAAACCACTTATACAATTTTTTTCAAAAAACTACGGATTCTTTTCAATTTTTAGTGTTATCCATATGGATTTTACAATGGGTTTATAATCATAATCCCAAAAATAAGTAGAATTTTATATGATACCAACTATGACAACATATACATTATTACACATTAACTCACTATTTTTTACATAAATAAATTATTATTGACCCCAAATATCATGTGTCCAAGTTTAAATGGGCTATTAGTTAGATATAACATTTACATGAAATATGGGCCTAAAATAATTATTTAAAAACATCAAAGCATGAACTTATATTGTTTGGATCCATTATAAGTATAGGGGATAACCATGGGACATACTTAAAAAGTAGGTGAGATATGAAGAGCAATAAGTAAATTAAATAATCATATAATAAGGTAAATAATAACATGTTATCCATGAGTAACATTAAGGAAACATAATAGGGTTTAGGATCATATTCTCGAAAAATGAAGCGTGATATAACATGATCATAAAACAAAAAACAATAATTTGTGGACAACATGAAACATGAAATCTTTAATATAAGTCAAGTATATCAAGAAATAATTTACAAAAACAATCCTTAGGATAACCTCCCATGCATCATACCAGGAATATCATAGGATAAAAACATTACCAAACTTAGTGGAGGGATATATAATTTTGGGACCACCCAAAACATTCATATATATTACATTAATAAGTGTTCCAAATTTATCATACTATATATGTATATATTTATTAATTTTTAATCTTGTGATTAAAGTGTGTAGGTTATATACATGGAAGACACAAAAAGGTATTATAGGTACATCTATGTGAATACCATTGAGTGGAAATAGGAATGGGAATTCACTGTAATATTTTTGAAAAGATAATCATAAGATGATTTTGGCAGTGTAACAGGGTACAGAAAGATTCATGGAAGGTGTAAATGTGTTTGAAATAGATGTAAAATTACTTGGTAATAATTTAGAAAATAATTTTGTTTTATAAAGACATATTTAATCATGAAAAATCGGAACAAAATGTCCTGTAATAAAAAAGTTTAATGAATAAATTTGAGAAGGAGAGGATAACTTACCATGAGAGGGTGATTATAAAATCTTATAAGGACATTTTTATGAGATTGGATGGGGATGGGATGTTAATAGAGCTTTTATTTATCAGTAACATCATTGTCTATGGGATTCTAGTGAGGACTATAAGGAGGATTGGTGCGATTATATATCAAAAGACATGTAAATTCTTTGTTAATTTATAGAAATAGTTTTTGGATTCATTTGGATAATATAATCAAAACCATTAAACGTAAAATAGTTTTTTGGATAGTGCTTACCAAATTGGAGTGGATACCATTATTTAAAAACACTATGTACTGAAAAAGTAATATAATACACATGTTGATGTAGAAGTGAGTCATGTTTATAATGAATAAATTTTAATTCCATAAATCATAATATAGGTTTATGAGGGTTAATAAAATTTATATAAAAGTAATAAAATAACATAAATATAAAATTAATATATCAAAAAAACATAATTTCGGTCTTGGATACCCTTTATCGAATCTGTTACAGAAATATTCTGTTTAAATTATGTCATAATAATTATCATATAATTATAATATATTTATTTTTAATCCAAAAACCTGTTTTTTTAATAAAAAAATACCATTTCATTATAAAATATACTATCTAATTATTAGAATTTACACTTTTTGATAAAAATTCAAAATTTATTTAATAATAATTATTTTTTAAAATAACATTTTTCTATCCCTTATAAAAATTAAATTCATTTTATTAAAATTATATTTTGATTTATATTTAAATGGTTAATTTTCTAAAAAAATTTCATTAAAATTTCATTTATTTAAAATATTATTTAAATCATCAAAAGGAGAGTCATGATTGGAACTACATTTTTTCCAAAAAGGATGTTTTTCATTGTATCAAAATAAAATTTCTATCAAAAAATTTACTTATTCATTTATCCAACAATAATAATAATGAATAAATAAAATCATTATTTTATTAAAAGAAAATATAAAAATTCATACTATTGTGGTCTTGAATCAGAGATCATTATTACATTAGATAATGTTATAAGGTATGGTGTGTGATGGTGATATTTTCAATGGATAGTTCAAAAAACATGGTTTGGACCATGATTTCATGGAACATGAATTTTTTATATTAGTGTTTTTACATAATAATTAGATGTTTAATCTCTCCTTGTGACTGCTAAAGGGAAAATCGCAATGATAATATATCTATCAGGGGTTCATATAAATTGTCTTAATAGTGTATGAACCTTCTAGTTGAGGTTTGTTATTGAATTATTTATTCCAAATTGACATTATAATAACCCTTAATAAATTAATCTTAATGGTCACAGTACAATGGTTATAATTTTAATGGTTATGAAACAGAATGATATTTTTAATTTTACGCACCATATAATAGTCCCAAATAACGAAATTTGTGCACTTGTTTTTTGTATATTAATTAATTAATATGGAATAAAAAAATAAACAAATAATTTCAATTGTAATTTTTTCGGTCATTATAGAGTGGCCATAATGATTAAATAACCTAAGGAATAGGTAACTGTTAATTCTTATCACAAATAAAAATTTCCATATAATATTGAATACCAGAAGGAATCGAGCTCACAACATTTTAGATCATAATTTGGATTCTTCTCAAAATATTTATTCAGTAAATACTTTATTTATCATATAATTTTAAACTATATGTGTTATGACTCCTCATATGATCATGCATGATCCACATATATCTTGATTCATAGGCATAAAATTACACATGGATTTCATGGCATATAAATGGATCGAGAAGAAACTGGACATCACTACCTTAAATGTTTCACATTCTATTCATCCCCTAAAGTGTAACTATATTAATTTAAAGTTATATTTAATTTACCTCATTAATTTATCTTGATTTGATGTCATTTAATGTCTTAGATAAAATACAAGAAATGTTTTGGACGTTTAATCACCTCAAAATCTAGCATGGTACATTCTTCAAGGACTGGATAGGTAAAAACATGATATAATGAGGATTATAGAATTCAATAATGGATGTAACTGAGTTATAGATTTAGAGAATATCAAAATCATGGCCATTGAGTGATGTTTCAAAAAACACAGAAAACACTTAATGTATGGTATGTGACAATGTGATCAGATAATTAAATTACTCAAAATAGCTAGATCAGATAGCTCAGATTCCATACATATATATTTAACATAGGTGAGTAATACCCTTGTGTCATTTTCCCACACTGGTCCTGAGAATGGTTGGCCACCACATAATAAACCAAAACACTTAGTCTTCCTTTTGAAATTGAATGATCAGGTCTGCTCCCAACCTCCACTGGCACCGACTTTTGTATGACCCCCCCCCCCACCATGCCGACTAGTAAGGTCTCATCAATTTAATTTTTTCAGTCCCTATTGGATGAATTAATATTCACACTATTATTTCATAAGCAATAAAAATGAGTAACACCCCGATATTTATTTATTTGTTTAAATTAAATTAACCATTTTGATATTCTTCATTTCACGTAACACTGAAAATTGTTTGTTTTATATTAAATCAATATGTTTGTGTTACATTATTTGCACCAAAAAGATAATAATGAAATAAATGAAACATAAATTTTACCATTCTATAAATGTTAAACTGAGGTTAGCTTTCATTACTCACAATAATGACTTTCCTCAATGGCAGGAATAACATGCAATGTTGTGTTTTACAAAAAAAAATATTATTATTTTTATATTTATTTATAATATAAGGTATAACCTATCAAAAACATAATAGTTTAGTAATATAATTAAATTTTTTATGAAAATATATTGTTTATGAAAATATAGTATGAATTTAAATGTTAATAATTAATTATTCATGTATATTAAAACCAATTGAATGTGAATAGAAATATTATTATTTTTATAGTCATAAAAACGTTTTACCCTAATAAAATTAATTAAAATTTTTAGTGATATTTATGTAATATATATATTAAATATATTAAATCTAATATGTTATATTCACTTAATGGATTTGATAGTAATAAGATAAGAACCAACCAGATTTTTTGCTTAAAACCCAATATTTTAATTGAACAATTTTACTCTTAATAATAGAGAACTTATTTTAATTCAATATTTTGGAAATAATATAGAATTAAATATTTCAAAAAAATTTAATATTTTTAATTGAAAATAAAAAAAATTGAGACAAATTTTAATTATTTTTCAGTAAAGTTTTATTTTTAATGAATATTTAAATATAATGAGTTTTAATTCAGAAATTTTTTGACATCTATTTTATTTATAAGGTTAATTTATTTTTATTATTATCTATAAAATTAAATTTTATTGTATTTTAATATATTAATCTGATTAATTTCATTGAAGTTAGTATGCCATTGAAATTTTGTATAAAAATATAGCTAACATTTCGACATTTGGACATTAAAAATAGACATTATTATTCCATCAACATGATCAAATTTAAATCCATTCCAGCCTTATTGGTGAATTAAATTTGGTATTATTGACTCAATATTTGAAATAACAATAATTTATGTTGTAAAATAATTTCCTATTAGTTTTTTACAAAATATATTAGTGAATGTGATTAAAATTGATTAAAAATAATTAGTGAAAAATAAGGTTACCAATTTACAAAACCATACATTTATGATGTAAAACAACCTAGAAACTTATCCAATATCTATTTTTGGGAATTATTTATACCTTTCCCTCAATTGGATCAATTTTTTTACAATAGTGTATCCACATGACATGTGAAAACGTCTTTGTAATTCATTTTTGAATATATTACAAGAGTGACACTCCTGCACCACTATAAAAATGTCTCATATTCACCAACTTATTTACACATATAAAACCAATCATGTTATTGAAATATAATCTTAAATACCCTCCAAAAAACCAACCATAAATTCCATGATGCCTTGATTTTTTCATAAATTCATCATGGTAATCTTTTTTTGTGAAAAACAAATGGAGAAACCTGATTAATAAGCAACACCCACCCTCAATCTCCATTAGTTTTATTTCAAAACTCAATTATCTAAAATATTTTTATATAATTATTAAAAAAGGATAATAAATATACTAGTATTATTTTATTCTATGAGTTAGAGCTGAAAATAAACACACTTCTATATAATGGGTAGTGAACATACAGTTCATGTATACGGTGAACTACCCCCTCCAAAAATGGTGATTGTTCATTTTTCATTTACCACATCACATGGAAGACATTATGAAAAATATTATATTTTATAAGATATATTTTATATTTATAATGTATTTTTATTTAAATTTTTAGGACATAACTTTATTTATTTAATATTGTGTAAATATGATAATTTTATTTGACGAAGAGTGGACTAATTCCCCCTCAATGTAATGTGCTTCATTCAAACACTCCATGTAATATATTATGGCTGTGTTTATTGGACTAAAATTTCATAGATTAAGTAATAATACACCTTTAGTGACATTATTTACATATAATTATATACACATATATTTTATTTCCTTTACTTTTTTTAATACAATATTAAAATGAAAACATTGTTCTTGCATACGTATGACCTATTGTCTCCATTAAAGGTGTCTTCCATTTCAAACATCTATATTCCATAGATTATTATTACACACATATAATGAATTTATATTATTTTTATAAAATGTTTTATATTCTTTAAATAATGATATTTCTATTAGGACAGAATATATATCATATTATGACAGAAGTCAAAAAACAAAGAAAATATTACCAAAAGCATAACATTATCATGAAACTGTTACCAAGAGAGAATATATAAAGTAATAGTGAAACCATATATAGACTTTTATATAATAAAATATTTATGTTATATAACTTTTGTAAACTTGAATTTAATACACATGATGTTTGAACAAGTACGATGATATTCTAGACACAAGGTAAGAGAATTTCATCTCAATTTTTATTTCCATGAGATAGTTTCTTTATTCACAACCCATTAATTTTTTGTGGTGTTTATACTTAAAATGGATAAATTATAATATTCATATAAATATATTAATTTTTATTTAAAAATATAATTTATTATAATTAATTCATGGTGTTTTTGTTAAAAAAGATTCCAAATATGTAAAGTTATTTTTTCACAATTTTCCTTCATTGAGACACATTCAATATTATGAACCTATATTTTTTTGATGAAGTATATAAACTACCATTATCATGTTATATCATGAATATAGTTATTTCAATTAAATTAAAAGCTTCATTTAATTTCATTTTCTTATATTGGTAGTATATTTCAATGTTACATAGTTGTAAGAGTATATTGAAACTATATCAGCAATTCATAAATTTTTTTATGAGTATGCTTACATTGATGAAAAATTATGATCCATGTATTAAAAAATCTCAACATGTTTATTCCCTTATGGATATTCATTACATATTCAGGTATTTGTACCATTTTTACACTATTTCATACATAAATTAGTTAAGAAATTATTTTTAGGAAAAGGATACATTACCATATATTTAGTCTGAAATCTATGTTCCTACAAAAACATGTCATCTATATTATTTACAATAATATTAAATTATAATAATATTATATTAAAAATAAATTTTACAAATTTTTATCATTTTAAAAAATGGATTATAATAAGGAATCATATTTTCATTTTTCAGTGGAGGGACCATTCTAAAATTGTTTTGGTGAAAAATAATGTTGAGCCTATAAGGATTTTTCACCATTATAACCACCATCCCCTTTATTTTTCCATTACAATATTAAACAAAATTTATTATTTTTAAAGAAATATTTTCTTAATATTATGGAAATTCATTTTTTCATGTTATTTTAGAAGAAATCATTTCCAAAAAAATCAACAGTTATTTTTATATTTTTAATCTTATTTTTAAGGGAATGGTTTTTAAAAGGATTATTGTTTTAAACAATTTTTTAAAGATAAAAATATTTTTTCCTTATGAAATATTTTTAAAAGTTATATCAAAATTAGTTACCATCTAATATGACAACTATTGAAGATACTCATAATCAAAATGTTCTATTATTATTATTATTTAATGTATGGTTAATGTTTTTATGGAATGGTTATTAAGACACATGTTTCATTTCCACGTGTTATATTCTTTTGAATCCAGCTTCTTTTGATGGGTTATTCTTTAATGAAACTTTTCTGAAGACTATTTATTTTCCAAATTTTATGGTGTGATAAAATGTTAAATATGAAAATTTCATTCCATTGGTTATGATTATTGATTACGAAACCAAATATTTTATAGATAATGATATGATGAATGTTTAAATATCATCTGGAACATGTTTTTATAATTTTTTTAATGGGTGGGGATTATATCATTCTATAATGAATTAGGTATTTATAAATGGTAAATAATCTCAATGTGTACATGGGTTGTCGCCTAAGGCTGAAAACAAAAAGGTATGTGGGTTGTAAACCTATATTTAAAATAGTAATGTTCACATCCAGTAGCCTAAGCATCCAAATCTGTAGGTCCACGAGTAGTAGTACAGGTGAAAATTTAAAAGGTTTCATAGTTTATAGCCCAAACTAAAAAAATAATTGGATACATGGTTTGTTATATTAATCCTAAAATTTTTATATTGGTTGAAGTCGAAGCCTAACATGTTATGATGGTCTTGGAAGGTATCCATGACATGGGATGTTCTATATATATGTGTATGACAAAATTTCATGTTTTAGTCTTTTATAATGTTTCCATGGAATATGCTATTTATTTTATTATGATACAATTCTTATGAAATGCCATTATATATTCCATGAATCTTGTTTATGATATTTGATATACAGTGTATGATCTTCGAATGTTATGATCACATTCTCATACCATTATGAGCATTTTTAGAATTATATGTATCCCTTATTTACCCATATAAAGAATATGAGCTCTTCACTTTTTATGTTTCCTTCCAGCGGTTATGAATATTTTTATTATATATGATCTGTCTAAAAATGGTTCTAGTCATGAAGAACCCAGTGAGAGATAATGTATGACACTCATGTATGAGTGTTTACATTTATGTGTTTCAAAAGAAACTAGACGTGTATTGTCATTAGGCGTGTATTTATATAATATTTTTTGTATTCTGAAAAAATAATGAAATGTTAAATTATGAAATTAGGAAATCTATGTAGTTTGTATTAGAGAAAAGGATTAGATAACTATTAAAAAATATAGTGATATAACTTTAGGGATATCCCTTTGTATATTATAAGGTCATTCAATGGTATGTCTCTAACGATATGTAAATGGTCGAGTTAATGTTTAGGAAAATTTCATGGAATATTGGTAAAGAATATAGTTGGAGGTTTCCTAGAAATAAAACACTATCTATATAATACATGTGGATGCATCTTTGGGAAACCATTTCCTATGGGTAACAACTACATAAAGGTAAGTCGATAAAGATACATCGTATCCCGGTAACTCACAACAAGCCTTGCTAAAAAAAATTGTTGAACACACCCAAGGGATATTCTTTGCGAATTAAAAATCTCTTCAAAAACCATAATTGAGGATTTAAATAGATGATTAATATGAATAACCAATGATTAAACTAAATATACATGGATTAATTATGTAGGATACACGACGTATGAACCCTATAACAATTATTTTCTAATCATTTTTTATCCTAATATGCTATATGTTTATCACACTATGATTTATAGTATTAGTCAATTCAGAGAAATAGAAGTAGAATGGTTAACATTTAATGTCCTATATATATTGATGTTGTCAAATTATGTGAATTTATTTCCAAAGTAGAAATATTATAAAGAGAATCAGGAATGTGGTAAGAGTATTGTTTATACATGCAAATATAACGATACATCAAATTAAATGTTAAAGGTATATGATTTTCTTCAAAATCAATTTAATTAATATTAATAATAATGATTATATTGGGGATGTGTAAAAATAATACATGACATATATTTCACAGTATAGGAATGATGTCTTAAGGAATAAGTTGATGAAACGTAAGTAATGGTTTATTAATAAATTAAGATGAATGAAGTATTTATGTTTCAGAATTCAAAGATTATATTATATGAATAGAATAATATATATGATATATCAATATAATATTTCATTAAATATTTAAAAGGATATGTTTGATGGTGAAGGATAATTAGAAATTTTCAAAATTTAATAAGGGAAGTTAACCCCTAATGTGGTCATGATTTTCAGAAAATTATGTTTACCTAGGATAAAGATATGATTGAATTAGATAATGTAAAATGTATACACATATTACCCTGGATCTAATTTAGGATTTGTTGAAAATGTATTCTACTTTATCAAAGATAAATGTTATAAATTCATGTATATGAGGGAGATATGAAATATTAATTTGAATAATGAAGCATACATGTTTTGAAAAATGATTTATTTTCATTCATGTTATTACCTTAGTTCAAGATTGTACAATATGATGGAATTAAATTATTTTTAATGTGACAACCAAGAGTTACATTGTGATATTATGGTTGATCAATTTTAATTACTAATCATGAAATATTTTTACATGTTTTGGAATTTGATCGTTAAAAATGGTTACAAGGTTATACATTTATTAAAAATTTAATATTCACATCATAGAAAGTATTTATTTATTGAGATTTATTGAAAACAATAGTTAAAGGGCTCTGTAGTGATTAAATTTACTTCAAGTATTTTTTTCTTATTTATTTTGTAAATTATATTAGTCTTTTTTTAGAAATAGACATAATTTATACCAGGTTAAATCCAATGAAATAAAAAAATATCATAGGTTTCAAACCCATTAAAGAAGGATGATAATGGTTTCATTCCTACAACTAGAAACTATGAAGTTTACATTAATGCATTATTATTTTTATGTGTAAATAATTGTTATTAAATATTTGTATTACTTTTTATGTTTATAGGTTAATGTATTATCTATATTATTTTTATGGATATTTTGAGTAAAATAGTTTTAAAACTCATTCTTTTAATGTATTTAGGCACTGTTAATTTGTTTTACCACATTAGGAATCAAAGATAATTTCTAGACATCCATTTATTAATGTTATTTATTAATCACAAATAGATATTAAAAAACTACATAATGAATTTTATTAAATGGAATATATATAATAAGTATATTTATTTATATTCTTGGTCAATAAAATTATTACTCATTGTTAGGATGCTAATACAAAAACTTGGTTATCATAATATCATATTTCTATTTTAAACTAATGACCTTTTAAATATGCATAGATTTTGACTTTGAGGCCCTTAAATTTTCATTGATCATTTTCTTTTTTTATTGATGACCTCAATCACCTCAATATTAATTTTCCTTTTCCCTCCATGTATAATATTCACTAACCACCTATGTTGTACTATGTGTAAACCTATTTATATTTTATATTAGGTATCTATTATGATTATAACTTCCCCCATTTGAGAAAAGTATTAGTATTTATATGTATGATGAAGGGTTCTATGAATGAAACTTTCAAGTATTAAACCTTTGATAACCTAGACAAAAATTTAGGGGGAATTCAATTAAGGGTGGTATAATGTAAATCTCCATGATTTTTTGAATTTTTTTTTCTAAAAAAATTTATCATTTTGTATATTTCTTATTACACACTACACAAAGAAATGATTATTTTTTATTAATGATTTTTTTTGGGTTGTTTTATACACAAAAAAAATGTCAAAAATAAACTACACACAAGATAAATATAATCTATATCTACATGGTAAACAAATATTATCATGTGTTACACACAATAATAACTTTCATCAATGGCTTCTATAGAATGAAAGAATGGGTTTTTAAAAAAAAATATTAAATTTTTATTATTAAATATAATAAGATATTACCAAGAAATTAAATTATTTTTAATGAGTAGTATAATATAATTTATGAAAATATATGGGTTACACAAATATAAGATGAATTCAGTGGTTACAAATTAATTAGAAATGAATATAAAAATTTGATTGAATATAAAGGGAAATGTAATTTTTGTAATGGTCACAAAACTATTTTACAGAAAAAAAAATTAATTAATTACAATTATTGGTTGATATTAATATATTATATGTGTTATATATTCAATATTTTTTTTTATTTTCATTAAATAGATATTATATTCATAAGATAAGAAGAATCCCAATTATATACCAAAACAACTATATTTGTATTAATTAATTTTAACCCCTATTAATGGAGAACACATTTTATACAATATTTTGGAAATTTTATAGATTTATTATGTGAATGTAAAATTCATATATTAATTATAAACATAAAAATTATGTCAAGATAAATTTTTGGTATTTTTCTGTAAGGATTCATTTATTAATGAATACTTAAAAATACTGATTTTTTATTAAAAAATTCAGTGTCATATGATTAATTTATAATGATAAAATATATTTCAAGTTGGATTAAAAGTTTAATTATATCATATTTTTATCAATGAATCGAATTTAGGTCATTGAAATCAATTTTACATTGACATTGTGTAAAAAACATAGTAAAATTTTGGATGTTTTTACATTAAAATATTTCATTGTCATCCAATTTGTGGAATTAAATTGAAATTGTTTTCTACAGCTTCTATTTTTTATTTTGGAAAAATAAATTCCACATTTTTAATCAACATAAAGTTCATTTTGTAAAAATTTCAACTTATTATTTTTCAATAAATATTAATTAAATTCATTGAAATTAATTACATCGATTAAGATAAAACTATTGTTAATAATGTACTTAACCATAACCTTATGATCCCAAATTACTTAGAATATTTTCTAATAGTAAAAAATTAGAAATATTTTTAACCCATAATCTATATTCTATAATTTAGTCCATTATGCAAGCCACCTGATATGAGAAAAACAAATATCGAATTCCATTGTCAAAATATTACAGGACTACCACTCCTCCTCCACTCTAAAAGACATCATCTACACCAACTTCTTAAAACCTCCCAATCCATATTGGATTGAACTAGATATAGTATACTATATTATAAAAAAAGACCATTCCTCCTTGAATAATCCATTTTTCCATAAATCCATCCAAGGAAGCCCTTTGGTGCAATAAAAAATGATCTACCCAACTAAGAGTTCACATTCCCCCTCAAGGTCCTTTGGTTTAATTACACTCTCCACCCCCTTAACTCAATTTATTACATTTATTTTAAAAACAAGAATTATAAATATATTTTCATGATTTTATGAAATCTTTTCAACATGTACATACATAATCAACCATTTAATGGACAATGAACATTCTATTTACGTGTGTGGAGAGCTATAGGCTCACGAAATGATGATTATTTATTTTTTTATTACTAACTCTAATGGTGGATGTTATAATGGACTCTATAATTATATGTTAGATAAATTATTTTTATAATGCCTTTATACTTCTCTGATTTTTATTTATAACATACCATTAATCATTCAATCTGTTTAAAATATGCTAATTTTGTTTGAGGAAGCAAGGAATACCACCCCGTAAAATAAATTTGAATTAATAACACACTACGTGGAATGTATTAAGGATTTTGTAGGGAAAAAATATTATATATAGGACACAATAGGGATAATTTAATTATATTATATAAATATACACATATATGTTATTTTCGTTCCTTCTCTCAATACAAATATATAACCAAAATAATTTTCATGCATATGTATGACCTACCCTCGCCATGAACAATGTATTCCATTTTATTCTATTATATAATTTACAGTATTATAATAAAAATATAATGAATATAAATTGTATTTATATCATGGTTTAAATTATATAATTCATTATATATGTATAAGGATCAAATATAATAAAAATTATGATACAAGTGGAATACAGAGTGAATATTACCTGGCATTTTATAACAACTTGAAATTGTTACCAAGAGTGTAACATAAAGTCATAATAAATCTATATATGGTATTAGATTTAATAATTTGGTTTGGTAAATGATATATATTAAACATAATTTTTTTTATACAGGAGGGTTTAATGGGTTAAATGAGATTCAAGACACATTATAAGAGAATTTTTTCTCAAATTATATTTCTATGAGATACATGCTACATTAACCATCCATTATTCCATTTATATGGTTTGTATACCACCCATGGATAAATAATATATTTCATAAACATTAATTTATGGGAATTTAAATATCCAGTTGTTGATATTAATTTTTGTGGTGTTTATGTTCCAAAGGATAACAAAATAATAAAGTAATTTTGTCTTAATTCTCATTCTTCGAGGCACATGTCATGTTATACACCAATATATTTCCATGAGGTTTATAAAATCCCATTAATATGTTATATCATGATTATTATTATTTAATTTATATTTTAACTTCAATTAAATTAATATTATTATATGTATGTTATAGTTAAATGTTAAAATGTCAATAGAGATTATTGAAACAATATTATCACATCTTGAGATTGTTTATGATTATCCTTCCTTTTGTGAAATAATATGATACATATCTTAAATAAAACTCCTTAATATTCTTCACCTCAATTTAGTCAGTATATATTCAATTACTGGTATCAATATTTCACTCTTTTTGGCACAATAGATTTACTAAAGTGTTTTTAAGAAATCCGAACATTACATTCTCTTTGGTCAGAAATCAATGTTTTTAGAAACCATTTATTCTAAAAGGATTCCAAAAGTATTCTATTATTATTATATGATATTCTTAAAAAATTTCCCTATATTTAACATTTTTAATCTAAATGTTTTTTAATATAGAATCTTCTTGTTATTTTCTAGTTGAGTAACCCTTATAAAACTTTTACTGTTCAAAAAGAATATTCATAATGTATGGATTTATCTATAGTCATGCTGATATTCCCTAGAGATTGTTGTACAGTATTCAAAAGTTATTATTTTTTGAATAATTTTGTTCCTAATATTATGTTAATTTCTTATTTAAAATAATTTTAAAAAATATGTTTCAAAATATTTTTTATCTTTCTTTATAGATTTTGAGCTTATTAGTATGAAAATTGTTTTCAAAATGGTTTATGTTTCAAATTAACATTTTCAAAGAAGAAATGATAATTTACTTAAGAAATATTTTTAAATTATAATTAAAAATTATTTTCCATTTAAGATTAAATCTTTTGATTATACTCGTTATCAAATGGTTCATTTCATAAAATTTCTTGATTGGATTATGATTTAATGGAATAAATTTTTTGACACTAGTTTCCCTTCCACTGGCTAAATGGTTTGGAATACCAATACTTTTCATGGATTATGATTTAATTAAATGACTAGTAAAAATATCTATTTTCCATAGGTTATGATGTGATTCTATTTAAATAATACTCATTTCATTTGATCTGTTAATTTTTTTATAAAACCCATGTTTTTATGGGGAATGATATGAATCATGATTTATTTTGAAGTGGTAAATTAATGTATAATTTTGTTATTTGATGGGTGGGACAAAAATCTACCTATTATGAATTTGTAAACAAAAAAGGTATTTGAGATCAGAGGGTACAAGGGTTTTATCCCATGACAGAAAAAGGATGGTACATGGGTTGCAGCCCAGGCATGAAAATAAACAGATGCATGGATTTTAGCCCAAGATTGGAAATATATGGGTGCACCTGTTATAGTGAAGCCTGAAAGTAATATGGAGATTGGGTTGTAACTGAATCCTATAAATTATAGTATACACAATTTTTTATCCCAATCCTAAAGAATCTACATGAGTTATACCCCAATCCTAATATATTATGATGGTATTGTTAGGTTCCATGACATAAGATTTTCTATGATTATTTGTACTCCACAATTACATGTTTTATTCCTATGTTATATTTTTAGGTATTATTATATTTACTTCCTAATTACTCTGGTCTTATAAAATTCCATTATTTATAAAATGATTCTTTATTATGATATTTAATACGCATGGTATGATCTTCAAATGTTATGATCACAGTCTGTTACGATTATGATTATGTTTATTCATACATGTCTCCATTGTTTTCCCTTACTAAGTATCTAAGATCAACCATTTTTTTTATCATCCCTAGGTTATGAAAAAAAATTATTATGTAATATGTGACTAAGAAGGGTGGTATTAATGATCAACATAGTGTGAGATAATGCATCTTACTTATGTACGAGTGTTTATTATTGCATGTTTATGAAGCCACAAGAATAGTACGGTCTTTGAGTGTCTTCTTTTATAATATTTTTTGTATTCTACTAAATTTATGAAATCCAAAAGTTTGAAAATAAAGGGTCTCTATAATATAATATGAACCCATCATTATTAGATATTCTACTAAATTAACATTTTAGTTTTCTTACTAGGTAGTTTGGTGTTAGCCACATTTATGACTAAACTCGTAAAAACTAGTTAGTAATTTTTTAAAGAATTAATTCCAGGCCCTCTAAATCTAATTTTCATTTTGAAATATTAAATTCATTATTCATTATAATTCCTTATGAAATATTATTTTCTTTTTATGGTATTTTAACATTATTCTTATGGAAATTAAATTCCACAGTAAAAATATAATTTTTATGTCATAATATACATCACCACAAACAATAACTATTAATAATATAATTATGTATTATATTTATATTACATGTAATTTTTCCAAATAATGTGTCACTATATGCATAATTGACACATCACATTAAAATTAATGACTAGTAAAACAATCATCAAAAAAAATTAAAATTTTTCATTTATGAAATCCTAGTCTTTTTACGAATTCCACAGAAATCCTCCAAACATCACCACTTCATCTCTATTCACAAAAAATATATCTACTCATTGACAATATATATAATTATTACATGGGATAAAAAAACCCTCACAACATTATTATAGATTTGTAAACTCTAATTTTTGATCATAATGATAATATTATAAATTCAAAAAAATATAAATATAACCCCTTATTCAGTTATATTACATAGGTGTTTGTAGATACATAACTCTATAAGAATAATTTTTGTGATATAGATTCAATCGATTAATTTTTTTATTATATATAATAAAATATATGTAATTATTATACGAATATTAATGATCAGTCCTAATATGTATTATATAATAATAAATTACATTTCGCACAATAGATTTTTATTTTAAATATACCTCAGATGGTTCATCCTATAAACCTATTTTTTCTACCCAAGTTACAATGAGATTTATTAACTAGATATTCTTAACATAATCCAAAAAAATAGGAGACTAATCCTTCATGAAGGGTTTAAAGTAAATGTGATTAACTAAATCATATCCCTTTAAAGTGTGTATCATGGTATGAAATTGTATGTCCACACAACATGAACTATCATAAGGATTTATTCATATCATACTAGCCTTTTTAGGGGATTACCCCTTTTTTCATCTATTCCACAACTAAATCCACTTTCTAGTATACAAATCGGAATATAAATTCTAGATGAAACAGACAATATATTCATTTTAAAAATAATTTGGATATCTTTAAATACATACACTTATCACATAGACATATCCAAGGTTTTTTCACTAAATTCCTTTTATACTAATCGGAAACATATTCATTATAACCTCAAAAACCCTAAAGGGTTATCTATACTATTGATAATATATTGAACCAAAAAATATCAAACATTGTAAAAATATACATTTTTTCAATTAACCTCAACTAATAAAATAATTATTTCTAAATTTACCTAAATACTACAACGATTCCATATATAATAGCTCATAGATGTGACATTATAAAAAAAATTTTTAATGAAAATTTATAATTTTAGTTTGTTTAGAACACTAATTATTATAAGTTTTTTATAAAATTACAAAGAAAATATTAGCTATCAAATAACGTTCTATAATAAATAATAAAATTTTTGATTAATATATGAAACTAGTAAATCAATAATGAGTCCTAAATATCTCACACATTTTCTCGACAGAAAAACTTATTGTATACATTTTATACAATTTCTATCCTCATAAAATTGTAAACTAGAAACATAAAAATGTGACATTGGGTGATCAGTAAGGGTACACAAAGGTTATGAAAATCATTTATCATTAGTGAAATAAGACTAGAATATTATTATAATTAGGATATACATGACTGTTATAATTTTGAAATATTAGATCATGAATCTTATAGTAACAATATAATATGAAATTTAAATGAGTCATAAACCTAAAACAGTTAAATATTAATATTTTTCAATCATCTATGACCATATAAATCATATCATAGTTTAAAAAGATCAAAAACATGTTTTCTATATCATAATACGACTCACTTACTAATTTACCTTGGTGGATCAAGCATCAATTACAAATTTCATATATTTTAGAAATCATCACAACTTGTTTCCCATTTTATATTGATCACCACTACTCAGTTCACCATTATCTCATGAAATTTAACCCATTAACCAATTCATTATAAGAATATATATGGACTACATATGATGTAATAATTATTCATACACACATTTGAGATATCAAATAAATCACCACCACATCATAATGAACCCATGGATTTAAAATTGGTTTAATATCCCTTTTTACATGAATGATTAAAGGAATACTTTCATTATTTCATCTATAATCCTAACATGATGTATCAATATATAAAAAATAGGTATCCAAAGACCATCAATAACTACATATTTAAATACAATTTAATAATAATAATCGACCATGTATTATTGACACTATATATATATAAATATTTATATTTTAAAAGGAATAGAAAATGAATTCCCAAATAAATCAAAATTATGGAATCTATGTCAATACCATCAAATCGAAGAAATAGAAATCATGGTATTCAAAATAAAAAAGGTATTAGAATAATTATTATTCCTATTCTATATATATGGTTATGAAATAAAATTTATGTTATGTATTATATATTTTATTGAAAATAACATTATATAATCCATTAAAAAAATAAGTTCAATATTTGTAAAAGAAGATATCCCTCATGTAGTAAGGGAATATCAGAATAATTTTCTCATATAAAAAAAATATTTAAATAATAGTGTGCTCAATGTATTTCCACAACAAGGGATCAAGAATCAAATTTTCTTACAACATGTGTTCTATACAGAAAAATATATTAGTGAATACGTCATGAAATAGAAATCCCATTACTGTAAATTTATATGGTCCCGAATCAATGTGGATCGACCCAGTATATATTTCTGAATAATGAGGTTCTCAGAGTTGTGTTAGATGAGTTATAGAGGATTAAGGCACTTAAAATCTAGAATAATATATATTTTACACCATTTAAACCACTAAATAATGTAAAACAAGGCTATATGATGTGTTACAACTGTAGGTTAAAAATAAATAAATTGAAAGTGGGATGTGTTTTTTGGTTGGAACCAAACACCATTGATTAAATGATGTGAAAGGGTATTACAAATATTGTAAATTTCTCATTTTTTACGTTTTATAATGTTTTAAACACTTAGGGTTTTCATAAAACCTTATTAGTATGTCGGTTCTTCTCATTTTCATATTACCAATGGCTATATTAAAGGTGTTTGGTGATTCTTTTCATGTCAATCGATCATCAAACTTCTATCAATGACCCCTAGTAATCATTGGTGACCCAAGGTGTGTTCTCCCATCATTTCATGGTGTGTTGTCCAAGAATTTTCTTGTTTACTCCCCTATCTTTTCTTCTTGCTATTTAATTTAGCAACACATGTTTTTATGGATATTTTTGGCTGTTTCTTGGGGCAGTTGTGGCGCGACATCATGGGGTGGATGCATATATTGTGGGAGTGGTGATCAAAATCAGAACATTAGACCATTATTATGAACAAAAACTTTAAAACAAATTTTGAGGTAATTTCTTTATTGTTTCTATTATATATATTCAGTTGAAAATTGATAATGATTTACAACCATGTATCTTAATGAAATGAAACTAATAATTACTTGAACTAGAATAAATAATTGGTGTTATTTAGTTATAGTTGTTTTTGTTATGTACTATGATAACAATTATCCTATTTTTTCTAGATACTGTGATATCTATCAGCATATTTTTTCATGTATAGGCATGTTAAAATGGTATAGAATGTTAATTCAGAGTTAATTACCATTAATTTTCAAAATGATTAATGATACATTTTTATTGTTACCATTTTACATTATAACCTGATGACAATATATTAATTCAAGTACACATGTCTAATTGAATTGGTTAATAAACCTGAAGTATGATGATTAATGTTAAAAAAATTATTAATGTCCTGTTAAATTAATAGTTTAACTATTTTTTGATAGATTGTGATTGATTTCTTGTTAGTTCCATCTTCCCAGTTTCAATTTTTGTTTTATTCGTCTTATGATATGTTGTGCGTATGGAGGTATGTTGTGGTATGTGTGATGGGGAGGCCTGGTTGTTGGGGGATAATTTAGTTATTTCGATGGAAAGGTCAACTGGGATGTGAATGTGGGTATTAGGAAGGACACCATGGATGACATAATGGTTTGAAAATCGGCATACCAATTAATATGAAAGCTGGACTCTTGTTTGATTCAACTTTTTGGCGGATTTCCATGTTTTTTTATCTTCTTTCCATTACTCGTTACTTTATGAAGATATATGTGTTTGGTTGTTTACATTTTTTGTAATATTAATATGTATTCATAGAGTACGAGATAATATGGAAGCAAATGTTGTTAATAAATGAATATATTTTTAATCCTTGGGGTTGGATTTCCCTAGAATGCAACTGTAGGATTATATTTTTGAGAAGACGTGGACACATTATTCTTCTACCTGGAGGGAATAGAACAATATTATAATGCAGATATAATTTAATGTAAATAATATTAAATTTTATTAATGGTTAATAAATTAATTAGCCTAAATTAAAACTGATGAAATGGAATTAAATAACATAGTGTATCCCTTTAAATTGTGGGGTTCTTATAGGATTTCTTGTCTTTTTAGTGGCATCCGGGAGTCCGAGTGGAATTTTATATATTCATTTATTTTAATATGTTTTCAACATATTGTGTGTGTGAGATATACTATATCATGTATATTTTGTGTTTTTATAAGCAACACCTCCAAATTTTTTAATTCAAAAGACACCAGTGGTATTCTGAGCCTGGGGGTGGTGTTTTTCTCAACATATCAATGGGCGGATGGACAACAGACTAACACTTAACCAAACTCTCTTCTCATAGAATATAATTTTATTAGTATCTTCAGTATTAGGTTTTCCACCTATATGTTTTTAGAGGTATGTAATGTCTTGTGGTTAAATTCACACAGATTTATTCTGGATATAGTTTCTTAAATACTATTATATGTATAAAGTGTGTAGAATATGATTCCATGAGGTTCCTTACACAATGTATGGGCTATGATGTCTTGAGTTATAATACCCGATGTATGATCCCTATTATTCATGGTATGGTGACTCCAAGAAACAATCTAGTCACTTTTGGTTACATGGGAATTTTGGTTTGATGCAAGAGGTTTTGTTATTGTGATTCTCCTAGGTGTTGTTGGGATAGTGTTTTTGAGATAGATTCTCAAGACGTCTGATGTTGGCGAGAGTGGAAGACCAATGGGGAAGTGGATATGGGGTACCCATGATATTCATTATTATATTTTGTACCCTTTCACAAAATATTGGTTGGAGTGTCCATAGTGAGGTTGGGAACCCAGTATACTTGTTTAGGTGATGACTTTGTATAACTTGTTCTCCAATTTTATTAAAAATTCATTATATATCATTTTAATGGGAGGATACAGAAAGGAATATATTGATTATACATTTATACACATCATATGTATATATAAATTATTCTTTATGTTTGTTGCATCATATTGATGATCAGGCTATGAATTATAACTCCAAATATAGCAAGATTTTTTTTGTTTAAGGTAACTATGATACGTGCTTTTCATTTTGTAATTGTAGTTTTCCACTGAGTTTTAGTAGTTTTATGTAATTAATAAATTTTTATAGGGTTTTATTTTATATTGTAGTCAGATAAAGAGTTTTTTGGTATTTGTGTTATCTCTCTCTTTTTATGTGTTCTCTTAGAGGTAAATATCTCTCATTTGTGTGTTTACTATACCCACAATACTAGTCACCAACCCGAGGCCTACATGAGATGGGATCAGGTGTCACTATCTATCTTATCCCATTTCCATCCCAGAAGGGGTACCATTTCATATGATAGGTATCATGACAATGAGGTATTAGAACTCTTTTAAATTGATATGATGTATTTTGGAGTTATGAAATTTTGAGGTTTTGTGGTATTGTATGGTAATGTTATCAAATATGTTTTTCAGGCACTATAATCATGGGAGATTGGTTTAGAAACTTGCATTTAGGGACAACTAAAATTTGATGCATAAACCATTAAGCTTACGAATAATAATAAATGAAGTGATATTGGTTATATAGTAGAGGACTAGGAAATTATTATGCATCATTCTTATTTGAAATTGTGTTTGATTTGGTAGAACTTGAGATATGTTAAAAATGAATAAATGAAACCAATTAATGTTAATGTATTCCTTATTATAGGTTTAGGAACTTTAACTTTCTTTATTTTTTAGGCACATCTCCGATTTGACATCCTCATCAGGTTCACATAGAAGATGTTAGCTATGTTGTTTTATTTAAACACCAATTAACCTAGGTTGAAAATGACCACACATAGAAGATGAAACTATGATAGTTTTAGTGAAACATTCTATAGAGGCAATAAGTATCTATATCAAACATAGTC
Source organism: Viscum album (assembly GCA_963277665.1). NCBI lineage: Eukaryota > Viridiplantae > Streptophyta > Magnoliopsida > Santalales > Viscaceae > Viscum > Viscum album. The sequence goes on along the minus strand of OY728138.1, from coordinate 1,367,594,674 downwards.
ACAAAAAACTGGTTGGTAGATTTTGATATAACCATAGCTTCGATCCATGCATGGAGGGAGAACTGGGTATCATTGGTTGTGATGATGCCTCATGGTGAAACTAGTTAGTGGTGGTTCTTATTACTCAACAATTTTGAGTTGTGAACAGTCTCATGGAAGAGTTTTGAGACTAGTTCAAAGGAATTGTTTTTTATAAGCCATGAAGGTAGATATTTATTAAGATCATCATACACTTCTATAGGGGAGCTCCAGTGTGTGAGAGTTCAAGGTTAATTTTTGGAACCTTAGATGATATTCTTATGTCATTTTCTAGATGAGGAGGCTAGGGAGTGGTATCTTGAGGTGACATTGTGTCTAGAGATCCAGTGTTAGGTCACCCCATTTTTGCTCAATAAGTATCACAAAAAGAATAAATGAGTAGAGAAAATTGATAGGATGTTATCTAGAACTGGATTTACATGAGAGGGGGTCCTTAGTATTCATTAATAAGTATAGATGTTTCCATGGGTTCCCTATTGTCAATTAAGAAGATATTTTGATTAGTAGAGGGTAGGTTCTTTCCCTCAAAGTATTGTTTCTCTAGGGATACTGTCTTTTATAATTATGCCAAAGTATTAGAGACATGTTTTTCTTGTGGATGCTGAGGTCCCCAACAGTGACAGTGCCTGACCATTATTAACATTCATCGTGCACTAATTATTCAACTTCTGGCTCCTCCATTGAGGAAAATCCATCTTATGCAATAGTAGTAGTTTTCTCTAGTTTTTTATCATCATATCATGAATGTGGGAAAATTATGAGAACCCCTGGATGATCCCTATCCCCATATAAGAGAGCATGAATATAGAGGAGGTCGTCATCATAGTTAGAGATGTCATCGAGTAGGTTATGGTCATCTACATGCTTTATAGTTTCTAGTTTACTGAGATCTAGAAATCATTTGAGGTTCCATATTCTTTTTCTTCTACTTGGGTTCATTCCATGATTGATCCTGGAGTGAAACAATGATTCATATCACTTTCCATTGTCTATTATTTGGGAAATGATGAAAATACACATCCAGTCCCCTTGGAATGGACTACTCCCAATAGAGGTCGAGAAGGATTCTTTGAGGAGTGTTGAGAATTTGAGACACATATATGTAATCATGGCTCTTGGGAGATTTCCTATGATTACTGATACAACCATAAGACATCATCCTCATGTTGGATTATTTGTATTTGGCGCATGCCATTGTGGATTTATTTAGGATATTGTTTGTATTATTAGATGTTGATGTAGAGCTAGGAGTTTTTTCTGAAATACATACCATCGTATGGGTCAAACATGTTTTTTTATTTATCATCCGTGATGGCTGGGCTGATGGAATGTTCATTATAAGTTCATCAGTTAGTGTCTCCTAGGGTCGTAGAAGAGTACCATGATGTCTTTTCCAGGAAGGTTTTAGTGTTACCTCCTCTATGATAGTTCATGTTTGGGATAGAACAACATCCAAGAATATCACCAATATCATTTTCTTCATGAAGTATAGCACCATCTATGTTTCAAGATCAATGTATACAGCTCAATGGTCAGCAAATGTTTTCTTTTTTTGTCTATGTGTGTCATCATTGGGTGTACTAGTTTTGTTCATAAATAAAGATGATGGAAGTTTTCGTTTGTGTGTCGATTATCATCTCTTAAATCATGTGATAGTGAAGTATTGATATCCTCTTCTATGTAATGATGATTTAATCAATAAACTAAATGTTTAAAATTGGAACTTAATGAGGAATTGGTGGTTAGTATACCATCATATTCTTTTAATGTTTAATGATATCCCAAAGACTACTTTTATTTTTTTCAGGGGCATTACGAGTTTTTTTATTTTTATATGTGTGATTAATGCTCTATATGTATTCATGGGATTGATGAAAATTGTTCTCTATGAGTTCAAGGTCATGTTCATGGTTTTTTCATCAATCACATCCATGTGTACAATGTATCTGAGGTGGAGCTTTCATAGAATTTACATTTTATTTTGGGGGAAGTCAAGAGCTATTGTTGTATTTTTTAGATGAAGGTTCAATCATCTCTTGTGTAGTGGGTATAAGAATCCCAATTATTGGATCATGAGGTGGATTTCAGGAGACACAATGTTTTTTTGTGTTTCCTATGATGGTTAGACTAGAGATGAACACCACTAAGTGTTGTTTCATGGAAGGATTTTTGTTCTTATAGCGATGTATGAGATGATTCTCAGAGAGTACCAAAGTTCACCTTTTTTAGTAATCCTTCTGTGAATAAGATGTGATGATCATTGAGGGGTCAGTATTGGTATCGTATGTTGATGTGTACAATTGTAGAGTTTGTGCCTCGATGTTTGGTCTTCCAGAAGATGATGGTCGAGTACTATGCTCCGGGTGGTTTTCTTCTTCCATTAGATGCTACTCAATGGAAATGGGATGACATATCAATGGAAATTATTACTTATTTACTGCATGCTAAGGGATAATATGATTATATATTTCCGGTAGTATATAATTTGATAAAATAATATTTCTCTATGGTTTTTTGGACGTTTTGAGGTGTTGGGTAATGTTGGAGCTGTGCAATGTCATATAGTGCTTCACTTGAAGAATATTTGGATACAGATTGTTTTTCACATGTCGTAGATCCATAGTTATCACCATGGATACCATCGCTTCATCTATTGGGGAGAGATCAATGTTTTTCATGATGTGACCTTCTGGGAGTAGCCTGTAGAAACACAGGTCCCCTAAGAGAAGATGTTTTGGGGGTATTCTGTCTAATTAGATCATATATTGTCACAACTTGGTGGCATGGTGGATATTATCTTGGAAGTTAAGTCACATATACATGCTTAGTACCATGAGTTTTTTTATATTTATCACTTATCATGTAATCTTTTTCATTTTATGGTTGATGATATTATATGGTTTGTGTAATAGCTTCCTCTTGTTACTTTCTCTATCTTACTCTCTTTTTAGCAGCATCACCCACCTAAGAGAGTTTATAATACATAGTTATGGTTTTTGCGTGGTTTAAAAAAGATTCTTTCTGATGTGGTTAAACTCAAGTGGTGGTTAGTGCCTTGAAAGGAATCTAGAGGGGTGGTTATTCCGATGATCCCATTTTTTCCACATTAGGTGTTTATAGATTATTTAGGGTGAGATTGTATTGAGAGGAATATGATATAAGATCCCAAATATATGTTGGTCGACCCTAAAAACGTATCCAAAGATTCAGGCTCTTAGAGGTTTGGTTGGAGGAATTATGGAGGAGTTCAGTTTTTAAAATATGGATGTTGGTAGATTTCAGATCGTGAAATCCTTTTACTTGATGTGAAATAATGTTTTAGGATGTGTAATAAATCGGTGTTTAAAATAAATAAAATTAAAACTCAAATTTTTTTTATAGAATAACACAAATCCCAAGGATTATACAATGTGAATGTTGATTACACTTCATGTAAATCCCTAATGATGTACTTTTTAAATTATTTATACCGCTCGGGTTTTTCAAAAACACTATATCTATAGTAGTTCATCTCATTTTCCAATGTACGATGACACCCCTATAAGAATTTTGGAGATTCCTTCAATGGTAATCGATCATTGGTCTACTTTCCTTGATCTCTGGGGATCCATGGTGAACCAAAGAGTGTTATCCCTTCATTTTATGCTAGTTTATCTCAGTTTGATCTTGTTTCCTCATATATCTTATTAACATGCTATAGTGTTTTATTACTCATTTTATTAAAGGATTTTTATTTAATGTATTTTTTTCATGATATAATTTGGTGGAGGAGATTAATTAAGGATATGTGATTAGGATACACAACATATTTATGTTCTTGTGCAATGACTGATGAATACCATATTCATGTAGGGTATTCATTGATCATATTTTGAATTATCTCGCTCATAAATTGAGAAATATTTTTCCTCATGGATCGTAATAAAAATAACCAAAAAATTACTTATACTGGATAAAATAATTAGTATCATTCGCATGTGAAAGTTATTGCTTTGTAACATCATAATATTTTTCCACTTGTTTTTATAGAGAGTGTGATATCTATTATATTATTGATATTATTTTTTTAGAATGTGATATTTATAAGGAACGGAAATATAGAATTAATTGATAATGAATTTTCTAAATTATTAATATGTCATGTTTAACGTATTTGGTTGTCATTATAACTTGATAATAATAAATTGATGAAATCATGCATATTTAATTGATTTGGTTAATGAACATAAGACATGATTGGGCATGTATATAAGATTATTAAAGTCATATTTAATTAATTATTCAATTAATCTGTAATAGATAGTGATATATTGAGGTATAAGATTCCAATAGTTGGAACTGTATGTAATGAATCAGTTAATTCATGATGGAATATGAATCTGTTGTGTGATAAAATATAATTAATTTGAGGACATGTGTCACAAAATTTATTGAAAATAATTAGTGCATTTTGATTGGGATTAGTGGGCAATATTTGGTTATGAAGGTCGAATACTTTTATTTAGTTCCAAGATCCCATTTTCTAGGTTTTTTTCCTACTTCTTGTGATATAATGTGAACCTAGAGGGATATTATGGTATGTGGGAACGAGGTGCCCTGTTTTTTAGTAGGAGTTGATGATTGGGAAGGAATGATGTATCAAGATATACATATGGGTGTTGGGGAGGGAAACATGGATTATGGAATGTGTTGAACATGGGCGTACCCATTGATATGAGAGATGGTTTCTTGTTTGGATATGTTGTTTGAAAAAATGCCATGTTGTTTACTTATCTTCTTTTATTTTCCCAATATTTGAGCTGGATCTATGTTCATTGATGTTTACATTGTTTTTTAGATGTTGATGATTTCAAATATTATATGGTAATATGGAATTCAATGTTTCTAATAAATGAAAAAATTATTTAGACATGGTGTTAGTGAATTCATGGATGCAATGCTATGGTTATAATTTTGAGAATCCATGAAATTGTTTTCATTATTCCTAGTGGGAATGTAAAACTATTGTAATGCTATTTTAAGATAATTTGGAAAATTATAAATGTTACATAATGTTTAATGATAATTTATCCCAATAAATGGTTGTGTGATTATAGGATATCTGGTGTTAGCAGTGGACATTAGGAGTCCGAGAGACATTAGTTTTAGTTAATTATTAGACTATGATATGACCATAGTGAGGTTGATAGATATATTATATCATATACTTTTTGTTTTTTATATACTAATCCACTTTATCGGTTAGGTAAATAAAAACCTTAGGTTTTATATTCCTTTGTTGTTGTGTATTCGCAAACATCTTGATGGGAGGATGGATGGATGACTACCCCCTTTGACTATGCTCTCTTCTCTTATTAGTTACATTTGATGGTATTCCTGAAAGTAAGATTCCGTGATATATATTTGTAGAGGTAAGTAATGTTTTTTTGTTCTTTTCACACACAATTTTTATGTATATAGTTTTTGAAGGAATTCTATAGTTATAATGTGTTTAGGTTTTGATGTGTTTAGGTTCCTTAGTCGTTGTATGTGTTTTGATGGATTGAGGTATAATACCTAAAGAATGATACAAATTATGTGGGTTTTTGTTGATCCCAGAATCTAAATAGTTATGTGGGACTATCTTGATATGGTGTTTTGATTCATGAGGGCGATGTTGTGGTTGTTGTTTTGGTGAATTTGGGCTAGCAATTTTAGATAGAGATTCCCATGACATCTGATTTTGGGGAAGAGTGGAAATGAAGTGGGATTTTTTGTAGTAGGGTACCCTTAATATTATTTATTGTATTACATTATCTTGTTTGAAATAAATGGTGAGAGTATCCATGGTGAAGCTGGAAACATAGTCTACTTGTTTAGGTGATGAGTTAGTTTCACTGGTTTTCTTGAGTTCTATAGCATTCATTTCATTATCATTTTCATGATTGGATATAGGGAGGATCCATATAGTTTAAAGTTATTCAAACACTATGTATCATTAAACAAATTTCATGATAGTTAGAGAAGGTAAAAGTCCATGCTAGTTACTACTATATTTGGGTTTAGTGGGACCTATTTGGCCTTCATGGTTACTGTTATGTTTAATTTTCATTTGTTTACTTATATTTTTCTTTTCAGTTGTAGTAGTTTCTATATATAATTATATATGTGAACTTGGGGTTTCTTTTATATTGTACTCATAATAGGAGTATTTTGGTGTATGTACTATCTCTCTTTTTTGTATGTTTTTTCATATATGTTAATGTCTCTCATTTGTGTCTTTACTATACCCCAATGCTAGTCTCCATCATGGGGCCTACTCAGTGTCGGACATGGGTGTCCCTATCTCTCTTCTCCCATTTCTAAATCAGTAGCGATACACTTTGTGGGTGGGTTTGTGTGTGTGGGGTGGGGGGGGGGTGGGTTTAGTTACAATATCCTTTTTTAATTTTAAAATAATAATGGATTAAAAGAGTACAAAAATAAGATAACATTTGTAAAAAAAATTTGTTAATTATAAACTAAAATGACACATTCAGAATATTGTATTTAAAAGGTGAACATAAATGTTTTGAAAGAATTATCATTCAAAAATATGTTCTAATATTGGACCTATGAGAATGATTCAGATATTTCTACATTAAATATTGAATCATTTAAAACCCAATAGGTAATGATTGGAAAGGTAAATTTTTAACACATTGAATATACCCTTTATGAAAAAAACATTGTAAAATTATTAATATATCATTATTTTTTTAAAATAATTTTCCAAATGGTATATAAAATATCACATAATAAAATATTAGGGTTGTGAGAACCCAAACATGGAGGAATAATGTTCATGATAAAACATTATAAGTCAAATAAATGAGATCTGAGATATCAATATCACTTAAAAGAAAATATATTATATGAGTTATGGATCCTTTAATTATTCTTTTATGCAATGGGAATATAAATATAGTGGAAATTTGATATAATATCATATAATACAATCATGTGGGGAATGATACTACATATGTCAAATAGGTTCAACTGATTAATCATAACTCAATAAAAGAAAGTTGATCTATAAAGAAATCATTATTATTTGGGTAAAATATAAATCACTACAATATTTAAAATTTTAATTTTTTTAATCAAATTATATCCCTTAAAATATAATAAAATTTTATAAAAATATATCAATATTAAATAAATTCACTATAAAATGAAAACATGGTGCACGAATTGTATTTGATATGGATGATTCATAATTAAGGCCAAGTGAACCCTTAAATCCTTTATATCATATGAATGAAAATAATTGTATATAAGGATCTAGATAAGGACCTTCAATCACAATTAATTTTATGAATATATAAAATTGAATTTAATAGAATATAATCTCACCACATAAAATAAATGATGGTAAACAATAATAAACATGTATCCTGAATTTATAAATTTGGAAATGAATACCATACATATTTCCGTAAAATCAACATTCAGACATTAAAATTATTAAATCAAAAAATCAAAATCATTTAATTCAGAACCATACTGATATGAATTTTCATTTTTACTATTCATATATAGTCATTCCCTATTTGAATTCTTATTTGATTCATTTTTTATTTATTTTCCAATATCAGTTGTTTATTGTTTGATCATTTGTATTAGATTCATAAAATACATTTCTATATTAATTATTATTAAATAATTTGTCATTAAAATTTTATTAACATAAATATAAAATATTATTTTTCATAATATACTATTTTTTTAAAAACATTATTGAATTTTTAGCACTTATCACTGAATATTAAATCAATAAACATCATGTTTTGGTGATTCTTTAGTGAATGAAAGGTGTTAGTTTAATTAATGAGTTTCACAATAATGTTATTATTGATGATACAAAAAATAAAAATAATTTAAAAAATTATATCTTGTTATAAAATTAATTTAGTTTCCATAGTCATCTATGACATAAACACACTAAATAATTCATGTAGGTTGTTACAACAACCCAAAGTTGAACATTTCATTATTATTGGATTATTATGGGATGATATATTTGTAATATAATTACAACTTATTTGTAATAATAATATTAATTATTTATTTAATTTGATATATCTGATTATGAATGAATTATAATAATAATTGTATCATATCAAAATAAACCAAAATATGAAGAAATTGTATTTGTCGTCTTTGTTCTCTTGTTTAGGACTGAAATTATTTTAATCATTGTTTTTCATTAATTTAAAAAATAGTACACCTAAATTGTATTAATATAATATTATTTATTTTATTAAAATTATATTTATACTTTAAAAACATTTCTAGAACTACATTTAATGGAATTAATGAGAAAACATGTTTATTCATAACAGGGGTAGTCCAAACACCCTCATGATTCAACTTTCTATTTTACATTATAGAAAAAAGGAAATATGTATAATTAAAATAAAATAATTATAATAACATATCACCATAATATTGATAAATTTATTATCATTTTTTTAATTTTTAATGTAATTTTATGTTGAGTTATTTTACCGAACAAAATATAAATGAGAACTAGTGGTTTCAAACAATGACCTAACTTCATGGATTATCTCCTTAGCAGTGGACTTTCTGTTTCTAAGTGAATCTCTTTTGAGAAGAAAAAAAATCGATTGTGTCTTATAATATGCACTATAGGTTTATTCTAATTTTGGAGAAATATAATGGGGTTAACTTGTAAGGGAATGTAATAATTAGTGACCCCTTTATAAGAGAAAATGGACATTATTTTTGATAATACAGTTAAATTCTAAATAATGGTAAGGAACTCTCAAGGTATGTTACTCCAAAATTTGAGAAATAATTGATTGGGGAAGATAAAAGGTCTATATGTCTTCATCTATAGGTTTATAAACATGTTTTAAAAAACTTATAATACCTTTAACCCTTTAGTTATTATGTTTTCATGTTATATTTTTTCGCACAAACTAGTTTTTACATAAGGAATTTTAATATTTAAATATAAAAATATTGTAATCCATATAAGATAATTTGGGTCTTCTAGATATAAATCTTAATTCCATTTTTTGGATAATTTTTATAAAATTTTAAAAAATTATTTTATTATAATAAATTTATAACGTGTTAATGGAATTTTTGATTAAAATATTACCTAAGTTCTAAAATTTATTTCAGTTTCTTAGAAACTATAAAAAATATTAAATATATATATTTTTAATTATATAAGTCATATTTTTTAATAAAAATTTATTCATAAATTTTTAATCCATAATTATATAATAATAGTGGAATCAAAGTCACAGTATTAGTGAAAATCGTATATTGCAATCTTCATAAAATATTATTTTATAAAAATATAAATATTTTATCTTAAACTAATATGAAAATTATTAATATATATATCTTGTTTTATTTATGCACTAAAACTACTATTAATTTCAATTTTTTCTTTTAATTTAACTAATATACTATAATGAGAATGAATTATTATAGTAAAATAGAATTTTAAAATATATTTTTTCACATTAATTTTTTTTATAAAATACAAATAATTATAGTATTAGTCAATCAATATATTATTACATTAAAATTATTTATTCACAATAACATAATTCGTTTTCATACTTGAAATGTGAAATAAATAAAAAGATATAATATTAAACACAATTATTAATTCATTAAATATTTATTAAATATCATATATATACATATATCATTTTTTTTAACTTATTTTCATACCTAATTAATCAATGACAATATTCAAACGGCCTTAAAATACTATTATTTCAATTTAGTTAAATGGTGTGTGTGGACCAAGCTATCCAACCCATTTTTTTCTTGAAAATTTGTAGTGGAATCCTGATTTATTATATAAATCACCCAATTTAAAAACAATTTTTTTCACAATCATTATTATAACATAACAATAAAATAAAAAATGTATGCATTATATATGTATGATTAAACATAAAATTTCTTATAAGATAAAAACCAGACTATTTTAGGTATGAGTATGAAACTCGTAATTTTCTCTATAATAATCTGATGTCCATATTTTCATTTATAAATGTAATTTATACCACATTAACAAATTTAGTTGGATGATATGAAATCTATCTTTCTTGATACAAACACTTAATGACATCATTCTCTTGATCCATATTCGAACCAAAAACTAAAACCAAATTAGTTATGAAATATAAACAAAAATAATTTTAAATGATCTTATTATTTTAAAAAGAAAATATTATTGTCTATTATCTTCTAACACCATCATTTCAACATATAACAATTTTTATTCAACTAAAATATATGTGGATCAACCTAAAAATATTTTTTATCTTATGTTATGAATGATTTATTTCATAATAGGTTATATAAAAAATGTTTCAAAATACCTCATTATTGTTCATAAAGTGCATGTGATTGTCAAAATAATATCCATGGGATGATTCTAGCAAGTTGTGTGGTCATTATCCCACTTACCATGCATAGATTGGCGATCATGTTAATACCCAACTTTCAATTATTATCGTGATTACCACTTGGTTCATTCATTCAATAGCCACATCCTCAATCTATTATCCAAATAATGAATTTATAGGTAAGAGAACCATGATATCTAATAATTTTTAGAGTTTTAGGATCTTTTCCCATGACATGACACATCCTAAATGTTTTATCTAAAGATATCTCATCAAATTACCCAAGGTTCCTAATGTTTTGAATATTATTTTATAATCCAGTCCTTTTATGGATTTATCCCATGATTGAATTTAGTCACCTTTCATGCTTATTTATGTACCTTTGTTTGGAGTTATGACATGGGGTGTCTTTGGGTGGAGTTTTTATAAAATTTTATGAAAATGGGTTTTTTCTTGGTGGGTTCATAGTTAGGGTAAAATGTGAACCCAATCCATATAACTGTGTGAACCCAGGTTGAGAGCTTTGAAAAACTTGTGCGTGGTTTGAAAAAAGGTGCACCCAAACCCTGGAAAGTGTGAAAACATAGATAGAAAGGTATTCATGGTTGGTTCATGGTTTTTCCTTACTAGTTTCCCATACATAAGAATCATTATGTGAGGTTTCTTTTCAGCCAAAAAGTTTTTTTAGAATCCTCTAAAGCCCCAATGCACCACATATTCAAACTTGTCTCGGGACATGATTGTTTTGGGTGATCCCGGAGTATTGGGGAGGGGATCTGAGGCCATCTGACCTTCGTTGTTCGAGATCCAAATCCCATATTGAAGGTCTGCTCTTCTCCTAGTAATTGGATCTCATTCCGATGCATATTCTCTCCCATTCCGTCATATTTTGGAGGATTTTATTTCATTTTTCCATATATCTAAACCAAATTAATGTGATATATATCTATATTCTTGATCTAGCTATAGATTGATATGATCCTTTTATATTTGATCTTGATATAGTGATTTACATTGGGAACATAGATCTATATCATTGTGCTACTCAGATTTTGAGTATTTTCCTAGAGCAATCCTCCATCAATGAATTGAGGTAGGTGGTCTAAAATTTAATTCCCATGGTACTGGATTTGAAATGTATATAAAAAATTGTATAATTTAGATCATTCTTTAAAATTTATTTTCTAAAATTTTGTTACTTAGGTTGACCAATTAATTTATCAAAGCATTACTGAATTAAATGATTATTTGAGGAATTAGTCCTGATAACTTTGGGATGACCAATTAGATAATTAATCAGAATAATTGATTTTGTTATTTATGCATTGTGCTCTAGATAATTAATCGGTGGAATAATTACATGATATCTAATTTTTTATGTTAAGCCAATTAATTGTGATTTATTATTGTGCTATGATATTTTGATCTAGATTGTTAATTATGAGACTAGTAATGATGATTTTAGGATTTGAAAGGTATAAAAAACTGTAGATAAACTATTATTGGGATATGAATTGTGACCATTATTGGAAAGTTGTTTGAATTAATTAATGACAATTGAAAGGTTCTGTCAATTATTGAGTAAACTAATGGATTTGTTGAATTTAACTAATTATTGAATTAGTAATGTGATTTATGTGTATAAGTAAATATGAATTAATTAATTGGGAACGAATGTGAACATGGTCAATCAAATTTTGGAGCTACAAATAGTAAAATGGCCAATATAAGTAGATGTAAACATAGTAATATGGTCATAATACTTATGAGTAAGAGAATGGGAATAGAGTTATTATATTGAGGATTAAGTATGGTAACATGGTCATCCTACATATGTTTGAGATATTGGTAATTTTGGAAATGTGGATATAAATGTGAAATTATAGAAAAGAAATAATAAAACTATAAGTAATGGCCTCACATGGGAATATTTCATACTCTAGCATGAGTCGATGTTTAGTACTGAGATATCATAGAACCTTTTAATACATCGATATTTGGAAAAAAGATGGTATTAAGATATTATATTACCTAGGGAACACTTTAGGGTTCAGCACGAGATGAATCTTTTGTTGGGGTACGGGCCACCTTGGGATCCCTGGAGTTAATGTAGTCAGATAAGAATAAATGATAATGTAAAAACTTGGTATTTATGCACTATACTTATTTAATATTGAACTGCATACACTATCATTTTACGTGACCAGTTTTAGACATCATTGGTGGTGGCCTACCAAGTTGTACTCACACCATACTCGGACTATCTAATTGGTACATGAATATATTATATTTTTGTACAATCAGATAATGCAAAATGTTGTAGGATGCGTTGCTGATTTGGGATGCAACTCGGATGAGGGGACCAAACATGGTTCAGAACCCACTTGTGGAGTCTTAGTGTCTCCATTTTTATTTGTATTATAGATACTTAACACTCATATGGGAATAGAATTATTTCCCTTTCAGTTGAGTGATGTATTTCATGCTTGGTTATCTTGTGGCATGAGTATTTCAAGGGTTATATATACTTCTCCATTGGTTTATATATTTCTTCTCAAGTTTTACTATGATAAATGAGGGTATAGTCTCTCTATGACTGACTAACTAGTCCTTAGATAATATTCGAGAGCCTCTAGAATGCAATGAGACACACTTGAGGTAATGTAGTGAACAGGCTTTGGGGGCCATAGCATGGAACATAGTTTAGGACATTAAAAAGTGTTATATGAGCTACAGTTTTAATTATTCTTCTTTTTATTTACTCATTTGGGAATGGTATACACAAGACTATCAAGTGTCTGGGCTTGGTAATGTTATAGTTCATGGGATTTGAAAACCCATGTAGGGGGGGAAACCTAAGTACTCAGGGTGGGATTGTTGCTATTACTATTTTCCCATGTTGTTGAATATTATTTCACCTTGTGTGATGTTAATGTGATGTGATTTGATTATTGTTTCTAAAAAAAATTAGTACGGATTCGTGCCACAAAAGGGCATGAGAGTTGATTCTCTATGCATCATTTTAGGCACTCTGGGTTATTTTTACATGCATCAATTTATGCATGATTGGTAAAATAGGTTGTGGGTAATTTTTCAAACATGAATTATTTTCCTTGATTGGGAAATTAATATGATTAATGATTCATAACTTGAATTGAAAATGTTTTTAAAAATGATAGGAAATCAGAATATTTGTGTGATTAAATGAGAAAAGATTTTTATAACAGTGTGTTTACCCATGTTATAAAAAACATAGGAGTTGGATAGTTAAGGGTTGCGATAGAACCATAGTTTTTCCGTGTGGTGAGATTTGGGGGAAAATACATGTCGTGACAAATGATGATTATTTCATCATATATAAATGTTATAAGGTTGTAATATGAGACATGATATTTTTGATTGGCATTTTAGGGATTATTCTTCCACTACGATTATTGAATGGATGACTGTGGGGAGTGACTATGAATGTTTTTCCTATTCGGGAACATGTAGGACCAATCATCATAAATTTTGATAAAGGGGAGTATTTCTAAGAAAACACAACGCGGTTCATTAAATTCATCGAATGAGATCAATGGAATGTTGTGAAAAGTATGTCTGAGTTCACAGGGGAGATTTAGTTGCAGCACCCTCCAACTTTTATTAGAGAGGGTGGAATTGAGGGTACTGAATTAAGTGATGAGTCAATGGGGACAACACATGAACATCAAGAGACATCGGCTAGGAAGAGGGTCATTATGGTTTCTAATATGTTACATGGATCAAAAAATCAGTCTAGGGACTATTAAGAACAAACTAGACAGACAGAATATATTTTATAGAAGGAAATCATGGAGATGTTCATGGAACACTTTTTCCAAGAGATATTGAGACAAGATATAGCTGTTGAGTTCATGCATTTGACATGGGGGAGGAAGTCAATGATGGAATATTCTAGATGCTACATAGATTTGCAATGATTTTCTCTATCGTTAGTTTGATATGAGGATGATATTATGAAACATTTTCAAAATTGACTTATGTGTGATATTAAGTCCCAGGTGAATATATTCAGGTTGAAGAATTTTATAGATGTGGTGGGTCAGGATATCATAGTTGAAGGGAACCTGAGGAAGGATTCCAGTGCTGGATAGGTAGTTGTTACTAGATGATCAATAGATGCGACTTCTGATTGAAGGATGTGTCATTATGAACTAATTATCCATGGAAGTGGTAAGAATAGTACGTAGACCGGTGGGTCAATTGGATAGTACCTTACTGGGGTGATCTCACATCAGTGTGGTAGTCAGGGAAACTATCATCGACATTGTTCCCAACCACAAGTAGATTGTCAATATTGCTACAGGATGAGAAATTTAAAAATTCGGAAGGTCAGAACGAGTGATTGGTACTAAAGGAGTTTCTTGACAATGTCCATGTATGGGAAGTGGATCATTTATACAACATCTGTATTTTAGTTGGAGTTCTACTATCCTTGGAGTTAATGCTAGTGGATGTTTTTTGTCCACGTTGGAGGACCTACCTCAGCATAGTGGTGCTTCTCAGTGGAGTCAGACAGTATCATAGTGAATATGGGGAGCATAGATACATATAGTAATTCCTACACTTATCGATAGGTTGTTTGACCATTGATAGTGATAGGTAGTATTGTAGTTGCTGCTATATTATAATTTACCATGTTTTATATTTGTTCCTTTTATTTTATTATATCTACAAAATTTGTTGATGCTTTGATCCTGATGGTGGAGGTTGTGAGATGGGTAATGACAATAGGTACACAATTATGAATGTGGTCAATATAAATCTATCTATGAAAGCGATGTTCACTAGATATATAGGAATATTAATTCCTATGTGATCTTTAGGTTCTTCATATGATGAGCTTCGTCCTGATTATATGGATGGAGTGGCTAGTAACCTACTAAGAACATAATCATTGTTTCTGTAGGAGGGTGATCTTTGTGTCTCCTATGGGTGACTGGTATATTCATCAAAGAGAGTGGTATATCTATGTAGGACAAGTATAAACAATTAAAATGAAACTAGGGGAGCTCACAACCCAAGTTTCTAGTCAATTGTTTAATGATGAGGGAGTTAGTAAAGATGTCATTTCACCAGTAGTGAAACTATTAAATGATGTATTTGCTGAACCTTAACCTAGGATACCACCAGATAGTGACGTAGAATTCACTATTGATCTCATGTCATGTGGTGATATAGTGTTTATTTGATTGTACATAATATAACAAACTAATCATCAAGAGATTAAGACTCATTTGGAGGAGTTTGAGGATAAGGTAATTACTTGTCCAAGTACATCACCTTATGGATTAACTATTTTTTTGTAAATAAGTATGAAATGAGTTTAAATTTTTGTACTAATTAATAGAGGTTGAAAAAAATGAATGTAATGAACTGATATCATCTTCCATGTATTGATGATCCATTTGAGCAATAGAAGTGATCTGTTGTTTTCATAATGATCAATTTGAGATCAGGGTATAATCTGTTGTGAGTACGGACATCTAATAATCCTAGGACTACCTCTAAAATCATGTATGTCCTTTGTGAGTGTATCGTAATGTTATTTTCTTTTAAAAATAAAATGTAGTGTTTATGTGTTTGATGAACATGATCTTTCATTTCTATCTATGTCGCATCGTGGGGGTGTTTTTAAATGACATCTTTGTGTAATCCAAGACTCATGATGATCATGTCCAACATATTGACATGGTTCTAGGTATATAGTGGGAGCATTAGTTATATGCGAGTCTTAACTAAGAGTCAATTTTGGATTAAATAGATAAACTTTTTAGGGAACATTATCTTAGAGGAAGTTGTGTCAGTGGACTGAGAGATGGTTCAGGAAGTTGTTTCTTGGATGAATCCAAATAATGTTTTTGATATCCAATGCATCTTGGGATTAGCCAGATATTATATGATATTTATCCAAATATTTTCTATTTGGATGAAATAATTTTAGGTTTTTCAATAAAGGGATCAAAGTTTGAATTTCCATAGTATTGTGAGATAGATTTTCAGAAGATGAATAAGGCTTCACATCAGAACCAATTTTGATCCTACCAGTGTTAGATGAGGAGTATATAGATTTTGATTATTCTTATTGGATCTAACAAGGAGTATTATTGATGCAAGGAGATCGAGTTGTGGAAGATGAGTCTTGATAGTTAAGGACACATGAATGGAAATTCCTGACACCCGACCATGAGTTGGAAGCATTGGTTTATGATCATACGTTTTGGTGACACTATATTTTGGGAGAATAGTTTACAATTTATATCGATCAGAAGATACTGTGGTATAAATATTCATAGCGTGATTCAAATATTTAGTAGTGGGGATGGGTTGAGTATGTGATTTTTTTTGATTTAGAATGAGAATATACAATCAGAAACGGAAATATTGTGGATAATTCTTGAGGAGGAAAACTAAAACAATCATGGTTCAAGATTTGAGTTCAGATTAGAAGATGATGAAATTACTAGCTGAAATGCTTTTGGTGGTTCAGGAGAGTAAGGAGATGATGGCTCTGGTTTTAGTTTTAGTGGAATATACAAATTTGAGATGGATCATGGATAGACATTATGGGGGTCTAGAGTGATTATACATGAGGGAATTTTATGATCCTTTGGAGATATCTTCATACTTTTTGATAGATGAGAATGATATCTTCAATGATAAGAATCATGTTGTCGCACCTATGAGCATGTGATAGGATTCAAGTGGGAATTGGATGCCTCAAAATGGGTTGTTCATCCATGTGTAACCAAAATGTACAATGACCTTTAATGATAGTTCTTTTGTAATGAAATGAAAAAGGAGATATCAGGGTTTGGGACAAGATGATTCATTTGTAAGAATGTGAAGGTAGAGCATGAAAGACATTAATGTTTTGTATAGTAATTTTCCATTGATGAATGAAATTGGGTTGATGTGACCATCCATTTTGTGATGGGCATCCCATATATTATTAGGAATAATGCTTCTATATAGTTCATTTTGGATCATCTGAAAAAGGAAGTGAATTTCCTTCATATAAGGGAATGGATTATAGTAGAATAGTTTAAAGAACTAACTGTTCATGAGATAGTTCGTCTACATGGTTTTCCATATTTGATAATTTCATATAATGAGTCACATTTTTCAAAATTCTTCAGGGAGGACTTATATAATGTTCTTGGCACACATGTATTGTAAATTATGGCCTTCCACCCATAGACGGTAGTGATGTTGAAACATAATATATAGGTGCTTGAGGATAAGATAAAGGAATATGTACATGACTTCAATGGATCGTGGGAAAATCACAAGGATTTTTTTGATTCTCACTGTAATTATAGTTATCTGAAAAAATTAATAATAGAACCTTATAAGGCTTTTATGGTTGGATAGATAGATGACTAGAATACTGGATGAAGGATTTTGAGTCAGAGTTATTCAAACTGAGTCTCATGTAGGAGACATCAGAGTTGGTATTGATTATTGAGAAATATATGGATATGGATTAGAGTAGATAGATGTATTATGATGATTTATAGAGACATCCCAAATATTTTACAATGGTTGATCATGTGATCCTTAGGGTATCACCTAGGTTGGGTCACCATATGATATTGAGGTAGGGAAAGTCAGTGCCTAGGTTTGTTGGACTTTTTGAGATAGTGGAGAGAATCAGGACAATGGTTTATTGACTAGATCTTCCAAAGAGATAAAACACTATGAATGATTTTTTCTATATATCAAATCAAATTCGGTTTCACCCGGATCCATTTCACATGACCACTGTGCATTTCATTGATGTTTAGTTAGATGTGTCCTTTGAGGATAATCCGATATGTGTGTCAGATCATAGTGAGAAAGTGTTGTGGGAAAAGGCCATGTCGATAGTTCATGTGTTGTGGAAATGTTGATGTTTACAAGAGAATATGTGGGAGATAAAATAAAAAATGAGGTCTCTAGGGCCTGATATGTTTTTCTCAGAATCAACTTACAGCTAGGAAGTACAACCTGAGGATAAGCTATTATAAGGTTTTTAGATTGTAAGATCTGAACCTTTTCTAGGGTTATATCGGGACTGAATTCAGGTATGTTTCATAATTATTTATGTAACATTCATTAGATTAATGTCTTGTAGTGTGTTAGGGTATAATTTTTAAGAAATTTTGAGAAAATGTTCCTTTCCAAGGTTAGCACCCATTTAGGGTAAATCATGCACCCAGTCTAGCTAACCATGTGAAAAGAGGTTGAGAGGTTCACACAGCTTGTGCACGGATTGAAAAACTATGAACCTAGTCCTAGGAAATCATGAAACAATGTATAGTGAGGACTACATAGATAGATCATAGTTTTTTCTAACCATGTACCCTTAACCAAGAAACTATGTGTGTGTTTTATTTTCACCTAAAAATTAGTTTTAAAATCCCTTAAACCCCCAAAACACCTCATATTATACCTTTCCATGAGACATGATGGTTTTGGGTGATCCCATATATTATTACAGGGGTTCCAAGGCCATCTGACATCCTTTCATCATGATCCAAATATCATGTTGAATATCTATTTGACTGGCGATCTGTTGATCTCATCCTGATGCATATCATCTCTCTTTCCATTATATATTTTTGAATTTTATTCCCTAATTCTTCATATCTAAATAGAATCAGTAAGATCTAAAACTATGATTTTAAATCTATATATATATTGATAAGATCATGATATCTTTGACCTTGATTTAGGGATTTGGATATGGATTTCATATATATCACATTGTGCTTCTTGGATTTTTTGGATTTCTGTTGATAGAAAATCCATCAAAAAATTGAGGTAGGTTGTCTAAAATCTAGTTCTCATAGTATATAGAAAAAATATTAGAACATATAGCATTATTTTGAAGATTATTTTCTTAAATTTTGTTTATTATGGTGAATAATTGATTTATCGATGCATTATAGAATTAAATGCTTATTAGTGTAACTAATCACGAGACTTAGGGACATCCCTATTAGATAATTAATTTGAGAAATTGATTATGTTATTTAGGTATTTTAATCTAGATAATTAGTTGGTGGATTAATTATGAGATATCGAATTACTTAAGGTCAGATAATTTATTTTTAATTAATTATGTTATTTGACAATATTATCTAAATAATTAAATGAGGGACTAATTATGTTGAGTTGATATTTATAATGGGATAATTAATTCTGAATAAATTAATTATTTGGATATGAATTTTAGAAATTATTAATTATTTTATATAATTGAATTTAGATCCTTGAAATGTTTTGTTAATCATTGAGTTTTCTAATGGATTTATTGTATTTAACAAATTTTTATATTAGTAATCAGATTGATGATGATATTTAATTATGAATTAATTATGTGTGAGTTAATGGGAACATGGTTATCATACTAATTAGTGTGTGAATGGGATCATGGTCATTCTAATAAGAAGTATACACGGTAACATGGCCATTATAAGTATGAGTAATATAATGTGAATACATTAATTATTTTGAGGACTAATTATGGTAACACGGTCATCTTAATTATAGTTTTTATATTTATACCTTTGGAAATGTAGATTATGAATGTGAAATTAAAATATGGAAAAAATGGAACTCTGAGTTTTGGCATCACATGAGAATTTTTCAAATGCTGTCAAGAGTTGAATTGGGTAATGAGATATCATCACACCATTGAATAGTTTGTGCTTCAACAAAAAGTACATTATAAGATATGATATTACCTAAAGAACACTTCAGGATCTAGCATGAAACAATGCTAGTATTTGGGGACACATCCCTAGAAAAACCCTGGAGTTAATGTAGTTAGATAATAAAAAATGATAATGTAATAATTAATTATTTAATAATTGTAATTATTGGATATAAAATACATTAAATATTCTTCTGACTGGGTAGGATTTAGACACCATTAGAGGTGGTCGAAGGATCTATACTCACCCCCCATCTCAGGTTGCCTAATTAGTACAAAATTGATTGTATTTATTTAGGACAAGATCTGGGAAAGAGACCTATGATGGAATAATGATTTGGGATGGATCTTCGATGAGGGTTCCAGTCATGTTTTAGAAATCACAAGGGGAGTCATAGTGTCTTAATTCTTAGTTTCATTGTCGACACATGACAGATATATGGGAAAAGCATGTTTTCCCTTTCGATTGAGTATTGTATTTCCAATTTGGTTATCTTGTGACATGTGTATTGTTCTGGTTATATATTCTTATGTGATTTTTTATTTAATTCCACTTGTTTTTTTCTCTGCTAAATGAGGTTATAGTCTCCCCATGATTGACATACTAGAACCTCACTTTTATTCAGAAACATTTAGCGTACATGGAGTCATGCTTAATGTCATGTAGTAAAATATCATCGCATACCATCGCGTGGCACCTAGTATGATATCTTAAAATTATAACAGTAATCCTAAATGTTTATATATGACTTTTGATTTATAATAAAACTAAAATTTGGAAACATTTATGGTATATAAATAAATTTGATTATAAACATTTAACATCTAGACCATTAATTTTATATAATAATTTCATTGATGAAAAAAAGATGCCCCAAACATTTAATTCTATGTTTTAATGACATATAAAAAATATTTCATTACATACACTCTTTATACAACATATGTTTTGAGCCATGTAAAATTATTACAAATAATAAACTAATATATATTTTTGTCTCTCTCATCAAATGGAAATTATTTCTCACAAAATTAGTAACTAAATAATATATAACAGATATTAATCACCTCCCTTAAATTCTCTATAATGTTTTTTTCAAATATCATTTGAAATCTATACTTAAAAAATTGGGGAAATAAATACATAATATATTAGATCATTAATGCGATATATAGGGAATGTGTATTCAAAAATCTATTATATATTAGAGAAGTAATAATAAAATAGAAATATCAAAAAGAAAATAAAATGATTTAATATAATTAATCACATGAATTTGAATCATTTATATGATTAACTATATAATAAACACATTGATAATAATAATAGATTATATACATATGGAAAGAATAATTGAATACTTTTCAAGGACCCATGTCAAAAAAAAATATTCAACCAAGGCCTTTTTCCAATACATCTACTATTTTTCAAGACCAAAAGCATTATGTGTAAATAAATGTCCAAGAATACAACAAAAATTAAGAATTGTTGGATTCATGAGACCTATAATAAAATCAAGGTGATATTACAAGCCCCATAAATTACTAATTTCATCCATTACATTCATCATATGATTGAATAAATAAACTATAAAATACAAAACAAACATGCCTTAGTAATCAATACAAATATATATAGAAATGAAATGTATACAAACAGTTTATATTTTTATAATAAATTATTGGAATATCTGTCTATATAAGAATCCCTCATAATAACACTATATAGAGTATTTTGTACATTTATATATCAATGCATCCATAAATATATAAATGGAATTATGTTGTCAAAATCAAACTATATTGAATATTTCAATTTTTAAAAATCATATATCTTAATTTCCCCGATTTATTCATCTTCATAATCAAAAATAAATATTAAATAATTTTACCTATATAAACACTAGATATAATTATTAAATTTATTTCTAATATAATGTATCAATTATTCTAACATGGTGAATATATAGAAACATCAATATTCAAGCATTATTATAATGCACCCTTATCATTGATATTATAAAATTATTGTAGTGAAGAGTATTTTAATAACATAATTATATCATTAGATTATTATTATATAGAAAAGTTTCCATGAGTATGAAATGTAAATATTTATGAATATAATTGGAATTACTATTTCTTATTGTTATAAGATAAAATAATTCAACTTTGTTGATTGGAGGTTATGAATAATCATTATAAATAAAACAAAGGAAATTTCAATAGACTTCTATGTTCAAATTACAACCATGTCACGTTTTTGTATTCAATGGATATTATCCTATTGATTATTTACTAATATATAAATATATTATACATTATGTAAAACCATTATGAATAAACATTCATTAGATTATGAAATAAGTAAATCATAAATTCAATATTGTTTTTACCTAACCATAAAGTAAATTATTCTAAGGAAATTCTATTAACAATATCTTATCCTCTAAAGTTGTCTAAAAAAGTTTTTTGATAACAACTATAATGATATAACCTTAAACCTTAAATAATATAATAACATATTTTTTGGAATTTAGTTCCATTTAGATTGAGGATGAATTTATTTTTTTAGATTTAGTGAATTAGGCCATAACACAATCACAAAAACCATAAAATATAAATTGAAAAAAAGGACCTATATCCATTTCTCACTAAATCATAGTCTTTTTAAATTAATCCCAAATTATTTTCAATGAATATTTAAATGATTTCCAACATGACTCCTTTATTTCCCTTACCAATCCTTATACTATATGAATTCATTATAAAAACACGTGATGCGCACCAAATCATGGTAAAGGATATAAAAAGAAATGAATTTTTTTGTTCAGTAAGAACATGAAAAACAGTATATGACATACCTTTTTCAACAATGATTTTTATTAATATGAAATTATTTAAATTAAAATGAATAAAAACCACACATTTTTCTCATGTAAAATAACATAATAGCATAAAATAAATTAATCTTATTTTGTTTTCAAATAGTATCATATACATAAACCTTTTAATTACCCTTTTTAATTTGAATATACATAATTCTAAATTTAAAAATTATCATTACACAATTCATTGTAGATCAATAATGGGGATCCCCCTTTGTTAAATCTATATTGGGACAACCCATTTTTTAAGACCTATAATGGGACTTAAACTTTTGAATAAGATATTTTAGGATCACCAATAATCTATAATTAGGCTCACCCTTTGTCCATGCTTTATTTGGATCACATGTTTCATATAATTTAGAAAACAATTATCAAGGGTAAAATATTCTCACCATAAAACCTATTAAAAACATCATAAACTCATATGAAATGAGATTTGGAAAAAAATGCACTTTTCATTTCAAACCCAATTTAAAAAATAATAATAACAAAGTCCTTGAATACCTATTTTCAATACCAAAATTCCAAAAAATATAATGATTGGTTTTTATTTAAGGAAACTTTAAATATTTTATTGGGATAAAAAAATAATTGCATCGGTGGTGTAATATACATTGTCTCTATATACATTAGTAATTAAACTACCCTTTTTTCATTTATGAAAATGTTCCCTATCAAAAATGTAATTATATTTCTTCTTGAAAAAATTTGACGGAAAATAAAAAATAACATTAAATTTAATTTATAATTCCTTATTAAAAACATATAATATATTATCATGAATATTTTCTTTGGATAAAAGTTTTAAAATTAAATATTTAACCATTTTATGTTTCCCATAACTCCTTCAACATTTACATAATAAGAATCATTAAATAATTAATATTTAAAAAACCATTAATATCATGATAAATGGTACCATATAGATATGTAGCATCAAAGTTTCATTATATAATACCAAAAAAATAAAAAAATGTTTATATCCACAATAAATGTTTAAATGGAAGGAGGTTGAGATGAATTCCATTACCTTGAATCAAACTTGTCATGTGTGGTTTGGACATTGGGAATAGTAAATTCATGTTAATTATTTACTGGGTTCAGATAATTTTTTTCATGTTTATAGTCTATTTTCATTCACATATTGATATGTTTTATAAAAATACATGAAAAACTGAAATTTTGTTATGTGTTTTACAATATTTAATTTTGGTGTCGAATGTGTCTTATGTAGGTCAGCTATAGTCAAATAGTTTACTATATAAATACCTCAATAATAATAATCACAAATCAATTATCATATATATAAATCATATATAATTTTAAAATCAATAATGAATTATTGTTATGATATTTAAACCAACAATACAATTATATATTTTATAGTCCATATATCTGAATGAGTATCATTGCAATTTTCAATGATAATTGTTTAAGAGGGTATATGAAATTTGTCTTTCCAGAATGATAATAATATATTAAATATCATGTTATTCAATCATATATACTAATATAAAAATTTTAAGGTAAAAGGAATCACTTTTCATTGATGAGATGGTAGTCCATATGTCTATGAATGATGTTGTCACTTTTTCGGTGTCTGAATGGGGAATAAAGAAATTGTTATAATATATTTATTTAAATTTAATAATTTCAGGAATATCATATGTATCATATATTGGTATTATTTTTTTAAAACCCATCATTAATAAATTACACACTTTTTGTTACAGTATCACATCACTTAAGGAGGTGGTGTTCCACACGTCTACAAATGATATTACCGTATTTACAAAAAATTAAAAGCAGGAAGGTATGTTTATATAAATATTACATAAAAATTAATACATACTAAATTGTATATATATATATATATAATATACAAAAATTGTCCATCATATTTCCCATACAAGATTGGTGGTGGAGGAAAAAACCAAAGACATCATTATGTGAGGGGTTAGTTCACCATACAAAAAATATAATCTCTTTACCCATTTGATGGAACTGTGACTAGGATTAGGTTGAACTCATAACATAACAAAATCAAAGAATATTTAGTTTACTATTTTTATATATATTCATGGAATAAAAAATTATTCGAGTTTAGGAGGAAAAAATTTAAAATGCATGTTGATGAATGTTTCCTATTTTTTGAGTAAATTCAAAGGGTTTTCGGCAAAGGACATCATGCTTTGAATTATACCCATGTAAAGGCCTCTAGGGTTATGGTAGATATGTTGATTGATTATTTGGATATGTTTTGGATAAATAATATGAGAATGAGTTATTTGACAAAATGGAGAGGTTTAAAGCCTTTTTAAAGTGGACGGGGAGTTTCATTATTGTAATTTTTTTAAAAAATGAATTCCAGCAATCATTTTACAAGTTATTGTGGGTCAAATTATGGTTTAGTCCCTACCTTGGATAATTTCCCCCTAAATCATTGTAATTATGTTTAATTACATTCACTAATATTGTTTTTGTCAAACAATAAGTAATCTTATTAGAAATTAGAAATTATTATGATTATAAATAAGGATTAAATTTTTACAAATTAAAATAATTGATGTAGAATACATTAATTTAAATTTCTTCCTATAGATGAGATGATTAAGTAGGTTTTTAATGTAAAATTTTTCAATATTATTCTATTTTTTTACATCTAAATTCAATGTGAAAATTTATCCACTAATGTAAGTTAGTTAAAATGATATAAAATCTAAATGATTATACAAAAAAAACAAATAAAAATATAATCTCACAATATAACTAATTTATTCAAAAAAAGATGTTTGGAATATAAATTTACTATTATTCCATACTATTCATTATGTGAATGTTCTAAAAAAATACCAAATATTTACTCAAAGTAAATTTTTATATTTAAATTCAAAAAAATAAGTTTAATGTAATTTAATATAAAAAATGTGTCATGAAATATATTTTATATGGGGTCTATAATAAAAGGAATAAAACCTCCATTTAAAAAAATATATATAGATTTGTATTCCAAAAATTGGATTTAATCTCATTTAAAACCTAACTAATTTATTCGATCAATGAAAATAAATTAATAAAAATGTGTAGACATAATATAGTCTGTTCTATCCACCCCCAACAATATAGTTTCTAGTAAATAGATAATATGAATATATTTTTGTATCACTCAGTCTTTTGTGCAACCGATGATTTCAAATAAACTCATTTCTTTCCGGGGGATTATCAGACATAGAACCCCTTTTAAGGTCAATCAAGATTGACGTGAGCATAGCCTATTACATAAAAATGAGCCTTACTCTGAACCTAATTTTAAAATACCCAAGGATATTGTTCAGATAATTTACATTTCCATAATAAACCATTATGAATTATTTGAATAGTAAGGATGATAAATGGCCTATTTTAATCATTATGCCAACGTCTGGCCAATGTGAAAATAAATGGATGAAGTATTTATGTGTAAATGTTTTATTAAAAACAGTAATTAAAAGTATATTTAATGATTAATTTTCACAGATGTCCATCCTACATTTAATCAAGATATGCTTTTCCAAAATATTTTGCATTTACATACATCCACCTAATATTTAATTTTATATAATTGTATTTATTTTTTATTCCATTTAACCTGGGAAAAATGAGGTTGAATTCCTTATTAAAATGTTTACATGAATGACAGTACTCCTCTACTATAAAATGCACTCACCCCTCCAACTTATTCACACATCTCAAGATATTTATATTATCAAAAGTCGTCTTAAATAATATAAAAAAACCCTCCCATAATAATACAACCATAAAATTGGGTATGAATCATCCAATTACATATTTTGGTATAAAGCTAAATCAGTTACTCAAAAGCAAAGGTAACATTCTTCAAATATCATAATTTTTCATTAACTTCCCCACTCGTTATGTTCTTTTAAAATCAATATTATATAAAAATATCAGTATCTTAAATATAAAAAGATATTATTATGATAATTTATATACCTACTCCTTCACAAAAATCCAAAAAAATTTGATACATAACAATCATTCATGTGTATGGAGAACAACAGCCTATGAAATTAATGTCCCTTATTCATCCATTTACCACCATTCAAGGTCAGAATATTGATGGATTTATAGTTTATATTTGATATATATAAATTATTAATGGATGTTATCTTCTATAATTGTTATATTACTCAATCCTTCATGGTGTTAGTTTTATGGTAATATGATAACATCATTTATCAACATATAGACTATCGCCTCTTCTAGGTGATGTGAATCATTCTAGCTATAATTGGTTTTTATAAATGATTATTATAATACATCCATGTGAAAAATATTTTATGAATTTGAAAAATGAATTTTAATATAAATGTTACGATAGATCATTTACATTTCATTCATTTAAATACGACAAGGAAATGGATGTAGTATCCATTTGTACTTATGACCACCATTTCCGTTAATTGTGAATTTCATTTACTATCTCCAAAAAATAGGCATTATTTTAAATATATATATCATAAATATATATGAAAAATACCTAATGTATTATATTTTTTATATTATTAAATCATTATCTACATAAGAGTAACAAATAAAAAGTCAATACATACACGAAAAACTAGGCCACTAAAACGTGAAATAGTGTTGATAATGAAACGTTTTTATCTAACGGGAAATATAATATTATAAAAAGCCAATATATGGAATTATAAATATTATTATGGATACTTTATATGGTATAATAACATTTGAAACCCATATTAGTAACGTTAATGTACGTTTACTGAAAAGGAAACACTAGGTAAGTGATTATTGTCACGCTTTTTGTTTCTGTCAGGAATACTACATTTTAACCACTTATTTATTTTATGTGATGTGAATTAATAAAATATTTTATTTAATATAATTAACAAATTTAAATTAATCTTATATAATTTTTCATTTGAATTTATTTATTTTAGGGGGGATTAATACTTAAAATTACCAAGTTGTAAGGGACGTATTCTATGAATCAATTATTTGGGGAATATTTTTTTATAAACTGAATTTCATTTATATTGGGTAAATACATCCAATTTTATATATAATATCCTAAATAAATCATTTTAATTGTATTTTTTTTATATATTTAAATTTGATATATGGGGATTTTAACATAAAGATACAAAGTGGAAATAAAATCTCACGAATCAATTTTATTTTCATTCAGTTATAATACATTATTATTGCCAATAATATTATTTGATTATGTGTATAATTAAATTGAAAATATATTTATTTACTTACTCTTCTTTTATTTTATTTTATATTAGACACAAATAATCTATTATTATATTAACCGATAACCAAAATTTTTAGAATATACTAATATAAATAAAACATTCTTGCGATGAGATAATACATTAATTTCTAAAGATAAATAGTAATACCCAAATATAAAAATAAAAAATTCCATATATATATATATATAATAGAAATAAACTACTTTATTATTACATACAAAAAAATATAGGTATTATTCATCAAATAAAATTGAACATCCACCTTTGACATCTATTGAATCTTAATAAAATACTTCCAAGGTATTTAAATTATTTAAATAATTAATAGAGGTTTGTATAAGACATTTGGAATATGAAAAACCATTGAAAAATATATAAATCCCTTGATCTTCTATCACATCATCAGATAGAAAAATATCAATTTAAGAAATAGAAAATAATTTCACTAACCCTTTTTATTTTTGATCACAATGATTTTCACCCTGAATATGATTTCTCAAACACACGTTAGCATAATTTCCAAACTAATTGAAGCAAAATAATCTTACTATTTGATTCATATATGTTATCTCATTGTTTTATTTTTCAATAATATTTTATTTTTAGTCACAAACCATGTGAAAAAACATAACATAGTCATTTCCCCATCCAGATCCTGAAAAAAAATTCCCAAATTGTATTTTAACACAATTAGAACATGTTTTAGTCATACATAAAAAATTATATGTTATTATATTCTCCAATTAATTCCATATTAATTGGTCTGTATCTTTTCATGTTGTGTCACAATGTATTTGACAAACTATATTTCATCATTCGTAGCACAATGAACCAATTTTTCATAACCGTTAAATTATCGTGGGGCCAATACTCTTCATAGATTTAGTTTCAATCCTATGTATAATATAAATATTTTATTATCATTGTCTTGAATAAAATCTAGAAAAATCTAGGCAATCATAAGAAGACTAACTTAATATAAATGATGTTACAACCTAGTTGATGATATAATATCTCCTTTTAATATTTAATAATATTTAAAAAATATATAATAATTTTGTATTAAATGTGATTATATATAAAATTAAATTCCTTATATGGAAAAATGAGCTTCTAAAAATTCATTCATTTAATGAAAGGCTCGGTAAAACGAATCAAGAATATACTATTAATATTATAATAAAAAATGGACATTTTTCCACCTATTAAAGGTAGACATACATTAAATCTAATTCATTTCACATTTATTTTATTATAAAAAAATAGAATTAAATTCATAATGAATAATATTAAAAATCACATTGGATTAATTCTGTTATTTTTCTAGGAACATTGATATGTTTTTGAATAGTTTATGATACTGAATTTTAGATCAAAACTTCTTTTTCAACCTAATTATTATTGTTGTAAAATATTTATTTAAATTGATTTTAATGTATTATTTTTTCAATTTAATATCATATGAACGAATTTATTTTATTTTAGTTGATTTTATATTGAATTTTGATATAAAATTTAACAATCTATTGAACATTTCTATATTAAAAACATGCTTTATCATACTATTTGTGGGGTTATTTTAAATTAATTCTTGTACTTATATGATTGGAATTGGGTAAAATGGTCAATATATTTAGATTCATAAAAATATAAAAATTTCGAATAATGAAAGTTATGGTTTAAACAAAAAAATATTGAAATTAATTAAAATTTATTTTTGTTATTAAGGTAAAAATTTTGTCACTTAGTGGTTAAATATTAATCGTAAGAGCCTAAATAAACTATAAAATTATCAAAAATCCTTTTTAAAGATTTTTTTCAGACATAAATTTTTTATAGAATCGGGAGCTTTATTGGAGTAAAATGACTAATTTGTGTGCTCTCAGTAGTTTTAACATTTTTTATTTACAAGGATACCACTCCACCCACGATTAAAAACACTCACACATCCAAATTATTCACAACACTCATGCCGATTTGGCTTGTGAAACCCCTTAAAATAATATTCCTCAATCCCCCCCAACCTAGATTCGAAATCATTTGCATAAATCCATAAAACAATTCTTTTGTGAAATCTAATTCGAGTTACCCGAAAAAGAGGTAACATTATTCGAGGGGCATTGATGTTTAATCTGACTCACCACCACATAATTTATTATTATACAGTTATTATATTTTTAAATCAATTTAATAAATATACTATATTTTTTATGTCAAGTATTATACCTACCGTTACACACATCAATCAAATTGGTAAAAAAAAATTACAGTTCATGTACAATGAACATCCGCCTCACATAACATTGTCGTTCATTTTGTTTCTTTTATTACCTATTATGGTTGGAAACTATTATGAAATAAATATTTTTATATGATATATATATTTTATATTTACTATGTATTGATACCACATAATTTATTATATACACATACCTTCATGATTTCCATTTGTTGTAAATATGATAACGTCGTTTATATATGTGTGGACTACCACCACTACAATGAGATGTGATACACTCACACATTACATGGAAGGTATTAAGGATTGATCTAACTAATCATATTTTCTATAAATATTATCTATAATATATTCATCAAATTGTATCATTTTAATAATTATAATATATCTTTTTTGTTATTACCCTTTCACACATAGAAAAAGTGATAATGTCGTTTGTAGGCGTGTGGACTACCTCCATATTGATGAAATGTGATTACTTTTCCATCATAACATTTATATATATTTTTATATGATTAAATATAATTATATTTAGTATATAATGATAATTATTTATTAATAAATTCTATATACTATCTTTCTATGATGATCATTGAATATGGGGAACAATACTCATGCGTATGTACAACCACCCGTATTAATGATTGTAATATTGGTTAATTTTATATAACTATATTTCATGATTTTATTTTTAAAGTGTAACTAATTAATGAATATTATTATTATTTCATGGTTATTATTCATATGATTTTATATAATTTCATCTTTGACCACAGATTACTTAACAAAGTCAGGTTTTCCTATAAGCCAAATATAGTAAAAACCCCTTCATAAATTGTTGTTGTTTAAGCTATTATTTTAAAAAAATATAATAAGTGATATAATAATAATGATAAACATTAAAAATATATTTATTCATTTAAATAATTATCATAATTTTATTATTTTTTAAGATAAATGAACACAAGAGAAGTCCAACTCCAGGTAAGGGATTCCATCTCGATCTCCATTCATTGATGCATTTCTTGATGATATGTCTTTTTATTCTTTTATAAGGATTATATACATAACCTATTACATTATAAATTCATATATAATCTATTATAATTTTGTTTAATGGTTTTTAAAATTTTATCCTTTCATGGGGATTATAATATAAATGTCAAATGTGGAATTCGACACCTTGAGTTTTTAAATATATAATTTTCCAAAGCATTTTATGTATTTCAATATCATTCATTCAATTCTAGAAATTTATTTATATCGATATAAAAAAATATATAGAAAATTTTTTATCAATGATGAATTTCTTTTATAGGTTTTCATAAGTACTATTTTTATATACCTTAAATGGAATGTTCTGACACAGGACAAATGAAATGTTATATTTTTATAGTACGATGAAAAAGACCATTCATGTAATCGTGATTGTTATTTTATTTATATCGTTATTTTAATTATAAATTTACTCATACAAAAGAACCATATTTCCTTTAATTTGGTTAGATTTTATTCAAAACAAATTTTTAAAGAAAATGGGTTCTCAAAACAAAATGTTATTTTTATCTAAATGTGTTTTCTAAAAGATTGAAACAAGATTTTTTAATCTGTTTTATAATTAATGTTTTCTTACTCATGACATGATACATTATCTCTATGTTAAACATGTGAGCCTGATAAAGGTTTTATGTAGGGTTGAGCCCCATTATATCGCACAGGTGAGCCTGATATATCTTATACGAAGGGTTAAGCCCTATTACAACTCTTGAAAAATGAGTGAGGCCAATATAGATTACACGGAGGGTTGAACTCTGTCATAGGTAATAGTTGAGACATGTATAGCTTATATAAAGGGTGATCCCCAATGTAGATAAAAAATTAATTAGGCAATGATAATGTTGGAAATCAACTTTATGGTTATTCTAATTAAAAGGGTTTTGAAAGGGTTTATGTAAATGATGCTCCAACAAAACTGATGGAGTTTTAGTATATTACTATGGGATTTAATGAATTTATTTGAGAAAAATTATTTTTATGTGAAAATATTTGATTTCATAATCACATTGATATTTTATAAAAATGGTAAATGTTATATTATTTTTCATGATTTAATATAACTAATAGTAATCTTTCTTTTTATATACCTTACTAGGAATTTGGGAATATCCCAAGATTTTGGGTCGTATCAAGCTCACTCATTTAAAATATTTCTGAAGTAATATACCAAGAGTAGAATATTATAATCATAAAACTCTTTATAAACTATTTTTAAACCCAAAAAAATCATTCAGATAACAATAACCTTTATTTTGAGAACCCATTTTCAATACCAAAACACCCTTTTCAATAAAAACACAATATCCATAAAAAAATACCAAAAATTAATTATATTTTTTAAATTATGTAATGTTAAATATTATTAATTATAAAAAAAATTATTTAACTATCTCGGTAGTGGAATGGTCATTGTATCTGTTTACCTTATGAATTAACATTCCTTTTGTAACATATCAAAAAAATCTACATCAATTAAATAAAAACATTCATTTTTTATTTTTCTAAATAAATTAAAAATAGATATAAAACACCCACTATAATCAAATTTTAAAAATAAACATATAAAATTATATCAATATTAATAACATCAGAAAAAATATTTGAAAGTTAAATCATTCAAAATTGAAAGTTTCATATACTGCATTGATCATTTAGATCATCATCCCATGAGAGAATAAAACTTCTAATAACATGAAACACTATACCATATGAATATAAAATTCCAAATGTGCGGTATATACATCTTATAAAATAATATAGTTTCATATGAACATGAAATTACTCAATGAATGGAGATTCAGACAAAATTCTTTACATTGAGTTATTCTTTCCATGTGTGTCTTTACCATCCTGAATATTATACTTATCAAACTTATTTTCTTTCTCCAATACCTTTTCAAGATTATAATGATTTTTATTTGACCTATTATAATGTTTTTATATCTATATAAATAAATAAGTTTATGTTGGAATAATTGACCATTTTTAGTTTTTGTGTCAAAAACGAATTTGGTAGGTCATCTATGGTAAAAAAATTATATAAATATATAATTAATAATAGTCATGAAAAAATTATCATAATAATATATTAATTACAATTTTAAAACCAATATTTAATGATGGTTAGAAAAATGAATCAACGTTACAATCATGGAGATGGTATGTTGTACACACACAGGAGTAATGTTCCCATTTGTTAATGATCATTATAGAAAGAAGGAAATTAACATTGATATTTCTAGAAATATAATTATATCATAAATAAAATATTATTTAATCATATATACATATATATATAATTATGGTGATATAAAGGGAATCACATCATGTCAAGGAAGCAGTAGTCCACATGCCCTTGCATGATGTTATAACTTTTTCGATGTTTGAGAGGGAAATGAAGAAAGTGATATGTTATATTTATAGAAAGTTAATTGTGTAATGGATATCATATGGATTTATTTTAAGTCACATATTATATTACCACAAACATAATATGTTATGTTTCTCTTTAATACACTGTATTTATTATATAGCTTATATTTCTGAATCACTGAGCCTCTATGGAACAAAACATGGTCATATATAGGAGAAGGCCATAACCTAGCCATTAAATATAAATTTAATAGCTATGTGACTTGAATTTTAAGAATATTACATACATAGTTGTTTTCAAGATGATATTTAGAGTCTGATAGAATTAAATTAATTTTTAGTGAATATTAACCTACCCTTATGAATATTAAATTGCCCATATGAATAGTAATACAACTCTTATTAATATTATCGGTACCCGTGAGTGTATAAATAACTTTAGGAACCTCAAAAATGATGATGAATAATTTTAGTGATTATATATGTCTATTAAATAATGATGTAATTAAATATTTTATTATTTATATTTAAGAAATTATTTTTAAAAAATAGACTTTATTTCTGGATTCTACACGTCGATAAATGGTTTGGGTCGATTTTTTGGATTTTTCTGAAATACATGAATATTTGGAGAATAGTAAAATACATTAATTTACCATATATATACATTATAATATTAATTATCTCTTTATATAATCATAAAAGATGTAAACACCCAAATATAAAAATCACATTCATATATTACTATTCTTGGTCATGGAATGCTCACTATTTCTTGTCTTGAGTGTAAATAATAAATTAATGATTATAAAATTATGAAAAATACTCTCCCATCCACTTTATAAACCACCCCTCACCGCCTCTTACTTTCACACCACTCATGCTTCAGGACTTGACTTAATTCTCCCAAATACTCTTCTCAATCCCTCTCCATATGTCTCAGACCTACTAGTCTCACCAAAATGCCAAAAAAGGCCTTAATGAGTTTCTTAAGGAGAAGTACTCAAGAGGGGAACCTCTCATCATTTTTATTTTAATTATTTTTACAAGGTCCATTATTTTGTTCCCTCTTCTCATCTCACCTCATCAAAATTCCATGATAATTCCATTACCATACATGTACAAGGTTTTAATTAGGATAATTTAATATTTTATCATAATTTATTTTCATCATTTAATTTTATACAATATAAGAAAACACCATCTGAGATGTGTTAATTTATCACACTCAATGAAGACATGTTTTAAATTTTCATTAATATCTTTAATACTAGTCATCAATCATTTTACAATGGTTGAGCTAGATCATAATATATATATTTTATCTTTCATAAACTTCTATAATTCTTACACATTCATAATATGGAATAATAATACAAAACAAGTTTATTGTGCACAAAACCTCCAAGAAAAATCCAAGCATTTGTCTATAACTTTTAACAAATGATTCATCCTCAGGTATATATCCCAGAATCATTATAAGATAATTTAAATCACTTTAATGTCACTAATACTATATATATTAATAATATTTGATGTTTAACCACATTTCAAATTAAATTCCATTCAAAAATATAATGAAATAGATCTGGAAAACCAATGAAGAAAATGCTTTCCAAACAATAAAATTGTATATCTTAAACCCATAAAAAATACCATTAATAAACGTAATTAGGTTATACCATATCAATTACATGATGATGAGGTTCTGGAATAGTTAATTAATGATGATAAATCTGATTATTCAGGGTATTAAGAACAATCACGGACACTTTCGAGCATAATGTATGGGATCCTCTCTCTCACTTTTGATCAAGAATCTCCCCTATGTTGTGCTCTTTCATTTTAATACTTAAGGATGTGGTATGTTTTTCACCTCCCCCATACTTCCCATATGATATATAAATAATTTGATACCCCTTTATCTCTCATTAAGCCCTATCGTGAACACTCATTACCATGAAAAAATGTTTGTAAGGGGTTTTCTCATTTCACATTATATTTTTTGAGATTTTCATTTTCGCCTCATATTTCATATATGTGGTATAATTGTTCTAAATTTTGATATATATTATCATGTTTCTCATTATATTCATGGTATTCTGAGATTCATTTGGTGGTTATTATCTTATGGTCATATGACTCAACTGGTTACAATGTCGTAACGAAATTTCTCTCAATTTTCACTTCATTGTGACTTGATTTGTCTTGTGCACCTACTATTTTTTATGTGGTGTACCTACGACCCATTTGAAATCACTTTTCAAATAAAATTATATTCCATTTAAATTACCATATTCTCATGTCATGGATATTATTATTCTCAAAGAAGTATACCGCATTACATATGGTATTTATTTTGAATGTTGTTTTGACTGGGGAATTAATTTTGAATATGTATCCTCTATAATATAGGGATAATATACAGTAATATTTATATTTTTTGAATATATATAATGAATTATAATGATTAAAATGTAATTGAGGCCTGATACATCCCCGCAATGCATTAGTTGGTCTCATGAGACAATCAGTTTAGCGAAATACTCTTCATGTTTTTTTCCAAAAAATCAGAGGGGTTTCTACCCATAAAACTAAATCTTATTAATGGTATTATGGAATAATGTTCCAGATACATGAATTCAAATTAATAAGAATGTTATTTATTCATTTGTTAGTTATGTCTATCCTTGAGTTTTTCACTATGATAATATCTAAGGATGTTGTTTCATTCTCATATTATTAATGGCTTGAGTTTTTCATTAGTTTGACATGCCACTTTTATTTTTTCTAATTGATTACAATTTGGTTATTCTGGATTCATGATTCGGGTATTTTTATCCCTTAATAAGTGGTTAAGCTCACCCATTTCATTTTTTACTTTCAACAGGTGATTAAGAGGATATCATTAATTGAGTTCTTGTGGATGCAGTCTTTAGTTTTTGTTATGTATTGTATTTTTTAACCTTTTCCAATGTAATTTGAGTTACATCTATGTATCATGTTTTTCAAGAAAACTAAACTGATCATTACGTTATTATTTTTATTCCTTCTAACCATGTCAATGTACTTAGTAATTCATCGACCTCAGTCTAGATATGTTGGGACGTTAAAGTTATTATCAACAGAAGTTTAGTTGCAAACTTGGAAACTAGATTATAAAACATAGATTAGGGAAAAAAGCACTAAGGTGGTATTTGAGGAGGAAAGTACAAGAACATCCTGGTATTTTTTTAAGGAATAGATTATGTTAATATTTCTATAAAATATATCCCTATCTTGATACGAGAAGGTAGAGCTGGTTCTAGCACAGAAGTACCTAGTATTGAACGCTCTGACAAGGAGTTTCGAGCTTGATCTGAGGTATCCTGGTACATTACAAGGTGCATTGTTGTGCTCTTGGTTATGAAACTCCTGGGGTGATCTGATTATGTTAATTTATAGTTTATTTACAAACCATTATGAAGGATTGAAATGTAAATTAATCCTGAAAGAAATTATTTTTCTGATTTTGGGATTAGCCATGTTTAGGATCACAATTTATGTGAAGTATATGGTTAAGTTAAGATTTCACATTATGATTCATATGCTAATATAGTGTTTTAAATTATTTAGAAATGATGTATAATGTAAGAAGTGGAATCAATACTCATGAGAAATGTAGGGATCTTCCAACTGTGCAAGTCAACATAGTCAATGTTGGAGAAAACAGATCATGACCATATCGGGACAACATACTCAGGTTGTAATGAATAACCATACCACACCTATGTTGGATCATTTCATGCAGTAGAAGACCCCATCATTCTGCTGGACTACTAATCTAGTTTTTTTGAGAAATGGATCAAGTCACTTGATTAGATATTCATGGAATTAAGGTGAAATGATAATGAAAATATAGTACTGGTGGTATATTGTCTCATGGTTGACGCTGATCAATAGTGGTCCTTGATTTAGAATACCACGGAGGAAGAAGAAATAAAAGATATGAAATGGAGTACTTATAAGGAAATATTCTACCAAAAATATTTCCCTCTTGAGAAATGTTATGAAATGAAGATTAAATTCCTTAGATTAAATCAAAGGGATAAAGAAGTTTTGCAGAGTATGAGGATACCTTGACAAGGATAGCCAGGTACGTTATATATTTCTTATGTGACTCAGTACACAAGATTGATTATTTCTTTGAAGGTCTTAATCCAAGACTTCTAAGGGCACTGTCTTGTCAAATATTTTCATCATATAATGAAATTGTATCAGGTTCCATAAAAATATAGATGGAATTTCCTAGGTCAAATTTTTTCAAGGGAAACCTATATAAAAATCGATACTCTGATAACCAAGGAAGTGGTGAAGTGCCAAAGGAGAAAAATGGAATGAAGAAATTATCATAATGCGAGAACCGTGGAAAGAATAATCTCAGGAAATGCTTGAAAGGCATTGGAGTCTGCTATAAATGCGGAGAAAAGGGTCATCTATCTCCTGAATGTATGGGGAAGAAACAATTTTATGATTTTCAATGATACAATTGTAGAGAGATAGTACACTATGAAAATGAGTGTCCTAAGCATAAAGGAATAATGCCTCAGAAAATGTCAAGAGAGAAAGGGTGAGATTATGCGATTATAACCACGGATGTTGAAGATCCTAATGATGTGGTGACATGTACAATAATTTTTTCCACAATCATATCCAACACATTATTTGATTCAAGATCATCTAATACATTTATATCAACCCAGTTATCCAATATAATTAGACATGTCATTTTTGATTTAATAAAGGAGTCATTAGTCAAACCTCCTATGGGATGTATCATTGAAAAAATGGTGTGTCGACTAGTCCCCCTCGTGACACATAAAAATTCTTTAGTTTTTAACCTTATTTTCATAACAATGTCTTATTTTTATATAATTATCATTATGAATTGGTTGTCAAATTATGACTCAAAGTTATATAGAATGAAAAAACGAAGTAAAAATTTCTAAAAATGGTGTAGAATCTCTAATCATTAGAGGAAAGACCACACAATATAATTCTTATCGACACTCACCCTCAATAGCTCTGCTAAATGCAATTAATCGAGAGGAAGAGAATCCAATATCTATGGGTGTGGAAATAAATCTCCAAATTGATGATTGCACATAGTGAAAGAATACATTGATGAATTTCTAGTGGATTTACCTAGACATCTTCTAGAGCGGGAAGTTTTTTTCTCTATTGATTAAATTCCTAGTTCAAGACCTATATCAATGACTCCATAAAGAATAACCACTATGGAATTAGTGGAGCTAAAGAATCAAATAGGGGAATTGAGTAAAAAGGGATATATTCGACCTTATGTTTCTCAATGGGGAGCCCTATCCTATTTGTTAAGAAGAAAGATGGATCCAATTGGCTATGCATTGATTACACGGAAATCAATGCTACTATGATAATGAATAAGTATCCTCTACCCCAGATTGAATATTTATTTGGTCAAATTCATGAAGCACAATAATTTTCGAAGATCAACCTTCGATCTGGATATCATCAACTACATGTGTGGAAGGAAGATATTCCTAAGACATAATTTCAAATAATGTATGGTCATTACAAGTTTATGGTGATTCCTTTCAAATTGAAAAATGTACCCCCTGTTTTCATGGATTTAATGAATTGGGACTTTCGGGAATATCTTGATAAAATTTTAATGGTATTAATTAATATTATCCTGGTATAATCAAAAATATATGAAGACCATGAGGATCACATACAGGTTATTCTAGAAACTCATAGATGAAACGAATTATATGGGATGTTTACCAAGTGTGAATTCTTTCTTCTATCAGTTTTGTTTATAGGCCATATTGTCTCTATGTATTGAATCATAGGTGATCCTGTGAGGACAATGGAAATACAAGAATGGCCCATTCAAACAAAAATAACCAAGGTACGTGGTTTTATTGCCAAAATAGGTTATTATCAACGTTTCATTCAGAATTTGGCCTGACAAGCTAACCCTCATTCCAATATCACATGTAAAGGAGTTAAGTTGTTGTGGGAAAAAGAATGTACAGAATGATCCAATGAATTTAAAAGATGACTGTTCAATGCTCTAATTTTGACACATCCATCTAGAAATCTGGGATTTGTAATATACAGTGATGTATCAAATAATGGACTAGGTAGCATCCTTATGAAAAAAATAAAGTTATTGCAAATGAATCAAGATTGTTGAAGAATCATGAGAAAAATAATACAACTCATTATAATGAGTTAGCAGTTTTGAACATTTCTATGATAATATGTTGACATTATGTTTATGGTGAAAAATGTGAGATATACACAGATCACAAGAGTTTGAAATACGTTTTCACACCTAAAGAACTCAATATAAGGAAAATTATATGGCTTGAGTTACTCAAAGATTACAATTATTCAATACACCACCACCCATGAATGTCATATAAGGTGGAAGATGCATTACGTATGAAAGATAACAGACTCCTAACACAAATGTCGATTGAAATAGATAATATATTCATGGATCTATTGAATATGGATATGGGAATTGTTATAGAAGTGGAAACATCTTTCCTATTAAAAATGATAGCTAAACCATGTTTACAAGAGATGATAAAAATATCTCAATCTAATGATGAGAATCCGTAAGAGAAAATTAATGTTTTCATGGATGGGGTATTGGAAGACATCGTGTATGAAGGAGTTCTGAAATTTTGGAAGAGGTTTTGTGTCACATTAGTACCTGAGCTAATAATGGAAACTATTAGATGATGTTCATAGCTCACATATCCCTATACTCCCAAGTATCACAATGATGTATAAAGATCAGAAGGAACTTTTTTGGTGGGATAATATGAAGCCAAAAAATTGATAACTACGTGATAAGGTGTCTAGTGTGTCAACAAGTGAAGGTAGGGAGACAACATCCCAGAGGGGTGATAAAACATCTATCTATTCTTATTTGGATGTGGGATTACATTACGATGGATTTTTTAAATAGAAAACCATGGTCTTGTATAATGAATAATTCCATATGGGTAATTGTTGATCATCTAAAAAAATATTCACATTTCCTTACAATAAGGATGGATTGACCACTTGAACTCCTAGAAAGATATTATATTAATGATGTTTTAAGACTTCATGATGCACCTCTATCGATTGTATCTGATCGATATCCCCGATTTACATCTAAATTATGAAAAAGTTTCCAAAAGGCGTTTAATACTAAGATTCGTATGAGTGATGCTTATCACCCCTAAACTGACGAATTGTATGAAAAGACTATTCAAACTCTATAAGGAATGTTGGGATCAAGTCTCTAAACTTCCATGGTATGTGGGATCAATACATTACTTTGGATGAAATTTCATAAAACAAAAGATTCCATTATAGAATACAAATGTGTCCATATGAAGCATTATATGGAAATACATGCCGAACTCCAACATGTTGGGATGATGTTCGTGAGAGGAAACATATTGGCCCTGAACTTATTGAATGGACCATGGAAATGTTAAAGACAATTCAAGACCATATATAGCATATCAATGTAGGCAGAAGAGTTATGCTGACAACCCGAGCAATGATTTGGAATTCCATGTGGGAGATCATGTCTTTGTGTAGGTATCCATAAGGAAAGGTGTCTTAAAGTTTGGTAAGAAAGGGAAACTGAGCCCCATGTACATTGGGCCATTTGAAAAACTGGAATGAATTGGAGCTGTAGCATACTGTTTAGTGATACCTCCAAATCTCTCCAGAATTCATTATGTGTTCCTTGTGTCATTGTTAAAGAAATAAATTCAAGACCCAACCCATGTACTCTTCTATGATGAAATAGAACTAGAACTTGAGTTTTCATACAGTGAAAAGCCTATTAGGATTCTTGACACAAGGGAGAAGGTATTGAGAAATCAGACAACTCTTCTAGTAATGGTTCTTTTGATAAACCATAATATAGAGGAAGAAACATGTGAACCTTAGGATGTCATGAGGAAGAACCATCGACATCATTTTTGTAGGGTTTATACATAAAATTTTGAGTAAAATAGTTTTGATAGAGGGAATAATATAGCACCCCAAAAATTTTATGGTATTACTCTCCTAAATACACTGTATTCATTAGATGACCTATATTTCATGAATCACTAATCTTCTACGGAACAAAACTTGGTTAAATATTGGATAAAGACATAACTTTGCTATTAAACATAAATTTTCCAGCTCTGTGATTTGAATTTTAGAAATATGGCATAC
This sequence comes from Viscum album, assembly GCA_963277665.1. NCBI lineage: Eukaryota > Viridiplantae > Streptophyta > Magnoliopsida > Santalales > Viscaceae > Viscum > Viscum album. The sequence goes on along the minus strand of OY728138.1, from coordinate 1,367,552,369 downwards.
ACGGTTGTGTTCAAGATGATATTTAGAGTCTGATAGAATTAATGTATTTTTAGTGAATAGTATCCTACCCTCATGAATAGTAACCTACCCTTATGAATAGTAACACACCCTTATGAATAGTAATATGACTCTTTTTAATGGTTTCCATACTTCTGAGTGTATAAATGACTTTAGGAAACTTAAAAATGAAGATGAATATTTCATGTGTCTATCTATTTCTATTTAATAATGACTTAATTAGATATTTAATTAATCATCTATAGAAACTTATTTTGGAAAAATGGAATTCATATTAGGATTCAACAAGTTGAAAAATGTTTAGTGTTATGTTTTTGGATTTTTATAGCAATACTTGAATATTGGTGAATAGAAAAATACATTAATTTACTTTATAAATACATTATAATTTAAATTAACTATTACAAGATTAATGAATGAGTATGAACCCAAATATCTAACTCACATGAATATATTACTATTCTTGGTCATGGAATACTCACTATTTCTTATCTTGAGAGGAAATAATAAATTAATTATTATAATATTTAGAAAACATCTCTCCCCTGTACAATATAAACCACCACTCATCCCCTCTTCCTCCCACACCACTAATACTTCTAGACGTGCCTAAATTATTCCTAATACTCTTCCCAAGACCAATCCCCATGTCCATGATCTTTTGGTCTCACCAAAAGGCCAAAAAATGGCCATAAGACATTTCTCAAGGAGGAATACTCATGAGGCGAACCTCTCTTCCTTTTCTCATTAAATTATTTTATTATGTTTCATTACATTGTTTTGTATTCTCACCTCACCTATTCCAAATTCCATGATAATTCCAGTACTATACATCTACTATGTTTTTATTATGCTAATGGAATATGTCATCATAATCTATTTCCTTCCATTACTTTTATACAATAAATTCAAACATTGCCCGAGATGTTTTAATTTATCACACTCAAGGAAGACATGTTTTCAATTTTAATTTCTATCATTAATAATGGTCATGAAATATCTTTCAATGGTTGAACCAGATCATAATATATTTATTTTATTATTTTAAATTTTCTCGAATCCTTACACCGACATAATATTGAATAATAACACAAAATATATTTATTATGAACAAAACAGATGAGCTAAATCCAAATGTTTATCAATAACTTTTAACTAATGATTCATACTCAAGTATATAACCCATGATCTAAATAAGATCATTTATATCAATTTAATTTCACTAATACAATATATTAACAATTAGATATGTTTATCAATATTTCAAATGAAATTCCATACATAAATACAAGTAAACCGACCACGAAAACCAATGCTAAAAATATTACCAAAACAATGAAATTTAATATCTTAAACCCATCAAATATACCATTAATGAACATAATAAGTTTATACCATATCAATTACATGATTATTAGGTTCTATAATAAATAATTAATGAAGATAAATTTTATTATTCATGTCATTAAGTACAATCAAGAAAACCTTCAACCATAAGGTAAGGGATCCTCTCTCTCACTTTTGTTCAAGAATCTCCCCTATGTTGTGATCTTCATTTTAAAACATAGTGATGGGGTATGTTTTTCACCTCACCCATACATTAATTCTGATATATAAATAATTTGATACCACTTTTCCTCTCATCAATCCCACACAATAATACTCATTACCATGCCGAAATGTTTGTAAGGGGTTTTCTCATCTCACTTTCAATTCTATGTGATTTCAATTATATGCCTCTTATTTCTAATATGTGGGATAGGTGTAATTACATTTTATATATATTATCATTTTTCTAATTAAATTCATGGTATTATATGAATAATTTGATCGTTTATAACTTTTGTTCATAGGTCTAAATTGATTACAACGTGGTAATAAGCTTTGTCTCATTTTTCACTTCATTGTGACTTGCTTAGTATTTTGAGACAACTTTTTGTTTTGTGGTGTACCTACTGCCCAGTTGAAGTCACTTTTCAGTTGAAAGTATATTCCATTTAATTTTACATATTCTCATATCATGGATATTATTATTGTCTAAGTCGTATTTCATCTCACATACGGTATTTATGTTGAATGATGTTTTGACTCCTGAATTATTTATGAATCAGTATCCTCTATTCTATCTGGATAATGTAATTTCATGTTGCTATTCTATTGGATATATTTATATAAAATTATTTTGATGTAGAGGTCGGTGGGGTCTTCTACAGCCCCATTGACGCATAGATAATTCTTATGAGACAATAAGTTTGGAGAAAAACCCGCCGAGTTTGTTTCCAAAATATCAGATTTGTTTCTACCCATAGAAATAAACTGTTTAACGGTATTTTGGTATCGTGTTACAGATACATGATGTCCAATTAATAAAAATTGTCTTTATTCATTATAATTTATTACTATACATGATGTTCCCCCTATGACCAAATAATTGGATGCAGTTTCATTCTAAGTTTATTAATGGCATGAGTTTTTCATTTTTTTCACCATCCAAATTTTATTATGTAAAATTGTTTACAATTTGGTTATTAATGATTCATGCTTCCACTCTTTTTAACCCTTACTGAGAATCTAAGATCAACCCTTTCATTTTTTACTTTCAATTGGTGACAAGGAGGAGATCATTTATTGAGTTCTTGTGAATGCAGTCTATCTTTATGGTTATGTATTGTATTTTTAACCTTTTACAATGTAATTTCAATTACATTTATGTGTCTGGTTTTTTCAGGAATAAATATCTAATCTTTCCGATGAGATTTTAATTCCTTCTTACCATTCCAATGTACGTAGTAATACACCGGTCCCGATTTAGTGGGGTCGGGGTGTTACACATATTTTTTTATTAAATCATTTATTAATTTATTCCATGTACTGTGTTAATGAATCAAATTGCTTGATGATGCATTATTCCACACATCGACTAATGACATTAATGTATTTAAAAATTTAAATTCATTACATCTGTTCTATATAAAAACTCAACAGGTATAAATAAATAATATGTATCATATGTTTTTATATATTATAAAAATATTTTCCCAACATAATTTAAAAACCTGAGATTTGGTAAAAGAATAGATGGATGAATTTATTATGTGGGGTAGTATTTCTCCATACGTTAATGGTAATTTCATTACCCATTTTATGGAAGTGAGTGTAGGAATAAGATATAACACTTAATATAACAACATATAAGACTATTTATAATACATATGTTATTATATAATCATTGAATAATAATAAAATAATAGATTTTAGTGTGAAATAATTTAAAAACTGGGTGTCGATAAAAGATACCTCATCTTCTGGTAAATACTTATGTTTCGAAAAAATGTAATGGGTAGGATTTCATCTCAAGGGGAAAACTATATGGTGAATGAAGGGATTTTGGAACTTATTTCGGAATGGGTGGTATGAGAAAAAATAGTTTTAGTTTTTTAATGAAATTTTAACTGTAACATCTCATAATTTAAATATATTATATTTAGATATTATATAGAATGATTTTAAGACTAGGTTCTGAGAAGTTGTGTGATTCTAAGGCCCGTTGTGCCCAGACTCATAGTTCAAAAATATTAAACATTTTAGTAGCATAGATACATAGTTTTCCTGAAAAGGTGGAATAAATATTAAATGGTGTACTATATTAGAAATATGTGGGCACCATTGATCATTGAATGCAGACTGTACCCAAGGTGCAGTTTAACATTACTCGATGTGGGTTTTCTATATAAATAGTCACATAGGATGTACTATAAATAAAAAAATTATTAATTTTTTTTTGTCGCATGGAATTTCTTATTATTATTAATATTTTCAAAATTCAGGGTTAGAATTATAACTCTATAATTTATCTGGAGGAATAGAGAAAGAACTTTCGGAGAAACCGTTGGCAAACGATGATAGATCAATTGAATGAGGCACCTCAGTTTTGATGAACTTTTCCAGTAATGTGAAATATAATTCATTCTTCAATAATAATTGGACTGAATTGAGGTAGGGAGTGTTTCTTTTTTTCCCTTGTTCTTTAACTATATGATGAACACATATCAATGAAAAAACATATTTTCTCATAGATCAATTGTTGTTTCTAGATGAGATATTATCATTGAGATTATTAGGAAATTAATTCTTATTCATCTTTGTGTCTCACTATACCTAAAATAGATTATGTACATCATGATTAAAAGGATGAGGTCTATTCCCTGTAGTTGTTATCTATCCCATCACTCCCCCTTGTCCATTGTGTTCTTCATTATTGGATCCCCTTGGTCATAGATCGATGTTTTTGGGTGGCTCTAAATGCGACCAGAACCTCCAATTTTAGGCAGATTTGTAGAAGATGAAAAATTCTTTTAGATTGGTACCTAAGGATCTCGAATCTTAATACATTGGATTTTTCTCACATAGGAAGAGGCCTAGTGGTTTGTAGAAGGTACTAAGGGAATTGAAATCTTGACTAATGCTGTCATGCAGCATCGGATCAGCATGCGGTAGTGCAACCTGCAGAGGATGCAGTGTTGGTTTTGGGAGATGGTTGTGGTGATGGTGATGTAGAGTTAGTGGGTCTCATGATGCATCAAAGGACATTTACACAATGGAGAAAAATTCCTGGGACAAAGACGATGACAATGTGGAGCAGGCCGAGTTATCTGTTTTGTCTAGACACAATAGGCATGGTGGACCTGAGGCGACTAGGGACGAGCCATTCCACATTCAACCATGATCCATAAAAACACTAAATGTTGTGTTCATATCAGTCATGTGACCATGGACTATAGTTATCAACCATCACTATTATCCCATGGTCAATCCACAGGCTTAGTGACCCCTTTAATACCATCAAATTGCAATTACATGTAAATGGAGAATCCAATCAACGAGTCTTCTATGGAGTTAAGACTTTGATGTTGATACGGAAAGTTAGATATAAGTGTTGAGTTGTTAGTTTGAACTAGTATAGGGTGATATCATTTCCTAGGTCCTTTCTTCATGGGTTTATTATCGAATTAGATCCACATCATCAGACTATAATCCCCTCTAGAGGATGACTACTAGATAGAGTATGGTATCCCTATGTGGGACTAGAGTGAGATCTTGTATTTCCCCTAGTGGAGTTTTATTGAATCAACATAACCACTTATATTAGGGTGTTTGTCTTACATCTAGAGGGTGACATAATTATGTTTATTGGTATTCCGCAATGTGTTTTGATAGGATCCTCTACATTGCAGGTTATTCTAGATTGGGCATGCAGTATTCCCCAGTGTGTCTAGGTGGGATCCCATCGTTGTTTATCATAGTATTCCTTAAAAAAAATTACCTTTTTGCAGGGCCCAATTTAGATAGATAACTTCGTTGGTGTCTTTAATTATATAATTTCTAGAAGATTTAGTTCTCTTGGAATAAAGACTCTTTGAGTATAATCATATGGATGGAAATTGGTTGTGGATTACCTATAGACATTGTGTCTTGGATTGAGAATATTTAGATTTTTTGTCATATGTTATGTTGGCATATACACATGTAAAGATGAATATACTTTACTTTTCTGTATTATTTTTGGGGTTTTGGGCATGTTATTGAGTATTTTTATAATAAACCCTACATGAGATTTTCTAACATGTTTCATGTCATGTGCAGGTGATTGATATTTTGATGGAGTCCTATGATTACAAGGAACAGATGGTTCTTTGTGAGACTTGACATGTCGTGGTGTGTTCCTGTAGATTTTCAAACAATAGTCCCAGTACATTTTTTATAGGTTGGACTTTTGTTAACACACTCCTTTTTGTGGGCACGCATTTTTACCTTTTTACATTACTTTACTTTCACTATTGTACTATGGTTGTTTGATATAATGGTTTCCATGCATTATTAAGTTATATTTTAATTCATTTCAGCATTTTTTTCATGGAGATGAGTGTTAGAGTACATGTACATAAAGATATTCCTTCACATTTATTGGATACTCCTAGTCGGTTATAGTCACTTCACTCTAGCGATTTAGAGGTGGGGTTGGGGTAGTCAAGGCACGGGCCCCTCTGGGATGGGTCATGATAGAGGGGTATCAGAGGAGGTCAGTTCTACTTTAAGATAATATGTCTATGAGAATGGTTTAGGGAATAAGATTGAATTTAATTGAGTTCATCATTTTGGCCAAGGAATCCAATATCTGTTTGGCAACCGATGTATCCAAACACTAGACTTTAAGAACATACTTTTAGACTCATTACCTGAAAACGCTAGTTGTAGGAAAAAAACAATGGTACATGAATCATATATTATTGGTTGTATTTTCCATTTACATTATGATATATCTCTCTATATATACTCTATTAATTGTGGTACTCCTTGTTTTATTAAATCATTTCTTCACATAGATATCCATCAATGATTCCACAGAGTAATCATAGTATGGTACACTTAGAGAAGTTGAATGGCTACAAGGGCATTTACCATAGATAACAGTGTTTGCTGGTCTACCAACTATACCACAATCCATCGAGTTGAATCTAATACCATCATTAACTATTGAGGATTTATACAGGTTGTGTGCATTTCATGAGTTTCAGAGGTAGTAGCCTCTTAGGTTTTGGGGTGAGCGAAACACCCTTATGGATGACGATTGGTAGGAGGTGGTCATCCATGTTTTCCTCCTTGTGAGGAAGCCTTCCAATCAGAATGGAGTCCTTGAATTGAGTTTTTTTAATGGACCTATTGGGGGATAGTGGGGATTAGTAACTTTGAAACATGACGAGATAATATTTTCCTAGATATACTTCGAATGTCTCTTCAGAGAAGTGTACTATCTGGCCACATTATGATTATTACACATACAGAAGATTATGCATCTATAATAGGGTCATATGACTATGGTAGAATATTCATTAAAGATTAATGATCCATCATTACACTCCATAGATATGGTACATTAAGTGTTCTTCTAGGATCAAACCATCATGAAGGGATTACACTGGGAAATCAATGCATCAGTGGTATCACATATAATTCCTACATATTTCATTGTACATGAGAAAACCCACCTAGAAACGATATTTCTAGTGTCACAAACACTAGTAGTGGGAGATAACAGTGTACCTGGGGTAGATGAGAACTTGGAAATAGTTATTCAACATCAGTCGTAGGGTTATATGTTGGTCAGAATCTTTTGAAGGGGATAATAGGAGTCAGGTTTAGTGGTGTAGGGCTTCCAGCACAATATGAATTTTTCATGGGAAAATGGTGTTACATATGATTCAGTCAGGGATATATAGAATGTGTTTTACCGACCAATAATATAGATGATTGGGAAAATGTATAGGGATCACCATGCATGTGGCAGAGATAGGATTATGGTGGTCCACTGGGTTGTAGATGTTCCAAATGATCTGACAGGGAAATAAAAGGTGCTCGTAGGTTTGACCTATTTCCATGAACACCATCCCCAGGATGTCCTCTTCAGGATCGGAGACTGGTTAATAGGGATGAGGATAATTTCATCCATTAGTGTCTTGTTAACCTAAAGTTCTATGAATGATTTAGTGTATTATATGTGTATTTTCCATCATAGATGCTGTTTTGATAGACACATGTGCTAGCGATTTATTTCTATTTATTATTCATGTTCGAGACTTGGAGATTCCAGTTGAACTATTGAATCAAATCTTACAAATGTATACATAGAAAATATGATATTGTATGATTAAAAAATGGGGCCTATAGTGTGATATGACTATTATAGGTGAATGTTTCAGTTGGAATCTCTTGGTAGCTGCATCGAGTCCTTAAAATGTTATTCTTTATGTGGACTAGTTGTCCACAATTCAGGCTTAGAGTGATTATTTTTGGTGCAAAGTGCAATGATTCAATTGTGATGGAACCATGTTTTCCTTTTTTGGTGAAATGCAAACACATTATGTGTAGGATAGACTCATACATAACAAGGTTTATCTAATCACTCATCAATTGGATGGCCTAACACTCACTATTGTGGATGATATGAGTCCTTAGTTTCCTATAGTTATTGCGGAGTATCAAGACATATGTCCTTAGGATTTTACAGGTTTACCTCCCCTTAGAGTGTTATATTTCTAAATTGATCTATACTATATGATGACTATGTTATCAATTACTTCATATTGGATACCTCATCCAGAGCTTCATGATATGAGGATACAGTTGTAGGACTTCCAAAGGAAGGGCTTTGTGAGACCCAGTGTTTCACAATGGGATCCCCTCTTTTTTATCAAAAAGGAATATGGGAGATTGAGGTTATGTGATGATTTTTTACTCTTAAACTAGGTGATCATGTATAATAGGTATCCATTGCCTAGGATCGATGACTTCATTGATCCATTGAAAGGGGTGTGGTAGTTCTTGAAGATTAACCTCCGATCTGGATATCAATAACTACAAGTACGATCGAGGGTATACCAATGATAGCCTCTAGATGAAATTAATGCCACTATGAGTACTATTTAATAAATTTGGAATGAAGAAGAACCCATTTTTGTTCATGGGAATCAGGAAGACGATCTTCTAGACATACATAGACCGATTTGTGGTGGTCTCCAAAGGTGAAATCCTTGGGTACAGATCATCTATGGAGGAGCATGTGAGACACTTGAGGATGGTCAGGGACACACTCTAAGAGCACAAGATTTATGGGATGCTCTGAATGTGTAAATTCTGTATTCGATGGGTCCATATTTAAGGATATTTCATTTCAAAGCCTTCTATTTTAATGGATCCAAAGATGATTGAGGATGTTCTTTATTAGTAGCAACCTATGATTTGTACCATGTTGAAGAGCTTCCCTGGTTTGGTAGAGAGATATCAATGTTTTGTACCTAAACTTACTAGGATGGATGAATCCTTGACATCTTTAACATGAAAGGGGAAGACTCTCATTTGATGGAAAATTGCATGGAGAGTTTTCAGCAGCTGAGGTAGAGATTGAAAATAACTCCAATCTTGAGAATATCATATAAGGGTGATGAGTACATAGTGTTCTATAATGAATTAGAAACATGTATCGGTTGTGCCCTGATTCAGTGGAAAGTGGTAATTTTCAAATGTTTCTTTCTAGTTAAGACCACTTGAGAAAAACTAAGCGACTCATGATCTTCAGTTAGACGCGGTAGTCTTTTCATTGATGGTTTGGTGACACAACCTGATGGGAATATGGATTATCATCTACTCGAATCACTATATTCTCAAGTATATCTTATCTTAGAAGGATCTAACCTTGATACAAAGGTTGTGGCTAAATTTCCACATGGACTATGAAATTTTAATTTTTAATACTAATAGTAAAGGGAACATGTTGAATGATTTTTGAATCAAGAGATCCTATTCACAGTTGATAAACTAGGCGTTAGAGAAGTTAGTTGTGTTTTTGTTATCCTTTGTGGATGAAGATAGTGAATCCTACATCAAGTTGATGGTTTTCCCCCATCCACTCTTACAATGATTCAGGGAGGCACATCTTTGGGATACTAACTATGAGACCTTACACGATCATATTCCCACATGGCATGCTTGTTTTGGATATTTGAATGGTGGGGAGCACATTGTTATTTGTAAGGGACATAAATTAGTACCAGTTCTGTTAGTAGAAGATGTTTTTAGGGAGTTTCATAAATCAAAATTGGTAGTACATCATTGCATGGAAAATTTGTAACATGAACAATGATGTAAGTTTTTTTTCTTAGGAATGAAGATGAGAGTTGAAGAGTTTTTCCTTCGATGCCTTACATTTCAGAAAGTGAAGGGGGAGAACTAGGTTCTAGTGGGTTTGGATCAATCACAAGAGGTTCCAAAATTTAATTGATATGGGATAATGATGAACACCATGATGGGTTTTCCATGTATGTACCAGGGACATTATTCTATCAAGGTGGTCATTGAACAACTCCCCATGTCAGCCCACTTCTTAGGTATCCATGCACATTGTTCATTAGGAATATTAAGATATCTCTATGTGTAGGAGATAGCTCAACTCCATAGATTTCTGTCAATGATAGAATAATATTGTGATGCTCACATTATATCCTAGTTATTGAAGGTATTGTAGGATATGTTTGGGACCTAGTTTCGCATGAGAAAATTACTCCACCACAAGACAGTTAACCAAACTGATTGGACTATTCAGTTTTTGGAGGACATGATTTGGGATAACATCATATAATTTTCTTATAGTTGGTAGGATCACACACCATTGGTTGATTTTTCAAACAACAACAGCTACTATTCCAACATTGGTGTGGAATCATTAGAGGCCTTCTATAGGGGAGCATAGATGTCACACCTCTATTAGACTGACCTTGGAGAGTTAGAACTCATGGGCCCAATGTTGGTGAAAACAACGGTAGAGAAGTTTAAGATCATCCATGAGTTGATGAAGAATGAATATGGATCTCAGATGTATTATGATGACAATTGATAGATGGATTTGGGGTTAGAGGAATGAGACCATGTGTTCCTTTAGGTTTCACATCGATGGGGATTAAAGAGATTTTTCTAGGGTGGGACACTATATCTAACATTCATCAACCCATTCTAATTTCAATTAAGTGTTGGAGATGTGGAATACTTCATGGCTCTACCTCCACAGTAACAGTGGTTACATGATGTATTCTACATGTCGCAGGTGATGTGGTATGTGAATCACCCGTCACATGTCATTGACTGAGGATGGCTTCTCATCGAGGATGGAGGGGCTTTTTCTAATTACCTAGTTGAGATTTTATGATTTTTATGATATGATCCTTTATGGGAGTGAAATTCAATTAGTTCACGTCATATGGAAGCATGTGAGTCTCTAGGATACCATATGGGAGCATGAAGCTCATATTCATGCTCAGTACCTTTATTTATTTTAGTATACCTTACTCTTGCTTTCGAGCACTTAAATCCCCTATGTGGGGAGAATGTAACATCTCATAAATTCTATATATTATTTTATGATGTTATATAGCTTGATATAATGATTAAACACTGAGATAATGTTCGATTCAGAGGTCTTGTGTTTCCAAAATCAATATTTAAAAAATATTAAACATTTTAATATTACACCCATGTTCTTTTCATATAAGGTGGAATAATAATTAAACAGATTCCCAAATCAAAAATCTGGGTGAACTGTAGAGCTCATAATTAATGACTTACACTAGGAGTGACCAATCTTTAGTCGGCATGGATCGTCTTTAGAAATAGTCACAGTTGACATAATGGTATGTAAAATAATTTAATAATGAAATTAATTACACACTTAAAATTTATTTTTCTAATGTTCTTTTCATATATTTAGGGTTATCATTATTACCATTGAATTTATCTGGAGGATTAGAGAAATAACCTATGGATAATATTATGGTAGACAATGACAGATCGATTGAACGATGCATCTTGGACTTGATGAAATTTTACAATGGAAAAAATGAATCCTTGTTCTTCATCAGTGATAGAACTAAATTCAGGATGGGTATGTTTTTTTAGAATTGTTTCTCAATATTTAGTTATATGAATAATGATGACCAATCAGTAAATAGATTGGCCCACAGATTAGTCAATGTTGTAGGGTTGGATGTATCCTCTAAAATAATGGGTGAATAATCTATATTCCACTCTGTTTATAAATAGAATAAAAATATATTTGGGCTGTCATGAACACATACCAATATTTATTCCTCATGTTTTTATTTGTTATGCCCCCCTGTTCATTGTGTTCTTATCTGCTGGGTCCCCATGGAAACTACTCAACCTTTCTGGGTGGCTCTGAATGCAATTACACACCTGGATTGGTGTAAAATTCATAGTAGATTATAAATCTATGTTGATAAAGTCATGAGGATCTAAAGTATATAGCCATGGGATTTTTGGGCATATGAGGATGCCCAATGGTCTATGTAAAGGACTACTCGTGCGACACCATTGACCGGCGGTGGTGTGTGGTGTTGGAGCCACATGATCCTATGTGGCCAGTAATGACCATATCGGTAGTCACATGAAACGACATCCTTTATTGTGATATAGAGCTATCATGTCACAGGATGAGAAGGAATCTACATGTGGTGTCCATGGGTTGCAATAGCGATGGCCCACATGCGAGTGGGATGGGCCGAGAAAATGAGCTGGGATTGGCCCAGTGGGTTGGGTCAGGCCAAGAGGGATGGTTGGACCCCGGGAGAGTAGATAGGATCCATGCCATGGTCGACCGTGATGGTGGACTATAAGCCATGGCCGCTCAAGCGGCCATTGGCTCAATATCATTGAAAATATGACCGTGAATTGTTGGTATCAGTAGGTTCACCCACATCCACAGTTGGTCCCCTGTGGTCAGTCCATAGGGTGGTCAACCACTATGTTCATCCCACATGCCAAGTAAACCCGATTAAAAATCAAACTACCATAAATTATAAGAGGAAAATCAAATCGATGAGACTTCAATGAGGTTCAGAAACTAAGTTGAGATGATCCTTTTCAGATAAGTGGTGTGTTTTTAGTTTGGACTACTATAGGTGGAGATGATTCCCTATGTACATTCTTGGAGGGTTCAGTTTTACATTTCATCCATATCAATGGTTTGTAATCCTTTATAGAGGATGAGTGCCAGAGAGAGTATAATATCACTCTGTTGGACTAAATTGATATACTCTATTCCATAGAGTGGAGTTTTGTTGAATGAGCATAACCTCCAAGATCTGGTTGTTGGTCCTCCTTCATGTTGGCCTCATCATTAGGGTCAGTAATAATCTCCAATGTGTCTTTGGAAGATCCCTTATGTTGCGCGTTGATCCAAATTGAGAACATTTTATTCCTTACTACGTCTAGCCAGGATCCCATCTCTATGTATCATAGTCTTCCATGACAAATGTGTTTTCTTTGGAAGTGTCCCAAATGAGATTGAACTCATCATGAGTTTCTCTGATGATATCATGGATTGAGGAGTGAGTTTTAATTGAACGATCATGCTTTTAGTATAATCCTATTGATTGTAATTGGTTACAGATTACCAAAAAAATATTTTCCTTAGATTTAGTACATCGGGATGTTATTATTTATATGTATTATATAAATATACACGTGTAAAGATGGTTTTACTTTCCGTAGTGGTATTACTTTATGCTATTCGTTTGTGTTATTCCTATGTGGTTTCAAGGTGTCCTAATTAGCATTATTTTACTCACTCATGAACAGTATTTTCCCACGCATGTCATATGTTGTGCAGATAATCATCCTTTCAATGGAGTCATAGGAAGACAAGGACGAAGCAGTGATTTGTGAGACCAGACATACATTGGTGTGCTCATGCGTCTTTTCAGACATCATTCCTAGTACCTCTATTATTACATACCAATCTTTTTGTTACAGACTCAATATTATAGTATTATATTTGTCCTTTTTTCCATTACAGTAATAATTCTGTTGTACAATGGTTGTGGGATGTATTGGTTTTCATGAATTGTTTACTTAGTGTTTTTACATTTTACTATTTTTATCATGGAGATGTTAGTCAGCGTACCTCTACATTACGTTAATGCCACCCATATATAGGATATTATTACTCATTGCATGTAACAAGACCCAAGCCAATTAAATGTGGTGTTGGAGTAGACATGACATGAGCCCTTTTAAGATGGGTCATGACACAAAGGGTGAGTTCCTTTTTATAGTGGATGTTGAGTGGAATCCAAGTAAATATAAAAAGTTAAATACTTTTGAGAGGTAGAAATTACATTAAATGAAACCAATAATGGTACTATTTCGATCCAATATGGGATATGGTCTAATAATTTACATAAAATGGGATTTTGAAAAGTGTATAGGAAACATAGTCTATTATGATTAATGTTTTATAACCATATAAAACCATTTTTACCTTATACACTATAATAAATTTCATTTACTTTTACTGTTATTTTTTGGTAAAAAATAATATTTGACCTTATTATACATTATAAACTAGGTTGATTAAAAATATTGAATCCATTTTTTGAAATCCCAATCATAAAAGGGGAATAATTTTATATTGACCCATAATTTACATACATTGTTATTACTTCAAAAATGAAGCACACTTATTAAAACATATAACAAACCATGAAAGGACCGTATAGGTATAGTGTCTTTAGAAACTGGGAAACATAAACAACCGGTTCATAAATAATCTAAACTATCTCCCTTTTATTTTATCATATCTAGAGTCCCTTTTGGAATATATTACATAATACCCTTCTTCCTAACATAGGGAATATAAAACCTACAAAAGGGTGATATAAAATGCTCATTAAGGGTAATCAAAAAAATATCAATCACATCATATTCATAAAAACATAAGATTTTGGAAATCTTAACCTGCAAAAGAGAGCATAATTTCATAACACGGGATAAATCATAGTGGTGAAATTTTATTCCAATAATCATAACATGAAACATTGTGGGATTCACACATAATCATAGATAGTAATTTCTTTTTAGTCAAGACTCATTGCCAAGACTATCTTATTAGAAGATGTCCATTTCTAAACCGAGTTCACTCCTCGTTTCAGTCTTGTATCACTGAACCGGATTAACCTACCATTCTAGCCATGTCTATCTCATGAGATATAAATAATTACCCAATACATTGGAGGGAGATATAGGTCCCACCCATCTCATAATGATACCATTCTTATGTGTGCCACAAGATCATAAATCATACATCATAACATAACACATGTAATAAAATTGGGATTCTTAAACATCATGCCATCATAACATAAATCATATAAGATAAAAGGACATCATAAATATAATTCCATCATAACATAATCAAATCACTTTAAAAATTGGGATATAAATAGAACCCTATATTATCCTAGTTGGATAATGATTTTGATAATATGCTTGAACGCCATTCTGGAGGAAAATATCCTTTATACTTCAAAACCATTTTTCTTTTCATAACATGTCATTAAATTTTAAACTAAAAGAAGTTGACTAAAAATAAATATGAAAACATATAAAGTAATATTCATGGAAATAATTTTATATGAAATCATAAAAATCCATTCAAGCCATATAAGTTAATAAAACATTCTTCTCGTACTTTGGCCAGAAAAGTCAAAAATTACCTTGTACGAAAAAAAACAAAACATTCCTTTCTTATCATTTGCTAAGACTCACCAATAAGTAATATTGGATTTAAATTTTTTTAGGAAGTTAGAAATAATATTACATATTGAGGAAACATGGATGTGGATGATAAATATTCCCCAGTAAATTCTGAGGTATAAACAATCTCGGATAAAAATGTGATTGCAAGATTTTCCCTTACCTTAGGTCCAATTTTCTTCGTACATGTTCGAACCTCCTGTATAATGATTTAAATAATGTTATTGACTTATTCAAGAATTGTACTCATTGTAATGATATCATATATGTTCATATTATTAGCTTTGTATTAGTAATATTTCATTACTACTTGTTATTCGGGTGTTTATTGATTTTTGTTCTTATGTGTGTTTTGTCGAATAAATTCTTATTATTCTTTTTAGGTTATAGATACTTCATGTCCATAATGGTATTATTGTAATATATATCATATTTATTCATTCAATTCATCTATATAATCATTATGTATTGAATATCATGAAGAATGAGTCGCATCACATCGTAGGTACAGTAGGTCGTATGAACGCACGAGTGATGATATCATTCCCATGATCGTGGAATTGTATTGAAGTGTATGTATACTATTTCAGATTAAAACACGTTTTAAAATAATCATATATAGTTATTCTTTACGCCATTATACCCATCCAAGTATGGTGGTGGTGGAAAATAGATTACACCACGGGGTGGAGACTGTATTCCATATGTACGCACGCGCGGTGATTTCCTTTTCCGTTGGATGGATAGAAGGTGAAATAGGGTTTATTCATATTTATAATTAAATAACATTATATGAGTGATAATGATGTTATTACTTCAAGAAGTTCCTCTTCATAGCCTCCTCTTAGTTCACTAAATATTGTATTTGAAGAAGACCAGGGCCACAAGGATGTTCATAGGGAAGTGGAGAAGAGAAATTGGAAGGTTTTAGCCGAGCATTAAGACTCAAAGTGGTTTGAGGAGGAGAGGTAGGAGGTGCCCTTTTATACGGGAGGAGAGGGGCACCATAAGAAAAACAAAAAATATTATTTTATTATAAAGTCATATTCATTTTTTAATGACCACAAATTTATTTATTTCGAAGCTAAGCTTTGGATGGGTCGAAATCCTCTCAACCAATAGATTTTAGACATGTTTATGTTACTATTTTAACCTTATCATTTAGATATAACTCTATGTTAAATAATTAATCTTTTACCGTATCTTCTTGTTTTCTTACACTATATTGTTAATAACCATACTATAACAAGCCAAAATAATCCCAAGTGCTTCATTATTAATATATATAACCTTATTTAATTCATTTCTCCGATATTTAGATTTTTAAAAACAAAGTAACAATTAATAATATAATATTTTTTTAAAAAACTATTTTATGTCAATTTTGACACTATTTGATAATTGATTTTTGTGAAAATAATAACAGCATGATTACTTATAAAAATGTTAATTAAATCAATAGTAATATGTCATATTAACCTATAAAAATAGTTTAATTCATGAAAAGTCTCAAATTACATTTATTTGGGTATTTATAATATCAATTATGTTAATATTTCCTTAATAAGGGAATTACTGCATCATCAATGTGTCATTAATAAATTAAATTATTTAAAGTCTAAAAATTATAAATAAAGTAACATTATTTTGGAAATCTTCTTATCTTTTTATTGAATTTTTATAGTAGAATTTATCTTATTTATAACCCTATATTAAAAATGTTTTAGTTATTAAACATTGATTTTAACTATTTTAACACTTCTTTAAATAAAATAATATTAAATGTCCTAATCTAATCCAAGTGCACCTAAAGGGTAATATTTTATCCCTAAGGTTTTTTTCGGTCGAACTAAACTTATCCAATAGAATTAGGACATGCGTTAGGGTAATAATAATATCATTTTACCCATAATTGCCCAATTTACTTTTAACTGTGGTAAAAAAAGAAAAAAATTACTATTCACCAAAAATTATTTTTATCTTATTGAACCACATTTTACTCCTTGATATTAGCCGTGTTTCTCGTATTTTTGTAATTTTACTCCCAGAAGTGGAAAATTTATGTTTTATGTAAATTTTCAAATTCTCCTAGGAGGTGGGTAAAAGACGGTGAAAAGTTCAATAAAATTTTTATATATCTAAAATTATTATAAAATGACTCTAATGAATTAAATTGAAATTATATAGGTATTATGTATCAATTTTGACCTAAAATAAATTTAAATAAATTAATTAATTATTTAAATAAAAAGTCGATTTTTAAATAGGTACCCAGTGTTTTCACTAATCATCAAAAATTGAAAGTTTTCATAAAAATACCAAAAATTCACCCTAGGCTAATTTCAATATTCCGAATCAAAAAATGAAGTCAATTTTGAAAGATAAAATTTATAAAATTTCAAAAAGTGGGTATCACAATTCATAACGGCTAGTTTTAATAATATTTTAATAGCATAACATTGTTTAGTGAAACTTGGTATTGCGTACAATGAAAGCTATCGAGGAAGGTTGTGATTGCGTGTAAAGAAATCCAAGATAGCGTTGTTTGTAGTGAAATATTCCTTTGATGATGTATATAACATAAAAACAAAAATATTTCCGATAAAAATATCGGGTGTTACATTCAACCCCCCCCCCCCCCCTTAAAATGAATTTCACCCTCAAAATTCGTCACTTTATGACAAACATATGAAGATAACTCTCCCTCATCATATCCTCAAGCTCCCCTGTAGCTTCTTCTAATTGGTGGTTCCTCCATAAAACTTTCACCAAGTGAGTAGTCTTGTTCCGTAGGACATTTTCACTACGATCTAGAATCTCTATCGGTTGTTCTTCATTAGAAAGATTTTTCTCCAGTGGTACAACTTCTGAGCTGAGTACATGTGAAGGATCGGGTATGTACTTTATCTGGAGAGATACCTGGAACACATCATGAACTTAAGAGAGATTTGGTGGAAGCACCAATCGGTAAGCTACCTTCCCAACACGATTCAGTATTTGAAAAGGACCAATATACCTAGGGCTCAACTTTCCTTTCTTTCCAAATCTCATTACTCTCTTCAAAGGAGATATTCGTAAGAACACTTTTTAACCCACTTCAAACTGTAGGTCATTTCTTCGGTTGCCGGCATAACTTTTTTTTCGACTCGAAGCTGCTCTTTTGTGTTGTTGAATAGATCTGAATTTTTCTGCCATCTCATCAACAAGATCAGGTCCTAATAGATTTCTTTCCCCAACTTCATCCCAGAAAGATGGACTCCTGCATTTCCTTCCATAGAGATCTTCACAAGGATCCATCTAAATACTAGAGTGAAATTTATTATTATATGAAAATTCCACCAAAGGTAGGTGTTGATCCAAACCACCATTGAAATCCATAGAGCAAGATCTTAACATATCTTCTAGAGTTTTAATTTTCCTCTCGGAATGACCGTCTGTATGAGGATTATAAGCACTGTTGAAACTCAACTTTGTATCCAGAGTATGCTGAAGACATCACCAAAACATTGAGTTAAACCTCAGATCCCGATCAGATATAATGGAATGGGGTACTCCATGAAATCTTACCACTTCCTTCACATATATCCTGGAAAGATGATCTAGAGAGAAATCCTCTATAATAGAAATGAAGTGTGCTGACTTTGTATGATGATCAACTATGACCCAAAGAGCACGATTTCCTATGGATGTTCTAGGAAGTCCAGTGAAAAATTACATAGTGATGTTTTCCCATTTCCATTCGTGTATGGGTAATGATTGTAACATCCCCTTAGACTTTTGTCTCTCAGCATTAACTTGCCGAAAAACCATGCATCGAGAGACATATTCAAAAACATCTCTTTTCATGCCATCCCACCATAAGTACTTTTTTAGGTTCCTATACATCATCGTGCTTCAAGGATGAATAATGAATGAAGAACTATGAACCTCATCTAACAACTCCTACATTAATTTTGGGATGGGAGGAATGCAAACCCTATTCCTGAACCTTATTATCCCATCACAATCAATGTTTAATTCTGGAACATTTCTCACCTTCTTTTGAAACTCTACGTCTTCTTTTTGTTCCTCTTTAATATTTAGATGTATAGATGGTTGAACATTCATTTGAGAAAGTTAATATTTTTACCCTTCCATTATAATTCCAAGATCCATCCTTTTTAAATCCATAAATATTATATATTTTGTCATCCTCATCAAGGATAAGCTAGCATGGTCTTGTCGACTTAATGCATCTGGAACCTTGTTTGCTTTCCCAGGGTGATAATGAATCGAGCAGTCGTAATCCTTAATCATCTCCAACCATCTTCTTTGGCTCATATTCATATCCTTTTCTGTGAAAATATACATTTTCATTTTTTGATCAATATAAATATCATACCATTCACCATAAAGATAATGCCACCAAATCTTTAATGCAAAGATTACCATAGCTAATTCCAAATCATGAGTTGGGTAATTTTGATAATGGGTTTTCAACTGTCGTGAGGCATAAGCTATCACCATATCATTTTTCATGAGAACACACCCCAATCCCTTCTTGGATGAATCACTGTAGATCACAAACTTTTCTCCAATACAATGTAGTGTGAGCACAGGTGCACTGGATAATCTTCATTTTAACTCCTTGAAATTCTCTTCAAATTATTCTATCAAAAAAAACATATCTCCTTTCTGAGTGAATTTGGTGAGTGGGTAAGATAATAATGAAAAATCATTCACAAAATGTTGATAATATCCATCCAAACCAAGAAAACTTCGGATCTCAGTTACTGTTGTTGGTATCGACCATCATTTAACAACTTCTGTTTTTGCTGGATCCACAGATATCCCCTCTTTTGAGATAATGTGACCCAAAAATGAAACATTATGAAGCCAAAATTCACACTTGGTAAATTTGGCATAAAGCTTCTCCTTTATCAGGGTTTTCAATACAAATCTAAAGTGATATTCATGTTCTTCCTCGCTCATTGAATAGAGAAGAATATCTTCTATAAAGACTACCACAAACTGATCAACATAGTCACTAAAGACTTTATTCATTATATTGATGAATATAGCAGGGGAATTACTAAGACCAAATGGAATCACTATAAATTCATAATGTCCATACCTTTTGCGGAAAGTCGTCTTTGGTATATCCTCCCTTTTGACCCTTAATTGATGATACCCTAAACAATGATCAATCTTGGGAAAAGTATTGAGCTCCGCGTAGTTGGTCAAATAAGTCATCAATGCATGGGAGAGGATATTTGTTCTTGATAGTGATATTGTTATGTTCTCGATAATCAATGCAGAGTCTCATTGATCCATCCTTCTTCATAACAAACAGAATATGTGCTCCCCAAGGTGATGCAATAGGGAGAATGAATCCCATATCATGATTCTCTTGGGGTTTCTTCTTCAATTCCTGCAACTCAATTGGGGCCATTCTATAAGGTGTCTTTGAAATAGGTAAAGCATCAGGTACGAGTTCTATTGAAAACTCAGCATCATGATTTGGTGGAAGATCATTAAATTCCTCCAAAAAGACATCATAAAACTCCCATACAATGGGAATATTATTAATAGTGAGTTTCTCTACAACCATTTCAGATAAATAACCTTCATTTAGTGGAATCAAGACCCATAATATGGACGAAATTTCCAATAGAAGGTTATGTTAATCCGTTCATCGATAGACGATCATAGATTGATCTAGAATATGATATGTGACTTCCCTTATTTGGAAATTTATATGAGCTCTATATAATGAAATCCAATCCATGCCGAGAATCACATCAAATTCCACTATAGGAAGGATCACAAGATTTTTAGGAATCACTTTCCCACAAACATCAATCAGAGAAGAATTATAAACATTTGATGCAACTGTTATGCCATTAGGGGTTTTTACATCTAACTCAACGTCTAATTGTTGAGGTAATATAGAGATACCCTTAGAATATTCTTCAGAAATAAAAGAGTGGGTGGATCTAGAATCAAATAAGACATTTTATACTTTAGTGTGGATGTTAATTGTACCTTTCACCCCATCGTTATCGTACTCGACATCACTAATTGAAATTCCATGTGACTTTCCTTTGTCTTTAGCCTTAAGATTTTGTTGACGCCAATCATCATAAACAACCCTTGGATTAGGGCATTAATTATCATAATGCCCCATTTCATTTCACTTGTAACATTGAAGTGTAGGAGGTGCACTCTGTGTAGCCTTTTCATTATTCGCATCACTAGACATCTTCTTTCCCGTCATTGCAGCATTCAAATTACAAATAAACATATTTTCCACATTTGAAACATTTACTTGTCCCTTTAAGACAACTCCCTCCATGTTTCCTTCTACACATTGAGCATAAGGGAAAACTAATCTCCATTTAAGTGTGCTCTTTATATTTCCCTTTGAATTCCATTTTCATCTTCTTATCAAACACATATGGCTGATGTGTTACTCCAATCACCATCTCAACCTTGAGAGAACATAGAACTATTTCCTCGTAGCTATTGAAGTCCCTTATGGCTAACGCTCATCAAAGACATGGTTTTAAGCCACTAAATAATTGATCGATCTTACTCTCAGGTTGGATAATAATCCCAGAAGCGTACCATGAAAGTCTTGTAAAATTTTCTTCATAGGTACCAACAGATTCATTATCCTTTTGCTTCAGTTCAAGATACTCCTTATCCATATATGTTCGAAGAATTATTGGTCAGTACTTATTGAAAAATAGTTTCATGAACTTGTCCCATTCCATGGACTTAATTTCATCTCATGTCCTTGTATTCTTGATAATATTCCACCATTGATCAGCTTCACCTTCGAAACGATATAATGTTAAGACAACTTTATCATGTTCAAAAAATTGATGAACTAAAAATATCTTTTCAGTGGTATTGATCCATTTTTCAGTCACTAATGGATCAGTAGACCCACTGAATGAAGGTGGACGCTGCCTCCTGAAGAATTCAATATAATGTTGCTCCTTCAATTTTTCATTTGAAAGTCCTTCATGATTCATATCATGATAATGTTATGTGAGAATGGCTACAAGATTTTGCATTCCATCTCCCATAATGTTTGGTTGCTCAGGGGGAAAAATCATTGCATTTCCCGTATCATTCCGCATTAACATGGTTCTTTCAGGTTCCATCCATTGACTAAAACCAAGAATAATAGTGTGAGAAACACTAATTATAATAGGGAAAACACATAATCAAGAATAAAATTTCACACTTAAGGTCTTATCATACGTTTTTCATGGCCATTTCTAGAAAACTGAGATTGTGTTCTATGTTTATATATATCCTTAGGATTCTTACTAAGGCTTTCACATCCTAGTTTCTAAATGTTGACTATACCATTCCTATGATTCCATATATAAGGACCCATACTTTACATATATTTTTATTACTTAAAATTGAAGCACATTTGTTACAACATATAACAAATCATGAAAGGACCGTATAGGTATAGTGTCATTAGAAACTGGGAAATATAAACAACCGGTTCATAAATCATCTACAATGTCTCCATTTTATTTTATCATATCTAGAGTCCTTTTTGGAATATCTTACTTAATAACCTTCTTCCTGACCTGGGTAAAAGAAAGCATACAGAAGGATGTGCTCAAATGCTCAGTAAGGGTAAACAAAAGAAATATTAATCACATAATATTCAAAAGAACATGACATTTTGGAAATCTTAACCTGTAAAAGAGATCATAATTTCATAACATGGCATAAATCATTGTGGTGAAATGTAATCCCAATAATCATAACATGAAAATTTGTGTCATACACACATAATCATAGAGAATCATTTCTTAGTAGCCAGGACTCATTTCCAAGACAATCTTAGTGGAAAAAGTCCATTTCTGAACCAAGTTCACTCCTCATTTCAATCATGTATCACTAAAATGGATTAACCTTCCTTTCCATCCATTCCTATCTCATGAGATATAAATCATTACCCAATGTATTCGAGGGAGATATAGGTCCCACCCACGTCATAATGATACAATACTTATGTGTTCCACCCGATCATAAATCATACATCATAGCATAACCCATGTAATAAAAATGGGATTCTTAAACATCATGCCATCATAACATAAATCATATAAGATAAAAGGACTTCATAAAAATAATTCCATCATAAAATTATCAAATCAATGTAAAAATATGGATAGAAATTGAACCCTATATTATCTTAGTTCGAAAATAATTTTGATAAAATTCTTGAACTCCATTCTTGAGGAAAATATCCTTTCTACATCAATTTTTTTTCCTTTCTTAACATGTCATAAAATTTTAAACTAAAATAAGTGGATAAAAAATAAACATGAAAACTTATAAATGATGATTCATGTAAATAATGTTCTATGAAATCATAAAAATCTATTCAAGCCGTATAAGTTAAAAAAACAATCTTCTCATACTTTGGCTTGAAATATCAAAAAGTACCTTGTACGAAAAACAACACAATCTTCCTTTCATATATTTTACTAAAACTCAACAATGAGTAATATTAGATTTAAACAATTGTAGGAAGATATAAATAATATTACATATTTGGGAAACATGTATGTGGATGATAAATATTCCCCAGTAAATTCTGAAGTATAAACAATCTCAGATAAAAATGAGATTGTAAGGTTTTCTCTTACATTAGGTCAAATTTGCGTCGTATGTGTCTGAACCTCCTTTATAATGATTTAAATAGTGTTATTGACTTCTTCCAGAATCGTACACATTGTTATGATATCATATATGGTCATATGTTTAGCTTCCTATTTGTAATATTTCATTGGTACTTGTTATTTGGGCGTTTATTGATTTTTGTTCTTATGCATGTCTTGTTGAATAAATTCGTATTCTTCTTTTTAGGTTATAAATAACTCATGTCCAGAATGGTATTAGTGTAATATATATCATATTTATTCATTCAATTTATTTATAAAATCATTATGTATTAAGGATCATGTAAAACGAGTTGCATCACATCGTGGAGACGGTAGGCCGTACGTACGCAGGTGCGATGACATCATTACCATGATCATGGAATTTTATTGAAGTGTATGTATACTATTTCAGAATAAAAATAATTTTACAATAATCATATATAGTTATTTTTTACAATGTTATACCCATCCAAGTCAGGTGGTGGTGGAAAACAGATTACCCCATGGTGTGGAGACTGTATTTCGTACGTACGCATGCGCGGTGATTTGGTTTTCTGTAGGATGGATAGAAGGTGAAATAGGGTTGTTTCATATTTAGAATAACATATAATTATATGAGTGATACTGATGTTGTTAATTCATAATGAAACAACTAAATAAGAAGAAGTTGAAGAAGAAATAATGTTGAAAGAATCGGTAACAAACATTACATCTTCTTTGAAATGCCTCTTCTTAACCACCACTTAGGGCATTGAAGATGGTCTTTGAAGAAGACCAATACCTCTATAATGTTTCTAAGGAAGTGGAGAAGAGAAATTGGATTGGATTTTTCGATCATGAAGGCTCATAGTGGTGTGAGGAGGAGAGGGAGGAGGTGCCCTTTTATAAATGAGGAGAGGGGCACCTTAGAAAAAACTTAAAATATTATTTTATAATAAAGACATATTCGGTTTTTAATAGCTCCAAATTGATTTATTTCGAAGATAAGGTGGGTATAGGTCTATATCCTATCAACCAGTAAATTTTAGACAATATTATGTTACTATTTTAACCTTATCATTTAGATTTAACTCTAAGTTAAATAATTTTCCTTTTACAGTGTCTTCTTGTTTTCTAACACTATATGGATAATAAAATTACTATAGCAAGGAAAACGAACCCCAAGTGGTTAATTATTAATTTATATAAAATTATCAAAGTAATTTGGATAATCCTTTGATTTTTTGGAATAAAATAACAATTAATAATATAATAGTTGTTTTAAATACTATTTTATGTCAATTTTACCACTATTTGATAATTGATTTTTGTGAAAATCATAATAACATGATCAGTATGAAAAAATTTAATTAAATCATTAATAATATGTCATATTAACCTATAATTTTTTTTAATTCATGATAAGTCTCAAATTACATTTATTTGGGTATTTATAATATCAAATATGTTAATATTTCCTTAATGAGGTAATTACTGCATCATCATTGTGTCATAAATAAATTAAATTATTAAAAGTATAAAAATTATAAATAAAATACCATTATGTAGGAAATATTTTTATATTTCTAATTAATATTTATAGTCTAATTTATCTTATTTATAACCTTATATTAAAAATGTATTAGTTATTAATAAATGATTTTAACTATTATAACTATTCTATAAATAAAATAATATTAAATGTATTAATATAATCCAAGTGGACCTAAAGGGTAATATTTTATCCCTAAGGTTGTTTTTGGTATAACTACACATATCCAATAGAATTAGGACATGTGTTATGGTAATAATAATATTTTTTTACCCTTAATTACCCCATTTACTTTTAACCGTGGGAAAAAATGTAAAAAGATACTATTCACAAAAAATTATTTTTATCTTATTGAACCAAATTTTACTCCTTGATATTAACCGTGTCTCTCAGAAATTCGAAATTCCACTCACAGAAGAGGAAACATTATGTTTTATGTATATTTTCAAATTCTCCTAGGAGATGGGTAAAAGACGGTGAACAATTCAATAAAATATTTATATATGTAAAATTATTTTAAAATAACTCCACTAAATTACATTAAACTTATATAGGTATTATTTACAAATTTTGACCTAAAATAAATTTAAATTAAATAAATAATTATTTAAATAAAAAGTTGATTTTTAAATAATAACCCAGTGTTTTCACTATTCATAAAAAATTCAATTTTTTCAGAAAAATACCAAAAAATTACCCTAGGCTAATTTTGATATTCCGAATCCAAAAATAAAGACCATTTTGAAAGATAAAATTTATAATATTTCAAAAGGTGGGTATTACTATTCATAACAGATAGTTTTAATAATTTTTTAATAGCATATCATTGTTTAGTGAAACTCGGTATTGCATACAATGAAAGCTATCAAGGAAGGTCGTGATTCTGTGTAAAGCAATACAAGATAGAATTGTGTGTAGTGAAATATTCTTTTGATGATGTATATAACATAAATACCAAATATCTCTCATAAAAATCTCGGGTGTTACAAAATTAATTTAAAACCAACCAAACAGATACGATGACAAATGAGGGTTTTAATGTAAAAATTTTAAAATTATTTTTATGTGTATATTTTTCAATGTGAAGACGATTATAATGAACATAATGGGTTAAAATGACATATAAATGATATATTTAAAATTTAAAACCAATTAATAACATTTTGTACCAATATAATTATTTTGGATGAAAAATATTTTTGGATATAAAATTTAGAATTATTCACTAATAATCTAAATAAGAAATTTCTCAAAAAATACCTATAATTAAACCAATATAAATAATGTTATTTATATTTTTAAAAATTTATTTTACATTTTTATATAAAATTTAGAAAATCTCATGAATTTATATTTAATTTATGTTTCCATTAAAAGGGAGAGAAATCCCATATTAAATAATAATGCTAATAGAATATTACTATTTTCTATAACTCTGTATTCCGCGAAACACATGATTTCCCAAAAAATCATGTTTAATGTTGTATACAATATTGATCTTAGATTCCTTGAATATTACGTTCCTATTTATAAATATAAAATAATAATAAATTAATTTATTATATCAATATATGGTATGTAACATGTTTTACTTTCAATTGGTATTTATTTTCATTTATAGTTAATTAATAAATAATGAATGTTTTTTATAAAAATGTGTAAACTATAATTTAATAATTATTTAATCTATTTAATTCGAGACATTTCAATTTATAGGTGATAACAATCATAATTTTATTAATAGTATAATGCTTTCCGGTAAGACTCGGGCTTCTGTGTAACATATGTTACCAAAGGAAATAAATGTTATCTTAAATAAATGGTAAACTGAATTTGGCATACTATGACATCTAAATAATTAATATCATTAAACAAAATTTAATAAATAATTAAATTAATTTTAAATAATATATTTTTATACAATATTTAGTTGTTTCATTTCATATCACACAACCTTAAGCATTGTGATCTATGCTTTGTAGGCTTTTATTCATGTTAGCCAATATGCATACGACACCACCCCAAGATATAATCCTAAAACCCAATATGTATTGTAATCATATACTTAAAAGAAAAATAACATAGTCTTGGAATGATGATAGTAAAATTAATTTCAATTTTTCATGGTTGTATGAATATAAAAGGAAACTAATTGACCTCTATCACAAAAAATTAAAAGTTATGAAATGTAAAATTATGTGTCACATAATTATGGGGGTTATCATTCCATTTATAAATATATATAGGAATCCCCTCCCATGGAATAAATCCTATGCCCATTACACCAACCACTAATATTGATGTTTATTAATTCTAGAGTTTATAACTGTGTGTATTTAAACCACAGTACACTCAAAATGTAAAATAAGATTGATAAAATATAATATATATATATATATATATATATATATGTATATATATATATATTCAAATTATTTCATGGGTTAAATCAATTACATGAAAAATTTTAATCATCACCACACTAGGATTCAGTTAGGATCCACAAATATATATTAAATAATTATCATAGTCTAATAAAAACTATTAAATCCAACCTCAAGGGTGTTAATGAGATGAACATCACATAATCCCACATAATTCACATATTTAATGGTATGTGGTATTATAAATGGGAAAAAATAGTTTAGAAAGATTTCATGTGTCAATTCTAATCCCAATGGGTATGGGGTGCGTTGAAAATTCTATTGGTCACCCAAGGAGAATATAAATCCTATAATCAAAATTACTTTACTAACACGAGTAATTTGTCACTTATTCCCTACCACGAGGGTAGGCTAGAGACATAATGGTGAACCCATGGGGAATCCAAATCATGAAACCACCAATAGTCGTTCCACAACTTGTTTTAGAAACCTTTTTCCTTTCCATGTGGAACAAAAACAATCCACATCTAGATGTTTGATATAATTCATGAAGTTTCCTATTTATATGATACAAATACATTGAGGTAACTCAAATAGATATGCAACGTCTCTATAATTATATAACAAAAAATTTAGTTTTTTGAATCCTGGGGATAACTTATTTTGATGACTAAACACATACATTTAATAGAGAGATGAAAAATTTAGGAATACATGATAGTAAAATAATAACAATTCCACCTCCTAAGTCTCATATGATAATATTTATGGTTTATATTATCCTCAATTTTCTTAGGTTTCACCTAAAATATTTGCCATTATTTTCAAAAAATCTTCACAAAGAGATCTAATTTCTATAAACTTAATCAAACAGAACAACGATTTGTAGGTTCACCGATGAAATAATTTTTTTTATATCATTCCCAATGGATAAATGAAAATTATTTTTATTAGAAGAATAATCCAATGGTTTATACATCGATAAAAATAACCAAAATCCAAATAAAAATACAAAAAAAATCATATTGGGAGTGAATAATTAGTTCTATCTATCTTACTATATAAATATGAAAGGTAGTGTGGATGAATGTGGAAGATCCAAATACATACAGAAGTCCCCTATATTCAATCAAGGAAAAATGGTGATCATAGTTAGTAATTATCATGCATAAAACCAAATGAAAATGAATTATAAACATCATATACAACATAACCAAAAAAAAATCTTCACACTACTTTTTAATCACCATAAAATGAGATCAAATAATTAATAAATATAAAATTAACTAGAAAAAATAGTTTTTTCTTAGGAAAACACGTAAAAAATTATATAATGATCTCCATACACTTTTATATGAGTACATTCAATTAATATAACATCCTTCTAGAAAAAAATTAGATATCACCAACAAACATACTACATATAGATACACAAAATATGTTACCAACCTCTTCATTTATTGATATAATTTATAATTCCCTAATGAATGGAATATCATTGATATAAATGGATTTAATACTATTGGAGGCTAGGAAACCTCTAATATCCCATCCAATACATCATAGATAGAATAAAAATATTTTCCCAAAATAATAACTGACATTGATCATCATGTAACCACAAAACATGATAATCCACACAGATATTATAATGTCACTACACATCCATATAATGACCTAAAAATAAAAATCTGTCACTAGTTTTATTATGTGTTCATATATATTCATTTGAAATAGGAATATTCTTTCACTAGTTCCCCCACATCAAGATGAAGAGGATCGTACTTCTTTAAGAATCAATATACTTTCATAGATTCATGATCATCACCACCATGAGGTTTTAGTTTATTTCATAAATTAAACATTTCCATATTATAGGGGCTATGAAATATCTAATTCATAGTACTATAGTCAAATTATCATTTCCAACTGATATAAAGTGATATCCACCTAATAAAACATATACACCCCGGCTTATTGTATCAATGATGAACACAAATAACTTACTAAAGATGTAATGGCACTATAATTGTTGAGTGAACAACCCATTATTAAAATCGTGATCATGGACATAATATTTACTGTTATGGTCATATAAACACAATATATCATAAGTGATTACCAATATTATAAATTTAATGATACATCTCATGCTTTGATGAGACCCATTTCAGAAAACATAAAATAAGGGTTATTCCAATGAAAAACAGAGAATAATATCATAAACATCATATCTTTGTGATAATAAAATTATTTTCGACACAAATAAGTCCATTTTAATTCCTAATATTTCTTATCATGATTAATGAATTAGTTTTAATATATGCAAAATTAGATATTAATTAAAAACCCATAGTTTTTATGGACCTTTTTTTAAATAAATTTAAATTGTCATTTATATATTTCAAATAAATATATAAAAGGTTCATTTGAAACATAAAACTATATTTGCTTAAATTACACACAACACTAACATGGTGTACGATGCATGCAACACTGTGTTGGCATACGATACACACAACACTGTGCTTCTACGAAATATCTCTTTTTATTGTTTTAATTTTTTAAATCAGAAAAATATAACTTAGCCATTAAAAATATTTATTTCAACAGCAATAACTAATTTTCAAATATTGTTTATAATTTATTTATATAAGAAAAACCTATTGATAATATAAGATAAGATATTTCAAAAAGTTATTTTTATGTTTAAATCATTATTTTGTCGAATGAACTACAAATAATAATGAAAGTAATTTTAGAAAATTTTTGAAATTTGATTTTTTAAAATAAAATAATTTTTTAATTCATTACATTGAAATTGTCATTGGGTGAATTTTTTGAATTTTTTGGAGAAATATCATTTTTTTAATAGTGAAAATACTACTTTTTATTTAAAAACATCATTTCTGTCTAATAAATAACTAATGATAAATGATATTATAAACATTTTTCAATTTTAAATTATATTAATATTTCATCTTATATTATAATTATATTCATTATAATCATTTTCTCTTTGAAACAGAATATAAAATAAGAACAACCCTTTAAAGGTTTTCCAACTTCTAATCCACATTATTTAGTCTCGTCAGAAAGATTAACAGTCTTCTAAATTTTTTTGGCTCTATGATGTGAATTTAAAAAGTCAAAAAAAAACCATTATCTTCACTCTAATATTTTTAGTATAACAATACCTTGTTAATTTGTGACCAAAACGATTTGTAAAAGTGAATAAAATTAATCATAGTAGTTAAGGACAA
Source organism: Viscum album (assembly GCA_963277665.1). Lineage (NCBI taxonomy): Eukaryota > Viridiplantae > Streptophyta > Magnoliopsida > Santalales > Viscaceae > Viscum > Viscum album. Next base: position 1,367,521,333 of record OY728138.1, on the reverse strand, counting down.
AGAAAACATAATTAGGGACTAAACGTTAAATTTATGTGCCCAATGACGTAAAAAAGTATCAAAAGCCAGTTGTATGTCCATATATAGTCCATAAAACTTAAATTATAGAGTATTTTGTTTTGTTTTTAGGAGTTTTTTTAGGTAATAACAAGTGCATACCTAAAATGTTTGTAGAAATTTCAAATGAGACCTTTTCCTTCCATATAAAAGGCCTCCATGTCTACCCATTACTAAAACCTATAAAACCTTTAAATATAATCCAATATCTCCCCAATTAGCCTCCCAGAAATCCTCTCATTGACATTGAATACTCCATTTTTGAATAATGTCACTCAATTAATCCTTTTTGCATAAACCAAAATGAGTTACCCAAATAAGAGGTAATGTCATCTCTAATGATTGTTTCTATTATTTTCAATCACCATACCCCTAATCCATAATTACTATATTATTTTGGGAAAAACCTAGTAACATACATATAATAGAATATTTTTTTTTTGAAAATCTTCTGACCTATAGTTACATACACCATAATCTAATTGATGTTGAAAAACTTGTTTTTCTATACGGTGAACTACTACCTCACGAAACGATGATTTTTTAGTTATCCATTAACACAAATCATGTTGGATATTATGATGAAAAATATATTTATATATTTCATTTATTATAATTAATACTTATTTAATATTCTATATTCTATTTAAAACATACATCTTTTTACAATCGATTTGGTGTGAATACAATAATCTCGTTTGAGGATGTGTGGACTACTGCCCCCTCAAAGAGGTGTGAATCATTTACACACCATAGTGAATTTATTAAGAATGGGTTTAATGAAATTATATGAAATATATCATATATTAATGAAACAATAATAATTATATACATATATATTAATACTTATATATACATATTTCATTTACATATATTCTTTTAATACGGTAATAAAAAAGGACAACAATATTCAAGCATACGTACGGCTTACCGTCTTCATGAATGGTGTATTAAATTATGTACTTCATTATGGTAAATATTATTATAATATAAATATATTTAATATACCTGATATTTATATCATGTTCTACATTCTAGAATCATGATATAATTATATGGATCCACAATATAACAAAATATGAAATGAGTGATGAAAAAAGTGAAATTTACCTAAAGTGAAATCTAAACATAAGATCATTATCAAGGAGGTAATATAGGGTCATAATAAAATCATATATGGGAGTAGAAAATATTATATTATTTTTTATATTATTTATAATAATATTAAATTTAATATACAAGAATGTAGTACGATTATGGAGAGAGTCAAGACAAAAGGTAAGGGGAATTTAATCTCTCTTTTAATTTCTAGAAGATACAAGATATGTTTTTCACTCTTTTATCTTTTGGGGTGTTTGTTCTTACCATTATTGAAATATGTGTATAAATTACTTAAATTTATTGGGATTCACATATCCATTATATTATCCTTCTTTCATGGGGTTTAACTTTCAAAATTTACCAAATTGGTATAATAGTTTTGTCTCAATTTTCATTCTATGAGACTCATGTTTTTTTATGCACCAAAAACATTATTTTAAGTTTATATTCATACATTTTACATGTTTTTTCATGAATATATTTTTTCATGATATATTATGCCTCATGTAATTTTTTTTCTAACATAGATAGTATGGTCCCATGTCACCATGTTGTAAGAGTTTATTGAGACGATCTCCTCGTTTTTTCAAGATTGTTTATATTTATGTTTCATGTGATTAAATATTGTGATCAAGAGATTAAGAATATCCATTTGTTTCCTTCTCCTATAATTATTCAATATAAACCCCTTTTTTAGTTCCAATTTTCCACACATTGTTACATAAGATAATTTTTTTAGTAAAATCTGACCATCACTCTCTTGGGATAGAAATCTACTGTATTCAAAAAACATGATTTAAAAAAACATAGAAATATTTGATTGTAATTCTCAAAGAAAAGTGGTTTTTAAATTTATTTTTTCATTTTGAAAAATTCCTTTATATGTTTTTAAATATAATTTCAACTGATTTTTTTCAAATGGTTATATGTAATAAAATGAGATTTTCAAATAAGAAAGGGTATTTTCCTCAAGAATTAATTTTAAATGATCTCTCAAAATTATATCCCATATAAGATAACATATGTTTGGGTTAATCATGATTTATTCATGAATTATCCTATGTATCCAATCATATTATTTCAATGAATGGTTTATTTTTTATGGCATAATGTTATGAAACTCGCTACTCATTCATGGGTTATATGATTTTGAAACCCACATACTTTTATGGGTTATGATTTTGCTAAAATTATTATGAAACCCATATTTTTTCATAGGTCATGATATGTTAAATTTTTATGATACCCATTTCATTTCATGGTTTATATTATTTTGAATTCACCTTCTATTCATGGGTTACATTTATGAGGAAATTATTATGAAACGAATCTATTTAGATATGTTATGATATGTTTACATGTTTATGATACGTAGTTCATTTCATGGGTTATGATATGTTCATTTATTATCTTGTGGATCATGTGTGTTTGAATTCAATATGTGATAGGTGGGACCTATATCTCATTACAATGCATTGGGTAATGATTTATATATCATTAGATAGGTAGGTTTGGAATGAGGGTTTACTCGGTTAACTAATACAGGGTTTGATCATAGGTTTACATTGATAATAATACCGAGATAAAATAAGGGTTTACTCGATTCCATAATTTAGGGATGGAATAGCGGTTCATCCGGCTTAGTAAAGCACATTGTCTTCTAATATGGACTTGGTAGTGATTCCTTGAATAGTATGGATGTCATTATATACTTATGTGTTTCCACAATTCCATGTCTTATTCCTCTATTGTTCATTCGTGGACTGTTATATTTATTTAATTTTTATTAATGTATTATAAACATCCAATATTTATTCCATTATCTCTGTTATGATATTTTAAATGAAGGGTATGATCTTCTATCATCATGAACTTGTTATCATACCATTACTCTCATGATTATGCTTATATTCCTCCCTTTTTTTACACTTACTGATATTTTGAGATCACCCCTTTTTTGGTTTACTTCCCTAGGTTGTGAGGATATGTACTATGTTTTATCTCTCTAAGAAGGGTGATAGTAAAGAAAAACCTAGTGGGAAATATTTTAGCTCATTTATATTATAGTGTTTATGTTACCATATTTCCAAAGGAACTGGACTATTACAGTCTCCTTGCATCTATTTGTATAATGTTAAGTATTCTTCAAAAGTCAAGTAATGTTAATGTCTTAATGTGTGGGTCATAATAGTTGGTACCAGAAAAAACATTTAATTATCCTTTGTAAAATAGGATGAGAAAATCTGGTTGAGATCCCCAATGACATGTCTAAAGACATGTATAGGGATGAGTGAGTGTATGTGAAAATGTCATTGAATTTTTGTGAAGGATATAGTGATTTGTTTCCAAGAAAAACATCATTATATGGATAATACCAGTGGATATGGCTCTTTCACTAATTTTCCTATGTGTAACAACACTAACAAGATGCTTCATGCTAGACATGGGGTAACCTAGTACATGACAATGAGCCTTGATACAAACCCGATTTGACATTCTCGAGTGATATACTTTGAGAATTTACAAACTATTTATGAACAATTATAAAGGATTTAAACCTATGTTTTCTATGAATAACCTAGTATAAAACAAAGAAATCATAGATTAAGTAATGTGTAAATCATTAGACATCTTAAATGTGATTTTTCATGATTATGTGGTTCCTCATTAGGATAAATATTTTTAACTCTATAATTTTGGGTTTATTTAATGGTCAGAACCATATGGAATCACATTAATAAAGGTTGAGATATAAAATGCAATTATTTTCGTCTGGAGAATTTTAATAATACAGAATGTGGAATAAAAAAACATATTCTATTCATAAACAACATTCTTAAACTCTAAATCATGGTGGAATCCCAAATGAGAAAAGCTGGGAGCAACATTCTACTGATCCTTTCATGAGACAACATAAACCATATTTTAGATGATCTCTTTGTCCAATTTATCCTATGTAATGGATTAGTACCAATGAAAATATATCCTCTATTCTTCAGTTTATAATGCATCATAGAGTCATTTTCACTATTTATCGATTGGAATGTGAAGCAGATCAATGATGGAATCTAATCAAGAATATTAGGCAACATTATGATATTGAATGCATAGTTTGGGATGAATTCAATAAAATATTATTAAATAATTACATTCCTTGAATTATTCATAAATTGTAGATAAATAGTTTCTGTAGTTGAAGCAAAGGGGTGATGTGTCTCTTGGTACCTATGAGGATAATTTCAAAATATTTGTGAGGTATGCTTCCATAATTATCATCCAACCTAAAATTAATTTTGATGGGTTCATTGGTGGATTATAGACACGTATCATAAGTTTTATGTCCATAAAATACATTTTCAGCTACAAGAGCTTGTGCACTATGAAGTCAAGGTTTAAATGTTGGTAAGATCCGCATACAATCTCATGGAATTTACAAGAAGAGTATGATGGAGTTTAAATGAAACATTAAAAACCATTGATAACTGAATATGAAAATTCCATTATGCTCTACGTGTTGGAAGAAGCATGGAGTAAAATTCCTTAAGGGGTATAATAAATGTTTTTATTGTCGAAGGGAAGGCCATTAGGAAATTGATTTCCTAGGTGATCGGATAATGTTATCTGAAAAGGAAAATGGAGGAAAAGGTGCATAGAATAAACCTCCCATGATTCAATGATTCAAGTGTAATGATAATGGGAATTATTTTAAATACTTCCCAACCACAAGGGCTGGTGATGATGATCGACATCTGAATCCTCTTAAGGTGAGGGACAAGGTAAAATCTAATGCAATGGCTATTTCTGATGAGGGGTGTGATAACGAAATTATGAAAGGTACACTACCATCCACTCTAGAACCACTAATGTCATATTTGAATCAATGTCTACCCAATAATTCATATCTACTGAATTTTATAATGGTGTCATGATTCCACCAAAACAATTAGATTTTGAATTAGTTATGCAAAACAATAATGGTATGATGATTTTATCTAATGTATATGCATCCTCTCTAGTTGAATTTTGTGGTAATGTGCATCCAACAAATCATGTAATTCTTCCTTTGGTCAAATTTGATGTCTTTTTTGGAATGGATTGACCTTATATGACTTCATCCCACATCAATTTTCAATGAAGGGATTCTACATTTTATATTTAATCCCTCCCATAATCATCTGTTAATGTGACTAAAACTATGAAATTCCAATGGAGATTTCCTCTTGTGTGTTGGTACTGATCCCCATTCAAAGGGGTTGTTTTTCTCCAATGGTTGGTGAGAATAGAGACATCGATGATATGTCTGCTTTTTAGGATTTTGTGTATGCCTTTTTGGAAGAGTTTCCTTGTATTCCTCCACAACGTGATGTTGAGTTCTCAATTGATCTTATACCTGGTTCTACACCAATTTTAAGGACTCTTTATAGAATGAACCCCTTTGAGTTGAAGAAATTGAAGGATAAAATCTATGAAACTCTTGATATGGGAATCATTCATCCATCGGTGTCACCTTGGGGTGCACAAGTTCTTTTTTTTAAAGAGAAAGATGGATCAGTGAGACTCTGTACTGATTATCCGGAGAGGAAAAAGATCTCAGTGAATAAAAAGTATCATCATCCCAATATTGATTACTTGATTGATCATCATTGTGGAGATCAATAATTTTGAAATATTTTCCTTCATTCTGGATATCATCAATTGAGGGTCAGTAAGGAGGATATACCCATGATTTCATTCTATGCAAGGTATAGTCCCAATATATATATATTTATTCCTTTCGTTCTTACTAATTCCCATGCCATTTTCATTAATTTAATGAATACTTTCATTCAAGATTACCTTGACCATTTTGTGTTAGCCTTTATAGTTGACATTATTATCTATTAAAAGGGAAGGTAAGTGCCTAATAAAAACTTATGAATTGTATTTATGATCCTAGGGAAGGATAAGTTTTATGAAATTTTTAAAATTTTTGAATTTTGGTTGCAAAAGATTTCATTTTTGGGTCATTTACTCTTAAAAGATAGTATAGTAAGTGATCCATCAAAGAAGAAGGCTATTGAATGCTAGACTAGACCTACCACAGTAATTGATATCTATATTTTCTTATTCTAGATGGATATTATTGATGACATGTGGATCATTTACCATCACTATATAATCCTATGACCAATTTAACTAGAAATGTTTTACGATCCTCTTAATAGACGAATGTGAGGAAAATTTCATGGAACTAAAGAGAAGGTTGGTCAGTGCACCTGTGAATACACTACCCTATAGTGTAGATGGGTTTTTAATCTATAATGATACATCTAAGGTGTGATCGGGATTAATTATTATAAAAAATCACACGGTTATAGCTTATGCCTTGTGAGAGTGTATGATTCAGGAGAAAAATTACATAACACATGATTTGGAGTTAAAAATGTTATTTTTTTCATTAACGATATGTAGGCATTATATTTATGTGGAAAAGTGTGATATATATACAGATCATAAAATCTTGAAATATATGTTGACGCAGAATGAGTTGAACATGTTCTAGAGAATATATTTACAGTTAATAATGAATTATTTATACTCAATACATTACCACCCATGGAAATCGAACAAGGGGGATGATACTTTGAATCAAAAATATCCTCCTATCTTATCTATGATGAGGATCACAAAAGATACAATATTTTTGGATTTTCAAATAATGGATCTAAAAATACTGATTGAATGGGAAAATTATTTTCTTTCTCAAATGAATGTACAACCATATATCCATGTGAAGATTGAGGAGGCGTAGAAGTAAATGAAGAGATGAAAAAGAATTACATAATTCTTCATGAATACTTCTGGTGGGATGGAATGAAGAGTGATTTCACAGGGTTTGTATCTCAGAGATTGGTATGCCAGCATGTTAAGGCTGAGAGACAAGAGTCTAAAGGGATGTTTCATCAAATACCCATACCAGAATTGAAATGGGAGAACATCACTAAGGATAATTTCATTGGACTACCAAAAAACTCTAAAGGGTTTAATTCTATATGGGTGGTAGTTAACCGCCTTACTAAGTCGGAAAACGTAATCAATGTAAGAGAACATTTATCCATTGATCATATTTCCATGATATTCATTTTGAAAGTGGTAAGGATTCATGGTGTAATATATTATTTTGTATTAGATCTGGATTCAGTGTTTACCTTAATGTTCTGGCAATGACTTAAGAATTCACATGACATAGAAATGTATTGTAGCAAGTCTTTTCATCCTCAAATAGTTGGTCTGTATGAAAAAACATTTCAATCCTTAGAGGATATATAGATATCTTATTCTATATATTTCATTGGTGGATGGGATCAACACCTTCCTGTAGATGTGTTTTAAAAATATAATAGATTTCACTCAATAATTCAAATAGCACTATATGAAACCCTCTATGGAATGTATGTAAAGCTCTTAATAGTTGGGATATAATTGGAGAAATATTCCAATTGGGACCTTAGATCATTGATGAAATAATCGAGAAGGATTGAACCTTTCATTCCCATATCAATGAATCTCAATACCGGCAGAAATAAAATGATGACAACCGTTATAGTGGTCAATAGCATGAAGTTGGTGAAATTTTTTTTATATGATTATCACCATGGAAGAATGTAATGAGGATCAGGAAGAAAGGAAAACTAATACCTATATATATTGGCCCCTTTGAGATTTTTGATCACATCAGGACAATGGCCTATTCCATGGAACATCTTCCAGATATCTCACAATTTCATGATGTGTTCCATATATCGCTCCGGAGGAAGTAAATATCTGACCCTTTACATGTAGTTAATTCATAGGTCATTCCATTGAAGAAAGATATTTCTTATAAGGAGAAACCTATTGAAATTATGTAGTTGTCAATGAATTTTATACAAAACAAGAGAACTTTCCTAGTAAATGTTTTGTGAAAAAACTTTTGTTAGAGGATGCTAACACAAAACATTATGATATAATGATGCAGGGGTATCCTAACTTTTTATTACCTGATAGATGAATTTTGTGGGAGAAATTCATTGTAAGGGGGGTGTAACGTAACACACCGAGTTTTTATGGACCTATTATAATTGAATAAAATTTAATATTAATTTACATCTTATAATGAACTAATTCATAGATTAATTTTTCACACCACATCATCTTGGAACACATTACATGAAACACAGATATGGCATACAATGCACACAACCCTTAGTTGGAATACGATACACACAACATTGATCTTCTATGAAACATCTCTTTTAATTGTTTTAATTGTATAAATAAGAAAATTATAAAATATACATTTAACATAGTTATATAAATAATAATAACTTCTTCTCAAATATTTTTTATAATTATTTTTTATAAATAAAAGTTAATGACAATAAAATATATTATTTTTGTTAATGTCCTTTTTACAATTAAAAATATTGTTTCCTTAATTGAATTGATTCTAATAATGAAATAATTTATGATAATTTTAGAAATTTATTTTGATAAAATAAACTATATTCTTAAATTCATAATGTTGATATTATCATTGTGTTAATTTTTGGGATTTTTTTAGGAAACATCATTTTTTGATAATTACTGAAAACACTTCTTTTTAGTTAAGAAATTCCTTTTGGAAAATTCCATTTTAATTATAAATTCTATTATAAAAAATTTTAAGGTCACATTAGATAAATATTACTTCTAATATTACCATTAATTTTTTATGAATCAATTTCACATTAAAACAGAATATAAAATCTTAACAACCTTTTGAACACTATCTTACATTAAATCCTCGTTATTTTATCCCATTTGTGGGATTAACAATAATCATAATTTTCCTACATATTATATGAGAATTCCAAAAATACAAATTACACCACTGTATTAATTATAGTATTTTTATTCTAAAAATTATTCTTTAATTTTTGACAAAAATGATTAGTAAACGATATTAATATTAAGCCAACTAGTTATGGATAAATTAAACATAATTAAGGAATAAAGCTTATAAATAGGGGCATAAAGGTCATATACATATGTCAAAAAACCCATAGGATATCCATAGATAGGACATAAACCATACATTATTTTGTTTTGTTGGTTTTGTAAAACTTTTGTAGGTAAGAACAAGTGTCCGCCTAACTTTTTTCTAGAAATTCCAAATGAGTCATTTTCCTTCCCTATAAAAGGGAACCACCTATACCGATTCCACACACCTCTCAATACTTTTATTTATGTTAAATATCTGACAAGTTTCCTCCCAAAAATCCTACCATTGACCATGAAGCATCCTTTTTTTCATAAATCCTCTCATGTAATCCTTTTGGCATAAACCAAAAGAATTTTCCTGACTAAGAGGTAACAACTTCTCTCAAGCTTAATTGCTTTATTTTATTTCTCCACCCCCTACAATCTCCAAATTATATTCATTTGTGAAAACCCTATTATCCTACATAAAATAGGAACTTTTTATTCAATGTTTATTACCTAAACTTATACACACATCCATATAATGGATGTTAAACATACAGTTTCTGTGTATGGAGAACTACTTCCTCATGAAATGATTATTATTCATTTTTCCATTACCAACAATCATGGTGTAAATTATTGTGAAAAATATGTTTATATATTTTAGGTATTCTTTTTAATAGGTATTTATGGTTCTATATTCCTTTTAAAACACACGTCCTTTTACTTTTTATTTTTTGTTAATATGAAAATCTCTTTTTAGAATGTGTGGACTACCTCCCCCTCAAATCGATGTGATTCGTTCGCACACCACATAAAATATATTAAAGACGGGTTTAATGAAATTATATGTGATACATGATATATTATTGATAATTTAATACTGATATATGTATATATACACACATATATAATTTACATACATTCTTTTAATGCGATAATAAAAAGGGAAAATAAGTTTCATGCATATGTACAACTTAAAATCTCCATGAATGGTGTATTCGGTTACATAATTCATTATGCAATAGATTTTTATAAGATAAATATAATTTATATAATTTATATTTATATCACATTATACATTATGTAATAATTAAATAAGTATAAGGATAAATGATATATCAAATTAAGACACATGTGAAGAACAAAGTGACGATTACCCGAAATGAAAACATAACAAAGGACCATTAAAAATTGTTAATATAATATCCTAAAAAATATGGTAATAGATATAAGAATATTATTATTTAGAAAATTATTAATAAACTTATAATTATAATTTTAGAATCTTGTATGGGTATGGAGATAGTTAAGACACAATGTAGGAGTAATTTCATCTCACTTTTAATTTCTGTGAGATAAAAGATAGGTTCTCAAAACAATCCTTTTATGTAGTATTTTTATAAAATTGATTTAATTATATTTTTATTATACATAATTTTATTTCCATTAACATATCCATTCAATTATATTTATTTTAGGGGGAATAACTTTCAAACGCTACCAAATCGGTACGACAGTTTTGTGTCAATTTTCCTTCTTTGAGACTCATGATTTGTTATGCACCTAAAATCTTCTTTGAGATGTCCATAAATTAATTTTACATGTAGTATCCTGGATGTAAATATTTTAATTATATATTATGTTTCATGTAATTTCATTTTCTTACATGGAGAGTATGGTCACATATGAACATGTTATAAGAGGTAATTGGCACAATCTTCTCATTTTTTGGGAGATTGTTTACATTTATGGTTCCATTGATCAAATATAATGATCCATAATTCAAGAGTATTAATTAGATTAATTATCCTATTTTATTCAACATATCCTCATTTTTACCATTTCCATCTCTTTGGTACTTTAAATAATGTTTTTAGGAAAATTTGACCACCTCCCTTTTGATGGTAAATATAGCGTATACAAAAACATTGTTTTCAAAACTATTTTAAAAATATCCTTGAATATATTTATCATGGGAAAATGGATTATTAATTTTTTTTTTATTTTTAAAATATTACTATATATGTTTTAAAATATATTTTTGAGGAAAATGTTTTTTAAAATATTTTAGCTAATAAAAATCATTTTTCAATGCGGAATGGATATTTTCCTCATGATGTATTTTTAAAAGATCTATCAAAATTATTTACCATATATGATAAAATAAATCTGTATTAGACATGAATTAAAGGGGAATTATCCAATTTATCTATTCATATTATTTCTCTAAATGGATTAATTTTCGATGGTATAGTGTTTTGATACCCATTTCTCTTTCACATGTTATTTGATTCTTAACCCGATTCTTTTTAAGGGATATATTTTTGACTAAATTATTATGAAAGATTTATATATACATAGGTTATGACATGTTTAAAATTTTAAGATACCAATTTATTTTCATGTGTAATGATATGTTCATTTATGATCTTGTGTCACATGTATGTATGATTTCATTATGTGATAGGTGGGACATATATCTATCTACAATGCATTGGGTAAAGATTTATAACTCATGGGATATATATATGAATAAAAATAGTGTTTAATCTGTTCAGTAATATGGTGCTAGAACGTGGTTTTACACAGTCCTATAATACAGGTTTGGAACTAGGGTTTACTCTGTTCATTAATACATGGCAAAATGGGTGTTCAATCAGTTCAATAATGTACTTTTTCAACTAAGATAATCTTAGCAGTGATGCCTTCCAATCTATGGAAATCATTCAATAATTATGTGGTTCCAAAATTCCATTTCATATTACTATATTATGATTTCATTGACTATGGTTTTTATTATATTATCATTATTGTTTTATGAACTACTAATATTTATTCCATGATCTCTGTAATGATTGTCATGCCTTTATGCTCATGATTATGCTTACATGTCTCCCATGTTTACCCTTAGTGAATATTTTATCTCACCCATTTTTATGTATCCTTTTCAAGGTTGTGAATATATATATTATGTATTTTTTGTGTAAGTGGGGTTCTTGTCAAGAATAACCTTGTGTGAGATACTTTTTCTCATTTATGTACCAGTGTTTATGTTTCCATGTTTCTAAAGGCACTATAATAGTATTATATTCTTGCATCTATTTTTATAATGTTTATGTATTCCAAAAAAATTATGCAATGTTAATTTTGGGAAAGAACATTTTTCTATAATTAATGTCTTATAATATATTATATGACAAAGTATTATATAAAAAACTAAAACATTATTGGGAAACCCCTATAAAGTGACAACATGTATATTTAAATTTTCCACTACTAATCTTTTTTGTGAAAAAAAATCATAGTAAAATTCATCATATTTGTCCATAGATTCACACATATATAATTACATAGAAATAATATCATTTAAAAATTCCAATATAACTATTAGATGAAAAACAAGATACACTAACAATCATTAGTACACAATACTGTCATTAGTGATAAATAATATAAAAAAAATCTTGGAATATTGAAAACATTAAATTCTATAATACAAGGAAAATAATACATGTTTTTTAAAACAGAATGGTATATGTTGGGAATGTATGTTCTGATATTTATAAAATAATGTTTTCTTTTGTCTAACATCCAAATTACTCTTATTATATGATACATATACTAATTTTATATATTCCAAAATGAATTATCTCTCTTAAAATGATCATATATAGATTTAATAAATGGAATTAGAAAATGTTTTTTCTCCATTAAATGAATCAAAAAATTGTAAATGATTCAATTAAACAGAACTCGGTCTGTCTTCATGGTGAAAAAAAAAACACAAGTCCTAGAGGTGACACGTTGTGTTTGATGAAACCATATGAAAATATTAATTTATTAGGAACCATCACTCTCTAAACATATAGTGTTACACATGATAAATCTCAATCGTAACCAAATAAACCTTATGGTATAATTATACCATAAACATGAGGTTTTATCGAGGGTTTATGGATATATATTATTATGGAATTAATAAGTAAACATATTAATAACCATTGGGTATACTACTTTCTATAATTGTTTGGATGGTCACAAAAAATCTACAATAGATATTATAAGGAATCCACATTCAATTGACATATATGATAATAATATTTTTTTAATAAACACCACAAAAATTTCATATAATTCAATAAAACAACCCTTCATCAATAAATAATAAGTAGATAGAGATATAAAATATAATTAGTCTAATATAATTATAGAATCATCATAGTTTATTTAAATCGTGGAAATATCACCCATCCACTAATGCTGCCCTAGTATCAGCTCCCATACCTACCACCCCACAATCAAATTAGAGTGTCTTGTAAAGAGCGTAGTTAAAGATAAAAACACTATAAAAATTTATAAATTATTTCACAAATATATGACTAATATTTATTCAACAATGTATGGTTTCTATAAAAAATAAAACATTGAAAAATACCCATTATAAAATAAATTAATGATAACATATGTTATCCTTGGTTGTCCTAACATTGGTACTTCCACATCATGCAGATGACCACACTATGCTACTCTTCCTCTTTATCCTTTACAAAGAACAACACAAAGGCCATTACAACACTAATTAATTTAGGAAATGAATGATAAAATAAAATTTCTCAATATTCACTATCTCACATATACTATCTATAATCACATGGATTAGGTTGCTACTATCAATGACCCATAGGAAACTACTATATTTTGATTTGGGGAACCAACCATTTACATAATGTTTACCCAATTTAAAATTCATCCATTAAAACCATAAATTTCCATGATATAAACGACTAAATTTTACAAGAAAACAATATTATAATAATATAAATAACATCCTTATCTATGTACACATGATAAAAATTTATAAATATGAATCATTTACAAACCTAACAGCAACAAACCTGGTAGATTAAATACTTTGTCTCCAAACATACATAGAATTTTTTATTGGATCTATTCCAAAGATTATTTAGTAAATGGGATCATATTCGCTATTACATATAAACTTTATATTAATTAAATATATATTGTTAAATTAAATATGTTGAATCGATATTTTATATCATGACATAGTTGATTTTTAATGTGATGATATCTTACCATCTTAACCTGATGAATATGAGAGGAAAAATGTTGGGGATCCCTTAACACGACTCTAACAACAAAAATAGTAAAATTAACTTAGATGAGGGTTATTAAATAATTTGTAATAGTTTAATTTCATGTCAAATAATGTTACTCCCATTAATATTTCATAAAAAAAATCATCATGAGTAATTTTAAACTCTTAATTCTACCTAAGAAAAAGAGTCAACAACTAATAAGAACCAACCCTCAATTAATTATCATCCTATTGAATCCAATGATCCTTCAATTCATAGATCACGATGAAGGTAACATCATTATATTATAACAACTTCCTTATATATTAAATTTATATGGTCCTCATATATATTTCGAAACCATGCAGTTTGATTTCATGTAATGTCATATTTTATAAATCATCATGATTGAGGTAAACTTTGCAATAAATTGCCACAGAATCCTACCACGCCTCTCCTACCAAAACAATAAACTAATTTTTCCTACATAAATATATATGAATTGAATGAAATTTATAAACCACATGCCTATGAATTAAATGGAATTTAAAATTACTTAATTAAATTTATTTCAACAATTAAATATAAACCAAACATAAAATTTATTAATAATCAATCATGGTGCATTACCCGCACATATGTATCTACCCTAAAAATTAAATGATATGACATTGTATATTTTGAAATATTTTAAAATTTCATTAGATTATAATAGTCCACAAACATCCACATCCAGGGTGATGTTCAATTTTATATTATATTATCTCTTTGATTAATAGTTTTTCCCTAAAACACCCATGTAATTCTCACCAATGAGTAACTCTACTATCTATCATAACTCTCAATAATATCTCTGATACAATATTGGAACCACATTCCCGAAATGTAATACCTATTGGACTCTCTATGAATATTATTTTCCTCATAATACTCATCAATAATAGAATAAACATTAGAAATCATCCCCATTTTTATCAAAACAAAAAATTAAGAAAATTAAACTCATTTTGAAGAAATTTATAATAAAATAATACAATAAAATCATTGATATCAAAAAAACATAAACATTCATGAAATTTTCATACAGAATCAAATTTCACTAAATTTAATCAACATAAAATGATCCTACTATACTAATATAATAAACAGATAGAGATATTTTTCCATCACTGCAACCTAATATATTCTAACTTAGACACCTACTTAATATTAAATATTTGCAGTATCTGTTAATATAATATAGTTAGTACAAATGAATAAATTGTATTTTCAACCACAGAACTTCCCATAAAAATGTGAATAATTAATATTAATGTGTGAATTAAAAAATACAGATCCAACTCATCACTTATGATTTCTAAATTTCCAACCTTCAGTAGAAAGAAAACATAACTATGAAATGAATAATAGTTTGTAACGTTATAACAAAAATAAATGTATGAAAAATGTAATAAAAAATATTACCTAATGATATGGTCGCTCTAATTTCCATATAAATATTTTATGAATCTCAATTCCCCTCTGGATCCACACAATTAGATCATACTATAAACACATATACATAGCTAAATTATATCAAAAGAAATGGCACATTCCATACCAAAACAGATCACACCCACAATTCCACCATAACATATCCAAATATTATATACTAATCATATTAAAATAATGTAATTATGGAGGCCATCAACAACATTTTCAACTCTTTCCATGTATTCCCCCCATAATGTAGCAATAACACATCAATAAAATCCTGATATCCAATAAATAAATAATATATCCTTGGGACACTATATAAATATATATATTCCTAACATAAGCCATTATATTATGGAATATTTATAAATGAAGTATTAAGGAATATATAGTAGATAGCCATCCATTACCTTTATATAATAGATTTTATTATTGAATATTATAAACCATGACCTCACGGTTGAATTAATAAAGTAACCAACTCATATTTTTGTGTTTCAGGAATAAATATAAAATAAAATGAATTTCACATAACACCAATCCATTCTAAATAATCACACTCAAAAAATGGTACTATGGTCCTAAATTATAATCCATTACTGTTTCCCACTATAAACAATCACAAACATCACTAAATAACTTATCAAACAAGATTTACCTAACAAAACCACCATAAAACAAATAAAATAAGACATTTTGTTTATTTTTTAACATGTATACGTTTTTGGTTAAATATTCATAATTACACAAATATAATTACATTAATTCATTTCCTTATTCCAATAAATTTGTTTCAATTTTTTTCTAGTAACATACCCAACATATTATAAAAAAACCAATTAAGTGTTCATTTTTTTTATTCCCCATAATATTAAATCCCATTTTCATTCCAAACCAAGGTATGGTACACAAAAAACCCTCTAAGTCAAACGTATATTCACAAATTATAAATCATTAAATGTTATCAATTCAATATAAAAAATCACCAAGACCATAATGATAAACACAGAAAACAAAACATGAATAATAATACACCAACATTCTAACTCCAAAAATTTTAAATAAACCAAAAACCATCTCATATAACAAGTAAAATACAAAAATAAATAAAAAACATAGTATAATAAAATTCATATTATAAAGTATTAGGAACTATAAATTAGTAAAAAATTCATCAATTTAATTAACCATTAATTATTAAAAATTAGATTATCACATAATTAACTTTAGGAATATCAGATTTAGATTCTATATTTTCCTCTTCAATTAACTTCTTCATGTAATTATTATATTATGTGAATTATAAAAATATTAAAAAATCTAAATTCAAAAAAATTGTGGGAAATTAAAATGACATACTCTTCAAAAAACACTACAAAAAACCATGATAATTAAAATACAAACATGTAATTTATTCAAGAATACATTATCAATATTAAAATATATCGACAAAAGTAATTATTACTGTTATAGCATTCGAACCACCTATTAATTGTAATATGATGCATAATTAATCAAATATTTAATTATAAATAAAAACTACTGTCCAAATACAACACATAATTTTTGAAAATTGAATAACACAATAAAATTATGAGAGAGATCCAACTCAAATATAATATAATTTCTAATGAACGTTAATTTCACTTAGGCACCTTTGAAACCTTAAATTTTTCCCAGGAATCCCCACTACCATATCTCCATAACATTGAAGAACAATATATAAGATCAGAATTGAAATAAAATGATCCTTTATAAAAAAAATTAATAGATTTCATGTAATAATTGGGTTTATATTGTTTAAGGGTGGTTAATAGGGAACCAATTGATACCTAGGGGTCTACAAGGGTTCATGGAAGTGAAATAGAATAAATATAAAGGTATAGTCTAATAGAAATTTAAAATAAAATAATTTGGACCCCTAAAACAATAATGGTGAACAGAAAAACACCCATTTCCATCATGGTTCATCTATAATTAAATTATACATCCAGTAATAATGGAATTACATGCCCAAAAATTATGGTCACTTTACATGTTTTAAAAAAATATCCAAATAATAAAAATAAAATAATAATAAATAACTCATCCGCAAAAATACTATTTTTTGTGAAGAAATTTTAATTTTTTCTTTATTCAAGGATCAATATAATAAAATATTAATTATAATAGTGTTTCATGATCTTTCCATGAGTATTTGGACACTATTAGAACATTGGCCTAATAAAGCTCACATATCTTCATCAACCACAAGTAGATATTGTTCTAGTGAGTGGGGAATTTGACGATCACTCCATTATTCCTTAACTCCATATCATAACTTTGGATATTTATTATTTTATTACCCATAAATATTATTAATTATATATTTGTTTAATTTTTTATGACAGTAAAAAGGTGATTTGTTATAAATAAATTTATATGTTAATGTAAATAAATAAAAATTAAATATAATGTAAATAATAAATAATAATGTATTTCTTTGAAAAATGTATTTCATTTTACAATTTTTACTATTATAGTGGTTTTTTCTTTTTCATTAATCCCCTTGTTATAGTAGTATACTAGAAACCAATCTAAAAAGTTGTTAAAAATGTTTTTTTATTGTTTTTTATATTAAACTAAAATCCATCACATTGGTGAATGGGAATGAAAATTTTAAAGTAATAGATGTATGTTTACCAAATATTACAGAACCGAAATAATCAGAATATTAAATATTGAATTAAATTAGAATAAATTATATATACATGATTGGATGGGGGAAGAATGATAAATTTAAATAATTTACAAAATGTAAAGAAAACATAATATAAAGTATTTCTTCACAAGCTAAGTGGGTTTTTGTAGTATTATGACTACATCTTAAATGGAAGAAGAAATAATACCATGTAATTCCTTATTATAATAGATTTTTAAGGATGATATAAATTTCCTTGTTGAAATAATAATCCCATGGTCATACACTATTTTTACTCCACATGTAATGAGTCTTCATTTTCGTTTGAAAACATTCAAATATTATTAATACTATTTTTAGAGCATGGTGATGAGCCATCATTATTATTCAAGGCATTGAAATGTTCAACATTAATATTAGATAAAAAGTAATTATATTCTTATGAAATTGACATAGTTATTTTAAATTGATGGAATACCTCCCAAATAGAATCTCAAGTCATAAAAATGAGAACATAATTAGGGAGAGAATTTTTTTCCCTAGGTCCAATATAATCTTTGTTAGCATTGGTTATTGGGAATAAACTCCATCATAGGAGAAATAATTAATTTCTTTAAAATATTTATTTAATTATTATAATTTTAAATCATATCCAAATATCTTCTATAAATATATATTTATAGCTAAACCATAGGGTTATTTATATATAATATTTGATTTATGAATTGCCTTTGGAATAGAGTTCGAAAAATGATAAAGGATTGGGTATAATTTTTTAATGGGGATTGTGGATCTCAATAATGGCTACAACTCCTAACTAATTTTCACAAATGATATATCCAAATCAATGTAGGGTGTCTTATATTTGTTAGTTTGTTTTTACTGTTAGATTATACCATTATGAATGTGAACCACATCAACCTAAAGACTGATTCACAGGATATTCATGTTTATAAGATCAAGTCAACCATCATGGGATTTTGGTAATGAATATTATATAATTTTTTATCATTATCAATAATTTAAGATAATTTTTTTGAATTCAATATCAATAATTCATTCGGTTCGTTATCATTTATTGATACTTGGATTTCTTCCCCATTTCTCACCTATTTTCCTTTTACATTTCCTAGGGCCATCAGTTCATCAAATACCAGATATTCAATCATTGAATAATAATTATTCATTAAAATTGATCAATATGAAAGGTTAATGAATTTAATAAATTTATAGATTGATGTTGGTTGAAAAAATGGTGTATGATAAATTTTACATTAAGTCCATATTGGGGTTCCCATTTTCATAGTTTAGTATGTGTTCATAGAATAATTAAAAAACATCTAACTCCTATGAAGTTCACGTGGCGAAAATATAGATAACGATGATGGATGGAATCATAAAGATTGAGATCCATGTTCATCCAGAAGATTTGTGGAGAATACGGTGTGGGAATATATTATGTATGGAACTGTCTGAGTGCTATGGAGTTTCTAGAAAATTACTCACAACATGAAATTTAGTTTGAAGAATAGAAGTCATGATCTTCCCATTATACAGGGATATGGTTTTTCAATTAGAAAAATATTTCATTCTATGTAACATGTGTCACAACCCATGTGACACAATTCCTGTGTATTATTATTTCCTCAAAGGGTACACAGACAGCGACACGTCTAGATAGAAGGTCATTTCCTGGTAAATTGACACGAACCAGTACACATGCACCACAAAATGTACAAGAGCATAGACATATATAGACATGAAGTGGAAGGTGATAAAATCAGTGGTATCCCTATAACACCCTAACACTAGTTACGTAGAGTAGGTGAAGTATTATATAACATTGTCATGATCACAAGGAAATCATTTCCCGAATGACAGATCCGTTTAGTATTTTAGGAAACATGATTCATACATAAGTTCAACATTACAACTTGAAAAGAAATTCAACACTAATTTCTTCCAATAGAAACATCCAAGCCTACTAGATTATGAATGCAAATCACTGATATCTATCTTCTTCATATCCTTATAAAATTAAACATAAGAAAGGGTTGAGCTCAAATGCTCAGAAAGGGTAAGAAACACATCGGATGGTAACATAAATATTAAGCATGGTGAATAATTGAAAACATGTGTCATTACCAATAATAAACATGAATAATTTTATGGCAGGAATATGATTTGAGTAAATAATGCCATAATAAAAAATAATCATTGGTATTATACTAGTCTAATGACGACATGAACCATCGATATTATTTTCATAATGAGCGAATGTATAATGTCGAACATTCTGAAACATTTTTCCAAGGCCTCAACCAAGACATCTAAAAATGATTAAGGCCTCGGCCAAAACCATATTTCAAATTGTTAATAACCTCAACCAATTCCACATCTTGATGTCTCGTGAGACATACCGATGCATCGAGAAGCTCTAGCAGGCTACACCCGTCAATTACTATGTCCAATAAATTCCTCATATGAAAATGATAGAATATAACATAATCATTTGTATTAAAACTAGAATACAAAATGTCAATAAATTAACCATAAACCATGAATGGTATAAAAATTACACATCCATAGTAAAACATATCACATAAACTACAATATAATATGGAGGATTTGTATCATAATTAATCGACATCAAACAAGAATAAAATCCATCCAAGGATGCTGACAAAGATGAAATCAAAATTATTTGATAGAAATATCACTTTCTTTAATTGAAATCCTTTAAAGTTAAATTATTATAAAATAAAAAAATTATTTTGAATATATTATTATAAGCTTTGAAGAAAATCATTTATGATGTTATAACGGCGGAGAATAACTGCACCCGCTGTATAAGTTAAAAAAAGACACTCTTAACTTAATTTTTTCGAAAAGGTCATAAATTACATTGTTTGGAAAATGAATGAAATATTCCTTTCAAAACATATAAGTTCAAATAAGGGTATAAATGAATTTAACATATTGTCTAGTAAATAGGAATTTTTATTTGAAATACATTTTTAAAAATCATGGATGTGGATTATAAAGAGGTCCCAGTAGATACTTACGTAAAAACAACCTCAGATAACAAAGAGATTGTAGAATTAACCCTTACCTTGTACGTTTCCCTTGTCTAGTGTAGGTTAACATATTGTTTAATTGTGAAAAAATTGTAATTAAATTTTACAAGAACTATATACATTAATATTATATCATAAATATGATCTTCTAATATTTCTTTGTTAATAATATTTTAGTATTATCGTCGTTTCAGGAGTTAACTAACTCGTTTTCCTTTATATTATTTGTTACGTAAGTAGTGTTTTTTATTGATAGGATGTATCTTATTAATATTAATAATGATATTAAGTCTTTAAATATTATTTTTAATCATAAAATGAAAATTATTCTTCAAAGGATATGATGGTGAATGAATCACATCCCGTTCATGGAGATGGTAATCTGTACGTACGCACGATTGACAATATCATTCGTTAGATATTAAAATCATATATAATGGGATGAAATATCATATATAAAGAATAATAATCATGTTATATTTATTTTTCTCATTATTTATAGTCATTATTATACCCATCCAAATGATAAAGTACTTGAATAACAGAATACACCACAACGTGGAGACGGTAATCCATATGTACGCACTTATGACGACTTTGTCATATATATGATGGATAGAATAATGAATATGGTTGTACAATTATTATAATAACATCACAGTATATAAAATATATTTTAGTTATTATTTTATAATGTAAACAACAAAGAAATAGGATGTGGAAGAAGAAATGAGCTTGAAAGAGATGATGAAATATTTACCTCTTCTACGAGTTCTTACTTTTGATTTGATCAAATGGACTCCTTTGATTGAGTTTATGAATAAAGGAAGGCCTCTATAACTAAGGTATGACAGTTGTTAGGATATTTGGTCAGGGTTTGGCCGATCCAAATGGCTTTGATGGAGTGAATTTGAGAGAATGAGAAGTGCATTTTATAAGAGTGTTGAGGGGCATCGTAGGAAAAGATTGAAACATTATGTTATAATAAAATCAATTTTGGTTTATAATGGCTCAAAAATGACTTTTTTCTAGGATAAGGTGGGTATGGGTCGAAAATCACTCAACATATAGGTTTTAGACTGGTTTGGGTCACTATATTAATGTTATCATTTAGATTAAACTCTTAGTTAAATAGTTTGGAATTTAACACGTCTTTTGGTTCATTATATTATCTGGTTAATAAACATACAATATACATCCAAGGGAACCCCAAGTGGTTTATCAATAATATATATAACCTTATCTAAGTCATTTTGTGGAAAATTGATTTTTAGGAATTTTATATCAATTAATAATTAAAAATTTCCTTTAAAAACTATTTTATGTCAATTTTGACACTATAGTATTTTGATTTTTCTAAATTCATAAATTCATTATTACTTCAAACAAAATTAATTTAATCAATGCTAACTTGTGATATTAAAATATAAAATTAATTTAATTCATATAAAGTATTAAATTTCATTTATTTTTGTATTTATAATATTAATTATTTTAATATTTAATTGATAAGGTAATTACTGCATTATCATTGCGTCATAAATAAATTTAATTATTTAATGTATAAAAATTATAAATAATATACCATTATTTAGGAAATATTTTTAGCTTGTTAATGAATATTTATAGTTGAATTTTTCTTATGTATTAACCTTTATTTAAAATGTTTTAGTAATTAAACATTGATTTTAACTCTTTGAACTCTTCTTGAAATAAAATAATAATAAATTTCCTAATATAACCCATGAGGAGAAAAGAGGTTCATATTTTATTCCTAAGGTTTTTTGGTTTAATTTTACATATCCAATATAATTAGGACATGTGTTAGGGTAAAAATAATATCATTTTTACCCTTAATTACCCTAATTACATTTAATCGTGGTAAATAAAAGTAAAAAAGTTACTATTAACCAAAAATTATTTTCATCTTAATGAACCACATTTTAAATTCTGATATCAACTGTGTGTCTTATATTTTTGAAATTCAACTAACAGAATCAGGAAAATTATGTTTTATACAAATTTGGAAATTCCCCTAGGAGGTGGGTAAAAGACGGTAAAAATTTCGATAAAAATTTAAATGTATAAATTCATTATAAAATGACTCAAATGAATTACATTGAACTTATATAGGTATTATTTATTTATTTTGACCTAAAAAATATTTAAATAATATAAATAATTATTTAAATAAAAAGTTTGTTTTAAACAATAACTTAGTGTTTTTAACTATTCATCAAAAATTGAAAGTTTTCAGAAAAATACTAAAAATACACCCTATGCTAATTTTGATATTCAAAATCATAAACTCAAGTCCATTTATATGGATAAAATTTATAAAATTTCAAAAAGTGAGTACTACTATTCATAATGGCTAGTTTGATTGGTTACGGTGTGTTAGAAACTCGAAGTTGCGTACAATGAAAGCTATTGCATTGTTCAAAGGAAAATGTACTGTAGAATCTTTGGGTGTTACATTCTCACCTCCTTAAAATAATTTTTTCTTTAAATTTCTTGAATATTACTGCATAAAAAGATTCGGGAGGTTCTTCATCATAAGTTCCTCAGGTTCCCATGATGCCTCTTCTGTTTTATGGTTTCTCCATCGAATTTTTACCAGACGAGTTGTCTGGTTTCTCAACACTTGTTAGGTTGTATGATGAATATTGATTGGCTCTTCGCAATAAGAAAAATCAGGTTCCAATTCTAATTCCTCATAGGTGAGTACATGCATTGAGTGAGGCATGTATTTTCTCAAAATTTATTTGTCGAACAGATCATTAACTTCGGGGAGACTTTTTAGCATTTCCAAACAGTAAGCAACATCCCAATTAGTTCTTGAATTTCGAAGGGACCGATGTACCTAGGACTCAATTTACACTTCTTACCTAATCGTATAATTCCCTTCCATTGAGATACCTTTAAGATAATGTGATCTAATAACTGAAATTACAAGTCATTCTTCATTTATCAACATAGAACTTGTACCTACTCTTAGATTCCTTGATGTGGGTTTTGATTACCATCATCTTTTCCATCGTTTCCTCAACAAGTTCTGGGCCTGCAAGTTTTCATTCTCCAACATCATCCCAACAAGTTGGTGTGTGACATCTCTTTCCATATAATATTTCATATGGTGCCATATGAATACTTGAATGGAAGCTATTGTTGTAAGAAAATTATACCAGAGGTAAATATTGATCCCACAAACCATGAAAGTCAATTGATCATGATCTCAACATGTATTCTATGTTTTGAATAGTTCGTTCTGATTATACATCAGTTTGAGGGAGGTAGGCAGTGCTCAAATGATATTCATTATCTGGGGCTTTCTAAAGAATTTTCCACAATCTTCATGTAAAACATGGATCACTGTCAGAAACAATCGATAAGGGTACTCCATGAAGTCTTAAAACTTCATTAATATATAGTCTTGCTAAAAGTTCAAGTGGTAAATCTTCTTTTATTTCAATAAAATGTGATGACTTGGTAAGATGATCAACAATGACCCATATTGCTTCAATCCTTCTAGGAGTGTTTGGTAGTCCCATAACAAAGTCCATCATAATATTATCCCATTTCCACTCAGGTATGGTAAGAGGTTTCATGAATCTTCTAGAATTTTTCCTTCCAGATTTAACTTGTTGACAAACCATTCATCTTGACACAAAATCAGAAATATCCCTCTTCATGTTTTCCCACCATAAATTTTCATTCAAATATCTATAAATCATGGTGCTCCTAGGGTGTATATAAAAATTGGAGCTACGATCATCATATAACAAATCCCTTTTCAGATCAGCTATATCGAGAACACAATGTCTCTTCCCAAATTTCAAAATTGCATCTTCATATACGATGTTGATCAATCTCCCATCATTCAAAAATTTAATCCTTTTTTTAAATTCCTCATCATCAGCCTGCAAACGTTTTATCATTTCTAGTAAATACGGTTTGAAACCCATTTGAAAAAGCATTGATGTTTCACCTTCCATGGTTATTCCCATATTCATATTTAATAGATCCATGAAAATAGGATCCCTTTCAACTCTCATCTTATTCAAAAATAAATGATTCTTTCTTCTCAAAGCATCTTCCATCTTATTTTCCTTCCATGGGTGGTAGTGTATCATGAAATCATAATCCTTGAGTAGTTCAAGCCATCTCATTTTCCTCATGTTGAGTTCCTTTTAAGAAAAAATATAATTCATACTCTTGATATAAGTACAAATCTCCCATTTTTTACCATAGAGATAGTGTCTCCAAATCTTCAATGAATAGATTACAGATGTTAACTCAAAATCATCTGTAGGATAGTTTTACTCATGAATTTTCAGCTATCGTGATGTATTTTTAATAACTCTATCATTCTGTATAAGGATACAACCATGTCCTTTCTTTGAGGCATCACTATAAATAACAAACCCCTCATTCCCCGATGGTAGAGTCATGATAGGATCATTGAGTAATCTTCTCTTCTGTTCTTCAAAAAATTATTCACCCTCTTTTGTCCAAACAAATTTAACCCCTTTACGTGCGAGCTTTGTTAAAGGGTTACACCATTAGGAAACATTCCGGAAAAAATGTCGATAACAACCAACTAAACCAATAAAACTACATACTTCAGTTATACTTATAGGTGCTGGCTATTCTTGGATTGACATCGTATTAGAAGGGTCAACAGAGATTCCATCCTTAAAGACAATATGGCTAAGAAAAGAAATCTCATGAAACCAAAATTCACACTTGCTAAACTTCCTGTATAATTCACTTCTTCTGAGGGTTTTCAGAATGATGCGCATGTGAATTTCATGATCTTCATATATTTTTTAGTGTACAA
The DNA here is from genome assembly GCA_963277665.1 of Viscum album. Classification (NCBI taxonomy): domain Eukaryota; kingdom Viridiplantae; phylum Streptophyta; class Magnoliopsida; order Santalales; family Viscaceae; genus Viscum; species Viscum album. The sequence goes on along the minus strand of OY728138.1, from coordinate 1,367,495,020 downwards.
GGATATCATTAATAAATACAACTACAAATTCAACATGATGTTCCTTGAAAACTATCTTAATTAGATCAATGAAAATAGAGGGTTCATTTTTCATCCCAAAAGGCATTACTGTAAACTCGTAATGCCCATACCTCGTTCGAAATGCTACTTTCGTAATGTCTTCCTTCATCACACACAACTAATGATATCCAGATCGTAGGTCAATCATTGAAAAATATTGAGCTCCATGAATTTGGTTGAATAAATCATCAACGCGAGGTAGGGGATACTTGTTCTTTATTTGTATAACATTGATCTACCTGAAGTCAATGCACAACCTCGTAGATCCATCTTTTTTCATAACAAATAGAATAGGGGCTCCCCGTGGAGAAACACTTGGGCAAATAAATCCATTATTAATCAATTACTCTAGTTGTTTTTTTAGATCCACTAATTCCACATTTTCCATTCTATAATGTGCTCTTCGACATGGGACTTTAACATAGAATTAAATAAATGGAACACTCAATTTCTCATTCTGGAGGATGTCCAGGTAAATCCTCTGGAAACACATCAACAAGTTCTTTCACAATAGGTATGTCCTCTATTTGAATATTCTTTTATTCAACCATAGTTATTTCATTCTATTCCTCCACAATAATTGATTTTAGTTGGGCTACCGGGGGTGAATCTAGATAAGAATGAGGTGGTGACGTTTCTACTTTAACATATGGTACTCTTTATCTTCATCAAAAACTGTAACATCCTTCTTATTACAATAAATTTTTGCATCATGGTCCGAATTCCATTCCATACTGATGATTATTTTAAATTAAATCATGGTTATGATGATGAGATTAGCAGATAAAGAACATCTATATTCCCTAATGGGAAATGATTCAAAATACATTATTACAATGATACTTCCCATAATAGTTTTTACTGAAAACTCCCTTGTCAAATCAAATTGGAAATATCAAATTTTCTTAGAAAACTGGGAAGATATAAAACAATGTGATGATCCAGAATCAAATAAAGCATTGGCTAAACATGAGGAAACAATTAAATTACCTGCCACCACATCATTCCGAGCTTCAACCTTACCAGTAGTGATCGCATAAGCTTGGACTTGATATCTTGACCTTTTCTAAGGTATATTTCCCTAACGCATAAGAAATTGATTTGAATAATGTCCCAACTCCATGCAATTGTAGCATTGAACATTTGTAGTGTCTTTCTTTCCCGTACAATCACCAGCATGATTTCCATTCTATATACATTTGTTGAATACTCATTTCCCTTTTAGACATGCACCAGTGTGCTTCCTTACACAATTATCACATGTTGGAAATCCAATTATTCCCTTCTTTCCTCTTTTCTTATTTCTTTTGCAAGAGTGTTCAGCAGTTCTCTTCTTCTATTTCTTTTCTTTAAAGTTGTAAGACTTAGAGAATTACTTTTCTTTATTTATATCACATGATACAATATCTTCGTATGATGAGAAGGATTGTGATACTAATGCTCAATAGAGAAATGGTTTTAACCCATTAACGAAATGGACAATCATACTTCTTGGGTTATGTATATAATTTGTAGCATTCCTTCCTGACCTTGTAATGTTAGCTTCATACATTGCGACATTATAATCCCTTTTTTCCCCAGACTTAGAAATTGTCATTCCATATCCGCTTGATGTCCACATGGAGATTATTTTTCTAATAAATATTTTTTAATCTCCTTCCATTCCATACATGACAATTCTTTATCTTATTTTGTGTATTGAATCAATGACCACAATTGATCAGCATCTCTTGTGAGGTGATAAACTACCATGACATATTTTTCTCTTTTGCTACTCCACAAAGCGTGAAATATTTTCTCTAAGGAATCTATACATTTTTATCCACTAGTGGATTTTTACTGCCATTGAATGTTGGTGGTTGTTTCCTCGCGAAGTGGTATAACATTGATCCACCGTGTTGTGGATCATGGTGCTCCATACGGGTAAGATTATTTTTCATAACATGTGCGAGTTGTACAGTATGGTAATAAGTTGATCAACACAAGTTGCCTCACCAGATATGCTATAATAATCTTGAGTTAGATGGAAATCCTAAAATGGATTACGTGCATTGCAACAGTTTACATTCCTCCCAATAGGCACCATTTCTAAACAATGGCATAAACTTGATTAGTTTATGAATCAAAACACATAATTCGATACTTGTAAAACACATAATGTAAATTGAGTAGTTAATGGATATAATCTATAATCCTTAAAATGTTTTCTTTGAGAAAGTATATACTCATAAACCCTTCATAATGGTTTGCAATAAAATATAGAATTATCCTAAGCATATCCCTCGGGAGTATTGCAACCAACATTGCAGCAAGGCCCATTTTCATGCACTAGTTCTCTTTCGAGTCTAGCTCTAAGCGGTGTTTTTTTGTTTTACCCCTTGCTAAATCTGTGCCAGATCTACCTCTACCTTCTTGTATCTAGATAGGGATGTATTTCGGTGAAAACTCAAAAAATCTTTATAGTACCAAAATTCATGGATGTTCTTCAATACTAATCCTCAAAGTCAATCTTAGGGCTATGTGCTATAATCAAAGATTATCTAAATCTAGTTTCCAAGGTCTCTACTAAACTTTCTTTGATACCAACTATAATTCCCAGAACCCAGTTACCCAGAGTTGGTGCATTGTTAAACAATATTGGCATGATCATAAGAAAATCATGTCCTGAATGATCGATCAGTTTAGTATTATTGGAAACAAGATTCATACATAAGTTCAACATTACAACTTGAAAAGAAATACAACACTTATTTATTCCCTTAGAAACATCCAATCCTCATAGATTATGCCTGAAAGTCACTAACAACTAAAATATACATATCCTAGGAAAATTAAATATAAGAAAGGGTTGAGCTCAAATGTTAAGTAAGGGTATGCAATACAGTGGAAGATAACATAAATATTAAGCATGGTGAATAATTGAAAACACATTCTATTACCAATAATAAACATGAACACTTTTATGGAAGGAATATGAGATGAGTAAATAATTCCATAATAAAACATAATAATGGGTATTCTACTAGTCAAATGACCACATGAACCATCAATATTATTTTCATAATAAGGGAATGTATAATGTCGGACATTCTGAATCATTTTCTCAAGGCATCGGTCAAGATGTCTAAAAATGATTATCACGTCGGCCAAAAACATATATAAAATTGGGAATGACCTCAGCCAATTCCACATATAGTTGTCTCATGAGACATACCGATGTATTTAGGAGCAATTGTGGGCTCCACCTGTCAAATACTATGTCCAATACATACCATAAATGAAAAGCATGAAATATAACATTAACATTTGTATTAATACTATCATACAAAATATCAATACTTTAACCATAAACAACGAATTGTATAAAAATAACACATCCATAGTCAAAAATTTCACAAAACCTTCAATCAATAAAGAAGATTTTTATCATAATGAATTTAATAAGAACAAGTATAAAATATATCAAAGTAAGTCGACACAGATGCAATCAAAACAATTTGAGTGAAATATCTATTTCTTTTTTTGAAATCATTTAATGTTACATAATTAATAAAGAAAACATTTATTTTGAAAATATTCTTATAATATTTAAATGGATGCATTGATGGTGTTATAAAGGTGGATAATAACCACACCCTCCATATATGTTAAAAAAGACATTCTTCCCATAATTTTGTCGAAAAGGTCTTAAAGTACCTTGTTTGGAAAATGACTGAAAGATTCATTTCAAAACATATAAGTTCAAATAAGGGTATAAATAACTTTAAAATATTTTCGTGTAAATAGTAAAAATATTTTGAAATACATATTTAATAAACATATATGTGGATGATAAAGAGGTCCCAATAGATACTTACTTAAAAAAACCTCAGATAATAAAGATATTGTAGAATTAACCCATAACTTGTACTTTTCTTTTGTCGAGCATAGGATAAAATCCTGTATAATGGTGAAATAATTGCTATTAAATTATCCAAGAACAAAATACATTAATATGATATCATATATATTTTCTAATATTGCTTTGTTAATAATATTTTAGTATTATAGTTATTTTGGGTGTTTACTAATTCATTTTTTTATATGATTTGTTACATAATTTATGATTATTATGGATAGGATGTATCATATTAATATTTAGAATGATGTTAAGACATTAAACATTATTTTTAATCATTAAATTAAAATTTTTCTTGAATGGATACGATAGGAGTGAATCACATCGCGTTCGTGGAGACTGTAATACGTAAGTATGCACGAGGGAAAATATCATTATTATTTAATTTAAATCATATATAATTGTATGACATATCATATATAAAGAATAATTATCATGTTATGTTTATTATTTTAATCATTTATACTCATTATTATACCCATCCAAATGATGAAGTGTTTGAATAAACAACTACACCATGACGTGGAGACGGTAATCCATACGTACACAGGTTTAGTGACTTTGTCATTTATAGGATGGATAGAATAATGAATATGGTTTTACCATTTTTATAATAACATCAAAGTATATAGAATATATGGTAATTATTATTTTATAATGGAAACAATCATGAAATAGGATGTGGAAGAAAAAATGAACTTGAAATAGGTGATGAAATATTTACCTTTTAATCGGATTCTTAATTTTTATTTGATCAAAAGGGATCGATATGATGGCTTTCTGACTAAAGGAAGGCCTCTAGGATAAATTTAAGACAATGGTAAGGATATTTTGGTAGGGTTCGGTGTATCCAAATGGCGTTGAAGGTGTGAATTTGAGAAAGGGGGGAGTTCCCATTTATAAGAGGGTTAGGTGGCATCTTAGGAAAAGATTGAAATTTTATTTTATAATATAAACATTTTCTGTTTCTAATGGATCCAATATTATTTATTTAGAGGAAAATGTAGGGATGGGGTAAAAACCACTCAACCAATAGGTTTTTAATAGGTTTGGTTCTCTATATTAATCTTATTGTTTAGACTAAACTCTTAGTTAAATATGTTGACATTTACCATGTCTCTTTGTATTTTTATATTATATTGTTAATAAAAAAACTATAAACATCCAAGAGAACACCAAGTGGTCCATTATTAATACATATAACCTTATCTATTCCATTTTACTGAGAATTAGATTTTTAGAAATATTATACCAAATAATAATCTAATATTTTCTATAAAAACTATTTTAGGTCAATTTTGACACTATTTGGTATTTTGTTTTTTCTATCTTACATACAACATTATTACTTCGAAAAAAATTTATTTAACCAACTATTTCAGGTCATATTAACTTATATAATTCGTGTAATTTATAAAATTTCTCAAATTACATTTATTTGGGGATTTATAATATAAATTATTTTAATATTGCATTAATAAGGTAATTACTGCACCATCATAAATAAATTTAATTTTTTATTGTGTAAAAATTATAAATAAAATTCCATTATGTAAGAATTATTTTCATATTTATAATAAATATCTATTGTCAAATTTATCTTATGTCTAACCCTTTATTATAAATTTTTTAGTTATTAATCATTGATTTTAACTCATTTAACACTTCTTTAAATAAAATAATTATAAAGATCCTAATCTAAGAAAAGTGTACCAAAGAGGTTCATATTTTATTCCTAATGTTCTTTTAGGTCGAATTATACTTATCCAATTTAATTAGGACATGTTTTAGGGTTATAATAATATCATTTTCCCCTTCATTACCCAATTTACTTGTTACCTTGGTAAATAAAAGTAACAGGTTACCAATCACCTAAAATATTTTCATCTTATTGAACTACATATTACTTAATGATATCATCCATGTGTCTCGGATTTTTGAAATTAAAATCATAGAAGTGGTAAAATTATGTTTTATAAAAAATTATAAATGCTCTTAGGAGGTGGGTAAAAGACGGTAAAAAGTTCAACAAGATATTATATATCTAAACTCATTATAAAATGAATTCAATTAATTACATTGAACTTATATAGGTATTATGTATTTATTTTTACGTAAAATAGATTTACATAAAAAATTAATTATATAAATAAAAATTCGATTTTAAATAATAACTCATTGTTTTTCACAATTCATAAAAAATTGAATGTTTTCAGAAAAATAGAAACATTTAAGCCTAAGATATTTTTGATATTTTGAATCAAAAAATGAAGTGAATTTTTAAGAATAAAATTTATAAAATTTCAAAAAGTGTGTAATACTATTCATAATGGCTAGTTTCATTAGTCGTTGTGTGTTATAATCTTGAAATTGCGTACAATGCAAGCTATTGCATTATTCAATGGGAAACATACAGTAGAAGATTGGGGTCTTACAATCATAGAATCAATACAACATGTATCATGATATAAAAGGGAATGTTTTTTTAGAAAAACTTTCTTTTTGAGTGGGCAAGAAACAGGAAGACATCGAGATGGAAAGATACACTATGTAGTTTGATGCCCTCAATATATTCAGTTCAGACATATATTGGTTGTGTGTGTTCCTAAAATCCATCACAATGAGGGTACAATATGGAATTATGTCTTTAGTGTAGTATTGTGATTCCCTTTAAAAATTATTTCATGGATAGTGTTTAGGGTATCCCTTCATGTGACTGGGGTGGGATTTTCTAAAATCCATGATTGTTTTTTTCATTTTGACCATAATGCATAGGGAATCAATCCACTATCTAGTAGTATAATATATTACGATTTAAGGTGTCTCATAATGGCCCTTGGTGTTATCTCATATTTGTATTTTATCATCTAGGGAGACCTAGTGAATTATCAATTAGAGAAACACAATGATAACAACCTCTTAGTAAGGGACCATCATTGAAAACATAGATCAAGGATTGAGATATCCCAAAAAAGTGATAACATGAATCATCAAGAATAATCCTTTGTATGTTAGTTGTTGAATCCTAATTGATATATGATGTATATTAAGATTATATTTTTTTTATTATTGTAATGTCTTATATTTTATTATTATAGTATATTGGGGATGAGATGAATATTCTCATCATAAGTTTAGAAAATAAATAGTGTTATTGATGATTATCTATTGATTCGATATTTTTTTCAGACATGTTTTAAATAATGGAATCCATAGAACAAAAGGTAAAAAATGTGTCATCTAACATTATGAGAGAAAACAATGTACCTACCATCACATTATTTTAATCCTCTAACTAATTTCCTATGATTGGGAATTGATGACCCTTCTCACATTTCCATTATTATGGTTGATTGTGTTACCCTCCATTATCATATATTTTATAAATTGATTTGAAAATTCCCAAATCTATTTATGCATTAATCCTTGAAATAAATGTTTTTTATTGAACCATGTTACCATTTTAATTTTAATTGGGTAATAAGTATTTACTTTACTTTGATATTTTAGAGCTATATAGACATCCATTAAACATATGTATCACTTTTCACTTACATTCAAGAAGTAACCAAAATATTTCTTCCCACATTTGTTTTAAATTGGATGTTTTATTTTGATTCCATTTATTCCATAAGAAAAATCATCTTTATTGTTGACATCATTTCACTATTTACTTTATTCTCTCCATGAGACCATTCCATCTCTCAAAGATCCATTTAAACCATCATAGCACTTCTTAGTGTATTCATAAGGCATTGTTAATCTCAATTTTGATGATTCCTTCATATGTGATGTTATAGTTCTGATAATAACCCATCATTTTTTCCTTTGGATCTATATCTACGTTTTAGGTGTATCAATAATTTCATGTAAAATTTGATTTTAATGATTCCGAGAAATTCATTAAAATTATACATTATATCTAAGAATTCCTTATATGTTTATTATTATCATTAAATATGGAAAAATTTCATTGAAAATTATTCTCCTAATAACTTATCATTGCATTTGATCAATCTCTCTATATAGATTCATCTTCACAATCATATCACAGCATTAATAAACTAAATATTTTAAGTGATAAATTAGTATTGTTACCTTCTCTAACACTGAAAAGCAGAATATAAAAAATAAATTTACAATAAATTTAATCCATTTTTCTATAATTAATTTATTATTAGATCCCTTAATTGAAGGAAATAATTGATGCATGAAGGGTCCACCTACACGTAGTTGTCTTATTCATGAATTTGGGTGGTCAACAGGGTTCAAGTTATTTTTCAAAAAAATGATATAATTTATTACAAACACCAAGATATTTTATTATTATATTTCTCCATAAATAAATTAGATTTTATATATAGCTTTTTTACGTGAATCAAAGATATAAAAGGTATACTATTAAAATATTTAAACATTTCAATTATAGAATAGCTGTTAAAATTTTAAACATAAATAATAATAATTATATTAAAAACATTATAAACAAATACAATCGATAATGAAAATATTTTATAAATGAGTACTCAATTTTTTGTAATGTTTTTCCTTGTTCAATTATTTTTATTTTTTCCTCAAAAACAATTTTATTATTATCTTTTAGAAAATAATGTAATATTCTTATAAATAAATGAAAAATATATTATAAAATATGAGTATAATTTTAAAATTAAGAATATCGATTTAACTAATGTTGATTTTTTTAGATAATAATGTTTTTCTGAGAATAGTGGAAAATAAAAATTATTTAATATACATATTTTTATCATCGAAAAATTCAAAATAATATATTATCATTAGTCCTAAAATTTGATAATTATCCATTTTTATTACTACTGTAATTAATTACATATGAATAAAAATAATACATGATAATTATATAAAAAAATTTAGACCTAAAAGGTAATATTTTTGAGAAATGCACTTTCGATCACGCCTTGAATAAAAATTATAAAAGAAATTTAGTTACATATAAATATTGAATTTAGTAAAATTAATAAACTTTTTTAATATAAAAAATAATTCTAATTTATAAAGGTATTTTATTTAAGAATGTATAGTAAAAATAGAAATAATTCATCCCCACTATTCAAAGTTAAATCAGGTTAACATTGGTTAACAAAATGTGATAAGGCCCCCATTATTAATCTTCCTTCTTATTAGATTAATTATATTATACACTTATCATATATTAATATATATATTTTTTATTGGAAACATATCCTTGAAATTGAACTATATAATTTTTTATGGATGGAAAAATGCCGAATGATCGTTCATTTAATGTAAATATCTCATATGAATTCAAAAATGACAAAAAAATGTTCTAGATATAAATTTATTATTATATTATGAACAATAAAATTATTTTTATGATTGTAATATTTTTCTATCTTTTACTGTTTATATAATTACATTAAATTCTTATGCAACACTGATATTTTGTTTTGATAACTAATTTCAAATTATAATATTTAACTTTGGATATAATAAATGAATAATAATTTGAGGTATTTATAATTTCCTCATTTTTATAGATGAATATATATTTTTATGGATGGTTTAAATCTATACAGTCAAATTCTATCTTCATTTTAATGTATATAAATTCAATTTATATGAATAGTATCAAAAAATACATTTATGTTATTTTATAATAAATTATATATTATTAAATAATACAAAAATAATAAAAATAATATCATTGGATATGTGATTTTAATTTGATTTATATTTAATCTATGATCCATTAATGTGATAATTTTAATTTAATAGTTACCATCTTTGAATCACACTAGTGTAAACATCCTTATCATGTTAATTGTGAGAAAGGGTAAGAATGTTTATAAAACGATGATAATGATAAAAACCTAATAAAAAATTACCTATATTTTCTTGGATCATACTATATAGACCTATAAAATTTTTATTCTAATTTTATATTAGTTTTGAGAAATTTTCGAATGATTATTAAATAATATTAATTTAATATTTATTGAAATTCCTAAAGTTCCCCACTGATCACTAATAAAGGGAAACATCCTCACTACATTTCATTACAGTTAAAATTCATTTTCACCCAGCCAATAACTATCTAATTAAATTAATTACATTACCTCCCATGTCCTCATTTTTTATTTTTTTATTATAAAACCATCTTAGTATGGATTTTGGTGAAATTTTAAAGATTCTATCTGAATAATATATATCATTGATAATAGAGTGTTTTTGATATATTTATTCTTCCACCATCATAAAATGTTATTTATTCATTATGATAAAATATCTTCTGTATATGAAATATTCATAGATATTACTATAAAATAACAACCTAATTCCATCTTATATTCTATAAAATGGAAAAAACAATCATCCATGGTTATGGAAGACTAATGCCTCCAAAACTTATGTAATTTATTTTCAATCATCTCATCTCTAGTTCATTTAGGATGATAAATTTAATATATATATATATATATATATATATCTGTTTTGTCTGTATGTGTGTGTGTGTGAAATTCATGACCTATATATCATCCAAAAAAATAAATATATCATATATTATATTGTCATTCAACTCATTTAAAAATGTTAATTTTCCTCATAGACACATATGGATTACCACCTCCATGAAGTGGTGTGATACATTTTTCATTTTCTTGACAGGTGGGTGGTATATATATATATATTTAAATATGTTAATCAATATTATATAATGATAATTAAAGGAAGATAAAATGAATGTAACCTTCTTTGCATCATTATTATTAAAAATTAAATTTTTACTAATGAGTACGTACAACCTAATATATCCATGATCCTAATGTTTTTCCTTTCTAAAAACCATATGTATACGTTGATATTCAAATTATTATTTATGGGATACTTGATTACAATATCAAGATCATTATTTTAGATATTATGTAATAATGACCTCTTTTATCATAGTCAACATACCTTAGTAATTTTGGGTATATAAACATTATATCATTGAATCTACCAACATGAACCTAAATGATTTCTAAATTAAATATAAAATGATAATAAATAAATGAACTAAAATACTGAATTTCAAAAAAAAATCTTATGAATTTAAATAATAATCTTATGTTTATTATTCTAAATGATAAATAATTAATGTGAAGTATCAGATATATGGAATGTTATTTCATCTCAATTTCCTTCCATTAATCCCAAATTCAATGTAATGACATAATTTCTTTTATATGATGTATATGTTTCCCATTTTTAATATTATATCATCAATAATTAGTACATAATTTTAAATAAATATTCATTTCAAAAAATTTAATCTAAAGGGATTCGACATAAATGTTAGCAAGTGATTCATAGCTCAATTGTTTTCATTGGGCCATATCACTCCTTCATTATTTATATTATGTCACCATTATGTGTTAAAAATTATATATTTTAATAACATATTATATGTAACAACCCTAAATTTTATCAATTGAATCAATCATCATAAAATATAAATAAAATAAAATCTAATAATAAATCAACAGAACATTATTGTCTTAAATTAATATTCATTAAATATTATTCAAATAAACAAATAATAATTCCAAATATTTCAGTGCGTTAAGAAATTTAAAATAAGATAATAACAATGGGAAGAATTCTCTATGCTCCATCCACTATAATGACCACAGTCCTAAAAAAATCTAATTAAATAAATCATGAGGAAAATAATATTATGTTAATTTTGATGATAAAAAAATATATATAACCTTGTGGGAAAATTAAAGTGAACGAAGACTGGATGAAATACAAGGTATTAATAGAAATTATGGATCCATTAGAAATTAAATAGTTACATGATAGTTGGAATTAGAATATGATCATTAGGATTAATAATATTTCCATTAGATTATTAATCTCACATATGAAATTATAAATTGAGTTTAGGTAAATTATAAATGAATGTGTGATATATTAATATCATGGAATATGTAAATAAACGTTTTATAATGATAAATTCAGAGGTGGAATTTTTGTTAAACATAAATGCATACTTTTGATTTTATAATTAATATACCTATATTAAAAATAATATTTTCATAGAATAGATTCCAAAAATTTTATAAAATTTTATTATAATTATATGATAATGTTTTGAGACAATTTATTTTTTCAGTGGGACATAAATTTTAATATACTATTAAAATCAATGTTTTTTGAATAAATGAAGATTTTATTTAAAATTTAAATTTCTTATATTTAGAAATTAATTTTTATATAATTGATTAAATTATTTATTTTAAAAAATTGAAAGACATTACTGGGAATTTTTGTGATTTTTCTAAAATAGTGAAATTGTTGGTAATAAGTGATATATGGTAATTAAGGAAAATTATCATATTATACTAAATAAATGATTTTTTTATCATGGATGTGGTATGATTATATGGTTTCAAGATATCAGAAACCATATAATATATTTATTCATTGTAATCAACCCTATTGATATTTAATCATCCTAAATAATAAAACAATTAACATAATAAAAACACCCCTCTCCAAACCCTATAAATACCACCCCTCAACACCCCATCTCATCATATCTTAAAATAGATGTATATTTTTAATACAATTCCCATTTCAAATCCCAAGAAACTTTCTCATGTCCATGATATTCTATTAAAAATAAAATACCAAACTTAATTGAATTAAGGAGGTTCTCAAGGAGAAAACAACCAAGAGGTCAAATCCCCAATTCATCTCACTCAATTTCTTGTTTTTATCTTATTATCATATAAACCCCCATATTGAATGAATAATGATAAAGCAGGTATCACATATCTAATATAATGTTGTAATGGAATATTTATCTCTTCTATCATAATTGTTTTCGTGAAAATGAAATATCATTTGTGATATGTCTATTCACTGCCTTCCAGGATGATATGTTTTTGTTTTCAATTACCACCTTCAATGACGTTAATAAAACCATTATTATGGTTACAAATGATTTTATTAGGTATATTAAAATTTTTTCATGTTATGGAACTAATATTTTCACATATTATTTAATTAAATGATACTAGTTTGTGATGAACAAAAAATCACCAAAAATTAACATAATTATTATCACTGATATTTTATCAAATGAATCTTTATCAAATGAGTTTTAAAAATATATATGGGACCATTTAAAAATACTAAGTTTATTAACACCATATAAAATAACTTATATATTATTATTCCTATTTCTAAATAACATTAATAATTATATACAAGTCAATTGATCATTGAAATATGAAATGAATGCTATTAGAACCATGAAATTGAACATTATAAATAAGAAAAATTGAAATCAAAACATTACAAAAAATTAAAATAATATACACATATAAATGGTTAATAATAAATTAATTTATTAATATAATATTTCGTATAAGAAATTATGTTCAATTGAAGAAAGATTTCAGTTATATGGTAAGGGGTCTCACTAATCCTCATTTATTCATTTGGGTTTCAATTTCTCTATCATTACCCGAATTTATCTATTCATTAATCTTATATACATCATCTAAATTATTTATAAATATTCAAAAAATATTTATAACGTTTGATTCATAATTCTATGCTGAAGAAATACATTTTTAAAAAATACCACTTCTCGATTGCCCCTAATTATCTTGCATGGTTAATGAGATCTTCCCAATATTTAAACATTCTCAAGTATATTATATAAAAATATTAATCCACCAATTATTTTCTAAAATAACTATTTTTATCATGAAAAAAATATGCAAATATTCATGTATTTATAAGTTTATGGACTATTATTTTCCTGAAATTCACACTAGAGTGGCTCATTTGTATTGATACCTAGCCATTCTTTTTCATGACTAAACTTTAGGTGGACATCATTATTCATGATATATTCTTATTATTCACTTTTTTAATTTTAATGAATTATTTAATCATGTTTCTTATGGATACTGTTATGATACATTCATTGTATTTTCAATATATCATAATTACAAAACCAATTTCAGTCTATGGGTAACCCTTATGTTTTCTCCTTATGTTTGATTCTTCATGATGAACACATATTCATGAATATTTTATAATGGGTAAAACTAAATAGCACTCCACTTTGTTTGGTAATATTTAGATTCATGAGACATCATATATGGGAAGAAGGTGTAAACCCAATCCATTATGGGAAATTTTTTCACAATATAATATTGTCATAATAGTTAGATTTGACTCATGTTTTTGTCATGTTATATGTTTCTGAAACATTCCAATAATACAATGATCATATAATTCAATGATCATTATTTAATTCATCTTATTTTTATTAATGATATGTTTCTTTTATGTTTCTATTTTATGTCTACAAAATCATTTCCTTTGATTCATTCCCTTTTTGATTCCATTATTTGTCTTTTTAGCTCATATCTTTTGTCTATTTATTCAAACAGATTATCCATAACAACTGCAGGTTCTAAGAGGGTGTATGAGCTCATTATTACGATAAATAAAATGATTTCATATTTTACTATCATTTTTTCTAATTATATACCTCATATTCCAAAGTCACTACACTGTATAGTCCATTATTTTTTACATGTATAAAAATGATTAAAATTATGTAATATTATTGGTAAATTTCTTGGGCCAATATAGTTGGAATTAGAGAATGATATATTTTTTTCTATTAAGACTACCAAAAATTTTTTAGTTCACTTTGGAAAATTATATCACCATGAATAACTAATGTTGAAACATAGTGAATGACATGCTTTGATGTAGTATTTATTTATAAAATATTCCCTCAACGTTCGTGGTTTCCTTTTAATTTTTTAATTAGGTAATTATTCAATCCCCCTAATTGAATTTTATTTCATTATCATAGGTAATTTCATGAAATATGAGAACCATTTAAAAATAAACTTAATAGAGAATGTGTGGTTTTTTTTATGATAAAAAAACTAAAGGCAATATGGTCTCAGAAAATTCGGACAATAGAGAATAAACCAGATCAAATTGAATAATTATATGAATCATATTGAACGACCACCTTCTCCTAATAATGTTCAATTTTCTGTTGAATAATTTATTTAGAAGAGACCTCATATCTTTAGATTATCCTCTAATCCCCTCTGTAAGGAACAATAGTTTCACTCCATTATGAATATATTCTATAATCTCCAATGATCAAAAGATGAGATATTCATATTGGTGGAATATTGTTTTCATGGGTAAGAATATAATTGGAGGAACTTGATCAAAAACACGGATTATAAGGTTCAAAATTATTCCATGTATTGGTAATGATTCAACAAAATATTTTTCAATAACAAGTCCCCCAAAAAAATTTATCTTTTGGTAGAGAGGGAGTTCTATGGACTAAATAAAAATGAAGATGAGTCTATCATGGTGTACATGGATAATTTTACAAGGATTTTATGAGATTCCACAAACATTTTCAGGAACATTGAAATCATGGTGGAACAATTATTTTGTGGATTATATACATATACCCAAAATTCAAATGAAATTCATGAGATTTTAAGTTATTATTTTTTTATTTCCCTTAAGGTTGAAATAGATATTGGTTACTCTCAGATGTTTTGTGGGACTAAAGATAAAAAATAAAATACCTAGTTTAATATTGAAATATAATTAGAAAAATAATGTTAAATAAAGAAATACCAACATCCCACCTGTCAAAAATTTTGGGTAGAAGAATAATAAGATCTATCTAATGGTATTTAGAAGATAATTCAATTGTTGATGAGAGAGGAATCATTATAAATTTTACAAATAGATGTGAAGAATCCCACTAATTTGGAAAACTTATAGAAGGATTAGATTAACACTAATCTTGTATTTTAGTATCTCAAATGCACAGAACATGGGAATTATGTGATCTAATTCATTAAGATAAGGGGATTCATAAGAAATAAAAAAAAACCCCTAAAGAATCATTGAAGGGAATCTAAAATCACTACTACTAAAGTGGATCTTAAAAATGATGAAGTGATAGGTATTCAATTTATCAATTTATGATTTGTGAATTCACTATTTTATTATCGATCTGTTAATTATTTCATATCTGAAATTTTTACTATAATTATTCAATCCACAACATAAAATTTGAAGGTAGAGTTATTTAGGAGAAGTGAAAATGTGTAAATTATTTTATTTAAAGTATATAATTACTTCATCATTAATTATTATGAACTTAACTATCCAAAAAATCACATATCACCCACTTTGGAGAAGTTTTATTGTATATTAGGCATATATTTTCTATCATTTTAAAAATACAACAATAACTATCTGGAATCTAATATCACTCTTCATATCTTGATTAATCATCAAATTCAATAAAAGTGTATGTAAGAGGATGAATCTACTTCAAAATAATATTACCAATTATAGATGTTATTTCCTTATGAGAAATAATATATATATCAAATTATTATGTCAAATGAAAGGATCATGTTCGAAGGCATTCCCATTATGAGGGACTACTCTAATTAGTTCCTCGCATAATTTTTCTATCTTAATCCTGAGAGATATTTTGAGTTCTCAAATGATATTATACCTAGATCTCTGCCTATATCAATGAATCTATATTGAATTAACACCATTGAGTTAGAGTAATTGTTTAAGTATTTATAAGAGGATCTTAACAAAGGGTTTTCCTAGCTGAGTGATTCATCATGTGGTCTACCAGTCTTCTTCATCAAGAAAAGGGTTTTATAAATGCACATTTTCATTTATTATCATGAAGTCATCTAAACCAAGAAAAAAATATTATCCCATATAATTGATATGTTACTTTCTCTATCAACAATATTAGTCTATGTAATTATATAATGTGGAACATTAGTCGAGATATCACAAATTATAGGTGAGGAAGGAATATCTTACTAGGACTACCTTTCAAATGAGATATAGACATTTTTATCTCATATTGATTCCATTCAGACTAACTAATAATTGAAAAATTTCCGTTGAATTTATATATAAATTCTTATGATATAATCTTAAAAAAATTATGGTAGTATTTATTGAAGATATTCTAATATACCTTAGGAGCAAGGAGGGGAAATGTGGGCACTTCAATACATTGTAAATGAAATTTTAGTGGGAGAAAATGTTTTCAAAATATAGTAAATATTACTTCTCTATGGAATATTTATCATTATTTGGGAATATTTTCACATGAAAAGGAATATCTATATACCCTTTTTATATTGTTCAAATTAAGTAATGCTCCTTAATAGTATTTTTAGGAATGATATATAGTATTCTACTTCTATCATGGTATTAATAATGATTTTTTGGGAACATCTCATGTTTTTCAAACACACTATGCAGGTAGAATCAAGATGGAGTAATGTTTTTATAGACTAATTAATGAAATGAAGTCTTTGATGATATTAAAAGTTGGATTATTAATATATCAGAACATAGAAGATCGATAAGTGGGGAACTCATTGTGGTGTACATTGATTCTTTAATTAAGGGATTTGGTTATGTTAATATGAAAAATGGTAACATAATAACCTATGGCTCAAGTAAAAGAAATTTCATGAGAATAACTATCCCATGAATGATTTGGAGTTAGTGGATGCGATCTGCATATTGAAATAATTATGGAATTATCTATATGGGGAGAAGTGTGAGATATATAGTGATCACTAAAGCCTCAAATATATGAAAATTTTAAAGTATAGTATATTGTGCTAGAAAATATGGTTCTACATCATCAAAGATTATAAAATTGTGAATCCCCTACCATATTAGAAAAAAATATAATGTGGTATATAATCTATGTCTAAATGACACTTTAACTTTATCCGTGATAAGAATGGATAAGGATACATCATCAAATACTCTCAAATGATGGACACCTGAATTATAATGAAAAGTACATCATCATTCCATTAAAAATTTATTTCTCATTTGTACCTTTAAGATAAGATAAAGGATTCCCAAATATATTTTTTCAAGATTACAAATAATGGTAGAATTCTTATGAATGGGGAAATCATCAAAGCTTGAAATTGATGATGAACGAGTTGTAAAATTTTGATCATAAACTATATGGACCATCAAATCAAGAAATAATGAATGATCTTCTAATTGATTCATATAGCCCAACATTATCTCTTAACAGAGGGAGAGAAATTATGAATCAATATATCTAAGAGCACTATTGGTGGAAAATATTAAAAAAGAGATTTCTAAATATGTAAATAACCTCATGAAATGTCAAAAAGTTACGGATAAAGAGAAATTTCAATGGGAATGATGCAACCATTACCCATACCTAAATGGAATTTGGAATACATCACTATGGAATTTTTTACTATACATCAAAAAAACATTTTGAGGAAATTATTATATATGATTCATTTATATGATCTTATAAATACTTCTCACAATTTTGCAATTCAAGAAGAATCTTCACTCGACTAAATTGCACATATATACATCAGAAAAGTGGTTAGGCTTCATGGAGTTCCATTATAAATTATATATTATCATAATATGAGATGTTCCTCCTTGTTTATGAATGTATCCAAAATTTACAAAATAATGATTTTTACTTTAGTATGGCTGATGACCCCCAAAATGGTGGGCAATCTAACCAATCTATTCGAACAGTTGACATCATGTTGATAATATGATCAAGTAAAATCAAAGAATAATGGAATTTACATTCTATATTGGTCAAGTTTTTTTAAAAAATAGGTTCCACTCAAGAATAAAACTGGACCCATATGAATACCTTTATATGAAATAACATAGAATAACAACATGATGGGATCTCAATGCTGAACAGAAGATTCTAGTCCTTGAGATGGCCATTGATATAAAAAAAGTGAATACCATACATCAACTTATCTGTGCTTCCCAAATTTGAAGTATATTTGTGAAGAGAAACATTTAGTAGAATTAGTGTTTGAGGTTGTTTATAATGAATTAATATGCTTATTTCCAAGGAATAGGGTCATGATATTTGGGAAGAATGAAAATATAAGACCAATGTTAATCATCCACTTCAATTGTTTTAGTATATGAGATGTGGACTATTGAGTAGCACTTCCACAAACCAAATATCATGTAAATGATGTATTAATAGTATCCCCAATAAAAAATTATATAACTGATCCCATGTATGTAATTTTCAATGAGGATGTACAATTGAAAATATTTGCCTCTTATGGGGAGTACTTGGTATCAATTTTTGACTATAGAGACAAGGTTTGTCACGACCCGACCCTACCCGGGCTCTAGCTGCAACTACCCCAGGCCCGCCTCCATAGGCCAGGGGATGGAAACAAGCGCCGAATGCTAAACAACTCGGGGAGGCCTTTGTTTGAGTACCTATACACACACACGAAGCCCACTCAATGAAGAAGTGCAATGTAAAAGGAAAAGTAAAGTACTAACTACTATAAATAAACCACATAGTGCATCGACCTTTAAACAGTACAAATAATGTGATGAAGGTAATATGATAAGAAAATGGAAAAACACGCGCCCAACCAGAAAAGTGCCACATCCAGACAATAGGTAATCAAATGTAAATAGCTGGGAGAGTCCCACACCTGGAACCCGACTATGACCACTACACGTGGTCCATGCTCCTGAAATCCTAATATCCACTGATGTCATGTCCAACCATTCCATCGTCTGCAAGGGTAGACCAAGTGAGGGAAAATCCCAAGAAGGGTGAGTATAAAAAAACCAAGTAGGATGCCTTGAAGGCTCAAGGGTGTAACCAAGGAGGTACTAAATAGTTGAGGAATAGATCGAACATGGAAAAGTAAATGACTACAACTAAGCGTGCGGTAAAGAGTACAGCTCAACCCAACAGGAGGAAGGAATTCGACTTATCTAAATTCAAGGATCTAGAAATGTGAGAAGGTGAAATTCTCATCGAGTCTTCGCTACCTATATCATGAGAGTAGACGCGTCCATCCATGAGTATAAAGACACGAAAAGCATGTTGCATAACCCCCATGTATTCGCCTCTCCTCGAAAGAGACTATCCAAAACCCCTGAAGTCGGTACTCGAAAAAGGTATACATATATATATGCTATGTTAAGTAACCCGAACAAGATCATAAGGGGATCTCCATACCATAGCTCAGCCTAAGAAAGTGAGTAGCCAAGAGTCCCAAAAGTAAACACCATCGATGCCCAGCATCCCGCACATCTTCCCTGAACTGCAAGTCAAGGGGCTCAAATCACCACACAATGACACTATCTGATTGGGGTGGCACTGACTTGCCTGCATGGTTTTAGGTCACGTCTGAAGGACGCATCTTGGTGGGGAAAGTGCCCCTAGTACATGGGTGTTCTGAGGAACATCAAACCACACCTCATCACCACCCCGCAGTTGAGAGTTCTCTTCAATGTCTATGGGCGACCCCTGCCCAGGACTACTGGAGGGTAATCTCTGGAATTCGACTGGTTTCCACTGGAGGGATACCCTACATGAGTCGAAAGGTGACACACTTCCCAGACCCATAAAAGGGTGATCCATTGGAGGGAGACCCGATAAAAGTCTACAACGGGACCCAATTCCCAGACCTATAAAAGGTATCTGCTAGATGGTGGCCCAGAATCCCCAATGGGTACCACTTTCCAACCCAGCTAGAGGTAAATCGGTCATCGGGTTCCACTTACCTGCCCCACTGGAGGTAAACCTGGAACAGCTCTGGCCATCCCTGCTGGATGGTACAACGCTGTCAATCCATGCTGGATGGTAACCCCCTAGCCATCCCTGTTGGATGGTAACACACTAGCCATCCCAGCTCGATGGTACCGCACTGGCCATCCCTGCTGGATGGTATAACTGGCCACCCATGCTGGAAACAACCTCATGGGTAGAGGATTAGTTCCCACATAATGTGTTGGTCACACCTAATCCACAATAACTCTACCATGGAACATGAAGCAACTCTACTGGTCAAACCATCGAGAACAGAACCAGGGGAAAACCACTAAACCATGTTGGTCAAAACGAACATGAACGGGACCAGAGGGAAACCCACTCAACCCTACTGGTCAAACAAACAATAACAAAACTAGGAAAAACTCAAACCTGGTGGTCAAAAAAATGAGAACAGAACCAAGGGGAAACTCAAACCTGCTGGTCAAACAAATGAGAACAGAACATGGGGGAAACTCAACCATGCTGGTCAAACAAAAGAGAACAGAGGGACCCTCTACTTCGCGAGAGTTCAAGGGTATGCAATGTAGAACATGGCACGTGCATGTGGCCCACACGACGTGTGGCCCCAAGTCAACTCCAACCAAGTGCACAAACATTCTCATGTACAAACAACCACATGTACCTCCTAACATTCCCATATAATCCCAGAGTATACCACGTTTCCAGCCTAATGGCGATCATGCACATTGAACCCAATGACAACGTGAAGGGCGTAAACATAACAACTCCCACATGCCACATCATTGGCCCAGGAATGACCAACTACATATCTTCAAACATTTACTTCACTCACACGGGAGTTCACATGACCACATGCCAAGGGTTCTCTACAAACACCCCAGAAGGAACCTCACCCAGTACACCTTTCATGCTTCCACATTTAAATTAGGTCTCGAATGAGACTCCGCACATCCAAATAGATCGTACTGTTGTAATCCTTGTGGAAAAAAAATCGTGAACGACTCTTCACTCGCCTCCGATAGACATCTGACGTAAAAGTCGTCTGACACTGCTTTACGCCTAAACAGCGTCCCGTGGTCCCGATCTGTTCGCCCACGCAGACTGCAGTCTGCCAAACTGGACCAGCCCGTAGGCCAGTCTTCTTTCCACGCGGGGACCCGCAAAGTGCGGGTCCGCTATCTGCCGGCCGAGGTCGCTGACCTCGGTCTTCTGCATCTTGTGCACCCCCTCAGGGTGGCCCACAAGCCCTGGCCGCTCGACCCCGGCCACCTCGCCTTCGCCGACGACCCCATCTCACCCAGCCTTCGTCAAAATCAAGTCGAGTGGCCCGCTCGCCGAGCTGCTGTTCTGACCTGCTGCCACCGCCCGAGAGCCCGCCGAACCACCTACCGGAACCCCCAAAACCGACCGGAGAAGCTCCAAAACCAGCGGAAATCATTAACAGACCACCCCGGGCTCGTCGAGACTCGGATTTACGATCCAAAAAGTTTGTTGGAAAGATTGGATCGATCTCTATTCATAATTGGACTTTTCCAAAAAAAAATGACTACAATGCGATGCATATATAGAAATTTAAATGTGTGATGTATGAAATTGAAATACGAAGCAAGAAAAATACCTTGTGGACATAGCCCGAATATTCGTGAGAGATCCGCTGATGCCTGATTTACCTTTTCCATGGAGAATAATGTTGGAGGAGGGTTGGTGAGGTCTCTTGTTGGTTGACAGCTCTTCCTCCAGGAGAATAAAAGTGAGGAGGAGAGGGGTGAGTTTGGACTTAAGTGAAGAATTAAATGAAATTTTAAATAATTCTTATTAATAAAACGGTTGGCCCATTTCTCGATCCCACAGTGGGATCGAGGTTAATCCTCCCCTAGGGTAAACAAAACCCCCTAAGAACAAATACGGTCTCTAAATTTTAAACGGATTCTCTGTTCAAAAGTTATAAAACTGAATGCCGGAGGCCGCCAAATTACGAAAAAGCCTCCAGGGCCATTATTCACGGATGGGACGCGCCCGCGAAAATTACACCTAGCTAGGGTAAAGGGCATGATCTAGACTCAACGGTGCCCTAGGTTTTCCAAACCGATCCACCGTTTAAGAGACACCTAATTTTAACCATTAACTAAATTAATTAATTATTTTAATTATCCGTTTAACGTTTCATTAATGGGGGAGGGGCCCCAACGTCCCGCACCGACATGTTTTATGTCATTTTTATGGTAAACACCCCATTTCGGACCCATTCGTACACTCAAGTTTCTGATCTGAAGCACCATTCATGATTTATCTCATTTATTTTTCATTACCAGTGTGAACGCACTGAAAACATAATTCTAGCCACACCAGGGCTTGGAATCTCACACCTTCTGAAGGCGCTGCTCTTGATTAACATCATGAATATTCCAAATTCTTTTATACCAAAAACGTGTTCTTACAAGGTTCTACATAACAGGACCACTTACTCGGTCAATATATTATAGGGAAACAATAAGTATAAAAACGATACAAGGTTTGTAGAGAAATAAATTAAGGATAAGTACCCTCACATGTTTTCTACTTTTCAAGTAAAATGGAATTTTTGGGGATAAATTTAATAAGGGGGAAGAATGTAACAAAAATGTATTTTACCAATAAAATTTCCCTTACTGGAATATAAATATCACAAATTACCATAATTAACAAAACATATTATTATAAAAAATTAATAATTTTACATTAGTAAAAAATGATCTAATAATAATTCCAAATATTATAGCAGGACAATAAATCGAAAATAAGATAATATGAATGGGAAAATTTGGATATGTCTAATCCACCATAAAGACCAAACTCTTGAACAATTTCATAGAAATAAAACAATGTGTTTAAAATATAATGTTAATTTTAAATATTAATTGATTTATATGACTTTGAGAGAAAATATCATTGAATTAATAACAAATTAAATAAGATGAATTTCTAGAAATAATGGATCATATAATGACAAAATAGTAACCTAGCTGTTGGAATAGTAAGATAATAGGTAGGAATATTAATCTCGGCATTTAAATAATTACACCACATATGAATGTAAAAATAAAATTTAGCTACATTATATGTAATGTATTGATATATTTATATCGTGTTATAAGTAAATAATTTTTTTGAACTAAAAAATTATGAGTTTCTATTTTTGAGAAATGAAAATGTTATTTTAAATTTTATAATTAATATAATTAATTTAAAAAAAATTATAGTCTCCAAAAATAGATTCATAAATTATTATAATGTTTTATTATAATTATATGAAACTTTTATGGGACCTTAGATAATTATTCAAAAGGCCATAAAATCCTTTATAATTTTTAAATCAGTATTCTTTGAATAAATGATGATTTTATTTAAAAATTAAATTTATAAAATTTATGAAATTATATTCATAAAATGGACTTAATATTTTAAATTTATAACTTAAAATATTGTGGTGATGTTTTTATATTTTTCTTAAAATAGTTCAATTTTTGGTGAAATGTGAAATATGATAATTGATGGTATTTAACATTATATGCCAAATACAGAAATTTTTGAGTCCTGGAGTATGTTAGAAATTGTTTCTAAAACTATACTATACCATTTAATATATTGGGTCATAGGAATCAACAATATTAATAATTTTTAGGAAAAATAATAATATAATGTATATAAGAAAAAATACCCCTCTCCTCAACTGATAAATACCACCCCTCACCACCCCTTTTCCTTACATCTTGTAATCCATATATTTATAAAAATTAAACTCCTTCTTAAAAATAATCCTAATTTTTTAAAATATATATTAGTCACAATAAAATACTAAATAAAAGTTTCTTAGGGACGTTATAAAGAAGATGACCTTCCACGAGTGAAATCCTCAATCCATCTATATAATTTTTTTTTACATATACTCTACTTAAATCTTATAAAAAAAATATTTGTTACAACTCCCTATTGTATATATAGAATGGAATTTTATTATTTTAATTAAATATACATCATAAAATATATTATCTTCTATTTTTTTGATATGAATGGTAACATCATCCATGATACGTTAGTTTATCTCCTTCATCTACAATTAGATTTTTGTATCCATTACCACCACATAGGATAGTCATAGAACCATAATTATTGTTGAAAAATATTTTTTTTTAAAATTTTATAATTTTCAATGATTACAATATAAAGATAATATTAAATAAAATGAAACATGTTTGTGATGATAAGAAAACATCTAAAAAACTATGTAATTATAAGTAACATTTTTTCAATAGAATATTCCTTATTCTAGAAAAATAGATATATCAGACCATTGAAAATTACGGTTGTTAATTAATCCCCAATAATTTCAGCTATATTCATTCAAATTTATAATGAACAAACCTAATTATATATAATTGAATCGATCATGAAACAATGAAACCCACACCCCCATGACGATAAATAAAATATGATATCTAATAGAAAAGTTAAATATTAACACAATAATATTATAATAAATAAATTTAAAATTTAATGGATTTTGAATTATTTAATTAATCAATTGGATATTTTTATCCAGGCCATCAAGTTCGAGATTCAAGAGAATTCAGACATAAGGGCTAGGATATCTCTAAACCACTATTTTTCTTTGGGTTATGATTTATCACTCTTTACCACAATTTATTTTATCATTATTCTATATAATTATTCTATATTATATTTATATTCTAATAAAATATATATGTAATTTAATTAAACCTTATTTTATTAGTAAATACATTTTTTGAAGGTTCCCTTTTCAATTCCTCCAGACATGGAAGCTCAAATCAAGGGAACATTACTTTTTCTTACCTTTTTTCATCTACACTTCATTAACCTTTTTAATCAAATAATTTTTTTTGAATCACACTTTTTATGATAAAAAACCATTTTTTCTTAATTTCTAGTTTTATGGAATTAATGATTTCCTTATCCTTTTAAGGAAGCATTATTTTTTCGATATATCATCGATTAAGTGGCTCACTTCTATTATTACCTAGCTACCCTTTTCCATGATTTCATTTGAGTTGGACGTAAGTATTAATGATATATTATTTTTTCACATTATTAATATCCATTAATTATTTAAACCTTTATAAAAAGGATACTATTACGATACACTCTTTGGTCGTGCCTTAATGCATGATTTTAAAACACATTTCATTTTATGGGTAACCGTTATGTTAATTCCTAATGTTTGATCTTCATATGGAACACATATGAATAAACATGTCATAATGTGTTCTATGGATAGTTATCAAATGCATTGGGTAATTTTATATTTCATTGTACGTCATTTATGTGATTTGGTGGTAAATCAAATCAATTAAGGGAATTTACTCACTATGTGATATATTCTTAGAAGTTAGCTTTGAGTCAGGTTTATGTCATGTTATATATTTTTACAACAAACAAATATTTCTATGATCATATAAATCAGTTTAATATATGTTATGAATTATTATGTTTATTAATGGTCCATTTCTTTTATGTTACCATGTAATGAATTCTTCTTCCTATTTTATGATTCATTCCCATAATTATTATATTCATTTTCTTTTTCACTCATCCCTTTGGTCTATATATTCCCCATAGTAAATCATATGATGATGTATTACATCACCGGTAGTTGGGAGATCATTATAGGTATTAAAAAAATAATTTTTATTTTAGTTTTAGGATTTTTGATTTATTTTTTTAATTAATAATCAGTTCATTGATTAATGTCTAAATCAACATTATGGCCCTTATATCTATTTTAATCTCAAAATATCTTCTTTGGTCTAAATGTTATATTAGAGACCTATTATAATTTATTTGGTGTGTTTTCTTACCCTTTTATTTTTCATATCATGAATATATTTAAATTCAAGGTATTCAATGTTTCATTTGATGTTATTTTTTCAATGGGGGTTATGATACAAAAGTTACAAATGTGTTAAGGTTTTTTTAAAAATGTTCATTATTCAAGATTGATTATGACTAAGTCTCCATTAGAAGAATTATTTTATATTTCTATCTAAAACAAATATGTGGTCATATCTATTAGGTATTTTTTAATATTTTAATTTTTCATTTAATTTTCCTATTTTGTGAAGTTAGAAGATCAAAAAGAATTTTTTAGTAAAACATGAAATATATATCCTTTTGTCTGGAATGTATTTATCCATTTCCAGTGTTTTCTACTTGCGTACTAAAAAGATTTTAAATATTAATTAATTATTAATAAGAGTTAGTTTTACCCATAATAAATTATATACAAATTTTTGAAAAATAATATTTTTTTTTATTTTTGTAAAATTTGTAACTAGTAAATTTTTACTAAAAATGTCAAAGGATTCACTGTTTTAACATACTATATATGAAAATGGTTTCGTACTCTTATGATTGCTCAATGATTTAATGTTAAATATAAATTTCTCTATGGTAAATATCAAGTAACTTTTTTCTACTATATATTTTTTTTAATGACTTTCCTCAAGAATGATTTTAATGATCATTTTCTCTAATTATATTCATCAATGAAAATAACTATTTAGGTTATATATATTCCACTAAGAATATTTTTTAACGATACTATCCTTATTCTTAAATATTATGGTCTATTGTTAGATGTACTGGGAAAATATTAATATTTCATTTTTTTTCCTAATAAATTTATTTTTCTATTTATAAATTTATTTTTTATCCCCCAATTTCCTAGGATAAATGTATGAAACATTGTAAATGATGAGTGATACCTACTATAGCCCCTATAGTGTTCATTATATGTTATAATACAAACTAGTTTTGGAATTTCGTTGAGAGCTTATCTATTTTTGTAAGATTTCTAGGATTGAACTACTAACTATGATTTTATGATGTCCATAATTATGAATTCCATTGATACGATATTATTTGTTGATGTGCATGAAATTATTTTAATACTTATAATACCTGTGGAAAAGTATCATGTTCATATGGTTATTTTTTTGCATTAATTAATCATCATTTAATACTTCTATATTATTCTACATGCTCATATTTTTTATTCAATTTAATTTCATTCCATTTATTTACCTTCTTATTGATTATTCCTTATTTTACCAAGAATGTTTTTGATGTATGAAACACTAACAGAGAATTTGATCTCACCCCTTTTTAGTTTCTTTTTTAGACATTTAAATAATGAATCATTTAACAATTTCAAGGATGATTAATAATCACCTTCACTATGTGTTTTATTTTTAAAATGTAATATTTTATTCAAGTGTTAATTTTGCTTAAACTGACTAATGTACAATTTGGTCCACTAGCATGAGATAAATTATAAATAATTCCAATATAAAAAAGTTTCAATAAGCCATGTTCTACAGGTGTTAGTGTTTTTATAGTTGGTATTTGAGAATGATTATTAAAAA
Organism: Viscum album; assembly: GCA_963277665.1. Lineage (NCBI taxonomy): Eukaryota > Viridiplantae > Streptophyta > Magnoliopsida > Santalales > Viscaceae > Viscum > Viscum album. Next base: position 1,367,466,921 of record OY728138.1, on the reverse strand, counting down.
CCATAAGATCCTTATTTATGAAAACATAGATTATGGAACATAAATCTACTTTTGAGATTTGGTTATCTCTTTGAATAGGATAAAATAATCATAAATTTTGAAATTTAGTTATTATGTTTTTCTCCTTGAAATGAATCCCACTATGCATAATACAAGCGCATGTGGTCTGTAATAATTCATCCAGTGGTAATAACCCTGATATGTTTTGGTCGAGTATATCCCATCTGTAAGTCTACTACATGGTGACTAATACCTAATTGGACACCTGGTTTCACATTCCCTTCAGATATGCATGTTTTAATTTACATTTTAATTAAGGTCCATTTTTTTGGATATGAATATATGATTACCATGGATGTTCTAGGATAATAATAAAATTTATTTTGTTGATATGTATATTATCTGACCATAATTTAAAAATCATAATAACCAAATTTTTAGTTTTTTATTTGATGAGAGTTTGTCACGATTAATGATATTTTGGGAGACATTTATTGTAATACAAGCCTTTGGTTAATTATATGTTTAGTGAGAATTTTATTTCTGGAATATATCTTTAATATTTTTTGAAAAATTAAAAAATTTTATTGAAATTTTTTTGCGATAATATGATCATTTATGTTAAGGTAATATTATAAATTAAGATAATTTATTTTTCCATTACAATAATTAGTCTAGAAAATATTGTGAGATCAAATATTTTTTGATTATTATTTTTATTCTAAGGATGTTCTTTATATTTTTTGTAATGTTTTATGAATTATATATTTTAGGGAAAATGAAAAATTTCATGTCAGGAAACAACTCATCACATCTATTAAGGTTTTAAGTATTGAACCCATAATTTAAAGGTGATAATGGTGAAACACCTACCACTAGTCTACAAGATTTCTTGGATAGAAATTTTTTTTACAAAATTAATATAGTGCATGATGATTATGTATATTTTTGGAAACATATTACATGATAAATTTCTTTTTACATTTTTATGGTGATTAGGGATATTTTAGGATTTTTTATCACATTAAAGTATATTTAATATTCTTTAAATTTAATGGAATATTTGGGAGTAATGGTATTATATTTTTGGAGATATAAGATAAAAGTTGAAAGATAACATTTGACGTTAAAACATTCATTTATGTAAAATTCATTGATATTATTTTTTGAAATAATGTTATTGTTATTTTAATGGAATGTGGTAATCCTTTGGTTTTCTAAAATATTGATGATTAATGTATAATTAATTCATATAAATATTTTCTACTTTTTGGTGTTTTATTATATTTTAATAAAAATTATGTTTTTTAAATCTATGAGGAATACATTATTATATTTTTCCTGATTATTTTATATATTAGAATATTATTTTAGGAGATTATAAATAAAAATATCATCCTGAATAATCATCACCTCGAGAAAATGATCAGATTGTGGTGTAATTGATTAAAGGATGAGGTTATACTTGTCAATTAAATATAATTCCATATTTCATTATTTTTTATGGAAAATTAATTCCCAAATTATATGAATGATATCCTCAAAGGAAAATTTAATCATATTTCCATCATTTGAGATGAATTGGTGCAATTTACACCACTACCTATATTATTGTTTTTGGTCCATATATTTTCCATTGACATGTTGTATTTTACATTATATTAGTTCTTTGATGTTATTATTCTATTCCACGTATATGTCATAACATACCACCATTGCTTTACATTATCTGCGAAGAAGAATATTTGATATTTTAGGTAACAATTATGATTTTTGACATTATTTTTCTTAAATAAGTTTTAGTATCCCTATATATATTGTGTTTTTGAATAATGCTTGGAAAATTATAACCAAAATATAATAGTGATTTTTCGAATTCATTAATGTGTTATTCATTTAACACCATATTATTTTTTATTATATTTATGTCTAAATAAATTATATTTCATATATAGTTTTTTGTAACATGAAACTATGATTTTAAAAGAACTGATATATAAAATTAAAATATTAAAACATGAATTTTAAAAAATATCCATTATAATTGTTGTTATGTATTAGAATAACCTCATTTTTAAAATTATTTATAAATATTTACACAAATTTTATATGTATCCTTACATAATTTATAAATAAATTCTACATCTAAAATGATTTTTAGTTTTGGTATGAAAATAATATAATTAATATCCAGAACTATTATAAATTATTTAATAAAAAATTAACCTCAGTATTTAAATAATAATTCAATAATTAACATATGATGATATTTAGTGATATTTCTGAAAAAACATTATTGACTAGTAAATGATTATTATGGAATCATTGATGAATTTCACACCCACAATAATTTCGAGTTAATTATGACATTTATTCCAAATACAAGTGGTCACTATGTCATTTCGAGTGACATCAAAGAAAACATATTGGTCATGTGGAAGGGAGTTCATACACATCACAACATATTAGGTGGAATTATTTTATATTATATAACCTTCTTATACATATATAATTTATTAATGAATCCTTCAAAAAATCGTAATGATGGAAGGGTTACCACCGTCCCCATGATCGGATCGTAAGAATGTGTCTGCTAAAAATATCTGTAGGTTCCCCATATCCTAAAAATTAATATTTCAATACATTGATTTAAATCCCCCTATTTGGGAACTTTATAGATTATTTTTTTCTAGAGAGAAATTTGGTGTTTCAAACATTGGATTGAACCTTGTAGATGCATCTTATGTATCCTATAGATGTAGGAATCAAAACTCATGTAGTTAAATGAATGGAAATGGATTACACCTCAATAAGAATCACTCAATGGATGTACATTAATTATACTCATAAATGTATCATCATATATATATATATATATATATATATGAAAATGTGATCCATGACCAGTGTAATAAACAACAGACTAAATATGAAATTCACATCTCCTGAGTGAGAACCATTATATTTCAATGTGGGCCTTAGATATGTTCTTCCATTGGATGAATGTCCTAATGGGTGGGATAAATTATATTATGTTTTAGGAATTGATGAGGTGATTTTAATCTCAATAGTTTGTTTGGAACACATGAGAACTATCTCAACTCAAGGAAATTGATTATTATATTAAGGCTTACACCATCGACGATTCCCAATTATCATAAAAAATAAGGAGTATCTAAACTTTTGGATAATTTAATATTTGGTTAGGGAATAATCCTAAGATGAAGAACATGTTTTTAACCACAAGGATAATCCCTATTCATGAATAATTGAGTGTTTTGTAGGCTATTACACATAGAAGGATTCCCATGATTATGATACCATGAGATGTATCTTGAATCATTGATAATAGAGTGTTTAGACAGATCATACACCAAGGAGAAAGCATGTGATTTTGGAACCAAAAGGGTTTTCTTGATAGATGGATAATTTTGGGGTTGGTTAGGACTTACACATAAGTATGACACAAAATAAATGGAACATTGCAATGAACTAGATGCTCTTGTAGGAATGTTGGTTTCATGGAATTTTGTGAGGGATAACATCATGGAATTGGCCACATGTAATTTCTTGAAGGGGATTCGACAAATAATTTCATGTAACATGCATTACAAAGTGACTTCCGTGGAGATAATTTTCATTTTGGTTGGATTCTCATACAATGTGGATACCTTTTATTTGGATTTACATGTGATTACATCATAAAGAATCTCCAAAATCTAAAACTCATGAATTTTACTTAATATATTGTTTCTGCAAGACATGTATTGAGTCCCATGTTCTTCATCGCGTCATGTGGTCCATATTTTTATAATCCTCCATCCTTTCTCCCAAATTGTTTTGGTGGTATTTAGAGACATGCGCAAATAAACAATATTTTGAATCTTCTATTCATGTATAAATATAATTATGTTTTAATGAATTTTTATGTAACTAATTTACTATAATGTTGTAATATAAATGATTCCCCATATTAAAAATTACATCCACTTGAGAGAAGATGAAATATATCACCTTGGAAAAAAATTAAATTGCCTCAATAGATGGAAACTCTTTATTATGGTGTGTAATTTCTATAACATCTTCCTCGTGAATTCATCTTCTTGGTATGAAATATTATTTATTATGAATACCATATGCATGTGTGCATCCTAACCTCAATGTGCATCACAATGTAACTTGGTTACATGGTATCTTGCTCATATGAAATCATATTAAAGACTCTTCCACATGTGGTAATGCTTATACATGCTCAATTTTTATAGTAGGAGTTATTCCATTCATATAATAAATAATAAACTCATGTGAACCATGTTTATTACAAGATATAATCTACTATTCTATGCATCTTGATATTATTTTAAGATTATACACATTAATCATATTTCAAAAAATTGGTATTTTAATATTGCATAGTATGCACTATAAATCATTTTATGAAAGTTAAACATCATAATCAAATAAAATATTCATCTAAAAAATATTCATCACGTATTGATTTCTCTTTTCATGAAGAACTCATCTAAATAGTGTTATTTATCCCCATGGATGTTTCTTCACATAGGGTCTTATAGATACCATTCTCAATCTACATACTAAACATCGTATGGAATTTTAATGTTTTATGGAAATTAATACAATGATGATTCTCATATATTATTCATGCTTAGAATGGACTTTCACTGTAGTTGAGATCATATGGGGATTTCTAGACTCCAAACCCTCTGTCCTCATGGAACTCATTACATGAGAGGAAGAAGTCAATAGCATGGTAAATTAGTTGTTTCCCATCATTCTCATTGGATAACTAATGTTATGTGTGTATCATTTTTTGTTTGAGTAGTTCTACAATTTTATCATTTGACATAAACTTTTAAAATAGTATTTTAGCACATAATAAGTTATTTTGGACCCTAGAACAACCATATGAATGTATTGACTTCCACTTCTTATCTTATCCTTCAATAACCCACTCCCTTATCATTCACCACTGCACTTCCAAATCACATCCACTACTAGAAAAGGGGGCATTGAATCCCCCCAGACTCGGGCGACCACCATTCGCGGTCGCTAAAGCTAACCAATAGCGACCGCCAATGGCGGTCGCTAACCTACATAATGAAAACGGGGGGCTTCTGCCCCCCCCCCCCTCGCGCTCCCTCGACCACGATATCCCCCGATCGCCGCCCTAACCCCCTCCCTCCCTCGCCGCCCTCCCTCGCCGCCCTCCCCTCCCCCGCCGCCCGGCCTCCCCCGCCGCCCGGCCTCCCCCGCCGCCCGGCCTCCCCTGCCGCCCGGCCTCCCCCTCCTCCCGCCCTCCCCCGCCGCCCGCCCTCCACCCTCGGGCCTCCGGCCGCCGCCCTCCGGCCTCTCGGCCCTCCCCCCCCCCACCCCGGACGACACCCGCACCCCGGACAGCCCCCGTCGCGCACTCCGGACCGCCCCCCGCACCCCGAACGCCTCCCCGCACCCCGGACAGCCCCCCCCCCCCCCCCCCGCACACTCCGGACGGCCCCCCGCACCCCGGACGCCTCCCCGCACCCCAGACAGTCCCCCCTGCACTCGGACACCCCCTCCGAACTCGGATAGCCCCCCCCCCCCCCCCGCACCCCGGACAGGCCCCCCGCACCCCGGACACCCCACCCCCGCACCCCCGACAGCCCCCCCTGCACCCCAGACAGCCCCCCCCCCCCCACCCCGGACACCCCCGCACCCTGAACACCCCTGCCCGCACCCCTGACAGGCCCCCGACACCCCGGACACCCTTCCCCGCACCTCGGACAGCCCCCCCCCCCCCCCCCCCCCCCCGACCCCGGACACCCCCCCCCCCCCCGTTGCCCGTCCCCTGTCCCCTAACCGCCTCCTATCCTCCAGCTCTCCGCCGCCGCCGCCGCCCGTCCCCTCCCTTGCCGCACCGCCTTTGGCTCCGGCTCCCCTTCGCTGCCTCCTCTCCCTCGCAGCACCGCCTTCGGCTCCCCTCCCTATCAGGTTTGTAGCTCAATCAGGTAACATGAGCTTTCAGTTACATTATTATTTTATCAATGGTTCATAAAAAAATGGTTAATATTTATTTTGAATATAGTTGATTTGAAAAATGTAAATGTAATAAGTATTGTGTAAATGTTTGTTATACAGGTATTATTATGGATAAGAGTTGGATTGATCTTCCAAATCGAACGTCTAGAAAATATTTCAATGGCATTATGCAGTTTATTGACTTCAAGAGAGGATTTGAAAGTGACTATATTAGTTGTCCATGTAGAAAATGTGCTAACAGATATCAATTCACACGAGATACTGTGAGGGAACACCTTTTCTTTAATGGATTTCTGAAAAATTATAAGAGTTGGACTCGTCATGGAGAAGAATATGTTCGTTTTCAAAATACAGATGCAGCTCAGATGGATGTTGATGCATGGATGATTGATCCAATGCATGAAATGCTTACTGAAATGGTACGTGGGATTGATCCTAAAGGAATTGACATCCAGAATCTTGAGACCGGTGAGATAAATCTTCGCTCTGGTGCAGATCGTGATTCGAGGAGGTTTTATGAAGTACTTGATGATGCGAAAACATAATTATATCCTAGATGTACGTCTTACAATAAACTGTCGTTTATCATTGAGTTGTTTCATTTGAAGACTTTGAATAATTGGTCAGACACATCATTCGAAATGCTTTTGGTTTTATTGAAAAAAGTTCTTCCTGTTGACGCTAAGATTCCTGAGTCGTATTACTATGCTCGTAAGTTGACAGAGAACTTAGGTTTTACATATGAGACTATAGATGCATGTGAAAAAAACTGTATGTTGTTTAGAAATGAAACTGCTCATTTGGATATTTGTACGGTTTGTGGCGCTTCCAGGTGGAAAGAGAACATGGGAAATAAGACTCATCAATGTCAGATTGCGATACAGGGGAAACCGATTTCCATAAAGCAAATGCGTTACTTTCCCCTTAAACCGAGGTTGAAAAGATTTTTTATGTCATCTAAAGTTTCTAATTTAATGAGATGGCATGCAGAAAGAGTTCATGAAAGTGACATGTTAACCCACCCGGCAGACTCTCATGCATGGAAGGATTTTGATAAGAGACATCCCGACTTTGCTAAAGATGTTCGTAATGTCCGATTGGGATTGGCAGCAGATGGTTTCAATCCATTCAAGTCTATGGTTGGTGCAACTCATAGCACATGGCCCGTGGTGTTGGTTCCATATAATCTTCCTCTGTGGCTTTGTATGAAGCAACAATTTATATTACTTTCCACTCTTATTGATGGACCTAAAAGTCCGGGGGATAAGATTGGTGTTTACCTTCAGCCATTGATTGATGAGTTGAATGAATTTTCGGGCGATGGTGTGATGACTTATGACTGCGAAACGAATGAAATGTTCAAACTGCATGCTTCTTTATTGTGGACAATCAATGACTTCCCAGCTTATGAAAATTTATCAGGCTCGAGTACGAATGGGTAATTTTCTTTCCCTTGTTGCAATAAAAGTAAAAAATCTGTATGGCTTAAACATTCCAAAAAATGGGCATACATGGGTCACAGGCATTTTCTCCCTCCCCAGCACAGGTTCAGAAAGGACAGAGTGGCATTTGATGGTTCTATAGAGTTCAGACCAGCACCAAAGATCATGACAGGAGTCGAAATGTTATCGCAGATTGAGGAAGAAAATATCCGCACGGTATATGAAATTCAGGATTTGGTGGCTCCTTCAGTACGTAATATTCGTGCTGCGGGTAGGCAGCGCAGTCACAATTGGAAAAAGAAAAGTATTTTTTATAGTCTTTCGTATTGGAAAACTAACATGTTGAGGCATAATTTGGATTTCATGCACATTGAAAAAAATGTTTGTGATAACATATTGTGGACCATTTTAGGTGTCAGTGGAAAGTAAAAGGACCATGTTAATGCACGCCGTGATTTGGAAGAAATGGGTTTAAGGAAACAGTTTCATTTACAGTTAGCTGAGGGAAACAAGGCATATATGCCTGCTGCACAGTATTCGATGACTACAGAGGAGAAAGAGACATTTCTTTCCATTTTGAGGATGGGCAAGGTGCCTGATGGTTACTCTTCTAATATTTCAAAGTGTGTTAATCTGACGAGCAAGACATTGCAAGGGTTGAAAAGTCATGACAATCACATATTAATTCAGCAGTTGATTCCAATCGCAATTTTTGATTGTTTATCCCCCAATGTTGTTCAGCCCTTGATTGAGATGAGTAATTTTTTTAGACAGCTTTTTTTAAGAAATCAACGAATGATTGATTTAAAAAGTTTGCATGACCGAATTGTACTTACGCTTTGTCACTTTGAGAAACTTTTCCCCCCCTCATTTTTCGATGTTATGGTCCACTTGACAGTGCACCTAACTGATGAAGTAATGGCTGCTGGTCCAGTGCAATTCAGGTGGATGTATCCTATTGAACGGTATTTGAGTACATTGAAAAGATTTGTACGCAACAGAGCTCGTCCAGAGGCATCAATAGCCAATGGTTATTTGATGGATGAGTGTACTACCTTTTGTGCAGAATATCTTACGTATGTTGAAACAAAATTAGATAAGCCCTCTCGGATTCATGATGGTCCAGTTGGAGAAGGAACCACATTTGATATTGACAACATCGAGTGGATACAAGCACATCGATGTATCTTGTTCAATACTCCATCAGTTGCACCATTAATGCAGTAAGTATCTTATCAATGTGCTTGTATAACTTTTACATGATTTGTTTGCATAAGTTGATCTTTTAAACATCGCGTAATCATTTGCAGGAAACACATTAATGAGATAAAAGAATAGATGCATCGTGCGACTGAGTTGCAAATTCAAAAATCTCATTATGCGGCATTTCATGATTGGTTCAAGGATTATGTATGTATAAATTGATTTTCATTATGAGTGAAGTATTAAACTAATTATTTCTGCATATATCAGTATTGATTTTTATAAATTATGAATGTTCGTAAGCTGAGGGAGTTAGGGGACCCCACACTACCTGAAGTATTTATCCAACTGGCTGAGGGTCCATCTATAACGGCTCATCGTTATAAAGCTATTGATGCTAATGGTTTTCGATTTCGCATTAAAGATGTTGACGAAAAACGAGAAACACAAAACAGTGGCATCAGTTGTCCCTTTGTCGATTCTGGTTATTACTATGGTCAATTGATAGACATCATTGAAGTTGTATACACACACGGTTTGAAGTACATATTTTTAAAGTGTAATTGGGTTGATCCAGTGCGTGGATGTAAAGTCGATCAATATCAGTTTTCATTGGTGAATTTTAACTATATGTTATACAGAAATAATGAACGAGTTGAGAATGAACCTTTCATTTTGACATCACAAGCGGAACAAGTATTCTTCGTTACTTTGCCTTCGGATCCAAGTTGGCAAGTTGTTGTAAAAATGTCTCGGTGAGGAGTGTTTTTATTTGAAGAAGATGAACCCGAGACTGTTCCGTTTTTTACCAACAACTTGATCAACATACCGTAGTTCAACATGAAGAAGATATTTATTGGGTCAGAGCAGCTGTTGAAGGAGAAAAGGTCGATTTGCATGCTTAATGAAAGGTATAATTGTTTTCCTGCTATTCAGTAGAATTTCCTAGAATATCATAAATTATCTAATCATTTTATAAATCCTTATAAGTTTTAATCCTCACTTTTGTAAGTTAATTCAGTCATAAATATTTAGGTTGATTAACTTTCTGATTTTTTAAAATTCATTCACAACTAATTATTCAATCCATTTTTTGTTTGATTAACAGTTGTACAAGTTTGATTTATTAAGAACAATCCAATTTATCTTTTAAACACTTTGGACTCATTACTGATATTTTCTATGACTGCAGACATGTCAGGGGAAGAGGCAGAAGATCCACATCATCCATCTGAGGCATCTACGTCTCAGGGTCGAGGTATGTTTGAATGTCATTGTCTATATTTTTTATGTAATTGACATATATATATATATATATATATATATAACATTTGTCAATTTATATATAAAATTGTTTTCAACAGGATCAGACTCGGCTGCTTCTTCCTCTCGCAGGAGAGGCCCTGGTCGTGGCATATTATCATGGAATTCCGACACGACGATAGATGTTTCATTTGATGAGGTATTTCATCCTGTGGGACCGAATTCCATGGCATTTATTCGTCAGCTGGGTCATATCATACGTGACGCACATCGATTTCCATTGACCACGCGTGATTGGGCTTCTATCCCTCAGGACACATTTGATCGTCTATGGAGGGAGGTTCAGGTAAGAAAATAAATTTACTTTATTTTATATTTATAAAGAATACTAATATGATTGATTATTTTCTTTATAGAAAAATTTGAATGTATGGTCTAAAGAGTTTCAGACCGTGTGTATGAGAAAATGCCATAAGATGTGGAAATATTATAAAGTCAAAGTGAAGAGGGACCACTGGGTACCAAATGTGGGTGCCCTTGACATTTTGGAAAAAGTCCCGAGAGGTGTCCTCCCGGCTCAGTGGCGTGACTTGGTTGCATATTGGTCTACTGAGGGTGTTGCGGTTTGTATATTAATTATTTTTTTGTATATAAATTTCAAGAATATGTGATTTTTTTGAAATTTGAATGAATTGAATGTAGGAGGTGTCAACACGCCATTCGGAGAATCGAGCGTTGCAGGGACCAGCTCACAGGCTCGGGACTCGTCACGTGTCTCAGATCCGACATGAGGTATATATTATTCATTTTTTAATTTATTAATTAATATGGTTTTGTGTTTATATTCTTTTAATATACAGTTGCGAGGGCAAGGTGCAGCAACTGATAAAATGTCGGTGTGGATAAGGACTCGTGATCGCAATGATCCAGAGGTTGCAGCATTGATAGTAAGTGTCTGTACTTACCAATAATTACATAAATCTATATATTAACATATATATATTTATATATTTAAATATTTAACAGGATCAATTTGAAGTTGAGTTAGAGCATCTGCCAGGGGACCAACGACAGCTTCCCATGCGACGGGATGAGATCTTTCATCGCATTATTGGTCGGGACGGGCATGGCTATAGTTTGACCTATGGAGCAGGGATTCCTAATTCTGTAGTTTCACACGTTGCGGTTGTCGGTCCTGCTGTTGCTCATATGACACAGCAGATGTCAGATTTTGAGGCACGGCTGCGCGCTTCCGAGGAGACAAATGCGCAATTGACAGCTGAGGTTAGAGCACTGCGTAAATATGTGCGTCGAGCTGATGGTACAGGGGATCATACGACGCAGGTATATACTGTATTTATTTATTTAATTTAAATTATTTTTGTTATTAAAATATTTATAATGTTTATTTGTTGCAGGCACCTGGCCCACCAGAAGGAGGTAGCAGTGATGACAACGCGTGACGCACCATATATTCACGAGATATGTTTTCTGTTTTTACTGGTAGGGTTGACATTGATGTACTATATTTATTCATTTATGTAATGCATTATTACCATCCATGGTGGTCTTTTAAATATTTTATACACATATTGAGTTTTTTATCAGATAATCTTGAATGATTCAACATTTAAAAAAGTCGAACTAATTCCAACACCCCCCCCCCCCCCCCCCGCACCCCCGTACAGCCCCACGCACCCCCATACAGCCCCCCACACCCCCGTACAGCCCCCTGCACCCCCGTACAGCCCCCCGCACCCCCGTACAACCCCCCCGCACCCCCGTACAGACCCCACCCCCCCCCCCCCCCCCGCACCCCCGTACTGCCCCGCTGCACCCCCATACAGCCCCCCGCACCCCCGTACTGCCCCCGCACCCCCGTACAGCCCCCCGCACCCCCGTACAGCCCCCCCGCACACCCGTACAGCCCCCCCCCCCCCCCCCCGCACCCCCGTACTGCCCCCCCGTACCCCCATACAGCCCCCCCCCCCCCCGCACCCCCGTACAACCCCCCGCACCCCCGTACTTCCCCCCGCACCCCCGAACTGCCCCCCCGCCACCCTCGTACAGCCCCCCGCACCCCCGTACAGCCCCCTGAACCCCCGTACATCCCCCCCCCCCCCCGCACCCCCGTACAACATCCGGGGCGTGAATTGTGAAATGGTCGGCCAGACGGCACCTCATTCGGAGGTGCCATTTGACCGCGGCGGCCGGAAACGCGTTTCCGGCGCCATAAAACACCAAAACGGCGTGTGGCGGTCCCATTCGGAGAAAACGTGCTCCGAACGACCTGAAGCCGCACAGGAATGATAGAAATATTAATCCTGAGATGCAGGAGGAGGCCGCACGTCCATCGGACGTGCGGTGCGTGTGGCACGTCCGATTGTGTCCTTTTCAGCAGCGCGGCGCGCGCTAAAATGGCGCGTTGGGGGGTCAAAACCACCCGAACGACCTCCAAATGCCACGAAACCGTACGACAACATCCGGGGAGTGAATTGTGAAATGGTCGGCCAGACGGCACCTCATTCGGAGGTGCCGTTTGACCGCGGTGGCCGGAAACGCGTTTCCGGCGCCATAAAACACCAAAACGGCGTGCGGCGGTCCCATTCGGAACAAACGTGCTCCGAACGACCTGAAACCGCACGGTAACGATAGAAATATTATTCCTGAGATGCAGAAGTAGGCCTCACGTCCATCGGACGTGCGGTTGCGCGCAGCACGTCCGATTGTGTCCTTTTAAGAAGCGCGGCGCGCGCTGAAATGGCGCGTTGGGGGGTCAAAACCACCCGAACGACCTCCGAATGCCACGAAACCGTACGAAAAAAATCCGGGGCGTGAATTGTGAAATGGTCGGCTAGACGGCACCTCATTCGGAGGTGCCGTTTGACCGCGGCGGCCGGAAACGCGTTTCCGGCGCCATTAAACACCAAAACGGCGTCCGGCGGTCCCATTCGGAGCAAACGTGCTTTGAACCACCTGAAACCACACGGGAACTATAGAAATATTATTCCTGAGATGCAGGAGGAGGTCGCACGTCAATCGGATGTGCGGTACGCGCGGCACGTCTGATTGTGTCCTTTTCAGCAGCGCGGCGCGCGTTGAAATGGCGCGTTGGGGGGTCAAAACCACCCGAACGACCTCCGAATGCCACGAAACCGTACGACAACATCTGGGGCGTGAATTATGAAATGGTCGGCCAGATGGCACCTCAATCGGAGGTGCCGTGTGACCACGGCGGCCGGAAACGCGTTTCCGGCGCCGTAAAACACCAAAACGGCGTGTGGCGGTCCTATTCGGAGCAAACTTGCTCCGAACGACCTGAAACCGCACGGGAACGATAGAAATATTATTCCTGAGATGTAGGAGGAGGCCGCACGTCCATCGGACGTGCGGTGCGTGCGGCACGTCCGATTGTGTCCTTTTAAGCAGCGCGACGCGCGCTGAAATGGCGCGTTGGGGGGTCAAAACCACCCGAACGACCTCCGAATGCCACGAAACCGTACGACAACATCCGGGGCGTGAATTGTGAAATGGTCGGCCAGACG